>BSBN01000177.1:0-1474773 GCA_027924645.1 Cunninghamia lanceolata
GAAATCTATAGGAATCATCATTGGCATTAACAACATATAATTTATCTCTGAAAGGAAAGATAATGGACCAATAAAGAGTTGGTGAAACAACCCTCATTGCATGAATCCATGGTCAACCTAATACAATATTATGGGCTATATTATTGCATCACATGAAATGATGTATCAAATTTAACAAGACCCACAATAACAAGAAAAGTTATATTAACTAATGCTTATATACTTGCATTATCAAATCCTTTGATTGTAGCTTTAGGTTTTTGTAAATTGGTAATGTCAACATTAATCTTATGTAAAAAATCCTCACTACATATGTTAAAGATAGAACCATTGTTCACTAAAGGATGTTTTATTCCAATTTTTTGATACCCAACAACTATATTCAAAGGTAAATTCTCTTGAATAACATTAGGTGTTGGAATCTCATTAGAATCAAAAGTAATGACATCAACATAATTGCAAATAGATTCTAACATAGCCACAACTTCAAAAGGGTTTGCATTTGACTTGACATGGAAACCTTCTAAAGCCTTTTGTAAAATATTTCTATAAGTTTTCGATGAATGCATGAAATCCCAAAGAGACATCTTAGTTTGGGTATTTTACAATTGATCAATAATTTCACATCTCTTATGTGATTTAGTAGTCAACTTGGCTAGAGGAGGAAGGTTTACATCAGGTTGTGGTAAAACTTGTTGACTCTTTTCCTCTTTTGACCTCTAGCCAAATGATTATTGGTATGACCTACATCATGATAACTAGTAGAAGCTATGTGGAACACAAAAGGCTTAGGCTTGGGAGAATCAAGCACTTCATGCAAAATAAGGGGTTTAAAGAGGAACTCAAAGAAGGACCCCAACCTGTGTAGAAGATGTTTCTCATAAATTAAGACCTGTATAATAGGAGAAGCAAGCATGGTATTAGGTAAAAGTGGAGGTTTCTTAACAAGCTAAAAAAATAATAGAAGTAAGTGGGGCAATAAATCATGCATCAAAAATGTTCACACAACCTTGAGTATGATGACTATTAACTGTATAAAAGTTACAAAATGAATTTTTATTATAGCTCTTAAGTATTCCTCTAGTTGGATTTAATGGATGAATAGGAAAAAGAGTAATCAAATTAGAGCTCGATAAAATTTAAAACATAGTATTCAAGGAATCTTGTAACTTTGTAAACTTCATAAAAGTACAAGGCTTAAAAGAGGGTACTTTGGAAATATTAACAACATGATGCACATTATCATTTTGGTCTTTATGATCATTATCCTTTGAAAAAGTATTAGACTTTTAGAACTTATAAGAGTAAAATGTAGAGAAACTATGAGAAATGAACCATACTTAATCACATTAGAGGCTAAAAAAATTAATTCAATATTATGTACATGAGCACACATGTCCATAAAAGAAGTAAATCTATTCAGATATACATTGTCTCAAAGAGGTGGAAACAAGCCCTTAATAAAAATAGTTTGCAACTCATCCTCATGAAGGTGATGGTGTAACTTAGAGCATAAGGATTAAAATCTAATAATAGATTCATGTATGCATTCATTATGCCCTTAGGCACACTTAGAAAAATATGCAATAGTAGTCTTTAGGCCCATATTAACTTTGAAATTCTTTAGGAATTATTTGGCTAACTTAGAAAAAGAATGTATAGATCCATGAGGTAAAGAGAAGAACCACTCAATAGTGTAATCTTTCAAAGTGCATGGGAATAACATAGCCAAGACATTATCTTCCTACACAAAGTATAAATATGTATTAGTGAAGGATCTCAAATGTGTATGAGGATCACCTTTTCCATTGTACATTTTGAATAAAGGTGCTACAAAATCACTAGATAAAGGATATGTAACAATCTAAAATGCAAGTGTTGTATTTTGTGCTTCCACATATTCAAGTTTATATTGACCAATAGGCATGGTATCAACATTACACTCAAACCTATCTACTTTTTGAATAGGTGTGTCCAAGGTAGAATTAGGGATGGTGGTAGTAGGAACATGAGACACAAAAGGTTGGGTATAGATAGGCCGATGAGGAATGATAAAGCATAGACATGAACATGGTAGGAACGGTAGACTGTGGTATGGAAGCAAGTATGGAATAAGGTCTAGAAGTAGGAATGGAACAAGGAATAGAGTGAGTGTTAGATTCTGCGAGAAGTGAGAACCAAGCCAAGATCTAATGTCAGTCATAGATCACATATACTCTAGTTGACAAATGATCAAAGATCAAAATAGTGGAATGAAGTGAGAATCCTGAAAGAGAGAATCAAGAGACAATACTGCAAGAGAATTTTGAGAATGCTCACATTACTCTCATTGACTAGTTACCGAACTAGTTAAGGTGAGAGGAGAGTGCTATATATAGCAAATAATGGGCAAATACATCCAAGAGGTGTAATAACTCCAACTACACAAAATAGGCAAAAGTTTTACCTACTTGGTAAATGCCAAAACATGTGGCATAACCTTCTCAAGTGAAGATAGAAAGGATGTGGCACATAAATCCAAAAGAAGGTTAGAAACCCAACTACCCCATAACCTACTTAGGTAAACATAGAATAGTGGTTATGAGAGGTAGAACAATAAGACAAAAGAAGGTTTGTAACTCAACTACCCATGTGTGGGAGAGAGTGACACATATAGTTGATGTATTTCACCACATGTCCTCATATTAACCACATCTAATAAACCCAAGAAAGCTTAATAATGTTGCAAGTATGAGGATAACTAGTGTTGTCATTGATGTCAACATACTCATATTGCATTAGTGAGAAGGATTGGATGAGCTGTGTGCTGAGGATATTGAGGAAATTAGTCTCAATCAAGAATAGTGAAGAACAATGATGACATTAAGGTAAAAGTCCAAGATAAGGTGAAGATCAGAGGATGTGGTTTAAAGGGTTTGTAGATATGAGTCTTGAGATGATCCAATTAAGATTTCAGAGGTCCGCATGAAGATCTGAAGAAGTTATGGTCACTCAAGTAGAACCAGTTCGGACAGATGTTCAGTGGTGACAGAGTGTCACAGATTGGTCCGATGAGCTCTGGAATTGCATTATCTCATTCTGCGGGTTGGAGAGAGTGTTGCAAAAGTCTATGTGAAGTAACAAATAGATTCATTCATGGTTTGGAGGTTTGGAAGCACCTTTTTCATTATGACAGTGATGACAGACTGTGTTCTTGAAGTTCTAGATGAAGAAGAGAAGAATACCAGTAAGCTGATAAAGTGCAGTTGTTCCTGATGACTCAGGAAAGGTTTTGGTGATCTTTGGATCATGTACAATTCTTATTGGTGGTCCGCATTGAAGTTTGAGTTTGCATTTGAAGAATAACCACAGATATTGGTGTTCTTCCTAAGACAGGCCGACCGGATGTATTACACGTCTTGCGAATGATCTTATAGGTGTTTGCCGACTTAGATGATTGTTCCTAAGTTGATGCCTTGTATAAATAAGGGATTGTGAATTCATTTTGAAGTGTGTCTTGATGCGGATGAGTGTGGCATAGTAAAGAAGAAGAGCAAAAGGCAGAGCAGGAGTTTTTTGGGCTTAAATGGAACTGATCCAGGCATGGTAAAGATGTCAATCTCCAGTTCAAGTTTGTGATACTTGTTACTTTGTAGATAGTGTGTCTCTTGTAGGTAGTGTGCCTCTTGTGAGCAGTGTGCTCGGGCAGTGAGCCCTAATTGGCATGTGCCATCTATTTTTCTTATTCTTCTAACAGAGAATATTCCTTGGGTTAATCACCCCGTGGTTTTTCCCTTGACCGGGTTTTCCACGTCAAAATCTTGGTGTCTCATGTGTTGATGCATATCAGCTCTTGTGTTTATGCTTTATGCTTTCATGAGTGATTAATTGATATGCTATTATATAACAAAGAGGATTTAAGTAGAAGCAAGTTTTTGTACAACTGATTCACCCCCCCTCTCAGTTGTGTGCCCTAGATCTAACAAATAATGTGTAGGAAAAAGTAATATCCCTAAGGAAAATAAAAAACCTACACTAACACCCACTTAAGTGTAGCTTAGGTGGGTGAAAAGATATGGGTTCTGGCAAATGAAGCCTAATGAGGTACCCATGTGCAAAAAATTTCCCCCAAAAGAGAAGAAGCTACCCACAAAGGAATAGCCCCCCTAAATAGAGAGAGAAAACACCCCCCAGAGTAGAGAGAGTGAAAGCAAAGGACTAAGAAGCAAATCTTGAAGTAGACACTGGCCACAACCCTAGAAAAGCTCACAGATGAAGGAACTTACTCTCAATGAAGGGTTTGGTGAATATGTCTATGATCTAATTAGATGTCTAAATGTACTCGAGATCAATGATGTTTGCATGAATAAGCTCCTGAATGTTGTGCATATGTATCTCAATGTGTTTTGTCTACTGGTGATGGACTGGATTCTTTGAGATCTGTATTACACTCTGATTATTACAAAAGATGATTATGTACTTTTTGAATGAAATGCTAAACATAGTGAGAATATTCTGAAGCCAAATGGCCTCAGTGGTGGCATTAATTGCCCCTAGATACTCAAACTCTATAGATGGAAGAGAAATTGCAGACTGCTTCTTGTTCGACCAACAAACTAGATTGGAACTAAGTGAGAATCAATACCCTGAACTAGACTTGCGATCCTAAGAATTGCCTACCCAATCTAAATCTGTGTATCCCACCAAGTTAAAATCCACACCCACTGCATAGTGAATCCCAAAGCTATGAGTTCCCTAAACATAGTGGAGAATCCACTTAGCTGCTTTCTAATGCAACTCATGTGGCTCCTGCATGAACCAAGAGACCATGCCCACAACATATGAAATGTCAAGTCTCATGTGTGTCAGATAGATAAGACTCCCAACAATTTTTTGGTATAAAGTGCCATCAACCAAGGGTGAAGAACACTTAGCCTCAAGTTTGAACCCTGACAAAAATGGAATCGGAGCATGCTTACAGTCAACCATGCAAAATCTAGAGAGCATGTCAAGTGCATACTTGGGTTGTGCCATGAAGATACCTAAAGATGACTGAGTTCTCTTAATCCCTAAGAAGTAGTGCAAAAGACCCAAGTCTAACATCATAAATCAATCATGTAGAGTAGTTTTCACTGCCTTGATGGTGGATGAGTGACTCCCTGTGATCAACAAGTCATCAACATAGAGAACCAGAAATGTGAGAGTATCATCCTACTACAAAATATAGACGTTTGGATCAGAATAGCATCAAGTGATCCCAACTAACAGAAGGAAGGAGTCCATCTTGGCATACCAAGCTCGAGGAGCCTATTTGAGTCCATATAGAAACTTTTGAAGATGACAAACAAGTGAAGGATCCTGAACGAACCCTTGTGGCTACTCCATATAGATTTCTTCCAGAAGGTCACCATGAAGAAAAACACTCTTTATGTCAATCTGATTAACTTCCCAATGACGGTTTACAACCATAGCAAGTACAAGTTATATGGAACTCATTTTGGCTACTGGTGCAAAAGTCTCAGAGTAGTCAATCCTAGGCACCTGGGAGATTCCTTTGGTGGCCAAGTGAGCCTTATGCTTGTCAACTAACCCATCTACTACAAATTTTGTTTGATAGATCCACTTGCATCGAACAAGTTTTCTTCCCTTAGGAAGAGGGACTAAATCCCATGCATGATTCCTTTCCAAGCAACTAAATGCTTATTGCATTGTTGCATCCCACTCGGGAACACTAGAAGCTTCTCGAAAAGTCTATGAATCAGAACCTGAAGCAATGAAGAGATGTGGAGCCTACTAAAATTATGACCTTGTTCTTCTTATACTTGAAGGATCACCAACCCAATCACCTACTAACTGTAAAGTCTGATGAGCCCAAAGAGGCCCTATGGAAGGAGAGTAGGGATGAGAATCATCAACCTCTAAATGATGACTAGGAGGAGAGGGTGGATCCTCATCATCATTGTTTCCATCTAAAGTGGAGGAAGAAGACTCCTCATCTGGATTAGGAGGATTAAGATCGTCTAAATAATTGTCATCATGTTGCAATGTCTCCAATGTGATTGTTGATGGAGAAGTGGTAGGATAAGATCTGGAGGAGTCCTCCTCGAAAAGAACACTCCTCTCAATGAACAAATCATGTGTGGTAGGGTGGAGAAGCCTATAGCCCTTGACAGCATCTAGGTACCCAACAAATATGCAAGGCTTGCTCTATGGATCCATAGCCTTGTGTTTCTCTGCTGGAATGTGGGCACATGCAATAGAACCAAAAACTTAAAAGTTCTTAATTGTGGGTTTTGACCGGTCCAAGCTTGGAAAGGAGTTACCCCCTTCACAACTTTATGAGGAACCTGATTTTGGATATAACATGCACAGTTGATGGCCTCTGCCCAGTATTGAGGTACCATAAACCTAGAGTGAATCATACAATTGTCCATCTATTTCAAGGACATGTTATTGCATTCTGCAACACCATTCTATTGTGGATTGTAGGGAACTATGTGCTGAAGATCAATGCCATCATAGGCACAAAACTATTCAAACTTATGGTTGACATATTCCCCCCTCCATTATTTGTACGTAGAACCTTGATGGCCTTCCTAGATTATTTCTCTACAAAATCTTTAAAGTCCAGAAAAGATTCAAAGACCTTAGAATTCTACTTGAGAAAATAAACCCATGTATATCTACAAAGATCATCAATGAATGTCAGAACATATTGAGTCCTGTTGAAAGGAGGATGTGAAAATGGTCTTGCCAAGTCACTATGTAGTAACTCTAGAAGTTGTGTAGCCCTCCATGCTTTACCTTTGTCAAAAATTTCCTCTAGATGCTTACCAAGAATGCATCCCTGACAAAATCCATCAGAAAATCAAATTGAAGGCAACCCTGAAACCATCTCCCATTGACTAAGCTGCTGTAAGTAGCGATAATTCAAGTGGCCAAACCACTAATTCCACAAATGACTCACCTCATTTGAGTGAGTGAGTAGGACTGTCAAAGGAGAGTCAAGAATAAAGTGAGAAAACTAATACAATTTGGAATGATGATTTTCTTTTCCCACAACTATAGACTCATCATGCAACTCACTAATTACCACTTTGTCTAGAGTGAACTCAACCCGCTTGCCAGAGCCAGTGTGAGTGATATAATAAATAGATAAGAGATTAGTTGATGAAGATGGAACACAGAGAACATCGTGAAATGTTCCTTCACCCATGTCAACAGATCCTCTCACATGCATTTCAATAGGAGTGTCATCACCCATAAGTATGGAAGGCATAGTACAAGGCTCTAAAGAGGTAAAACCATCTTGATAAGAAGCCTTGTGGTACGAAGCACCTGAGTTAATGTGTTGCAAGTATGTGCCTAACCGGTGTTGTCATTGATGTCAACATATCTGTGTTGTCATTGGTGTCAATTGTGCTCTTGTTTTGATGCTTTCTTGTAATGAGTTATATGCTTTGCATTGGCATATATAAGTGTTGGGGATAATGAGTAAGTGATCTTGATATTGAGTTTCCAAGTGCTTTTGAGAAAATTTGCTCCTCCGGTGGAAACATTGTATAGAAGAGTATCTTTGTTTACAACAGAACAATCCAGTAAATTGCTCTGCATTTCTTATAGAATGAATACCTTTGTCTATGGATTGGAAGTTAATTAGAGAATGTTTGAAGATGTCATGTTCCAAGTTTGAGCCTCTGATATGAAAATTTGAGTGAGTTATGTTCACCAGAGTAAAAACTATTTTTTCTGTACATTTAGTGGTGACAGGGAGAAAGTATTTTGCTCCACATTCCTCCGCATTGAAGTATTATGGTCTGTGGTTCTAGAGTTAAGTCTAAAATGATGATAAGTACCTTCAACTCTAGTGATTCATGATTTGGTGATCCTCAAGTGATCCCTTCTTTATAACAGTGGCTAAAAATGTTGTTTAAGTGCTCCAGTTTGAAGAATCTTCTTGACAAAGTGATTAGAGGTTGTGCAGCTATTCTTGGTAATTACAATGTGCTTGTGGATGTCTCCTGATCGTGTTCCTACCTTTGGATTGGTCCAAAAAAAGAAATTTGGATTGTGGATGAAGAATGTTCTTAGAAGACTTAGTGTTAACACCAGTCTTGGTGGACTTGGTTGTTTTCACTACTTGCGGACATACATTGAAGATTGTGGAAGCGTGTCATGGCATGGAAGATTGAATTTGAGTCCCAGCTAAGGCATAACATGATTCACATACATCTTTACCTTAGCAATTTTTTTTAGGTCCAGACCTATTTCTATGTATGTTTGTAATGTCGACCTTGGAGATTTTTCCAATGGTTGATGAATGTAACACCGACCTTGATGTACATTCCAAGGTTGATGAATTGTATAAAAACATGTAATGTAGTTGTGAAAAAGATGTCCTTGAGCAAAAATGTGAAGATAAGTGAAAAGTGTAAGAAGAGCATAGCAGAGGAGTTATATTTCACTTTAATGGAACTGAATCCAGGCATGGAGTAGATGCTATCAAATTAGTTCACCAGCCCTTGGCAGTGAGCCTCAACATTTTCAGTGAGCATTTTGGGCAGTAAGCCCTAAGGTAGTGAGCCTCTATTTTTTAGTATTGTTATAACATATATATTTCTGTGGGCTAACACCCACCGTGGTTTTTCTCTTATAGGGTTTTCCATGTAAAAATCTGTTGTCTCATGTGTTGAATGTGTAATTGTGTTGAGCTTCATGTCTCATGCTTTCATGGTTAAATCTTAATAACAATGATTGTTTGATAAGTGGTTAAAGTTTTGGGACACCTGATTCACCCCCCCACTCAGTTGTCTTGTGCATTTCAACATAATGATCCATGTATCAAATTGTGAAACAATTGTAACTAGGGCCTTTCCCTTTCCTTTCCCCTTACTCTTGTATGTGTCCTTAGAAGACCTTCTTAATGAACTTTGTTTGACAAAATCAGGCACCTTGATGTTGTTCTTCTCAAGAAGATGTGACATGTGATCAATCTACTTCTTTAAACACTTGTTCTCATCATGTCCATGCCTCTTACAATAAGAACACTTGACCTTCTCCTTCTTAGGTTGATCACCTTTTGATGACGAGGTCTGATTAGCTGCATTTGAAGCAGCAGGTTTCTAATCTTTCTTCTTCTCTCCCTGGTTCTTTTGTTCCTTTTCCTATTTTCCAAACACCTTTTGTTCTTTTATGCCTTTATTTGTAGCCAAGGCATGTGATGTTGAGGGTTTAATTATACTCATGTGGACCAATTTATCTTTCTCCTTAGTGAGTTCTGCAACAAACTCATCTAGAGAAGGTATTTTATAGTTTGAACCTAGGGTACTTTTTGTGGCATAAAAGGTAGAAATAAATACAGAATAGTTTGGACCAAGATTAGACAAAATGCTTAAGATCAGTTGTTTGTCTTATTTTTCTATTCCACACCATTTCAACTACAATATGATGGCTTTCAACTTTGTGAAGAAGTCATGTATGGTGTCAAAATTTCCTGGACTTAATCCTACGAGTTCATTGTCCAATTGATGACCCCTTAATTCATGTTGCTTACCAAAGAGGTTTTCCAATGTGGTCCACACATCATTGGGTATTTTATCAGATTCAATATGAAAAAGTAAGTCATGAGAAACTGACATACACAGAGTACCAAAGGCTTCATCATATTTGTTAAACTATTTTATCTTTTCTGCATCCCATGCGGTTTCTATTGCAAGTCCCATAGTAACCCTGTGATATCCATGCCTTTTGAGATAGATTATCATCTTTGATTTCCATTCAAAATAGTTATATGGTGTTAAAACAAGAACTATTGAAGCATCCATTTGTGAAGAAAAGTAATTTGAAATACATGAAGAGAAGTATGAAAAAGAGACACATAAGACACCCCCTTTTTACTAGTTTTTGAAATGACCCCCCCAGAAATACAATGTTAACACTTTATAATTAGTACAATTTACAATACAAATCTTAGATTTTTAGACTCTTATAGGGCCCAAAATGGCCAAAACATTGAATCTATTGCTCAAGTGTAATATGAGATCAAATTGAGAGCACCAATGTGGAGTACATAGAAAAATATGAACCCTGTAAAAATGACACCAAAAATGGAGTCTATTTGAGCAAGTTATGGCTCCTGGAAGGTCTCAAAATGAGAATTGTGCAACTAGATCTGGAAAAATCTTCAATTTCTAGGAATCTAGAGCATCAAATAAAAAACCAAGGTCACAATGACAAAGAGCACAAAATTCTACCCCAAATCAAAAACAATTCACCATAATAGACTTATGTACGACTAAGAATGGGCCTCGAGAAGTTTGCCTTCCAAACTCAAAAGTCCATTGGTGAAGGGGAAAAAAAAAGTCAACTTGAACTTGCTAACATCAGCATGATGTCACCGCTATTTTTGGCAGAAAACTCCAAGTTCGATAGAACTGCAGAATTTAGTTATAACGAGATAAGTTTATTTGTCTCCAAATTTGGTAAAACACTAGATAAAATTAGTTATGTCTATTAATAGCGAGTTCTGCTAGATGTATTTAGGAGGGTGTTATTTGGCAGAACCTACTAATTCTACTGCTAAAGTTAGTAGATCAGTTTGCAGGTGGCAGAGGGGTTGCTCATGGGTGGCGATGGAACTTGGCAGGTAGGGGCAGTGTTTTGGCCACTTGACGATTTGAAGTGACTAGTCTGCCTGAGGAGGGTGTTGCTCATAGGTGTTTGTGCCCCTTGAAATAGGGCCAAGCCCTTTTTTATGCAAGGCCGAAGCCCTATAAAAAATTAAACAGTGCTTTAAAGCGCTTACACCTAGCACTTTTAAGCACTTAAAGTGCTTGGTGTTTTTAATATATGTTTTAAATTTTTTTTTAAACATTTTGTATTGTACTATGAAATTGGGGGTCGTACGACTCAAATTTTTTAAAAAATTACCTCAGAAATAACTTTTCCTAAATTTGACTTTTGAATAGTCAATCTTTAGGTTTTGATGCTTTCTAAGTGCTATGGTGAGGTTCGTTTGGGCTGAAAATGCTCTAATTTGATGGCTACCTACAGGAACCTCTCTAAAAACCTTGTGTAACAACTAGTTCCTCCAATCTCTGATTTCAGTGAAACAAAATCCAATCTTGACTTTTCTGAGAGTTCTAGACGCTATGGAGATGTTGAAAATGCCTCCAAGATTACCAAAAATGTTGCAATCACCCAAATCTCATAGGAACATAAATATGCTTACCAAAATGTTACAGATGCTTATTTCCCTTCAAATTATTCTATTTCTCTAGATCATTTGAGGATGCAACAAAAGATGATACTGGGTTTTTGAGACAAATATTAGCACTGGATTAGTCTCAAATCTCTCAAATATTAGGATCAAAATAAATGAACTAAACCAAACAAACATGCTCTGATACCATGTTAGGTTCTGCGAGAAGCGAGAATCAAGTTAGGATCTAATGTCAATGGTAGATTGCATACACTCCAGTTGACAAATGATCGAGGATCAAAATAGTGGAATGAAGAGAGAATCCTAAAAGAGAGAATCAAGAGACAATACTACAAGAGGATTTTGAGAATGCTCACATTACTCTCACTGACTAGTTACTAAACTAGTTAAGGTGAGAGGAGAGTGTTGTATATATAAAAAATAATGGGTAAATACACCCAAGAGGTGTAATAACTCCAACTACCAAAATAGGTGGAAGTTTTAGCTACTTGGTAAATGCCAAAACATGTGGCATAACCTCTTCAAGTGAAGACAGAAAGGAGGTGACACATAAAGCCAAAAGAGGGTGAGAAACCCAACTACCCCATAACCTACTCAAGTAAACACAAAATAGTGGTCATGAGAGGTGGCACAATAAGCCAAAAGAAGGTGTGTAACTCAACTACCCATGTGTGGGAGAGTGACACATGTAGTTGATATATTTCACCACCTGTCCTCATATTAACCACATCTAATAAACCTAAGCAAGCTTAATAATGTGTAGGAAAAAGAAATATCCCTAAGGAAAATAAAAATCCTACACTAACAGTGAGGGATGGTAATAGTGGAGGTAGGGATAGCATTAGAAAGATAGGAAAAGAGGTAGCACTAGTGGTGGAGGTGGAATGGTAGAAGACACACTAGGAACATATGTAGTTATGGCAATAGTTAGAATAACATGGGAAGTGGGCAAAATTATAGTGGGATGGGAGTAAGGGGGAATGAATGCATTAAGCTCAAGATGGGAATTAAGAATTATAATAGTATCCAACATGGTAGAGGGACGGATGGAACAAGGAGTTTGTTGATCATGATGTTAGTCATAAACAAACATAGATAAATAAATACAAATCAAACCTTTATCATCTTGAAAGATACAATGAATTCATAGAATTCATGATCCCAAGTCTCCATGGATTAGTTCATAATCATCTAACGTTACTTAGTGGTTTGATGTGCATTGTTGTTTTCCATTCAGGGGCCTTTTGTTTCTGATTCCAAGAACTTCATGTCTGGATGATCTCAATTTTGCCTACTTTCTATAAATTTCTTGACAAGCAAGGTTAATTCCTACTATATTTAACTAGATGATGCAGATATTATGTAAGTTTGATCAATTCTTCTGCATATGAACTTATACTAACTGGATTTTGTTGGCAAGAGACACTATATGGATTCATGGTTGTTGTCATTGATGGCAACAAAGGTCATCCCACATATCCGCAAGTCATGATGTGTCTCTACCGGAAGTCAGAATAAAGAATGTTGTGGTCCGGTGAAGAAGAACAGAGCATGTGGCAAGGTCCGACAGATTGGTCCGGACCTCTCAGTGGAAGTGTCTTGGTGCAGTGCGGATTTGGGGAAGTCAAGAGGACTACCTTGAGTGGTATATTCCAAGGATTTAGCCTCCGGTGATGGACAAGGAAAAAGATATGAATGGTTGAGTACCGGATTCCTGAGAGACAGTGAAAACAGAGGAAGAACTGACTGGCAGAGTATCAGACTGCTTTCCGGATGGGTTACTGTTGATGACAGAGGTTGTGAAGGCATGAATCATGTTTGGCCGACATGATTAATGATATCTACAAGTATATGCTTGATCCGCATTGCTTGGTGAGGAAGGATTCAGCCGACAGAATGAGAGTTTATAAGAAACTAGACTATTCCGGATGCCGACTAGAAAGGTGATGAAATTACTTGTGCGGATATATATAGAGGATGGATTTAGTTGTGAAGTGTGTTGTGTTGTAGAGAGATATGTGAATAAGTCCAGAGAAAGAGCAGAGGTAGCAAAAAGGATCCGGTATGTGAAAGATAGCAGAATAAAGAACAGAGGAAAGATGAAGTGCAGCAGATCAGTGTACTGAGCCTAACCGGAACTGAACTCCAGCATATGCAGATGCTTCCAATCAGTTCAAGACTGTGATTCTCATCACTTTGTAGACAGTGTGTCTTCTTGTAGGCAGTGGGCCTCTTGTGAGCAGTGTGCTCGGGCAGTGAGCCCTAATTGGCAAGTGCCATTTTTGTAATTTCCTATTCTTCTAACAGAGAATAATTCTTGGGTTAATCACCCCGTGGTTTTCTCCCTTAACAGGGTTTCCACGTCAAAAATACTGTGTCATGTGTTTCTTATTTCATGGTTAATGTTTTTGTGTTTGATTTTATGCTACATCAATTAAAAGAAAAGTTCAATAAGGGAAATAATTAGGATAACTGATTCACCCCCCCCTCTCAGTTATCAACAATTGGTATCAGAGCTAAGTTCCTCCTAATAGAGCCTAACAGCTTGAGGAAGATCTAGGATTTCAAATGGATGCATATGGTTTAAGGGAGCAACTCAAGACTGCCCTTGAGGATCTTGAACAGTCAAATTCTGAAGTCAGTGAATTAAAGGAAAGACTCAAACAGGCTGATGAATTCATGAGAGAATTAAAAGACAAATTAAGTCTCTCTATGAAAAAGAGAAAGGAGCTGCTTCAACAGTTGGCAAGACAAAGTGAAGAAAGCAATACAAATGAGGAATTGACTGAGCAAACCAAGTTATGTGAAAAGTTATCAAAAGAAGTCATTATGTTAAGACATGAAATGGAATCAGGAACTATAAAGTTTACTCAAGAGATTGAAGAAAAAAGAAAGGCTGAAGACAATCTAAGACAATCTCTTAAAGAAAAATCAGAAGAATGCCACCAGATGGACAGGATTATCAGACACCTTGAATCTGATCTTGAAGATGCCAAAGATAATGAAGGAAAACTTGAGGATCAAATTGCCTCTCTCAAAAGAGACCTTCAAACAGCAAATGAATATAAAGAAAAATTCAAGATAAGTTCTGCTCAACTTGAAGTTCTTCTTGGAAGTCAAAAGAGGACAGATGACAAGTATGGTTTGGGATATGAGAAAGGAGAAAGCTCCGGATCCGGTCAGAAGAATCTTGGATCAGAAAATCCAAGAAGCAGGCCTAGAAGACCTCCGATAAGACAGCCAAATGCTCAAAGATATCCATCCTTCAATGGATACTGCCACAGCTGCAACCACTTTGGTCAAAAAGCTAATCAGTGCAGAATGAGAATGAATCAGATTAATTCATCCTTCTCCAGACAATGCTTCAACTGCAAAAGGTATGGACACAAATCCCATGAATGCAGAAGTATGCAAGTAAACAAATCATTCAAAGGTAGATGCTTCACATGCAATAGAGTAGGTCATATGGCTAATCAATGCAGATCAAGAGGATATCAGTCAAATATGCAAAGAAATGTTATTTGCCAAATATGCAATAGGTCCGGTCATAATGCTAAAGTTTGCAGAAACAAGAATCAGGACAAAAGAGGTCCGGTGTATAATCAGAATCAAGACAAGGGTAAACAAAAGATGAATGCGGATGAGGTTAGGAATCAGATGAGCAAGATTTGGGTGAAGAAAAGTTCAGAGAATGTAGAGGTTGGATCCGCACCAGACTCTGGTGCTGATATTTCTTCCGAAAATTAAAAAGTGAGCTCAGGCTCAGGGGGAGACTCAAAGAAAATCTTGTTCCCCCAGCCAAACAAGTGGTGCCGGATGTGGCACAAGATGCGGATCAAAGGGTTTGTAGATATGAGTCTTGAGATACTTCAGTCAAGTTTTCAGAGGTCCGCATAGAGTTATGAAGAAGCTGTGATCGATCAAATAAGATCTGTTCAGGGAGATGCTCCGGTATGATAAAGAATTACAAAAAGGTCCGGAAAGATCCGGAAATGCACTATCTTGTTCTGCGGATTGGACAGAGTGTTTGGGATGTTCTTGTAGTATGTTACCTCGATTTATTCATGATTGAAAGATCCGGATGATATCCACAGATCAGGACTAATCCGGGATACTCCAAGCTATCTAGACAAGGCAAACCGGAATGATGTAGGTGAAGCATTTATTGCAGACAAATATTAGGGTTCGCGGAGCAATTTAAGGGATTTCTCAAAGGACATTTGCTCATTCTACACTCGAGAAGAAGTGAAAAGTGGAGCTCTGCAACAAGGGTCATCAAAGCACACCAAGGATCTCCTGCCGAAGCTATTGCATAAAGAAATCAATCCAACCATTCCGTGCAAACCGAAGGCGCATAAGGTATTCTCCGTTTTTCATTACCTCACTGCAAATCTTTGAAGAATGGCTACTCCAAACATAGTTAAGATCTCTGATAGACCTCGCCCCTCATTCAAGAAACATCCCTACAAATCATTGGAGGTAGACCCACTAGGAGCCTTCTCTAGTGTTCCTCACGGAGTTTTACACACCGAAGACATTAGGGTTTACATACATGCAAACATTGAGGAATTTGGGGAATTCAAATTAAGAGACCTCTATCACAAGCAGCTGATTGACAATGCTTTTGAGCTTAAACCAGAGTATAAGGATATTCAGAAGAAACAATTTGAGCAATTTATTCATTTCCCCTGCTTTGAAGAGGATGAATGGGTCCGGTATGTACTGAGCAGGATGCATGGCAACTTTCTATGGCTAGATAGACCCTGCAAGATCACAAAAGAGGCAATTAGAGCAGTAACTGGCCTATACTCTTCCGGAGGAGTACCTATCCTCAAATCTGTCAAGAACAACATTGTAACTGAGGCCACCGGATCAAAATTTGACAAGAGGGCAATGACCATTGAAGATATTTCGGATCCAGATATCAAATATGCATCAATGATAATAGGATACAAGATCTATCACTCCAGCAGGGAGAATTCTGTATCCGGAACTGCAATATACACTGCTTATGAAATGTTAAGAAAGAATGCAGAATATGATCTCTGCGAACTACTACTAAGCCAATTAATGGAAAACATACAGAAAATCAAGAAGGATAAGAAGAATTCCTTTAAGTATGGTACTCTTATTGTATGTCTATTCTTCTATTTCATGAATGAGCTACCCGGAACAAGTGGATGGGTATGGCAGAATGACAAACCTGTTGCAGTCCAGATAAGAGACTACTTGCATGGACTTGGGGATGCAAAAGCGAGAAATTCAGCTCTATGGGGATACTTCAAAAACTTTCAGAGCATGATGCAAGCAAGAGAGAGAATTCCCCAGTCTCTCATTGAGAAATACAAGGACTCAGTGTGCTTTATGGTTGACACTGATCAGTGCCTAATGGAGGCAGTGGAGCCAAGGACTGTCTGGATCATGCCCATGGGGTATGAAGTTGATGAACAGATAGTGGAGCTGCATGTTCAACACATGCTAAGTCAGCCCAAAGATCCTAAGGCAGAAAGGTTTGGAACCTTTGAGGAGCTGAGTGTAAAAATACATGTAGAACTCAGGGAACCTGAGATTAAAAGAAAGGTAAGAAAAGAAGTAGAGCACATTGCTCAAGGCCTAGGTATCTCAAAGGAGGCACTTGATGCCAGCCGAGAAAAGAGGAGGAAGGCCGAGGAAGAAGAGAAAAGCAAAGAAAGTGCTCCGGTTGGAGCTCCCACCCGGACCAGATCAACAAAGAGATCTGCACCTCCCTCAACCAAAAGTTCAAAACCGGAAGTCCAGGCATCCTATAAGAGATCCAAGACAAAAGCCACAAGGGCTTATGGAAGCCAAAAGGATGAAGAGGAAACAGAATCAGATAAGGGAGTAAGAGAAGTAAAGAAACAGAAGAAGAAAGGATCCGGTAAGCCCTCCACAGGCCAAGACAAGGATGAAATGGCAGAGGTAACTGTTGAAAAGCCCACTCTATCACTAGAGAGCATAATCAAGTCGGTCACGGTGGATGGAAACCTTCAACCAATGACTGAATCCTATGATGACTTCAGTGAGGCAGACCAAAAGACTCTGCAGGAAGCCACAGTTAAATATCTGAACATATACAATAAGGCTTTCATTGAGATCATATCTCTCATTCCTAAAAGCCTAGAGAAGGAAATGGAAGTAAGAAAGAATAATACTCATGCCAAAGATCTTGAGATCCGGGAGCAGATAGCTATTCAGCTATATCCTCAAATTGATCCCAAGACAATGAACATTATCTTCAAGGACTGCAAAGATGAGTTCAGAAGCAAAGCCAGGATGAATCAACTCATGCTTGGTGAGACTGACAAAGTGGCCCAAGAAACAGAAGAGATCCTCCGGAAGGCCTTCAAAAGGTTCAATCTTCCTGTTGTAGAGGACTTAGGTGCAGAAACAGCTGCTGATTTGGAATCTTCTGTTCCGGAAGAAGTGAGCCCTGAACAGACAAGTGAGGACTTGGGACCCTCTGCTCCAGAAGAAGTGGCCCATGAACAAGTTAGCATCTCTCCTCCGGTTTCCCCTACAGTCTCCGGATCCAAAGAAGAAGAGCAATTACAGGAGAAGGAAGCAGTGGTGAAAGACAAAGAGGTTGACAGTTCTAAGACTGCAGAAGAAAAGAAACATCTGTCTCCGGCAAGAGACACTGCACAAACTGTTCAACAATTTTTGAGTAAAGAAACTTTAGAGATTGATGAACCGGAGCTTCTAAAAGGCCCATTTGATTTTGACTCTCTCTCTCCGGTACAAACAATGAAGATAGCTTCATTTGCAAATGCCAAGGCAAATGAAAAGCTCCTGAAGTCTCATATGGAAGACTGTGAGTTGATAGAGGCTGCTTCCGGAGTACTTGTGAAGATCATGCCATCAATCCAAATAGATCTGACAGCCTCCACTTCCGGTAATCTAAAAACCTTAGTCAGCAGTGTTGATACACATTTTGATTCTCTAGAAAAATCAGCTGAAGAAAAGGTCCGGAAGGAATTTTTGGATAAGAGATTTTCAGAGATATTAGAATTAATTTCTAAAGATAGGAAGATTGTAAGCATTGGAATAAAGAGCTTAGAGAATGCTCTTAAGGATGGCGGTGATATCTATAAATTTTGTATATCCTGGTCAAAGGCAACAGCAGCATTTGAAAGAAAATAAAAGAGGAACAGGATAAGCTACAAAGCTTATCTCAAAGTTTTGATCCTCTCTCTTCCTCTATAATAAATCAAGAATGTCAGACTATTGCAGTCTTGAACGAAATAAAGAATCTTGAGAAGGAAAGGAAGAACATCACCAACCGGATGGGAGAACTTAGAAGGATTATAATCCCTAAGTTGGAAACCATGCATGAGGCCATCAGTGATGCTAGGACCACCGCCCAAACAAAAGATCCGACAGATCTCAAGCGGGCAGAAGCGTTTGCATTTTTGTTAAGCGGTCACATTTCAATTTTGGACAGAATGAAGCAAAGTTGGGCTACCGAAATGATTCAATTACAGACATCCTTTGCAGACATTCTTCAATATATGTATGTAAATATGCGGCTAAGTATAATAAATTTTTGAAAATTTTGATATGCGGACCCTACCCTTTGCCATTGATGTCAAAGGGGGAGTGAGGAGCAGTGAAAAATGAGGGATCCAACTAAGGGGGAGTTCCGAAAATTGTATATAAAGACAGAGCATCAGCAAAGGGGGAGCATAGTGAAAACACTTAGTCATTTTTCACTAAGTGTTGCCATCAATGCCAAAGGGGGAGATTGTTGGCAAGAGACACTATATGGATTCATGGTTGTTGTCATTGATGGCAACAAAGATCATCCCACATATCCGCAAGTCATGATGTGTCTCTACCGGAAGTCAGAATAAAGAATGTTGTGGTCCGGTGAAGAAGAACAGAGCATGTGGCAAGGTCTGACAGATTGGTCCGGACCTCTCAGTGGAAGTGTCTTGGTGCAGTGCGGATTTGGGGAAGTCAAGAGGACTACCTTGAGTGGTATATTCCAAGGATTTAGCCTCCGGTGATGGACAAGGAAAAAGATATGAATGGTTGAGTACCGGATTCCTGAGAGACAGTGAAAACAGAGGAAGAACTGACTGGCAGAGTATCAGACTGCTTTCCGGATGGGTTACTGTTGATGACAGAGGTTGTGAAGGCATGAATCATGTTTGGCCGACATGATTAATGATATCTACAAGTATATGCTTGATCCGCATTGCTTGGTGAGGAAGGATTCAGCCGACAGAATGAGAGTTTATAAGAAACTAGACTGTTCCGGATGCCGACTAGAAAGGTGATGAAATTACTTGTGCGGATATATATAGAGGATGGATTTAGTTGTGAAGTGTGTTGTGTTGTAGAGAGATATGCGAATAAGTCCAGAGAAAGAGCAGAGGTAGCAAAAAGGATCCGGTATGTGAAAGATAGCAGAATAAAGAACAGAGGAAAGATGAAGTGCAGCAGATCAGTGTACTGAGCCTAACCGGAACTGAACTCCAGCATATGCAGATGCTTCCAATCAGTTCAAGACTGTGATTCTCATCACTTTGTAGACAGTGTGTCTTCTTGTAGGCAGTGGGCCTCTTGTGAGCAGTGTGCTCGGGCAGTGAGCCCTAATTGGCAAGTGCCATTTTTGTAATTTCCTATTCTTCTAACAGAGAATAATTCTTGGGTTAATCACCCCGTGGTTTTCTCCCTTAACAGGGTTTCCACGTCAAAAATACTGTGTCATGTGTTTCTTATTTCATGGTTAATGTTTTTGTGTTTGATTTTATGCTACATCAATTAAAAGAAAAGTTCAATAAGGGAAATAATTAGGATAACTGATTCACCCCCCCCTCTCAGTTATCAACAGATTTTACCTCTGCACTATGAATCTATTCAAATGATGTGCCTACATGTATGTATTTTCATGATTATTACCATTATTCTTGTTCATTTACATGAAATTTATCATTTCAACATGCTATTTGCTCAAATATGCTAATGATGTTCAATTATTTATGAGATATCAACATATTTTCTATATTTGCTTAGGATTTTCTGTATATTTGCAATTGTGATGATGATCAAATGAAATTAAAGAAATTTGATTGAATGCTTTCTAATTTTACTAAAATGAGTGAATCTTTAGCCATTGATCCATATACATTCTTGACACTGTCATGAAGAGAAGGAATCAAACCATATGTCACCAGGATGTTCCACAGCTAGATATGACCGATGCTAACTTCGATGGAAAGGAATGAAAACAACATGAAGTGCACTCCAAAGGATGCAAAAAATCAAAGCACATATCCAGAATCCATTCACAGATTACTAAAAGTCTACAATTGTATGTAATCAGGGTACTTCATCTTCATTAAGTATGCGAAAGAGATGTACATTCCAATTAGCCTTGAGAATTAGTCCTGATGTTTCAGCAATCTAATCTCAATTAAGTTTCGAATGAATTACAATGTGCACTCCATCTCCTTTTATAGGACCAAGAGAGGAGGTAGTTACAAATGATTCTATGATCAGGATTCATCTATTAACATCAACGGTCCATGTTGCATTAACCAAGTCAAAAGACCAAAATTTGTAGTACAGGTTGCCAGCTGGCAGCCATGTGGTAGTATATAGTTGTCCTTTTCGACATATAATGCATATGACCCTGTCACACTACACCTTACCTATTCTTTGTCCTCTTCATCAGTAGATGAGTCATCTTCTACGTGCACATTGATACTCCCCTTGATGGGTTCATATGCCTGCATAATTCTTTCTACTGCTCCTCCATCTTGCAACTTGTTCTTTGCAACTGTATGTCCTTGTGATTGGAATTAAGCTTGTAGAGAAGTCCACTTGGTCTTCCTTCTATTTAACATTTCATTATATTTCTCCACTTTAGCCCTCATCCTTATGGCTTTATCTATGATATCCTCAGATAAGTGGCTAAGTGGGCCATTTGCTGCAAGCTTAAAATTATTCTAAAAAGCCTTGACTGCAAAATCAGCATCTTGATTCTCTGTCTTTCCTTCAACTTTCTCCTCAAGCGCCTCCAGAATTTCTACCTCCTCGGACAAAAGCTCATGTAATTTGGCCTTGATATTCCTGAGCTTCACATTGCACTTCTTCAGGATATCTACTTCAAACTTGCTATCTTCATACCATATACTCAACAATTGTGATGTTTGGTTGGTTAGGATATTATTGGATATCAAGACATTCACATCTATATGCTTCATTTCAAAGAGGGCAGTCAAATGTTTCTCTATTTTTAAGGACCTCTGTGCAACCTCTTTCTGCAACTTACCTACATTACTCCTCAATGTGTTGAGCAAACCCCAATTGTCAAGGATAAACCATTTATCCATCACATGTGATTTATGCTTCATGATATCCAATCTCATCATCTCATCTTGAGATATTATGGTCAATTGGGTGGATGTGCTGATGGGAATATTGGTAGGGGCCATCAATCCCTTTATTAAAGTTTGCATTTGAGCAATGTGATCTTTATGCACTTTATTCTTATTCTTCTCTTTCTCTATTTTGGTCAATAATGAATCTATTATATCTTTGGCCTCTTGGCCTTCTTGCTGCTTAGTGACAAAGCCTAAATCCATAGTGGTTATCTGAAACTCACTGGCACTTATTTCTCCTTTGGCTTTGTCCACAATAGGTACAACCACTTGAGCTATTCTCTGGCTTGTGACCTAATCTCTCTTTATTGCAGAGGTGGCTCTAGCCCTCCTCTTTGGTTTGGCTATGTCAGCTAAAAATAATGTGGATATGTCAAATTTTGAAGGAATACTCATTTATTTGGCTATGTCAGTCAAAAATAATGTGGATATGTCAAAATTTGAAGGAATACTCAGTGGAGGAGGATTTACCTCGTGCTGTAGCCAATATGGCACATCAGCTCTAGACCCTTCTTGGTTTGTATGTTCAATGTGAACATTTGGTGCTCCTATGCTCTGTTCATCTTGGGGTGATGGGTTCACATTGGGGTTTTGAGGGCCTGGATCTTGTGCATCCTGACGATCCTCCTAGATACCCTTATTAACATTTTCCCTTTCCTTATTATCACCACTTACTTGTGGACCTTGTTGCCCCCTTATTGGTATCTCAGCATCTGTAGGAACTTGGGATTCAACTATCCTAACTTCCTCTATCTCTTTATCATGTACTTGTTCACTATCTTGAGCATCATTCTGACCAAATACTTCTACATCCTCATTCATTTTTGTATCATCGGCCAGTTCATCTTGTTCAGGAGTTGTATCCTCATCTTTATTTTCCTCTTCATCAGCCTGATATGCCAAGTCAATAGCTGCTAGGCTGGTAACCTTATCCACTAGTCCTGTCGAGCCAATTTTCTGTGCCACATTCTCAAGACTATCTTCTTCTTTGTCTTCTTCTTCTATTTCCTTTTGCACGATGGGCGTATTTTGGGGAGTCACCTTTGTATTTTTCACTAGTGTCTCCATAGGGCTAGTGGACACTTCCCTCACCACTCCATCATTAGAAAGTTCTACAATTTCATCTAGGGGTAGGGACTGATCACCCCCTCCTTTCTTCATTTCTTCTCTCTTCTCTTCAACTAGTTTAGTCTTAAAATGTACTATGGTGGGGATGGGCACATCATGCTGCAGATTTCTCCTGATTCCCTCACCTCCTTTTCCTTTCAACACAATATTAGGGTTCACATCTAATGACCCTCTCATTACAGGTGCTAGATTCTTCTTTTGTGGCACCTCTTGGGTTTTCTTTCTCTTCCTCCTTATGAGGAGATCTTCTTCATCAATGCTTTCCTCCAAGTTTTCACAAGTGATAGCGGGCTTTGAGATGGGCTTCTGCTATTCCACAAGTGCTTGAGATGTTGTAGAAGCAGAGGTTGATGCTGGATCCTTTTTAGGTGGAGGGGAACAGATGGTTCTCACACCTACATTTTGGTTCCCTTTCTTGGATCCCTTGGGCATATCTCCCTATTTCCTTTCTCCTTTGGATGCCCTCTTCTCCTTGAGGAAATCATCATATTCCTCATCTGTCAACTCTTGTCTATTTCTCTTTTTGTCAACAGTAATAGCCACTCCTTTGGACTTAAGTGCAACAACCTCTCTGTCCACCATTCTTTGGTCAATTGCATGACCTTTTGTGTTATCATTTCTAATGGGGTTTCCTTTGGTTGATTCCAGTCGGGGGACAAGATTGTTTCATTATATATTTTCTTGTCTTCATACTCTTGTGACATAACCATTCAATTATCTTCATGCAGTTGTACTGGAACTGGTATGCAATCCAATGTGCAAATTTGCCTCAGGGCAAGCCTTTGGTAGCTTCTTTTCCTTACTTCCACCTCATCATCACAATCAGTCTTGTATTCTTTGAGGTGTACTTGATGTACTAGCTTCTTGAATAGCGTTTGCATTCTGTTATAAGGGTCATATTGTCGGGATATAGGGAAAGGCTGTAAGGACATCAGCTGCAATCCCCCTGTTACTTCTTTGTCACTCTCCTTATCAGGACACATATACCACCCAATGATGGGTGGAAATAGGACATTAGGTATCTTATTTTTCTAAACACAAGCTTCAAATGAAAGTAGTATCTGCCTGGCTGTCTCCATCAGTATGACCTTATCTGTTGGATATCTTGGCAACATAAGGGATTGCCTAGTGAAACCTTCTATCCTTATATAGGTAAATGTGGGGAATTCAATAAACCAAGCCCCATGCTTGTATATCACAGCTTGAGCCTCCATGCTCAACCTATTTTCTCTATCTTCCTCCATGGTTCTTCCCAAATGCATAATAAATGAATCATTTACTCTCCTATAATGTTGGAGAGATTCTCTCTGTTTCAACTGTGGGTAATGATCACATATATTCACATCCCTAGGGTTACGACCAACCTTGCTAACTATTTGCAAACCATTGAACGTCCCTCTGAATGCACATGCATAGACCACATATGAAGTCATGTGAAACATGTTTGTCTTTCCCCCCAGATTCCTCATGTCTTCATCTAGGCTGTCATTGATAATCTTTGCCCACTGGGGTTTCTCATCTGTAGTCTCCACCATTCTCATAAGACCATACATCCAGTCCTCAAAATATCTTGCATTTGGTCTTCCTCTCATTCGGATGAGCATAACCATCATGTACTGATACTCCGGAGCAAAGTCAAATTTATATAAATGCACTGCGAATTTTGCTAAAGCTTTATACATGCTATTACTAGCCCTCCATGAGAATATGATCTTTCTACAATCCTTCTGGGTGTTATTGTATTTCTTTTCTAACTACCCCAAATCTATTTTGCATACATCAGGTCCTTTTGGCAAATTGAAAGCTGAGGTGATGCCCTCGATTGAGAAGTCTGCATACATTTGACCATGTTTTTCTACATTCTTGTTGCGAACATTGTAATTACGAGCACACTCAACTACCAGCTTGGTGGCCTCTGTTGCATAAGGGAATCCTCCGGCATGCCACATGCTTGAATTATATATGTTGATAAGAAAGGGTTTCCCACTGCCCTTTTCTGACAGTGTTGTCCATGCATCTAGGTCTGTGTTCCTTGAATGTGTATCATTTATTTGGCCATATTTGAATGGTGCCCCCTCGGGTTGTATACCCATGGGCTTCAAGAAATTTGTGTCTGACTTGTTCTTACGGACCTCCATTGTATCATGTGATAAAGAATATATGTCTTACCATAACATGCCTTATGCATATTCAGATTTAACAATTGCATGAATATCAGGGTGTTTTGACTTTAGACAACATAATTCATATATCATCATATTAATTTACTCTAGTAAAAACTGACATTTACTTGTTCATTTATCCATAAATGACAAAAGAGGGTTTCATCATTACATACCTAATATTCGCTACCTTTTAAACTACTTGATCTATATTCGGACATGTGTGTTCACTTTGCAATTACCCTCCTTCATTTATTATTTGAATGTGCACCCCGTTCCGTTGTGTTCACAGGTTGTTGTAATGGTGCCTTAATCGCACAAGAGCTCTATAATTTCTTCTTGAATACGTGATAAACATAAAATGAATTCAAATCCTTATTTTTAATCAGTAACACTAGAAAATTAGGGTGTAATTAATATGAGATTGTTCACATCCATGGATCTACACTCTAAACTTTTGAGATTTTAACAGGTGGCACGATGTTATTTAAAATTTTGAATGTTTACCTACCATTAGAAAAGCATTTAATACGGGGTCATCACATTCGTAAATGCCAGGGATATTAAAAAATATGCATGTTCCTATGAATATGCATATGATGTAAGCATGATGATGGTCAACTATTGACCAAAAATTGAAGATCGGGACACCTTAGTTTTGTTTACTATCATGATAGTATGATGTGTTGACATGGATCAGCCAATGTACCACATGGCAGCACCTTACTGGTTCGCAGAAGTCTACTTGTTATATGTTCCAAGAGTTGATAAGGGGATATTAAGAAATATCTAGATGTTTAATGATGCTAAATATCCCCCCCTTTTTGAAGATGAGGATGACGTTAGCATTCTTACTAGTATTTTGAATTGGTTGAGGAGGTGATGTCATTGTCACATTAGCGAAGATCAAGGATCTTAGTTAATATGCTGGATATTGAGAAATATGCCGATGTTTGGTATTTATGTTATATTTGAAGTAACCCTGCACATTAGTGAATATCAGGGATATTCAAGTAAAAGTGCACCTTCAGGGAATGCACGTGGGTATTGACAGGTATACGTTCCCTGAGCTGAAATTTGACATTTGCATATTAGCGAATATGTGCATATTGGGATTTTCCTTGGTAAAACTTATGTCCAGTATATTAGTAAATATCAGAGTCCTTAGTGAATGTGATGACCCTCTCATGAGCGACTGGTTTGACCAAACTTTGACCAGACTTAACCTCTTATCCTTAAGGAACGGTGATCCAGAAGGCAAACCTGCTTGAAATTTTGCATTCTTTCATCTGATGAGGTTTGTGATAGCAAAATCCAACATTGGCACTTAATCTTTTTATGAAATCCTCTACATGCACTTTTACCATACCACCCAAGGAAAGGGAGCAAAAACAAGAGAAAAAGAGGGGTGGGTCCATGTTTTGCTGAGGCAAAATGGGGCGTGTTGTGTAACCACACAATAGAGTTATACCAAACTAAGGGACAAAATCAAGAGGAAACTGTAAAGATGATGTGTTGATGGTGTTTTTAGCACATAGCAACGTAGGTAAGATACGTGATATCTCACCTCTCTTGAAAGGAATCCTATCCCAAAACTTCAGAATAGGACTGCCCCAAGTTTTATATAGCTAGGTCTTAACTTGTCGGATAACTCAGGGGATATGTATTTAGTTGTTCCAACCAAGGGGATTTACATGCAATGGTAGGGTTTATGAAACTATGACATCAAAGTGTGCAACTACCCTTTAATTATATAGAATATTGAGTCTAAAATTACTAGCAAATGATCAATGTGAATGTTGCTTGAAAATCCTAAGGATAATCAGATGTGTATAAAGAAAATACAAATGATTAAAAGGGTAAAGAGAGATATTGAAACCTATGTGACGAATCACAACTAGATAGTATGTTGCAGATAGGCAAATACCCTATGTAAACCACCTCCTATTTGACCAAGTTAAGAAACCGTAATGTTGCAAGAAATGGTGCAATCTTCAAAGGAATCTTATAATTTTCAAATCACATTCATTCATCAAACACCCAGTTGATGGTGCATTTTAACTATTGAAATGCAATTGAACTAAATTCATTAATGGAGATTCATACTAACCACGCAAAGTAACTTATAGTCAGCAAGCACAACTGGTATGAATCAGGGTATTCATCACATATCTCAACATTTGTTCATCATTGCAATTGCACATTAACTAATTTCATATTGAAATGAACCATGAATTCGAAAATAAGACAACAAAGTAGCACAAATTTCCAACAACCTACAAAACTTGTTTTGTATTGATCAAATTTTGGTAGAGTCTCAACAATTCACTATCAAATCTTACTTACAAGGAGAGAAAATGATAGCCTTTTTATAGACAAGGCACCATACTGAGTTTTTCATCGACGGTGGAGATTATCTCAACACCAATGGTCTAGATTTACATTACATTTAATAAGGAACAACAGTTTGTTACATTCTCATATTTATTTTTTTCTTAACAGAAGAAGACAAAATACAACTTTCAAATGCATTGAATCTAGACAAAATGAACACCCATTTGGTTGTTTAGAAGGATCAATTTCCAAGACAAAAAGAAGTCAAAAGAAGGTCATGTGACATATTGAAATGAGCACTTATGCAATATGATAGGATTTCATGTGTTGACTCTATCATCCAACTGCTTATCTTCGTCTAATTCAATCCTATTCTTTTCCACTTCCTTATTATTATACGATGTGAATGCCTCCAAAGATGGATTGATTTCAGAAGGTTGAGGATTTTTGACAAAATCTACTCTGAATTTAACTACATTGACTTCCCATGAAAATTTGTTATATACAACACACCTAGACCTTTTGTTCTTCTTGAACTTTCTAAACTACATCCTCAAGTCACTGATTCTATGTAGATCTTCCACTTTGCATGGTGGTGAATCTTCTTGCATGAGTAAATTCAACTTTTCTTTGCATTCTTGAACAGCTACTGGAGAGGTATCATCCAGGTACACCTTGGTAGAATCTCTAAGTACATCATTCAAACTATAAATAACTTCCAACAAATGTGCCTTAGCTAGCTCAAACATATTTCTAGCCTTATAAAAAATTTCTCTCCTCAATCTTATCATTTCTAACCAATATTCTGGGATATGCAATTTATCCTTGGTCAAAATATTTTCTTCAACTAAAACTTCATCTGAGATTTTAGTCATAGCAAGCACTCAGGGATGTATGTTTGAGTAGAATTCATCATAATTTGCACAATCATCAACAATCTTGTCCCATTCGGGTTTCAGAGTGCAAAAATCTTTATGTAATTCAGCTACTTCATCAATGATCTTGCATCATTCATCATATACTTGATGGTAACATTTCTCTATTGCTGCTTCAATAGCTTTGATGTTGTCGAAGTCTTCTAAGTTTTCCTTTGAAAGGAGAGGAGGTGCTGCAGATGCTCCTTCATTAGAATGGGAAGGCTTAAGCAGATATCTGATATAGGCCCTCAATTCCTCATTCTATTGTTTCAGTTGTTGTTTAGTGAGCTCATCTTTACTTATTCTATTGAGAATGTTGGACATTGAGTCTTTGAATTCTTCTACCACTTGGGCTTTGGATACTAGACCTAAGTTGAGAGTTGTGACAATGTAGTCTTCAGGTCTAGTGTCTTCTTTGTTAGCCTATCCTGGAGGAAAATCTACTTCTGACATACAAGAACCAGAAGCATCTTTGTATAGCCTTGATTGAACCTTTGTCTTCTTCTACATCTTAGGTTTCTTGATTCTCACCAAAAACTTATCCAAATTCAGCTCAACCACCTCCACTTTTGAAGGTTGATTATTCAATCTCTCTTGTAGCCACTCAAAAGCTACCGAAGAATGTTTTGGGGAACCAATGCGGCTATCCTCCTTATTGAAATAATTTGAATGAATAGGCTCTTCTAAACCAAATCCCTGATCTGTATTATCATCCTCTTGCACATCTTTATCAGCCACTTCATCTATCCTAAGAGGAGATTCTGGTTGATTTATATGTTACAAATTTTATGTTACCATCTACTGGGCAATGCCCAATACTAAATCATTTGCTTCCTCCTTAGAAGGACTGTCCTCTAGGTTTACTACTTCAATGGTGCTAGGATCAGTAGGAGGATCATTAGTTACATCTTCAATTTCTACCTCCTTTTTAGATACAACATCTAGTTTAGCACATACTTTCTCGATCCCTGTCAGCAAAGGTACTTGAAGAGGGGCTGACATAGGTACTTCTTTTGAATCATTGAAAGGATTGGCTAATGAACTATTGATGATGGTGAAATAATTAGTGATTGATGGAGTTAAATATACTTGGGATAGGTTTGCAAATGATGCAAAACCTAACGAAGGAGGAATGGAAGGAGATGAGAGCATAGAAGAAATAGCAAGTGGGGTGGTTAGACTTAGAGTTGGTAGGGAGTGTTGTTATATGGAGCCTAATCAGACTTAGAGGTTAAATTTACCCCACTTTTATCGATGCAGTTTCCCCCCAAATATTTAAAAGGGTCAAGGGGCAGCACCCCCAAGACGGGGTCAAGGGGCAGGGCCCCTTGCGAGGTCCAGGGGCAGTGCTATTATTAAGGCGTCCAGAGTTAGTTTTCTATTGACTGACATAAAAAACCCTATTTTTGTAACTGACATAAGGCTTGATAAAAGTGGCTAAGGGTTAGGGTTTTTGTTGATGTATTGTAGCATTTTGCAGTGGTATTGAGTTGCAAGGATTGCTGGTTGTAATCAGTTTGATTTACTAGATAATAATATTGGACTCTCTGTTGGTGGATGTAGCCTGAGTTTGGGTGAACCACATTAAAACTTGTCTCTCGCTATTATTATTTTCTGTGTATTTTTCACTCTTCTGTTTAATATTTATTTGCATTTAATTGATAGTTGTAGCCTGGTTAACCCTAACAGGGAGAAGGAAGGTGGTGCCAAGATGGTATAAATGGGAGGTAAGGTAGAAAAAGTGGATGAAGATGGAAGAGAGAGACTAATGGATGAAAAGAAGGGGAGGATAAGGTGGAAGAGATGGAAGGAATGTAGATGGATACCAAGGATGGTAAAGAAGAGATGGATGGGCTGGTGGAAGATGTAATGGATGGAGAAAGGGAGGAGGATACAATAATCTTAGACACATAGGGTGAGGACACTACAAGGATACTGGAAGAAATAGGAGGTGTGATGCTTAACATGGCAGAGGAAGAGGTATTAACACCAATAGTTTGAGTTAGGGCAACAAAAGTAGCAGGAGGTTCTATACTAGTGTGTGGAAGGAATGGTTACACTCTAATGCTTCTTTACCCTCTTAGACTTGGAGGACTCTCCTTTTCCACTAGGTATATCCCTCTTTCTTGAATATATGGTCCTAACTATAGGTGGATTATTTTTCTTTTGCTGTTTAAAAGGCTCCTTATCCACTTAGGCTTTACCTTTACCAACAAGAGGGATATCTTCTTTTGTTGCTTTACTGTCCACTTCTAAAACATCTCCTCTTGCAACCTCTTGCTCCACTTCTTCTTTTGCCTTTATAGGATCATCTAATTCATCATCACTAGCTCTATCTTGCAACTGCTGAGTATAGGTGGGAACCACTCCTACTTGTGTCATTTCCGCAACCTGGTTCCTAACCCAATTTCTACTAAATCTAATAGGCTGCTTCATAACCTCATCCAATGAACTTTCTTCTGCATCTACCCAATTTGGTAGAGGGATAGGCTGTCCAAAAAGTGCCTCCCATGGTCCTCACTACACCACATTGTTAACATCTACTAGCTGATCAGGTATTGCAATAATGTTAAATCTCTTTATGAAGTTCAAAGACAACTTGGAATACTTTCTCCTCATGAGCAATTAGCCCAAAAGTCCTTAATGTGTTCTTTGTGAAACAACTTTTCACTAATATGTCTTTCAACTACTCCAAAGGGATCAAAATGATCTCTTCTCTGATAGAAATGCAAATTCAACTATTAAAGCTCAGTGTCTGAATATTTATCTGATCTAATAGTGACACAAGAAAAGACATCTCTTCCTATAAGTATGGGAAAGATAGAGGCTTTGTGTAGATGCTTTAGTTTCTCAGCACAAATATGCAATTGCCTTGTTAATTCTAGAAGCACTACCTTGGCAGCTTATAGGGTGCCCCAGTGAAACCTTGAATCCTAAGATAAGTGAACTTCAGAAATCAAATCTACCATCTTCCATAAGTTTGTACCACATTGGCAGCCTCCGAAGATAACCTTCTTGACATATCTCCTTATAGTATCCTTGTAATTTGCATAATAAAAGCACCATTAACTCTTTTGAAATGCAACAATGATTGACTAATCTCTAGATGAGGATAACATTCATACACCTTATACTCATATTCAACATTACCAACCTCTCCTAGTCTAGATAAGCTAGGATAAACAAAGCTTCTTGCTAACATGTATAATACATAGGAGGTCCACCTAAATATCTTGTCATCATTAAAAGCCACAAAAGTCTCATGAATGTTGTCACTTAAAATTTGGGCCCAATGGATTTTCTTATCCCCATTTAATATCTCTTCAACATATGTGAACATCCAACCTTCAAAAGTGGAGGTAGAAGGCAATCCCATAATTCTACTCAAGAGAGTGACCAAATATCCTATCTCATTAAAATCACTCCCATAAAGTACATGAGGAAGCTTGGATAGAGTAGCCCTTCTATGACCTTCCTGCAAGCTTCAAGATCCTAATTGTACGTCTTCTAATTCTCATTCTTCTTCATTACTGACAATGTTGGGAAAGGAGGGATGTCAAAAGCCTTGGCCAAAGACAATGCACTAAAATTATCCAATACCCTGCCATATTGTGTGACCAATGTCCTTGATGGTTGGTGATATCTGTCTGCACAAGCTACAATTAACTCTGGACATTGAACAGAAGTTGGAAAGGTAGTAGCTTGAGCCATGCCATTATCCCTAATCTTTTGAGCCCAATTTGTAGGATTAGGTCCAAATATCCTCAATCTAAATTCCTCTATATCAATGTGGCCAAGATCTGTATCTCCTATGTAATTCCATGCAGATGTGATTTTGGTAATAGGAGGGATCCCTTTAAATTTGCACTTCATGTTTGTTGCTCAGGAAGTCATCTATCTTGCAGGATAGAAACCTAATGAATAACTTTTCAAAGTTGCTATCCTACTGGTTTAGATCTATATTTCATGATGTTTAGGAGCTAAGAAACATGCATCATTTGTGTGTATTCAATGTAAGCTTCAAATCAAGTCCCTAGACCAAAAAGTAGGGATTTAACCCCTTATAGGATGTGTGACCAAAATGCTTAATAAATCCTTGATCTTTGACTTAGAATGTACTTTCTTTAATAAGGAAACATAAAATGTTCGTTAAAGTACATTCCTTAATGCTTCATCAAATAAAACTATGAGTTAAAATAGGATGTAGTAGGCTAGTGGGCTTTTGCCCTGCTACTGCATGTCATAGAAAATGCCAAGATTAATATCAAATTGATGCATAAATTCTTTCAATTCATAAGAAATCAAGTGACAATAGTATGCAAATAAAATCAAGTTCATTAATTAAATCTCCCAATGCTTTTAAAATACCCTTTGAAGTCAATTTGGAGAAAAAGCGGGCTTTTTAAGACCAACAGGATTTGCACGAAATTTAAGGTCAACAAGATAGCGGTCATTTTTTCTTCTACTAGATATATGTGGTAGAGTTTTATTTTAGTGCTAGCGTGGAATGTTGAGGGATTGGAAACTCAGTGAAGATTTTGACAATAACTAGATAGCGTTGTTTTTAGGTGCTACTGGATATATGCAGTGGAGGCTCCTTTTAGCGCAAAACTGGAGGCAACTAGATGGTGGAGTTTTTCAAGTGCTCAGGATATATCCTATGGAGGCATTTTCAGTGCAAAACCTAACAATTGTTTTAAACCTTGATCGGTGGGGGATTCAATGGATAATGGATTGTGGGCCTTTTTCCCCCTTCAGGATATTTCTAATTGAGGTGAATTTCGGCGCAAATCTGGTTGAAGTGAATCTCAACACAAATTCCTTAAGAGGATCTCAGGGGGGAAAACCTAACATGTTGGATATATCTGGTTGGACGAGTTTTTAGTGCAAATCTAGTTGAAGTGGATTTTAGCACAAACAGTATTTTTCCATGGTTTTGAAGTTAACCAAATTTGGCAATAAAATTCAAAGGGTTGATTCGAGGAAGGGGAAATCTAAACTGATAATTTAACGATTAATTTTTTTTAAAAGCAACACATATTCCCTCCTTCCTACATGAAACCCTTGATTCGAAACCCTAGAGACAATGCCTATGGAAAAGTTGATTTGTGTTACGAACAACACCCCAAACCCTAGGATACTTAGTGCATGCACAATCAAGATTTCATGTGACTTAGTGCATTTCTCATTTAAAAAGAAAAACAAAGGTGAAATTATAATTTGAATGCCATGAAAAAGGACAAGGACCCTCCTACCTATAAACGCAATGCCACAGTGAAGGAATTCTACCCTCCATCAATGAAATACGCTCCCAATCAACAAGCAGCCAAGAAATCTTCAGTAGGTCAAATGACGAATTTGCTCTGAGTTCAATCATTGAGGAATTCTCAAATGCAAGTGACAAAAACTGAGGAATTCAAACCTTTTATACCGCCTAATTTTTTTTCCATAAATGCAGCATACACAGACAGCCTGTGGCACACCTTGCAAGGTTTTACCCATTGACAGAAAAAAAGTGAGGCTTTTCGAGCCCTTAGGATATATCCTATTGAGGTGTATTTCAGTGCAAATTTGGTTGAAGCAGATTTTAGCACTAAATGGCATGTTGAGGAGCCATCGCTAATATCCACTAGGATAGGATGTTAGCACTAAATGCAGTAAAGGCCATTTTCAGTACAAAATTCGATCTTGAAGCTAATTTTCAAACTCAATGCATTTCAATCCTTCCAATCTAATCACCAAAGGGGGTCAAATAGGGTGAACTTACCTAAACTTGTCCAATTTCATCCAAGCATATGCAATAGAGATCAAGTCATCAAAACATCTTCTCTGAAGCAAAAGTGCTAAGGCCCACACTAAGCCAAAAGAGAAACAAAAAGGAGGGAGCTCTCCATTTGGTAAAATGGGGTGTGTGTGCAAGGCACAACAAATGGTGACCTTACTAGGGAAATGTTCCAGAGAATTTCTAAAACAAACGATAGTTTCAAACCCAAAATCTATGTGTTTCCCACTTATTAAATTAGACAACATGATGCAAGATCAAAGAAGCAAAGATCACTAACTCAACTAAACCATCCATATCCTGAAAGTCTAAGTGTGTGCAGTTGCATTCATTCCCATTCTTCAGCAACTAAGATCATCAAGGCTCACTTACATTAAGCTACCTAGATGATACTCACCTTTTGTACTACCTAGACATTGCCTCGCTACCATTCAAGCATCTATAGCCCTGACGAGGTTGTCTCTATGATTCTGCTCAAACATTGCGCTTCTATCAGCTAGGCATCTATAGCCCCAATAGAGATGCTTGAATCCTCTAGCTAATTGAATGATTTAGGAGGGTACTACGAAGTATAGCTCTTTTAAGAAATTGCCTTTTGGATGATTCAATTAACTTAGCTTTTGATATGAGTACTAGAAAGTACTGCATACCCTTGCAGCAAATGATAAATACCACATGGACTATAAATTGGTTAAACTTCGTTGGGTTGAGAATCATAGTGGTGGAAAAGGTGGATCTTAAGATTTTTCACTTAACTTAAGATCACCAAGATTCCTTTAGAAGCTTTAGTATCTTTAAAAATGTGAGAGATATTGGACTAGAAAATTGTTAACATATTTTGCCTAGTCAGGCTAAATAGTCACATAAGGGTCCTTATGGGTGTTTAGAGGTCTTAGAAGTTTCACAAGAGTCTTTTAAAAGAGTCTAATGTTCCTTCCTTGGTCCTTTTAAATCATGAGTCATGTTTTGTTCTTTCAAAGGGGGTGAAAATACGTTTGGGAAATCCTTGAAGAGTTTGACGTGTTGAATACCATTCTAATATAGTTAGAATGGGTCTTGAAATGAGAGTTTGGAGAGTCTTATTTACTTTAGACTTCTTAAAAAAAAGTTTCTTCACACCCCAAATAGTTCATCCACATTGTGTAGCTTTCAAAACATGATAGAAAAGGTTATTTAATGTCTTTCCACATCCAAAGGATGATTCTCCACATTGCATGAAGATATTTGATGAGTCAAAAGGTCATAATGTCCACATTAAGGAAATCTCATTATCTCCAAAAAACTGTGCCATGCAATGGAGGGAAAGTATTTTAAAGTTAAATTGGGTTTTTAGGTCATTGTTCTATAGTTTTTAACTCAACTTCTTTGAGTTAGGCCTCTAGTTAGGTTTTGGATAAAGGTTTCTTTTGGTTTCTAGGTTTCTTCCTTTAGGGTTTTGAGGTTTTTGGTTTAGGTTTCTGCACTGTAATGATGACCTTCCAAGGATTTTCAATAGGATACCTCTTTTCCTTTTGCATGGAGCATTAACAATGCAGGTATGGGTTTTCATTTTTGTCATTTTCAATGTTAGAGTACATCTAAACAGTGTTCTACTTACAATGCAAAGACAAAAAGGAATAAGATATTTCTCAGTAGTTTCATACACTCCTATTTCGATTCTGCATTCAAACAAGGTATAAAGATACGACTTTGGAAAGGAGACATATTTTTAGGTGTCAAGGGTTTGTGTGAAGCTCTAGTAAGATAAAGAAAATGTGAGTATACATGAGGAGAATCATGTTACTCATGTAGGAGGCTTACAAGCCTATCAAGTGTCATATTACTTAGTGAAAATGTCTTAAGTCTACACCATCATGGATGTAGATAAGTAATGATAATGAGGGTTTGCATACGAACTGTGCAAGGAGTTGGAGGATGTGTAGGTTCATGACAACTCATAATAAGCTACTATTGTACTCTTCAAACCTTCATAGTGTGAGACCTCTGTATGGACAGATGCTAGGATTTTGCATGACACATTGGAGGTTTGTCAAGGATCTTAAACAATTGAGGACAGTGCAAGGTTTGTGTTACATAGATCATACAAGTCACAAGGAGTAGCAATCGCATGTACAGAGTATACAACTTGCAGAGATGTGGGGTAACAATGAAAAGGGTCTGATAACCATCCTCATGATATGCTCAAAGCCTTGGAAGGATCTATTGTTAAAAAATAAAAGGTATGAAGTATCTTGCATGACTACGTTAGAGCATCATTATTTCTACCTTGTACAACCTTAATCATGTTAAACCCCAAACAAGATTATCACTATTTTTTAATCATGATTAGAGGCATACATTGTTTTGCTGGGTCTATGAGCTATCACCCAGGGGTAAGACTGTCAAAGTCTTAGAGTTCTTGCATGAAAGGTGAAGATCTTATATAATGACATAAATTCTTGTATGAATTTTCGAAACCTCGTAACTAAGCCCTTTAGGAGCCTTGAAGTCATCAACAGTAGTTTGAAAGGAGTATTGAGAGTTTGTATGCCTTGGGAGGACTCATATTTGGGAATAGTTATAAAGAACTTAGAACTATGTTTCTGTGACCTTATTGAAATGTTATGAATAGTTATCAGACCATGACAAGGGTTAGATGAGACCATAGAAATACATATATATCCCTCAATTCCTTGTGACAGTGTTTAGAAGGAAGTCAAGACCATCACTGTTCATCAGTATACTATATACAAGGTGTTAGAAGACTGATGTCAAACTCAGAAATCACAATGATTTTTGTCAAGAGTTATATAGTGTAGTCAATAGAGGTTAAAGTATAGTCATCAAAAAGTGTACAATGAACAAGATTGTCAACACATTCCACATGACAGTCAATGTTTACCAAAATATGATAGGACTGTGATGAAACCTTAAGGGACCACTGTGACAAAGGAGAAATTAATGGTGATAAAAGGAAATAAACAATGAGGAATAATCAAATGCAAAATACTGCTCTACAAGACATAGAGGACATATGTCCACAATCCATAGAGATGGACATAGAGAAATGCACATAGAAGGTGCAACTTAAATAGTCATGAAATCAAAGGAACAGTCATCCAAGAACAATTAAGAGATCTAATAACAATAGGGATAATAGGTCATAAGAACAAACATAGAAGAGCATCATCAATACAATAGGTAGCAGTCACATGACAAAGGGGACAGTGAGTAGTCACGAATGGAAAATGACTATTAAAGGATCATAGAAATAGTCATAGAAATGACTGTCACATAGTTATAGAAATAGTCATAGACATGACTATAAATAATTGTGTAATCAGTCACATTAAAATGACTATAATCAATCATATAAAAATGACTGTCATAGCACCCATATAAAAGCAAAGCACAAGAATGGCAGGAATAGTCATGCTAAATCTTATGTTGTTATTGTTGGAATAGACTGATCTTGCATGTCTAAAGGTAAAATAGATTTTTATGGCAGTGACAACATTTTAAATTATCAAAGGGCATTCTAAAGGGATTACAAAGTCACTAAACAAGTTTAGTAGGCAAGTAGTAAGAAGACTGTTGAGATCCACATCAAGTAAACAATGAAGTGAGGGTCTATATTCTCTAAGGTCTGCTAGAACCTAAGTTTGATTCCTCCTTGTCAATGATGGCAGTAGATCTCGGGAAACACTATGAGGATAGTTTTAAGTATGAAGTTTCGAAGACCTTGTAAGGAATATTTGGAGGTTTTGAGAGTTTTATATAGGAAAACACAAAACCCTGATGGACAGTGAATATGATGAGTAGAGAAAAGAGAACAATGTGAGTACACTAAGGGTACTATCACAAAGGTTAGGGTTTATTAAAGACCTTAACATGCCTACACCTCTACTTATAGGTTAGTAGTGGTTTGTCAAAAGGTGTGTGCAAGGTCTTATGCAATTAATAATGATCTTTTAATCTAAAGGTATTATACCTTAGTGAAACAATGAAAATAGTAAGCTTTCACATATGAGTACAGAGTGTTAGGAAAAGTGTCTCAACCTTGCAACCTCAAAAGGTTACTATTCTTCCTAGTTTTGGTCTTTTTGATAACCCTTTATCTTGGAGAATGGTCTGGAACTTTTAAAGTTTCCAAATGAGCTAAAAATAGCAAGACTTACTATTTTTAGTATGTCCTCAATTGAGCTTGGATTGACCTAAAAATTTTCCCATAAGGTGTGGAATAGTTAATTGAACATCTTGGCTGAGTTTCATCTCAAGATCCTATCTGGATCACGAGATATTAAAGTTTTTTGTTTTTTGAAACTACCGAAAAAAGTTTTGAACTAAATTACCAAAATTGAAACTTCTCTAAACATCATGTAAATTGTCATAACTAGTATAGTAGGTTATTGGGTGATATATCTCTTCGCGAGCTTCCTGATGCATCAAACGGTTCGTCAATCAGACACCCGGATCAAAAGTTATGGCCTCCGAAAGTTGGACCTTATATTTTTGGGAAATGTAAAAACGTGTTGGACACAGAAAAGATCTGTAAAGGGGAGAGTTACATGTGTTAGTGTGTGGTTTGGCACATCACAAGGCATCTTTGATTGGAGATAATTTGGGCACCACTTAATGGGTCGTTTTGGCTCATGGTTTTGTAATTATCGGTAACGGTTTACTGTATTGCATATCCTATATATCAAGAGCTGGAGATGGAGGTTGTGTGTAACAATCTTATAGATGTCGAATTAACTCCTAGATCTATGGTTGGATATACTCCTATAAAATCTTGCTCTTCAAGTATATTGTAATCTTCATGATTCCTGAATAATATATTGGGCGGCTTTGGAGTGTGGGGTTTTTTACCTGAAAGGGTTTTCCCCACATATATCTTGTGTTGTGAGTTTTGTGTTTGCATTTGGAAGTTGTTATTATCTTCTTGTTAATGTGCATCTTAATCTATAACTATAAATGCAAAAATTTGCATAAGTCTTTCCTCAGTAGATTAGTGTAGGAAGCGTTTCCACATACCTTGCTTCCTTTCAGTTGGTATCAGAGCCTGATCACCTTTGGTTCTAGTTGTTGGGTAGAGGGTTTTTTGAGCTGATCTTCATTTGAGTGGGAGCTTGTGCAAAGGATTTTGAAATCTTTGTTGCAGGTAAGAGATGGTGAGCACATCTGGGATGTTTGAGATATAGAAGTTTAATGGTAGTAATTTTGAGTTGTGGAAACTCAAAATGGAGGACATGCTTGTAGATTAGGATTTATAGGAAGCCTTATCTGGTACAAAAGCAATGACAATGTCTCAAGAAGACTGGGATCTCAAAGATCGAAAAGATAAGGGTTTGATAAGACTCTGTTTGGCTAATTTAGTGCTCCTAAATATCCATGAAGAGAAGACTGCAAAGGAACTTTGGAAGAAGCTTGGAGATGTTTATTAGGCTAAATCCCTGGTGAACAAGTTATTCTTGCAAAAGAAATTGTATTCTCTAAGGATGGAAGATGGAGATCTGTTGCTAATCACCTGAATACATTCAATATGCTTGTTGCCCAGTTGACTTCTGTTGGTGTGAAGATGGAGGAGGAGGATCGATGTATGACATTATTGTGTTCCTTACCAGATTCGTGGGACCACCTTGTTATGGCCATTGGGAGTACCACTACCACCTTCAAGATGGATGAAGTGGTTTCTTCACTGTTGTCTGAAGAGATGGGGAGAAAGTCTTCCGAATTGGCTAAGGAGGCTATTGCGGTTCATGGTAGATCTAAAGAGAAGGAAAATAAAAAGGATAAGAAGAAGGAAGAAAAAGAAAGATCCAAATCCTGTGGGAGATCTAAGTCTCCTGAAAAGTCCAAAGGCCCTGTGTTGGAACTGCGGCAAACCTGGTCACTTCCACAAGGAGTGCAAGGAGGAGAAAAAGAAAAAGAAGAATTATGATTCAGATTCTGACAAGTCCTCTCAGGATGAAGGAGAAGCATTTGTCGTTGCCTTGGCAACACATGCATCTGAGGATGTGTGGCTTATTGACTCTATGCATCATTTCACATGACCTCACATCGGCGCTGGTTTTTGAAGTATGAAGAATAGATGGTGGAAAGATGTACTTGGGTGATGATTCTCACCTGGATATTGTTGGCCATGGAAGAGTCTTGATTTGTTTCCCTGATGGATGAGTAAAGGGAATCAATGGTGTTCTGTATATCCCTGGTTTGACAAGGAACCTTCTTTCTATAAGTAAATTGAGTGATGTGGGTGTGCAGGTTCTTTTCTTGAATGGAGGATGCAAGATGACTAGAGGATCTATGGTGTTGGCTAAGGGTGTTTGGATTGGCACTCTATTTTAGCTTGATGCATGTGTAGTTCAGTGTAATAGTGCGTTTGTTTCAAAGAAGAGAGCTTCAGAGTCTTCATCCTCACCATTGGAACCAGCAATGAAGACTGTTGCATCTACTTCTGATGGTCGTGCTTTCTGGGTACCTAAGGGTGCTCATTCTATGGAGATGAAACTTCCAACTGAGAAGATAATGTTATGGCACCAAAGGCTTGGTCACATTAGTGAAAAGAGCTTGAGGACCCTGAAGAATAAAAATCTTGTTGAGGGTATGAATGATTGTAACCTTGAGTTCAATTTCTGTGAACATTGCATTTATGGAAAACAAAACCATGTTTAGTTTTATTCTAGTTCTCACAAATCTTTTGAGGTGTTAGACTTGATTCATTCTGATGTGTTTGGTCTTGTTAATGTTCCTTCAATTTCAAAATTTGTTTACTTTGTTTCATTCATTGATGATTACATTAGAAGGACATGGGCGTATTTTCTTAGAAGTAAATCTGAAGTCTTTAATAGATTCAAAGAGTTCAAAGCTCTTGTAGAGAATCAAAAGGATAGAAAGATTAAGTGTTTGAGGACTGACAATGGTGGTGAGTTCTATTCAACAAATTTTGACAAGTTCTATAAAGAATAAGGGATTGAGAGGCACAAGACAACTCTGTATACCCCTCAGCAGAATGGAGTTGCAAAGAGGATGAATAGAACGTTGATGGAGAGGGCAAAGAGTATGCTAAGTGGAGCTGGTCTTGAACAAAAGTTCTGGGCTGAAGCTATTTCTACCACTTGTCACCTGGTTAATAGGTCTCCTACATCAACGCTTGTTGATAAGACACTATGGAGGTATGGTCTGGTAAAAAGCCTTCATTAAGACACATTCAAGTATTTAGTTGTGAGGCATATGCATATGTGCCTAAGGAGAAGAGGTCTAAATTGGAGAACAAGGCTGAAAGTGTATCTTCATCAGTTATGGCATCGATGTGAAAGGGTACAAGCTTTGGGATCAAGTAGCTGAGAGAGTTCTATATAGTAGAAGCATGATCTTCAGAGAGCTCAATCCTTCTTCTGCTGTCTTGCAGCTAGAGAAAGAAGAGAAGAAAGATGATGTGGTTCAGCTTCCTTCCACCCCTAAGAAACTTGAACCAAAAACATCTATTGGACCTGATAATGAGGAGAGCTCTAGTAGCTCTGAAAGTTTAGAAGAAGATGAAGAACCTCAACCTCAACCTTTGAGGAGGTCCACACAGATAAGGCATCAACCTGATAGGTTTGGTTATTCATTGCATGATTCCAGTTGTATTTTTACTTTGATTTCTAACACTAATGAGCTTAGAACTATGAAAGAGGCTATGGGTATGAAAGATGCAGGTTCCTTGAAGGAGGCCATGGAAGAGAAGATGGCTTCTTTGGAAAAGAATAATACTCAAGACTTGGTGCCTAGATTGGTTGCGAAGGAGTATTCTTAGGTGGAGGGAATTGACTATGGTGAGATTTTCTCCCTCGTTGCAAAGCTGACATCTATTTGGTTCCTATTATCTCTTGTAGTAGAGTATGATCTAGAAGTGGAATAGATGGATATGAAGACAATATTCCTTCATGGTGACTAGGAGGAAATATGTATGTCATAGCCAGAGCACTATGTGGTGAAAGGTAAAGAAAATTTGGTTTGCAAGTTGAAAAAGTCTTTGTATGGTTTGAAACAATCTCCTAGGATGTGGTACCAGAAGTTTGATGCCTTTGTGTTGCGTATTGGATTTCAGAGATCAAAATTAGATCATTGTGTTTACTACAAGTTTGACAATGATTGCATTCTCATTATTGCATTATATGTCGATGATATGTTACTCATTGGAAATGGTAAAAGTTTGATTTATGATTTGAAGTCTCAGTTGTTAGCACAGTTTGAGATGAAAAATCTAGGGGCAGCTCAGTACATTCTAGGAATGGAAATTAGAAGAGACAGAGCAAACATAAAACTTTGGTTAGGTGAGAGTAAGAATGTTAACACTGTGTTGGAGAGATTCAACATGATGGATTGCAGACCTTTGACTATTCCTGTTATAATGGGGACAAAGTTATCTGTTGAAGATTGTCCAAAGTCTCCTTCTGAGATAGAGAATATGAGCAGAGTTCCTTATGCTAGTGTCATTGGCAGTTTGATGTATGCGATGGTCTACACAAGACCAGACATTGCCCAAGCAGTGGGAGTCCTTAGTTGATTTATGGCTAATCTTGGACAAGTACATTGGGATGTAGTGAAGAGAGTGTTCAGTTATTTGTAGGGTACTTCTGATTATTCCTTATGTTATCATGGTTATCGTACAGAACCTTAGCATTCACTTTGTATTCATGGATTTGTGGATTCATATTGGGCAGGTGACATTGACAGCAAGAGATCCACCAGTGCTTATGTGTTCATTATGTTTGGTGGTACTATTAGTTGGATGAGTAAGTAGCAACCTGTGGTCACTTTGTCCACTACTAAAGATGAGTACATGGCAGCAACTCATGCTTGTAAAGAAGCCATTTGGCTTAAGAGATTGTGTTATGATGTGAAGATTACTATTTGCTGTGACAGTCAGAGTGCCATATGTTTGGCGAAGAATCCTACTTTCCATGCAAGGAATAAGCATATTGATGTCCAGTACTATTTTGTTCGTGACATGGTAGAGGATGGGAAGGTAAACTTGGAAAAAAGTTGAAACTTTGATGAATGTTGCAGATTCCTTGACAAAACCTGTGAGCACAACGAAGTTCAGATGGTGTTCAAAGTCTATGGGCCTCACAGCCCCTAACAATTAAATCATGGTGTTGATACTCCCTTTGCTCTTGCAAGGTGTTTTAAAAATGGGAGAATGTTAGGAAAAGTATCTCAACCTTGCAACCTCGAAAGCTTACTATTCTTCCCAATTTTAGTCTTTTTGAATACTCTTTATGTTGGACAATGGTCTGGAACTTTCAAAGTTTCCAACAGTTTCCAAATGAGCTAAAAATAGTGAGACTTACTATTTTTAGTAAGTCCTTTGATTAAGCTTGGATTGACCTAAAATTTTCCCCAGAAGGTGTGGAACAACTAAGTGAACATCTCTGGTGAGTTTCATCTCAAGATCATAACTGGATCACGAGATATTAAAGTTTCTATTTTTTGAAACTACTGGAAAAAAAAGTTTTGAACTCAATTACCAGAATTGGAACTTCTCTAAATGTCCAAAAAAAAATTATAACTATTGTAGCAGATTATAAGGTGATAGATCTCTTCATGAGCTTTCCGACACATCAAACGGTTCATCAATCAGACACCTGGATCAAAAGTTGTGGCCTCCGGAAGTTGGGCCTTCTGTTTTTGGGAAATGTAAAAACATGTTGGACACATAAAAGAGATGTAAAAGGAAGAGTTACATGTGTTGGTGTGTGGTTTGGCACATCACAAGGCATCTTTGATTGGAGATAGTTTGGGTGCCACTTAATGGGTGGTTTTGGCTCATGGTTTTGTAATTACCGATAACGGTTTACTGTATTGCATCTCCTATATACCAAGAGCTAGAGATGGAGGTTGTGTGTAAGAATCTTATAGATGTCAAATTACCTCCTAGATCTCTAGTTGGATATACTCCTGTAAAATCTTGCTCTGCAAGTATATTGTAACCTTTGTGATTCCTTAATAATATATTGGGCGGCTTTGGAGTGTGGGGTTTTTAACTGAAAGGGTTTTCCCCACGTATATCTTGTGTTGTGAGTTTTGTGTTTGCATTTGGAAGTTGTTATTATCTTTTTGTTAATGTACATCTTAATTTGTAACTGTAAATGTAAAAATTTGCATAAGTCTTTCCTTAGTAGATTAGTGTAGGAAGCATTTCCGCATACCTTGCTTCCTTTCACAAAGGTCCTTATTAGGGCTAAAATATTTAGAGAATTTCCAAAGCATATCAAGTTTGATAGTGACCACTGAAGATACAATGATTTTGATAGACAGAGATCCATAAAGATGATTGTAATAGTCTTTGAAGAGACAAGAAGAAGTGATGAAGGTTTGCAAGACAACAAATACTACTCCAATAGAGAGTATAAGAAAGATTAGAGATCAACACTTGAAACATCAACATGAAACCTTGACAGAGGCATTTATAAAACTTGTTAAGACACTGATAAGTGTCAAATAGATCAGAGACCGAGCTATGAGGCTAAATACATGCCAAGAATATTAGGACCTAGGAAATCCATGCAAAATTGAGGGCAGAGAGGTTGAAATACACACTGTGTATTTCAACTAGACGGCAGGAGATCAGAGATGGAGTTTCCAATCACCTTTTAGAGGCTGTAAATTGAGTTTGAGGGCACAAGGAGGAAGTTTTAACATTGAAGAAAACCCTACAAGGGTCATAAATGAAGTGATAGATGTTTCTAAGCCTTTATGAGGTAGTTTTGTACAATTTAAGGACTCCAAAAATAGCTTAACTTTTTCCATATGTCCTACTATTGTTCAAGGTGGAATTTGAGAAGGTTATGGGGTAGTTGGGAGTTGGTTGTGACATTGATTGGGTAGTTTGGGTGAATGGACAACAGTTAGAGTGGTTCAAGGGCAGTTGAACCTAAGTTTTAGGAGTTGTTTGAAGACTTCTTGACTAACCTAGGAATATAGGAGTTGTTGGGAAACATTTTCCAAGCATCTAGGAGCTAAAAATTCTTCCACTAAGCCACATACATGCAGCTATAGCATTTCATTCAACACAAGGCATTGAAGAATTCATCATGGGTGCTTAAAGGAGGTTTGACCCAGTTTTGGTCATCATTTTTCTTCCTTTTTTCACTCTATTTGTCTCCCCATGTTTGGTTGAGTATAGGAAAGGATTAAACTTAGTTTTTTCGAGAGTTCTTTAATGTTTTTGAGCTATAAGAGGCAAAAAACCAAACATTGTAACTTAGATTGTGCTGTAGAACAGCATTTTGTAACACATTTTCAAGCAAGTAAGACAGTTTCAGACTTATGTATTGATGTAAGAGCACCTTTTATCAAAAAAAGTGATCATTTTTCCTTCATTTTTGTGTTAGTCAAAAGATGCATCTATTTTTTGTGTTTTCGATTAGCAAACCTCAAAATATGCTTAAAAATAAACACCGTTAGGCAAAAAACTATATCTTTGTGCAGGTTGTAAACTATGAAATGTATGTGTAGAACCTTTTTAGCTATGAAAACTTTATTTTCCTTCTAAAATAGTGAAATACAAACATCCTCCTTAAAAAATACTAATGCATGGGATTAGGGAAACAAAGGTTGTTCAAGAAAAGTATCATTTTCTCTGAAAATTATGTGTCCAAACAACAAGTATAAGTCTTTCTCAATTTGGTGCATCACCTATCCAAGTTTTAGTTTCCATTTTTAGGCCATTCTTCATCTTTTTTCTCAGCAAGTGCAGTAGATTAGAGTAGTTTAGGTGAGAAATCCAAGGGAACCAACTCTTTTTGGAGGTTCTTTTCTGTCATAGGTGACCCACAAACCTAGAAAAGTTCCCATGTTTCACTAGTAAGCTGAGTTACACAACTTGGAAAGGGTGGATTATTAAGTGATAACAAAAATACTTCAGGTGAACGAAACTAGTGACTCTTTTCCCATGAACAAACATCATACCACCGAGTTATAACAATAGAACCCACAATAAGATCCCAAGTGCAAAACCAAAGTTTCTCAAAGAAATTCCTAGGTCATTTGGCCCGGAGAGGACCTTTTGAAGGGATGCACAAATGCCACCTTATTTAGGAAACAGAAGACCCCAGCAAAACAAGAACAAAAGCAAAGCAAAGGAAACCAAAAGCAACCGACCTAAACAAAGAAAACTACTCTAACCAAAGCGAAACAAAAACAAGCAAGAACAGAAAAGATGAACTATGTACACAAAAGAAGGTAGAGATGCCCTCTAGGCCTAAAAATAGTGCTTCAAGAACTACCCATTAACAGGCAGTGGGAGTTCCTCACCAATAAGAGTATTCAATCTATACATGTTGTCCCCTAAGATTTCAGCTTTTTGGTAGGGACCTAACCAGAGTCTGTCAAACTTTCCATGTTCACCTTTCTTCTTATGAGCCTTATCCCAATATAGCATAAAATTTGAGCTATGAAAGACTTTCACTTTGGCCCTCTTATCAAACCATCACTTCACTATACCTTGGTGTTTAGCAAAGTTTTCAATTGTAGCATTACATTTTTCTTCTAAATGCATTAACTGAGTCAAGCGGGTTGAGACTTTATCATTGGACTCTAGATAGTCTTGCATGAACTATAGCATAGGTATTCTCAAGTGGATAGGGAACATAGGTTCCAACCCATAAACCAAATGATAAGGCAACATTCCTAAGGTAGCCTTATGTTTGATCCTATCTACCCACAAATCGAACCTAAGCTAGGTATGCCATTCTTTGGGTTTTTGTCAAGTAATCTTTTGATGACCTCAAGGAAGTTTTTATTAGTAGATTTAGCAACTCCATTGCCTTCAGGGTAATAATTAGATGAAAATTTTAGTATAATACCATAATCAAATGCCCAATTTGAGAAACGTAAAGATGCAAATGTTGGACCATTATCATAGACAAGAGAAAAGGGACAACCAAACCTCATGATGATATGTTCTTCAACGAATTTGATTACTACCTTAGTTGTGCATTGCTTACAAGCATGAGCTTCAGACCATCTAGTGCAATAATCAATAGCAATTAGAATATACATGTGGCCTACATAGGAAGGTAGGTTGATCATACCAATGAAATCTAGTCCCCATTGCGTAAACGGGTGTACCTCCACCACTGGTTGCAAAGGCATAACAACATTCATTTCTCTTGAAGCATCAGTCTGGCAAATATGGCAGGTTCAGGCATGTGCATGAGAATCCTTAAACAAAGTGGGCCAATAATATCTAGGCTGAAGAATCTAATTTGTTGTTGAATGACCAGACCCATGGCTGGTCCCAAACTTTTCCTGGAAACTAACCAAGACTTGATCTACTTCTGTTTTGTCTAAACATCTCAGATAGATCCCTTCGTGATTCTTCTTGTACAAGATATATCCTTTAACCATGAAATTACTACTTTTTAGCCAACTAAATTCAAATGTGGTGGACATTGTTGATTAAGAAGATAGAAGAGAATATCCCCATACCAGTCATCTTACGATATATCTTCCAACACATACTGCTGAGAAACTAGTCCTGGATCTGTCTCTGCCATTGTTCTTGTAAGTGCCTATCCTCTTACCAATTTTATAAGCTATATCCCTAAATCAAATTATTTCAATATTGTGACCCATTTTCCTCTTCTTTCCACTAGCTCATTCTACATTAATAATGCCTTAACTACAGCATCTGGGACTACAACAGTGACTTTACTCAGAATGTAGTTTTGGGTGTACTTCAGTTTCTGTCTTGTTGTCCCAAGGTCCTAACAACAACTATTAAGTCTGTTCTGAGTTGTGTTCAGGTTTCTTTGACTCTATAACCCAATGGATATGTAAGGCAGCTGGTTTTCCCAGTTTTACCAGGCAAAACTCAAGTAGAGGTCTCCAAAAATGTTGACATATTTTGCCTAGTCAGGCTAAATAGTCACATAAGGGTCCATATGGGTATTTAGAGGTCTTAGAAGTTTCACAAGAGTCTTTTAAAAGAGTCTAATGTTCCTTCCTTAGTCCTTTTAAATCATTAGTTGTGTTTTGTTCTTTCAAAGGGGGGAAAAAATGAGTTGGGTAAATCCTTGAAGAGTTTGACTTACTTGTTGAGTACCATTCTAATATAGTTAGAAAGTGTCTTGAAATGAGAGTTTGGAGAGTCTTATTTACTTTAGACTCTAAAAAAAACAAAGGTTCTTCATGCCCCAAATAGTTCCTGCACGTTACATATCTTTCAAAACATGATAGCAAAGGTTATTTAATGTCTTTCCATGTCCAAAGGATGATTCTCCACATTGCATGAAGATATTTGACGAGTCAAAAGGTCATAATCTCAATGTTAAGGAAACCTCATTGTCTCCAAAAAACTATGCCATGCAAAGGAGGGAAGGTATTTCAAAGTTAAACTGGGTTTTTAGGTCATTGTTCTGTAGTTTTTAACTCAACTACTTTGAGTTAGGCCTCTAGTTAGGTTTTGGGTTAAGGTTTCTTTTGGTTTCTAGGCTTCTTCCTTTAGGGTTTTGAGGTTTTTGGTTCAGGTTTTTGCACTATAACGATGACCTTCCAAGGATTTTCAACGGGGTACCTATTTTCCTCTTGCATGGAGCATTGACAATGCACGTATGGATTTTCATTTTTCTCATTTTCAATGTTAGAGTAGATCTAAATAGTGTTCTACTAACAATGCAAAGACAACAAGGAATAAGATATTTATCAGTAGTTTCACACACTCCTATTTCTGTTATGCATTCAAACAAGATATAAAGATACAATGACTTCCAAAAAAGGAGACATATTTTCAGGTGTCAAGGGTTTGTGTGAAGCTCCAGTAAGATAAAGAAAACATGAGCATACATGAGGAGAATCATGTTACTCATGTAGGAGGCTTACAAGCCTATCAAGTGTCATATTACTCAGTAAAAATGTCTTAACTCTGCACCATCAGGGATGTAGATAAGTAATGATGTTGAAAGTTTGCATAGGGACTGTGCAAGGAGTTGGAGGATGCGTAGGTTCATGACAACTCATAATAAACTACTACTGTACTCTTCAAACCTTCATAGTGTGGGACCTCTATATGGATAGATGCTAGGGTTTTGCACAACACATTGGAGGTTTTCCAAGGATCTCAAACAGTTGAGGATAGTGTAGGGTTTCTGTTACACATATCATACAAGTCACAAGGAGCAGCAATCACCTATACAGAGTATACAACTTGCAGAGAAGTGGGGTAACAATGAAAAGGGTTTGACAACCATCCTCATGATATGCTCAAGCCTTGGAAGGATCTATTGTTAAAAAATAAAAGGTATGAAGTGTCTTACATGACTATGTCAGAGCAGTATTATTTCTACCTTGTACAACCTTAATCATGTTAAACCCCAAACAAGATTATCATTGTTTTTTAATCATGATTAGAGGCATACATTGTTTTGCTGGGTCTATGAGCTGTCACCCAGGGGTAAGATTATCAAAGTCTTAGAGTTCTTGCATGAAACCTAAAGATCTTATATCATGACATAAATTCCTATATGACTTTTGGAAACCTCATAAAGAAGCCCTTTAGGAGCCTTGAAGTCATCAATAGTAGTTTGAAAGGAGTATTAAGAGTTTGTATGCCTTGGGAGGACTCAAATTTGGGAATGGTTATAAAGACCTTAGAACTATGTTTCTATGACCTTATTGAAATGTTATGAATAGTTATCAGACCACGACAAGGCTGATTAGATTAGACCCTAGAAATACATATATATCCCTCAGTTCCTTGTGACAGTGTTTAGAAGGAAGTCAAGACCATCATTATTCATCAGTATACTATATACAAGGTGTTAGAAGACTGATGTCAAACTCAGAAATCACAATAATTTCTATCAAGAGTTCTAGAGTGTAGTCAATAGAGGTTAAAGTACAGTCATCAGAAAGTGAATACATTGAACACGATTGTCAACATGTTCCACATGACAGTCAATGTTTACCGAAATATGCTAGGACTGTGATGAAACCCTAAGGGACCACTGTGACAAAGGAGAAATTAATGGTGATAAAAGGAAATAAACAATGAGAAACAATCAAATGCAAAAGACTGCTCTACAAGACATAGAGGACATCTGTACACAATCCACAAAGATGGACATAGAGTAGTGCACATAGAAGGTATAGCCTAAACAGTCATGAAATCAAAGGAACAATCATCGAAGAACAATTAAGAGATCCAATAACAACAGGGATAACAGGTCATAAGAACAGACATAGAAGAGCATCATCAATACAACAGGTAGTAGTCACAGGAAAAAGGGGACAATGAGCAATCATCAATGGCAAATGATTGTTAAAGGATTATAGAAACAGTCATAGACATGACTATAAATAGTCATCTAATCAGTCATATAAAAATGACTATCATAGCACCCATATAAAAGCAGAGCAAAAGAATGGCAGGAACAGTCATGCTAAATCTTATGTTGTTATTGTTGGAATGGACTAATCTTGCATGTCTGAAGGTAAAATAGATTTTCATGGTAGTGACAATATTTGAAATTATCAAAGGGCATTCTAAAGTGATTACAAAGTCACTACACAGGTTTAGCAAGTGAGTAGTAAGAAGACTGTTGAGATCCACATCAAGTAAACAATGAAGTGATGGCCTATATTCTCTAAGGTCTTCTAGAACCTAAGTTTGATTCCTCCTTGTCAATAATGGCAGTAGATTTTGAGAAACACTGAGGATAGTTTTAAGTATGAAGTTTTGAAGACCTTGTAAGGAATATTTGGAGGTTTTGAGAGTTTTATACAGGAAAACACAAAACCTTGATGGAAAGTGAATATGATGAGTAGATAAAAGAGAACAATGTGAGTGCACTAAGGGGACTATCACAAAGGTTAGGGTTTATTAAAGACCTTAACGTGCATACACCTCTACTTACAAGTTAGTAGTGGTTTGTCAAAAGGTGTGTGCATGGTCTTATGTAAAGAGAAGTGATCTTTTAATCTAAAGGTATTATACCTCAGTGAAACAATGAAAATAGTAAGCTTTCACAAATGAGCGCAGAGGTCCCTATTAGGGCTAAAATATTTAGAGAATTTCCAAAGCATATCAAGTTTGACAGTGACCACTAAAGTTATAGTGATTTTGACAGACAGAGATCTATAAAGATGACTGTAATAGTCTTTAAAGAGACAAGAAGCAATGATGAAGGCCTGCAAGACAACAAATACTGCTCCAACAAAGAGTATAAGCAAGATTGGAGATCAACACTTGAAATGTCAACATGAAACATTGACAGAGGCATTTACAAACCTTGTCAAGACACGAAGTGTCAAATAGATCAAAGACCAAGCTCTAAGGCTAAATACATGCCAAGAAGATCAAGACCCAGGAAAGCCATGCAAAATGGAGGGTAGAGAGGTTGAAATACACATTGTGTATTTCAACTAGTGGGCAGGAGATTAGAGATGGAGTTTCCAATCACCTTTCAGAGGCTATAAACTAAGTTTGAGGGCACAACGAGGAAGTTTTAACATTGAAAAAGACCCTATGGGGATCATAAAAAAAGTGAGATGTTTCTAAGCCTTTATGAGGTAGTTTTGGGTAGTTTAAGGACTCCAAAAATAGATGAGCTTTTTCCATACGCCCTACTATTGTGCAAGGTGGAATTTGAGAAGGTTATGGGGCAGTTTGGAGTTGGTTGTGACATTTATTGGGTAGTTTGAGTGAATGGACAACATTTGGAGAGGTTCAAGGGCAGTTGAACCTGATTTTTAGGAGTTGTTTGAAGACTTCTTGACTGACCTTGGAATATAGGAGCTGTTGGGAAATATTCTCCAAGGATCTAGTAGCTGAAATGTCCTCCACTTAGCCACATACATGCAACTGTAGCATTTCATTCAACACAAGGCATTGAAGACTTCATCATGGGTGCTTAAAGGAGGTTTGACCCAGTTTTGGTCATCATTTTCCTTCCTTTTTCACTCTATTTGTCTCCCCATGTTTGGTTGAGTATAGGAAAGGCTTAAACTTAGTTTTTTCAAGAGTTTTTTATGTTTTTGAGCTGTAAGAGGCAAAAAACCAGACATTGTAACTTAGATTGTGTTGTAGAATAGCATTTTGTAACACATTTTCAAGCAAGTAAGATAGTTTTAGACTTATGCATTGATGTAAGAGCACCTTTTATCAAAAAAAGTGATCATTTTCCCTTCATTTTTGTGTTGTTCTCTTGAGTGTTAGTCAAAAGATGCATCTAATTTTTGTGTTCTTGATTAGCAAACCTCAAAATATGCTTAAAAATAAACACCTTTAGGCAAAAAACTATATCTTTGTGCAGGTTGTAAACTATGAAACATATGTGTAGAGCCTTTTTAGCTGTGAAAACTTTATTTTCCTTCTAAAACGGTGAAATACAAACATCCTCCTTAAAAATACTAATGTATAGGATTAAGGAAACAAAGGTTGTTCAAGAAAAGTATCATTTTCTCTAAAAATTGTGTGTCCAAACAGCAAGTATAAGTCTTTCTCAATTTGGTGCATCACCAATCCAAGTTTTAGTTTCCATTTTCAGGCCATTCTTCATCCTTTTTCTAAGCAAGTGCAGTAGATTAGAGTAATTTAGGTTAGAAATCCAAGGGAACCAGCTCTTTCTGGAGGTTCTTTTTTGTCATAGGTGACCCACAAACCTGGAAAAGTTCCCATGTCTCACTAGTAAGTTGAGTTGTACTATTGCAAGTATGTGCCTAATTGGTGCTGTCATTGATGTCAACATATTCTTGTTGTCATTGGTGTCAACTATATCCTATTCCATTACTTGTTTAGAAGACTTGTATGTTGATAATATTGAGAAAATTAGCCTCTCCAGAAGAAACAAATAAGCCACAGAGAAGTACAGTACAGACAGTGAGTTCTATGCTAAAGAACAGTCTGGTAAACTACTCCGCATTTGTTCCTGCTTGAAGATCATGGTTTACGGATTGGAAGTAAGTTAGAGGTATGTCTCAGGATGCTACATTTTGGGTCTGATCAATCCACATGAAGCTCTAAGTGAGTTGTGTTCACCAGAGTGAAGCCTACTTTTTCTATAAGTTCAGTTGAGACAGGAAGACAGTATTTGGCTCTGCATTCCTCTGCAAGAAAGTATTTTTCTATGCGGTTCTAGAGGGAAGTTTGGGATGATGATAAGTGCCTACAGTTGCAATGGTTCGTGGTTTAGTGGTCCGCAATCTATCTTTCTTATATGACAGTTGAAGACAGTAAAGTTCATGTACTCTGGTGAGAAGATTCCTATGACTAAAGTGGTTAAGGTTTTTGCAGTTTCTCCTGATGCTTATAGTGTGCTTGTGGATGTATCCTAATCATGTTCCTATTTGGACTTTGGTCTATGTTAAGAAATTGAGATGGTGTGTGAAGATTGTTCCCAGATAACATAGCGTGTAACCAGTCTTGGCCAACCTGGTTGATCCTAGTGATTGCAGAGATCTCTGGAAGATGATGTTTGAGTCCTAGCTAAGGCATGATGTGATCCTCATTTCATTCCCTTTGCATGATGTTGCAATAGGTCATGACCTATTTTGTAAATGTTTGTAATACCGACCTTGGAGATTGTTCCAATGGTTGATGTCGACCTTGTTGATCATTCCAAGGTTGATGTAGTGTATAAAAACTTGTAGCTGAGTCGTGGAAAAGTTGTCCTTGATTGAAAATGAGAATATATTAAGAAAGGTCCAAAGGCAGAGTAGAGTAGAAGTAGAGGAAAGAAGAGGAAGAGCATAGCAGAGGAAGAGCAAGGCAGAGGAAGAGCGGAGCTGAGGAATTTTTTATTCACAATAAAGAAAGGTGTTTGATCATGACAGTGAATTTGGTAGTAAGCCACCAGTAGGGTTTAACAACCCTTATTCTAATCTTGCTAGGTTTAGGGTTGTGGCAGTGAGCCTGCTAGACCTAGTTATTCTTCATGGCAGTAGGCCAGTATGTTTAGGCCCATGGGGTGACCAAGCCTAAACATCACTATTTCAAGATTGCAATATATATTGAGAGTTAATCCTCTCCGTGGTTTTTCCCAACCTTGGGGTTTTCCACGTAAATCTGGTGTCTCTTGTGTTTGATGTTGTTAAGTTTTTGATTTCATGCACTCATTGTTAAATCATAATAATTGTGAATAAGTGATGAATGTTTAATTGCAGAAAGTGTTTAATTTTTTGTGACAACTTATTCACCCCCCCCTCTCAGTTGTTCGGCACATATCAATAATTGGTATCAGAGCCAAGTTCCTCTGAAGAAAGTTTAACATCTTGAGGAAGATCCAAAATGTCTTACAAGAAGGAAGCGCCACATTATGATGGAACTAATTATGTTCTCTAGAAGGCTCGGATGAAAATCCATCTTCTTTCTCTTGGTATTAAAGTTTGGAAAGCTACAAAAATAGAATACACCATACCTCAAAATGGTCTGATGACTGAAGACAAAATCAAAGAATATGAGATAGATATCAGGGCAAGGGATGCTCTGCTAAGCTCATTAAATGACTCAATACTGACGAAAGTGGTAGATATTGAAACTACAAATAAGGTATGGGAAAAGTTGAGAAATCTGTATGAAGCAGATGACTCTGTGAAGGAAGCCAAGTTACAAAGTCTGAAAGTGAAATATGAAAGCTTGAAGATGAACAATGATGAAAACATATCAGCATTTATGCAAAGAGTTGATGAACTTGTTACAGGGATAAAATCCATAGGTGGAACTCTCGATGAAAAGGAAATTGTCATGAAAATACTCAGATCTCTGCCCAAGTCCTACTATCACAGGGTATCTATGATAGAAGAATTCATGCAAGTAAAAATAGTTAACAAGGATAGTTGCTTGGTAAGCTTACTACTTTTGAAATGAGGGAGTTAGTGTTGGCAAGAGACACTGCTAGGCATGATAAGTGTTGTCATTTATGGAAACCAAGTCTCTACTACACATCCGCATTTCATAATTTGCTCATACCAGAAATCAGATTGAAGATTTATCTAAGTCTGGGTAGTCAGGAACATAGCAGACGACAGGGTCCGGTATCTTGGTCCAGATCTCTCCAGTGGAAAGTCTTAATTTACTATGGATCTGAGGTAGTCATAAGCACTATCAAGACAATCTAAATCTAGAGTTTTGGCCTCCAGTGATTAAGGATTCAAAATTTATTAGCTTCTGAGTATCGAGTTAACAATTTGACAAAGCAGACAGAAGAAGAACATGCCGATCTTGTAAATGATCTTGGTTCTAGATGTATGAAAGTTGCTTATTGGGAAATTAGTGATGACCAATGATAGTGGCTGAACTGATTGATGATTTGGGAGTGCAAGTTTTACTCTGCATCTCAAGTTATGCACGGATCTAGCCAATAGAGCAGAGTATTCAATAAAGTTCTAAGTGTTCTTGAAGCTGACTGAAAAGTGATTGAAGATCAGGATGCAGATATATATACTTGATGGATTTGAATGAATTCATGGTGTGTGTATGTTGTGAATATGGATTAAATGTGAAAAGAGCAGAGATCTAAGATTCGGATGAAGGCAAAGTAGTAAAAAGGGCAGAGTGAAGATGAAATGTGTAAGATCAGTGTTTTGTGCTTGACCGGAACTGAATTCATGCATTAGTAGATGCTTCTCATTAGTTCAAAATCTCTGATATTCTCTTGTAATCATTTGTAAGCAGTGAGCCTCTATTTGAGTAGTGAGCTCTGGGTAGTGAGCCCGAATGCATGTGCATTCTCATTTGTAAAAATTCTTTTAATAGGGTATTAATTTTTGTGGGTTAACCCCCACTGTGGTTTTTCCCTTAACCGGGTTTCCATGCTAAAAATCTTGCTGTCAATGTGTTATTGTTCTTACACTTATGATTGTTGTTTTCATGATTAAGTTATTGATTTATTGTTAAGAGGTAAAAGACAGAATTAACTATAGAAAGTGTTAAAGTTTTGAGACAACTGATTCACCCCCCCTTTCAGTTGTCCGTCCTATTTCCAACAATTGGTATCAGAGTAAGGTTCCTTTGAAAAAGTTTAACAACTTAAGGAAAAATCCTGGAAGGAATTTTAATGGGTTCACTTAAAGATCAACTTCAGTTGGCCCTAGAAGATCTTGTTCAATCTAAAGCAAAAATTAGTAATCTGAGAGGTGAACTTAAAGATGCTGATGATACCATTGAAATGTTAAAAGATAAATTAAAGAAATCTATGGAAAGGAAAAAGGAGCTACTTCTGCAGTTATCCAGTTTAATTGAAGAAAATGGCATGAATGAAGCTTTGGAAGAAAAGACAAGGGAATGTGAGAAGCTATCAAAAGAAGTTGCTATTCTAAAAATTGAGATGGAATTTGGGGCAATGAGGCTAACCAAAGAAATTGAGCAAAGGAAGAAGACTGAAGAAGACTTGAATCAAACTCTAAAAGAAAGAATTGATGAATGCTACAGATTAGACAGTATAGTTGGCCATCTAAAATCTTATCTATAAGAAAGCAGAGACAATGAAAGAGATCTTGAAAGACAAATTGTCATTCTCAGACATGACCTAGAAGTTGCAAATGAATACAAGGAGAAGTTCAAGATAAGTTCAACTAAACTTGAAGCAATATTTGAGGGTTAGAAAAAGGCTGATGACAAGCATGCTCTTGGATATGAGAAAGGTGAAAGCTCTGGATCTGGACAAAGAAACTCTCAGCCAAGGAATGAGAGAAACAGATCTAGAAGACATCCAGTAAGACAGCCTAATGCTCAAAGGTATCCATCTTTTAATGGAAATTGTTTCAAGTGCAATAAATTTGGTCATAGAGCCACTCAATGTAGAAGTAGAGTAAATCTAAATAATCCATCCTTCTCTAGACAATGCTTCAATTGCAAGAGGTATGGTCATAAATTCAATGAATGCAGAAGTATGATAATAAATAACTCATTAAATAGAGGAAATGGGAATTCTTTCAATGGAAAATGCTTTGCATGCAATAGATTTTGACACATGGCCATTTAGTGTAGATCAAGAGGAAATCAATCAAATGGGCAAAGAAATTTTATGTGCTTCAATTGTAGCTGATCCGGTCATTTTGTAAGATTCTGCAGAAATAGGATTAATGAAAGAATGGGTCTGGTAAACAGAAAACTGGATGAGTAGAGATAAGACAAAGGCAAAAGAAAAAATGATGAGAATGAGATCTAGAATGAAATGAGTGAGACATGGGTGAAGAAAACAATTGTGAACCATAGTAATGGGTCCGCACCGAAATCCAGTGCTGATAATTCCTTTGGGAATTGAATTAGGAGCTTTGGCTCAGGGGGAGCTGCATTGAAAATCAAATCCCCTAGCTAGTAAGTGGGTGTCTGAATCTGGCACAATGAGAAAAGAAACCTTGGATTGTTTCAGATTATTTGGAAGGATTTCTAGAAGAAAAGAGGTGGATATGGCAAATTGCGGAGTAATTCATGAGAAACTATTCAACAAACAGAGTAACCGGATGTATTAGGGCAGAGCATTTATTACAAAGACAAATTAAACACTGCAGAGCATAAAAAGGTCATTCATTCCTCATTTAGATCACTTTGCATTAGAAGAAGGCAAGAAGAGAAGGAGTGAACAAGCTCAGAGCTAAGAATTCTCAAGAATTGAAGTGCGAAGAGGATCTCCAAGAAAAATCCTAATCTACGGAACAAGGTTTTTCTATTTTCTGCAAAACCTCTTGAATTCTCAATCTCTGCAAATGGTTACACCTTTAGTTGTTGATGTGACTGAAAGGCCCTGTCCTAAATTTAAGAAGCATCCTTACAAATCTGTTGAAGTCAAGCCACTAGGTGCTTTTTTTAGTGTTCCATATGGGGTTTTACATGTTGAAGACATTAGGGCATACATTCATTGCAATGTAGAAGAATTTGGGAATCTAAAACTGCTGGAGTTGTTTAAGAGCCATCTAAAGGATGACAATTACCAACTAAAACCTAAATTTGAATCCCTAGAAAGCAAACATTTTCTACAAATTATCAAATTTCTGTCATTTGATGAGAGTGAATGGGTTTGTTATGTGTTGACCCAAATGCAAGATGAATTTATATGGCTGTTGAAACTATTTAAGATCACCAAAGATGTTATCAGAATTCTGACCAGATTAAACTCAACCAGTGGACTACCCATGCTAAAATCTATCAAAAACCAAACTGTCACTGATGTAATTGGTGCGAAATTTGATAAAAGAGCCATGAAAATCAATGACATTATAGAATCAGATGTCAAGTTTGCTTCCATGGTAATTGGGTATAATATTTATCACTCAAGTAGAGAAAATTGTCTCTGGAACAGCTATATATGTAGCATATAAAATGCTAAAAGAGAATGCAGACTATGACCTCTGTGAGCTACTACAGGTTCAACTATTTAAAAATATAAACAAAATCAAGAAAGATAAGAAAAATTCCTTCAAGTATGATTCCTTGATTATATGCTTATTTTTCTATTTTATGAATGAAGTGCCTGGAGTGGAAAGTGTGCACTGGACAAATGACAGGCCGATGGCAATCCAGATAAGAGATCATTTATATAGCCTTGGAGATTTAGGTGCACAAAAGACTACAATCTGGGGGTATTTCAAAAAATTTCAGAGTCTGATGCATGCAAGAGAAAGAATCCCTAAGTTAGTTGTAGAAAAGTATGAGAATGAGATATGTTTTATGGTTGACATAGATCAATGTCTGATGGAAGCTATAGAACCAAGAATAGTATGGATAATACCAATGGGTTATGAGGTGGATGAGAGAGTTCTAGACATGTATGCTCAACATCTTCTGAGAAAACCTAAAGACACCTTTGTGGAAAGGTTTGGAACTTACAAGGAACTAAGTATAAAGTTGCATGTGGAATTTAGTCAGCCGAAAATAAAAAGAAAAGTGCTGAAGCAAGTGGAGATGTATGCAGAAAGCATTGGGATTACAAAAGAAGCAGTGAGAAAGAACAAAGAAAGGATTGAGGAGATGAAGAGAAGAGCTGAGTAAGATTCAAAAGAAAGGATAGAAAGTGAGCCAGCAGCTGCTCCAGAAGTCTCACCTAGCTCTTCAAGGAAAACAAGAAGCTCTACAACTATCTCAGAACAATCCAAGTCTATTCCCATTAAGACACCGAAAGCCACACCATCCGATGAAGGAGAAAAGTGGAAGAAAACTGAGGCCACAAGAGCCTACAAGAGCACAAAAGATGATGAGGAAACAGAAACAGATGAAGAAGTTAAAGAGATAAGATCAAAGAAAGCCAAGACTTCAAAGGCCTCTGAGAACCAACCCTCCAGAAGCAAAAAGGCAAGTAAAAGGAAAGAGACTAGTAAGGTTGCTATGACTGTTGAACAAATTGTAAAATCAATTATGGTTCATGGGAATCAAAAACCTATCAGAATATATTATGATAGCTTTGATGAAATAAATAAGAAAATATTGGAGGATGCCACCATCCTATACTTGAATAAATTCAATAGAGCTCTATTGGAAATTTTGCAAGAAATTCCCAAAAGTTTAAGAAAAATACTAGAAAGGAGGAAGGAAGCCACCAAGGACTAAGACATAGAACTTGGAGAATATGTTCTTTCCACCCTATGTCTAGTAATGACCAGAAGAGAAGCTAGTAAAATCCTCAAGGAAGTTAAGGAGAAATTCAAAAGCAAGATCTGGATGAACAAGTTAATGCTTGGTGAAACTGAGGAAGTTGTAAAAGAAACAGAAGAAACTTTGAGAAAAGCCCTTGACAAAAATAAATACTATATTATTTCAGAGGAACAAGAAGCTCTAGAAGAAGAGATTGAAAAAGGAAATGATGACCAAGGTAATACTCTAGATCCTCCGAAGCAAACCTATGAGGAGATAGATGATGGAATTGATTCATCAATTCCAGTTGTTAGAGAAGTGAACATCAATGAGCAACAAACAAAGATTGATGACTCCTCTATTACGAGAGAGGAGCAAATAAATAAAGTAGATACAGAGATGGTGGACCAAATTGATGATGCAGGTGATACTGTAACTCCTCCTGACCAATCAGAAAGGGAAGATAATGTTGAGAATACTGTTGCCACACTAGATCCTCCGGAATAGATTTTAGGTGGTAAGGACAAAGGAGAGAATCCTATTGCAGATGATACAGAGAAAGGTGAAGCAAAGAAAGAGAAAGAAGAGATTAAGGATGAGAAAACAGAAGATGGTGCAAATGTTGAAGCACCCAAACAAGATAGTCTGGAGAAAATCCAAGAAGAGGAAAGTGTTCCAGAAATTGTTACAAGAGACACTGCAAATGTAGTGAAAAGTCTTCTAGATAAAGAGATGCTTGAGTTTGATGAACTTGAATTACTCCAAGGACCATTTAATGTTCTCTCTGGTACAAGTGATGAAGATTCCATCCTTCACTCAAGCCAAGGCCAAAGAGAAGTTGTTAAAATCTCACATGGAGGACAGTGAACTTTTAGGGCTTGCAACCGGAGTCTTGGAGAAGTTATTGCCAACCTGCCAAAAGAGTTCATCGAATTCCCCCTCCAGTCACCTAAAGAATCTTGTAAATTTGTAAGTACACATTTTGAGTATTTCAAAAAATTTGCGGAGGCGAAAGTTCAAAAGGAATTTTTGGATAAGAAATTTAGTGAAGTACAAAATCTAATAGGAAATGATAGGATGATACTCAACATTAGCATAAGGAGTATTCAGAATGCTCTAAAATATGGAAGTGATATGTACAAATTCTGTCTATCATGGCCCGAAGTTAGTGAGGATATTGAGAAGAAGATAAAGGAGCAAGAACATAAATTGTCAAATCTTTCTCAAATTTTTGATCCTCTAACAGTTTCACCTATAAGTCAAGAATGTCAAGTAATTAGCTTGACAGATGAGATAAAGAGGCTTGTTAAAGAAAAAGGTAACATTGTGAAGAGAATGTGTGAGCTCCAAGAATTGATTGTCCCCAAGTTAGAAACCATGTTTAATGCCTTATCAGAAGCTTAGACTGCACTTCAGACAAGTAATCCTCTAGATCTGACAAAGGCAAAGGCAAAAGCATATGCATTTTTGCTGAGTGGACATGTCTTAATTTTGGATGGAGTGAAGGGAACTTGGGCCTTTGAACTTGTGCAATTGAAAAATAGTTTTGCAAACATTCTCAAGTTCATGTGAATAGAACTTAATGATAAGTTGTACATATGCGGCACTATACATAGAATTTTTGGAGAATTTTGGCTTACGAATCCTACCCTTTGCCATTGATGTCAAAGGGGGAGTGAAGATCAGTGAAAAATGAAGAATCTAGCAAAGGGGGAGCACCAAAAAGCAGTGTGAACAATAGTATGGAGCACAAGCAAAGGGGGAGTTATTCAGACACTTAGTCATTTTTCACTAACTATTTCCATCAGTGCCAAAGGGGGAGATTGTTGGAAAGAGACACTGCTAGGCATGATAAGTGTTGTCATTGATGGCAACCAAGTCTCTACTACACATCCGTATTTCATAATTTTCTCATACCAGAAATCAGATTGAAGATTTATCTAAGTCTGGGTAGTTAAGAACAGAGTAGATGACAGGGTCTGGTATCTTGGTCCGGATCTCTCTGGTGGAAAGTCTTAATTTACTGTTGATCTAAGGTAGTCATAAGCACTATCCAGACAATCTAAATCTAGAGTTTTGGCCTCCGGTGATAAGGGATTCAAAAGTTATTAGCTTTTGAGTATCAGGTTAACAGTTTGACAGAGCAGATAGAAGAAGAACATGCCGACCTTGTAAATGATTTTGGTTCTAGACATATGGAAGTTGTTGATTGGGAAATTAGTGATGACCAGTGATAGTGACTGACCTAATTGATGATTTGTGAGTGCAATTTTTGGTCTACATCTCAAGTTATGCACGTATCTAGCCAACAAAGTAGAGTATTCAATAAAGTTCTAAGTGTTCTTGAAGCCGACTGAAAAGTGATTGAAGATTAGGATATGGATATATATACTTGATGGATTTGAATGAATTCATGGTGTGTGTATGTTGCGAATATGGAGTAAATGTGAAAAGAGTAGAGATCTAAGATTCAGATGAAGGCAGAGCAGTAAAAAGGGTAGAGTGAAAATGAAATGTGTAAGATCAGTGTTTTGTGCTTGACCAAAACTGAATTCATGCATTAGTAGATGCTTCTTATCAGTTTAAAATCTCTGATATTCTCTTGTAATCATTTGTAGGCAGTGAACCTCTATTTGAGTAGTGAGCTCTGGGCAGTGAGCCTGAATGCGTGTGCATTCTCATTTGTAAAAATACTTTTAATAAGGTATTAATTTTTGTGGGTTAACCCCCACCGTGGTTTTTCCCTTAACCGGGTTTCCACGCTAAAAATCTTGCTGTCAATTGTGTTATTGTTCTTACACTTATGATTGTTGTTTTCATGATTAAGTTATTGATTTATTGTTAAGAGGTAAAAGAAAGAATTAACTGTAGAAAGTGTTAAAGTTTTGAGACAACTGATTCACCCCCCCGTCAGTTGTTCGTCCTATTTCCAACTGTTAGATGATGCTCTGCCAAAAGTTGAGACTGCCTTCAAAGCCAATACTCCTGGAAGTACTTTCAGATCAGAAAAGTATAAGGTAGAATCTGATGATGAGATAGATGAAGTTGAAGCCAACTTTGTGGATAGGCTACAAAGAGGATCCAATAAGTATAAAGGCAAATTACCTTTCAAATGTTTTTCTTGTGGTAAAGTAGGTCATTTTGCTTCCAGATGTCCTGAAAGAATTGAAAGAAATAGAAGAGGATATGAGAACAGGCCTAGGACCCAGAAGAAGAGTTATTATGTTGAAGATTTTGATGATGATGAAGGAGTATCAGATAATGGTGAACCAGATAATGCTAATTCCTCTATAAATGAATGCTTGTTCATTGCTATTAAGGATGATCTTGTGTCTACTAATTCTTCTAGATGTATGAAGGAAGAAAAACCAGTGGAAAGTGCTTTGACTGCTCAGGTCATCAAGGACAAAGATGAATGGGTTATTGATAGTGGTTGCTCTCACCACAAGATTGGTGACAAAAGTAAGTTTGTAAGTTTGGAAAGATATGATGGTGGATTGGTTAGGTTTGGAGATGACACAATTGGTAGGATTTGTGGAAAAGGATCTATTTCTTTTGATGGCAAGCATAATACTGAAGATGTCTTGTATGTGAAAGTATTAAAGCACAATCTTCTAAGTGTGGGTTAGATGTTTGACAAGGGCTATGACTTAAGCTTCAAGGACAATGGATGCAAGATCAGGAAAAGCTTCGGAACAATCGTTGCAATTGGTAAGAAGACCAGAGGTAATATCTATCACTTGAAAGGAACTGAGAACTATTGCTTGTTGACTCAGATTGATGAAAGTTGGTTATAGCATAGAAGGTTGTGTCACATAAATTTTGATAATATTATGAAGATAAGTACTACACATATTGTTAGAGATTTTCCTAAACTTGTGAAGCCTGCTAATCCAGTTTGCAAGGAGTGTCAATTTGGGAAACAGACAAGAACAAGTTTCAAAAGCAAGGATCAATCAGTTGGAGGACTACTTGAGCTAGTGCATACAGATTTGTGTGGACCTACCATAGTAAGAAGTTTGCAAGGAGACAAGTATTTCATGCTTCTCATTGATGATTATTCTAGAATGACTTGGGTCACCTTTTTGAAAGAGAAACTTGAAGCTCTAGATAAATTCAAGGCATTTAAGGCAATGGTTGAAAATGAGATGGATTTTAAAATCAAATGTTTGAGATCTGATAGAGGAGGAGAGTTTACATCAAATGAGTTTAATTTCTTTTGTGAAGAGCATGGATTAAAGAGACAGCTATCTGTGCCCAGAACTGCACAACAAATGGAGTTGTTGAAAGGAAAAATAGAACAGTTCAAGAAGCTGCTAGAACCATGATGAAGGAATCTCATCTTTTGGAAGCATATTAGAGAGAGGCAACTCATACTGCAGTATATATCATAAACAGAGTTCAAGTAAAAGGTAACAGTTCAAAAACTCCCTATGAATTGTGGCATGGTAGAGTTCCTACTATGAAATTTTTTAAAGTCTTTGGTAGCAAATGTTATATCAAAAGAGAAGAAGATTTAGGCATGTTTGACACTAGATGTGATGAAGGAATCTTTCTTGGTTACTCCACCAACAGTAAGGCCTACTAGTGCTATAATAAGAGGCAGAATAAAATAATTGAAAGTGCAAATGTCAAAGTTGATGAGTGTAAAGAAAGGTCTTCATAACCAAGTGGATATGAGTCAGATGATCCAAATGTTTCAGAAGTGGTGCAACATGAAGACAACATAGATGAAGAAGAACAAGCTCTAGTAAGTGCTACCAAAACTCCAAGATATGTAAGAATTGGTCATTCTAAAAATAAAATCATAGGATATAAGAGCAAAGGGATCTTAACTAGAAGAAAAGCTACAGAAGAACAAGTAAATTTTTGTCTGATCTCTAAGATTGAACCTAAAAATATGGATGAGGCATGCAAAGATGAGAATTGGATAAAGGCCATGGAAGAAGAATTGATGCAGATAGAGAAGAATTGGACTTGAGATCTTGTTCCCAGACTAGCAGACAAGAATGTAATTAGTACAAAGTGGGTCTTCAAAAACAAAATGAATGAGAATGGTGAAGTGGTAAGAAACAAAGCAAGATTGATATGCAAAGGATATGCTCATGTTGAAGGAATAGACTTTAAAGAAACTTTTGCTCCAGTAGCAAGGATTGAAGCAATAAGGATGTTTCTGGCTTTTGCAGCATACAAAGATTTCAAGGTTTATCAAATAGATGTGAAGTTTGCCATCCTAAATGGAGAGTTGGAAGAGGAAGTTTATATTGAAAAACTGAAAGGATTTTAGTCATCAGAACAAGGGGACATGGTATGTAGATTGAAGAAAGCACTATATGGATTGAAGATAGCTCCCAGGGCATGGTATGCATGGTTGGATAGGTACCTGATACAGATAGGGTTCAGTAAAGGTACAACAGATAGTAACCTCTACTTCAAGACCAATGATGAACAAACTCTGATTGTAACAGTTTTTGTTGATGATATTATTTTTGGAGGAAATGAAGGTATGTGCTCAATTTTTACTGGAGAAATGTAAAGTGAATTTGAAATGTCTATGTTTGGAGAGATGAACTTCTTTTTAGGTCTGCAAATAAGTTAATCAGACAAGGGTATCTTCATTTCTCAATCTAAGTATGTGAAAGAGTTGTTAAAGAAATTTGGGATGGAAGACTCTAAACCAGTATGCACACCTATGATAACTGGTTGTAAGTTGAACAAAGATGATAACTCACCCTTGGTAGACCAGAAAAAGTATAGATCTATGATTGGAGGATTACTTTGTCTGACTCAAACCAGACCTGACATAATGCATGCAGCGTGTCTTGTGGCAAGATTTTAGGCAGAACCCAAGGAATCACATGTGATGGTAGTCAAGATAATTTTGAGATATTTAAAAGGTACAATAGATATGGTTTGTGGTACCCTAGGGATAGTGACTTTGTTCTCAGCTATATACTGATGCAAATTAGGCTGGAGATGTGGATGACAAAAAAAGTAAAAGTGGAGGTGCATTCTTCTTGGGAAAAGGATTAGTATCTTGGTTAAGCAAGAAACATGATTCAATATCCCTATCTACTGTAGAGGCAGAATACATTGTAGCAGCATGCAGTTGCACTCAAGTGTTATGGATGAAGTAGACTTTAAAGGACATAAAATTTGTGTATGAAGAACCTATTGCAGTCTTTTGTGGCAACAAAAGTGCCATAAACATATCAAAGAACACAGTGATGCATTCAAGGACCAAGCACATATCCATTAGGTATCATTTTTTGAGAGAAAAGATGATAGAGAATGACATGAAGTTGGAGTATGTTTCAACCAATGATCAGATTACAGACATTTTTACCAAGCCTTTGCCCAAGGATACTTTTGAGTATCTCAGAGAAAAGTTAGGGGTCATCACCCCTCCTGCTGTAAACTAAGATGCACAATGGTGCATCAGTCCGAAGGGGTTCAGAGGTTTGGATTGATGCTTTTTAGGGCTACTTCTAAGGGGGAGTAGTTAGAAATTTCAGAGGAGAGATTAGATCAGAGTAGAAGAGTGCAAGTATGTGCCCTTTTCCATTGATGTCAAAGGGGGAGAGAAGTCATGTGAAAAACTTAGAGTGTAGATGTGTAAGAGAAAGGGGGAGAATTTTGGAGAAAGAAAGAGTCCAGGTGTGTAAAGAGAAAGGGGGAGAATCTTGTCTTGATGGTTGTTGCAGTTTTTCATATCATATGTTGCCATCAATGACAAAAGGGGAGATTGTTGCAAGTATGTGCCTAATCGGTGTTGTCATTGATGTCAACATATTCTTGTTGTCATTTGTGTCAACTGTATCCTATTCCATTACTTGTTTAGAAGACTTGTATGTTGAGGATATTGAAAAAATTATCCTCTCCAGAAGAAATAAGTAAGCCACAGAGAAGTGCAGTACAGACAATAAGTTGTATGCTGAAGAACAGTCTGGTAAACTGCTCTGCATTTGTTCCTGCTTGAAGATCATGGTCTACGAATTGGAATTAAGTTAGAGGTATGTCTCAGGATGCTACATTTTGGTTCTGAGCCATCTGCATGAAGATCTGAGTGAGTAGTGTTCACCAGAGTGAAGCCTACTTTTTCTGTAAGTTCAGTTGAGACAGGAAGATAGTATTTGGCTCCGCATTCCTCCACAAGAAAGTATTTTGCTATGCGGTTCTAGAGGGAAGTTTGGGATGATAATAAATGCATACAGTTGCAAATGTTTGTGGTTTGGTGGTCCGCAAGCTATCTTTCTTTTATGACAGTTGAAGAAAGTAAAGTTCATGTACTCTAGTGAGAAGATTCCTATGAATAAAGTGGTTAAGGTTCGTGCAGTTGCTCTTGATGATTATAGCATGCTTGTGGATGTCTCCTAATCATGTTCCTATCTGGGCTTTGGTCCACGTTACGAAATTGAGATGGTGCGTGAAGATTGTTCCCAGATAACATAGCATGTAACCAGTCTTGGCTGACCTGGTTGATCCCAGTGATTGCGGAGATCTCTAAAAGATTGTGGAATTGTGTTGTGGTGTGGGAGATTGTGTTTGAGTCCCAGCTAAGGCATGACGTGATCCACATTTCATTCCCTTTGCATGATGTTGCAATAGGTCAGGACCTATTTTGTAAATGTTTGTAATACTAACCTTGGAGATTGTTCCAATGGTTGATGCCGACCTTGATGATCATTCCAAGGTTGATGTAGTGTATAAATACTTGTAGCTGAGTCGTGGAAAAGTTTTCCTTGAGCAAAAATGAGAATATATTAAGAAAGGTTCAAAGGCAAAACAGAGTAGAGGCAGAGGAAAGAAGAGGAATAGCAGAGCAGAGGAAGAGCAGGGAAGAGGAAGAGCAGAGTTGAGGAATTATTTATTCACAATAAAGAAAGGTATTTGATCATGACAGTGAATCTGGAAGTAAGCCACCAATAGGGTTTAACAACCCTTATTGTAATCTTGCTAGGTTTAGGGTTGTGGCAGTGAACTTGCTAGACCTAGTTGTTCTTCAGGCAGTAAGCCAATATGTTTAGGCATGTGGGGTGACCAAGCCTAAACATCACTATTTCAAGATTGCAATATCTATTGAGAGTTAATCCTCTCCATGGTTTTTCCCCACCTTGGGGTTTTCCACGTAAATTTGGTGTCTCTTGTGTTTGATGTTATTAAGTTTTTGATTTCATGCACTCATTGTTAAATCATAATAATTGTGGATAAGTGATGAATGTTTAATTGCAGAAAGTGTTTAAGTTTTTGTGACAACTGATTCACCCCCCCTCTCAGTTGTCTAACACATATCAACACGCACAACTTGGCAAGGGTGCATTATTAAGTGATAACAAAAATACTTCAGGTGAACCAAACCAGTGACTCTTTTCCCATGAACAAACATCATACCACCGAGTTGTAACAATAGAACCCACAATAAGATCCCAAGCGCAAAACCAAAGTTTCTCAAAGAAATTCCTAGGTCATTTGGCCCAGAGAGGACCTTTTAAAGGGATGCATAGTTGTCACCTTATTCAGGAAATGGAAGACCCCATCAAAATAGGGACAAAATAAAAAGAAAAGGAAACCAAAAGCAACTAACCTAAACAAAGCAAACTACTCTAACCAAAGCGAAAAAAATAAGGAAGAATAGAAAAGACAAACTATGTACACAAAAGAAGGTAGAGATGCCCTCTAGGCTTGAAAATAGTGCTTCAGGAATTGCCCATTAACAGGCAGTGGGAGTTCCTCACCAGTAAGAGTATTCAATCTATACATGTTCTCTCCTAAGATTTCAGCTATTTGGTAGGGACCTAACTAGAGTTTGTCAAACTTTCCATGTTCACCTTTCTTCTCGTGAGCCTTATCCCAATATAGCACCAAATTTGAGATGTGAAAGAATTTCACTTTGGCCTCTTATCAAACCATTACTTCACTATACCTTGGTGTTTAGCAAAGTTTTCAATTGTAACATCATGTTTTTCTTCTAAATGCATTAACTGAGTCAAGCGGGTTGAGACTTTATCATTAGACTCTAGATAGTCTTGCATGAACTGTAGAATATGTATTCTCAAGTGGATGGGAACACAGGTTCTAGCCCATAAACCAAATGATAAGGTGAGGTTCCTAAGGCAGCCTTATGTCTGATTCTATCTACCCACAAAGAAAACCTAAGCTAGGTATGCCATTCTCTAAATTTTTGTCAAGTAATCTTTTGATGACCTCAAGCAAGTTATAATTAGTAGATTCAGCAACTCCATTGCCTTGAGGGTAATAATTAGATGAAAATTTCAATACAATACCATAATCAAATGCCCAATTTGAGGAACATAAAGATGCAAATGTTGGACCATTATCATAGACTAGAGAAAAGGGACAACCAAACCTCGTGATGATATGTTCTTCAATGAATTTACTTACTACCTCAGTTGTGCATTGCTTACAAGCATGAGCTTCAGACCATCTAGTATAATAATTAGTAGCGGTTAGAATACACCTGTGGGCTATAGAGGAAGGTGGGTTGACCATACCAATTAAATCTAGTCCCCATTGCATAAATGGGTGTACCTCCACCACTAGTTGCAAAGGCATAACAACATTCCTTTCTCTTGAAGCATTAGTTTGGCAAATATGGCAGGTTTAGGCATGTGCATGAGAATCCTTAAATAAAGTGGGCCAATAATTTCTTGACTGCTTTGACCAGTGCATAAGCTTGTTTCTCCAGATTTGGATATCTGATTTCTGCATCTTTTAGTGGTGTACTCATGAAGGCAATTGGATGTTCATCATTGACTCCCTTTTTCTGGCTCAGCATAGCTACAAATGTATGTTTAGAAGTAAAGGTGTATATCAAAATTGGAGAGTGTAATCTGGACTTACTAATATCGGAGCATTTGCTATTGCTTGTTTTATTTCTAAGAAAGTTGCCTTGGCTTCTGGTGTCCATTCAATAGTAGCATCTTGTTTCAACATAGCATTCAATGGGCAAACAATCTTAGCAAAACCAGTGATGATTTTTCAAACAAAGTTGATCTTACCAAAATAAGACTTTAATTCCTTCTTGCTTGTGTCATGCCCACATTTTCCATGTGGTCACAACACGTGTCACATGTGTCATAGCCACATTTGTCATGTGGATATGACACGAACTATCAAAAAAAATTTCACGCTTCCCTAGAAACCCCCTCGCATGCGTAAGCATGCTCGGTGGTGTATGCTCAAGGCAAAAACATTACAGTTGTCAGCGGGGTACACGTACAATTGCGTGCAACCAGACGCAAGCAGACCAACAAGGGGGTCTCTACGACGCCGTTAACGTCGCTACAAGGTTTATATTATCAAGGTTCCTAACCCTAAATCTTGGTAGATTTTGGCAGCATAACACCTTACGGCGTATGTGGGAATTACTCAACACTATACTACTTATGTGGTTCCCTGATAGATTAACAACTTCCCACGACGCCTTGTTCCGACTAAACTGACTCGTGATCTCCCTATGGGGTTATTTTTCAGCAAAGCACATTTGTCTTCCTTCTTTCTCGTTTCCTGAAATATACTTCTACTTCAAACTTAGCATTCTCAACAAGACAGTTCGTTTGCCCTCTCTTCTGTTTCTCTGGATCTTAATTTTGATTGTATTTCTATCGCGCTCACCTTAACTATTTCTCTGAAGTTTTGGTTTGTTTATATTTCGGTCTCTCTCTTTTGGTTTCTACGTTTTCTTTATGTTTATCCTGTCCTTTCTTCATATTCTACATCAATCAGAGTTATCACTGTATCTACTTTTAACTTTATTCCTAACTTCTGGTTTGTCCAGATCACATAGGCTGGTTTACTACTTCGCTGGACTCGGTCTCCTAGTTTTCTCCGATCTAGGATTCACCTTTACGTTTGTATTAATTAAACTTGTTCCTAAGCAAATTTAGCGGAAGGGTCCATCTACTTAGTTCTCTTATCCCAGGTGGGAAATGCCGTGCATTTTCTCCTCTGTGTTTTCCAATGTTAGTTTTTCTTCTTCTTACTCTCTTGCAGGTTTTCTTCTCTGGACGTTTACTAACTACAGTTGAGATTAAAATGGCCTCACATGGAATGTCTGTGATGGCTTCTTAAGTTTATTTCCAGTGATCTTTTAAACAAGGTGACGCGTAATTTTCCTCTTCATTTTCCTGGTTATTAAATTTCATTGATAGTTGAAACTTCCGAGAAACTCTTCCCGGAGTATTATAGTATATTCCTTTATGCTCTCTTTAAGTTATAATTTTATTTTCTCTTATTATTGTAAAGAGAAAACGGCCTCTCTGGTGACTTATATCACCTAATTAATTAATGTATGTATCTATATACATATATATACAGATTGTATATATACATATAGAAATAGATATACAAATATATTTATTTGGGTATTATTATTAATTACTATTGTTAGATTATTTTATCAATTTATTTAACTATTATTACTATTGTTATTATTACCATTGTTAATCTTCTATTTTTTTTTATATAATATAATTATATATATATATACAATTATATACCATTGTTATTGTATATAAGAGGCTCTCCTCTTTATAAAAAAATCCAAACCATGGAAACATTCCTTATTTTATTTGGTTAATTTATTTCCCAAATAGCAAGCCATAACCCTTTTTTTTTGTTTCCTTTTGTGGAGGGCAGAAGGATGGAGAGGCGGCGGCGTGGCCATGGCAGGGGTCGCAGTGGAGGAAGGTCGCGGCGGCCATGGCAGAGGGACGGAGGTGGAGGTGGAGGTGGCCGTAGTGGCGGTGGAGTGGGCGGATATGGGTTAGGCCGCAGTGGCAGAGGCAGAGGGGTGGTTTTGTGGCGGCACCGAACCGCGAAAGGCAGAGACGGAGCGGCGGATTGGTGGGAGGAGGTTGTCCGCGGGGTGGAGGCACTATTGTGGGGAGTGGGGAGTACCGCGGATGGCGGTGGCCGTGGTTTATATAATGGCGGGGGTGTTGTGTTGTGGGGAGTCCGCGGTCACACGGCCGCGGACTGTGGTTTATCTTATGGGGGAGGTGTGGGGAGGGGTGGGGGCTCCGCCCCTCCCCACACCCAATAAGCACCGACGGGGGCGGTGGGAAGGTTCAAACCCTTCCCACCACCACATCACATTGTTTTTTTTTATTATGTGTTGTGTAATACACAGCGACCAAACTGCGATCCATTGTATTTTATTTCTATTTTCTCTTATGAAATTTCCTCTATATTATTAACTCTTCAAATCACATTTTGATGAATATATATATATTTATCCCACAACTTTCAGACATAATATTTTTTTATTTTTTTTACAGAGAAATTTAAAAGAAATACAGAGAATTAAATAAGTAAGGCTATTAAATATAACTCTTTTTAACAATCGTATTAATAATTTTCTTTCACAGGTAACTTTATAATTACAGAGAAATGAAAACAAAGAAATCTAATTTATCTTACAATCACATTCTCATATAATAATTAAACATTTCAAATGCAGAGAACAAACAATAATTCTTTCAAATGCGATTTACAATTACCGTTTCGTTAAGAATTGAAGTTCTTAAATGCAGAGATTGAATTATTTTTCTATTTAACAATTCCAGTTCATCTACAAATTGCAAATATAAATACGGAGAATGAATCTCTTAATCTGCCAATTACAATTTTATTAAGATATGTATCAATGCAAATTCAAGAATTAGACTTCATACACATAATATTAAAATCAATTTTTTTCTTGCTTTTCTTCTCTTAATTTCTAACTTGCTAATTTTCAACTTAACGCATATTAGTTTAAACTGAAAATGGAAAGAATAATTAATATCACATTGGCTCTCAACTGATTCAAATTACCATATCTAAACATTAACAAAATACATAGTTTCCTCCAACCACCTCCAAACAATACTATAGTTAAACTTTTAACACCTTTGTCAAGATCAACATACAATTTCACTACTTAACAATAGTTACTCCAAATATACATAACTGTCAAAACTCATAACTAACAAACAACACTGAAGGGAAGAATTTCTCTCTTTCCCCAAACAATAAATTATACAACTTCAGAGGAAGAGAATCCCTCCATAATGAACTTAAACAGGATGTAGCTCAATGAACCAAACTCTTCTTATAGCAAGGATGAAGTTCTTTCTCCCTAATTACAGTACTCCTCCAATTCCAACCATAAGCTTCAAGAGGAAACCTGCGTATCAAAGACAAACAAAGAAGAAAACACCACTCATCTAGCTCTCCTCCCTTCCGTAGACCCGCAAGAGGGTCACCCCTGAGCTAGGGAGACCATACTCACACCTGGGAATTCAAGCACTCCACTTCACAACAGGGAACAACAACAAACCCAAATCACACAAACACCCGTGGGTAAATTATACAACATGAAAGCTCAACTACAGTGAGCTTCATAAGGGGCAGGAGAGTGGACACACTCGACTCCAGAGTGTCACCCTTATAGATAATATAACCAACACAATTTCTCTTGGCCTCAAACCAAGTTTGATCACAAATTTTCGAAGGAATTCTGTATTTGACTCTCAAGTCAAAGATCCAGTCACAAATACATGCCCTCAAGGCTTTCAACATCCCAAAAGAAGAAACCAGGTATGCACCCGAGGAGGATCACTCCTCCCCTACCCCAAACTTGATGAGCATTTCTCCCAAGTGGGAGAAGCTCTGTCAACAACCCGACAACAGATCCCACAAAAACAAATCAAAAACACAAAAAAATAAACATCTTTCACACACTTTTCATACAACATTCAGATATACGAAAGATAGGTAATCATAACCAACCTTACAAAGCCCTTCAAGGATGAAGCTGTTGTAGAGCTCCACTGAGATCTCTTCCAACCTTAGCCACCAAATCCCTCCTCCTTTCCCTCTCCCCCAAAAGCTAACTTTCTTATTTTGGCAGTCAAAATAAAACTCTCCAAAAAAAATCAACTCCCTCCCCTCCATCCCAAAAATGGAATTCAAATAACCCAAATCCTTTTCAGTTTAGAGGAATGGGGAGGTGACACTTGTCACCTTCTCACTCTCCCCAAAACCACTATTATGTCCCAAGGGATGAGTGTTGGATTATGTCACTCACCCATCCCTAGAGTACTCCTTATCCCTCTCCTCATGTCATTTCTCTTACGCATGGGAGAAATAAAAGGAGTTAAAGGAGGAAAAGACAGGTGACCCATGCCTCTTCTTCCTTCCTTCATAAGGATGACCCCACAACTCATGGGGAATCTCACTAATGGTGAAGGTGACTTCAAGTCAATTCCTCTATAATGGATGGGTTTGTAGTCATCTCTTACCTAGGGAAATGAAGAGGGATGGGTTGGGTGTTGGTACAACCAATCATGTCCCCCCCATACCTCCAATTTTCGCCACTTAACTTCAGGGTGAAGTTAAGATGGCCTTATGGAGGTTACTCAAGGGTTACCCATGCCAAATGGGGCCCTGGACCCATGGGTTATAACCCAGGGTCAACTTTAACCCATTCAGGACACCCATGGTCAAGGTAAAGCACAAGAAAAGGCCTCAAAGATTTAAACAAAAGAAAGAAATTCCAATTCAATCTTCTTACAACACAAATCATAATAAAGTGTTACAAGAGGGTAACCTAACCCACTCGACCCTATGAAAGACCACATTACAACATCACATCAAACACAACGTGATCTTGGTTCCTCGTGGAGCCAGATCGGCTTAATAGGGAATAACAATAACAAGGTGCGGAATGATCTCCGAAATCTATGGTTTGATTAGTAAATCCTGCACACTAAATTACAAGATCAGTTTCACATATAATCATCATAGCTGAAGCAACTTAAAAACATGCATTATCATGACATAGTTCTAATTAGCATAAATGAAATCATACTACAATTTTCCATCATTATCTAATTAACTTTTCTGAAATGTAAACTTATCCAAACATCACCCAATTAGTTTTTCCGTAATCATAATAAAGTTTAATAGTTTGACAAATCCGGGAACTGTTATCCCACAAATATAAAAAGTATCAATAACAGTAATGTAAATAGTCATAAGAACAGAAGTAAAAAGGGCGGTCCTCACAGCTTGCCAAAGGCTGGATCTTAAGAATGGATTGGACTTTGTTGGAATCTATAGATATTCCTTCTTCTGAGATCACAGGTCCCAGTAGCTTCCCTTTAGTTACACCAAAAATGCACTTCTTGGGATTCAACGAAATACCATAATCTCTACAATGTTGAAGTACTTTCCTAAAATCAGAAATATGATCTTCCATTTTCTTGGAAAATATGGTTAGATCATCTATGTAAATAATTATGCATTTTCCCACCAATCCTTTAAAAGTGATGTCCATGACACGCTGAAAAGTTGCCCCAACGTTAATCAGGCCAAATGGCATTTTTTAATATGTGTATATACCCCACTTGCAAGTGAAAGAGGTTTTTAATCTATCAACATATTCAACCATTACCTAATTGTATTCTAAATATCCATCTAGAAATGACATCATTTGCGATCCATTAACTATTTGTAGTACCTCATCAAGGGATGGTAGTGGGTAGTTATCCTCTTCAGATGTTCTATTCAAGTTCCTAAAATCAACACATAATCTGATCTCACCATTCTTCTTCACACTGGAACCAAGTTGGCCACCCAAGTAGACTGTCTTACTGGAAATATGATTCTAGCTGACAACAACTTCTTGACTTCCTCAAAAATCAAAGGCTAAAAGAGTGCATTGACTGGCCTTTGTCTCTGCCTAAATGGATTAACTCTAGGCTTCAAAGGTATTATGTGTGATGTAGGAGCATCCCTGGTTCAAGAGCAATCTTGCATCAACCAAAGATATTTGCATTTCAGTTTGTTTGCATTTCAATTTGTTTCTTTTCATTTTCCAGTTCAGTTTAGGTAGTTTAGTCAATAGAAGTTTTTGTATTTTGGTCCACATTCTACCACAGTTGCATTTCAGACTTTGTGGAGCTAGACTTAGCATCTAGATTCATTCATGCACATCATATCCAATTTTTAGAGCATTTGGATCAAATATCAAAAAGTTATCGCTATCAGAAGATCGACTATTTTCTCAAAACAGAGCATCCTGGCAGTCTCAATTATCAGCTGAAGGAGAAGACTTGCAGAGAATTTTCTAATTTGCAGAGCCTAATGATACATCATTCAATGATCTATGGTTTGTGGCCAACCTTCTTCGAGATCCACACATCATTCCATTCATTTGCAAAGGAACTCTATTCAATTAGGTCCGACCTATTCATGTACACACGTTACAACTCTTCATTGGAGTTGGTGATCTTCCCTAGCCAACGTGGAGGAATATTTTGTACTGGAGATGATATATATTGATGTAATAGATGCCTAGGAAAGTAGTTAGGAAAAAGTTAGCATAAGTTCATAGTTTGGATTCTTTACGAAGGAGCTTCAAAGCTATATCTTATGTATATTTTGATATTCTGTAATCAGGCCTGTGAGCCCAATCATAAGCCCGCATGTTGCCGATCAATCTGTATTTGAGTTCTATTGTATACTAAGTGATTGAATCTGCATTTGCTTCATATCTTTGAGTTGTTTCCATTGTGTTTACTCTAGTTGCACCATCTAGATAGTTCTCTTTGAGGACCGTCCTAACCGTGACTGCACCAAGTGGTATCAGAGCAGAAGTTTGAATCTTTGGGAGCGAATTGAGTGAAGTTGGTGAAGGAATTCTGTAAGATCTTACTGTGGATAGATCACTGAATCTGAGGTAGGTTACTTGTGTTGCAATTGATTGCCGATTGTGAGGCAGTTGTCACCTTGTAACCCAATCGCCGAATTGAGGTAGTTTGCACTTGATCCTAGGAAGATGCCGCTAAGGAGAATCCCTGTTGTTAGAACAATGGCTAGTAGAATGGATGAGATGATAGAAATGATGAAAATAATGTGAATCAAATTGGATGTTGTTGAAGATGATAGAAGAAAAGGACTAAGCCCTATAATTGATATTGAAAGTGATGATGATGAAGAATTTCAATCCACTGACCAAACTGTCGAAACCCTGGGAGGTGAAGAAGAAGAATCAGATCAAGTGAAGATGTTGCGAGCTATTTCAAAGATTGGAAAGAGACGTAGAGTTGATGTACTGAATTACACTGGCAATTTGAACCATGAAGAGTTGATTGACTACATAAATGACATGGAAGAGTACTTTGATTATGACGAAGTTGAAGATCCGAAGAAGGTGAAATTTGCAAAGACAAAGTTGAAAGGACATGTTCCTATATGGTGGAAACAAGTTTAGTTGGATAGAAACAGAAGAGGGAAAGAAAATATTACAAAATGGAATAGGATGGTGACAAAATTGAAGAATCAGTTTGTACCTGCTGACTATGAGTTGGAGTTGTTGAAGAGATTGCAAAACCTGAGACAAAAGGAAAAATATGTGGAGTACACTGAAGAATTTCATAAGATGATCATAAGGACATGACATAGTGAAGCAAGCAAAGAGAAAGTGGCTAGATACATCAATGGACTGAGATTGAACATTCAAGAAGAACTAAGTTTGGTAAGGATGACAACATTGGAAGAAGCATACCGGTTTTCCTTGAAAGTTGAAGAGAAGCTGAGTAAGAGGCATGATTAGAGACAGAGAGGTAGAGGAGGTAAATTTTAGAGAAGTAGAACATTTTTTGGAGGAGATAGGTCATTTACAAAGCAGAATAGATCAGAGAACACATTCAAGAAGGAGGACAGAGATAACAATGCATACTGGAGAGATGACAAAAATTTCTACTGCAGAGGAAACCCTAGTCCATACTGGAGTGAAGGATACAGAAGAGAAGGAAGAGAACCTAATAGGAGAACATTCAGAGGAACATGTTTCAAGTGTGGAGGTGAAGGACATAGAGCATTTGAATGTAATCAAGGGAGTACAAGCAAGAGGACAGAGAATAGTGGAAGAGCAACCTAGGTCATCCCACAATAATGGGTTACACTTTTTGGTCAAACTTGACATTGGAAGCAACATTTTAACTAAAGCTTCACTTTCTGACACCTATAGCCGCTATTCTGTTAGAAATTTGAAGATGATACGAACTAGTGATTTGTGAGATTTTGTTTGTAGATTCTAAATATATTTTTAAAAAAAATTGGAGTTTGTAAAATTTTTTGCGTCTCCTTTGATAACTAGTTTTTAATAGCAAACAACATTTTTTTAAAGTGATGTGTATTTTGTAAAACATAAATTTTTTTCTACAAAGGATAAAATTCTTATTCTTTTGAATTTAGATTGGTAACACCAATATATAGGGCATGCATTTGGTTTTATAATGTTTTGTTGAATATTTTTTTAATTAAGTTTTGAAGTCAAACCAATTATAATTTAGACATAGGCGTATTTCGTAAAACATAACTTTTTCTGTATGTATCAAAATTCAATTGTTTTTCTTTTGTTGAAACAAGGACATCAATACCTAGGGCATAGTTTTTTTTCCAAAAAAAAATCACTAATTTAGTAATTTTCCATGTGTGTAGAACAGAGAACTTGATGTTCGGTGAAAAACCTACATTCACAAGAAATAAAAAATAAATATAATAATCAAATTAAATATATTTAAAATTATACTTTTTCAGAAGCTTATAATAAGGACTACATACTTACAAAACATAAATTTTAAATGAATTCATTTGATCCCCCAAAAGGTAAATCAAAAGTGGTTTTTTATCAGCATTTTGATAGGTGTAGAGGAGACTCCATTATAGGTATGATTTAAAACTAGCGGGGTTCTATCCAAGGGGGTTTAAATCTAAGGGGGTTTGATCAAACCCTCTTCTATTAAAATCCTTCAAATGGAACCTTTCAAGGCTTAAATCATTATATTTTCTAAAAATATGTGATTTCAACAAAAAGCAGGATGTCCCAGAAAGTGTAATCCATTATTGTGGCAGCACCCACGTATGTGGAAGAAGAACCTGTTTGATCACCCAGTTCAGTTGGTAAACCTAAGAAAGGAGAATTGCTTGTCATGAGTAGAGCACTATTTCAAGTAGAGACAGATGAGGAACCACCGCAAAGGAAAAGTTTGTTTAGAACCATATGCAAATCAAGAGGTAAATGTTGTAAAGTTGTTATTGGTAGTGGTAGTTCTGATAACCTAGTTTCAGAAGAGATGGTGATAAGTTGAAGTTGGAAAGATTGAAACACCCTAAGCCCTCTCAGATAGCATGGATTTAGGATTATCATAAGGTACTGGTGAGTGAACAATGTTTGATGAAATTTCATATTGGATCTTATCATGATGAAGTATTATGTGATATTATGCCTATGGATGTATCTCATATCTTGTTGGGTAGACCTTGGTAGTATGATAGAAAAGATATACATGATGGGAGAAAGAATACATACCCTATAACATCAAATGAAAAGAGAATTAATTTGATTCCTTTAGAAGATGGTCCTAAGAGTGAAGTATGTGGAAATGCTAGAATCTGTCTGGTAGATAGAAGAAAATTTTTGGATGGTTTGAGACATGAGAATATGTGTTATGCTTTGATCCCTAAGAATCTTGAAACATTGAAGAAGGGGACTGAAGAATCACAACCAGAGGAGATAACTGAGTTGCTGACAAAATATGAAGACATCATTTTAGATAATGTACTTGAAGGATTGCCACCAATCAGGAGTATCAGTCATCACATGGATCTTATACCTAGAGCTAGTTTGCCTAACAAAGTAGCACAGAAAATGACACCAGTAGAGAATGAAGAATTGAATAGACAGATACAAGAATTGTTGAGAAAAGGTTTGATTAGAGAAAGTTTGAGTCCTTGTGCAGTGCTTGCAATGTTAGTACCTAAGAAAGATGGAGAATGGAGAATGTGTATAGACTCTAGAGCAATAAACAAGATCACAGTTAAGTATAGATTTCCTTTACCTAGGATGGATGATATCATGGATTGTTTGAGTGGAGAATTTTTTTTACAAAGGTAGACTTGAAGAGTGGATACCATCAGATCAGAATCAGAGAAGGAGATGAATGAAAGACTGCTTTCAAGACAAATAAAAGATTGTATGAGTGGTTAGTAATGCCTTTTGGATTGAAAAATGCACCTAGTACTTTCATGAGATTGATGAATGAAGTTTTGAAGAAATTCTTCGGTAAGTTTGTTATTGTATACTTGGATGGCATTCTGATTTTCAGCAAGACAAAAGAGGAACATTTGTAGCACCTTAGACAAGTATTGCAGAGACTAAGAGAAGAGAAATTGCTAATAAACATCAAGAAGTGTAGTTTCATGAAGGAAGAATTGGTATACTTGGGATTTGTGATTTCTATGGAAGGATTGAAGATGGACCCTGAGAAGGTAAGAGCAATTGTTGAATGGCCTACACTGGAGAACATTGGAGAAGTCAGATCATTTCAAGGATTAGCTAGTTTCTACCAGAAGTTCATCAAAAATTTCAGTTCAGTTTGTAACCCTATGATAGAGACAATGAGAGGTGATAGAAAAGACTTCAAGTGGACATCAGGAGCAGATAAAAGTTTTGAATTGTTGAAGTGGAAAGTGACAGAGCAACTTGTTTTGGCATTACCAGATTTCAATAAGGTATTTCAAGTGGATTGTGATGCAAGTGGGAATGTAATTGAAGCAGTATTAAGTCAAGAAGGGAGACCGGTAGCATAATTCAGCGAGAAGTTAAAGATGCAAGGAGAAGATATTTAGTTTATGATCAAGAGTTGTATGCCATAATTCAAGACTTGAAGAAGTGGAGACATTACTTGATGCCTAAGGAGTTTATGTTGTATACAGATCATCAAGATTTGTAGTATTTGAATAGTCAAGGAAAGTTGAGTCAGAGACATATGAGGTGGGTAGAGTTCATGCAAAGTTATACTTTTGTGTTGAAGCATAGGAGTGGAAAATCAAACAAAGTTGCAGATGCATTGAGTAGAAGAAGGAACTTGTTGATAGAGATGAGAGTTGAAGTGTTGGGGTTTAATGAATTGAAGAACCTGTATGAGGAATATCTTGATTTTCTAGAACCCTGGAAGGTATGTAAGGGACCTGTTGTGATAGATAGAAGCAACTGGTTGGATTATTTCATTCAGGAAGATATGTTCTTAAGAGGAAATCAGTTATGCATACCTAGAAGTTCCATGAGAGATAATTTGATCAAGGAAAAACATAGTGGTGGATTGGCAGGACATTTTGGCATTGATAAAATAGTGGCTTTGGTGAGTGAAAACTACTTTTGTCCTCGGATACATAAGGATGTTAGGAAATTTGTGCAGAGTTGTAGAGTTTGTCAAGTTGCAAAAGGAAGTATTCAGAACACTAGATTGTATAAACCTTTGACAGTACCAGAGAAACCTTGGGAAGACATAAGTATGGATTGTGTAATGGGATTGCCTAAGACACAAAGAGGACATGATTCAATATTTGTAGTGGTGGACAGATTTTCAAAGATGACACATTTCATACCTTGTAAGAAGACAACTGATGCAGTGCATGTAGATGGCCTATTTTTCAAGGAGATTGTGAGATTGCATGGATTACGTAAGAGCATAATTTCAAACAGAGACATAAGATTTCTTGGATATTTTTGTAAGATACTTTGGAAGAAGATGAAGATAGATTGAAAGTTTAGCTCAATATTTCATCCACAAACTGATGGACAGACAGAGGTGGTGAATAGGAGTTTGGGGAACTTGTTGAGATGTTTGGTTGGACAGAAGGCAGGAAGCTGGGATTTGATTCTTTCACAAGAAGAGTTTGCATACAATAATTCAGTGAATAGGAGTACTGGAAGAACACCTTTTGAGATTTTTATTGGAGTAAGCCATAGAAGAGTAGCAGAGTTGAGAGTTATCAGAATGGAAGAAAAGAGGAGTGCAAAAGCAAAAGAATTTGTAAGACATATGGAGATAGTGCATAATTAGTTGAAGAAGCATTTGGAGGAGATGAATAGTAAGTACAAAGAGTAGGTAGATGAGAAGAGAAGACACAAAGAATTTGTAGTTGGAGATGAAGTGAAGGTATACTTGAGAAAAGAAAGATTTCCAGTTGGGACATATAAGAAGTTGAAGATGAAGAAGTTTGGACCTTGTAGGATACTCAAAAAATTTGATTCAGGAAATGCTTATGAAGTGGAGTTACCAGAGAAATTGGGCATATCACCTATTTTCAACATTGTAGACCTATATCAGTATCATGAAGTAGAGTTCAGTGACAACACTGAAGAAGACTTGAAGATGCAGTTACCATAATAAGCACTGGAGCATATTGAAGACATTTGTGACAACAGAGTTGGACGCAACACTAGAGTAAGACAATACAAAGAATACCTAGTAAAGTGGAAAGGCAGACCGGAAGAAGATTCATCATGCATTTCTTAGGCTGAGGTGGACCATCTTGGTTTTCCTCTAGCCTCCGCAAAGTGAGGGACTCACTTTTTCAATAACCCTAGATGTTTGATGTAGGAGCATCCCTGGTTCAAGAGCAATCTTGCATCAACAAAAAATATTTGCATTTCAGTTTGTTTCTTTTCATTTTCCAATTCAGTTCAATCAGTAGTAGTTTCTATATTTTGGTCCACATTCTACCGTAGTTGCATTTTAGACTTTGTGTAGCTATACTTAGCATCTAGATTCATTCATGCACATCATATCCAATTTTCAGAGCATTTGGATCAAGTACCAGAAAGTTATCGCTATTAGAAGATCAAATGTTTTCTCAGAACAAAGCATCTTGGTAGTCTATATCAATCAGCTAAATGAGAAAACTTGCAGAGCCTAATGTCACATCATTCAATGATCTATGGTTCATGGCTAACCTTCCCTGAGATCCGTACATCATTCCATTCATTTACGAAGGAACTCTATGCAATTACATTCGACCTATCTGTGTACACACGTTACAACTCTTCATTGAAGTTGGTGATCTTCCTTGGCTGACGCAGAGGAACCTTTTGTACCAGAGATGATAATATTGATGTATTAGATGCCAATATTAACACATCTAATTCTTAATCACTGTTATTAAGATTATCCATGTAAGCATAAAATAAGAAGCTCAACATAATTACACATGAGACACCAAAATTTTTAGGTGGAAAACCCTATAAGGGAAAAACCACAATGGGTGTTAGCCCACAAAAATAAATAAGTTATATCAATACCTAAAATCAGAGGCTCACTACCTTAGGGCTCACTACCCAAAATGCTCGTTGCAAATGTTAGGGCTCACTGCCAAGATCGGCTCACTACCAAGATCAGTTCACTGCAAAGGGGTGGCTCATTGCCAAGGATTGGTGAACTGATTTGATAGCATCTACTTCATGCCTGAGTTTAGTTCCATTGAAGCACAATATATCATCTCTACTCTCCTCTTCTTACACCTTCGCACCTATCTTTTCATTTTCACCACACAACATCTTTTTCACAACTACATTACATGTTTTTATACAACTCATCAACCTTAGAATGTACATCAAGGTTGGCATTACATTCATCAACCATTGGAACTGTTAGATTCAGGATAGACAACTGAGAGGGGGGGTGAATCAGTTGTCCAAAACTCTCTTCCAGTTAAACACTTAAATCCACTTTGTAATTCAGTAGCATAATAATAAATCAATCATGGAAACATAAAGCATTAAATCAAGAGCAGAAACACATCAACACATAAGACACCAAGATTTTGACGTGGAAAACCTGGTTAAGGGAAAAACCACAGGGTGATTAACCCAAGATTGTATTCTCTGTTAGAAGAATAGAAAGAATAAAATGGCACATGCCAATTAGGGCTCACTGCCTGAGCACACTACTCACAAGAGGCCCACTGCCTACAAGAGACACACTGTCTACAGAATAATAAGTATCACATACTTGAACTGAAGAATAGCATCTTCACCATGCTTGAGTTAGTTCCATTTAAGCCCAATACTTATGCTCTAACTTTCGCTCCTTTCCTCTCTACCACACTTTTCTCTTCTATTTCTTCACCTTGAAATGGCTTTACAACTCTCTATTTATACAAGACATCGACTTAGGAATTATCATCCAAGTCAGCATACATTATAGAGAAAGTATATACATACAACATGACTAATTACAAGAGACTTCACGTGGAACAACACACTGTCAGCCACATAGATCTGAGACTTCAATCTTCTTCTAGGAACACACCAATCTTCACATAACATCTTCAAGATCATCCGCAGGATGTGTAACTCATCCAGTCAGCCAGACTTAGGAAGACACCATCATCCAGAAGTAATTCTTCAATTGTGAGTTCAAACTCCATTGTAGACCACCAACATGAACTAGACACGATCCAAAGACCTCCATAAGCTTGCCTGAGTCACTAGGAACATCCACACTACATCTACTTACTGAAATCCTTATCTCGTTCATCTGAAACCTCAAGAACACTATCTGTCATCACTGTCACAATGGAGTAGATGCTTGCGGACCTCTAGACCATGAACCAATTGAGTTGTCAATTCTCATTGACTTCCTAAACATTCACTCTAATCCGTAGAATAGGATATTTTATTTCTAGATCTCACCAGACCTATTTATGTCACTCTGTCACCTTTGAACACCTGTCGGAACTAGTTTTACTTGAGCGGCCACAACTTCTTCAGATCTTCATGTGGACCTTTGAAATCTTTATTGGATCACCTTAAGACACATATCTACAAACCCTTTGATCCACATCCTCTTATCTTTATCTTAGCTAGGATCTTTAGCTCACTGTCTTCACTATTCTTCTTTATTCCTGATACACAACTCATCCAATCCTTATCATCAATGCAATAGGAGTATGTTGACATCAATGACAACACCTGTTAGGCCCATACTTGCAACAATCTCCCCCTTTGTCATTGATGGCAACATATAATGTGAAAAAATGTTTTAATTATCAAGACAAGAACTTCTCCTCACTGTCATAACTTCTCTTCCTTTCCTGCTTCCCCTTTGATCAGCAACCACTTGTTTTTCACATGTCTTCTCTCCCCCTTTGACATCAATGGAAAAGGGCACATACTTGCAACTCCACCATTTTAGAATCATACCAGTTGCTCCCCCTGAGTAGCAGCTCTCCATCATCAATCTGGACCACAAGATATGACTGTGATATCCACCGGACTGATGCACATCAGTGCACCTTAGTTCATCACCAGAGGGGTAATAACCCCTAACTTCTCTCGGAGATACTCAAAAGAGTCCTTAGGTAGAGGTTTGGTAAAGATATCTGCAATCTGATCCTTGGAAGGCACAAACTCCAATCTGACTTCATTCTTGTTCACTTGCTCTCTCAAAAAGTGAAACTTGATGGATATGTGTTTAGTCTTTGAATGCAACACTAGATTCTTAGATATATTTATTGCACTTGAATTATCACAGAAGATTGTGATAGGCTCCTCATACTCCACTCTTATGTCTCTTAGCATTTGCTTCATCCACAAAACTTGAGTGCAACTACCTACTGCTGCAATATATTCTGCTTCTGCAGTGGACAAAGATATTGCCTCTTATTTCTTGCTCAGCCAAGAAACCAATCTCTTCCCCAAAAAGAATGCTCCACCACTGGTACTCTTCTGATCATCCACATCTCCTACCCAATCCGCATCTGTATATGCATGAAGAGAGAAATTATGATCTCTAGGATACCACAAGCCATACTCAACTATTCCTTTTAGATACCTAAAAATCCTCTTGATTGCCATGACATGAGATTCTCTAGGATAAGCTTGGAATCTAGCAACAAGACCAACAACATTCATAATATCAGGTCTAGTTTGAGTGAGATACAACAATCCTCCAATCACTGACCTGTACTTTTGCTGATCAGTCTTAGGAGAGTCATCATCTTTGCTCAATTTACATCCAGTTGCCATGGGAGTACTCATTGGTTTTGACTCTTCTATCCCAAATTTATTCAACAATTCTTTTACATACTTGGTCTGAGAAATGAAGATTCCTTTCTTAGTTTGAATGATTTGCAAACCCAAGAAGAAATTCATTTCCCCAAGCATGGACATCTCAAATTCACTTTTCATTTGATTTGCAAAGGTTTTGCACATACTATCTCTTCCTCCAAAAATGATATCATCAGCAAATACTTCAACAATCAAGATATTTTCATAATCAATTTTGAAGTACAAATTACTGTCAGCAGTACCTTTGTTAAAACCAATCTTCAAAAGATGCTTATCCAGTCTTTCATACCAGGATCTGGGGGCTTGCTTGAGTCCATATAGTGCTTTCTTCAACTTGTAGACCATATCACCATGATCAGACAATTGAAATCCATCCGCTTGCTCAATGTATACTTCTTCTTCCAAGTCACCATTCAGGAAGGCAGACTTGACATCCATCTGATACACTTTGAAATCCTTGAAAGTAGCAAAAGCAAGAAATAATTTGACAGCTTCAATTCTTGCAACCAGAGCAAAAGTTTCTTCAAAATCAACTCCTATTTGAGAGTAACCCTTGCAGACCAATCCGGCTTTATTTCTGATTACTTCACCAACTTCATTCAGTTTATTCCGGAAGACCCATTAGTTTCCAATCACATTCTTATTTTTAGGTCTAGGAACAAGATCCCATGTGTGATTCTTCTCAATTTGCATTAGTTCTTCCTCCATTGCCTTAGCCCAATTTTCATCATTGCAAGCTTCATTTACTGTCCTAGGTTCAACTTTTGAAATCAGACAATACTATTCTAAATCTTGAGCAATCCTTCTTCTTGTTTGTACACCTTTTCTTTTATCACCTATAATCTAATCTTTAGAGTGATTTAGTTTTACATACTTGGGAACTTTGGGAGTTTCTTGCACTTTTGATTCTTGAACAGGTTCATTCAAACTTATCTCTTCTTCCTGATTTACCGGATCGGTTTGAATCTGAATTTCAGAGGAAGCTTGGACTTCTTGAACAAAAACATCATTTTGATCATCTTAATCATATTCATAAAACCTTGAGGGTTTTTCAATTCCTTCATCAACCTTCACATTTGTACTTTCCACAATCTTCCTTAATCTCTTGTTATAACACCGGTATGCTTTGCTTTGAGTAGAACAACCCAAGAATATTCCTTCATCACTTCTATCATCAAATTTTCCTAGATCTTCATCTCTTTTAATGTAACATTTTCTACAAAAGACTCTGAAATATCTCACAGTAGGAGTGATGCCAAACCAAAGTTCATAAGGAGTCTTACCGATATTGCTTCTGATTTGTACTCGATTGAGAGTATAGACTGCAGTGCTGATAGCTTCTCTCCAATAGATCTGAGGAACATTTTCTTGCATCATCATGGTCCTAGATGCTTCTTGGATGGTCCGGTTCTTTCTCTCCACTACTCCATTTTGTTGTGGAGTCCTAAGATCAGACAACTGTCTCTTTATTCCATGTTTCTCACAGAATTCTATGAACTCACCGGATGTGAATTCTCCACCTCTATCAGACCTTAGGCATTTTAATTTTAATCTAGTTTCATTCTCTACCATAGCCTTGAATATTTTTAATTTCTCAAGAGCTTCTGATTTCTCTTTCAGAAAAGTTACCCACATCATCCAGGAATGGTCATCAATTAATAACATGAAGTATCTATCACCTTGCACACTCCTTATTCTTGCCGGACCACATAGATCAGAATGAACTAAGTCCAATAATCTGGTAGAAGATTGTTCCTTGATTTTGAATGAGACTCTGCTTTGTTTCCCCAACTGACATTTTTTGCACAAACTATTTGTAGGTTTCACCTATTTTGGAAGATCTCTTACAGCCTAAGTGTTGCTTATCTTGATGATATTATCAAAATTCAAATGACACATCCTCCTATGCCATAGCCAACTCTAATCAATTTGCACAAATAGACAACTTTTACCAGTACCAACTAAATGAAAGATATTACCTTTTGTTTGAGTACCAGATGCAATCTCTATTCGAGAACTTTCAAAGATTTTGCATTTTCTATTCTTGAATCGGAGATCATAACCTTTGTCCACCAACTGTCCAACACTGAGAAGATTGTGCTTCAATCCTTCAACATACAGTACATTACCGGTTTTGTTCTTTCCATCAAAAGAAATAGTTCCTCTTCCTTTGATTCTACCAGCAGAATTATCACCAAACTTTACCACTCCTCCTTCATATCTTTCCAAATCTATGAACTTATTTTTGTCACCTATCATATGGTGAGAGCATCCACTGTCAATGACCCAATCATCCTTTTCTTCAACTTGGGCAGCCAGAGCTCTTTCTACAACTTTATGATTGACAGATTCAGAGGGCATTGGATCTTCTTCCTTGATGGAAATAAACACCCAATCACTTCTGGATTTGTTTCCTATCTCTGATTCATCATCTGTTACTCCTTCATTATCATCCTCTTCACGAACATAGTAACAATTCCTTTGGAATCTTGATCTGTTAGGATTTGGCCTTGAAAATCTTTCTAGACACCTTGAGGCAAAATGACCAATCTTATTGCAGTTGAAATTCTTAAAAGGCAATTTCCCTTCATACTTACCAGATCCTCTTGGCAATCTTTTTGCAATAAGGGCTTCAAGTTGAGCAGTTTCTGCTTCTTCTTCTTCCAGGTCTTTTCTTACTTTTTCATACCAGGATAGTTTCCTTGAAGAGTTCTCTCCCAGATCAAACCTTTTTTTACCTTTTACAGAGGCACTAGCTTTGAATGCAGATTAAGTCTTGGGGGGGATATCTCCAAACTCGGTCAATTCAAATGCAGCTAATTTACCAACCAATTGATCTCTTGTGACACCTGAATGGGCTCTGAATTCTTGAATGGTAGCAACTGTGTATTTATAAGAAGAAGGAAGGGATCTGAGAACTTTGCCAGCAATCTCATCTTCATCCAAGACTCCACCAGCTTCTTTAGTTCATAGATTATTTTCAGTATCTGTGATTTCATTTGTGGTTTTCGGGCCATTCTGTGGAGGAGTATACTTCGTTGAAGCCATGGTCTAGTACTACATTCCCATACATTGTAAGTGACATTGCGTGCAACTTTTCCAAAGATTAAAATTGGTTCCATCAAACTTCAGACTATCCTTCTTGTAGGACGACATCTTAGATCTCCTCAAGCGGTTAAGCTCTTTTAGAGGAACTTAGCTCTGATACCAACTGTTAGATTCAGGATAGACAACTAAGAGGGGAGGTGAATCAGTTGTCCAAAACTCTCTTCCAGTTAAACACTTAAATCCACTTTGTAATTCAATAGCATAATAATAAATCAATCATGGAAACATAAAGCATTAAATCAAGAGTAGAAACACATCAACACGTAAGACACCAAGATTTTGACGTGGAAAACCCGGTTAAGGGAAAAACCACAGAGTGATTAACCCAAGATTGTATTCTCTATTAGAAGAATAGAAAGAACAAAATGGTACATGCCAATTAGGGCTCACTGCTTGAGCACACTACTCACAAGAGGTGCACTACCTATAAGAGACACACTATCTACAGAATAATAAGTATCACATACTTGAACTAAAGAATAGCATCTTCACCATGCTTGAGTCAGTTCCATTTAAGCCCAATACTTCTGCTCTGCCTTTCACTCCTTTCATCTCTACCACACTTTTCTCTTCTATTTCTTCACCTTGAAATGACTTTACAACTCTCTATTTATACAAAACATCAACTTAGGAATTATCATCCAAGTCGGCATACATTACAGAGCAAGTATATACATACAACATGACTAATTACAAGAGACTTCATGCAGAACAACACATTGTTGGCCACATAGATATGAGACTTCAATCTTCTTCTAGGAACACGCCAATCTTCACATAACATCTTCAAGATCATCTGTAGGATGTGTAACTCATCCGGTCGGCCAGACTTAGGAAGAACACCATCATCTGGAAGTAATTCTTCAATTGTGAGCTCAAACTCCAATGCGGACCACCAACATGAACTAGACACGATCCAAAGACCTCCACAAGCTTGTCTGAATCACCAGGAACATCAACACTACATCTGCTTAATGAAATCCTTATCTCCTTCATCCGGAACCTCAAGAACACAGTCTGTCATCACTGTCACAATGGAGTAGATGCTTGCGGAACTCCATACCACAAACCAATTGAGTTGTCAATTCTCATTGACTTCCTAAACATTCACTCAAATCCACAGAATAGGATATTGCATTTCTGGATCTCACCGGACCTATTTGTGTCATTCTGTCACCTTTGAACACCTTCCAAAACTAGTTTTACTTGAGTGGCCACAACTTCTTCAGATCTTCATGCGGACCTCTGAAATCTTTACTGGATCACCTTAAGACACATATCTACAAACCCTTTTATATGCATCCTCTGGTCTTTATCTTAGCTAGGATCTTTAGCTCGCTATCTTCACTGTTCTTCTTTGTTCCTGATACACAGCTCATCCAATCCTTATCATCAATGCAACAAGAGTATGTTGACATCAATGACAACACTTGTTAGGCCCATACTTGCAATAGGAACAAACTCATACATAGAAATAGGTCTAGACCTAATACAAAAATTTGTGAAGGGAAAGATGTAAAGGTGTATGCGGATCACAGTACACCTTAGCTAGGACTCAAATATAATCTTCCATGCCATAACATGCTACTACAATCTTCAATGCATCTCCACAAATAGTGAAAGCAATCAAGTTGGCCAAGATTGGTTTTCACATTAAAACTTTCAAGAATAGTCTTTATCTACGATCCAAATTTCTCTTTGTGGACCAATCCAAAGGTAGGAACATGATCAATAGACATCCACAAGCACATTGAAATCATTAGGAACAATCATACAACCTCTAACCACTCTGTCAAAAAGATTCTTCAAACTGGAGCTCATAAACAACACTATCAGCTACTGTCACAAGGAAAAGATTGCTTGTGGACCACAAAATCATGAACCATTAAAGTTGAAGGCACATAGCATCATCTTGGACCTAACTCTAGAACCGCATATCAAAATACTTCAATGTGGAGGAATGTGGAGCATATACATTCTCCCTATCACCACCAAATATACACAAAACTGTTTCCATTCTGGTGAACATAACTCACTCCAATCTTCATACCGGAGGCTCAAACTTGGAACATAGCATCTTCAGACATGCCTCTAAATAAATCCCAATCCTTGAATAAAGATATTTATTCTACAAGAAATGTGGAGCATCTGTTGGATTGTTCTTCTGTAGACAAAAGATACTCTGCAACATACTATTTCTACCGGAGGAGCAAATTTTCTCAATAGCCTCAATATCAGGATTTCCAACACTTATATAGGCAAACACAAAGCATCTAACTCATTACAAGAAAGCATCAAAACAAGATCACAGTTGACACCAATGACAACACTAATATGTTGACATCAATGACAACACCGGTTAGGCACATACTTGTAACAATCTCCCCCTTTGTCATTGATGGAAACATATGATGTGAAAAACTGTAAAGACAATCAAGACAAGATTCTCCCCATTTCACTTTACACATCTGCACTTTTTCTTCTCTAATTTTTTCACATGATTTCTCTCCCCCTTTGACATCACATACTTGCATTCTACTACTCTAATCCAGCTGAAGTTTCTCTGTTATCAATACTTTCTTTATCAGGAACTTATACCGGTAACATCTAGCTACTCCACTTGAGAGGTAGCTCTCAAAACATCAATCCAAATCAAATAATGAGACTTTGAGCACTTCTAGATTGATGCATTCCTATGCATCTTAGTTCAAACCAGGAGGGGTAATGACCCCTAACTTTTCTCTGAGATATTTTCTCTGAGAGGCTTAGTGAAAATATCGGCAATTTGATCCTTGTGGGCACATATTCCAATTTTACTTCATTCTCTGTCACTCTTTCTCTTAGAAAGTGATACCTTATAGATATATGCTTTGTTCTTGAGTGCATCACTAGATTCTTTGAAATGTTTATAGCGCTCATATTATCACAAAAGATTCCAACTGGATCTTCATACACAACTCCTATGTCCTTCAATGTCTACTTCATCCATAACACTTGAGTACAACAACATGTTGTTGTAATATACTCTGCTTCTGTAGTTGACAAAGAGATTGAATCTTGCTTCTTGCTCATCCATGAAACCAATCTATTACCCAAAAAGAATTTGCATCCACTTGTACTCTTTCTGTCATCAACATCTCTGGCCCAATCAACATCTGTATAAGCACTAAGAGTGAAATCATTATCCTTTGGATACCATAAGCCATGATTTTATGTGCCTTTTATATACCTCAAGATTCTCTTTACTGCCATCACATGTGACTCTCTTGGATCTGCTTGAAATCTTGCAACAAGACAAACTGCATGCATAATATCAGGTCTGGTTTGAGTTAGATAAAGCAATCCTCCAATCATAGATCTGTACTTTTTTTTATTAGTCTTGGGTGATTCATCAGTTTTGCTCAACTTGTAGCTAGTCACCATGGGAGTACATACCGGTTTAGAGTCTTCCATCCCAAACTTCTTCAACAACTCTCTCACATACTTAGATTGAGATATGAAGATTCCTTTATCTAATTGATTAATTTGCAGACCCAAAAATAAATTCATTTCACCAAACATAGACATCTCAAACTCATTTTGCATTTCACTTGCAAACTTCATGCACATACCTTCATTGCCTCTAAAGATAATGTCATCAACAAAGACTACAACAATGAAGATCTAATTATCATTGATTTTGAAATACATATTGCTATCAGCAGTGCCTTTACTGAACCCTAATTGCAATAAATATTTGTCTAACCATGCATACCAGGCTTTGGGCGCTTGTTTTAGTCCATACAAGGCCTTCTTCAATCTGCACACCATATCACCTTGTTTTGATAATTGAAATCCTTCTGGTTGCTCAATGTAGACCTCTTCTTCCAATTCACCATTTAAGAATGCAGACTTAACATCCATCTGATACACTTTGAAGTCTTTGAATGCTGCAAATGCCAAAAACATTCTAATTGCTTCAATTCTTGCCACAGGAGCATAGGTCTCTTCAAAATCTATTCCTTCAACTTGAGGGTATCCTTTGCATAGAAATCTTGCTTTCTTTCTTACAACTTCTCCATTTTCATTTAGCTTGTTTCTGAAAACCCATTTAGTTCCAATGACATTCTTATCAGCAGGTCTAGGAACCAATTCCCAAGTTTGATTCTTCTCAATCTGCATCAGTTCTTCTTCCATGGCTTTTACCCAATTTTCATCATTACAAGCTTCATTCACAGTTTTTGGTTCAACTTTTGAAAGAAAATAGTAATTCACTTGTTCTTCTGTAGCTCTTTTTCTTGTCAGCACACCTTTGTTTTTGTCACCTATAATCTGATCTTTAGAATGATTAATCCTTACATACCTAGGAGTCTTAACAGCATTTTCTAGAGCCTCTTGTTCATCCTGATTGTCTTCTTGCTCAACTTTTTCTTCATTTGCTATAATCATAGGTTCATTTGGTTCTTAGAAACTTAGATCTGATATTCTTTCCTTGTCTTCATCTACCTTCACATTAGCACTCTCAACAACCTTATTCAGTCTCTTATTGTAGCACCGATAAGCCTTACTCTTGGTAGAGTAACCAAGAAAAATTCCTTCATCACATCTAGTATCAAACTTGCCTAGTTCTTCATCTCTTCTGATATAACATTTGCTTCCAAAAACTTTGAAATACTTCACTATAGGAACCCTTCCATACCATAATTCAAAAGAAGTTTTAGAACTGTTACCTTTCACTTGAACTCTTTTTAGGATGTACACAACAATATGTATGGCTTGTCTCCAGTATACTTCCGGTAGGTTAGCTTCCTTTAACATAGTCTTGGCAGCTTCTTGAACTGTCCTATTTTTTCTTTCAACAACTCCATTTTGCTGAGGAGTCCTAGGTGCAAACAATTGTCTCTTTATCCCTTGTTCTTCATAAAAAACATTGAATTCATTTGATGTGAATTCACCTCCTCTATCAGACCTTAAGCATTTGATTCTCAACTCTAACTCATTCTCAACCATTTCCTTGAAAACTTTGAACTTGTCTAGAGCTTTAGATTTTTCTTTTAGAAAAGTGACCCAAGTCATTCTAGAATAGTCATCAATAAGCAACATAAAATACTTGTCACCTTGCAGACTTCTTGTTCTTGTGGGACCACACAAGTCTGTATGTACTAGCTCTAGCAATTTGGCAGAGAATTGTTCTTTGCTTTTGAAACTTGTTTTTGTTTGTTTCCCAAATTGACACTCCTTGCAAATGGTGTTTGCTAGCTTCACAAGTTTAGGTAGATCTCTTACAGCCTGTGCAAAACTTATCTTCACCAAATTGTCAAAATTGATACGACACATCCTTCTATGCCACAGCCAACTCTCATCTATCTAGGCCAATAAACAATAATCATTAGTTCCTCTTAATTAGTAAATGTTGCCTCTAGTCTTCTTACCAGTAGAAATCACTGTTCCGGAGCTTTCCATGATCTTGCACCTATTGTCTTTGAATCTCATATCATAACCTTTGGCACACATCTAACCAAACTCAAACAATTATGCTTCAAACCATTCACATATAGATCCTTTTCCACAAATCTTACCAGCTTGCGTTGTCTCCAAACCTAGCCAGTCCTCCATCATACTTTTCCAAACTCACAAACTTACTTTTGTCACTGGTCATGTGATGTGAGCATCCACTATCAATAATCCATTCATTATTATCTTTCTCAACCTGAACAACCAAAGAACTTTCTTCCACTGGTTTTTCTACCTTCACACAGCTAGTAGGATTAGTAGACATAGGTTCTTCTTTAATAGCAATAAACAAGCATTCATTTGCACTAGTACTAGCATCATCAGTCACACCATCATCAAGATCCCTAACATAGTAGCATTTCTTTGAACCTCTAGGCCTGTTCTTAAATCTTTTCTCATTCCTTTCAATTCTTTCAAGACATCTAGAAGCATAATGACCAACTTTACCACATGAAAAAATTTTGAAAGGTAATTTGCCTTTGAACTTACCGAAACCTCTTTGCAATCTATCAACAAAGTTAGCTTCAATTTCATCAAAGTCATTAATAGGCTCCACTTTGTATTTTTTAGCTCTGGAGATCTTTTCAGAAGTACTATCTTTTAAAGAATCTAAACTTTTGTCATAGCATCACCAAATTCTCTCATCTCAAAGGCTGTAAGCTTTTTAAGTAATTGATCCTTGTCGACAGTTTTTACAGTCATTAATTATTCAATTCCAGTTACCTTGTGACTGTAGGATTTTGTTAGTGACCTAAGAATTTTCATCACAACTTCCTTCTCACCAATAGTTCCTCCCATACCTTTTATTCCATTGACAAGTTCATCAACCTTTTGCATGAAGGTTGTTATGTTTTCATCTTCATTCATCTTTAAACCCTTATATTTCACTTTTAGGCCCCGCAACTTGGCTTCTTTTATAGAATCATCTCCTTCATAGAGATTTTTCAACTTTTCCCAAACTTCATTTGCAGATTCTAGATCCATGACTTTTATCAACTCAGTGTCAGTCAAGGCACTTAACAGGGCACCTCTAGCTTTTATATTCAACTTATATTCTTTGATTTCATCTTCAGTTGTCAAACCATTTCGAGGCATGGTATATTTTGTCTCTATAGCTTTCCACACTTTATAACCAAGACAAAGGAGATGGCTTTTCATTTGTACCTTCTATAGAGCATAATTTGTCCCATCAAATTGTGGAGCTTCCTTCTTAAAAGACATCCTGGATCTTCCTCAAGCTGTTAGGCTTTCTTCTAAGGAACCTACTATGATACCAATTGTTGAAGTGCACAGGACAACTAAGAGGGGGGGTGAATCAGTTGTCACAAAACTTTAACAATTTATGAATATCACATCTAATTCTTAATCACTATTATTAAGATTAACCATGTAAGCATAAAACAGGAAGCTCAACATAATAACACATGAGACATCAAAATTTTTACATGCAAAACCCTATAAGGGAAAAACCACAGTGGGTGTTAGCCCACAAAAATAAATAAGTTATAGCAATACTGAAAATCAAAGGCTCACTGCCCAAAATGTTCACTGCAAATGTTAGGGGTCACTGCCAAGGATTGGTGAACTAATTTGATAGCATCTACTTCATGCCTAAGTTCAGTTCCATTGAAGCACAATATAACATCTCTGCTCTACTCTTCTTACACTTTTGCACCTATCTTTTCATTTTTGCCACATGACATCTTTTTCACAACTACATTACATGTTTTTTATACAACTCATCAACATTGGAATGTACATCAAGGTTGACATTACATTCATCAACCGTTGGAATAAACTCCAAGGTCAGCATTTACAAATATGCATAGAAATAGGTTTGGATCTAATACAAAAGTTTGCCAAGGGAAAGATGTAAAGGTGTATGTGGATCACACTACACCTTAGCTGGGACTCAAGTACAATCTTCCATGCCACAACACGCTACTACAATCTTCAATGCATATTCGCAAATAGTGAAAGCAACCAAGTTGGCCAAGACTGGTGTTCACATTAAAACTTTTAAGAACAGTCTTTATCTACGATCCAAATTTCTCTTTGCAGACCAATCCAAAGGTAGGAACACGATTAGGAGACATCCACAAGCACATTGAAATTATCAAGAACAACCACACAACCTTTAACCACTTTGTCAAAAAGATTCTTCAAACCAAAGCTCATAAACAACACTACCAGCTATTGTCATAAGGAAAAGATTAATTGCAGACCACCAAATCATGAACCATTAAAGTTGAAGGCACATAGCATCATCTCATACTTAACTCTAGAACCGCAGATCAAAATACTTCAATGTGGAGGAATGAGGAGCATAATACATTCTCCCTGTCACCACTAAATATACAAAAAATTGTTTCCATTCTGGTGAACATAACTCACTCAAATCTTCATACCGGAGGCTCAAACTTGGAACATAGCACCTTCATACATGCTTCTAAATAAATCCCAATCCTTAGATAAAGATATTTATTCTACAAGAAATGTGGAGCAATCTGTTGGACTATTTTTCTATAAACAAAAGATACTCTGCAACATACTGTTTCTACCGGAGGAGCAAATTTTCTCAATATCCTCAATATTAGGATTTCTAACACTTACATAGGCAAACACAAAGCATCTAACTCATTACAAGAAAGCATCAAAACAAGAGCACAGTTGACACCAATGAGAACACTGATATGTTGACATCAATGACAACACCGGTTAGGCACATACTTGCAACATGGATTCTTTGCGAAGGATCTTTAAAGCTATATCTTGTGTATATTTTGATATTTTGTAATCAGGCCTGTGAGCTCATTCGTAAACCCACATGTTGCCGGCCAATCTGTATTTGAATTCTATGATATACTAAGTGACTGGATCTTCATTTTCTTCATATCTTTGAGTTGTTTCCGTTGTGTTTACTCTATATGCATTGTCTGGATAGTTCTATTTGAGGACCCTCCTAACTGTGACTGCACCAGTGTGGGTTATAATAGAAGTATCATAAGTCTTAAGATCTTCATAAATCCATGTGCAATAACATCATGATAGTCTATCGATGTGTAAATAATTCTGGCCTTTTCTTTAGGGGTGTAGACCTTACCAATAAAAACATTTTTGACATTATCTTCAGTCCCCAAATTATGTGAGTCACACTTACCTCCAATAGAACCAGCTTGCTTCTTTTGGATACCCAACTGATCTCGATCAAACAATCTTTTTAGTTCCACCATCCCTCTCAGAATGGTACTCATTTTAAGATTTAAGATACCTTCTAAATCAATCTCAACTGGTTCTGAATCTTCTTCATCAATTATCTGGGCAGCAAACACATCTGAACATGTGAGGAAATCAATGATATGTTTGTCATCTTCAAAAACTTGGAAGTGAGTAATATTATCTGGTATAGAGAGAGTGGGAACCAACTCTACATTGAACCTTTTCAAATTAGACATGGCAAGTGGTTCTAATGAGCCTGCAACCTGTACCAATGCATCAGCAACATGACTATGTTTCCTCAGAATCAATTGGATATTGAAGCCATCAAAACACTCAATGAGATCCCAAAACCAATTATGGTAGTGGCTTAGTCTTTTGTCATGACATGAATAATGTTTTTGTACCTGCTTAACCACCAACTCTGAGTCACAAAATACTTGAAGTATCTTAACTTTCTTCTAAACAACAGTCAGCAGCCCATGCACTAGTGATTCGTACTCTGCAACATTGTTAGTGCAAGGGAATTGTAGTCTGTATGCAACTAAATAGGATTCCCCTATGGCATTGATCAGTTCAAACCTTGCACCAAACCCCTTCTTGGATTTAGACCCATCAAATCTCTATGTCCAAATTTGGGAATCCATGGGCTTCTTTTTAAGATTGATATCTTGTCTACCCTAGTTGTGTAGTCTCTTGATCAATTGCATGTGTAGGCTTAGTTTTTCCTTTGTCTGTGGTGGAGGATAGGTTCAAAAGTTTCTAGACTTGATATACTACTTCCTGGTATAGGGAACATGTAAATTCTAAATGGAATGCATTATGAATGCGACACCAATTAAGTAGCAAAAACTCTTCTATATGTATTGTCTTCCCTACAGCTAGTTGATCACAAATGAAATTTTCTAAGAAACTTCTAAATCCTTAAAAAATTCTAGGCTCATCATTAGAAGAAGAGTCATGGTTTGACTGAACATAGGACTCTTCTCTTTCTTTATGTTTGGTAAGTGGTGGCTCGGGAAACCTACTGCAACTCAACATTAACACTTCTTCTACCTTATTTATCTGAGGGAGATAAACTCCCAAATCCACCTCTAAATATAGGATCTCATTTGTCTAATTGTACTCCATTATCATGTGTTTCATTTTTGGTTCTCTTTTAATATGAAATTGATTAGCCAGTCCTCTCCATGGTAACCACATATGAGAAGAATCAGTAGCCATGTAGCCGTTTAATGTTTTAGACCAGTCTCTACTAAGCAACATGCCATAGGCGTCAGGGATGTCCACCACTTGTATGTCTATATACTATTGTACCCGTGGGTCTGATGCTAACTGCATTTGAATCTAATTTAGCTCCCCTACAACATTGACTTCTGTCTTATCCAATTGAGTAACCTTCCTAGAAGACTTGGCAAGGGTTAGACCTAGTGCTTTGTAAACGGATAGAGGCATGACATTAGTGGAAGCCCTTGAGTCTACCAGGCAGTTCTAAAAGTTTTTGCCAAATATCCTAAGGGTCAGCAAGAAGGGAGGTGATTCTCTCTTTTCTTTGTACAATGCTACCTATTGATCTACATCTGTGACATGAACTTTGTACTTACCTTTATCCAGATTGTCCTTTTGTGGGACTTCTTTTGGGGAAGGATCAGTCCTAGCTTGTACCCCAATGTCCAAAAGGAAGGTTGTTCTAACTTCTGGGACTTTCATTAATTCAAATATTGATAGGCTAACCTTCATCCTTTTGAGTTCATCCACTACATACTGGCCCAACTTAACTACTTCTCATTTCCTGGATGATTCAGCTAGTTGGTTTTGACAAGTTGTAGTTTGAGGCACAACTTTAGGAGGGTCAGGATAATTGGAAGCCTTAGGATCAGGGGGGACTTGATAGTTATTTGGAGGAGTGGAGGTGGTAAGGGACCCTTAGGTTTATTAATTTTGAGATTATATGGGGTCTTATTGTACTATTGATAAGCATGAACTTCATCGGCTTCCTCCTCTTCAGGCCGGTTATCATCTTGAAAGGGAAAAACATAGCTCTCCAAGACTAAGGCAGTATATGTTAGACTTAGGGCATACAACTGAGAGGGGGGGTGAATCAGTTGTGCGAAACTTTCCCTTTTTAAACACTTGAATCTTCTTTAGTGATTAGCATAATATTAATCATGAACCATAATGCATTTAAATCAGAAGTAGAAACATATCAACACATATGACACCAAGATTTTGACGTGGAAAACCTGGTTAAGGGAAAAACCACGGGGTGATTAACCCAAGAATGTATTCTCTATTAGAAGAATATAAAGAACAAAATGGCACATGCCAATTAGGGCTCACTGCCTACAAGAGACACACTATCTACAAAGGAATAAGTATCACCTTTATGAACTGGAGAATAGCATCTTCAGCATGCTTGAATTAGTTCCATTTAAACCCAATACTTCTGCTCTGCCTTTCACACTTCTCTTCGCTACCACACACTCATCACTACGAGACACACTTCAAAATGAATTCATAATCCCTTATTTATACAAGGCATTGACTTAGGAACAATCACCTAAGTTGGCAAACACCTACAAGAACATCTGCAAGACGTGTAATACATCCAGTCGGCCAGTCTCAAGAAGAACACCAATATCCATGGTTATTCTTCAAATGCAAACTCTAACTTCAATGAGCACCACCAACATTAACTAGACATGATCCAACAATCATCATAACCTTCCCTGAATCACCAAAAACATCCGTGCTTCATCATCCTACTAGAATTCTTCTCTCCTTCATCCGGAGCTACAAGAACACAGTCTGTCATCACTGTCACAAATGAATAGGCACTTCCGAACCTTCAACCCATGAACTAATCTAGTTGATACTTCATAGGGACATCCTTAACACTACCTCAAATCCGTAGAATGGGATAATGAGATACCGGATCTCACCGGACCTATCTGTGGCACTCTGTCACCTCTAAACACCTACCGGAACCGGTTCTACTTGAGCGACCATAACATATTCATATCTTCATGTGAACCTCTGAAATCTTGATTGGAGCATCTCAAGACTTATATCTACAAACCCTTTAAACCACATCCTCTGATCCTCAACCTATTGAGGAATTTTACCTTCTTGTCATCATTGTTCTTCACTGTTCCTGATTGAGACTTATTTTCTCAATATCCTCAACACACAGCTCATCTAATCCTTCTCATTAATGCAACATGAGTATGTTGACATCAATGACAACACTGGTTAGGCCCAGACTTGCAACAATCTCCCCCTTTGTCATTGATGGCAACATATGATGTGAAAAACTATCAAGACAAGAACTTCTCCTTGCTGCTACAACTCCCCCTAACAGCAATAACTATTCACATGTCTTCTCTTCCTTTATTTCTCCCCCTTTGATTAGCAACCACTTGTTTTTCACATGTCTTCTCTCCCCCTTTGACATCAATGGCAAAGGGCTCATACTTGTAACTTCACTACTTCATATCATACCAGCTGCTCCCCCTGAGTAGCAACTCCCTTATCATCAATCCGGATCACAAGATATGACTGTGATATCCACCAGATTGATGCACATCAGTGCATCCTAATTCATCACCAGAGGGACAATAACCCCTAACTTCTCCCTGAAATACTTAAAAGATTCCTTGGGAAGAGGTTTAGTTAAAATATCTGCAAGCTGATCCTTGGAGGACACATACTCCAATATGACTTCACCCTTGTTCACTTGCTCTCTCAGAAAGTGAAACTTGATATATATGCTTAGTCTTAGAATGCAACACCAGATTCTTAGAAATATTTATTGCACTTGAATTATCACAGAAAATTGTGATAGGCTCCTCACATTCTACTTGAATATCTCTTGGCATCTGCTTCATCCACAAAACTTGAGTGCAACTATCTACTGCTGCAATGTATTCTGCTTCAGTTGTAGACAAGGATATTGCCTCTTGTTTCTTGCTTAGCCAAGAAACCAACCTTTTTCCCAAAAAGAATGCTCCTCCACTTGTACTCTTCCTATCATCCACATCTCCTGCCCAATCTACATCTGTATATGCATGAAGAGAAAAATTATGATCTCTAGGATACCACAAACCATACTCAACTGTTCCTTTTAAGTACCTAAAAATTCTTTTGATTGCCATGACATGAGATTCTCTGGGATCAGCCTAGAATCTCGCCACAAGACCAACAACTTGCATTATATTTGGTCTAGTTTGAGTGAGATACACTAATCCTCCAATCATTGATCTGTACTTTGTCTGATTTGTCTTAAGAGAGTCATCATCTTTGCTCAACTTACATCCAGTTGCCATGGGAGTGTTCATTGGCTTTGAATCTTCCATTCCAAATTTCCTCAACAATTCTTTCACATAGTTGGTCTGAGAGATAAAGATTCCTTTCTTTGTTTGAGTAATTTGCAGACCTAAGAAGAAATTCATTTCACCGAGCATTGACATTTCAAACTCACTTTTCATTTGATTTGCAAAGGTTTTACACATACTGTCTCTTCCTCCAAAGATGATATCATCAATAAATACTTCAACAATCAAGATGTTTTTATGATCAATTTTGAAATATAGGTTACTATCAGCAGTACCTTTGTTAAAACCAATCTTCAAAAGATGTTTGTCCAGTCTTTCATACCATTCTCTTGGGGCTTGCTTTAGACCATACAGTGCCTTCTTTAATTTGCAGACCATATCACCATGCTCAGATAACTAAAATCCATCCAGTTGTTCAATGTACACTTATTCTTCTAAGTCACCATTTAGGAAAGTAGATTTGACATCCATCTGATGCACCTTGAAATCCTTGAAGGCAGCAAATGCAAGAAATAATCTAATTGCTTCAATTCTTGCCACCGGAGCAAAGGTTTCTTCAAAATCAATTCCTTCTATTTCAGAGTAGCCTTTGCAGACCAATTTGGCTTTATTTCTGATTACTTCACCAACTTCATTTAGTTTTTTTCTGGAAGACCCATTTGGTTCCAATCACATTCTTGTTTCTAGGTCTGGGAACAAGATCCCAAGTGTGATTTTTCTCAATTTGCATCAACTCTTCCTCCATTGCTTTGGTCCAATTTTCATCATTGCAGGCTTCATTTATTGTCTTAGGTTCAATCTTTGAAATCAGACAATAGTCATCTGAATTTTGAGCAATTTTCCTTCTAGTTTGCACACCTTTGCTTTTGTCACCTATGATCTGATCTTCAAAGTGGTTCAGTCTTACATACCTTAGAACTTTGGGAGTTTCTTGCACTTCTATTTCTTGATCAGGCTCATTCAGACCTATCTCTTCTTCCTGATTTACCAGATCAGTCTGAATCTGACTTTCATGAGAGGATTGAGTTCCTTGAACCAGAACACCATTCTAATCATTTTCATCATACTCATAAAACCTTGAGGGTTTCTCTATTCCCTCATCAACCTTCACATTTGTACTTTCTATCATCTTTCTTAGTCTCTTGTTATAACACCGGTATGCTTTGCTTTGAGTAGAGTAACCCAAGAATATTCCTTCATCACTTCTAGTGTCAAACTTGCCTAAATCTTCATCTCTCTTGATGTAACACTTGCTAACAAAGACTCTGAAATATCTTACAGTAGGAGTAATGCCAAACCAGAGTTCATAAGGGGTCTTACCGGTATTGCTTCTGATTTGAACTTGATTAAGAGTATAGATTGCAGTGCTGACAGCTTCTCTCCAATAGATCTGAGGAACATTTCCTTCCATCATCATAGTCCTAGATGCTTCCTAGATGGTCTGGTTCTTTCTCTCCACTACTCCATTCTACTGTGGAGTCCTTGGAGCAGACAACTGTCTCTTAATTCCATGTTTCTCACAGAATTCTATGAACTCACCGGATGTGAATTCTCCACCTCTATCAGACCTCAGACATTTCAACTTTATTCCTATTTCATTCTCTACCATAGCCTTGAATATTTTGAATTTCTCAAGAGCTTCTGATTTCTCCTTTAGAAAGGTTACCCACATCATTCGGGAATAGTCATCTATTAGCAGCATGAAGTATCTATCACCTTGAATACTTCTGGTTCTTGCCAGACCACAAAGGTCAGTGTGAACTAAGTCCAATAGTCCGGTAGAAGATAGTTCCTTGCTTTTGAATGTGACTCTGCTCATCTTACCCAATTGACATTCCTTGCACAAACTGTTAGTAGGTTTCACCAATTTTGGAAGATCTCTTACAGCCTAAGTATTGCTTATCTTGATGATATTATCAAAATTCACATGACACATCCTTCTATGCCATAACCAACTCTAATCAACTTGAACAAATAAGCAGCTTTTACCAGTACCAACCAAGTGGAAGATATTACCTTTAGTTTGAGTACCGGATGCAATCTCTATTCCAGATCTTTCAAGGATTTTGCATTTTCCATCCTTGAATCGGAGATCATAGCCTTTGTCCACCAGCTGTCCAACACTGAGAAGATTGTGCTTCAAAGCTTCAACATATAGTACATTACCAGTTTTGTTTCTTCCATTAAAAGAAATAGTTCCTCTTCCTCTGATTCTACCAGCAGAATTATCACCAAACTTCACTACTCCTCCTTCATACCTTTCCAAATCTATGAACTTATTCTTGTCACCTGTCATGTGGTGAGAGAAACCACTGTCAATGACCCAATCATTCTTTTCTTCAACTTGGGTAACCAGAGCTCTTTCTACAACTTTATGATTGATAGATACAAAGGATATTGGTTCTTCTTCCTTGATGGCAATAAACACCCATTCACTTCTGGATTTGTTTCCTATCTCTGATTCATCATTTGTTACTCCTTCATTATCATCTTCTTCATGAACATAGTAACAATTCTTTTGGAACCTTGATCTGTTAGGATTTGGCTTTAAAAATATTTGCAGACATTTTGAGGCAAAATGACCAATCTTATTGCAGTTAAAGGCAATTTTTCTTCATACTTACCGGATCCTCTTGGCAGTCTCTTTGCAATGAGAGCTTCAAGTTGAGCAGTTTCTACTTCTTCTTGTAGGTCTTTTCTTGCTTTTCCATACCATGAGAAATTCCTTGATGAGTTCTCTCCCAGATCAAATCCTTGTTTACCTTTCATAGAGGCACTGGCTTTGAATGCAGATTCAGTTTTGGGGGGATCATCTCCAAATTCAGTCATTTCAAAAGTAGCCAGTTTGCCAGCTAATTGGTCTCTTGTGACAGTTGTATGGGCTCTGAATTCATCAATGGCAGCAACCTTGATTTTGTAAGAGGCAGGAAGGGATCTAAGAATCTTACCAACAATCTCATTTTCATCCAAGACTCCACCAGAATTTCTAATTCCACAAACCAGCTCATTCACTCTTGGCATAAAAGTGGTAATATTTTCATCATCTCTCATCTTCAGTTTTCAAATTTCCCTTTTAGACTCTGTAACCTTGCACATTTAACATACTCATCTCCTTCATGCAAAAGTTCTAGTTTAATCCAGATCTCATAGGCAGTTGGTAGGTCAATAACATTTGAGAGCTCTGAGTCAGTTAATGCGCTTAAAAGAGCCTCTTTGGTCCGCAGATTATTTTCAGCATCTGTGATTTCATTTAGGGTTGTTGGACCACCCTGTGGAGGTGCATACGCTTTTGTGACCATGGACCAGTATGCCTTTCCCATACACTACAAGTAACATTTCATGCGACCTTTCCAAAGAGAGAAGTTAGTTCCATCAAACTTCAGACTATCCTTCTTGTATGACGACATCCTGGATCTCCTCAAGTGGTTAAGCTCCTTTTAGAGGAACTTAGCTCTGATACCAATTGTTAGACTTAGGGCATACAACTGAGAGGGGGGGTGAATCAGTTGTGTGAAACTTTCCCTTTTTAAACACTTGAATCTTCTTTAGTGATTAGCATAATATTAATCATGAACCATAATGCATTTAAATCAGAAGCAGAAACATATCAACACATATGACACCAAGATTTTGACGTGGAAAACTTGGTTAAGGGAAAAACCACGGGGTGATTAACCCAAGAATGTATTCTCTATTAGAAGAATAGAAAGAAAAAAATGGCACATGCCAATTAGGGCTCACTGCCCAAGCACACTGCTTACAAGAGGCTCACTGCCTACAAGAGACACACTATCTACAAAGGAATAAGTATCACCTTTATGAACTGGAGAATAGCATCTTCAACATGCTTGAATCAGTTCCATTTAAGCCCAATACTTCTTCTCTGCCTTTCACACTTCTCTTCGCTACCACACACTCATCACCGCGAGACACACTTCAAAATGAATTCACAATCCCTTATTTATACAAGGCATTGGTTAGGAACAATCATCTAAGTCGGCAAACACCTACAAGAACATATGCAAGACGTGTAATACATCTGGTCAGCCAGTCTCAAGAAGAACACCAATATCTGTGGTTATTCTTCAAATGCAAACTCTAACTTCAATGCGGACCACCAACATTAACTGGACATGATCCAACGATCATCATAACCTTCCCTGAATCACCAAAAACATCTGCACTTCATCATCCTACTGGAATTCTTCTCTCCTTCATCTGGAGCTACAAGAACACAGTCTGTCATCACTATCACAAATGAATAGGCACTTCCGGACCTTCAACCCACGAACTAATCTAGTTGATACTTCACAGGGACGTCCTTAACACTCCCTCAGATCCGCAGAACAGGATAATGAGATATCGGATCTCACCGGACCTATCTGTGGCACTCTGTCACCTCTGAACACCTGTCAGAACCAGTTCTACTTGAGCGACCATAACTTCTTTAGATCTTCATGCAGACCTCTGAAATCTTGACTGGAGCATCTCAAGACTTATATCTACAAACCCTTTAAACCGCATCCTCTGATCCTCAACCTATTGAGGACTTTTACCTTCTTGTCATCACTGTTCTTCACTTTTCCTGATTGAGACTTATTTTCTCAATATCCTTAGTACACAGCTCATCTAATCCTTCTCATTAATTCAACATGAGTATGTTGACATCAATGACAACACCGGTTAGGCCCATACTTGCAACAGTATCATACCTTTGAGTAGGCACTAGCTCGTATCCCGTGGGAGGTGGAGTCTCTTGTGCTTCTGCATTCTGGACTTCTCTCTAAAATATACTGGATGCAATTTGAAACTTCGGACAGTCCAATTTTGAATGAACATTTGTGTTGTGAATCCTACACCATGAAGATAATGCTACTTCAGCCAATATTACTCGCCTTGGAGGATGATTTTCTGCATTTTGGGCATCCAATAGTGAAGGGACTCCTTCGTTGTTTGGCCTAGTGTTTCATATTCTATTTGGCCTCTGGTAATTCTAATTTTCGTACTAATTCTAACCCTGACTTCTCTGCTATAGGTAAGTATTCTAATTTCTCAAATGTGTCACTTTAGCCATAAGTTTTTTCATCTATTCTGCTAACTCTCTAATGCCATCCTTATCATCCTTAGCTTTCCCATTCTCAGGTGACTGGAGGAAAGGTAATTGTGCAAGAGATAACTTTGTAATTAGTGTTCTAGGATGAACAACTAGAGCTTGTGTTACAACAGGTACTGGGATAGGATTTAGCATTGGAGTATGGTTGCTAAAACATGATTGATTAAAGACACTTGATTAGGCATGGTTGCAGGACCTATGTGATTTAGTGGGCATGTTGGAGCTTGCCCTAGCTCTAAATTTACCTTGACAGCTTCAGCATATGCTTGCACCAGAGATGCTGGAACTGGATTAGCCCTCCTAACAAACATAGAAGTCAATTTATCCAATGTTGCATAATAGATAGGCAGAGTAGCATCTTGAACAAGGTTGAAGGGTGCCTGGAGATGAAAATAAGCCTTATGAAACCTACTGTTAGATGAAGTTATCAGTTCACCTTTAGCTTTGTGAATTTCTACAAAGGACTAGTAAAGATCAGTAGGAGTTGTGGGCATCTGGAATCTATTTAAAAAGGCATCCTTCAAGGTTTGTAATGAATTGATTGAGGTTGAAGGAAGGTTGGAAAACCAATAGTATGATTCATCTTGTAGTGAATAAGGAAACAACCTGCATACTACATCCTCATGTTTAACCTGCAACATATACATATTACCCTCAAAAATCTTGACATGTTCATCAGTAGTCCTTTTAGGATCATTGGGTCAAAACTTAGAACAATATTTATCAGTATTTTTGGGCATGTCATGATGGTTACCAAACTGAATAGTATAGGGGTTCACAGTGAAGAAAGCCATGTTAAGGAAATTAACCTGAACTGTGGCTAGATTTTTGGGAATAGATTGTGATCTTGGGGTCCTGGGCACCCTTGATCCCTCCTTGTTCTTCTAAACTAGGTTAAGGATAGTAGATCTTCTCTAGCTGAACTAGACCTAGTATGCCTCTGCCTAGTCCCTAGCCTTACTTGTTTGGATAAGAGGGGTTTATGTGATGTTTAAAAGTGTGGGCCCTCCTTCTAACACCAATTCTATAGATGGTATTTTTAGTACACAACAACACAGGTAAGATACAAGATATCTCACCTCTCTTGAAAGGAATCCTATCCCAAACCTTCAAAATCGGATTGCCCCAAGGTTTATACAACTAGGTCTTAGCTTGCAGGATAACTCAAGAGATATGTATTCGATTGTTCCAACCAAGGGACTTACATGCAATGGTAGGGTTTATGAACTATGACAGCAAAGTGTGTAGCAACCCTTCAATTATACAGACCACTGAGTCTAAAATTACCAATAGATGATCAATGTGAATGCTACTTGAAAATCCTAAGGCTAATCAGATGTGTATAAAGAAAATGTAAAATATTAAAAGGGTAAAGAGAGATATTGAAACCTATGTGATAAATCACAACTAGACAGTATGCTGCAGATAGACAAATACCCTCTGTAAACCACCTCCTATTTGACCAGGTTAAGAAACCATAATGTTGCAGGAAATGGTACAATCTTCAAAGGAATCTTATAATTTTTAAATTACATTCATTCATTAAACACCCAGTTGATGGCGCAGTTTAATTGTTTAAATACAATTGAACTAAATTTAGTAATGGAGGTTTAGACTAACCATGCAAAATAACTTACAGTCAACAAGCACAAATGGTATGAACCAGGGTATTCATCACATATCTCAACATTTGTCCATCATTGCAATTGCACATTAACTAATTTCAGATTGAAATGAACCATGAATTCCAAAATAAGACAACACAGGAACACAAATTTCCAACAACCTACAAAACTTGCTTTGTATTGATCAAATTTCAATAGTCTCAATAATTCACTATCAAATCTTACTTAAAAGGAGAGAAAATGATAGCCTTTTTATAGACAAGACACCATACCAAGTTTTTCATGGACAGTGGATATTATCTCAACACCAATAGTCTAGATTTAGATTGCATTTAATAAGGAACAATAGTTTGTTATATTCTCATATTTATTTTTGTCTTAATAGAAAAAGACAAGATACAACTTTCAAATACATTGAATCTAGACAAAATGAAACCCATTTGGTTGTTTAAAAGGAAGGATCAATTTCCAAGACAAAAAGAAGTCAAAAGAAGGTCATGTGACATTTGGAAATGATGCTTATGCAATATGACAAGATTTCATATGCTGACTGTATCATCCATCTGCCTATCCTCATCCAAGTCAATCTTATTCTTTTCTACTTATTATTATATGTTGTGAATGCCTCCAAAGCTAGATTGATTTCAAAAGGCTAAAATTTTTTGACAAAATCTACTCCGCATTTAATTGCATGTACTTCCCGTGAAAATTTGTTATATATAGCACATCTGGACCTTTTGTTCTTCTTGAACTCTCTAAACTGCATCCTCAAGTCATTGATTCTAACTAGATCTTCCACTTTGCAGGGTAGTGAATCTCCTTGCATGAGTAAATTCAACTTTTCTTTGCATTCTTGAACATCTACTAGAGAGGTATCATCCAGGTACATCTTGGTAGAAGCTCTGAGTACATCATTCAAACTATAAATAGCTTCCAACAATTGTGCCTTAGCTGACTCAAACATATTTCTAGCCTTATAAAAAATTTCTCTCCTCAATCTTATAATTTCTAACCAATATTCTGGCATATGCAATTTATCCTTGGTCAAAATATTTTCTTCTACTGAAACTTCATCAGAGATTTTACTCATAGAAAACACTTAGGGATGTATGTTTGAGTAGTATTCATCATAATTTGCACAATCATCAACAATCTCATCCCATTCTGCTTTCAGAGTGCAAAAATCTTTATGTAATTCAGCTGCTTCATCAATGATTGGGTATCCTTCATCATATACCTGATGGTACCATTTCTCTATTGCTACTGCAACAACTTTGATGTTGTCAAAGTCTTCTAACTCTTCCTTTGAAAGGAGAGGAGGTGTTGCAGATGCTTCATCATCAAAATGGAAAGGCTTAAGCAAATATGTGATACATGGCCTCAATTCCTCATTCTATTGTTTCAGTTGTTGTTTAGTGAGCTTATCTTTACTTATTCTATCGAGAATGTTGGAAATTGAGTCTTTGAATTCTTCTACCACTTGGGCTTTAGATATTGGACCTTAGTTGAGAGTTGTAACATTGTAGTCTTCAGGTCTAGTGTCTTCTTTGTTAGCCTACCCTAGAGGAACAACTACTTCTATAATATGAGAACCAGAAGCATCTTTGTATATCCTTTATTGAACCTTTGTCTTCTGCTTCTTAGGTTTCTCGATTCTCACCAAAAATTTATCCAAATTCAACTCAACCACCTCCACCTTTGAAGGTTGATTATTCAATCTATGTTGGAGCCACTCAAGAGCTACCGAAGAATGTTTTGGGGAGCTAATGTGGCTATCCTCCTTATTGAAATAATCTGAATGAATAGGCTCTTCTGAACCAAATCCCTAATCTATATTCTCATCCTCTTGCACATCTTTATCAGCCACTTCATCTATCCTAAGAGGAGATTCTGGTTGATTTATATGTTGCAAATTTTATGTTACCACCTGCTGGGCAATGTCCAATACTGAATCATTTGCTTCCTCCTTAGAAGGACTATCCTCCAGGTTTACTACTTCAATGGTGCTAGGATCAGTAGGAGGATCATTAGTTACATCTTCAATTTCTACCTCCTTTTTAGATACAACATCTAGTTTAGCACATACTTTCTTGATCCCTGTTAGCAAAGGTACTTGAAGAGGGGCTGGCATAGGTACTTCTTTGGAATCATTGAAAGGATGGGCCAATGAACTATTGATGATGGTGAAAGAATTAGTGAATGATGGAGGTAAATATACCTAGGATAGGTTTGCAAATGATGCAAAACCTAAGGAAGGAGGAATGGAAGGAGATGAGAGCATGGAAGAAATAGCAAGTGGGGTGGTTAGACTTAGAGCTAGTAGGGAGAAGGAAGGTGGTGCCAAGATGGTATAAATGGGAGGTAAAGAAGAAAAAGTGGATGAAGATGGAAGAGAGATACTAATGGATGAAAAGATGGAAGGGGAGGATAAGGTGGAAGAGATGGAAGGAATTGAAATGGGTACCAAGGATGGTAAAGAAGAGATGGATGGGTTAGTGGAAGATGTAATGGATGGAGAAAGGGAGGAGGATACAACTGTCTCAGATATAGAGGGCGAGGACACTATAGGGACACTAGAAGAAATAGGAGGTTTGATGCTTGCATGGGAGAGGAAGAGGTATCAACACCAATAGTTTGAGTCAAAGCAGCAAAAGTAACAGGAGGTGCTATACTAGTTGTGGAAGGAATAGTTACACTTTGTTTCTTCTTTACCCTCTTAGACTTGGAGGACTCTCCTTTTCCACTAGGTATATCCCTCTTTCTTGAATATCTAGTCCTAATTGCAGGTGAATTATCTTTCTTTTGCTATTTAGAAGGCTCCTTATCCACTTTAGCTTTTCTTTTACCAACAAGAGGGAGATATTCTTCTGTTGCTTCACTATCCACTTCTAAAACATCTCCTCTTGCAACCTCTTGCTCCACTACTTATTTTGCCTCTATAGGCTCATCTAATTCATCATCACTATCTCTATCTTGCAACTACTGAGTATAGGTGGGAACCACTCCTGGTTGTGTCATTTCCACAACCTAGTTCCTAACCCAATTTCTACTAAATCTAATAGGCTGCTTCATAACCTCATCCAATGAAGTTTCTTTTGTATCTACCCAATTTGGTAGAGGGATAGGCTATCCAAAAAGTGCCTCCCATGGTCCTCACTGCACCACATTGTTATCATCTACTAGTTGATCAGGTACTGCAATAATGTTAAATCTCTTTATGAAGTGCAAAGACAACCTAGAATACTTTCTCCTCATGACTTCATGATCATCTGAGCAATTAGCCCAAAAGTCCTCAAGGTGTTCTTTATGAAACAACTTTTTGCTAATATGCCTTTCAACTACTCCAAAGGGATCAAAATGATCTCTTCTCTTATAGAAATGCAAATTCAACAATTGAAGCTTAGTGTCTGAATATTTAGCTAATCCAATAGTGACACAAGAAAAGACACCTCTTCCTAGAAGTATGGAAATTTTGATAGAGGCTCTGTGTAGATGCTTCAGTTTCTCAGAATGAGTATGCAGTTGTCTTGCTAATTCTAGAAACACTACCTTGTCGGTTGGATACCTTGGCAACATATAGGCTTCCCCAGTGAAACCTTGAATCTGAAGATAAGTGAACTTTAGAAACTGAATGTACCATTTGCCATAAGTCTATACCACATTGGTGGCCTCCAAAGATAACCTTCTTGACATATCTCCTTGTAGTATCCTTGTAATGTGCATAGTAAATGCATCATTAACTCTTTTGAAATGCGCCAATGATTGAGTAATCTCTAGCTGAGGATAAAATTCATACACCTTATACTCATCTTCAACATTACCAACCTTTCCTAGTCTAGATAAGCCAGGATAAACAAAGCTTCTTGCTAACATGTATACTACATAGGAGGTCCACCTGAATATCTTGGCAGATCATTAAAAGCCAAAAAAGCCTCATGAATGTTGTCACTTAAAATTTGGGCCCAATGGATTTTTTATTCCCATGTAATATCTCTTCAACATATGCGAACATCCAACCTTCAAAAGTGGAGGCAGAAGGCAATCCCATAATTCTACTCAAGAGAGTGATCAAATCTCCTATCTCCTCCTTAAAATCACTCCTATAAAGTACACGAGGAATCTTGGATAAATAAACCCTTCTATTCTTCATCCATCTATCATTTATTACCTTCTTGCAAGCCTCAAGATCTTGATTGTAAATCTTATGACTCTCATCCTTCTTCATTACTAACAAAGTTGGGAAAGGAGGGATGTCAAAAGCCTCAGCCAAAGCCAATGCACTGAAATTTGCCAATACCCTGCCATCCTGAGTGACCACTATCCTTGATGGTTGGTGATATCTGTCTTCACAAGCTACAATTAACTTTAGACATTGAACAAAAGTTGGAAAGGTAGTAGCTTGAGCAATGTCATTATCCCTAATCTTTTGAGCCCAATTTGTAGGATTAGGTCCAAAGATCCTCAATCTGAATTCCTCTATATCAATGTGGCCAAGATCTATATCTCCTATCTTATTCCATGCAGATGTGATTTTGCTGACAAGAGGGATCCCTTTAAACTCGTACTTCATGTTTGTTGCTCATGAAGTCATCTATCCTATAGGATAGAAACCTAATGAATAACCTTTGAAAGTTGATATCCTATTGGTCTAGACCTATGTTTCATGATGTTTAGGAGCTAAAAAACATGCATCATTTGTGTGTATTCAATGTAAGCTTAAAATCAGGTCCCTAGACCAAAAAGTAGGGATTTAACCCCTTACAGGATGTGTGACCAAAATGCTTAATAAATCCTTGATCTTTAACTTGGAATGCACTATCTTTATTAAGGAAACATAAAATGTTTGTTAAAGTACATTCCTTAATGCTTCATCACATAAAACTGAGTTAAAACAGGATGAAGTAGGCTAGCAGGCTTTTGCCCTACTACTATATGTCATAGCAAATGCCAAGATTAATATCAAATTGATGCATAAATTCTTTCAATTCATAAGAAATCAAGTGAAAATAGTATGCAAATAAACTCAAGTTCATTAATTAAATCTACCAATGCTTTTAAAACACCATTTGAAGTCAACTTGGAGAAAAAGTAGACCTTTTAAGACCAACATGATTTGCATGAGTTTTAAGGTCAATAGGATAGCGGGCATTTTTTTTCCTACTAGATATATGCAATAGAGTTTTATTTTAGCACCAACATGAAATGTCGAGGGATTGGTAACTCAACGAGGATTTCAACAGCCACTGGATAGCGTTGTTTTTAAGCACTACTGGATATATGCAGTGGAGGCTCCTTTTAGCACAAATTTGGTTGACGATGATTTTTGTGCAAAACCTAACAAATACCTTAAAGCTTTCTAGCAGGGAATTCCAAGGCAACTGAATGGCGGGGTTTTTCGAGTGCTCAGGATATATCCTATGGAGGCATTTTTAGCACAAAACCTAACAATCATTTTAAACCTTGGTCGGTAGGGGATTCGATGGATAATGGATTACGGGCCTTTTCAGCCCTTCAGGATATATCTGGTTGAGGTGAATTTCAGCGCAAATTCAGTTGAAGTCAATCTCAACGCAAATTCCTTTAGAGGATCTCAGCAGGGAAAAACTAACATGTTGGATATATCCGGTTGGACGAGTTTTTAGTGCAAATCTGGTTGAAGTAGATTTTAACACAAACAATGTTTTTCCATGGTTTTGAAGTTAACCTGACTTTGGCAATAAAATTCAAAGGGTCGATTCAAGGAAGGGGAAATCTAAACTGATAATTTAACGATTGAAATTGCTTAAAAGCAACACATATTCCCTCCTTCCTCCATGAAAGCCTCAATTTGAAACCCTAGAGATAGTGACTACGGAAAAATTGATTTGTGTTACAAACAACACCCCAAACCCTAGGATACTTAGCACATGCGCAATCAAGATTTCACATGACTCAGTGCATTTCTCATTTCAAAAGCAAAACAGAGGTGAAATTATAAATTGAACGCCAAGGAAAAGGATAGGGACCCTCCTACCTATAAACGCAATGCTGCAATGAAGGAATTCTACCCTCCGCTAATGAAATACACTCACAATCAACAAGCAACCGAGAAATCTTCAGTAGGTCAAATGGCGAATTTGCTCTGATTCAATTGTTTAAGAATTATCGAATGCAAGTGACAAAAACTGAGGAATTCAAACCTTTTATACCCCCTAAAAAATTTGCCATAAATGCAACGTATGTAGACAACCTGTGGTGCACATTGCAGGGTTTTGCCCATCAAAGGAAAAAAGCGGGGATTTTTGAGCCCTTAGGATATATCCTATTGAGGTGGAAAATCCAGTTGAAGCATATTTTAGCGCTAAATGGCATGTGAAGGAGACATCGCTAATATCTAGTAGGATAGGATGTTAGTGCTCAAAATTTAGTCTTGAAGCTAATTTTGAAACTCAATGCATTTCAATCCTTCCAATCTAATCACCAAAGGGGGTCAAATAGGGTCACCTTACCCAAACTTGTCCAATTACATCCAAGCATATGCAAAAGGGATCAAGTCATCAAAACATCATCTTCTGTCAAGCAAAAGTGCTATGGCCCAAACTAAGCCAAAAGCAAAAAAAAGGAGGGGGTCTCCATTTGGTAAAATGGGGTGTGTGTGCAAGGCACACCAGGATGCACCATTCAAAGAATAGGAAGAGGTGACCTTAACACCAATGCCTTGAATCATATCTAAACTAGATGGTTTAGTAAGCAATAAATCATGAAAGTCTTGAACCAAATGTGTGGGACTCTGCACGGTAGCCAAACTAGCAAGATCATGTACAAATTGTTGTTGTCCCAAATGTCCCTCAGGATCAAAATTTTCAACCTCAAGATCAATAATAGTAGTAACACAATATTTCCTATATTAAGACCATTAGAAACAACATTCTCAGTAGATTAGACCATTTGGGGATTCAAATATGGACTTCTTCTCAAAGGAATGTGATTATGTGGATAAGAACTTGGCATGCAAACAAATCACAAAACCCTAAAGGTCAAATAATATAAAAGGGATGTAAGATATAATATAAAATTAAAAAAATAGCAAACAATCAAATTTATAATTAAATTAACAAATAAAACCCTAGAAGTGAAAATAAGGGTGAGGGTGGGATGAAACACGATCACACAATGAAGCACAAAACCCTAAAGAATGAATATCAATAAAGTACAAACAAAGGGGATCCAAATCCTAATGCAATCTAAAAACTAAAAAATGCACTTAGAAAATCAGATTTAGCAAACCTTAATAAAAGAAGGATAAGCCTTGCCGATAAGGGCGTGGTTCGGTGGTTAAGTCGCTCAGTTGTAGTGGCGGCCACCAGAGTTCAAACCCCCGCTGGGCCAACGAGCTCGCAAGCTTTACGCCTTCACTGGGCCAACAAGCTCGCAGGTTTGAAGTGTTCTTGCTAGGGGATGAGGTCCCTCGTGTTGTGGCCTCACCAATTCATTGCTCCGGGTAAAAGCATTCGCATGGAGCCAGAGGGTGTGTCGCACCAGCGTCGCCGGTCACGTTAAAAAGTTTACCAGGTGCATTCTAAAAAAAAAAATGATAAGCCTAAGGCCAAAATCCTATGTCATGTAGGAATGTTGCATTCACCAATAAATGTAAGGGAAAGTAACACCTTTTACATAGATATCCAAGGGAAAATAATTAATCAATAATAAACCTTAAGATTTTAGAGTTGGGATTGGAATAATAAATGATAGACATCAAATTTCCACAGTTCATAATGATTGAGAACAATGTTTCAGGATTTAACTGTGTTAGTGTTTTTTCTCTCAACGTTTCAGATCATACTCCATGATCCATCATCAGGAGAAATTAGAGCAAGAGAAGAGACAATTTAAATGAATAATAAATACAAAATTTAAATGAATTAATTTTGATGCTTAGCTTGAATCTTGATGGTGGAATATATTGCTACAAATACCAGGAATTAATTTGCTAATGTGCTAAAAATTAGGGCCTTAATTAGACAAATGCCTCATTATTCATAAATTGATTATTCTCTATTTTGGTTTAGATTCACACCTACAGAATTAATATCCACACTTGCAAAACTAACCAGAAAACTAATTTGGCCCATGGAATTGAACCTAGACCTATGAAAGTGAACTAGTAGGGAATGGATGAATATAATAGATTTATCTCAACTTGTTATACATGTGTGTCTAAAGTGGGGTGGTGTCTACAAACATCATTTGGGAACTTGCTAAGTGAGAGTCATGTTCTACTCTATCAAGCCCCTAGGTGGAATGATTCAATAGATTTGGAACAACAATTGAAGATAGTAAACAAGCATGCAATATGCCTAGGATGATGTAAGTTGATGATAAAATTAGTTTTCTCTACAATTCTACCATGATGCTCTCATGTGAATGCTCTTTTAATGATTCATAGGTGATCCTTCCATGATTTCAAAATGAATGATGATTGTCTTTAAATACAACAACATAGCACACAAATCCACATTAACATGCATGAGGTTGGCTGACAATGGCTAGTGAATGGGTTGGCAAGATTTAAATTTGAATTTTTGATTTTAAAGGTTTGAGGTTCAAATCCACAAGTGGAAGTGACCTAGGTCAATTTTGAACCCATAGACCTAATCTGAGGTGGTGAATGGGAGATCTAGGGACTGAGATCAATTTTTAGGGATGAGTGATGGTGGGGGGTAGGATAAGATAAGATCATGAGTCAAATCTTATGCAAGAATATGCCACTTGTAGACTTTTTATTGCATCAAGACACTCTAATCAAAGTGGGCTAAAAGCATAAGGGAAAAGGGCATTGTATGCCATTTTCATCATTACAAATATATAAAGAGGGAGGATATGGATGATACACCTTGTCTAGGAAATATGCTTTAGCACTTGAACATTGAATGATAGATGGGATACAAATCTTGTTTTGTATGTGTGAAATCTTGTAACTTATATGGTTATCTCTCATACCAACCTCCTATTATCTTAACGTAAGGAAGATTACGTTGATAACAAAGTAGGCCTAATATAATTGTGGCTCCCAATATAACACAACTTATTCCTGATTAGGTCCAATATACACTAAGGAACAATACATATTAAAGCATTATAAAATTTATAACCTAACCTTAAGCATCTTAAAGAATACCCAAAGTTGTGAACAAAGATCCTAACAAAGTAGGATTACAATAATAGGCAAATATCACATAAATATGTATCCATATCTCCCTAACGGGGGCATGGAGGAAAGAAACTAAGATTGATGATAACTTCACTAAAGGAATATGGAATCTACAATATGCATAACGGAGTAAGAGAACAAAGATAACACCTATAATATGTCCTCAAAAGCAAAGAAAAAATTTGGCCCCGCAGTGAATGACAAAATCCTAAAATCCCTAGAGATAAAGAGGAAGAGGTGGCATCCATGGCAGGGACCATTCAAAAAATCCATAGAAGTACACGATTATAAGTCTTAACCCTAAGAGACAAGAACAAGGACAATGTGCATGAATCATGAATCGTAGATATGCAGAAGTTACACTCAACTAACATAATAACGACAAATTATATTATGAGCACTGTTATCAAAGTACCTCATCACAATCATCTCATGAAGAGTACCATACAAGTGGACTTATAAAGTGGTCTGTGAGCATAAAGAGGTGTACTCAAAGTAAAAAAGACAAGGTGTTCAATCATTGGTTCATCCAAACAATAAATCAAAAATCAATATGGGAGGATATGGCATATTTAAATCATTTTCATTCATAAAGCATCCCCGAATAAACACGAGGCAATGACATTCATATTTAAAATAACTAAAAACAATTTAGTCATGCACTCATTCTTTTATGAAATGTTTTGGTAATAGAAAAACAATGGTGTTATTGTAAAGAAAAAATACTTATGGTCCCAAATGTGTTGCAAATAGACAAACACGTATAAATGTTTATATTCATGTGAATAGAAGTCCGCTAACATATAAAAGTGCTTCTGTGGTAAGGATATCTATGGTTTTTTTTGGGAACATATTAGTTTGTGTTGCAAATTATGTTAAAGTAACAATTATTTCAGTTTTTAATGTTTATGTTTTATTTTATTTTCTTCAAAATAGTCATTATGTAACATTTTGATTGGGTTATAAGATTTTTCTCAGTGAATTTGTGAATTTTTTTCAGTGAATAGTCATTATGTAACTTTTTGATTGGGTCATAGGTGTCATTTCTACACACAATGCCACTTGAAATTGATTGTGCATGGAAGAATGTGTTAGTGAGTGTTCAAGGAGGGAAAGGTAAAACAATAGGAGCCAAATCCTTCAAACTTAATGAGAAAATAATATTAAGCAGGGGAGATGCATCCATGACTTAGATTCAACTAAGTCAATTGGTAATATATATTCATTAATCTATGTTAATCTTTTAACATGAAGCATGGAAGTAAGGAAAGATATGACACATTTATCCTTTTCTTAATCTTATCGACTAGCAGTGAATCACATGATCATTTACTTAATCTATGCTTTTGGATGAGAGTAAGGGGCTAGAAATAGGTACACATATCATTTGTTACACTTAACCATAGCTTAGTTGACATTCTTAATGAGCATATACAAGAAAGACTTACATTTCATATTATATTGTGCATTCTTTACTTGCTTTCACCATTACAAATTTATTCATGATTACTTGCTAATATATCATTTCAGAGAGAGAGCTAACACGCTCATGTTCATTTCCAAGTGCATCAATAAACATTCAACCATTTATCATTTCAAGGTGATAAGGTGAGAGAGAGTAGAGAGAGTAATCACAAGTTACACAATGATAGATTTCTTATCTACTACAGAAACAAACACTACAATTATAGAGAAACATAGTGAGAGAGAGTAATCATATTAAATATTGACAAGTTAATTCCTATCTCAAATACATGTGTGTTACCATTAGTACATCACTATGAATTATGCAAAAGTATGTGTGAGTACTAAGTTAGAACATGTCTATACAATTCATTCTCTATGAGCTATACTTCAATCATATCAATATGATAGAGAAACTAGAGACAACATGCATCCTTTAAGATTCAAAAAGAAGTGCTTTTGGATTTAACTGTGTGTATTTCTTTGCTTCAATGTTTTGGATCACACTCATTGATTCATCATTAGGAAGAGGATACTTGTGATTAGGATTGCAAAGTCGCCCTTTAAAAAGAGATGAGGGGAAGGGGGGAGGTGGTAGAAAAATTAAAATTATTAAATAATAGAACTTAAAAGCATGTGAATAAAATTAAGGAAATTGAAAAAGGAAACAAAGGCAAGCCAAAGGCTATAATAGTCTAAAACCAATGAGTGATAAGGAAATAAGCAAAACAATTTATTGATTTATAAATTAATAATTTTTTTTGCTTCTTTCTTTATCACACATTGGTTTTAGACTACTATAGCATTTGGCTTGCCTTTGTTTTCCTTTTCAATTTCTATTATTTAATATGTTTTAATTTTTCTACCACCTCCCCTAACCCTAATCCCCCTCCCCTCATCTCTATTTAAAGGGTAAGTCTGCAATCCTAATCACAAGTATCCTCTTCCTGATGATGGATCACTAAGAGTGATCCAAAATGTTGAAGCAAAGAAATACACACAATTAATCCAAAATCACTTCTCTTTGAATTCTATGGACTATGGAAAGCTCATGCCTACTATCCTTTAATATGACAACATGGTAGCAAGTAGGCAATAAGGCATCAATCATGGAGATCAAGCACACTCTTAAAATTCTTTGACATATATCATATGCATATTTTCATTTTCATTGACATTCAATTCTAATCATAAAATAGAGAGAGAGAGAGAGAGAGAGAGAGAGAGAGAGAGAGCTCCATTTAAATGTTTGAGGATGTTTAAGACTACAAAAATAATGATTGTATACCTTCATAAAAAAGATCAAATTCCAAACATTTATGGATCTAATAATATAGAAAAAATTACTCATAGCAATCTTCTAGAGTATGGGAAGAACCAAAAAACATCTTTGAGAGCTCAAATGAGACAAAACGGGGTCCAATTTGTAAAATTTGAGATCTTGTTAGGAATTGTAAAAAATTAGTAGCCCCATACATTGTGGGACCATGAGTTTTACTAAAAACCCAGAGTCTGACCATTGGATATGTAGACACCTAAATATTACCATGTCCTAACATCACACTAACCAACTTTCTCACATCATTGAATTAGTTAAATAAATCATATTTATTTAATTAATTTATCCATTCTTATAATGTTTCAACATTAATTAAATAAATTATATTTATTTAATAAGTTAATCCAATCATTCTTCCAATATTCTAGACAACATTAATTAAATAAATTTTATTTAATTAATTAATATTATTATATCTTCTTCATGATTCCTTTCTATTATTAATCCATATCTACTCTTATCTTATTGATCTCTTTCATGATTCATTTCTAGTTACTTAGAAACAAATCAAGATAATTATCTGTATTCCTTTTGTTCTAATAATCTACAAAACCTTATTTTATCCATCTTCAAATCTTATCCTTATCAATCCATCCACAACCAAAAATCTCTAAATCAACCCTCAATCAAGCCATTTTTAATTCTTCTTGGAATGTAATGTCATGTTGTCTAAGTGAGCAACCAACAATCAATCCCAACAACAATAATCCATTGGAGCACAACCACCATTTTGGTGCAACAATGTTGCATTAGTGAGATCTTTTATTGTTTTCACTCTTTTGTATGCAACTTTAACTCAATTGAAGGTAGTGTTAGATATAAAATAGTTTCTATTGTTTGCATTATTTTGGTTTCTATTTGTTTCATATTTTAACACATAAAAGATCTTTAAAAAATCCCTCTAGTGATTAGTTTAAGGAAAATGGTTAGTTTTTTGGGTAGTTTTCTACGTGTCTAAGGGATCTAAACAACTCAAGAACATTCAACATCTCAAATTTATTCCCAAACACGTTTAAAGATGTTAAATATTTTAGTTAATCCTTCATAGGGATAAGAACATCACAACATTTAATTAAACAACTTCAAAGAAGGTTGAGAACACGATAGGTTGATCAATGCCTATCACCATCATACTAACATACATTTATTCAACAAGATCATTTCACAATATATAATTGAAACCTAAATTATAATGTTTAATTTATCCAAGTAACATTTTATCACATTTCTAGAATTCATTACAAAATCTACAACTAGGAGGTGGTAAAAATCATCCTCTACATGCTAGTCACAAGATTCACTAGATTCATACTTCACATAGTTTATACATACAATGATTCAACTACATATAATTTCATCAAATTACCAAAACCAAAAGAATCTTCAAATACCCAGGATGAGATCTAAGAATTTTATGAACCAATGATAGGTGGATACCTTTTGACCATATGGCATCATGAAATGCAAAGAGCTTTCCCCACATTCTAGTCAATTCCCTAGCTAGGAGGATTGTTAAAGGATCCAATACACATGTAACACCTCAATCTATTCAACACATCATGGTACTCAACACTAGACCAAATAATCCACATGCATTTATGGCAATGAGAATTATAATAATATCCCATCAATGAATCACCTTAATGAACATAAGTACCACAAATGATGTGCAAGGTACATGAGTTCCACATATTCATGTGCCAATCCACCAAGGATGCACTTGAGGATAATCCACACACAATCTTATTATAATAGAACTTAAGGAGGAAAGAGAGGAAGGGATACAAGTCTCCCAATCATGCAATACAACACTATATCATACTTTTCCTTTCACACACTCAAAGAGGTAAACTCAAGCACAAATTCTTCCCATTCTTATAAAATTAAAGGGGAAACACAAGCATGATCTTTCTATTACATATTCATAATTCCCACATAAACATCAATTCCAAACACTACACAAAGAACTAAAAAATGCAAGGGGAGAAAAAAACAATTCGAAATAAGCTTGTTCAACATAAAATTCTCCAATCCCTTCAATTTCATAGTTCTACAACACATAAACTAGTAGAAACATGGAGAACACATTCTGTCTTTTATGAAATTACATACAAGGATTTGCAATGAAAATAAGTAGGTAGATAAATTTCTAAATCCAAATTAAACTCTCAAGAAATCAATCTCATTCTCAATTATGCAGTAATTCAAAATTTTAAAAATAGTAATAAATAGAGGCGTGGAAGCCTACTTCACAGCTCTTGCTTACACAAAAATGGAAGAAGGAACACCTCCAAATCCACAAACCTTATAGAACTCAAGATCTTCATATTGCCTCCAAAAAATACAAACACAATTAAAATACACATTTCCAAACCATTTTAAATGCCCACAATGAAAATTTTGGGTTTCACAAAACTCCTACAACCAAGCTCTCACTCCATCAATTCTCAACTTAAAATTGCACAAATGAAAGACATGAGCCTTTCTAAAGTCATGGAGAGGAGTATTTATGGGAGTGTCATGTCACTCCACTCCACCCTATTTGGTGGAGCTACATGACACCTTCTTGTCCCTTCTATCAAACCTCTTATAAATATCATTAACCACATGGTACCTTCCCATCCCCTCTACCAAACTTCTTACAACTACTATTAATGGGTATGACAACCTATGTGAAGCCACATGACTTCCTACCCAAAATGGGTACTTCCAAGCAACACATCACACCCCCGCACCCCCGCAAGTACCTTACCAATAGGTACTTGGGTTGGGCCCTCCGAAAAACCAAAATAATTAAAAATACACATTTTAATCATTTTTAAAAATGCCCACAATGACAATTTTGGGTTTCCCAATTAACCCAAGTAAGAATCATTTCAAAACATTTACCAAGTCAAAACACTCAAACAAATTCACCAAATAAGAAGGGGACACAACTAATGGTCATGATGTGGCCAGAAAAGGGGTCTTTGTTGCATTTTGATGAAGGGGGTAAATCATAAAACACACAACAGAAATTGCACATAGAAAATAGAGATGTTCTTTTATTGATTTGGACAACACATTACATTACAAAAGCTCAATACAATCAGAGGATGAATCCTCTACTGGATGCAACACATTATAACTTTCCTAACCTCAAGACTCTGGAATCTTCAGCCTTCTGTAACCCCAAATCACCTAGGGTTTCTATTTTCTCGCATTTTCTTGACTCTATACTTTCCCCCTTATCTCTACTACTGCCCAGGGTCCCAAAAATAGTCATAAATAGCCCTTTTTGGCAGCCTCCAGCTAAATTTCAAAATTTGCAGCTCCCTCCAAAAGTAGGTCAAGTTCCGGGAAGCATAACTTTTGGTCTGAGTGTCTGATTGATGAACTATTTTAAGCACCGGAAAGATCGCCAAGTGAACTATCATGCTGAAAATGCGTAAATGGATTATGTCAACTTTTTAGGGTGTTATGGGACATTTTAGTGTCTCGTATATGATTTCAAAAAATTTTAGGGGCTTTTCAGAAAATGAAAACTTTAATATCTTTCAGCTCACAAATGATCTTTGCATGATTCCTTCGCTAAAGGTCTTATATTTAATTTACGAAGCTTCCTATAGATTTTTGCTTCAATCCGTGCCCAAATGCAAACTTTTCAGAAATGGCAGTTAAACTTTCCAAAAATACCAGTTTGGAAAAACTGAAAGTCCTACATCATTATTCAAGCGATTATGGAACCAAAAATACTAATTATAAAAAGAAATAAAAACAACTTCAATGATTTTGAATCGACATCTTTTTGGGTGATGCAAGATTTCCCTTACACCACTAGATGCTCCTGCATCAAACACCCAGGGTAAATTTGAGAAGTGACACAGTCACATCTCAGGTGTTTGTTTGAGGAAAACCCAAATAGTCAACCTCTGCCTTAGACAACCAAGAAAAATCTTCAACAAGCCTTCCTTTCCATTGCATCAGATATTCTTCATATTGCTTGTTTCGAGTACTTCTTCCCACATGGCTATCCAAGATCTCTTCTATCTCCTCTGATGAAGTAGATGCCAGAATACTCCACTGTTCTTCTGTTGGTCCATCCTTTGTGCCACCTTCATAATATTTTGTTAAATCAACAATGTTGACCACAGGTGAAATGTTGATCCCACTCAGCAGCTCTACCTCATATGCATTTCATGAATCATGCTTCTTCAGGATTCTGCATGGTCCAAATTTCTTCATTTTTAGTTTATTATATGTTCCAATTGGAAACCTCTCTTTTCTCAAGTGAACCATGACTTCATCTCTTACCTGGAACTCTTTATATCTCCTCTTCTGATCTGCCTTGGCCTTGTATTAAATATTCATCTTATTAATGTGCTTTCTCACCTCTTCATACAAATTATTTAGGTGTTCTGGAAAGTCTTCAGCTTCAACACTTGTCTTTTCTCCTTTGTCCATCTTCCTTAACTCTGAAGCATTTCTTAGACTATTCCCATATAAAATTTGGAATGGTAATTTACCAGTACTCATATTGATAGAATTTTTGTAAGCAAATTATGCCTATGGTAAAATCAAATCCCATCCCTTGGGCTTATCTCCTACTAAGCATTGTACGTAGTAGGTTACCCAAACTCCTATTCACCAATTCCGTCTATCCATCAGTCTGTGGATGGTGTACATAACTGAACTTCAAATCTATCTTCAACTTTTTCCACAATGTCCTCTAGATATAACCAACAAACTTGGCATCTCGATCTGAAACTATGCTCTTAGGTAGACCTTGTAGTCTCACTACCTCCTTGAAAAATAACTCTACAATATAAACATCATCATTAGTCTTCTTACAAGGAATACAATGTGCCATCTTCAAGAATCTGTCCACCACCACAAAAATGGAATCATGTCCCCTCTGTGTCCTAGGTAAACCAAGAACAAAATCCATACTAATATCAACCCATGGCTTCTTCAGTATTGGTAGTGGTTGATATAGCCCTATATTATGACTTGTTCCTTTTGCCATCTGACACACTCTACAACTCTACACAAATTTCCTCACATCTTGCTACAAGTGTGGCCAATAGTAATTCTCACCAACAATAGCAATGGTCTTATCTCGACCAAAGTGTCCAGTTAATCCCCCACTATGCTTCTCCTTAATCAGGTTCTCTCTCATGGAACTCCTTGGAATGCACAATTGGCTTCCTCAAAACAACATGCCATCTTGGATTATGAAATCCAACCATTTTGTCTTGTCCAAAGTAATAGGTTCCAAGCAAGCTTTCCATGCCTCTACAAAATCTAGATCTTCAGGATACAAACTTTTGAGCTCATCGAACCCAACAACCTCTATCTTCATTTATGTCAACAAATTTTGCCGTCTACTCAAGTAATTTGCAACTCTGTTGGACTTCCCACTCCTGTGCTTCAAAACAAAAGTATAACTCTGTAAAAACTCAACCCATTTTAAGTGCCATTGATTTAACTTTCCTTGACTATTAAGAAACTGCAAAGCTTGATGATCAGTATATAAAACAAACTCTTTTGGCAACAGATAATGTCTCCATTTCTTTAAAGCATAAACTATTGTATAAAACTCTTGATCACAAATAGAATATTTTTTCTTGGCATCATTAAGCTTCTCACTAAAATAGGCAATGGACTTACCTTCTTGGCTCAAAACAACTCCTATAACACTACCACTAGCATCACAATCTACTTGAAATACCTTATTGAAATCTGGAAGTACCAAAACAGGTTGCTCTGTGACTTTCTGTTTCAATGTGTCAAAAGAGTTGTTTGCTCCTTTAGTCCATTTAAGCTCTTTTCTATCCCCTCTCCTTGTCTTGGTTAGGGGTGCACAAATGCTACTAAAATTTTTGATAAACTTTCTGTAAAAACTTGCCAAACCATGAAAAGATCATACCTCTGTAGCACTCCTTGGCATAGGCCATTCAATGATAGCCCTCACCTTCTCTGGGTCCATCTTAAGACCTTCCTTTAAGACAACAAATCCCAGGTATACCAACTCCTTCTTTGCAAAACTACATTTATTTAGATTAGTCAATAACTTCTCCTCCCTCAGCTTCTCTAAAACTCTTCTGATATGCATCAGATGCTCATCCCAAGTCTTACTAAAAATTAAAATGTCATCCAAAAAAAAAATAACAAAATTTCCCAAAAACTCTTTCAATACCTTGTTCATGAGATGCATGAATTTGCTTGGTGCATTGGTTAGCCCAAATGACATGACTAACCACTCATACAAACCCTCCTTTATCTTGAAGTCTATCTTCGATTCGTCTCCTTCTCTGATTTAGATATGGTGATACCCACTCTTCAGGTCAATCTTCATGAAGTACTTGGCTCCACTCAAACAATCCATTATGTCATCCATTCTTAGCAAGGGAAATCTGTACTTAATCGTGATCTTGTTGATGGCTCAAGAATCTGTACATGTTCTCCACTCTCCATCTTTCTTTGGTGCTAGTACTGTAGGTACCGCACATGGACTTAGGCTCTCCCTTGTTAGCCCCTTCCTCAACAACTCATGAACTTGTCTGTTCAACTCTTCATTCTCTGCTAGAGTCATTCTATGGGCTGCCTTATTTAGCAAACCAGCTCCTGGTATCAAATCCATTTGTTTACTTATCTTCCTTACCTGTGGTAAACCTTCTGGTATATTATCAGAGACAATGTCTTGAAATTCTTCCAATAGATCTGAGACTTCTGCTGATACATCTTCACATTTCTCTTGACTAATCTTAGGAATCAATGTAAAGCATTGACACTCATGCTTCATACCCTCCAAAAATTTCCTACAATCTACCAAGTAGATTCTGGTAGTACTGCATACATTTTCTTCCACCTCCTTCAAGGGCTTCAACTTATGATGAACTCCATCCTTTGTTAGGGAATATGTGTTTGTAGGGCCATAATGGACAACGCACCTATCATACTGCCACTAACTCCCCAACAGTATATGACATGCATCCATTGGTATAATGATGTCACACAACACCTCATCATGGTAGTCCCCAATCTCGAACTTCATTAAACACTGCTCATTGACCAAATCTCTATGGTCCTTCTGTGACCATGCAATCTGATATGGATGTGGATGCTTTCTTCTTGTCAACTTCAACTTGTCAACCATCTCCTCTGATATAAGATTGTCAGTGCTTCCACTGTTAATAATAATATCACAACACTTACCTTCACATTTGCACCTTGTGTAGAATAAACCCTTCCTCTGATTGGGTTCTTTCTCCTCATTCAACAAAGTTCTTCTAACAACTAGGGTTTCTCCCCTTTCAGCATCATCTGAATGCTCAGATTGTGCATCTTCATCTACATGTGCAACTCGTGTATTACCTTCAGGTCTTCTATTCGTCCTTCCTTGATGTTACAAACACTTGTATGCTCGATGCCCTTGTTCTCCACATTGGAAACAGGTTCCTCTAAAACCTCCTCTAGGTCCTTGCCCAAGTCAGCCTCTTCCTCTTCCTCTTTGCTCACCATTGTTCTGGTCACGAGGGCTGTAGGCATTAGCTCCCCTCTGATTTCGACTGGTTCTAGCTTCTTCACTTTTCTTTGGATCTTCATTTTGGCCTCCATAGGGTCTTCTACCAGTCCTTTTGCCTTGACCTCTTCACCTTTGCTTACTATCGAATCTTTTGTTCATCTTATCATCCACCTTCAGGGAAAACTGGTATGCATCTTCTATGGTGTTCATTCTGACTAGGCTCAAGTCCTCTTAAATATTTGGCCTCAACCCATTAATGTAACGAGCTACCTTCTCCTTATTGGCCTCTATATGACCTATCCTAATAGTAATCTTATAAAACTCTTCTATATACTCCTTGACAGACTTGTTACCTTGCTTCAATCCTTGCAGCTTCTTCACCAACTCCATCTCATAGTCAATAGGAATGAAGTGCTTCTTTATTTTTTCCACCATTTGATCCCATCTAGTAATTTTTCCTTTTCCTCTTCTATTTCTCTCTAACTGGACCTCCTTCCACCAAATACTAGCATGGCCCTTCAACTTTGTTTTTACAAATTTGACCCGATCTGGGTCTTCCACATCTTCATACTTGAAATATTCCTCCATGTCATTAATCCAATCAATAAGATGTTATGGATTCAAATCTCTAGAATAGGTAGAAACTTTGATCTTGGGCCTCTTTCTGATCTTCGAAATAGCCCTCAAGAACCTAACTTCTTTGGGATCTCTTGCAGCTTCTTATTCTTCCTCAGATAGCTCTTCTTTAGCTTCATCTTCGCTTTCTTCTCTTGTTTTCGGCTCAAACCCTCTTTGCAGCTCCTCATGCAATGCATCAATCTACTTTTGCAAGGCTCTAAAACCCTCTTTCATCAAAGCATTTCTTCTAACACGGTTTCTTCGTAGAGGCATCTTGATCTCCACAGCAAAACCACAACCTCATGTCCTAGTGCAAACTGCCTCACGGTCAGTGATCTATCTACACACTCAGGAACCCTTGCTCTGATACAACTTGATGAAGGGGGTAAATAATAAAAACACACAACAACAGAAATTACACATAGAAAATAGAGATGTTCTTTTATTGATTTGGAGAACACATTACATTATAGAAGCTCAATACAATCAGAGGATGAATCCTCTACTGTTGCAATACATTACAACTTTCCTAACCTCAAGACTTTAGAATCTTTAGCCTTCTGTAACCCCAAATCAGCTAGGGTTTCTATTTTCCCACCTTTTCTTGACTCTATACTTTCCCCCTTATCTCTACTACTGCCCAGGGTCCCAAAAATAGACATAAATAGCCCTTTTTGGCAGCCTCCAGCTAAATTTCAAAATTTGCAACTCCCTCCAAAAGTAGGTCAATTTTTGAGAAGCATAACTTTTGATCCAGGTGTCTGATTGACAAACTGTTTTAAGTGCCAGAAAGCCCGCAAAGTGAACTATCACGCTGGAAATGTATAAATAGATTTCCATCAACTTTTCAGGGTGTTATGGGACATTTTAGTCCCTCATATCTAATTTCAAAAAATTTCAGGGGCTTTTTCAGAAAATGAAAACTTTAATATCTTTCAGCTTACAAATGATCTTTGCTTGATACCTTCGCCAAAGGTCTTATATTTCATTTACGAAGCTTTCTATAAATTTTTGCTTCAATCCATGCCCAAATGCAAACTTTCCAAAAATGGCAGTTAAACTTTCCAAAAATAGTAGTTTGCTATTTTTTGCAGTTTGGAAAAACTGAAAGTCCTACATCATTATTCAAGCGATTATGGAACCAAAAATACTAATTATGGAAAGAAATAAAAACAACTTGAATGATTTTGAATCAACATCTTTTGGGTGATGCAAGATTGCCCTTACACCACTGGATGCTCCTGGATTAGACACCCAGGGTAAATTTGAGAAGTGACCCTATCACGTCTTAGGTGTTTGTTTGAGGAAAACTTAAACAATCAACCTCTGCCTTAGACAACCAAGAAGAATCTTCAATAGGCCTTCCTTTCCATTTCACCAGATATTCTTCATATTGCCTGTTCTGAGTACTTCTTCCCACATGGCTATCCAAGATCTCTTCTATCTCCTATGTTGAAGTAGATGCCAAAATACTCCACTATTCTTCTATTGGTCCATCCTCTATGCCACCTTCATGATATTCTGTTAATCAACAATGTTGACCACAGGTGAAATGTTGATCTCACTCAGTAGCTCTACCTCATATGCATTTTATGAATCATGCTTCTTCAGGATTCTGCATGGTCCAAATTTCTTCATTTTTAGTTTATTATATGTTCCAATTAGAAACCTCTCTTTTATCAAGTGAACCATGACTTCATCTCCTACCCGGAACTCCTTATATCTCCTCTTTTGATCTACCTTAGCATTGTACTAAATATTCTTCTTATTAATGTGCTTTGTCACCTCTTCATGCAAATTCTTTAGGTGTTCTGCAAAGTCTTCGGCTTCAACACTTGTCTTTTCTCCTTTGTCCATCTTTGTTAAATCTGAAGCATTTCTTGGACTATTCCCATATACAATCTGGAATGGCGATTTACCAGTACTCCTATTAATAGAATTGTTGTAAGCAAATTTTGCCTATGGTAAAATCAAATCCCATCCCTTGGGCTTATCTCCTACTAAGCATCGTAGCTAGTTACCCAAACTTCTATTCACCACTTCTGTCTGTCCATCAGTCTATGGATGGTGTGCAGAACTGAACTTCAAATCTATCTTCAACTTTTTCCACAATGTCCTCTAGAAATAACCAACAAACTTGGTATCTCGATCTGAAACTATGCTCTTAGGTAAACCATGTAGTCTCACTACCTCCTTGAAAAATAACTCTGCAATATGAACAACATCGTTAGTCTTCTTACAAGGAATGAAATGTGCCATCTTCAAGAATCTATCCACCACCACAAAAATGGAATCATGCTGCCTCTGTGTCCTAGGTAAACCAAGAACAAAATCCATACTAATATCATCCCATGGCTTCTCCAGTATTGGTAGTGGCTGATATAGCCCTATATTCTAACTTGTTCATTTTGCCATCTGACACACTGCAACTCTGCACAAATTTCCTCACATCTTGCTGCAACTGTAGCCAATAGTAATTCTCACCAACAATAGCAATGGTCTTATCTCGACCAAAGTGTCCAGCTAATCCCCCACTATGCTTCTCCTTAATCAGGTTCTCTCTCATGGAACTCCTTGGAATGCACAACTGGCTTCCTCAAAACAACATGCCATCTTGGATTATGAAATCCAACCATTTTGTCTTGTCTAAAGTAACAGGTTCTAAATAAGCTTTCCAAGACTCTACAAAATATGGATCTTCAGGATACAAAATTTTGAGCCCATCAAACCCAACAACCTCTATCTTCATTTTTGTCAACAAATTTTGCCTTCTACTCAAGGCGTCTGCAACTCTATTGGACTTCCCACTTCTGTGCTTCAAAACAAAAGTATAACTCTGCAAAAAATTAACCCATTTTAAGTGCCTTTGATTTAACTTTCCTTAACTATTAAGATACTACAAAGCTTGATGATCAATGTATAAAACAAACTCTTTTGGCAACAGATAATGTCTCCATTTCTTCAAAGCCTAAACTATTGCATAAAACTCCTGATCATAAACATAATACTTTTTCTTGGCATCATTAAGCTTCCCACTAAAATAGGTAATGAGCTTACCTTCTTGGCTCAAAATAGCTCCTATAGCACTACCACTAGCATCACAATCTACCTGAAATACCTTATTGAAATCTGGAAGTGCCAAAATAAGTTGCTCTATGACTTCCTACTTCAATGTATCAAAACTCTTGTTTGCTCCTATAGTCTATTTCAACTCTTTACTATCCCCTCTCATTGTTTCATTTAGGGGTGCATAAATGCTACTAAAATTTCTGATAAACTTTCTGTAAAAACTTTCCAAACCATGAAAAGATTGTACCTCTATAGCACTCCTTGGCATAGGCCATTCAATGATATCCCTCACCTTCTCTGGGTCCATCTTAAGACCTTCCTCTGAGACAACAAATCCCAGGTATACCAACTTCTTCTTTGTAAAACTACATTTCTTCAAATTAATCAATAACTTCCCCTCCCTCAACTTCTCCAAAACTTTTCTGACATGTATCAGATACTCATCCCAAGTCTTACTAAAAATCAAAATGTCATCTAAATAAACAATAACAAAATTTTCCAAAAACTCTTTCAATACCTTGTTTATGAGCCGCATGAATGTGCTTGGTGCATTGGTTAGCCCAAATGGCATGACTAACCACTCATACAAACCCTTCTTTATCTTGAAGGCTATCTTCCATTCATCTCCTTCTCTGATTCAGATCTGGTGATACCCATTCTTCAGGTTAATCTTTGTGAAGTAGTTGGCTCCACTCAAACAATCCATTATGTCATCCATTCTTGGCAAGGGAAATCTGTACTTAATCATGATCTTGTTGACGGCTCAAAAATCTGTACACATTCTCCACTCTCCATCTTTCTTCGATGTTAGTACTGCAGGTACCACACATAGACTTATGCTCTCCCTTATCAGTCCTTTCCTCAATAACTCGTGAACTTGTCTATTGAACTCTTCATTCTCTGTTAGAGTCATTCTATGGGCTACTTTATTTGGTAAACTGGCTCCTGGTATCCAATCCATTTGATGACTTATCTTCCTTACCAGTGGTAAACCTTCTGGTACATTATCAAAGACAATGTCCTGAAATTCTTCTAATAGATCTGAGACTTCTACTGGTACATCTTCACATTTCTCTTGACTAATCTTAGGAATCAATGCAAAGCAATGATGCTCATGCTTCATACCCTCCAAAAATTTCCTACAATCTACCAAGTAGATTCTAGTAGTAATATATACCTTTTCTTCCACCTCCTTCAAGGGCTTCAACTTATGACGAACTCCATCCTTTGTTAGGGAATATGTATTTGCACAGCCATCATGGACATCGCACCTATCATACTGCCACGGCCTCCCCCAACAACATATGACATGCATCCATCAGTATGATGTCACATAGCACCTCATCATGGCAATCCCCAATCTTGAACTTCACTAAACACTACTCATTGACCAAAGCTCTATGGTCCTTTTGCAACCATGCAATCTGATATGGATGTGGATGCTTTCTTCTTGTCAACTTCAACTTGTCAACCATCTCCTCTAAAACAAGTTTGATAGTGCTTCCACTATCAATAATAATATCACAACACTCACCTTCACATTTGCACCTTGTGTGGAATAAATTCTTCCTTTGATTGGGTTCTTTCTCCTCATTCAACAATGTTCCTTTGACAACTAGGGTTTCTCCCCTTTCAACATCTTTTGAATGCTTAGACTATGCATCTTCATCTACATGTGCAACTCGTGCTTTACCTTCAAGTCTTCTATTTGTCCTTCCTTGATGTTGCGGACAATCGTATGCTCGATGCCCTTCTTCTCCACATTGGAAACAAGTTCCTCTGAAACCTCCTCTTCTAGGTCCTTGCCTAGGTCAACCTTTTCCTCTTCCTCTTTTCTCACCATTATTTTGGTCACAAGGGCGGTAGGCATTATCTCCCCTTTGATTTCAACTAGTTCCATCTTCTTCACTTTTCTTTGGATCTTCATTTCGGCCTCCATAGGGTCCTCCACCAGTCCTTCCACCTTGACTTCTTCCCCTTTGCTTACTGTCGAATCTTTTATTCAGCTTCTCTTCCACCTTCAGGGAAAACTGGTACGCATCTTCTATGGTGGTCATTCTGACCAGGCTCAGCTCCTCTTGAATACTTGACCTCAACCCATTAATGTAACGAGCTACCTTCTCCTTATTGGCCTCTGCATGGCCTGTCCTGATGGTAATCTTATAAAACTCTTCTGTATACTCCTTGACAAACTTGTTACCTTGCTTCAATCCTTGCAGCTTCTTCAATAACTCCATCTCATTGTCAACAAGAATGAACTACTTCTTTAGTTTTTCCACCATTCGATCCCATCTGGTAATCTTTCCTTTTCCTCTTCTATTTCTCTCTAAATGAACCTCCTTCCACCAAATACTAGCATGGCCCTTCAACTTTGTTTTTGCAAACTTGACCCGATCTGGGTCTTCCACACCTTTATACTCGAAATATTCTTCCATGTCATTAATCCAATCAATAAGCTATTCTGGATTCAAATCTCTAAAATAGGTAGAAACTTCAATCTTGGGTCTCTTTCCAATCTTTGAAATAGCCCTCAACAACCTAACTTCTATGGGATCTCCTATAGCTTCTTGTTTTTCCTCAGATAGCTCTTCTTCAACTTCATCTTTGCTTTCTTCTCTTGTTCTCGGCTCAAACCCTCTTTGCAGTTCCTCGTGCAATGCATCGATCTGCCTTTGCAAGGCTCTAAAACCCTCTTCCATCAAAGTATTTCTTCCAACACAGTTTCTTTGTTGAGGGATCTTGATCTCTGTAGCAAAACCACAACCTTAGGTCCTGGTACAAACTGCCTCATGGTCGGTGATCTGTCTAGACACTCAGGAACCCTTGTTCTGATACCACTTGATGAAGGGGGTAAATCATAAAACACACAAAACAGAAATTGTACACATAAAATAGAGATGTTCTTTTATTGATTTGGACAACACATTACATTACAGAAGCTTAATACAATCAGAGGATGAATCCTCTATTGGCTGCAACACATTACAGCTTTCCTAACCTCAAGACTCTGGAATCTTTAGCCTTTTGTAACCCCAAATCAGCTAGGGTTTTTATTTTCCCACCTTTCCTTGACTCTATACTTTCCCCCTTATCTCTACTATTGCCCAGGGTCCCAAAAATAGTCATAAATAGCCCTTTTTGGTGGACTCCAGCTAAATTTTAAAATTTGCAACTCCCTCCAAAAGTGAACTATCCTGACACAAATGTGTAAACATATTTCCATCAACTTTTCAGGGTGTTATGGGACGTTTTAGTGCCTCATATATGATTTTAGAAATTTTTAGGGGCTTTTCAGAAAATGAAAACTTTAATATCTTTCAGTTCACAAATGATCTTTGCCTTATTCCTTTGTCAAAGGTCTTATATTTCATTTATGAAGCTTCCTGTAAATTTTTGCTTCAATCCGTGCCCAAATGCAAACTTTCTAGAAATGATAGTTAAACTTTCCAAAAATAGCAGTTTGTTATTTTTAGCAGTTTGGAAAAATTGAAAGTCCTACATCATTATTCAAGCAATTATGGAACCAAAAATAACTAATTATGGAAAGAAATGAAAACAACTTCAATAATTTTGAATCAACATCTTTTTGGGTGATGCAAGATTGCCCTTACACCATTGGATGCTTCTACATCACATTTTACCAAGATGATTTGGTGTTATGGGATAACACAATAAATCTCATTACTCCACAATATGGAATGAGATGAATGATATGATCCTTGAGAATTCTCCACCTCCTTGCTAGCCTTTCCTATAATATCTTACACACTCAATGCATTCATTAAATCTTATCATGGACAAGTATAGCTAAAGCACTACAATATAGCATTACATTGGTCATCTATTTACTCATATAATCAATTCATACATACATCATTCATTATTCATCAACACGAGCATGCACAATAATGGTATAAATCCAATATTCTTAACATAGATAAAATTTAAATATAATTTGAAATAATTGTAAACTTATATTTACTAATCTCAATTTATTTAGTCATAATTATTTAGTAAAATATCAAAAATCATATAACACACCAACTCATAATTTATGGTTAGGACATTATAAAATCCACAATGTTCACACTGAATTACTAATTGCCCATAAATTCAATACAATAATTTGAGTTTAACATCACATGATTAGAATCATTTTTCATCATAATAAATTGTCAATCAATTAGCTTAGACCTAATCACTTAACACACTCATAATTATGCAATCAAGAAACAATTCACAACCATATTGGAAATTAAGCCACCATCATCAAAACACATGAGGGGGTTTACAAGCATATTTCTAAGTAAAATAAAATATTCCTCATCAAGGTTGGAAGATTAACCATGCCAAGATTATTGGAAATTAAGCCATCATCATAAAAACACATGAGGGGGTTTACAAGCATATTTCTAAGTAAAATAAAATATTCCTCATCAAGGTTGGAAGATTAACCATGCCAAGATTAAACTACTTAACAACATGAGGCTTATGAGAAAAAAAGTGTGACTAAGGCTGCAACATAGTTAGGCCTTACAAAAAGTGAAAATTCACTTTCATTTGCACACCAACCCTTTACAATTTGAGCTCTTATTACTTTTGTTATCATGCCTCACATATGCAAATACATGGATCACTGGGCCTCTTAAGTGTAATATATTATTTAAGAGGGCAAAGGGTATGACAAGGTAAGACATTTTTAATTTTTGTGAATTTTTATTATTTTTAAAAAAATGTGTGGAACTGTCTAGAATGTAAAGATATTTTTAACTGATTTTTAATTTCTATGATTTTGACCTTATTTTTATATTTTTACCTAATTTATGTGATTGCATCCAAATATTTGTTTCTCTAACCCATAATAGTATCCATGAAAATGTGACTTTGACCCTAGCATGTGTGATTTTGTCTAAGAAAATGTGACTTTGTTTGAATTTAATTATTAAAATGATAAGCATTTTAATCAATTTTGATATTTTGCCATGTATAATAATCATAAAAAGAATTGATTATGTATGTTTCATGCATTAAAGTGTGTGTAAATTCTCATTGAGGTGTGGGAGTGGCTACACAATGCGATGCTTCAAACATTACATAAATTGGGCCATAATATCAATGAGGATAGAGTACATTGATAGAGTCAATAGGACTACAATTTGTTTAGCAATTTCCACCAGCTATTTCTTATAATGTTGAGAACATGGTTTAGTAGTGGAACTTTGATACACACTCTTTCTACTTATCGACATGAGAGGTCATGATGGCACTAGAGGATATGTGGAGAATTTTGAGATTGTTTGTATGTAGTTAACATGCTGGTTTTGAGGAGATGATAATGGCGAGGGAGCAACATGAATATGAGTATTACATAGAAGGGGTATGACACACACAAGGAGTTGGAACCTCACTCTAAGATATCATATAGGGTGACACACCATCAGTGGGCATGTGGTTATGCATTTTGATTGTGACACTAGTGATTCCAAATGAAAGAGGTGTAACTCTAGCACATGGGCTAGAATATATAATCAAGGAAATGGAGGAGAGAATAGTATATTCCTAGGGCTGATATTAGTGCATTTGTATCATGACATTAATAGGATCATATGGGAGATTTTTTGGAGCATCAAGGTTAACACATTATTATAGTTATGGGAATTTGAACACATAATTATGATGAGACTACCGGGGCTACCAATAGATATTCTCACATAAAATGTTTATCTTTGCACCTAGTGGTGGAGTACTAGACTCATTAGAAGATGGTATATCTAAGGCTTGGAGTATTGTAGGTGGGCACTAGATGGGATATTGGAGCTAGAAATCACATAGAGACCATATAGATTACTATACGTATGGCCAAAGGATAGGGTGCAACTATAATTGATCAGGGAGAGCTAATGGTATGTAGGTAGAGATGCTATAGTTTTGGATCACTTTTTCTCTAAGAGGGGTCTTTGATAGTTTTAAATACAGTAACTAGTAAGCCCATCAATCACCATATGGTGTTTAGAAGTATGCTTAGCCCCATGGGTGAGAGAGGTATGTAGTCCCAACTTCAACTCATAGCCTTTGATAGATGAGGAGGAGGCAATAAAGGAGTACAAGTTAGACAATACTAGGATGAATGTATGTGGAGAGAGTGGTGGGCTAAGGCCTATATAGTACATTTTTTATCTACCCAACGAAGGAGAGATAAGTGGAGAGGCAACACCAAAAATGGAGAATGGGGGAGACTCAGACATAGATTAAGAGCTAAGAGACCCAAATATAGCATTAATTTATGATATTGCAATTTAATTTACTTTTCATTTTGAAAGATAAAAAAAGTATAGAATAATGTGATTAATCATGTAATATGCATGTGCAAGGACCATCATAGAGTGGATGACCTTTTCTATTGTGACCATATACCACCTAACTCAAGATTTACCCCATGTACCTGTGGAACCATGTACCTGTGAAGAGGATGGAGCATGCACACACATAGGTTGGAAGATTTTCATAAACTTTTCATCTAGTAAGCTAGGTGTGTGTAGCCTATATACAAGCACTAATAGAGATTGAACATTTAAGATAAGATCACAATGAGTCACGAACACAACAACATGCATCTCAACAAATGCATCTATGCTCAAGGAGCAGGACAAAGATTGTTACTACAATACTTGACAACATCTCAAGAGGAGAATGATTGATTATAGTATAAATTGCATGCCTATATGAGACAAAGCTAGTGATTATATTGTGGATTAGGACTTTCGCTCCCTCTATGATGCAACTAGTATCATATTTGAGACATTAGAGGCCCACATAAGGCTCATTTAGGCTACCTCCATAGACTATATGATTATACTTTTTAAATTTTTTTTATATATGTATATTTATGTATTTTTTGCTCAATGTATTTATATTTATGGTTTTTTTTATATTTCATGCTATAACATTTTGGTACAAATGTGATAATGATGCATGTATTCCAAAGATAAAGCAATGAATAATAGTTAACAACACATGTAATTAAATGCTAACTAACATACCATAAAACTTATATAATTAACATCTCCAAAATGATAAGAATCAAATAGTGAACAAGGAGAGCCCCAATAATTATGAACTAATGAAGTAGTATCATAAAAATATGTGTAAATTATCATGATGTGTCATATCCATAGGAGGAAAAGTAAATGCAATAGATGTATCACTAAAACATGAATGTGAAGTTGAAGTGGGTAATAATTTTTCCAGAGATATTATTAAAACATGATGCTCTCATTCTCTTTGTTTTTTACACTCTTTTGTACTATTTACAACATGTGGGGTAAATATCCAAGTCCTCATTTATTAAAATTTTCTTTCAAGTATATCGGTTCTAATGTACCATCATCTTTAAGACCTAAAACTTTTCCATTTAATCCCTATTTTTACAATATTTTAAAGCCAAGGCCATATTTTTTGTCATATAATGAAAGGGAGGAAGTAGAAGAAGTATCATTGTGAGAAGAAACACTATCCTCCAATCCTCTATCATAAACACAAGCTTGTGTTTGTTCATCATTAGCAACATTTTTGTTTTTAGGTGGTTGACCATACATGTGTGGTTTTATCAATAAGGGAGGAATATCAAAATCATTAACATTCAATTTATATTCTCCCATAGAATATGGTGTAAAATCTAATGTTCCCTAATCATCTTATGATTTGGATTTTCTTGAGACTCTTTAGTTTTATGTTTATCTGCTCATTTTACAAATTGATTTTGACTAATAGTGTTGTTAGGAGCCTCAATAATTTGAAAAAATCTATAGGAATCCTCATTGGCATTAACAACATATAATTTATCTCTAAAAGGGAAGATAATGGACCAATAAAGAGTTGATGGAACAACCCTCATTGCATGAATCCATGGACAACCCAATACAATATTATGGGCTATATTATTGCATCACATGAAATGATGTATAAAATTTAACAAGACCCACAATAATAGGCAAAGTGATATTATCCAATGCTTATATACTTGCATTATCAAATCCTTTAATTGTAACTTTAGGTTTTTGTAAAATGGTAGTGTCAACATTGATCTTATGTAAAAAATCCTCACTACAAATGTTAAAGATAGAACCATTGTCCACCAAAGGATTTTTTTTCCAATTTTTTGATACTCAACAACTATATTCAAAGGTAAATTCTCTTGAATAATATTAGGTGTTGGAATCTCATTAGAATAAAAAGTAATGGCATCATCATAATTACAAATAGATTCTAACATAGCCACAACTTCAAAAGGGTTTGCATTTGACTTGACATGGAAAAATTCTAAAGACTTTTGTAAAACATTTCTATAAGTTTTGGATGAATGCATGAAATCCTAAAGAGACGTCTTAGTTTGGGTATTTTACAATTGATCAATAATTTCACATCTCTTATGTGATTTAGTAGTCAACTTGGGTAGAGGAGGAAGGTTTACATCAGGTGATGGTAAAACTTGTTGACTATTTGCCTCTTTTGACCTCTAGCCAAATGATTACTGGTATGACCTACATCATGATAACCAATAGAAGCTATGTGGAACAGCAAAGGCTTAGGCTTGGGAGAATAAAGCACTTCGTGCAAAATAAGGGGTTTAAAAGAGGAACTCAAAGAAGGACCCCAACCTGTGTAGAAGAAGTTGCTCATAAATTAAGAGGTATAATGGGAGAAGCAAGAATGGTATTAGGTAAAAGTAGAGGTTTCTTAACAAGCTCAAATATAATAGAAGTAAGTGGAGTAATAAATCATGCATAAAAAATGGTCACACAACCTTGAGTATGATAACTATTAACTCTATAAAAGTTACAAAATGAATTTTTATTATAGCTCTTAAGTAGTCCTCTAGTTGGATTTAATGGATGAATGGGCAAAAGAGTAATCAAATTAGAGATCGATAAAATTTAAAACATAGTATTCAAGGAATCTTGTAACTTTGTAAACTTCATAAAAGTACGAGGCTTAAAAGAAGGCACTTTGGAAATATTAGAAAAATGATGCACATTATCCTTTTGGTATTTATGATCATTACCCTTTGAAAAAATATTAGACTTTGGAACTTAGAAGAGTAAAATGAAGAGAAACTATGAGAAGATGAACCATACTTAATCACATTAGAGGCAATCAATTTTAATTCAATATTATGTACATGAGCACACATGTACATAAAAGAATTAATTCTATTCATATATACATTGTCTCAAAGAGGTGGCAACAAGACCTTAATAAAAATAGTTTATAACTCATCCTCATGAAGGTAATGGTGTAACTTAGAGCATAAGGATTAAAATCTAATAACATATTCATGTATGCATTCATTATGCCCTTAGGCACACTCAAACAAATATGCAATAGTAGTCTTTAGGCCCATATTAACTTTGGAATTCTTTGGCTAACTTAGAAAAAGAATGATTAGATTCATGAGGTAAAGAGAAGAATCACTCAATAGTGTAATCTTTCAAAGTGCATGGGAATAACTTAGCCAAGACATTATCTTCCTACACAAATTATAAATATGTATTAGTGAAGGATGTCAAATGTGTATGAGGATTACCTTTCCATTTTACATTTTGAATAAAGGTGCTACAAAATAACTAGATAAAGGATATGTAACAATCTCAAATGCAAGTGTTGTATTTTATGATTCGACATATTCATCTTTATATTGACCATTAGGCATGGCATCAACTTTACACTCCAACCTATCTAGTTTTTGAATAAGTGTGTCCAAGGTAGAATTAGGGATGGTTGTAGCAAGAACATGAGTCATAAAAGGTTGTGTATAGATAGGCTGATGAGGAATGATAAGGCATAGACATGACCATGGTAGGAGGGGTGGAATGTGGTATTGAAGCAGGTATGGAATGAGGTATGGACGTAGGCATGGAACAAGGAATAGAGTGAGGTATGGTAATAGTGGAGGTAGGGATAGCATTAGAAAGATAGGAAAAGAGGTAGCACTAGTGGTGGAGGTGGATTAGTAGAAGAAACACTAGGAACATATGTAGTTATGACACTAGTTAGAATAACATGGGAAGTTGGTGACATTATAGTGGGATGGGAGTAAGGGGGAATAGATGTATAAACCTCAAGATGGGAAGCAAGCATAATAATAGTATCCAACATGGTAGAGAGAGGGGTGGAACAAGGAGGCATACCAAACTAGGGGATAAAATCAAGAGGAAATGATAAATAGGATGCACCATTCAAACAATAGAAAGAGGTGACCTTAGCACCAATGCCTCGAATCATTTCTAAACCAAATGGTTTAGTAAGCAATAAATTGTGAAAGGATAGAACCAAATGTGTGGGACTCTCCACGTTGGCCAAACTAGCAAGATCATGTACAAATTGTTGTTGTTCCAAATGTCCCTCATGGTCAAAATTTTCAACCTCAAGATCAATAATAGTAGTAACATAATAGTGCCTATATCAATACCATTAGAAACAACATTCTTACTAGATTGGACCATTTGGGGATTCAAACATGGATTCTTTTCAAAGGAATGTGATTATGTGGATAAGAACTTGGCATGCAAACAAATCACAAAACCATAAAGGTCAAATAATATAAAAAGGGATGTAAGATATAATATAAAATTAAAAAAATAGCAAACAATCAAATTTATAATTAAATTAACAGATAAAACCCTAGAGGTGAAAATAAGTATGAGGGTGGGATGAAAACATGATCACACAATGAAGCATAGAACCCTAAAGAGTGAATACCAATAAAGTATAAGCAAAGGGGATCCAAATCCTAATGAGATATGAAAAGTAAAAAATGCACTTAGAAAATTAGATTTGCAAAACCTTAATAAAAGAAGGATAACCCTAAGGCCAAAATCCTATGTCATGTAGGAATGTTGCGTTCACCAATAAATGTAAGCGAAAATAACACCTTTTACATAGATATCCAAGGGAAAGTAATTAAGAAATAATAAACCATAAGATTTTAGAGTTGGGATTGGAATAATAAATACAAAATTTAAATGAATTAAATTTGATACTTAGCTTGAATCTTGATGGTGGAATATGTTGCTACAAATAACGGGAATTAATTTGCCAATGTGCTAAAAATTAGGGCCTTAATTACGCCTCATTATTCATAAATTGATGCACTATGTTTTGGTTTAGATTCACACCTGCAAAATTAATATCCACACTTGCAAAATTGATCTCCATGCCTACAAAACTAATTTGGCTTGTGGAATTGAACCTAGACCTATGAAAGTGAACTAGCAGGGAATGGATGAATATAATAGATTTATCTCAACTTGTTGTACATGTGTGTCTAAAGTGGGGTGGTGTCTATAAACATTGTTTGGGAACTTGCTAAGTGAGAGTCATGTTCTACTCTATGAAGCCCCTAGGCGGAATGATTCAATAGTTTTGGAACAACAATTGAAGATAGTAAACAAGCATGCAATATGCCTAGGATGATGTAAGCTGATGATAAAATTAGTTTTCTCTACAATTCTACCGTGATGCTCCCATGTGAATTCTCTTTTAATGATTCATAGGTAATCCTTCCATGATTTCAAAAGGAATGATGATTGTCTTTACATAAAACAACATAGCACACAAATCCACATTAACATGCATGAGGTTCGCTGACAATGGCTAGTGAACGGGTTGGCAAGATTTATATTTGAATTTTTTATTTTAAAGGTTTGAGGTTCAAATCCACAAGTGGAAGTGACCTAGGTCAATTCTACACCCAAAAATCTAATCTAAGGTGGTGACTGGGATATCTAGGGACTGGGATTGATTTTTAGGGATGAGTGATGGTGCGGGATAGGATAGGATAAGGTCATGAGTCAAATTTTATGCAAGAATATGCCACGTGTAGACTTTTTATAGCATAAATGACACTCTAATCAAAGTGGGCTCAAAGCATAAGGGAAAAGGGCATGGCTATACCATTTTCATCATTACAAATATATAAAGAGGGAGGATATGGATGATACACCTTGTCTAGAAAATATGCTTTAGCACTTGAACATTGAACACGACGGATGAGATACAAATCTTGTTTTGTATGTGTGAAATCTTGTAACTTATATGATTATCTCTCATGCCAACCTCTTATTATCTTAAGGTGGGGGAGATTACATTAATAACAAAAATAGGTCTAATATAATTGTGATTCCCAATGTAACTTAACTTATCCCTGAATAAATCCAACATACATTAAAGAAAATACATGTTAAAACATTATGAGATTGATAACCTAATCTTGAACATCTCTAAAGAATGCCCAAAATTGTCATCAAAGATCCTAACAAAGCATAATTATAATAATGGGCAAATATCACATAAATATGTATTGATAAATATCACATAAATATGTATTGATATCTCCTTAATGCATGCATGGAGGAAAGAAACTAAGGTTGATAATAACTTCAATAAAGGAATATGGAATCTACAATCTGCATAATAGGGTAAGAGATCAAAGATAACACCTATAATATGTCCTCAAAAGAAAAGAAAAAATTTGGCCCCACAATTAATGACAAAATGCTAAAATCTCGAGAGATAGAGAGCAAGAGGTGGCATCAATGATAAGGACCATTCAAAAAAATCCATATCAATTCATGTTTACAAGTCTCAACCCTAAGAGACAAGAACAAGGACAATGTGCATGAATCATGAATTATGGTCATGCATTTAGTTACCCTCAGCTAACAGCTGTTCTATTGAGGTACCAAGGCATCCACAATATGCATAAGTTACACTCAACCAACATAATAACGACAAATTATATTATGAGCACTATTATCAAAGTACCTCATTACAATCATCTCATGAATAGTACCATACAAGACTTGTAAAGTGGTCCGTGAGCATAAAGAGGTGTACTATAGATCTAAAAGTAATAAATACAAGGTGTTCAACCATTGGTTCATCCAAACAATAAATCAATATGTGAAGAGATAGCATATTTAAATCATTTTCATTCATAAATCATCCCCCAATAAAAACACGAGGCAAGGACATTCATATTTTAAAAAATTATAAACAATTTATTCATGCACTCATTCTTTTATGAAATGTTTTTGGTAATAGAAAAACAATGGTGTTATTGTAAAAGAAAAAAAAATTATGGTCCCAAATGTGTTGGGAATAGACAAATAGGTATACATGTTTATATTTATGTGAATAGAAGTCTGCTAACATATAAAAGTGCTCTTTAGCCCTGGTCGTGGTAAGGATATCTATGTTTTTAGAGGAACATATTAGGTTGTGTTGAAAATTATGTTAAAAGTAATAATTATTCCAGTTTTTAATGTTTATGGTTTATTTTTATTTTCTTTAAAATAGTTATTATGTAATTTTTTGATTGGTTCATAAGATTTTTTTTTCAGTGAATTTGTAAATTTTTATTTGTAAAATAAAAAGAGAAAGTAGTTACAGTGATCATAAAAAATTGAATTAAATTGTAAAATATCATAACAATGTTACTTTTTTTGTTCGGCATCTCTGCGAATATTGAATATAGAAAAAGATTAGATTTGAAACAATTTGGTATTTGAGTTTCTAATGTACTATTAAATAATTGAAATTGCCACGTCTCACCTCTACAATCCAAATACATAGCGCTCAATGCTACATGGTGCGGAATTCTACCTTTAGCTACTACTGCTACATATAATAAACTTCTTTGTCCTCATAATTTAATTATTTCTAAGAATTTCCCTTGCTTTTTTATTCGATAGGAATGGGGAAGAAAAACTAACACAACTTGATGTTATGGCGGGGAATCGACCTGGGAAACTTTAATTTTTACTTGAGGGTAAATATGGACATATTTTGTATCAATGACCTTTTTTTCTATTCTATGTTTAGAATTTTATTATTAATATTATTAGTTCAGCTAGTTTACATGTTTATGTCATCAATTTGTTGACAAAAGTAGGAGAATAAGAATGGCATAGAATAGTGGAATGTCAGTCTATATCATGGTCATAAACATGATGAGGTGTTGTGGCATGAAGCCCAAATTGTAATTTGTCCTACACTTAACAAGTCCATTTGCATGGTCTCTTTTTAAGTAGTTGTGGTTTTAGCATCAACACTACCTTCTATATTGTGTTGCAAATCCTCCCTAACTTCACCTTCACCACCAAAATAATTCATAATTCACACTTCATTCAAATAAACCACTTTCTCTTAATTCTCCTATGACAATCGATTCCATAATTAAGACATTATACACCATATGTTTCTATCATTTGGCAGGGGATGTTTTGATGGACCTTCTTGGAGAGAGTTTAATCTTTTTTAGTTACAACACCCATCATTATTATACTCTTTTTCTCTCTCTCTCACTCTAATACTATAATTTGTTCGACAACCAAAAATGTAGGCATATGTATTCTTGTTGTGAAGGGTTTCAACTTTACAAAACCCCTAACATAGGATTTGTTCCTTCCCAATGATGACACCAAGGTTAAAGAGGTACATAAGTCCCTCCCATTAACATTGAACTCACAAGTGTTTTGTTTTAAATTTATGGACTACTTTGGCCAATCAACTAATTTCTAGCAATTTTCATTTTTTTTTAGTTTTCTAAAGTTTTAATATTTTATTCAATAATAACACAATTTTTTATTATAAGTAACATTTTTTTCTTGTTTTCTAATTAGTAGGCTAAATTTTCCCATGACATAATAAATTTTCCCCATGACGCAATGAATTTTTATTGAAAAGTAAATAATAGTAGAATCCCAAAGAAAGCATGTGTTTGTTTTATTTGGAAATAGATGAAAAAACTAATGGATGCATAGAATTGAACACAAGGACAACTGTTACTCTGATTATAGGTGTTGCTTCATGGTCATCTTGCCTTCTCTAGCAGATAATGGCCTAACAATCCATAAGCTCCAATTGTTATTGTGGGTGGTGAGGGTATCAATTTTTGTTCCTTTCCTATTGATATTTCACCATTTTTGGATTTCACCCACCTCATAATTAGATCCATTCTATTTGTAATCCTAGAGGTTTAGGGGGTTATGATATTGTTGAAAGAAAAAATCTCTTAAAATGTCGAGGCCAAGGGCCAATTATTCATGCCTGGACTCTTCCTCCCCTCATGGATTGTATTAGAATCTTACCAGATTATATAAGGAATGATACCCAATTTTTTCCTTTATTGAAAATACACAAGGAAATATGTATACACATAATGAAATTGAATTTCTAAAATGTAGCTACAAATATCAATACAAAACAAAGCATTTATTTCATGTTGCAAGTTGTTGTACATGTTACTTGCACCATGAAATCCTAATGCATGTTGGGCATTGTTTTCCTAAAACATATTTGGAGTTTTTTTATTGCCCATGAAAATTTGTTTCTTTGTATTTAAATTGTCTTGAATTAATGAATTGCTTTTGGTATTATATGTTTATACCTTTTTTATACTATCATGGTCGCAATGTAGGTGGAGTTTGTAAACTAGAGAAGAGTGAGGATCACTAGATGCGACCATGAGGAAAAGTGATGTTTTGGGTTTTACTATCCTTTTTTTAGTGTGATCAATTTTGGTTGTAATGGTATTACTCACTAGCATCACTTAGTAAAAATGTTTGAAATTTGTGGGTTGGCAAGCTTCTAAATATTTTTTTAATTTTTGAATTCACCACCTTCTCTTGTTCTTATTTATAGTCTTACATCATCACCCATGTTTGACTAGGTGTATAGTGTAAAATCTTTAAGTAAATGATTGGTCTATGCTCTCACATTCTATTTACTATGGCATATGATGACCTCTCTATGGAATTTACTTTTATGGTTTGATACCCATTTTTTGCAGTGCTCATTTCGAAGTCCCATTAGGGATGAGTATATTCCATTGTAGTTTCTTACAATTATTTAGTTCATTGGAGGTATTACTCAATGACAAATTAGTGGGACTTGTAATCAAAATCCACCCTTATGGACTCATACGTTCACTTTGTTATGCTTCTTCCATCCATTTTTCCATCTTCCATATCTTTCAATATACCAATACACATTTTTCAAGGCATTGAAATGCTTAGCAACCCTTGTTTATGTATGTAAAAGGATGATTAAGAATAAATGTGTTTGTGTTTGTGAGTGGAGACATTAATGTATATTGGATAACCTTTTTTAAAATAAAAATAGGGTATTATGAGGATAAAAATGTATACCTTGTATTTTTATCCTTCTTATGCTATTTCTTTAGATGTTGTAAATGTATAGCTTTACCACTCAATTTAACTTTTTGGGTGTACTAATTGACCCTAATCTTGAACCTATCTTTTGATATGCATAATCCATCATTATTAAACATGATTGGTGTAATTTTGTAGGGCTCTACCTTCTTGTACTAGGCCTCCCACATGATTATGTCCCATGGATAAAACCACACACATAGTCTAGTCCTTAAATTTTGAATTTTAAATCCCCGACTTTCTCATATTGACTTTCTAGGAATATGATTGTTATCTATCAACTTACATGCCAAAGGTCTCAAGTTGTGTGTCTAGTGCTTGTATGTCTATTTTTTTAATCTTTCAACCTTTTATGTACTCAAATGTCTATTTTGTTATTCTTATGCCATCCATTTTTCCATCTTCCCTATCTTACAATACACCAACACACCTTTTGCAAGGACTTGAGTTGCTTAGTAGCCCTTATTTATACATGTAGAAGGATCATTAAGAGTACATGTGTTTTGGTTTGTGAGTGGAGACATTAATATATATTGGACAACCTTTTTTTCAAATAAAAATAAGGTATTGTAGAGGATAAAAATGTATACCTTACATTATTATCCTTTTTTTATGCCATTTTGTGAAGATATTGTAAATGTATAGTTTTACCATTCAATTTAACTTTTTGGGTGTACTAATTAACCCTAATCTTGAACCTATCTTCTAAAATGATAAATCCATCATTATAGAACTTGATTTGTGTAATTTTGTAGGGATCTACCTTCTTGGACTAGGCCTCCCATGTGATTATGTCCCCTGGATTGAACCACACCCATAGTCAAGTCCTCAAATTTTAAATTTTATATTTCCCACTTTCTCATATTGACTTTCTAGGAATATGATTGTTACTTATCAACCTACATGCCAAAGGTCTCAAGTTATGTGTCTAGGACTTGTATTTAAGGGCATCATCTTAGATCATTTCGATCATCAATCATTAGCATCTTGTATTCACATTTAGAACATCAATCATAGTCAATCTCAATTACATCAACATCAACATTCTTTGTTTGGTGTGTTTTCAAACTTGTTACTGTTGCAAGTATGGGCCTAACCGGTGTTGTCATTGATGTCAACATACTCCTATTGCATTGATGATAAGGATTGGATGAGCTGTGTGCTGAGAATATTGAGAAAATTAGTCCTAATCAGGAACAGAGAAGAATAATGAAGACAGTGAGGTGAAGATCCCAGCTAAGATGAAGATTAGAGGATGTACTTCAAAGGGTTTGTAGATATGTGTCTTAAGATGATCCAGTAAAGATTTCAGAGATCTGCGTGAAGATCTGAAGAAGTTATGGCCACTTAAGTAAAACCGGTTCTGGTAGATGTTTAGAGTTGACAAAGTGACACAGATAGGTCCAGTGAGATCCAGAAATGCAATATCTTGTTCTGCAAATTTGGTGGAGTGTTTAGGAAGTCAATGTGAATTGACAACTCAATTGGTTCATGGTCTGGAGGTCCGCAAGCATCTATTTCAATATGACAGTGATGTCAGACTGTGTTTTTGAGGTTCTGAATGAATGAGAGAATGATTTCAGTAAGCATAAATAGTGTGGATGTTTCTAGTGATTCAGGAAAGCTTGTGGAGGTCTTTGGATTGTGTCCAGTTCATGTTGGTGGTCCACATTGAAGATTGAGCTCGTAATTGAAGAATTACTTCCGGATGATGATGTTCTTCCTAAGTCTGGCCGACCGGATGAGTTACACATCCTGCAGATGATCTTGGAGATGTTTTGTGGAGAATGGTGTGTTCCTAAAGGAAGATTGAAGTCTCAGATCTTTGTGGCCGACAGTGTCTTGATCCGCATGAAGTCTTTTTGTAATTAGTTATGTTGTATTTATGTATTTTCTCTATAATGTATGCCAACTTGGATGATTATCCCTAAGTCGATATCTTGTATAAATAAGGAGTTGTAAAGTCATTTCAATTGCATCTTGTGGAGATGAGTGTGTGGTAGAGAGGAGTAGAGCGAAAGGCGGAGCAGAAGTATTGAGCCTAAATGGAACTGACTCAAGCATGGTGAAGATGCTATTCTTTAGTTCAAGTATGTAATACTTATTATTCTATAGATAGTGTGTCTCCTATAGGCAGTGGGCCTCTTGTGAGCAGTGTGCTCGGGCAGTGATCCCTAATTGGCATGTGCCATTTTGTTCTTTCTATTCTTTTAATAGAGAATACAATCTTAGGTTAGTCACCCCGTGGTTTTTCCCTTAACTAGGTTTTCCATGTCAAAATCTTGGTGTCATATGTGTTAATGTGTTTCTGCTCTTGAATTGTTGCATTATGTTTCATGATTGATTTATTATTGTGTTGCTAAATCAAGAAAAGGATTAAAGTGATTAATTGTAAGAAAGTTTTGGACAACTGATTCACCCCCCCTTCTCAGTTGTCTATCCTAAATCTAACAATTGGTATCAGAGCCAAGTTCCTCTAAAAGGAGCTTAATCACTTGAGAAGATCCAGGATGTCATCCTACAAAAAGGATAGTCCGAGGTTTGATGGAACCAATTTCACTCTTTGGAAAAGTCACATGGAATGCCACTTGTAATGTATGGGAATGCAGTATTGGATCATGGCTTCAAAGAAGTATGATCCTACTCAGAATGGTCCATGTACCGTAGATGAAATCAGAGATGCTAAAAATAATTTGTGGACTAAACAAGCTCTTCTAAGTGCCTTATTTGATTCAGAGCTAACAAATGTTGTTGATCTAAAAACTGCATATGAGATCTGGCAAAAACTAGAACTTCTGCATGAAGGAGACAAGTATGTTAAATGTGCCAAGCTATAGAGTCTGAAAGGAAAATTTGAAAACCTGAAGATGAGAGAAGATGAAAATATCACTTCATTTATGCCAAGAGTAAATGAGCTTGTTTGTGGCATTAGATGTGCTGGTGGAATCTTGGACGAAGATGAGATTGTTGGCAAAGTTCTCAGATCTCTTCTTGATTCTTACAAATATAAGGTTGCTGCTATTGAAGAATTTAGATCCTTCTCAGGTATCACAAGAGATCAATTGGTTGGTAAATTGGCTACATTTGAATTGACCGAGTTTGGAGATGCACCCCCTAAGACTGAATCTACATTCAAAGCTAGTGCCTCTATAAAAGGAAAACAAAAGTTTGATCTGGGAGAGAACTCCTCAAGGAAACTATCATGGTATGAAAAAGCAAGAAAAGACTTGGAAGAAGATGAAGCAGAAGCTACTCAACTTGAAGCCCTTATTGCAAAAAGACTACCGAGAGGATCCGTTAAGTATGAGGGGAAATTGCCTTTTAAGTGTTTTAACTGCAATAAGATTGGTCATTTTGCCTCAAGGTGTCCGTAAAGATTTTCAAGGCCAAATCCTAACAGATCAAGGTTCCAAAAGAATTGTTACTATGTTCATGAAGATGATGATAATGAAGGAGTAATAGATGATGAATCAGAGACAGGAAACAAATCCAAAAATGACTGGGTGTTTATTGCCATCAAGGAAGAAGCTCCAATGCCCTTTGAATATGTCAATCATAAAATTATAGAAAGAGCTCTGGCTGCCCAAGTTGAAGAAAAGGATGATTGGGTCATTGATAATGGATGCTCTCACCATATGACAGGTGACAAAAATAAGTTCATAGATTTGGAAAGAAATGAAGGAGTGGTAAAATTTGGTGATAATTCTGCTGGCAGAATCAAAGGTAGAGGAACCATTTCTTTTGATGGAAAGAACAAAACCAGTAATGTACTGTATGTTGAAGGTCTGAAGCACAATTTTCTCAGTGTTGGATAGTTGGTGGACAAAGGTTATGATCTTTGATTTAAGAATGGAAAATGCAAGATCTTTGAAAGTTTCAGAACAAGGATTGCATCCGGTACTCAAACAAAAGGTAATATCTTCCACTTGGTTGGTACTCATAAAAGTTGTTTATTTGTTCAAATTGATCAGAGCTGGTTGTGGCATAGGAGAATGTGTCATATGAATTTTGATAATATCATCAAGATAAGCAACACTTAGGTTGTAAGAGATCTTCCATGATTGGTAAAACCTACTAATAGTTTGTGCAAAGAATGTTAGTTGGGTAAACAAAGCAGAGTCTCATTCAAAAGCAAGGAACACTCTTCTACCAAATTATTGGACTTAGTTCATACTGACCTATGTGGTCCGACAAGAATCAGGAGTGTGCAAGGTGATAGATACTTCATGTTATTAATTGATGACCATTCCCAGATGACATGGGTGACTTTTCTGAAAGAGAAATCAGAAGCTCTTAAGAAATTCAAAATATTCAAGGCTATGGTAGAGAATGAAACTGGATTAAAATTAAAATGTCTGAGGTCTAATAGAGGTGGAGAATTCACATCCGGTGAATTTATAGAATTCTGTGAGAAACATGGGATAAAGAGACAATTGTCTGCTCCAAGGACTCCACAACAAAATGGAGTAGTGGAGAGAAAGAACCGAACCATCTAGGAAGGATCTAGAACTATGATGATGGAAGCAAATGTTCCTCAGATCTATTGGAGAGAAGTTGTAAGCACTGCAGTCTACACTCTCAATCGAGTACAAATCAGAAGCAATACTGGTAAGACTCCCTATGAACTTTAGTTTGGCATCACTCCCACTATGAGGTATTTCAGAGCCTTTGGTAGCAAATGTTACATTAAAAGAGATGAAGATCTAGGAAAATTTGATGCTAGAAGTGATGAAAGAATATTCTTGGGTTATTCTACTCAAAGCAAAGCATACCTGTGTTATAACAAAAGATTGAGGAAAATTGTCGAAAGTACAAATGTGAAGGTTGATGAAGGTATTGAAAAACCCTTAAGGTTTTATGAATATGATGAAGATGATCAGAATGATGTTTTTGTTCAAGAAGTCCAAGCTCCTTCTGAAATTCTGATTCAGACTGATCTGGTGAATCAGGAAGAAGAGATAAGTTTGAATGAACCTGTTCAAGAATTAGAAGTGCAAGAAATTCTCAAAATTCCCAGGTATGTAAGACTAAATCACTCTGAAGATCAGATCATAGGTGATAAAAGCAAAGGTGTTCAAACAAGAAGAAAGATTGCTCAAGATTCAGAAGAGTATTGTCTGATTTCAAAGATTAAACCAAAGACAGTGAATGAAGCTTGCAATGATGAAAGCTGGACTAAAGCAATGGAGGAAGAACTGATGCAAATTGAGAAAAACCACACTTGGGATCTTGTTCCCAGACCTTAAAACAAGAATGTGATTGGAACCAAATGGGTCTTCTGGAACAAACTGAATGAAGATGGTGAAGTAGTCAGAAACAAAGCCAGATTAGTCTACAAGGGTTACTCTCAAGTAGAAGGAGTTGATTTTGAAGAAACTTTTGCTCCAGTGGCAAGGATTGAAGCAGTCAGATTATTTCTTGCCTTTGCTTCCTTCAAGGATTTCAAAGTATATCAGATGGATTTCAAGTCTGCTTTCCTGAATGGTGACTTGGAAGAAGTATACATTGAGCAACCAGATGGATTCCAATTGTTTGATCATGGTGATATGGTTTGCAAGTTGAAGAAAACACTGTATGGACTCAAGCAAGCCCTAAGAGACTGGTATGAAAGATTGGATAAGCATCTTTTGAAGATTAGTTTCAACAAAGGTACTGCTAACAGTAATTTGTATTTCAAGATTGATCATGAAAATATCTTGATTTTTGAAGTGTTTGTTGATGATGTCATTTTTGGAGGAAGAGATAGTATGTGCAAAACTTTTGTAAATCAAATGAAAAGTGAATTTGAGATGTCCATGTTTGGGGAAATGAATTTCTTCTTGGGTCTGCAAATCACTCAAACAAAGAAAGGAATCTTCATTTCTCAAACCAAATATGTGAAAGAATTGTTGAAGAAATTTGGGATGGAAGACTCAAAACCAATGAGTACTCCCATGGAAACTAGATGTAAATTGAGCAAAGATGATGACTCTCCTAAGGCTGATCAGGAAAAAGTACAGGTTAATGATTAGAGGATTATTGTATCTCACTCAAACTAGACCTGACATTATGAATGTTGTTGGTCTTGTTGCTAGATTCCAAGATGATCCTAGAGAATCTCATGTCATGGCAATCAAAAGGATTTTTAGATATCTAAAAGGGATAGTTGAGTATGGTTTGTGGTATCCTAGAGATCATGATTTCTCTCTTCATGCATAAACAGATACAGATTGGGCAGGAGATGTGGATGACCAGAAGAGTACCAGTGGCAGAGCATTCTTTTTGGGGAAGAGATTGGTTTCTTGGCTGAGCAAGAAACAAGAGGCAATATCTCTATCTACTGCAGAAGCATAATATATTGTAGCAGCAGGTAGTTGCACTCAAGTATTATGGATGAAGCAAATGCTAAGAGATATCAGAATGGAGTATGAAGAACCTACACAATCTTTTGTGATAATTCAAGTGTAATTAACATATCAAAAAATCTAGTGTTGCACTCAAAGACTAAACATATATCCATCAAGTTTCACTTTTTGAGAGAACAAGTGAACAAGAATGTAGTCAGATTGGAGTTTGTGCCTTCCAAGGATCAAATTGCATATATTTTCACTAAACCTCTACTTAAGGACTCTTTTGAGTATCTCAGGGAGAAGTTAGGGGTTATTACCCCTCTGGTTTTGAATTAAGGTGCACTGATGTACATTAGTCTGGTGGATCTCACAGTCATATCTTATGGTCCGGATTGATGTTTGGGAAGCTGTTACTTAGGGGGAACAGTTGGTATGACTCTGAATTGATGCAAGTATGTGCCCTTTGGCATTGATGTCAAAGGAGGAGAGAAGACATGTGAAAAACAAGTAATTGTTGATCAAAGGGGGAGCAAGAAAGGAAGAGAAGACATGTGAATGGTTGTTGGGGTGATAGGGGGAGTTGTGATAGTGAGGAGAAGTTCTTGTCTTGATGGTTAAAATAATTTTTCACATCATATGTCGCCATCAATGACAAAGGGGGAGATTGTTGCAAGTATGGGCCTAACCGGTGTTGTCATTGATGTCAACGTACTCTTGTTGCATTGATGATAAGGATTGGATGAGCTGTGTGCTGAGGATATTGAGAAAATTAGTCCTAATCAGGAACAAAGAAGAATAGTGAAGACAGTGAGGTAAAGATCCCAGCTAAGATGAAGATCAGAGGATGTGCTTCAAAGGCTTTGTAGATATGTGTCTTAAGATGATCTAGTTAAGATTTTAGAGATCCGCATGAAGATCTGAAGAAGTTATGGCCACTTAAGTAAAACTAGTTCTGGCAGATGTTCAGAGTTGACAGTGTGACACAAATAGGTCTGGTGAGATCTGGAAATGCAATATCTTGTTTTGCAGATTTGGTGGAGTGTTTAGGAAGTCAATGTGAATTGAAAACTCAATTGGTTTGTGGTTTGGAGGTCTGCAAGCATCTATTTCAATATGACGATGATGTCAAACTATGTTTTTGAGGTTCTAGATGAAGGAGAGAATGATTTCAATAAGCAGAAATAGTGTGGATGTTTTTGGTGATTTAGGAAATCTTGTGGAGGTCTTTGGATTGTGTCCAGTTTGTGTTGGTGGTCCGCATTGAAGATTGAGCTCGTAATTGAAGAATTACTTTTGGATGATGATGTTCTTCCTAAGTCTAGCCGACCGGATGAGTTACACATCCTGCGGATGATCTTGGAGATGTTCTGTGGAGAATGGCATGTTCCTAAAGGAAGATTGAAGTCTCAGATATTTGTGGTTGATAGTGTGTTGATCTGCATGAAGTCTTTTTGTAATTAATTATGTTGTATTTATGTATTTTCTCTGTAATGTATGCCGACTTGGATGATTATCCCTAAGTCGATATCTTGTATAAATAAGGAGTTGTAAAGTCATTTCAATTGCATCTGGTGGAGATGAGTGTGTGGTAGAGAGGAGTAGAGCAAAAGGTAGAGTAGAAGTATTGAGCCTAAATGGAACTAACTCAAGCATGGTGAAGATGCTATTCTTCAGTTCAAGTATGTAATACTTATTATTCTGTAGACAGTGTGTCTCCTGTAGGCAGTGGGCCTCTTGTGAGCAGTGTGCTCAGGCAGTGAGCCCTAATTGGCATGTGCCATTTTGTTCTTTCTATTCTTTTAATAGAGAATACAATCTTGGGTTAGTCACCCTGTGGTTTTTCCCTTAACTGAGTTTTCCACGTCAAAATCTTGGTGTCAAATGTGTTAATGTGTTTCTGCTCTTGAATTGTTGCATTATGTTTCATGATTGATTTATTATTGTGCTGCTGAATCAAGAAAATGATTAAAGTGATTAATTGTAAGAAAGTATTGGACAACTGATTCACCCCCCCCTCTCAGTTGTCTATCCTAAATCTAACAATTACATTGGCCATAAGTCTCAACTACTACCAAGGATGTCAATGATCTTCCTTTTTTTCTATAGCAAGCCCCCAAAGGTGCTTTTCAACATCACAAGTGTCTTAGATGTAGGTACACACATAGGTGAATAGGTTTTATAGATTTTGAAGGTGAAAATTAGCAGTGAAAAAATTGTGGAGTAAAGTGTCCTCAAATTAGATCATAGGTACAACCTAGTCCCACATATCAAAAATTTCAAAACTTTTGTCTCAGGTTCATAATCACTGATATAATACCAGTTTCTATCTTTTTGTTTTGTCAGAGCATCTTAACTAATCAAAGCAATTAAAGTCAATAACATGCCATCAATAAGATAAGATTTATTTTCTTGTTAGGATTTCTATTTATCTACCTCAATTATTTAGACCTCTATTTATATTTATCAATTCCAATGCCTTAGATTCTATATATTTTTACTTTATTTCTATATATTTTGGTGAATCCATAAGTTCCATTCTTGTCCTTTAGGGTAGAATTTTCTAATTTTCTACTTTCAACCCATAATAGTGTGCATTTATTACTTTTCAATCCATTTTGTTTAGCTTGACATGCCCAAGAAGTTTCTAAGACCCTTAAGTCCTCTTCAATGAATGCTAGATTAAACCCTAATCTTCTCTCAATGACTAACTCTCTTCCCTCTACCTCTTATGTTGATCACATGTATTTTGATGAGGAAAAAGGGTTCTATGATTAGGATGCATACATTGAAAGTGTTGAAAATTGAAAGAAACATGAGATGGTTGATAAGTTGAAATCCTCACACAATCAATTAACTATCATAGATGATGATATATCTACTTTATTTTCTATTGATGTTCTTACCAAGATACTTCTCGTAGAACAACATGGCATGGACATAATTAAGGGTGTAGGAAAAACCATTGATGATAAACAAGGACCTCATATGGTGGGCCATATTGTCCCATCCCTTTCCTAATCATTATATTCTACCCATCCAACCCATAGATTTCCTATGACCTATCCACCCTTATCCCAAACCACAAGTACCTTACATCATTCACCCTCCTATAGTTTACCTATTTTCATCCCTTATTTCTACTATCCATGCTCATTCTTCTTCCATCCCTCATATTGCTTAGCCTTTTCCCAAAACATAAATTGCCACATGTTACATCCCCATACCTATATCTAGTGATCTAATAATCTTATGTCTCAAATCATATACAATCATCCTCTAACTACACATAACCCCTTTGTTTCTACCACTCCTTCAATGTCTACTTATATATCCTTTGTCTCTTCCACTCCTCCATCATCCACCCAAATGCCTTCTACATCTACCACTCCTTCCTTCACCATTCTTGTTCCAATTTTTTCCTCAACCACATAAATTTTCCTACTACTTGTACACCATAATAAGTGATTTGAAGGATATAATGTGATTTGTATCAATGATTTACAAACTTGTCTCATGCGAGTTACAAAATAATCCATTGGCATATGACATACTAGCTTATCCTTTATAGCCAGCTAAATGAAAGAAACTAATATATTTTATTTGTTTTTAATTTGTTGTTAAGTAATAATGTAAATGTGAATTAACTATTTTAAATCACCCAAACACCTAACAAACTAAGAGCTAAGTCTGATCTATGGTTCAAATGCAAATGCAACATAAACATAAATAGGAAAATTCATATGCTAGTTTAATAACATCAAAATAGCAAAGGAGTTTGAGTAAATGCACCTTTTTGGACTAATTCATGTTGGGAATAGGCTACGAACTAGTTGAGGAGACTACAAACCAAATTTCATGAAATTTGAAGCTTAGGATTTGGTTGTAAAGAGGGGGTGCACCCCAGAAGAAGTACAATAGAACCTAGAAATTCTAAACCTTCAAGGACTATTCTAGACATATAACTAATCATTTTACACTATATACACATGTCATGAAAGAGAACATAGCATGGAGTAAAATTACAAAATAAGTGCCAATTTGATAAAAATATACTACAGGAATGAGAAAATCATAAACTAGGAAAAATACATCTGTAATTTGACTTAGTGACCACCAAAACTAGGATTAGGAGTCTATTTTGAGTTTTTAGACCAAATTTAATACAATTATAAGTTTGGGACACTGTTGCAAGGAGGGGGTGTTGCCAATCTTATCTTGTGCCTAAGGTCGGGCTCAATAGGTAGGAGAAGTCTTGTCCTTAGAAAAGGCTAAAAATTTATGGTAAACTAGTTCTCTATCTCCAAATCACTTCTCTAAAATGGAAAAAAGTTTGATTATTCATTGATTCCTCTCAAAATCACTTGCAAGTGCAAAAGGTGCAATAGGGAACACCTGCAAAACAAAGTGTTAAAGTGGAAGTTGCCTCAACAGTCTCGTTGTGGGAATCAAAGCATAAATCCACATGGCATGTAAATATTGATGTAAAACTGATAAATAAAATTCCTATGCTATGGATAACTTTCTCTAGTGAAAATGTCTTGGAGACAACGAAAAAAGTAGGAGTGCCAAGGCAAGATAACAATTGCAATAAACTGGATTTCACAACAAAGGCTCTGAACCCTCGCGACACTCTGCACAGGGATGTGAGGATTTTTCACGGGCGATGGGCTCCCCCTCCGCAGCACTATGAGGAATCAGGATGGCAAATAGTGAAAAATAAGAAGTATCAAAAGATGGAGAGGGCAAGGCTGGCATCTATCGAGAAACTTAACCAGGCTAGGGTTTCAAGAGTATGGGCCATCCTAATCACCTCTAAAACTCCTGCATTCGCATCTGGAGTAAACTGTGTCGCCTTAGGTTAGGAAAGGATCTTTGATGCCCAGTGACCTTCGGCCTCTTACCCATCTCATCCATTCCAAGGGAATGCGGAGGGTTTTTTAAAACCGGCCCGCAGAAATCATCACCTGGAAATGAACCCCAACACAAATAGGAGAATGGACTGCGTGGCTCCCAACTAGAGACCATTTCCTAAAAACCCTAAATTTAACATTACAATCCCTAACCGTCTTGGGAGGAGCAACGACTAGGAAGCATTTCATGAGCACAGAAACCCTAGGCCCCCTTTAACAACCCTGTAGAAGAATCCAATGCAATTGCCAAACTTTGCAGCCAAGGAGGAGAAAACAGTGATAAACATCAACAACATTTGTTAGATTCAAGATAGACAACTAAGAGGGGGGGTGAATTAGTTGTCTCAAAAACTTTCTCTTATTAACCACTTAAATCCTTCTTGTAATTCAACATCACAATAATAAATCAATCATGGAAACATAATGCAACAATTCAAGAGCAGAAACACATTAACACATATGAGACCGAGATTTTAACGTGGAAAACCTGGTTAAGGGAAAAACCACGGGGTGACTAACCCAAGATTGTATTCTCTGTTAAAAGAATAAGAAGAACAAAATGTCACATGCCAATTAGGGCTCACTACCCGAGCACACTGCTCACAAGAGGTCCACTACCTACAGGAGACACACTGTCTACAAAATAATAAATATTACATACTTGAACTGAAGAATAGCATCTTCACCATGCTTGAGTCAATTCCATTTAAGCCCAATACTTCTGCTCTGCCTTTCGCTTTCCTTCTCTCTACCACACCCTCATCTTCACCAAGATACTTTTGAAATGACTTCACAACTCTTATTTATACAAGACATCGACTTTGGGATAATCATCAAAGTCAACATACTTTATAGAGCAAATACACAAATACAACTTGACTAATTGCAAAAGACTTTATGCGGATCACCACATTGTCGGCTACATAGATTTGGGACTTCAATCTTCTTTGAGGAACACACCATGCTTCACAGAAATTCTTCAAGATCATCTGCAAGATGTGTAAATCATCCGGTCGACCAAGATTAGGAAGAACAACATCATCTGGAAGTAATTCTTCAATTACGAGCTCAATCTTCAATGTGGACCACCAACACAAGCTGGACACAATCCAGAGATCTCCACAAGCTTGCCTGAATCACCAAGAACATCCACCCTACTTCTGCTTACTGAAATCATCTCTCCTTCATCCAAAACCTCAAGAACATAGTCTGTCATCACTGTCATATTGGAATAGATTCTTGCGGACCTCTAGACCACGAACCAATTGAGTTGTCAATTCACATTGACTTCCTAAACACTCCACCAAATCCATAGAACAAGATATTGCATTTCTGGATCCCACCGGACCTATTTGTGTCACTCTTACACCTCTGAACATCTGCTAGAACTGGTTTTACTCATATTGCCATAACTTCTTCAAATCTTCATGCGAACCTCTCAAATCTTTACTAGATCATCTTTGGACACATATCTACAAACCCTTTGATGCGCATCCTCTGTTCTTCATTTTTGCTGGGATCTTCACTTCACTATCTTCACTATTCTTCTCTATTCCTGATAGGACTAATTTTCTTAATATCCTTAGCATAAAACTCATCCAATCCTTGTCATGAATGCAACAGGAGTATGTTGACATCAATGACAACACTGGTTAGGCCCATACTTGCAACAATTTCCCCCTTTGTCATTGATGGCAACATATGATATGAAAATTTGTTTTAACCATCAAGACAAGAACTTCTCCTTACTGACTAACATAACTCCCCCTATCAACAACAACCATTCACATGTCTTCTCTTCCTTTACTGCTCCCCATTTGGTTAGCAACCACTTTTTCTTTTTCACATGTCTTCTCTCCCCCTTTGACATCAATGGCAAAGGGCACATCCTTGCATCACTCAGAATCATATCAACTACTCCCCCTGAGTAGCAGCTTCCCATCATCAATCCAGACCACAAGATATGACTATGAGATCCACCAGACTAATGCACATCAATGCATCTTAGTTCAAAACTGAAGGGGTAATAACCCCTAACTTCTCCCTGAGATACTCAAAAGAGTCCTTAGGTAGAGGTTTAGTAAAAATGCTTCAATCTGATCCTTGGAGGGCACAAACTCCAATCTGACTTCATTCTTGTTCACTTGCTCTCTCAAAAAGTGAAACTTGATGGATATATGTTTTGTCTTTGAATGCAACACCAGATTTTTTGATATATTTATTGCACTTGAATTATCACAAAAGATTGTGATAGGTTCCTCATACTCCACTCTGATGTCTCTTAGCATTTGCTTCATCCACAATACTTGAGTGCAACTACCTGCTGCTACAATGTATTCTACTTCTGTGGTGGACAGAGATATTGCCTCTTGTTTCTGGCTTAGCTAAGAAACCAATCTTTTCCCTAAAAAGAATGCTCCACCACTAGTACTCTTCCGGTCATCCACATCTCCTGCCCAATTTGCATCTGTATATGCATGAAGAGAGAAATCATGATCTCTACGATACCATAAACCATACTCAACTGTTCCTTTTAGATATCTAAGAAGCCTCTTGATTGCCATGACATGAGATTCTCTAGGATCAGCTTGGAATTTAGCAACAAGACCAACAACATTCATAATGTCAGGTCTAGTTTGAGTGAGATACAATAGTCCTCCAATCATTGACCTGTACTTTTTCTGATCAACTTTAGGAGAGTCATCATCTTTGCTCAATTTACATCTAGTTGCCATAGGAGTATTCATTGCTTTTGAGTCTTCCATCCCAAATTTCTTCAACAATTCTTTCACATATTTGGTCTGTGAGATAAAGATTGCTTTCTTTGTTTGAATGATTTGCAGACCCAAGAATAAATTCATTTCCCCAAACATGGACATCTCAAATTCACTTTTCATTTGATTTGCAAAAATTTTACACTTACTATCTCTTCCTCCAAAAATGATATCATCAACAAACACTTCAACAATTAAGATGTTTTCATGATCAATTTTGAAGTACAAGTTATTGTCAGCAGTACCTTTGTTGAAACCAATCTTCAAAAGATGCTTATCCAATCTTTCATACCAGGCTCTTGGGGCTTGTTTGAGTCCATACAGTGCTTTCTTTAAATTGCAGACAATATCACCATGATCAGACAATTGAACTACATCTGGTTGCTCAATGTATACTTCTTCTTCCAAGTCACCATTCAGGAAGGCAAACTTGACATCCATTTGATATACTTTGAAGTCCTTGAAGGCAGCAAAGGCAAGAAATAATCTAACTGCTTCAATTCTTGCCACCGGAGAAAAAGTCTCTTCAAAATCAACTCCTTCTACTTGGGAATAACCCTTGTAGACCAATCTGGCTTTGTTTCTGACTACTTCACCATCTTCATTCAGTTTATTTTGGAAGACCCATTTGGTTCCAATCACATTCTTATTTCTAGGTCTGGGAACAAGATCCCAAGTGTGATTTTTCTCAATTTGCATAAGCTCTTCCTTCATTGCTTTAGTCCAGCTTTCATCATTGCATGCTTCACTCACAATTTTTGGTTCAAACTTTGAAATTAGACAATACTTTTCTGAGTCTTGAGCAATCTTTCTTCTTGTTTGAACACCTTTGCTTTTATCACCTATGATTTGATCTTCAAAGTGATTTAGTCTTACATACCTAGGAGTTTTGGGAATTTCTTGCACTTCTGTTTCTTGAACAGGTTCATTCAAACTTATCTCTTCTTCCTAATTCTCTGGATCAGTCTGGATCTGAATTTCAGAAGGGGCTTGGACTTCTTGGACCAAAACATTATTCTGATCATCTTCTTCATATTCATAAAACTTTGAGGGTTTTTCAATACCTTCATCAACCTTCACATTTGTACTTTCTATAATCTTTCTCAATCTCTTGTTATAACACCAGTATGTTTTACTTTGAGTAGAATAACCCAAGAATATTCCTTCATCACTTCTAGCATCAAATTTGTCAAGATCTTCATCTCTTTTAATGTAACTGTAGACACCCAAATTTGTCCCAACTTTGTCCATGTCTTGCAATACCTTGATAAAAACATTATCCTAGACATCATGTAGCATTTTGTCCTAAATCCCACTCTTAATCCCATTTATCCATTAGCCAATTAATTAAATAAATTTTATTTATTTAATTAAAATCCCATTCAATCCCATCCTTATCCTACTTAGCTAATTAATTAAATAAACTTTATTTATTTAATTAATTTCCATATCATATCCCAATCATAGCCTAAGCCGACTTTCCAATTAATTAAATAAATAAAATTTATTTAATTAATATCCAACTCATATCCCAACTAATTCAAATATTTTATTTGAATTAAGTTCTCATCATAAGCCGACCTTCCAATTAATTAAATAAATTTTATTTATTTAATTAATTTATCTTATCATTAAGCCGACATGTGTGCCTCTTTCATTTAAAAAGATAAGTGGTACTACAGCCTTTTATTTAATATCTTTTATATGTAGTACTTTTTATGTACACATGAGCCCTATTCTCCTTGACACTTGTCAAATGACTACAACTCCCTTGAAGAGTGGGATAACCGAATCAATCCTAGCCATCCACATCAATCATTTAGCTTTTTAATCTCAACCATCCATTTGAACCAAGCCTTTCTTATAAATCAAACCCCTCACAAGCCATTAGCAAGGCAATTGAGCTTCAAGTAACATTACTCTGCCAAATTATCATTAGCATGCATTGAGCTTCAAGTACCATTATTCTGTCAAAATATCATTAGAGCCTTTGCATCCTTCAGCTATCATCCTCATATCATCTTCATCTTAATGTTATGCTACAGAATCGAGCAACCAACACAACAAAGCAATCAATCAATCGAGCTCATCTTGCATCTTCGAGGTATTGAATTATTTGGGTTTAGGTTATGCATGTCATTGTTTGAATCATTTCCATTTACAAATCCAAATTTTTCATTATACATTTTGGCACGCCCGGTGGGACTCACGTCCTTGATTAACCTCTCTTGTTTGAGTTGTTTTTATGAAGTTTAGATCTCTTGGAGCGCCAATCTTTCATTCTTGCAAGCTTTTGTAGCAAAAATTTGCATTTTTCTAACCCTAGTTTGCAAAGATTTGGCTAAAAATGTATGTAGATGATCTCTTAGCCCAAATATAACCTCACCATTGCGTCCGGGAGGCCGTTTCCATAAACTTTGAGTACAAATTTGCCTAAATTTGATGAAAAATGGAGCGTTTGGTGAAGAAAACAACAACCGGACTGCAACAATGTGCTTCTGGCAATTCAGGTCGCTTATGATCAAACAGCATTCGCCTGGGCTAAATCAGCTCGCCTTTGGGCAAACAGCAGTCGCTTATGGTCAAATTTGGTTCGCTTTTGAACAAACAGTGCTCGCTTTTGAACAAAAACTGATAGCATATGGTAAACTTGGTCGCTTATGGTTAACATTTGCATTCCGTCTCCGGCAACTTTCCAGATCGCTTTTGGGCTAACAGTAATCACTTTTTTACATATGTTGATCGCTTTTAGTCAGATACTAATCGCTTTTGCTCATATTTTGATCGCTTTTATCTAAATAGTAATCGCTTTTGTCTTTAACCTAATCGCTTTTGGTCTGACAGTAATCGCCTTCTGCAGAACTAGGGTTTCTGTTGCATCTTTCTTTTTGCAGATACAGGTCGCTTGTAGGCTAAAATTGGTCGCTTTCAGATTTTTTGCATCGCTTATAAGTGTACAGAGTTCGCATCTAGTGTTCTTTCGATCGCATTTGATCTTCAAGGGTTCGTCTGTGTTAAAATATGAGATCGCTTCTGGACACGCAGTGATCGCCTCTGCATCTTTTGCATCGCTTACAAGCCTACACTGCTCGCATCTAGTGCTTTTCTAGATCGCATTTAAGCTACAGGGGCTCGCATGTTGCTAAAAGGAGATCGCTTATGATTAACAGTAAATCGCCTATGCACTTGTCTTAACCGCCAAGGTTCACCTGTACCTTCTGCATGCCAAAGGAAGCTATTTTTTCAAACTTGCATAACTTTCACATACGGAGGCCAAATCGCACAAACAAGGACTCGCTGGAAAGCTGGGAGGACAAGCTTCACAAATGTACCACTTTTATCAGGTGACTGTATTGTTTTTCAGGCTTTTTTATCAGTTAAAGTTCAGGTTCATTGCAAACTTCATTTGAGCATAACTTGAGCAATTTTGATCGTTTTTCAGCGAAACTTTTTTTCAAATTGCTTAGAATCTCCTGAACTTTCTGTTTATTTAATCTATTTTTCTATATCAGATCATTTGCATCATAATTTTCAGATTTCATCCTTTTCATGTAATCATCTTCTTTGCAAGTTTACTTGTTTCTTTTTGGAATTGGTGACTTGTAAGGGCATTTGAGGAGCTGAAGCAGCATTGGCATCAACATCTACAGCAAATTGGAAAGTGATTGTATCAGGTGCACTCATTCTAATCTTTCATCTTCTAATCTTGTTTGCAAACACATTTGGACTTTGGGCATAAAACGAACAACTTGTTTGCAATCATACCATTGAAATTGGGCTAAAACGAACCATTGTCTTTCATCACATTTGGATTTGGGCTTTAAAACAAACAAGTGCTTGCATTGTCTTCCACACATTGAATGTCTAAGGTTAATGAACCCCATGCGAGTGTGACCAAGTAAATGTGTATGCTCTCTCCTCGCGTCCCAACACGAACTTGGAGATCAAAAACATTTACTTGTGTTGCTTTTGTTTAGCCTTAGAGGGGCCTGCCTTGGTATCCACCCCAAGGGAATGACCTCAAGCGGTACTTTCATCCGGTCCGCTATAAAAATCAGAGGATAAGGCGAAAGCCAAGTCTAACCGGTATTAGCGCTCACCATACAGTGCTAACTCGAAAGGAGGTGTACCTTTGTGTATATTAAAACTCCTAGTAGGGTTAGTTAAAGTCTTAAGTGGCTTGCTGGATGCTCGTGGGGTGCCGGTCCCCTGGATTTTCACTAGAACCTCCTTGTGATAGTGGCCTTGCCTTGACTAGGACTTGTTGAATTGTCTTCACGTGCTTGCTTAACCATCATCACATTCTTCCAAACTAACAACTTGCTTATGTGTCTTGCGTGAGTGATTCATGTGTGTATATGCATAATCATTTGTTTGAATATTGCCATATCAAGCTCTAAACACCAAACACATAAACAAATCAATCTAAACACATCATCTAAACATTCCACATCATCATCCAAATCCCTAAACAAGCACTTGCTAAAAGGACTTAAGACAAACACTTGGTGACAACATGTCTACACTAGAGGACCCAACAATCAAATTCCAAAGATTCCTCCAAAATCTTTATCAAGGATCACAACCCCTAAACCAAGACACCATTGAAATATTACAATTCTTCATCCAAAAAGCTCAACCCCACGTAAGCCAATCACCTCATCTACAAAACCTCGTAACCCAAGTTCAACACCTTTTAGCCACTAGTCAAGCTCGACAAGTACAACAATCCTTAGCCACTCCATACCAACCTAATCCACCTCATAGCCACATGTCATATCCATCCACTTCATATCAACCCAATCTACCTATCCACCAAGTCAATACCACATCAACCTATGAACATCCACCTCAAGCTTATCCAATCCCTCATACCACCATTCCAATGCATTATCAAGCCCATCCACAAGGCAATCAAGTGATATTACAAGAACAACATCCAAGTCCCAATAGTGCTTTGTACATAAATCAAGCACATCCAAGTACACCTTTTCAACAAGACCATCAAGCACCATTGATAGACCTAAGTCCACCTCTGCAACAAGAAACACATGCAAATCCCAATGGCCCCTTGTACATAAATCAAACAAGCCCAAGTTATTCTATGCAAGATCCAATTACCTTTGACAAGGGGGATACCAATCTAGAGTGGCCTTCATCATCTAATCACACACCAACACATGAGCTAACTAATCCTATCCCAACACCACCATGTGATCCTATTCCTAGTCCATTGGTCCATCAACCCTCCAAATCACCAAGCCCTTCATTACCTTCCTCGCCATGTCATTCTAATCGTTCACCAAAGGATGCGGCTGAGAGAGTTTTACAAAGGATGCTTGAAGCAAAACTCATTGAACTTCCTAAAGTCAAACCATGTGAAGAAAGTCCATATGATGAACATGATTATTGTGCATATCATAGGACCAAAGGCCATAATACAAATCAATGCCCAACATTTCTCTCAATTGTTTACAAGGTGTACCCACCTATAATGGGAAATCGTGCCACATCACCCCCATCTAGTCCAAATTCTAATCCATCCAATCCAATTAGCTCTCAACCTAATCCTAGTCCTAATCCTAATCCAACACCATCTACCATTATCATCCATCCATTATATTTTCCATCCACCCATACACTTGCAAAGGATGTGATCCATTGGCTACTAGATAGGAATAGACTACCCCTATGTCAAACACCAATTCATGAGCCTACCAATGAACTTCCAAAGGTCATGTCCAATCCTATAATCTCATCATGTGGTTCACATATCCTTGAGCCTCTTCAAGAGCCTTCCATTAACATGCCTAGCCCTTTAAGCCCATCATGTGACCTACAAGCCAACAAGTCTATTCAAGAGTCTCCAACCACAAGCCTAAGTCAAGAGCCTATCAAGTCCACTCAAGAACCTTCCACTTCCATCCAAAGTCAAGAGGTATGTCAAGAGCATAATCTTAAACATGTGGAAATATTGAACCTTAATCTTAATCAAGATCAAAGCACCTCTACATTCAACCTATCCATGACCTACTTGTGGGTTGCCCTCAAGCTGTTAGCCATCACCATGACCTTATTCATGAGAAAAGTTATCCCTTTTATAGCCCACTTAATCCTATTTTTGCTCATAGTTATGATCAAGGTTCTAGGTAAGATCATGAAAACCATGATGATCCATTTGGCAAAACTTTATCTATCTCATGATCAAGATGATATCTATGATGAAGAACCTATTAAAAAGTACCTTGATCCTATCCATAATCCCATAACCATCCATGAGCAAGATATCCAAATTGCTCCTAGTCATCCTCCATCTAGCCCTATCCATAATGAGCAAACATCCACTTGTCATAATGAGACATGTGCCTCTCAAGAACACATAAGCATAGAAGATCAAACCAATAACTTGGATCTTAGTGAACACAATGCTAATGATCCTCCCTCCACATCTACCATCGATCCCGTTTCAAGTCCACCATCATGTCCTAGTGGTCTTACCACCTTCCTCCAAGAATGTTCTTCCTTAGGACAACAACAACCATTGTCCTCCATTTCATCTTCTCCATCCAATAAAGAACTCAAGTATAGTTCCCAAAACACACCTCGTCCCATAGTCAATCGCATACTCCAAAACATGAACTACCAAGGCAAAGGTCTAGGCCTTTATGAACAAGGTATTTTGGAGCCAAACCATGTCAAAATCCCTCCATGCTCATATGGCCTTGGATACACACCCCAAGGTAAACAAGGCCAAGATGTTGGTAATCCCTTCATACATCCTAAATCTACCACTTTCCATCACAAACCTTATCATCTACCCAAAACATATGTAGCCAATCCACCTCCATCAACTTACAAACTCCAAAAGCATGTGACCATACACCTTCCGCCATCCACTTTGCCTCCACTTTTACCAACTCCAAATATCCCTCCATCCACCTTGCCACCATTGCTTCCAACACCTAACATACATATCATTCATAAGTATCCTTGCATCCCTAATCATGACCAACAAAAGCACACATCGTTTAAACATAAAGCTTCCAATAATTCCATCCACTCCACCCACCCCATGGGATTCAAAAGCAAAATTTTTGATGTCTCTACCTACAAAGCTAAAAGTCCTACCAAAAATCCTAAGGACTCTCATGCCTTAGGGCACAAACATGAAAAATCAATGCAAATAACCAAAGCAAAGCAATCCAAAAAGCTATCCAAGCCCATACCTCCAAATGCAAAGCCCAAAAACAAAATGGTTTGGGTTCCTAAGCAAATAGCTAGTAAGTCAAATGAGGCATCCTCCTCTACATCTCAAGAATCCCAACTACCTATCTCCATCCAAGAGCCTATATCCATTGAAAACTTCTATTCCCTTAAAAAGTCCCACAAGCAAAGCAAAAGCACTAAAAATACCAAATCTATGTGGGTTCCTACATCACTTCATCAACCATCTCCTAAGCAAACATCTCCATTGCTTCCTACACCACCATCTCACCAAAAGCTTCAATGTTTATCACGGTGTGTGCAACCATTGGTCTTGGTTCCCTTCCATTCCAAAACATTCCCACATACCTCCATCTCCCCATCTTCCATCTATTATCCTGCATATCTCCCCCATGCTATCCCTAGGGTCCATGCTTTGGCATAAACTTTTCATCCATATTCATTCCATAAGCCTATATAAATCCACACCATAAGCTACTAGCCTACCCTACCATAATTCTACATCATAATCCATTATCTACCTAATCCATCTCCCATCCATGCAATCCCTTATCAACATCTATGAGCATAATGACATGGTCCACGCGATGACATCCATCTCTAATGGGACACTATCACCTCACATAGCACTAGCCACTTGAGTCCCTCCTATCCATTACCATGGTGAAAACCTGGCAAATAGGTGCCATGTGTAATTGTCATGCTATCCCATCAAAGCAAAAAGAAGAAAAAATCAAAATAAAAAAAGTAAAGATAAATCCCTTCGTCCAACGGTGAAAACCTAGTAAACAGGCACCTTGGATAAGTACCATGATGAAAACCTAGCAAATAGGCGTCATGTGTAAGTTGATCTTCTATGTCACTTACACTTGGGGGCACATTGTTTCATCCAACCTATCTATTTCCAAACTATCCATCCCATTATATCATTTTCCATCTTATCATGTCCTACCGTTACCATACCATTCTACCATCCTTAGCCATTACATCCATATACCTATCTTATTGAACCCATTTATCCATCCTCCTTCTTTTGATCTTGATGAAGACATAGGGGAAAAATGTTGAAACATGTTTGGATATTTCTTGACATACATTCTTTCCAAACCAAGTCCTATCCATTGACCATTTATCCATCTCATTTAAACCAATCCATCATGTCACCCCTTGGTCATGAACTTTGTCCTATAAAAATCCTAAGCATTACCACCGATAATGGAGCAAGTTCTTCCTATGCAACATAGCCTTTGGAGATCACATCCTAGCTCCTTTATGATCCATCCACTATGGAATATCCTTATCATGAGCTTTTCATCTTATAGCTTATCCCCATCTGTTTATCATGAGCTTTCCACTATAACCTACCTATCTATTTATCATGGGGCAAGCATCCATCCCTTATATGGCCTATCCCTTTATCCATCCAACTCTCATGAGCCTTCCATCCCATTTACTATCATCCATCCTTTTATCTATCCAATCCCATTCCTCCATCCTTGCACCTAGACTTGGTTTTCTCCCTTGTCATTGGTATCTAGCACAAAGGCTACCCAATTGTAAATCCATTGACATTTAAAACCTTCAAAAACACAAAAAAAATAGAATATCCCCAAAAAAACAAAACAAAACCAAAATATTCCAAAAAATCCAAAAAATTAAATATCCAACGAAAAAGCCAAGCAATAAAACCAATCATCATCAATCTAAAACAATCCACTTCAACATTCAATCAACATCAAATCATCATCATTATCAATTCTTCCTATCCATCACATTTATTCATCCATTTCAATCAATCACTTATTCCAATCATATCAATCTAATCAATCTAAGCAATGATCTTAAATCCAAGTCACATTAATCCATATCAAGCAAGCCAATCAATCAAGGAACATTATCCAATCAAATCAACAAGTTTTTGATCCTAATCTTGTCATGAGCCCAATCAATCATCATCAATCATCATTAATGGGATATAGCTTTCCCACATCCTTGTGTTGATCTAGGGATATAGCTTTCCCCGCAATGACAACACTATCATCATCAAACAATCAATTATTGGTTTATGACTTGACAAGGGCAATACCTTGTTTGTTTTACATCCTTTGAGCATACTGAGAACACTTGCTTATGCTTAGATTTAGTGGACACTCTCATCATCACACCATCCATAGCTCATCATTCAAAACAATCCAATCATCAAGACAATCAACCTAGCAATAGCAGACATTACAACCAAAGCACATCAAGCCAACTATCAAAACAAATCCTATCAATCATCAGCATCAACACCAACGCCAATCAACGCAATCAGATCACGCCAACCATCAAAACAAATCCAATCACTTTAGCAAATCAAACGCAACTCAATCCACCACATATCATCACATCATCAACATTTCATCAATCTCAATCCATTTTTATCATCTCATCAATAAAACACAACATCAGAACTACATCTCATTTCCATCGTTAAGTGCCTTGATCCCATGGATATAGGGTATGTAGGCAGTCTGGAGTACGAAGGAAGTGCCCAGATTCAGGCACAAGCGATTTTCCTCTTTCTTCTCTCATCATTTCTTCTATCATCTATCTTATACATCATCAATAAGCAACTTCTTCCAATTAATCTATCATAGCACATCAATCTAATCATCACTTCATCTTTATCCATCATTTCATCATCTTCAAATCATTTCAAACAAGGCTCCCAATGCAAGTCAATCCTTAATCCATACCAATCAAGTTAATCAATCAAGCCAAGTTATCCAAACACAATCCATGGTCTTGATCCTAGCCTTGTTGTAAGCCAAATCAATCAATCAACTAGCCAACCAACTCAACAAACAACCTTGTGTTGATCTAGGGATATAGCTTTCCCCGCAATGACAACACTATCATCAACAACTAACAATTAATCATTGGTTTACAGCTTGACAGGGGCAATACCTTGTTTGTTTTTGTATCATTTGTGCATGCTTGCTTGCTTGCTTGTATGTGTTATCATTTTATCTTGCATTTGTATCATATCGATATCATTTCCAGCTAATATTCATATCTTGTGTATGTTGGAATAGCTTTTTGCACTATCCTTTGCATCTGAGGTCATATCATACCTTTTGTGCATTAGGACTTCAATGCTCTAAGTTTTCTTCCTCATACGTTAGACAAGGTTGTATTACACTGGGGCACGAGACATATCATCACCTTGGTTCCTTATACCTTGGTGCATAACGTCTAGTGCTATATCAAACATCATGGTTGCTCACCTTCCATTGCAGCATAACACATCATCCATTTCTTCTATCCATTCCCTTATCTTTCTTTTGTAGCCAAGCCATTTGTTTTCGAGAGCATACCCGTGTTTGTCCAACCCACCTATCCTCTCGAGGGGGCATCACCAACCTATCCTTTCTATCATCATCATCATCATCATCATCAACATCCCTATCAATTATCCATACCTTAACTTCTTTGAAATGATGTTACTCGACATAAATCTTATCATCTCAAACATCATCTCAAAGAGGGGCAAAATGTAGACACCCAAATTTGTCCCAACTTTGTCCATGTCTTGCAATACCTTGATAAAAACATTATCCTAGACATCATGTAGCATTTTGTCCTAAATCCCACTCTTAATCCCATTTATCCATTAGCCAATTAATTAAATAAATTTTATTTATTTAATTAAAATCCCATTCAATCCCATCCTTATCCTACTTAGCTAATTAATTAAATAAACTTTATTTATTTAATTAATTTCCATATCATATCCCAATCATAGCCTAAGCCGACTTTCCAATTAATTAAATAAATAAAATTTATTTAATTAATATCCAACTCATATCCCAACTAATTCAAATATTTTATTTGAATTAAGTTCTCATCATAAGCCGACCTTCCAATTAATTAAATAAATTTTATTTATTTAATTAATTTATCTTATCATTAAGCCGACATGTGTGCCTCTTTCATTTAAAAAGATAAGTGGTACTACAGCCTTTTATTTAATATCTTTTATATGTAGTACTTTTTATGTACACATGAGCCCTATTCTCCTTGACACTTGTCAAATGACTACAACTCCCTTGAAGAGTGGGATAACCGAATCAATCCTAGCCATCCACATCAATCATTTAGCTTTTTAATCTCAACCATCCATTTGAACCAAGCCTTTCTTATAAATCAAACCCCTCACAAGCCATTAGCAAGGCAATTGAGCTTCAAGTAACATTACTCTGCCAAATTATCATTAGCATGCATTGAGCTTCAAGTACCATTATTCTGTCAAAATATCATTAGAGCCTTTGCATCCTTCAGCTATCATCCTCATATCATCTTCATCTTAATGTTATGCTACAGAATCGAGCAACCAACACAACAAAGCAATCAATCAATCGAGCTCATCTTGCATCTTTGAGGTATTGAATTATTTGGGTTTAGGTTATGCATGTCATTGTTTGAATCATTTCCATTTACAAATCCAAATTTTTCATTATACAGTAACATTTGCTACCAAAGACTCTGAAATACTTCACAGTGGGAGTGATGCCAAACTAGAGTTCATAAGGGGTCTTACCAGTATTGCTTCTAATTTGTACTCGATTAAGAGTATAGACAGCAGTGCTTACAACTTCTCTCTAGTAGATCTAAGGAACATTTGCTTCCATCATCATGGTTCTAGATGCTTCTTGGATGGTTTGTTTCTTTCTCTCCACTGCTCCATTCTGCTGTGGAGTCCTTGGAGTAGACAACTATCTTTTTATCCCATGTTTCTCACAGAATTCTATGGATTCTCCACCTCTATCAGACCTGAGACATTTTATGTTTAATCCAGTTTCATTCTCTACCATAGCTTTGAATATTTTGAATTTCTGAAGAGAGTTAGATTTCTCTTTCAGAAAAGTCACCCACATCATTTGGGAGTGGTCATCAATTAATAACTTGAAGTATCTATCACCTTGCAAACTCCTGATTCTTGCCGGACCACATAGATCAGTATGTACTAAGTCCAACAATCTGGTAGAAGACTATTCCTTACTTTTGAATGTGACTCTACTTTGCTTACCCAACTGACATTCTTTGCACAAGCTATTAGTAGGTTTCACTAGTCTTGGAAGATCTCTTACAACCTGAGTGTTGCTTATCTTGATGATATTATCAAAATTCACATGACACATTCTCCTATGCGACAACCAACTCTAATCAATTTGAACAAATAAACAACTTTTCCCAGTACCAACCAAGTGGAAGATGTTACCTTTTGTTTGAGTATCGGATACAATCTCTGTTCCAGAACTTTCAAAGATCTTACATTTTCCATTTTTGAATTAGAGATCATAGCCTTTGTCCACCAACTATCCAACACTGAGAAGATTGTGCTTCAGACCTTCAACATACAATACATTACTGGTTTTGTTCTTTCCATCAAAAGAAATAGTTTCTCTACCTCTGATTCTGCCAGCAAAATTATCACCAAATTTTATAACTCCTCCTTCATATCTTTCCAAATCTATAAACTTATTTTTGTCACCTGTCATATGGTGGGAGCATCCACTATTAATGACCCAATCATCCTTTTCTTCAACTTGGGCAGCCAGAGCTCTTTCTATCATTTTATGATTGACAGATTCAGAGGGCATTGGATCTTCTTCCTTGATGGCAATAAACACCTAGTCACTTCAAGATTTATTTCTTGTATCTGATTCATCATCTGTTACTCCTTCATCATCATCATCTTCATGAACATAGTAACATTTCTTTTGGAATCTTGATCTGTTAGAATTTTCCCTTGAAAATCTTTCCGGACACCTTGAGGCAAAATGACCAATCTTATTGCAGTTGAAACATTTGAAGGCCAATTTTCCTTCATACTTACCGGATCCTCTTGGCAGTCTTTTTGTAATAAGGGCTTTAAGTTGAGCAGCTTGTTGGCAAGAGACACTATATGGATTCATGGTTGTTGTCATTGATGGCAACAAAGGTCATCCCACATATCCGCAAGTCATGATATGTCTCTACCGGAAGTCAGATTGAAGATTGTGGTGGTCCGGTGAACAAGAACAGAGCATGTGGCAAGGTCCGACAGATTGGTCCGGATCTCTCAGAGGAAGTGTCTTGGTGCAGTGCGGATCTGGGGAAGTCAAGAGGACTATCCTGAGTAGTATATTCCAAGGATTTAGCCTCCGGAGATGGACAAGGAAAAAGATATGAATAGTTGAGTACCGGATTCCTGAGAGACAGTGAAAACAGAGGAAGAACTGACTGACTGAGTATCAAACTACTTTCCGGATGTGTTACAGATGATGATAAAGGTTGCAGAGGCATGAATCATGTTTGGCCGACATAATTGATGATATCTACAAGTATATGCTTGATCCGCATTGCTTGGTGAGCAAGGATTCAGCCGACAGAACTAAGTTTGTAAGAAACTAGACTGTTCCGGATGCCGACTAGAAAGATGATGAAATTACTTGTGCGGATATATATAGAGGATGGATTTAGTGGTAAAGTGTGGGAATGAATGTGAGGATATGCGAACAAGTCCAGAGTAGAGCAGAAGTAACAAGAAAGATCCGGTATGTGAAAGGACAGCAGACTAAAGAACAGAGGAAAGATGAAGTGCAGCAGATCAGTATACTGAACCTAACCGGAACTGAACTCCAGCATATGCAGATGCTTCCAATCAGTTCAAGACTGTGATTCTAATCACTTTGTAAGACAGTGTGTCTTCTTGTAGGCAGTGAGCCTCTTGTGAGCAGTGTGCTCGGGCAGTGAGCCCTAATTGGCAAGTGCCATTTTTGTAATTTCCTATTCTTCTAACAGAGAATAATTCTTGGGTTAATCACCCCGTGGTTTTCTCCCTTAACAGGGTTTCCACGTCAAAAATACTGTGTCATGTGTTTCTTGTTTCATGGTTTATGTTTTGTGTTTGATTTTATGCTGCTTCAATTAAAAGGAAAGTTTAATAAGGGAAATAATTAGGATAACTGATTCACCCCCCCCTCTCAGTTATCAACAATTGGTATCAGAGCCAAGTTCCTCCTAATAGAGCCTAACAGCTTGAGGAAGATCTGGGATTTCAAATGGATGCATATGGTTTAAGGGAGCAACTCAAGACTGCCCTTGAGGATCTTGAACAGTCAAATTCTGAAGTCAGTGAATTAAAGGAAAGACTCAAACAGGCTGATGAATTCATGAGAGAATTAAAAGACAAATTAAGTCTCTCTATGAAAAAGAGAAAGGAGCTGCTTCAACAGTTGGCAAGACAAAGTGAAGAAAGCAATACAAGTGAGGAATTGACTGAGCAAACCAAGTTATGTGAAAAGTTATCAAAAGAAGTCATTATGTTAAGACATGAAATGGAATCAGGAACTATAAAGTTTACTCAAGAGATTGAAGAAAAAAGAAAGGCTGAAGACAATCTAAGACAATCTCTTAAAGAAAAATCAGAAGAATGCCACCAGATGGACAGGATTATCAGACACCTTGAATCTGATCTTGAAGATTCCAAAGATAATGAAGGAAAACTTGAGGATCAAATTGCCTCTCTCAAAAGAGACCTTCAAACAGCAAATGAATATAAAGAGAAATTCAAGATAAGTTCTGCTCAACTTGAAGTTCTTCTTGGAAGTCAAAAGAGGACAGATGACAAGTATGGCTTGGGATATGAGAAAGGAGAAAGCTCCGGATCCGGTCAGAAGAATCTTGGATCAGAAAATCCAAGGAGCAGGCCTAGAAGACCTCCGGTAAGACAGCCAAATGCTCAAAAATATCCATCCTTCAATGGATACTGCCACAGCTGCAACCATTTTGGTCACAAAGCTAATCAGTGCAGAATGAGAATGAATCAGATTAATTCATCCTTCTCCGGACAGTGCTTCAACTGCAAAAGGTATGGACACAAATCCCATGAATGCAGAATTATGCAAGTAAACAAATCATTCAAAGGTAGATGCTTTACATGCAATAGAGTAGGTCATATGGCTAATCAATGCAGATCAAGGGGATATCAGTTAAATATGCAAAGAAATGTTATTTGTCAAATCTGCAATAGGTCCGGTCATAATGCTAAAGTCTGCAGAAACAAGAATCAGGACAAAAGAGGTCCGGTGTATAATCAGAATCAAGACAAGGGTAAACAAAAGATGAATGCGGATGAAGTTAGGAATCAGATGAGCAAGATTTGGGTGAAGAAAAGCTCAGAGAATGTAGAGGTTGGATCCGCACCAGATTCTGGTGCTGATATTTCTTCCGGAAATTAAAAAGTGAGCTCAGGCTCAGGGGGAGACTCAAAGAAGATTCTGTTCCCCCAGCCAAACAAGTTGTGCCGGATGTGGCACAAGATGCGGATTAAAGGGTTTGTAGATATAAGTCCTGAGATGCTTCAGTCAAGTTTTCAGAGGTCCGCATGGAGTTATGAAGAAGCTGTGTTCGATTAAGTTAGACCTGTTCAGGGAGGTGCTCCGGTATGATAAAGGATTACAAAAAGGTCCGGAGAGATCCGGAAATGCACGATCTTGTCTTGCGGATTGGACAGAGTGTTTGGGATGTTCTTGTAATATGTTACCTAGATTTATTCATGATTTAAAGATCCGGATGATATTCAGTGATCAGGACTAATCCGGGATACTCCAAGCTGTCCAGACATGGTAAACCGGAATAATGCAGGTGAAGCATTTATTGCAGACAGATATTAGGGTTTGCGGAGCAATATAAGGGATTTCTCAAAAGTTATCTGCTCATTCTACACTTGAGAAGAAGCGAATAGTGGAGCTCTGCAACAAGGTTCATCAAGCACACCAAGGATCTCCTGCCGAAGCTATTGCATAAAGAAATCAATCCAACCACTCCGTGCAAACCGAAGGCGCATAAGGTATTCTTCGTTTTTCATTGCCTCACTGCAAATCTTTGAAGAATGGCTACTCCAAACATAGTTAAGATCTCTGATAGACCTCGCCCCTCATTCAAGAAACATCCCTACAAATCGTTGGAGGTAGATCCACTAGGAGCCTTCTCTAGTGTTCCCCACGGAGTCTTACATACTAAAGATATTAGGGTTTACATACACGCAAACATTGAGGAATTTGGGGAATTCAAATTAAGAGACCTCTATCACAAGCAACTGATAGACAATGCTTTTGAGCTCAAACCAGAGTATAAGGGTATCCAGAAGAAACAATTTGAGCAATTCATTCATTTCCCTAGCTTTGAAGAAGATGAATGGGTCCGGTATGTACTGAGCAGGATGCATGACAACTTCCTTTGGCTAGATAGACCCTGCAAGATCACAAAAGAAGCAATTAGAGCAGTAACTGGTCTATACTCTTCCGGGGGGGTACCTATCCTCAAATCTGTCAAGAACAACGTTGTAACTGAGGCCACCGGATCAAAATATGATAAGAGAGCAATGACCATTGAAGATATTTCGGATCCGGATATCAAATATGCATCAATGATAATAGGATACAAGATCTATCACTCCAGCAGGGAGAATTCTGTATCCGGAACTGCAATATACACAGCATATGAAATGCTAAGAAAGAATGCAGATTATGATCTTTGTGAACTACTACTAAGCCAATTGATGGAAAATGTACAGAAAATCAAGAAAGACAAGAAGAACTCCTTTAAGTATGGTACTCTCATTGTATGTCTCTTCTTTTACTTCATGAATGAGCTACCCGGAACAAGTGGATGGGTATGGCAGAATGACAAACCTGTTGCAGTCCAGATAAGAGACTATTTGCATGGACTTGGGGATGCAAAAGCGAGAAATACAGCTCTATGGGGATACTTCAAAAACTTTCAGAGCATGATGCAAGCAAGAGAGAGAATTCCCCAGTCACTCATTGAGAAATACAAGGACTCAGTATGTTTTATGGTTGACACTGATCAGTGCCTAATGGAGGCAGTGGAGCCAAGGACTGTCTGGATCATGCCCATGGGGTATGAAGTTGATGAACAGATAGTAGAGCTGCATGTTCAACACATGCTAAGTCAGCCCAAAGATCCTAAGGCAGAAAGGTTTGGAACCTTTGAGGAGCTGAGCGTGAAATTACATGTAGAACTCAGGGAACCTGAGATTAAAAGAAAAGTGAGAAAAGAAGTAGAGCACATTGCTCAAGGCCTAGGCATCTCAAAAGAGGCACTTGATGCCAGCCGGGAAAAGAGGAGAAAGGCTGAGGAAGAAGAGAAAAGCAAAGAAAGTGCTCCGGTTGAAACCCCCACCCGGACCAGATCATCAAAGAGATCTGCACCTTCCACAACCAAAAGCTCAAAACCGGAAGTCCAGGCATCCGGTAAAAGATCCAAGACAAAAGCATCAAGGGCTTATGAAAGCCAAAAGGATGAAGAGGAGACAGAATCAGATGAAGGAGTAAGAGAAGTAAAGAAACAGAAAAAGAAAGGATCCGGTAAGCCCTCCACAGGCCAAGACAAGGAGGAAATGGCAGAGGTAACTGTTGAAAAGCCCACTCTGTCACTAGAGAGCATAATCAAGTCGGTCACGGTGGATGGAAACCTTCAACCAATGACTGAATCCTATGATGACTTCAGTGAGGCAGACCAAAAGACTCTGCAGGAAGCCACAATATCTGAACACATACAATAAGGCTTTCATTGAGATCATATCTCTCATTCCTAAAAGCCTAGAGAAGGAAATGGAAGTAAGAAAGAATAATGCGCATGCCAAAGATCTTGAGATCCGGGAGCAGATAGCTATTCAGCTATATCCTCAAATTGATCCCAAGACAATGAACATGATCTTCAAGGACTGCAGAGATGAGTTCAGAAGTAAAGCCAGGATGAATCAGCTCATGCTTGGTGAGACTGACAAAGTGGCACAAGAGACAGAGGAGATCCTCCGGAAGGCCTTCAAAAGGTTCAATCTTCCTGTTGTAGAGGACTTAGGTGCAGAAACAGCTGCTGACTTGGAATCTTCTATTCCGGAAGAAGTGAGCCCTGAACAGACAAGTGAGGACTTGGGACCCTCTGCTCCAGAAGAAGTGACCCATGAACAAGCAAGCATCTCTCCTCCGGTTTCCCCTACAGTCTCCGGATCCAAAGAAGAAGAGCAATTGCAGGAGAAGGAAGCAGTGGTGACAGACAAAGAGGTTGACAGTTCTAAGACTGCAGAAGAAAAGAAACATCTGTCTCCGGCAAGAGACACTGCACAAACTGTTCAACAATTTTTGAGCAAAGAAACTCTAGAGATTGATGAACCGGAGCTTCTAAAAGGTCCATTTGATTTTGACTCTCTCTCTCTCCGGTACAAACAATGAAGATAGCTTCATTTGCAAATGCCAAGGCAAATGAAAAGCTCCTAAAGTCTCATATGGAGGACTGTGAGTTGATAGAGGCTGCTTCCGGAGTACTTGTAAAGATCATGCCATCAATCCAAATAGATCCGACTGCCTCCACTTCCGGTAATCTAAAAACCTTAGTCAGCAGTATTGATACACATTTTAATTCTCTAGAAAAATCAGCTGAAGACAAGGTCCGGAAGGAATTTTTGGATAAGAGATTTTCTGAAATATTAGAATTAATCTCTAAGGATAGGAAGATTGTAAGCATTGGAATAAAGAGCTTAGAAAATGCTCTTAAGGATGGCGGTGACATCTACAAATTTTGTATATCTTGGTCAAAGGCAACAACAGCAATTGACAAGAAAATAAAAGAAGAACAGGACAAGCTTCAAAGCTTATCTCAAAGTTTTGATCCTCTCTCTTCCTCTATAATAAATCAAGAATGTCAGACTATTGCAGTCTTGAATGAAATGAAGAATCTTGAGAAGGAGAGGAAGAACATTACCAACCGGATGGGAGAACTTAGAAGGATTATAGTCCCTAAGTTGGAAACGATGCATGAGGCCATCAGTGATGCCCAGACCACCGCCCATACAAAAGATCCGACAGATCTCAGGCGGGCAGAAGCTTTTGCATTTTTGCTGAGTGGTCACATTTCAATCCTGGACAGAATGAAGCTTAGTTGGGCTACTGAAATGGTTCAACTGCAGACATCCTTTGCAGACATTCTGCAGTATATGTGAGTATGTAAATATGCGGCTATATATAGAAAATTTTTGAAAATTTTGGTGTGCGGACCCTACCCTTTGCCATTGATGTCAAAGGGGGAGTGAGGAGCAGTGAAAAATGAGGAATCCAACTCAGGGGGAGTTCCGGAAATTGTATATAAAGACAGAGCATCAGCAAAGGGGGAGCATAGTGTAAACACTTAGTCATTTTTCACTAAGTGTTGCCATCAATGCCAAAGGGGGAGATTGTTGGCAAGAGACACTATATGGATTCATGGTTGTTGTCATTGATGGCAACAAAGGTCATCCCACATATCCGCAAGTCATGATATGTCTCTACCGGAAGTCAGATTGAAGATTGTGGTGGTCCGGTGAACAAGAACAGAGCATGTGGCAAGGTCCGACAGATTGGTCCGGATCTCTCAGAGGAAGTGTCTTGGTGCAGTGCGGATCTGGGGAAGTCAAGAGGACTATCCTGAGTAGTATATTCCAAGGATTTAGCCTCCGGAGATGGACAAGGAAAAAGATATGAATAGTTGAGTACCGGATTCCTGAGAGACAGTGAAAACAGAGGAAGAACTGACTGACTGAGTATCAAACTACTTTCCGGATGTGTTACAGATGATGATAAAGGTTGCGGAGGCATGAATCATGTTTGGCCGACATAATTGATGATATCTACAAGTATATGCTTGATCCGCATTGCTTGGTGAGCAAGGATTCAGCCGACAGAACTAAGTTTGTAAGAAACTAGACTGTTCCGGATGCCGACTAGAAAGATGATGAAATTACTTGTGCGGATATATATAGAGGATGGATTTAGTGGTAAAGTGTGGGAATGAATGTGAGGATATGCGAACAAGTCCAGAGTAGAGCAGAAGTAACAAGAAAGATCCGGTATGTGAAAGGACAGCAGACTAAAGAACAGAGGAAAGATGAAGTGCAGCAGATCAGTATACTGAACCTAACCGGAACTGAACTCCAGCATATGCAGATGCTTCCAATCAGTTCAAGACTGTGATTCTAATCACTTTGTAAGACAGTGTGTCTTCTTGTAGGCAGTGAGCCTCTTGTGAGCAGTGTGCTCGGGCAGTGAGCCCTAATTGGCAAGTGCCATTTTTGTAATTTCCTATTCTTCTAACAGAGAATAATTCTTGGGTTAATCACCCCGTGGTTTTCTCCCTTAACAGGGTTTCCACGTCAAAAATACTGTGTCATGTGTTTCTTGTTTCATGGTTTATGTTTTGTGTTTGATTTTATGCTGCTTCAATTAAAAGGAAAGTTTAATAAGGGAAATAATTAGGATAACTGATTCACCCCCCCCTCTCAGTTATCAACACAACTTCTGCTTCATCTTCTTCCAGATCTTTTCTTTCTTTTTCATACCATGATAGTTTCTTTGAGGAGTTTTCTCCCAGATCAAACTTGTGTTTGCCTTTTACAGAGGCACTAGCTTTGAATACACATTTAGTCTTGGGGGGTACATCTCCAAACTCGGCCAGTTCAAATGTAGCTAATTTTCCAACCAATTGATCTCTTGTGATATTTGAAAAAGATCTGAATTCTTCAATAGCAGCAACCTTGTATTTGTAAGCAGGAGGTAGGGATCTGAGAACTTTGGTAACAATCTCATCTTCATCCAAGATTCCACTAGCACACCTAATGCCACAAACAAGATCATTTACTTTTGGCATAAAAGTAGTTATATTCTCATCTTCATTCATCTTCAGGTTTTCAATTTTTCCTTTCAGACTCTGTAGCTTGGCACATTTAACATATTTGTCTCCTTCATGCAGAAGTTCCAATTTTTCCCAAATCTCATATGCAGTTTTTAGATCTATAACATTTTTCAGCTCTGAATCAGATAAGGCACTTAGTAGAGCTTCTTTAGCCTGAAGATTGTCTTTAGCATCTTTGATTTCATCTACAGTTCTTGGACCATTCTGTGGAGGAATATACTTCTTTGAATCCATGATCCAATATTGCATTCCCATAGATTGCAAGTGACATTCCATGAGGCTTTTCCAAAGAGTGTAACTGGTTCTGTCAAACCTCAGACTATCCTTTTTGTGGGAAGACATCTTGGATCTCCTCAAGCGGTTAAGCTCTTTTGGAGGAACTTAGCTCTGATACTAATTGTTAGATTCAAGACAGACAACTGAGAGGGGGGGTGAATCAGTTGTCTAAAAAACTTTCTCTTATTAACCACTTAAATCCTTCTTGTAATTCAACAACACAATAATAAATCAATCATGGAAACATAATGCAACAATTCAAGAGCAGAAACACATTAACACATATGACACCAAGATTTTAACGGGGAAAACCCGGTTAAGGGAGAAACCATGGGGTGACTAACCCAAGATTGTATTCTCTGTTAAAAGAATAAGAAGAACAAAATGGCACATGCCAATTAGGGCTCACTACCCAAGCACATTGCTCACAAAAGGCCCACTGCCTACATGAGACACACTGTCTACAGAATAATAACTATTACATACTTGAACTGAAGAATAGCATCTTCACCATGCTTGAGTTAGTTCCATTTAAGCCCAATACTTCTGCTCTGCCTTTTGCTTTCCTTCTCTACCACACTCTCATCTTCGCCAAGATACTTTTGAAATGACTTCACAACTCTTATTTATACAAGACATCGACTTTGGGATAATCATCAAAGTCAGCATACTTTATAGAGAAAATACACAAATACAACTTGACTAATTACAATAGACTTTATGTGTATCACCACACTATTGGCTACACAGATCTAGGACTTCAATCTTCTTTGAGGAACATGTCATGCTTCGCATAACTTCTTTAAGATCATCCCCAAGATGTGTAAATCATCCGATCAGCCAAGATTAGGAAGAACAACATCATCCGGAAGTAATTCTTCAATTATGACCTCAATCTTCAATGCGAACCACCAACACAAGCTGGACACAATCTAGAGACCTCCACAAGCTTTCCTGAATCGCTAAGAACATCCACCCTACTTTTGCTTACTAAAATCATTCTCTCCTTCATCCGAAACCTCAAGAACACAGTTTGTCATCACTGTCATATTGGAATAGATGCTTGCAGACCTCCAGACCACAAACCAATTGAGTTGTTAATTCACATTGACTTCCTAAACACTCCACCAAATCCGTAGAACAAGATATTGCATTTCTGGATCTCACCGGACCTATTTGTGTCACTCTGTCACCTCTAAACATCTACCAGAACCAGTTTTACTCATATGGCCATAATTATTGAAATCTTCATGCGGACCTCTCAAATCTTTACTGGATCACCTTTGGACACATATCTACAAACCCTTTGATGTGCATCCTCTAATCTTCATTTTTGTTGGGATCTTCACTTCACTGTTCTTCTCTGTTCCTAATAGGACTAATTTTCTCAATATCCTCAGCATACAACTCATCCAATCCTTGTCCTTAATGCAACAGGAGTATGTTGACATCAATGACAACACCAGTTAGGCCCATATTTACAACAACATTTTCATAGAGGGTTTAGGGAATCATTGCAGAACTCATGGTCTCTTTGTCCGTTGGTGTGGTTTTTGGTCACCTGTGAGTAAAATTGCTGAGTGGATCTGAGCCCTTTACAAGGACCAGGTAAGTATCACTGTCATATCTGAAGGATTTATATTCATTGATTGTAAAAATGTGGACTTAAAAAAGGAAATCTTGCTTAGTAAAAACCTACACTATAAAGGGTACAATTTTGAATATCTAAAATGGCTCCCGAACTTCGATCCCAACAAACTTAAACTCAAAACTATTAGATGGGTTAAGTTACCTAACCTCCCAGTAGAGCTTATTCACAGTAAAATTCTAAGAGAAATTGGTAACCTTCTGGGAGAAGTTGTAGGGTTAGAAGAAGGATTCCTATCTCAATCCGATGTTACCCTTTTAATTAAAATGGACACAAGCAAATAAAACCTAAAACCTTTTGATATTAAAACCAATTTCACCACTTATTGCATCAATCCTATATTTTCTAATGGCCCTTTCCATAACAACATTATCAATAGGACCACAACAAAACCTACTAAGAAAAATTTAAAACCCCATTCTATGGACGTCAATATCAAATTTAATGATAAGAAGGGAGGTTTTATTGTGGAATCTCTAAAGAAAGATCCTCCACCATCACAAATGCACCCTATCCAAAGTAAGAACTTACCGGAACTTAGTCAGCCCCCGAGTATGGTTGCATCTCTGCCTAAGATTTGCCCAAAATACACTCCAGGTGGTGAAGGGAACATTAAAAACAATAGCAATGACCTTTCCCTAAGTAAGAACCTGGCACGAGTTGAATTGGGTAAAAATCTCTGTGAAGGAGACAAATCTCGGAAGCAGAACCTTGAAGATATGGGAAGGATGGTACTCGAAGAAGGAGAACTGCCAAAAGGGGACCTCAATCACATCAGCCCCATAGTAGGGGAAGAGAGTGCAGAACCTGAGGCTTCAAAGACCCCTGACTGGGTCCCAAACTCATATGAACCAGAGGAAAGTCTTATTGACCCCAGAGGCCACAAGAAAGCCATAGGTATGAATAACCATATAGATCTAGAAGAAATCTATGATGAGATCCTAAGGAAAACAATTGAGGAAGTAGAAATAGAGGAAGCCAACAAAGAGAAAGAAAAAATCATTACTAAGATACTAGAGCTTGAGGATTAGGAGAAAGAGTAGGGTATTTATGCAGAAGCGCTAATGGAACCAGAATGCAAAAAGTTAGAGATAGCAGAACAAAAACTAGGAATTGCCCTAACTGATTTCAACAACAAAACCCCATATTGTGCCAAAAACAGTAAAAAAAGAGGAAGGAAATCACTTTATGAACTGAGAGAGAAAGATGGAGAAGCAACAGATCAAACCAATACTTGGAACGTTAGGGGAATCAATGCCCCTAACAAATAGCGATCTTAAAATGCTGTTCTCAAACACCAAACCTGAAATACTAATGCTCCAAGAAACTAAACTTAACACTGAAGAAATTGATACACTAAAGAAAAAATTAGGCATTTGGGAGCTAGTTGGAGCCCCAGTTGAAGGAGCTTCAAGAGGCCTAGGGGTAATCTGGGATCCCAGGGCTATTTCATTTTTAGTATTAAGCAGTAGAAAGAATTGGATGAGCGGTTATGTCAAAAGCATAAGGAGTAATCTTAACTTCATACTCTTGAATATATATGGTCCTACCTAGAACCAAGAGAAGAGAGTAGTTTGGAGAGAGATAGAATAGTTCATGATGACTTTACAAAATCAGATCTGCATTTTGGGTGGAGATTTCAATGCCATCCTAGATCCTAAAGAAAAGGTGGGAGGATTAGCGAAGATGCCCATAGCTGCATATGACTTCAAGGACTGGGTCCATAGAAATAATCTTATGGAAATTAAGACTGCACAAGAGGGTTTTACATGGAATAATAGGAGAATGGGCTTTAGCAATAGAGCAAAAAAACTCGACAGATTTCTATTGAGAGGTAATTGGGCTCAAATTCCTTATAATTTCATGGAAGAGATCCTACCATACTCAGGCTCTAATCATTTTCCCATCTAGTTGTGTATCTCAAAATATAGCCAACCCAAACATTGCCCCTTTAAATTTGAGCATATGTAGCTAAAAGACAATAACCTTTTAGCTCTAATTGAGCAATGATGGAAGGAAACGATGGTATTTGGATCCAAGCTCTTCTGTCTAATCTCCAAAATGAAAACTATTAAAAGCAAACTTCTCAACTAGAATAAGAATAACTTTGGTAACATTTTCAAGATTAAAGTCAAGTTAGAAGAAAAGCTGGAAAACCTCAATCGAAAGGTTATTGCTAATGGCATGGATGGAGATCTTTACCTAAGAGAAAAGCAACTAAAATCTGACTATGAAGATATATTGTCCAAAGAGGAAATGTTCTGGCATAAAAAATCTAGGGAAACTTGATTGGAAGTTGGAGATAAGAACACGAAGTTCTTTCATAACAATACTAAAGCTCGTAGGAACATGAACAAAATCACTAAAATTAAGGGTGATAACAATACTTGGATCAAAGATCCACAATAAATTGTAGAGGAAATAATCAGATATTTTGAAAACATTCTCAACAATCAGGAAGGATCAAACAGGCTACATCAACAAGCCATTCTACATAACATCCCAAGGATCATAACTGATGACCAAAACAAAGCTCTTAATGCAAAGTTCACCAAAACTAAGATCGAAATGACAGTCTCCCAAATGTAGGTAGATAAAGCCCCGAGACTAGATGGCTTCCCAGCCCTCTTTTTTCAGAAATGTTGGAATTTCATAGGAGATGAAGTAGTGGAAGCACTTGAGGAGTGAGGAATTCTGGTAACCTCCTAAAAGAAGTAAATAACACATTCCTCACACTTATTCCTAAAAAGGAAAAGTTGGAGAGTTTTGGGGACCTGAGACCTATCTCTCTATGTAACACTATATATAAAATACTCATGAAGACTATAGCTAACAAAATTTAGAAGGTACTACCAGATATTATTAGTGATGAACAAATCAGATTTGTCCTGGGTAGATCCATATATGATGGAGTAATTATAGCCCAAGAAACCATTCACTCCATTCAGCACAACAAAAACCCTAGTATGTTAATCAAATTAGATATCAGTAAAGCTTATGATAAGGTTGACTAGCGTTTCCTTTGCAAAACCCTGGAGGATTTTGGATTTGCGAAGCAATGGATAAATCTCATTTATGAATGCATATCTAGTCCCAAGGTCTCTGTCTTAATCAATGGAACCCCAGAAGGTTTTTTTAGTATGTCAAGAGGACTAAGACAAGGAGATCCAATGTCTCCCTTCCTCTTTATTATAATGGTAGAAGCTCTAGGGAGGATGATCACCAATTACAAGGAAGAAGGTAAAATCCAAGAAATTAAAATCACCTCTGGACTAAGCCCCATAACCCACCAACAATTTGTGGATGACACCATGCTCTATGGCAGAGGCAATAGCAAAGAAACAAGAACTTTTCAAGAAATCTTAAACTCCTTTACCAAGGGCTCAGGCTAGGAAGTCAACACTAATAAATCAAAAAATTTCTTCTTCAACACAGAACTTGAAACTAAGAGAGAAATATGCAGAATCCTGACCTTCAGAAGAGGAGAACTGCCCTGCAAGTATTTAGGTCTACCATTTGACAAAAGCAATAAGACAAGAGATTTATGGGACCATATTACTTCTAAGATTAGAAAGAAAGCTGAGTCATGGAAGGGCAGGTGGTTATCTTCATCTCGAAAAGTCACAATGTTAAAATATATCCTCTCAGCAATACCAGTTTATCAACTATCATGCACGAACCTCCCAGTAGAGAAATGAGAAGAAATTAACAAAATCCTAAGAACATTCCTCTGGTAAGAAACAGAGGATAAGAAAAGAATGGCATTAGTAGCTTGGGACAAAATATGTAGACCTAAGGAAGAAGGGGGCTTGGGTCTGAAAAATATCAAGGAACAAAACAAAGCTTTAGGAGCTAAACTAATATGGAGAATGTATAAACAACCAGACCTGAAATGGGTAAAAATTCTTAGGAAAAAATATCTTAGAGGAAACGAATCTGCCTCTCTCTTTCAGATGGCCAACCCCCCCAAAGGGTCCTGACTCTGGAATTTTATGATGGATTGCAGGAAACTCATCATGGACAAACTAACTTGGAGTCTTGGTGATGACAATCAAGCACTTTTTTGGGATGACTCCTGGGGAGGGTTTGGAGGATGCAAGAAGAACCCTTGAATCCCAATGGGGGAAATATGTGAGAAATTACATAGATTTCCCCAATAGGGATGCCAACCAAGGATGGAAATGGAAATCACTGGAAAATGTGAACATCCCAGATAGTGATAGAAGGAAATTACTTGATATACTTAGCGAGAGGAATTTATCCTTCTTAAAAGGCACTGACAAATTGGTATGGGATGGTTCCAAATTAGGATCCTACAACACAAGAGAGGGATATAAAATTTTAATCAAACAACAGCTCAGACCTAAAACAACATTACCACTGAGATTGTGCTAGGATAAGAACTACCTCCCAAAAGATGGAATGTTCTCATGGCTAGCCTTATAGAACAAAATACTAACAGCAGAAAGGTTCACTAAAATGGGATTTGAAGGGCCCAGTAGATGCCCCCAATGTGAGGAGGAACAGGAGACAACAGACCACATTCTACACAATTATCAATTCTCTGTCAAATGTTGGAACTGGTTATGTAGTAAGCTAGGCTGGGTAATAGTCCTTCCTAATAATATTTTGGACTTGTTTCTATGTTGGCTAGACATTCATAAACAAAGCATCTATAATACATTTTGGATAATAACCCCCTCGATCATGATCTGGGAGCTATGGAAAGAAAGAAATAGAAGAATATTCAAGGAGAAAAAGATGACTTTTGAACAACTCATTTCCAAGATTGAAGCTATTATCATTGAAATTACTAATAGTAGGGTTCTTAATAGTCCTAGGAAAGAAGCCATAATGTCATACTGGGATGAAAAGATGTGTGGTAGATAGGTAGGATTAAAATTGCCCCCTTATGTGGGACCGGGTAACCACAAAACCTCTAACAAAAGAAAAGAATGCAAATGGCAACCCCCTAAAAAAGGATGGTTCAAGCTAAATTTTGATGGCGCATCCAGAGGCAACCCATGAATTGCAGGTATAGGCTATGTTATCCATGATTGGGAATCTAAGGAAGTAGCTGCTATCACCAAACCCCTAAACAATGCAACAAATAACATAGCAGAATTATTGACACTAATTGAGGGACTCAGATTGTGCAGAGATTTGAAAATTGAGAAACTTGTAGTGGAAGGAGATTCTGTGATTACTATTAATGCCCTAAGACAAGGCAGCATGCCTAATTGGAGACTTAACTCCTTCCTCTCCATTGCCATTGACATCACTACCTCTTTCAGAAAATGCATATTTAACCACATCTTCAGGGAGGGCAATGTTAAAGCAGATAACCTAGCCAATAAAGGTGTTGATGGCACTTGCTTAACCATTAAATACAACTCTTAATTAAGACTGCCAGCTCTAAATTCTGACTACGGGTTCCCCAGGCTAAGGAAGTCAAACAAGTCAGTCAAATCTATTCTTAGGCTTGTTTCAATCCAATCTCCCTTCTTCTCTAAATGTTTTCAAATCAGTTTATTTACATTCATTTTAAACATGCCCATCTCGTTATTTATTTACATATATACTTATATATATATATATATACACACACACACATATATTTATATATATATATATATATAATCTTATTCATACATTATATATATATAAATATATATACTGATATGTATATATATGTATATATTCTTCTCCCTATTTTAACATTTTCACCCTTTGTCATTAATATGCATTTTATCACAATCTTGCACAAGTTCATTCTTTAAAACACTTCATTCAGCTTATATTCATATTCCTGAAAAAGTATACCAGAGTTTGTTCTACAAAACAACTTTCTATAGCTAGATTGCTTTATCATTGTAGAATAGTTCTAAATGAGACCCTATTGGATCTCTACTAGAATATCTATATAGAGTATTCATGACCTCGTAGAGTCTGAAAATCAAGCCATTTCGTGGCTTCTTATAAGCATTCTTTTAGTAATTTCAACAAAAAACAAACTTTTCAGACTTACTCTCTATCATACTCAAGCAGCTGGTAGTTAAATTCTCCCACCCATGCATATTCCTCTTCAGCAACCAACCCCAAGACTCTCTTGATAAAATTCATAGCTACCTCCACCATCTCTTTGGCCACCATTAGGTCTGGTCCCTTGACGTCAAGAATGAACGTGTAAAGCTTCACCATTGCATCTGGATCATTTAGGTCAGCCATATCCCACGGCCTAGGTATCCCAATTCCTTCACTAGCGGCCTCCATGGTTTTCCCCAATTCTCCTAGGTGCTCATGATAGAAGAGAACCCTCATAATCTTTTCTATCTACACCTTTTCAACAGCCAGCTCCAATAACATAGCCAGTACTCGTGAAGTCATGTTAGTATCAACTCGATACCTTTTTGCCTCCTCCATAAACTTCCTCCTGACTATCATCCTGATAGCACCAACCATAATCTCATCTGAGCATTGAAGCATGCGTTGTAGATGAAGCAATGTCACAGGACCAAGAAATGCCATCTGGCGCTTGGTGCTGACCAATCTCACTGGTGTCTCCATTCCTCCGTAGATGACGATCTCTGAAGTAAAGATCACTGTGAATCTTACTGGCATTGGAATTGATGGGAATTGTTAGCAATTAAAGTAATTATGGATTTGTCTAGACTCTCCTCCAACTTCTTACGAATGTTGGTTTTAATTTTAATTGTCTTTTGCTCCTTTTACCTATGCCAACCTGCCCTAAAATGTGTCACCTTTACAAAGCTCTTATTAATTACCCACACACACACACACACATATATATATATAGTTCTCTCACTCAGTCCTTCGGGTTGTCACAATCATGTTAACACTCCAATTCAGCATGAGGATCAACCTATCTATGATGGGTTGATATTTTTGTAAAGAGCAAAGGGACAATCACGTGCCTCTTCATTCCCAATTAGTTGAAGATTGCGTTATGATTACCTATCCTTCAGTAATCTTCACTATTGATTTGCTCTTCCAGGATAGAAGTAGTTTAGTATCAGAAAGGCATGTTTTTAAATCATTGACATTAATGTCTACATGCGTGAGGTGATGATGTGAGCTGACATTTCTATTAAACACCTATTACATTATTAAGTTAACGACTTTTCCACATGACTGATAGCTACTCACTGCTCATTGATTATCCTGATATGACAGGTTAAGGATCTATCTAAGGATTTTTTTTAAAGGAAAGGTTTTAGTAAGCTAATGAATCAGCAACCACTTTCCCATGGCTAGCCACACTTAATTAGAGAAGAATCCTATTTTCTACTCAATTACAAATATTTATAGATTCATATGCATTTGCACGGGTATATTTTATGAAGAAAAAGGTAAGATGTGCATTCACTGTCACCCTCTTAAACTTTGACTCTTATGTAGTCACCACTTTTGATGTAATGTTAGTAGTATCCGTAATTAGTCTTAAGGGGATTTATTTATCAGTAGCTAACAAGTTTGATGCAGGATCTTTGCTAACATGAGAATTACCTTGGGAAGACACTGGTGTGTGTGATAGGATTCCTCAAGTGTACTGTAATAGAAGTGAAGGAAACAGATCCCTCATGAGCAGGTACCTATAAGAACTCAAATAGGAGGGTGCCTAAGGTGAACAACATGAATTTGTCCAAATTTATCCCAGGATGAATGGAGCACATCAAGGAATAGTAGGAAGAATGGCTCATATGAAGAGCAAGGACTACGATTGTAATTCTTATCTTTGTAAAAAGAGGATTTTTCTCAAAATGAACTTTCTTGCATACTGGCAACAAGCTATGTAAACTAAATTTTGTACTAGACTCCACGAGTCCTGGGCAAGACCGAAGGTTTTCTTCACTCTGTTCTTTCCTACTAGTGCCCGCACTGAAAAGAGGTGTACTTTAAATTCTATTTAATAAAATATATCTCTGGCCTCAGCCTCTTACCCATTAAAAAATAAAAAATCCTATGCTATGATATCCCACTAATTCAAATAATAATCAAAGATTGGAAACTAGGATGTAATGTGTGAATGCTAACTAGGTGGTACTTGGAGATGACAAAAAGTAGTCAAATGAAAACAAAAATTAACAAAAGTGGTATGGATGAATAGGTGGTGGAGGTAGGAAGGTGACACAACTAATCTGGTGAAAAAATGATATAATATGCAAAATTTATTAAATAAATACCAAGACTAGGTTTCTAAAGGCTCACAATGGTGAAGGTTGAAGGACAAAAATGCACAAGTGGAAACCCAATAAATAAAAACTAATGTAAAACTAATAATGACTAGTAAAATGATTGATATAAATGATATGACTAATATTTTTAGTATTTTTATGTAAATGCAAGCTAAGATAGAATCTAGGGGGTCTTAAGACTTCAATAAAGCTAGGGTAAACTAGGGAAGACAAAATGCAATGTAATGAAGACCCACTAACACAAAATAATATGAAAACACAATAGGATTGGTATACATATTGAAACATAATGAAACAAGGTTTCTTTTGTATTTTGGTATAAATACAAAACTCAAATGTAAGCTAAAGGATCCTAGAAGTACAATGAAGTTAAAGGAGGATGGGAGATGAAAACTATGGACAAAATGATAATTTGAATGATTGGAATGGGTTGGGATGATCTATGGGTTTCCTAATAGCATGTGTATGTCTATTAAACACTAAAATTTATTACAAATAAAACTATTGAAATGAAAGTGTTTCACTGGCTATTGCAAAAACATGAAAATAATGTACCTCTACTCAATGATTCAACTATAGAGGATGCTAGAGGGATCATAAAAATTTGCATTAGCTAAATGTAAATATAAATTTATATAGAAATTATCTAATCACTAAGATATAGTTTCTCCTTTGGGGACTCTCACTCAAGAGTTGCTCTCAAGTTGAAAGTTTATCATTGTAGTGTTACAATGAGAGATTGTGAGGCATTTTTATGAATTTTTAGAGGGAATTTGGCTTGGAAACATAGTAGGACTTATCAATGGCAGTTAGCTAAGTTTGATGTTAAATTTTGAATTTTATTGGATGCAAAGACTCAGTTGCAATCCATTTTCCCACCATGGAGAAGTCTTAAGATTCAAAATGGCTCAATTTCCTAAGACCAATCAGGAGAAAGGTTTTCCATCTAGGGGTAGTGGTAATGAAGCATGAAGAGATTAAATGGTTGAGATTTTAGGATCTTGGATTTGATTGTATCATTAGGATTAGGATGTAGTATTTTATTGAATAATTTGATTAAAGTAGTAAAAAGGTGATAGCAAAGGGGAGAGACACCTAGGACTAGGGGTAAAAAGAAAACAAATAATAAATTAAAAGGGGCAAATACATGAAAATGGACAAGGTAAAATATGCACACTAGGACTTATCCTAAGAATGGAAATAATTGGGGCCTAAAACACACATGCAACAACAACATTCAAATGAGTGCAAATGCAATAAAGAAAGTTGTAGAGTATGCACAATTTTTGATCTTACATTCCCCCCTACTTTAGTAGACTTATAACTCACTAAGAAAGAAGTCTACTAAAGTAGAGTATAATAAATTATTAAATAAAGAGGATACATTTTACCATAGGAGAGATACCATCTTTGATTAGGTTTTTGGTCTTCATTTTTGTGTGTGCACCTATAATACAAAAAACATCCATCTAGAAAGAGTGTATGCCAACAATAGTAAAATTATTACTCAAACAAAGAAAACACACAAAGGAGAACTTGACACACATAGGGAACATAGAGAAAGAGTACACACATATGCAATGTAATGATGAAAAGAATAACTATATTTAATGATAAATGAAATGCATATATATTGTGTCTAACATGCCATAATACATTAGTGGAATGGATAAAAGTGTTGTAAAACTTTAACCCTTTATTTTGGGGAGAGATTATGAAGATTCACTCCACAAAAGAATCTAAGGTGAGGAAGCATGATAATGACCCACATCAAAAACTAGAAGAGGACCTTGGATAATGGTAAAGGATAATGGCAAAGGATAATTAGGATTTAGGTATTGGAAATGGGCTAATGATGACAAGGGTCTTAAGGTAGCCAACCACAAAAGAGGCCAATCTAGGTTAACAATAAAATTTACTAATAATGACAATGAAATTAGGACTAATATCTTTGAAGATGCCACATTGGCTATTTAGTGGTTTCCACCATGACTACTAACAATTACCACTTGAGATATTGGTTATTTGGTGGTTTCCACCCAAAAAATTAGCTATTTGGTAGTTGTCACCCTAACTATTAATGCTTTCCACCCAAGATATTGGCTATGTAGTAGTTGCCACATTGGCTATAGGTTGCCACCCAATAGGAAGGAAGATGATGTCATCATTGATTATAAGGTAACCACTTGATTAACTAAAAGGGGCCAGACCATGACCTTAGCAATATTAAAGGCTAATTTTAGTCACGGATAATTGTCAAGGACTAAGGATCAAAGGTCAAGGGTAAATAATAATAAAAAACTATGACGGAGTAAAGGATACATGCCCCCTTAAAGAAACTAGAAAAAGGAGATGCTAATAAAAAAGAGATAGTCATTTTTAGGATAATGGTTAGGGGCAAAGAGGAAAAGCTAAGGAATTTATGAGGGAATAGAGGAAGAAAAATGTGATGAAGAAGGGGAACTCTAGGTCATGCCCGCAATAGATAACAAGAGATAAAATCACAAGGGGAACAAGAATCATATGCCCCAAGTGAATAAGTGACTACAAAGTCAAGAAAGAGGAGAACATCTAAGTCATGCCCCCAAGAGATGACAAAATCACTAAAGGAATAATAATCATATGCCCCCAAGTGATGGAAAAAGATATTGCAATGATCACAAACAAGATGATGAGGAAACATTAAGAAGTAAGAGATCAAAAGGATACCATTAAACACAAGGGAAAAGAAAATAAAAAAAAGGGATACCAACAATCACAACAATGGGGGAAGGACAAATCATTAGGAAACAAGAAATGACACATATGTAAGCCACATTAGGCTATGTGGATAGACTCAATCCTAATAGTAATATATGTAGTGCTAACATGGATCATCATCTTCCATGTCATCATAGAAAAATGGGAAATAATAAAAAATGTAAAGGTACAATAAAGGTAATAAAAAATCATAAAAGGATCATATACAAGGAAAAAGGAACAATGAAAATCAAGGAAAAGGAAAGAAGGACAACAAGAAAGTGAAGAAAAAATAAAGGAATGAAACTATAAAAGAGGTGAACAATTGAAAATGTGAAACAAAAAAAGGAGATTGAAAATGGGAAACAAACGGATATACAAGAATGGTAGGCAAGCATGCAAAGGAAAATATTGAAAATGGGAAAAAAGGTCTCAAGTGAATATTTAGGATGATAGTTTAGGTCAATAGGTTCCAATAGTGTTGGCCTATGTTTATGCATCAAGGAAAGCAATGAGTTTGCTTAATTCCATCTTTGGTTTGTAGCTTCTCATGTCAAATGAAAGTGGTAAAATATGTAATGGTATGGGGTAATGTGATGGGAACAAAGTGTGTGAAAAGAATAAGGGGTGTTTTGTTATGAGTCATTTTGAAGAATTTTCACAATTTGGACCTTGGATTTTGAGAGGATATGGAAGATCACAATATGTAGGGATTGGGGAATGAAATAGATTGAGGGGTATGCTAGAATAGATTCATATACTTAAGCTACAGATACTAAAAAAAGGGGATAGAAGGTATCCTAGATCAATGCTAATCCTAGAATGACTTATGAAGAAAAAATAATAGGAATGGATAGATAAGAATAGGGACATCTCAAGTGTAGCACAGTATTCAATTTGATTTCATTTTATCCTTCAAGTTGTTTTAAGTTTTTCTTTGATTAATGTCTCTTAGGATTGCATGTTGTGGATGTTGTCTCTGTAGTTTAGGTTGAAGCCACCACTTAGTAGTATAATAATCTTTATTATTTCTTTAATTTTGATGTCATCCCCATAATCTAACCCCATGCAAGGGCTCATTTCAAAACATTAGACCAAGCAATATGGACATTTCTTATCTTTATATGCCACCCCCATAACCTAACCCCATGCAACCAGTAAGATGCAAGGGCACATCACCAAAGATTAGGTTAGGATAGAGCCTCCACTCAGGAGTACAAACATCAACATACTAAATGGTACTCATGTCTAGATGATGAAATAAAGGGGAAAGGATCCACTCATAAGGTTCTAGGGGTTGTAACTAAGTTTTAGATATCAAGTATATAGAGGGGAAAAGAGTACGCATAGACTTGATTATGATAATCATATCTATCATAGTGTTAAAGGTTGAGTGTAAGTGGAAAATGTATGTGAGTGTGCAAAAGGCTCAAATGTCTAAAAGTCTTTATGGCTAGAAATTTCAAACTCATCATAGAAAGAGGTATTTTGAAAGTACATGTGACTAGGTCAATTAATGTAAGAGGTATATGATAAAGGAGTAAAAGATGAGGGATAGTGGGTGACAAAATAAATGTGTATGATAAGATGGTTTAGGTAGACTCTTGTTTGTTTTTATTACTTAAGTGATGGATGGAATGAAGAAACCAATCAATCAAAGTTGTACCATCATATGCACTCAAGGAAGAAGAAAACACAAGAGAAAAGAAAAGAAAAAAGGACAATGATAGGAAAATAAATATAAAGGTGAAAATAATAAAATAAAGGAAAAGACCAAAGTGAAGAGACAGGGGTACATAAAAGGGGAAGAGTGTATTGGTCACAAAATGAACCAATAATAGAAGTAAAATGGATAATAGTAGGTAGATCACATATCTCATCATTTGTTCTACAAGGAGAGTCATATAAAAAGGGGCTCGGAAGTATCACATTTAGCTTTGGTAAAGAATGTCGAGAGAAGAGGAACATCAACAATGTCCTCAAAGTGAGGTTTAACAATGGATGGATAGTTTCTATTTTTTATAGCACATGTAAGGGAAGTTGTAGAAGTATCATGAATGTTAGATAGAAAAGATAATCAAGAGGATCATGATCATTGTATGGATCATGGTAAAATGATTCCAGATCATGTTTTGTGCCAAGGTCATCAAACTGATCAATAATGTTATTAGGAGTAGAAGGGAAGGATGTCTTGTTAGGAGAAATGAACATAAATCCATAATCAATAATATCTTGTATTTTGTTCTTTAAAGTTTTAAATGGTTGGTGGAATGGCCTAATATGAAATGGTAGGAGAGACAAAGACAGTGTGTGTGTGTGTGTGTGCGACTATGTCGAGGGTATTTTTGAATGCAATATGTGGAAGAGTGATTAAGTTATCCAACAGAAGGGGCATGAGTTGTTTGGGAGAAGTAAAAAGTGATGCATATCTTATTTCCTCTAGTTTGTTTGGAATGATAAAGTAAGAATCTCCTAGAGAAGTTTCATAGGTGGAATTAATGATACGAAGTGAAGAGGAGGAAGTGCCCCTAAACTATGTAATTTTTTGATCAACTTTAATGGCCCCCATAAATAAGTCAGAGAGAGAAGTGTGATGGGTAAAAAGTAGTTTCTCGTGGATGTGAGGTAAATTTTTTTCAAGAAATATAGGTTGTAGTATAGAATCAGGATGATGGAATTCCATATGGACAAGCAATGAATAGAAGTGAGAAGTGCAGTCTTGAACAATTTTAGTAGGATCTTGTTTGCAATGTGTAAGTTGTAGAAGGGAGACTTTGGGTTCTATGTTAAATTGGAAGTGAAGAGTGAAGGCATAAACAAGATCCCCAAGGAAATGTATGGGAGTAGGTGGTAAGGTATAGAACCAATTAAATGCAATGCCTATCAATGTTTTAGGAAAGTGTTTGGATAGAAAAAGATCATCCAAAGTAATGGTTGAACAAAGGATATAGTATTGTTGCACATGATGAATAGGGTCTCCTTGGTCATTATATCAATCTAAATATAATGAGGCCGTATCACTAGGAGATGGGTATGTAATGATTTTCAATGAAAGGGGTGATGTTATCCATGAAGGTGTTGAATGAGAAGGATAGGGAGAGGTGAAGGTCTCCAATTGCACCTATAACTCCTTAATCTTAGTGAAGACATATGTTGAATCAAGAGTAGGTGAGGGGTAGATATCATATTTAGGTGAGGGTGTAATATCATAGTGAATGGAAGAGTATGTGGTATGCATGTAAGGAGGTGTAAGAGGGGTGGAAGAAAGAGGTGTCTTATAATGAATGGAAGGAAAGGGCTCCTATGAGGGAGGAATTATAGGATGAAAAGTGGAGGTAGGTGGTGTAATATGAAAAGGAGGTGTGAAAGGTCCAATTGTAGGATGTGAAGTGGACACAAAGTGTGTGACAATAGCAAAGGAAGAAAGAGGTGTGTTGATGGTGTTTTTAGCACACATAAACATAGGTAAGATATAGGATATCCCACCTCTCTTGAAAGGAATCCTATCCCCAAAACTTTAGAATAGGACTGCCCTAAGGATTATATAGCTAGGTCTTAGCTCGTAGGATAACTCAGTAGATATGTATTTGGCTGTTCCAACCAAGGGGACTTACATGCAAACATATGGTTTATAAAACTATGACAGCAAAGTGTGTAAGTACCCTAGGTGATGCAGACTGTTAAGTCTAAAATTTACTAGCGGATAATATATATGATGCTACTTTGAAATCCTAAGTCTAATTAGATGTACATGAAGGAAATTCAAAAGATTAAAGGGCAGAGAGATTGAATCCTAAGGACAAATCACAACTTGGTTCAATGCTGCAAATAGACAAATGCCCTCAATAAAACACTTTCTGTTTAACTAGGCTAAAAAAACACAATGCTGTAGAAAATGATGCAATCTTCAAAGGTAGCTTATGATTTTCAAATCACATACATTCATTAAACACCTAGTTGATGGCGCAATTTAACTATTGTAATGTAATCGAACTTAATTCATTAACAGGGTTCAAACTAACCATACAAATCAAATTACAATCAGCAGGCACAAATTGTATGAACTAGGGCATTCATCACATATCAAAGCATCTATCCATCATTGCAATTGTACTCTATCTAATTTTAGATTGAAATGAACCATGAAATCCAAAATGAGATAACACAGAAACATAATTTTCCAACAACCTATAAAACCTTCTTTTTATTAATCAAAATTTTGGCAGAGTCTCAACAATTCATCATCAAATCTTACTTACAAGGAGAGAAAATGGTCACCCTTTTATAGAGGGATGAGCATACTAAGTTTTTCAATGGATGGTGGAGATTTACTCGACACCAAGGGCTGAGATTACATTGTATTTAATTTTGGTCAGCAATTTGTTACATTCTCGGGCACAACCGCGTCTTATAAGAAAAAAGACCAAAATCCAGCTTTACAATGTATTGGATGAAACACAATAGATTCTCATAGGATTACTAACAAAAGAAAAGCTGGTTGAGGATCCTTCACAAAATCAATTCTGAATTTCACTATATCAACCTCACGGGAAAATTTATGGTAAACAACCAACCTAGACCTTTTATTCTTTCTGAATTCCATGAATTGCATACTTAGATCACTGATCCTATCCAAATCCTCCACTCTGCGGGGTGGTGAGTCTCCTTGCATAAGCAAGTTCAACTTCTCTTTACATTCCTGAGTATCAACTAGAGTGGTATCATCAAGATACATTTTTGTTACAGCTCGGAGCATATCATTTAAACTATAAATTACTTCCAACAATTGGGATTTGGCCGACTCTGACATATTTCTAGCTTTATCAAAGATTTATCTCCTCAATTTTATCATCTCAAGCCAGTGCTTTGGCATATGTAACCTTTCCTTAGTCAAAATGTTCTCTTCTACCAAAACCTCTTCCCAAAGTTTACTCATGGCCAAGACCCAGGGATGCATATGAGAATAGTATTCATCATAATTTGTAGTCATTTGTAATCTCATCCCATTCTTCTTTGAAAGCAAAAAAATATTTATGAAGATCAAAAACTTCATCAATTATTTCACATCCCTCATCATATACCTTATGGTACCATTTTTATGTTGATGTAATAGTGACTTTAACATTATCAAAATCCTCCAACTCTTTCTTAGAAAGGAGAGAAGGTACCAATGGTGTTCCATCATCTGATTGTGAGGGCTTTATTAAATATTTGATGTATGCTTGAAGCTCCTCATTCTACTGCCTGAGTTGTTGCTTTGTAATTTCATCCTTATTTTTTCTATCCAAAATGCTAGACATTGAGTCTTTGAATTCCTCTACAACTTGGGCCTTGGATGCTGGTCCTAGGTTGAGAGTTGTAACAGTATAATCTTTAGGTCTCACATCCTCTTTATTGGCTTGAGTTGGTGGAACAACAACTTCTGCAATGCGAGAACTAGAAGCATCTTTATATATTCTTGATTGAACCTTTGCCTTCTTCTACTTCTTTGGTTTCTCAATTCTGGCTAGGAAGTTGTCCAAATCTAACTCTACTACTTCCACTGTAGAAGGTTGATTATTAAGTCTCTACTGGAGCCAGTTCAGAGCAGTGAAAGAATATCTTAGAGAGACAATGTGGTTGTCCTCCTTATTCAAATAATCTGAATGAATTGTATCTTTTGTATTTGTGCCCCTATCATCCTAAGGATTTTAACTATTTACTGCATCTGCCTTCAGGGGAGACTCTGGTTGGTATAGTTGCTGCAGCTTCTTTGTCATCTCTTGCCTAACAGTATCTAGTACAATATCATCTGTGATTTTCTCCAAAGTGATCTCTTCTAAGTTCACCACCTCAATTGTGCTAGATTCTGTTGGAGGGTTGTTGGTTATGTCCTCAATTACAAACTCCTCTTCCGAGACAATTTTCATTTAAACACATACTTTCTCAATTCTGGGTAGTAGGGGCACTTGAAGTGAGGTAGGCATTGGTACCTCCTTTGAATCATGAAATGGTCGAGCCAAGGAGCTGTTGACAGTAGAAAAAAAATTGGTGGTAGATGTAAGAAAATGTACCTGTGATAGGTTTGCAAATACTGCAAAATCTAAGAAAGGAGGAATGGAAGGAGGTGAAAGCATGGAGGAAATAACAAGAGTGGTTAGAGTGAGAGCTGGCAGGAAAAAGGAAGGTGGTGAAAGAATAGTGGAGATGAAGGGTAGGGAAGAAGTGACAAGAGGTGGAAAAGTAAGTGAAGGAGAAAGTGAAATGGAAGGTGGGGATGAAGAGAAAAGAGGGAGGTTGATGGATGAAAAGGAAGGGAAAGATGATAAGGTAGTAGAGAGATGAAATGGAGATGGAAGACACAGAAGGTGAGGAGGAGATGGATGGACTGGTAGAAGGCATGAAAGGGATGGGTGGAGGAAGAGAGAAAGATATAATTGCTGGTGATGAAGGAGGTATAAGCACAATGGGGATAGCAAAGGAGACAGGAGGTGCAACACTTGTTGCAGTAGAGGAAGTTGAGGACACATCAATAGTTTGGGTAGGGATAGTAGAAGTAGTAGGAGGGGTCACATCTGGGGAGGTAGCTTTTAGTAATGGTGAGTTTTGTTGTCCTCTCATTTTCTTAGATTTGGAAGACTCTCCTGCTCCACTAGGCATATTCTATCTCTTGGAGCTCCTTGTCTTGATTGGAGACTAAATGTCCTTCTTTTGCTGCACCTTGTACTGGTTCCACATTTGTCTCTATTTCTATTGGCTCATCTTGTTCATCATCACTGAGCCTGTCTTGTATTTGTTGTGTATAGGTCAAGGCTACCTTTGCCTCTGTCAATCTAGTAACATGGTCCCTGACCCAAATTCTAATGAATCTGATAGGTTGTTTCATCACCTTCTCCAAAGAACTCTCTTATGCTTCAATTTAATTAGGAGATGGAATAGGTTGACCAAAGACTGCCCTCCATGCTTCTTGTTGCACCACATTGTCATCATCAACTAATTGATTAGGTACTACTACAATATTGAACATTCTTATGTAATCCAGAGTCATTCTTGAACATTGTTTCCTTATCACTTCATGTTCATCCAGGCAATTAGCCCAAAAGTCATCCAAATGCTCCTTATGGAATAGTCTCTTGCTTACGTTCCTCTCGATAGTACCAAAAGGGTCAAAATGAGTCATGGGCTTGTAAAGATTTAGATTCAGCATTTGAAGCTTCGTATGTAAATATTCTGCTGACCCTATGGTCACACATGAAAAGAGACCTTTACCAAAGAGTATGGGAAACTTGATGGAAGCTCTATGCAAATGTTTTGACTTCTCAGCACAAGTACACAATTGCCTTGTCAATTCTAAGAGCACTACCTTATCAATTGGATACTTAAGTAGCTTATATCATGCTCCAGTAAAACCTTGAATCCTAAGGTAAGTGAACTTGGGGAATTGGATGTACCACCTACCATATGTTTACACTACATTAGTGGCTTCCAAAGATAATCTTCTTGACATGTCCCCTTGAAACACTATTGTAATGTGCATTGTGAATGCATCATTAATTCTTTTGTAGTGCACAAGTGATTGGGAGACCTCCAATTGACTATAGCACTCATACACCTTGACTTGTCCTTCTGCATTGCCTACTTCTCCCAATTTGGATAGGCCAAGATAGCCAACATATACACAACATAAGAAGTCCATCTGAACACTTTATCTTGATTTAAGGCCACAAAGGCCTCATGAATGTTATTACTCAAGATTTGGGCACAATGTATCTTCATTTCTCCTTTCAAAATCTCTTCAATATATGCAAACATCCAGCCTTCAAAAGTTGAGGCAGAAGGCAATCCCATAATCCTACTCAAAAGAGTGACCATATCACCTATTTCCTCCTTAACATCACTTCTATATAGCACATGAGGAAGTTTAGACAATGATGTTCTCTTTTGTTTCCTCCATTTATCATTGATTATCCTTCTACATGCATCAAGGCCTTGTTCATACAGTTTCTTGGTATTCTCCTTTCTTAACACTGTTAAAGTTGGGGCAGGGGGAATGTCAAAGGCCTCAACAAGAGCTAGTGCAGTAAAATTTGCCACTACTCTACCATCTTGGGTTACCATTGTCCTTGTCTGTGGGTGATATCTCTCTCCACAAGCTATAATCAGCTTTGGGATTGCACTAAAGTAGGGAAGGCTACATCTTGTGTGATTCCATTATCTCTAATCATTCTAGCCCATTCTATTATATTCGGTCCAAAGACCCTCAATCTGAAGTCATATAGATCAATGTGGCCTAGATCAGTATCTCCAATATTATTCCAAGCTGAGGTGATCTTACTAAAAGGAGGGATCCCCTTGAATTTGTACTTCATGTTGGTAGCTCTGATAGACATTTATCCTGTAGGACAAAACTCTAATGAATAAACTCTTCATGATACTAATTAAGTGGTCTAGGTTTTAGTTTCATAAGGCTAAATAGTCTAAAAGGCATCAAGGAACATATGCTAACTATTTTCCTTCATTATATTTCTAAGTATAGAGCCTAAACCAAAAAGCAACATTTTAGCCCCGTACATGATATACTAGCATGTTGACTAGATTGCTTAACAAAATTCATGATTTAACATTAATAAACCATTATCATTGCCTAAGGGGACATGCGACATGTATTTAAGTACATTCCTTAGTTATCTTTTGATCAAATATCATGAACTAAAACCATTTCAACAATCAGCGGGCTTTTTCCCTGCTGTAGGATATTACCATAAAATGTAACAATTGATACCTATATTAAAACTCTAAACTCTTTCATGCATAATAAACAAATGATTTGGATGCAACAGATGAAATCAAATTTAAACATATCATTAAAACCAAAATTTCCTTTGAAATAAGCTTTAAAGCTCAATATGTGAAAAAGTGGGACTTTCAATTCCTACTGGACAAGCAGGCTTTTGAGGCCTTGTTGGATATATGCAGTAGGGTATCATTTTAGCACCAACGTCAAGTGCAAAAGGATGTAAAGGCTAGAAGAGGTTTTGGTAGGGACCGGATAATAGGGTTTTCAAGTCTTGCTGGACATATCTGACAAAGGGACAATTTAGCACTTGGGATATAAACTTTGTGCAAGCGAGAACAATGACCTTTGAAAGATTTGGCAGAGAAAATGGGGGGTGCTGAACATGTCCGGCATCTAGGAAAATTAGCGCAAAGGTGCTCCCAAGGCACCCAAAGAATTTTTTTTTAAGTATTTCATCACTCCTTTGTACGGAAATTGTGGGGTTTAGGCTTTAAACTTAGGGTATTTAAATTTTAGAAAAAAATCTAATGGTCTTCGTTGCTTACTTGTACCCTAGTTCGAAATCTATCTTATCCCCAACTTAACCAATAGGTTCCACATACCCTAATTACCTTGCTAAACCCTAAATAATGAACTTAAAGAATGAACAATCAACAAACATAGAAATTCAAAATGCAATTCAAGTCTCAAAGAAAGGTAAATTCAGGCAAATAACAGTCAAACCCTCCATTGAAAACACAGGCAATTCAAAGAGAAATTCAAAGAAATAAAAGGAACCAACCTGTGAACACAAAACCTAATACAAAGATCATGAATCATCGATAATGTACACTTCAAATCAACTCAAAGATTGCCAAATCACTTGAAAAAATAGCAATTGAATCATCAAGATGTAGAGTTCAACTTGTATGAAGGTAGGAATGCAAATAATAACCCTTTTCGATGAATTTTGTCCCTTAAAACCCCTCTTTCAAACTCACCATAAATGCTTGTTAGAAGACAGGGTGTAGCACACCGAGTGGGTGAAAAAGTGGGGAATTTACCCATCGCTGGATGGGCGGAGATTTTGGGTCCTGCTGGACATGAGGGTGACTTTTGGTGCTTATTGAGTGACGTAAGCAAAACCTGCTATCACTTAGTGTTTAGAAATCAACCCTTTGGCGAAACTTTTGGCATCTCCAGGATATGTCTGGCAACCTTGCTTTTAAGCACTAAGTCTGGTAGGGGAGATTTTTAGTGCAAAGGTAGACAAGTGGATCTAGTGCTAATATCTGGTACCACTGGATATTAGCGCAAACTATAGTAGAGATAGTTTTTAGCTCAAATTGCTCAAGGAGGCCAATTCTTGGACCTAGACTTCACCAAATCACTTCAAACACTCCAATTTCAAAAGTCAAAAAGATATTCAATCAAACCAAGGTGTCCAAATGCAATAAAATCACCAAATCGTCAAAATCTCATCCTCCCTCAAGTAAGGACATAACAAATAAGACCAAGCCAAAAGAAAAAGAGGGGGTCTCCATTTGGAAAAATGGGGCGTGTGTGCAAGGCACAACAAGGTGGAGGGAAATTTGTAAAAATACTTAGGATCTCATGAAACCAACTAAGCATGCTATCATCTAAAGGATAAGGAAAATACGACATCATGATGGGTGCATCAAAACATAAGTCATTCACATTTACTCTAGAATTTTTTATTAGACAATGTAGAAGGAGAAGAAGACATATCATACAAAGTACAATCATTATTAAAAGGAAAAGATGCCTTCAATTCTTCATCATGGCATGCATCTAATGTGTTATCTAGGAAATTATTAATTCCATTCTTATCATGTGTGCTACATTTTTCATGATTAGTCAAAATGTGTGGTAAAGGGGAGGATGTAGGTGATAGGTTGTTGGAGGGAGGAAGTATGAGTTCACTTGGTTTAGGAGGCAAGTAAAATGAGGATATTGCATTAGTACATGGACGTATATTTAGGACATCATGAGGGTGGAAAGATAAGGTTGTGAGTTATATGAAGTAGAGGGTAAAGGAGTAATAGGTGGATGAAAAGTAATAGGAGGATGGATCAATGATCCATGTCAATAAAGGATGGCATATGTAGAGGAGGACAATGAGTGGTGGTGTTGATGTCAACATGTGACTCATCCCATGGAGGGTGTGTAGGAAAGTGATCGTAAGGGGTAAAGTCTTCAATATTGATGTTATTATGGGGTTTTTAGAAACATGATAATGATAAGAAGTAGGAGAAAGGAAAGAGTAAGACTAATTGTGATATGGATCATGAATTATATCATCACTAGTGGAACAATCACTAAGGGCCTCAAAAGATAATTTGTCAAGGGTGGTGTAATAGTGACATAGGGGCATCGCTCACCTTTAAATTTTGGTTTTTTGAATTTTATTCAGTTTTGGGTTTTTTTCTATAGTGTTTTTGGTGGTTTGAGTGTTTGCAGACGTAACTTCCTGTCGCAATGCATTTTATCTCCTGTCACTTATAATGCAAAGACTAGTTCTTGTCACAAAAACTGCCAAGAGTTAGTTTTATCAGTTACATTTTTGAAGGCAAATGAAAGGTTGGAAGTAAAGAAAATTTGGAGGATAGATGAAAGGTAATTAGAGGGACTTCTTGAAATAGTTGAGTCATGGGTAGTCACAGAAATTCCTGTTGCTGGATGACAGAACTAAACATAGAAGGGAATTTAAACCGATGTCAGTTATTTTGCACCCTGACAGATGGAATGTTAGAGAAGTTGAAAGGTCAGGTGAGAGAAATGGTTGCATGAATCCACTGAGGAGGTCGATAGTTGGATAGTGGATGGTGAATAGTACTGGGAATTCAAATGGTTGAATTAGGTTGGAAAGTAATGATAGATGAATGGAGAAAGGAGGCTATTTTTAAGAAGGGCGTTGCACAGATGAGGAAGAGAGCAATAGGAGGGTAGAAAGAGGGGCTGAAGAGTTGCAGGCCTATCTCAAATAGAGGCCAATTAGAAAGAAGGCCAGTCGGTGAGGCTGCATAGAAGAAGAGAGGCCGATCAAGGAAAGCGGAAGATTAAGTAAAGAATAGGCGCGACAGAGAGTAGAGGCCGAAGGCACAAGAATTGAGGCCAAGTAGAGGAGAATAGTGTTTAATATAATGTCTAGTTAGAGGTGATAAAAGGAGGAGGCCGATTTTGGTGACAGGTAGATTACGAAAGAAGACATACTAGAGAAAGAAGAGAACAAGTTAGCTATGAGAAGAAAATAAATTATTATGCTGAGAAAAAGACCCCACGCAGGTCAGAGTAGATAGAGGAAGATAGAATATGTGTAGGTAGATTAGAGCTTGCAATCTGGAAATAGTTATTAACAATGTAAACATCTATATGATATGAATACAACCCAGATTGTATGTTATTTATGCCTTTTAGCTGTTCATGTTTATTATCGAATTTAATAGGTTCTAGTTGCCATGATTGTAGATTCCTGTAGCATATTAGAGCTGAGATTGAATTTAGTGTCATTCTTGCCATTAAAGAATTGTTTTGAACTTGAAGTTCCTGTCACCTAACTGAGTTTAAGTATAAGCTATTTATTATGATTGTTAATGTGTGATTCTTATATTCCTGCCTGGGTTCTGTCACTGTGGTTACAAAAAGTCTATAGAAAACTATTTGAGGTCAAGAACTAGGTAATCAGTTATTGGTGTGTATAAGGGAGGAGCATGAGTTTTAATTTCTCATGCCATCAAATAGCATTTGAGTGAGGGAGTAGAAGGATGAGTGACAACAATGGTAGGGATTTTAGACATCATTAGGAAACACACTAGGAAGGATGGGACAATGGTGGGAGACATGGGAGTACTATCACGGTCTATAGGTAAAATATTATGAATAGTAGAAGGGTAGATAGTGTGTGCAAACTAGAACTTATGTCATTGTCTAGGTCATGAGGTAGAGGGGTGTTATAAAATGATCATAAAAGGACAAAAGAGTGTCTAAGGTACAAGGGTAGGCACTAAGGAAGCTCATAAAGGTAGGATAATGGAAGAGGCTTGTCAACATGAATTTAGTGGAGAGGAAAGTGAAGTGTAAGGAAAAGAAGCTAAGGAGTTCCTTCAAAACAAAGGGGTGGGTGGAGATAAATTGAGAGAAGAAGTTAGGGTCAATGAAAGAGGTATTGAGGGAAGCAAGAGGGATTGAACAAGCCATTGGGGAACACAAAGTAAAATACAAGTATAACAAGTCTATGATGCAAAGAGATAAAAATACACAATCTAATGCCAATAAGGATTATTCTAAGCTAATGTAAATAAGGAAACCAAATAGAACAAAATGAAAACACTTAACACATATTTTTATATTTTTGAATTTATATGATTTTTTAATATTTTTCGCACTAAGATAAACTAAATACACATAAATCTAATTAGAAAACAATGCTAATGTAACATGCAAGTTAGAAATAGAAACTAATCTAATCTAACATGCATATCAGAAGAGGAGATGCACATCAAACAAGTTCACCAAAATGGAAGAAAGAAAATAATATATTTATCTTGTTTTTAATTTGTTGTTAGGTAATATGTAAATATGAATTAAGTGTTTTGAATCATGCAATCACCTAATAAACATAGAGTTGAGCTTGATCTATGGTATAAACATAAATGCAAGTGCAACATAAATAAGAAAATTCATATTCTAGTTTAAGAACATCAAAATAGAAAAGGAGTTAGAGTAAATGCACCTTTTTGAACTAATGCACATTGGGACTAGGTAGGGAATTGTTTGAGGAGGCTAAAAACCAAATTTCATGAAATTTGAATCTTAAGACCCTTGGCTGCAAATAGGGGGTGCACTCAATAGGGAGGAGAATTTTGGTAGGTCCTAGAGGCTCCAAACCTTCAAGAACTATTTAGGACTTGATATTGATTATTTTCTAGAATGGACACTTGTCATGGTAGAGAATAGAGCATGGAGTAAAATTTCAAAATAGGTGTAAAATTGATAAAAAATACACTACAAGAATGAGAAAATCATAAACTAGGAAAAATACATCTAAAATGACTTAGTGACCACCAAAATTGGAATCAAGAGTCCCTTTTGAGCTTACAAACCAAAGTTCATGAAATTTTGAGTTTGGGATGTTTTTGTAAGGAGGAGGTTCACCTAGTAGGGAGGTGAAGTCTTGCCTTGTGCCCAGGGTGAGGCCTAGTAGGTAGGAGAAGTCATGTCCTCATAAAGGGATAAAAAATTATAGAAAGCTAGTTCTATCTCCCAATCAATTCTCTAAACTAGAACAAATTTTTTTATTCACTGATTCCTCTCAAAGTGACCCACAAGTGCAAAAAGTGTAATAGGGAACACCTACAAAACAAAGGGTTAAAGGTGAAACTATCTTGATTAGCCCCCTTGTGAGAATTCAAGCATAAATATACATGGGATGCAAATATTGATGTAAAAATGATAAATGAAATGCCTATGCTAATAAATCACACTAATTCAAATCATAAACAAAGATTGGAAATTAGGATGTAATGTATGAACCTTAACTAGGTGGTACTTGGGAGATGAAAAAAAGTCATGTGACTTGTAGAATACCAAAAGTCATGTAACCATTATTTATATATGTGACGTCAAAATACCACGCTTTCCAACAAATATGATGTCTCCTTATGGATAATCATCTTATATACTTTGTTATTGTCACACACTATAAAATAATAGTTAAATCCTTTACACTGTTGGTACAAGTATGTTTCCAATATAGCCACTACTGTCAACTCTTCTTACCTATAGTAGCACATACAACTATATATTAACTCTTGACTACTTGTGGTACCTTGTGTAATGTCAGAAAATGTCCCCTTGGGGGATTTTCCCCCTTAAGGTTTAGCTCCTGAGTCTTTTGCATGCATTTAGGACATCTTAGTTCATAATTTGGCATCCCGATGGAATGAGCCCTAGGTAACATGACAAATGGGACCTAGGAGGACCCCTTGAGCTATACCGAGGGGAGGACTTGGGTGCCTATGCCCCAGTCCTGACCTATTTTGGGGCAGTCCCAATTTCTAGGTGTCAGTTTATGACCATTATTTGGGTCCTTTGCCGACACGGTAAGTTTGAATTATGAAAATCTAGGTGGGAGTGTTTTTAGTTGCATATAAAAGCATGCTTAGGCATTCATTTGAAAACTAGATTTCAATTAGATGGCAATTGTGATGTTCAAATGTTCTCAAGGTGATTCAAGGCTTTCATTATGTTGCAAGAGCAGACTTGTGTGGTTTGTGTGTTTGTATTTGTAGATTTAAGCATCTATTCATCATGGAATGAAGAGCATCTTCCTCCCATGACATCTTCACTACAAGGTGACATTATATTATATTTTCATTATCAATTCCTTTGGTTTTTGCCTCTGCCTCACAAGGGCACACACTCTTTATCTGACAACGGTGTTTAGAGACTTAAGTGTCCCACAGGGCTTGACTGAGGTAAGCCTCTAAACACCACAACCCCCTCCCAAAGCCTTGTGATTGTAGGTTATAGGTGTTGCATTTGGGAAAAGTGGAGTTGCAAGAAGGATTGGCAGACATCAAAGATTCAGGATCTGAAGGAAAGCAGGACACTAGAGAATTTCTAGGACTTGGGCACTTGCACTAGTTTCCTCCAGAGACAAATTTTCAAAAATAGAGGTTATAGGGCTAATTAGTGTTGGAAGGAGGTTTGAATCCTGCGAAGAAATTGGTACCTTGGACTAGGGTGCCCGCACTAGTGTCCCCGACTGTTCCACCTTGGAACCCTGAAAATAGGTACTCTGTGATTTGTTATTTTACTTCTATCTGCAAGAGCTTTTTTTGTTATTTGTCAGTTTATTGTTGTATTTGCATAATTAGGGTTTTAATGGTCAATTGAGCATAAGAGAAGAGAAATTGGTAATTAAAATCCCCAATCCAAGCTTCCCTACATCTCATAGTGATCTAGGGTATGATAGTGAATTGCCACTCAACCCTAGATCCTTGAATGTAAAGTGGAAAGGAAGATTTAAACATCAAAACACTAAAACATGAACAAATCTAATTTTCCACTAAACATTTTTATGAACCTATGTTTTTGGACTTAAATTGCAACTTTATAAGTGTGTGTCTTCAGATTTGGATTAATTTCATTCATTCATATAGTCATTCATTTTATTGCATTGAGAAAAATTCAAAAAAATTGAAAAATTTAAAAAAAATTTGCATTGTTTGGCTTACTAAATTGCATCAGTTCTTTCTAAATTTTCCTAATTCATAATTTTTGCATTAGATCTGATATAAACTACAGAAAAATACAAAAATTCAAAATTTTGCATTACATTTTCATCATTAATTTGCTAGGCTTTTGTAGAAATTTTGACAATTTTCATTAAACCTAGTAATTCCAAAATCTAGGGTTAGAAGGCAAAATCTTCTTTCAGATTTTTATACTAATTTTATAGGCTCATTAAAATTTTCATTTGTCTGTAGCCTTTCATTTTGGTGTAAATTTGTATTTAGATTTAAAATATTTGTAATTTTGCATAGAAAATTTCAACAAAAACTAGCAATTTTCATGCATTTTCATTAGATTTGCATTGGTATTTTGTATATTAAGGTTTGGAAATCATTTTCAGATCTAAGAGTAAGTAATTTTCATCATAAATTAGACTTAAAAATATTCACATAGCATTTTGTCCCAAGATCTCAAACCTAGGGCTTCAAAAACAATGATTTTCACTAAATTTGGCCTTATCGACTCTATAAACTTGCACCATAGAAGTGGTGTGAAAAGTATTTTGCACTAATTGGCTATTATCAGGGTAATCATTTTCTTCCCCTAAAAAAATCTTCACAACACCTTTTTAACAGGATCTTGTAGTGAAAATTTGGTGAAAAACTACACATTTTGACTATTTTTGCCCTAGGGTTTGACCTAGTTTGTACTCCAAGTGTGTTGTGATTAAATTTATGAATTGAGGTGACTGATATCATTGATATTGTTTTTTTGTACCTCCTGAGATTCATTACAACACCTCTTTTGCTAAGTCTTGGAGTTGAAAAACTGTGAAAAATTGCATATTTTGCTACGTTTTCACTAGGGTTTTATCTTAAGTAGCACTAAAAGCATGTTGTGTTGGGTATTTTGGCACTGAGTGGCTATTATTACTGATATTATTTGATTTCCATCATCATTTTCCTCACAACACCCTTTGTTATGCTCTTTTGCATTGAGTTTTGATGAAAAAAGGTGTCTATTTTGACATATTTTCACTATAGTTTGACTTGGCATTATCTTGGATTTGCATCAAGAGTGTGTTGAGAGTGATTATATTGCTATTTTGGACTGATATCAGACATACAATTTTCTGTCCTTAACCAAAATCCTTACAACATCCTTTGTTTCATTCATTTGCATTGAAAAGAGTACAAAAATCAAGCATTTGAGGCTATTTTAGGGTATATCGCTTTGAACTTACCTTTGATATATTTTGGGACAAACTCTAAAATCTGATTTGAGCATAAAAATATGGCCTCTAATCACAACAACAATAATAGGTTCCTCCTAGACCTTACATGAAAAGAAAAGCACATGAACCCGAAATTGTCTTTACACCTCATGATAGAACAATTAGAGACTTTGATGGACCTCTTTACATCACTGTGAAAAGAATGGGAAACCCTGTGAATGGAACTCTTATTGATCCTAATTGCATGACTAATGTTGTCACTGAAGAGTTCCTCTTTTCACATCAATTAATGCAAGGTTATGACCTCTCAAGCATAATGATTAAGACACATAAGTGAACCTTTATCAAGCCTTTGGGTAAGATATCATTGTTGGTAACACTATTTGGAAAACATGTTGAACAATGGTTTAATGTTGTCCCTATTTCTGACCTCTTTCGAATTAAATTGGGACACCCTTGGCTAAAATAAATGAAAGCTATCCCTTCAACAATCTAAAATTCCCTTTGGATGGATGTATGATAATCGTCCCTTTCAACAAATATAAACATAAACCTTTGGTTAAGAAAAAGCATTATAGACTAAATTATTTTTGGGATAAAAAGGAAATACCTAGCCCTTCCATATAAGAAACGACAAAAGATCAACAACCCATATGTGAAGAGAACTTTAGACCGAAAGGATAAGGTCCCTATACTAAGGTTCCTCCCCTGAAATCCTTACAAGGATCGGGAGGTCATTGTCAACAACAAAATGCTTCACCGCGACAAATGAAGTTTGATCCCAGTGCTTCATCTTCTAAATGGCACAAGCCTATGAAAGAGGATAGCCCTATCTTACAAGAGATAAGTGGTAAAAGAAAATGAAATAGAAAAGCAAGAGAAAGAAGGAAAAGAAGACAAGATTATTGTTGGGTGAATATTTTGTTGTTTAGCTAACCGATGGCAAAATGGTTATATCACCACAACTATAATGAGACTGAGTCTCTCCTCTTAGCAAGGGGAGGTTCCCTCTAGATAATGAGCTCTTTCTAACAAGCAACTTTTAATACTTAAAATGAAACAAAAACTATATGGGGTGTTATCACTTCATCCTATTTTCTTCTTTCATAATAGATGCTTTTCTCTTCAAAATAACAACTTAAAAAAACAACAATGTTTAATAACTTATGAATCAAGACAAACCATAGAAACACAAAGTTTTCTATTGCTTCACTTATCTTCTCTAAATAAACCTGATTGAACTCAAATGTAGCCCAAAGTCTCCACATTTATCCAACACAATATAACTAACTTGAACACAATAGTTTTTAGCACAAAGTCTTTAAACTATTATATCCTCACAAATGTTCAATACAAATTCCCACAATGAGAAAATAGCACAAAGTCTATTTCACCAAAACAAGAACACTTCTCTCAATTTCCAATAAACTCCACAATTCCAACAATGATTCAATACAATATAACACCAATGACATAAGAACACTGATATCATAAAACAATATGATTCAACTCAAAGTTTGATACTCAATTGCTTGCTTATATTGATATTCACTCGAAAATATGATAAACATAAAAATCTCAAAGTCTTGAAATATTTTCCAATCCGATAGAGTTTCTTTGCAATAGATAAAAGATGATAATTACAAAAGAGGCCCTCTTTATTTATAGGGAGAGGCCTTGAGAAAATTTAGGAAAAATCTAACTACTTTGACTTATTCAAACAAAAGAGTCCTATTTGTTTTGTGACTTCTTTTGTCTCATATGTAATTTCATTTGAGAAAATTACATGTGAGTATGTCCATAAAAAAATTCAAATTACATCTACAAGACTGAAAATAAACTAAGGCATTGAAAAGGAACTTCAACTTCCACCATCATTCTTCTTCAAAAAGTGTTTATACATAATTTGCACTGTTACCGTTTCACATACATTGGGCTTCACTGTATTCTTTGAGATAGTACGAGCCCTGAGAACCACATCTTTAACCATCTTTATTACTTTCTCATGTTTCTAAAGATTATCCTTTAGATTCTCAAAAGTCGAGTGTGATCATAAAAGGCTATCCATCAAAACCACTATAGGCACTTCATCTTCAAATTTCTGCTACACCATCTTCTCGAAAGCATCTATCATTTCCTCTACTGACAGAAACTTGTGACCTTCACCTATTAGAGTGCATGGAAGTTCCTCTAACTTGTGTAGAAGCAAGACATTACTGTCTTCACTATTTTCACGTACTCAACACAAGTCATCAAGTAAACCTTTTATTACATTGATGCGATAGACAAGAGATTCCTTAGTCTTAAGGTAAGACTCTTAGTTTGAAACAACACCAATGGCTATTAGATTCTTTATTTTGATCTTCTTCATCTCAATCCACTCCTCTAAGCTTTCTTCTTGATCTTGCAGTTCTTGAGAAAGTAAATCAACAATGTCATCAAGCTCAACTTTTGCCTTGTCCATCTTTCCTTTTCTTTCCACTGTGGTCTTCAATAAAACTCTTCCTTGTGCCAACAAAGGTTCCATAATATCACCAACCACTCTTCCTCTCACCTAAACTTTCTCAACTTTTTGAATAAGAGGGTCATCAACAGTCACTGCCATAGGTTCTATGACTCAAATGATTTTACTATTTTCTGAAGAACAACAAGAAGTTATTCTACCTTTGTTTTGTACTGCTCCTTCTCCTTCTTGACCTCATCATATTTCACAAGCAATGAACTTGCAGTGGCTTGAAAATCTGCCTTGATACCTTCATGAGTTAGCTTACCTAACTCAACTCTAGAGACAATATAATCATTCATATCAAAAGTATCTACAGTGGCATCATCTGGTGGCTTAGCAATTTTTGCATATCTGATTCCTTTTTCATTAATAAGCCTAGAAATAGTTTTAGGTTTCTTTTTCTAGGCCTTTGGCTTAGCAGAAAGTAACTTCTCTATATCAATTTCATTTGGTGGAATCACTTGCTTCTTCCTCTTGGGAGTGTATGCAAACAACCATGGTGGAAGTGTTGAGGTATCGACATTTGGAGAAGAGTCAATTACCTATTTTGTTGGATCCATGCTCACACTTGTTATAGTGATAATAGGACTAGTGTGGGTAAAAACTGCACTTGTATCAACCACTTTTTGAGAACCATCTAGAAAATGCTCCAGAACAGTTTGTTCACCAATATCAAATGATGGGGAAGATAGACTTGGAATAGAACTAGAAGAATCAAATACAGTCCCAAAACTTGTTCTTATAGAGGGAGGGGTATTATCAGAAGACACAAAAAAAATAGTGAAATAGGAACATTGGAAACTACTGGAAAACTACCAGAAACAGGGGCATGAGGCAGGGGTGTAGAAACTTGTGATTCTGGTGGAAGATCCTTCTCAGAAGACTACTGTGAATCACCAAGTTGTTCCTGTTCTACATTCTCCTCCTTCTCTTGTTCCTTTTCATTTTCCCCATCTGGCTTCTCGAGCATTTCTACTTGCTTAGCCTCATTAGGTTCCTCAACATCTTGCTGTTCAATCTCAATATCTACAATCTCCATTTTATCAACATTTGTATCCTCAGTACCTGATTCTATGACAGTAGAAGTTCCTACAAGTTCTTTCTTCTTACCTCCTTTAGATACAAACTTGATTTTTGGTTTATGCACTTTAGAAGGAGTGTCACTTTTGTTCTTTGTTCGGTTTTCTATCTTTTTTCCTGTTTGCTCTTGAATCTCAATTTCTGATCTAGTTAGAAATTATTTTAGACTTATTCCTCTGCTTCCTAACCACACATTTGCATTTGCTAGAATTAGCTGAAATCTTTTCCTGATTGAAGTTTTTTCTTTTACAGACCATTTGACCTCTGGTAGAGGTGAGGATTTAATGTTCTCAACATTGTATTTGTGATCCAAAACATCCCCTTCATCTTCCATTCACTCCAAAATATCTGCAAGACCTAATTCTTCAATCTAACTCAAGTGAAGTCTACAATAATCTAGCTTCCTGATCTCATTCTATGTTATGAGATCAGCCCAAATATCTTCAACCATTGGCATACGAAAAACTGATCTTCTCTTGATCTTATCATGCACTCTTCTGTAATCAAAATGGTCTCTTTTCTTGAAAATCTTCATAGTGACCAGTTGCATCTCTAATTCAACTACTTTGGCCTTGGTAGCTGATTGAACAGAGTACCTCCCAATTTCTACAAGAAACGTAATTCCTAACTTTTTTAGCTCCATCTGCTTATTGTGCACAACAATCAACTGTCTACATAGTTCCATCAGAATAATTCTATCGTTGGGATACCGTGGAAGCATATACGGATAACTAGGATAGTATCCCACTTTGAGATAAGTGAAAGTTAGAAATTATAAGAATAAACAACCAAAAGAATTGACCACCTCCCAGTCTTCATCTGATACTCTTTTTTGCTCAAGTTCATTATTCCACAAACACATGAATACTAAAAAGAAGCATCATTAACTCTGCAAAAATGATGGATTGATCCCTTTAGAGTAATTTGTGGATAATACTCATAAACTAGAACCCATCTCCTATCACCAACTTGATTTAAACTAGGAAAAATTGTCATGCCCACATTTCTCATGCGATCACGACACACAACACACATGTCATGTCCACATTTGTGATGTGGTCATGACACGAATTACCAAAAACTTTTCCGCATGTCCCTAGGAACCCTCTCGCACGCGTCTGCGTGCTCAATGGAAATACGCACAAGGTGTAGACAAGTCATACATATTCAGGGAAGCGCGTCTTCCTATGCCATCCCCTGCGAGATGAAGGCCATCTAGGTGGTATGCGACGTGATGTGTGCTGCTTCTAGGGTTAGAATGGTTTTAATCTAAACCCTAAGTATCTTAGGTGAAGAGATGATTTCATCAGGTGCGAAAACAAATCCTAACTCCAATGCATAAATGAAATCAAAAAAATAAAATATGAAAATCAATGGCATGATGGACGAATGATAAGATGGAGTGATTAAATGATAGTCGCCAAAAGGTCATAAAAATAAAACCCTAAAAATCCAGGAAAAATTCAACAGCATAACGCATTTTCGATAATTGAATAAATATTTTAAAAGGATAAAGTCCAAGGGAAATTAATACAAAAATTAAAATAAATAAATTTAAGGAGTAATTAATAAATTTCCAAAGTTAAAAAAAGTTGATCACTCAATCAAATTTTAAAAATTTGAATTAAAATAACAAATGACCAATAAAATTCAAAGGTCAAGTCCATTAATAAATATAACTTCAACAATCATATTTATTAATTGAATTACGATTAAATAATTAAAAATGGAATAATAGATTATCCCCCCCAGGAATGAAATCGATTAAAATAAAATTAACTTCAATAAAATGTTTCCTGCAACACTATTAAAACACTCCAGAAATAAATATAGATACCCAAAAATGAAAAGTACCCTAAGGGATAAATCATCCCATCTAAATTTATAACAACCCATTCCTACTAAATTAAATCTCCCAAGCAATAAAAAAAATCAAACTCAAAAAAGAATATTAAAACTCTAAGTTAAATCTCAAAGGAGTCAACAAGTCAAAAATGACTCAAATTCAAAAGAGAGGGAAAATAAATTCCCGTGCACATAAAATGGGAAAAAGGAATATAATGGAATAAATAAAATAAATTTTCTAATTTCCTACTCACTCACCAACTAAGCCCTATGCTATTATTTCATTCATTGCTCACACAAAGAAAACCCTAATATCCTTATTCTATCATTATAGAAAACCCTATCTTACTCTTTTGTTTTCCCCAACTCATTTGTTTTTGTTTTCTCTTGTTTTTGCTTGCCTCCATGGTTTTGCAAACTTGTAGGTTGAAGGTGAATTCCTCTTCCATGGTTGCCAAAAAGAATAACCAGAGGTACATTTATTTCTTTTATAAGCAAAACTAGGGTTTCGTTTATTCATAACAGGCTATGTTTGGTTGGAACCCAAGGTAATATATATATATATATATATATATATATATATATATATATATATATATATATATATATATAAGAAAAACTAGGGTTTCGTTTATTCATAACAGACTATGTTTGGTTGGAACCTAGGGTAATATATATATATAGTTTGATTTGTAGATCGAATAACAACATTATAGGTTTTATTTACAAAACAAAGGCTTTCTTTTAAAAATGGAGTGTAGTTTGCAAAGGTGCTGCCACTGCTGCCATCTGTAATGTGCTAGGGTTAAGGGGGAAGGGGGTTTGTGGTGTGGTTCTGCCAACACCGTGGAGAGGGAGGTCTGCTATTGAGGGAGGTGAGGGGAGTGGCGTGAGGGATGGCATGCAGAGAGTTAAGGGGAGAATGAGGGTTTGGGGTGTGGGGAGGAGGCGGTGCCTCCACCCACACCTGCGGGTGTGGGTGGAGGCATTGCCTCCTCCCCACACCCTTCTATCAAAAAAAAATGGGGGGGGCTTTGGGTGCCACCGTCCACAGCCCTTCCAATTTTTTTTTTTGGTTTTAGTCAAAACTTAAAACACAATCCCAAATCTATTAGGCTTCAGCCATTGCTATTTTCTGATTTCAAATACTTTAATACAGATGTCTGTTATTACATCTTCCCAATACAGTTTGCTTACTATATATATATACACGACATCATATATATATGTAGATCTACACAATACATTACATTTAAATATATATGTATATCTATTTGTGTAAATATATATATATATATATTAAAATAAAAGTATATATACATTCAATATTTATATGTATATAATGTATTACACACACACACACACATATATATATATATCGTATCATATATATACATCTAAGCAATCTTTAAATGGAAAGAAATAACCAGATATGCAAGTTTTAAAATACCATAATATATCATTTTTCTGTTGAAATGAAGACCCAGATTTACTAAGATATAATTTTCTTTTTCTTTGATTTAAAATGTCAACATCTACAAAAGAAACATTCCTAATCAAACTTCCAAGATCAAATATGAACACAACAAAATATTAACCATGCATTTCCATTGTATATAACACAACAGTGAATTTTTTTTTTTCTTTTCCACAAAGCATACAACAAAGTTCACAACATCAACACATTATTTTTTTTTTTTTTTGAAATAATATAATAGCAACTTATATTTTCTATAGCATTTCTCCGTAAACATATAAGCATAACAGCATAAATTAGTGACGATTTTTTTTTAATAAACAATAAGGATAGCTCACATTAGATTTCCTTAAATAGCCAACACAAAGAATAATAATAATTTGGTCAATACTACAATAAGGCCTCTAAGGCCATGGCTCCAACAACCAACTAAATAAAAGCAAATATGGTAAGAAAGAGCTCCTCCAAACTTTAGTTTCATCCACAATAAACCTACAATAACTAACACAACAATGGGGAACCAAGCCTCGAAGGAAAGCCCTCTTCCCTACTATAGACCCGCCAGTGGGTCACCCCTGAGCTAGGGAGGTAGAGATCACATGGTTGCACACACACACCACAACAAAGCAATTTTTCCAAACACACATAAAAATTTCCCAAAGGTTTGCACAAAATTAAACTCATCAAAATGAGTTTGATGGGGGTAGGGGAGTGGACCCCTCAACTCAAGAGGCCACTCCATGATCTCAAATAGCCAAGTCTCAAGGCCTCAAGCCACAACAACCAAACTACATATCTCCAAATAACTCAAAAAAACTATCATGGCACTCTTGCCATCAAAAATGATCTCAACATCAAGAAAAGCCCTCAAGGCTATAAGTAGCACAAAAATAAAGAGGTGACCTCGAGGAGGTTCACTCTCCCCTACCCCATACAAGTTGAGCCTTACCTCCAAATGGAGGTGCTCTCACCAAACTCCCAACCCACACAAAATGAAAACAACCAACAACATAAATGAAAAATACAAGGATAAATGGCCATAGCCATGGAGCTTACCTTCAAAAGCCCTAAAAATAGAAGTACGTTTGGTGAAGATCTCCAAGCTTCTCCAAGTCTTCCAATCTCCAAATTTCTCTAACTCCCAAAAAAGAACTCCAGGAATAGAAGAACAATATCCAAAATGCAAGAACCCCACACTCCTCTTCAAGAGGAGGTAATATAGGCCTTCCAATTTAGCCTTGAGGAATGAGAAGGTGACACTTGTCACCTTCTCCTTCCTCATTCCATGCCACTTGCAAGGGAGAGGGAGTGTAAGGGTGACAAGTGTCACCCTCCAATTCCATTTCAAACCTCACCTTATCCACTTGTGCTCTCACACATGTGTGAGAGACCAAGTGGTGAGGTGGCAATCCCCTTCAAGCCTCCATGAGGATAAGGGATGCCATATGGCATCTTCTTATTCTCCAAGAGAACCATCTCCCTCCAAGATGCTCTCACATGTGTGTGAGAGTCTTGGAGGGAGATCCCACACACTTGGGAGTCTTGGAGACCTCCCAAGTCTTCTTGGTGAAGGGTTCCCCAAACTTTGGGAAGGGAGATGAGTCTTTCCCAAAGCATGACTCATCTTCCACCCTTAGCCATTTCAAAATTCGTCACTTTGACTAAACCTCAGTTTAGAGTGACCAAAAGTGAGTTACCCCAAGGTTTAGTTAGTCAAAATTGACCCTAGACCCATGGGTAACCACCTAGGGTAAGTTTTAGGACCCTAAGGTACACTAGGGAATCATAAATTCACTTTAAATGGCCCATAAATGAAAAATAATACCAAGTGGTGTAAAACAATAAAAATATACAACACATGATATAAATTAATTTACAAAAGGGGTACTAGGCCAAAATAATAAATTAAACAAGTACTCAAACAACATCCGATCAAATGTGATCCTCATCCCTCTTGGGAATGGATCGGTTTCACAGGAAATAACATATGTGTGAATACTACCTCTAATTTCCCATGGCCTGGGAATATCATCCTGCACAACTAGATCAAGTGTCAATCATATCCGAAGCAACTGAAATTAAATTCATGTCATTGTATACAACATTAATCGTTTACAACATAATTCAAGATTAAACTGCATTTTCTATCTAATGTCACATAATCATCATCAATTAATGAACCCACATAATGAACTAGAAATCACATCAATAATCATCATCTAGTATATCTCGCATGTCTAATCTCATCATAGCATCAAAATATGATTTAAATTGAATCACCACATGTCTAATCAATGTCAAACTAGAATCAGGAGATATAATCAACTCTGCATAATGGAACAATAGTCTCTAAAAGTCTAACAATGTCATCAACTGTAATGTAAAATGATCAAAATAAGGAAGGAAAATAATCGGCCTCACATCCTCGCCCCTAAGACTAAACTTCCTCCTAGAAGTCATCAAAAAGGTGAGGATAGAGTGCCCTCAAACTAGCTGCATCCTCCCAAGTCGTTGTGACCTCATCATAACGATCCCACTGGACCCTAACCTAGTCCAGCTCTCAACCTCGAAGGCCCAATGTCTGACCAGCCAATATACGAATTGGCTCCAAAGCCAACTACCCATCTGCCTCTACCTGTAGAGCACTCCAGTCCAATACATGAGATAAATCAGATATATATCACCTCAATAAAAAAATATGAAAGACATCGTGGATATGCGACAGGTTAGGTGGCAACACTAGATGGTAGGCAACATGTCCTATCCGCTCCAAGATCTCAAAAGGTCCTACAAACCGTGGTGTGAGCTTAGAGCCCTTTCCATAACAAATTGGACTCTTGTGTGGCCGCACTCTAAGGAATACGTTGTCCCCAACTGAGAAGCTCTGATCAAGTCTCTTAGCATCGGCATACTTCTTCTATCTATCTCATGCCTCCTAAAGTCTCTGCCTAATCAGCGTGACCTACTGCTCCATATCCTAAACTAACTTTGGACCAATGGCAACCCTGTCCTCTATTTGATCCTAACTGAATGGTGTCCTGCATGGTTTGCCATATAAAGCCTGAAAAGGAGGCATACCTAACAAGCTGTGATACCCATTATTGTAGGAAAACTCAACCAGATACAGGTACTCCTCCCATCTAGACTAATGGTCCATAACATACATAAAGGAGGTAAGCATTGAACAGCTTGAGAGCACGTAAATCAAGGAAACAGGTGAAAGCAGGCCAATAGGTATTGAAAGGAAAAATTTTCTAGTGTTAGGAAATTTTTTAGGGTGACATGCATGGGTGGTGATTTTGGCCGCTCTTGCATGTAAGGATAAGATTATAATCATGCACGGTCGACCATTTTGGCTGCCATTGCATATGGGATAAAAATTGAGTTTTGATGTAGGGGCGATCAATTTGACCGCCCTTACATGAGGGAAAAATGCAAGTTTGATCTGGATGTATAAGCAGTGAAAATGCCCGCTTAGGCATGTTGGAGGAAAAACTACGCTTAGATGCAAAGTTGGTCGAAATGACTGCTCATACTCCTTATTATCAAAAAGCTTAAAACACATGTAATGGCGGCGGATAAGGCCGACCCTACATGTCATATTTAAAAGTTTAATTTCCATGTAGGGGCAGCGTTTTCAACCACCCTTGCATGAGGGTAAGATCAAAAACAAGACACAAGTATCAGCTGTGGTTTTCACCGCCAATATATGTGTGATGATTTAGAAAGTAAGGCAAGGTATCATTGGCAAAAAATACTGACGATACCCACAAGTTTACATCCTAAGACCTATTCAAGAAAAATTTGAGAAAACAAACGAAAGATAGGGTTCAATGAAAGAATAAATCTTTTTAAAATGACAACAATAAATAGAAACACATGCTATACAATGGTTTTCCAAAAGCTTGATTAACAAACATGATGATAAATCCAAACAATAAAGTTTTACAAAACAATCATTTTAAATGATCAATGAAAATCTAGTTTAAAACAAAAACTCAAAAAGAAACAGAACAACCTACCTCAGACAATAAGACGAAATCCTAAGCATGACTTTGGTGATTAAAATCTGTCCAAATCTAGAATCAGTGTGATCAAGCGATCTTAGGAAGACTTCTGTAGTCGATTGCAAGATTTAGGGAATAGGAAATAACAAAATGAAATGAGTTTACACCTTTAAAAAGGTGTATTAATGGTGACATGAGCGCCATTAATAATACTTGAGTTTGCGAGATCCAAGAAGATTTTCCTAAGTGGCAGCAAGGACCAACATTACATCTTATTAAAGCATATGCAAGAGTGGCAATAACAACTACTATTACACATTAAAACATGGCAAGGAACATGCATGGGTAGTGATTTTTGCCGCCCATGCATGTCAATCAAAAATGAGACAAACATGTGTAAGAGGCAATTTTGGCCGACTTTGCATGTTAAAACACAAAGATATGTAAGAGTGGTGTTTTCAACCACTTCTGCACATGAACACTCAAAAATTTACTAACACCTTAAAATAGTCAAAATTGATATTTTGACAAGCTTGCAACCTAATCAATTTTTACTAATCTCAAGGAATCGACTTAGGGGAATATCACAAGCTATTTTACGGTGTCATATGACTTCACATGAGACCAAAAGAACTTGTCTTGATTTGCGAACTTAGAGTGTAGACTACGAAACAAACAAGTTTCGTAGGGGTTGTCTACAAAATAAGTGCAACTAATTTTGAGAACAACAACTGGCTCTAACTGGGGAACTTCCTTTGATCATTCTTTGAAACGATCAAAGGGAGAAGAATCTAGTCTCTAAGTGCCTTCATCCATGCCATTGGGCTATAGAGTCAAGCTACGAAAAAGAAAAAGACACAAAAAGACTAAACTAAAATAAAAAATAAAAACACAAAAATTGTACAAATGTACAAATGAACTTATCTGATACTTCAAGAGTTAAAGTGCTTCAGATGTTGTGCACTGTGAGGCAGCAGGAATGGTGTTCCATCAAGATACTCGAGCAAGAAGCTATTTTCACCAAAAAATTGATGAATGACGAACAGGCCTCTCCATATGGAGTCAAACTTCCCACGCATTCCTTTTGGCTCTCTCCTCTTATCCCATAACAAGACTTGATCTCCAATTTGAAATTCTTGAGCTTTCGCTTTCTTGTCAAAAAGTTTCTTTACCTAACTTTAATGCTCAGCAATACGATCTACTACCATAACCCACTGCTCTTCAAGTGCAGTGAGGTACATTATTCTTTTGTCAATAAAACTTTCAAAATTTCTATCCTGCAGTGCCTTTGCCAACTTCAATGCTAGAAATTCCAAAGTAATAGGTATTTCTGCATTTAGACCATATAGAAGCTGAAATGGTGACATACCTATTGCCCTCTTGTGGGTAATTCTATCAGCCCATAAAGCATCAAACAAAGCTTTATGCCAAGTCCTTTGATTATCCTCCACCAGTTTCCTGATAATTGTAACCAGATTCTTGTTACTAGATTTTGCCTGACCATTCCTTTGCAGATAATAGTCTGATGAATGAGAAAGTATGATTCCATGTTCATAGCAAAAACTAGTGATCTCAATTGATGAAAAATAGGAAGCATTATCTGCTACAATTTTGTTTGGAACTTCAAACTAGGAAATAATATTCTCCTTGAGAAAATTACATACTACCTCGGAAGTAGAATGCTTGACTGGAATTGCCTCCACCCACTTGGTGAAGTAATTTGTTGCAGTGAGAACAAAATTGTGTCCCACACTTGATGGTGGGTTCACAACACCAATGAAGTCAATGCCTCATTGCTGAAAAGGTTCTTCAATCACAATTGGCTTTAGTGGTAATGCAACCAACTTAGGCTTCCCAACAAACTGCTGGTAGAGCTCACATCTATGTACCCAGTTGTACACATCCTGAAATAATGTGGGCCAATAGTACCTAGCCTACAAAATTTTATGAGCTGTCACAAGTGTAAAAAAATGTCCTCCACAAGCCAAATTGTGAAAAGTCTCCAAAAGTTTACTTTGTTGCGCTTTATCCACGCAATAGAGAAAAACTCTACCAAGGCTTCTTTTATACAAACCCTTATCCCACAAGACATAATTTGTAGCCTTTAACTTGGTAGTTCACTTCTCTTTATAAGATAAATGAGAAGGACACTCACCATAGGTAAGAAAATGAGTGATATTAGAATACCACTCATTTGTAGTAGTAACAAAGAGAACATTTGGCATATCCTCAACCTCTTCCTCTTCATCTCCTGTTTCTTTTGGGACATTGTCAACAATTAGTTGACACAAACCTCTACCATGTACAATCTTTGTGGGTTTGATATCAAGATCAAACTCTTGAATTTTGGAAATCCAATTGCCTCTTTTGGTCACAAATTCTTGTTGTGTCAGGATAGATTTCACTGTTGTATCCAGCACCAAAACAATAGTATGCAAATTCAAAATATAAAACTAGAAATGCTTCACTCCCTTGACCAGGGCATAAGCATGTTTCTCCATATTTGAGTATTTCAATTCATGAGCCTTCAGAGGGAAACTTATAAATGAAATGGGAGATTCCACACCCTCTTCATTTTGCTAAACAAGAATGGCTGAAAGTGTATGCTCATAAGCATAACTGTACATTGTGAAATCTTTAGTATAGTCAGGACAAACTACAACCAGAGCATGAGCTATGGCCCTTTTAATATCCTCGAATGCTACCTTACCTTCTGCACTCCAATGGAAAGTGGTCTTACCCTTCATCATATTGACAATGTGATGGGTTTTCTCTACAAATTTCAAGATGAACCTCCGCAGAAAATTTATCTTCTCGAAGAAAGAATGAACTACAGTCTTACTAGTAGGTAAAGTAAGATTCTAGATAGACTTGACTCTTTCTGAATCAATTTTAGTACCTTAAGATTCTAGATAGACTTGACTCTTTCTGAATCAATTTTAGTACCTTCTCTGGACACAGTGTGACCGAGAAGCTTACCCTCTATAACCCCCAAAACTAATTTCTTAGGATTAAGAGAAATACCATTTTGATGACACCATTCCAGAACCTATCGCAAATGGTAGGCATGATCTTGATGCTATTTAGAGAAATAGTCAAGTCATCAAGATAAACCACAATGAATTTCCCCATCTCATCTCTAAAAGTGAGGTTCATTGCTCTTTGGAAAGTAGCGCCAGCATTAATCAAACCAAACAGCATCCTGCGGTATGCAAATGTGCCCCAAGGTGTTGTGAAGGTAGTCTTGTATTGATCTGCTTTGTTGACTTCTACTTGATTATAGCTTGAGAAACCGTCTAACATAAACAACATCTCCGAACCAGTTATGGTTTGTAAAACTTGGTCCATAATAGGCAAAGGGTAATTATCTTTTAAAGAAGATTGGTTGAGATTTCTAAAGTCAACACAAATACAGATTTCTCCATTCTTCTTTCTACAAGAACAATATTCACAATCCAAGTGGAATGATGGATAGGAAAGATTATTCTAGCATTCAACATTTTCTAGATCTCAAAAAGAATAGTACCTGATATCTTGGGATTATATTGCCTCTATTTTTGCCTGTGAGGAAACAATCCAACCTTGAGAGGGATTTCGTGTTGGATCTCCTTGGGTCTGAAAGACTTCAGATCATCATAAGAATATGCCAGAACATCAATGTAATGGCAAAGAAGTGTAATGAACTTGAATTTCTCATCAACAGTGCAACACTTCCCAATGTTAAACTCAAATTTACTTGCTCAAATTCCATAGATGAACTTGAATCAAGTTGTTGTTGTTGTTTTATACATATATCATGCTTGTCAAATAACTTTTCTAGAGAAACCAAACCTTTTGAAATCTTATTCCCTTTTAGCTGAAGAATCTCCTCACCAATCTGCGAATCTATTTCATAAACATATTCACATGGTGGAGAATCACTACCTTCAAAATAGAGCTCATCAAAGTTATCTATCTTTTCTAAGAAAGCTATGATCTGATTGTCACCATTGAAGACCTACCAATGATTAGCATTATCTGGCACTTGATCGGAAAACCAATTCAATTGTGTACTTGTTACCTTTGAAGTCCTTATGAGGGACCATAAGGGTGGCGGAGGCAACCAATGAATCAGTATGATCATTAAACTCTCTCGGCACTACAGAGATGTCAAAACCAATTAAAACCTTCAATGTAATCCCAAACACGATTGCGGTAATGTCTCAGCCTTTCATTCTTGGTCTAATAAAGATTTCTCACTTGGCAAACCACAAGTTTAGCGTCACCTTGTATGTGAAGATTCTTAATACCTTTAATACGAGCAGCCTCCATTCTGAGTAACAATGAATCATATTCAACGGTGTTATTAATATTGTCAAATTGCATCTTATCTGAGAAAGGAAAAATATTGCCTTGTGGGGATATCAGAACAACTCCTGCTCCAAATCCGGTGGAAGAACAACTGCCATCAAATTCTAAAATCCAAACATCATTTGAATTTCTCACTTTGATATTTCTGCAACCAGTAGATTCTTCTTCATCAGAAAGAGAAGAAACATGCATCACTATGCTCTCATCTGAACTTTCATCTGAATTATCTTCTGATTCTCCATCTAAAATATCTAAACTCTCATCTGATGAACTAGAAGTATCTTTAATAGACAAGAAATAATTACCCATTCCTGAAGACTCAAACAAAATTTGGGCTTTTGGATTTTTTCAGTTTGGGCAACAATATATGTTGCCTCCTTTTTAGGAAGCAACTTTTGCATGACACCTTTAACGGGTATCCTTGCCTCAGATAAATCCATGTTCGGTTCTCCACCCACATCTTTACAAAAATTATGCCCAAGCAAAATGCCATAAGAAGCTGGAACATCAGCCACTAGGACGGTCATCTTGATCCTCTTATCTGGAAAGGCTACAAATGCAAATTGGGCATCCTTGATTTGGCCTAACAAAGGCACTTGCTTATTTTCCATGGAGAAACATCTCCCAAAGGTCTTAGTCAAAGTGAGACCAAGAGCATTCGCCACCTTAGCAGGCATGACATTGTCAGAAGTGTCAGAGTCTATTATACAATTGCTTAACTTGTGACCATTAACCAATAGAGAAACATAGAAGGGTTCTATCTTCCCTGGAGAAACAAGGGGAGTAGTGACTAGGTTATTTTGGGTGGATTTGTTCTTTGAGGAGTCGTGGGCAATTTTAGGAGAATCTTGCCATGTAGAGACAATCTTGTTTTTAACATACTTAGCTAACCTATCAAACTGTTTAGAGTTAGGTTGTAGATACTCTACCTCAGACATCTGGATTTTGGTTTTCCTAGAATGATCTATTATGTCAAAGAGCTAAAATGAACTAGATACAGAGGAAGGAAATCCATCATTCTGGGCTTTGGTCGAGGTAGTACTGGTTTGAGGAACAAAAGTAGAAGAAATAAGATTGTTAGATGAACTTACTTGTTTTTTGACAACCGGGTCCTTTGATTGAAGAGGCAACTGAGTTCTTCACTTGGTGATTGAGATCACAGGTTGATGCTCCTCTCTTGTCTTTCCTTTATCAGCTTGTTGATTTGATTGATTTTGGGACCTGGTAAAAACAACATATGCTCCATCATATACTTCTCCTTCTCTTTCAACTTCATCTGGTAATTTAGAAAACCAATGGTAGAGTCACCAGCTAATTGTTCTTCTCCTTCTGTAAAAAGATTAGCATTATTCTCCTAATCCAAATCAGGTTGGAAAGAATTGTCATGTTCTGCTTCATAGTAGCCAACTACTGAGTTGACCGGTGTTGCTTCAATGGAAAGCTTCCCCTATGTGGGCGGAAGACGATTTTGTTGCCCTTGATTTTTGGCAGCATTGCCTTGATATGAATTGTTAGGGAATGTCCTCCTTGGTATATCCCTATAAGAAGGAGCAGACATACCTTGGGACATTTTCTTTTTCAAAGCTAGAAAATCATTTGCTAACTTTTGCACCATAGGATTTGTGGTGCTTGTGGAAGAATTATCAATAGAGGACTGACCTCTATTTCTATTTGAATCTCTTCTTATCTTACCCGCAAGGATAAGATCATCTTCAACCTCTGTAGCCAAACTTTGAGCTAGAGGAATATCAACAGGACCAGCCCACCTTAACAGAAAACTTACCTCAGGAAGGTGAAAGTTGATGAAGAAACATTTAAGATTCTCCATCGTTGGTTGAGCGGTTGTAGGAATCCTATTTGTCAATTTATTGAACTTGGCAATGAAATATTGCATGGGCTCATGTAGTTCTTTCTTCATCTGTGTTAGTTGGGCTAACAAAGCATGTGCATCTTCCATAGGCTTAAACCTAGCTTCAAACTTGGTTTTGAGAGTATTCCAATTGGTTATGGTTTGGGATTGAAGATGGTAAAACCAATTTGCAACAACACCTTGAAGTGTTTTGACAAAAAGTCTCACAGCTACATCTTTGTGTTCCACCCCTATCACACCACAAGCTATACAAAATGTTGCAATGTGTTCATCAGGATGGACTTTCCCATCACCATAGAATTTAGGGAAATTCTTCCTTGAACTACGAGGTAGTTCATGCAATGGTGGCATTAAATTCAAAGGACCAAAAGTATTACCCCACAGGCCTTGAGCTGCCATTATGCGGTGTTTGTAAGGTGGGATAACAAACCTTTGAGGGATTCAAACACATAAAACTCTGTTAGTACTGGAGCTGGAAGCTTCACCTAGTATTGGAGACCTGGTGTTGGTAGGAGGAAAACTCCTAGTTTGCTAAAGCTGAGGTTGTGGAGGCAAAAGACCAAAGTTATTTTGCTGCATCAACTCAAACATAGGATGAATAACTCCTTGAGCTCCCTTGCTTCTTGTATACCATGAGTCTGCCAGAATGCAATGTACTTAACAAAGATTTGGAAACAACTTAAAACAATGGAAGAGGATGAAATGCTTCAACTCAAAGCGTGAGGCTCTAAGTTGCGCGTTCTTCCCCAATAGAGTCACCAAAAAAACTGTTGGGTGAATATTTTGTTGTTTAGCTAACCAATGGCAAAATGGTTATATTGCCACAGCTATAATGAGACTGAGTCTCTCCTCTCAACAAGGGGAGGTTCCCTCTAGATAATGAGCTCTTTCTAACAAGCAACTTTTAATACTTAAAATGAACTAAAAACTATATGGGGTGTTATCACTTCATCCTATTCTCTTCTTTCAGAATAGATGCTTTTCTCTTCAAAATAACAACCTCAACAAAAATAATGTTTAATAACTTATGAATCAAGACAAACCATAGAAACACAAAGTTTTCTATTGCTTCACTTATCTTCTCTAAATAAACCTAATTGAACTCAAATGTAGCCCAAAGTCTCCACTTTTATCCAACACAATATAACTAACTTGAACACAACAGTTTTCAGCACAAAGTCTATAAACTACTATATCCTCACAAATGTTAAATACAAACTACCGTAATGAGAAAATAGCACAAAGTCTATTTCCCGAAAACAAGAACACTTCTCTCAATTTCCAATAAACTCCACAATTCCAGCAATGATTCAATACAATATAACACCAATGACATAAAAACACTGATATCATAAAACAATATGATTCAACTCAAAGTTTGATACTCAAATTGCTTGCTTATATTGATATTCACTCAAAAATATGATAAACATAAAAAGCTCAGTCTTGAAATATTTTCCAATCCGGCAGAGTTTCTTTGCAATAGATAAAAGATGATAATTACAAAAGAGGCCCTCTTTATTTATAGGGAGAGGCCTTGAGAAAATTTAGGAAAAATCTAACTACTTTGACTTATTCAAACAAAAGAGTGCTATTTGACTTGTGACTTCTTTTGTCTCATATGTAATTTCATTTGAGAAAATTACATGTATGTCCATAACAAAATTCAAATTACATCTACAAGACTGAAAATAAACTAAGGCATTGAAAAGGAACTTCAGCTTCCACCATCATTCTTCTTCAAAAAGTTTTTATACATAGTTTGTACCTCTACCATTTCACATACATTGGGCTTTGCTATATTCTCTGAGATAGTACGAGCCCTAAGAACCGCATCTTTAATCGCCTTTATTACTTTCTCATGTTTCTCAAGATTATGCTTTAGATTCTCAAAAGTCGAGTGATGATCATAAAGGATATCCATCGAAACCACTATAGGCACTTCATCTTCAATTTTTTGCTGTACCATCTTCTTGAAAGCATCTATCATTTTCTCTCCTGAGAGAAACTTGTGACCTTCACCTATTAGAGTGCATGGGAGTTCCTCTAACTTGTGTAGAAGCAAGACATTACTATCTTCACTATTTTCACATACTTGACAAAAGTCATCAAGTAAACCTTTTATTACATTGATGCAATGGACAAGAGATTCCTGAGTCTTAAGGTAAGACTCTCAGTTTGAAACTACACCAATGGCTATTAGATTCTTTATTTTGATCTTCTTCATCTCAATCCACTCCTCTAAGCTTTCTTCTTGATCTTGCAGTTCTTGAGAAAGAAAATCAACAATGTCATCAAGCTCAACTTTTGCCTTGTCCATTTTTCCTTTTCTTTCAACTGTGGTCTTCAATAAAACTCTTACTTATGCCAACAAATGTTCCACAATATCACTAACCACTCTTCCTTTGGCCTAAACTTTCTCAACTTTTTGAATAAGAGGGCCATCAACAGTCACTGCCATAGGTTCCACGATCTCAGATGATTTTACTATTTTCTAAAGAATAGAAGCAAGTTGTTATGCCTTTGCCTTGTACTGCTCCTTCTCCTTCTTGACCTCATCATATTTCTCAAGCAATGAACTTGCAGTGGCTTGAAAATCTACCTTGATACCTTCATGAGTTAGCTTACCTAACTCAACTCTGGAGACAATATAATCATTCATATCAAAAGTATCTGCAGTGGGATTATTTGGTGGCTTAACATTTTCTACATATCTGATTCCTTTTTTATTAATAAGCCTAGAAATAGTTTTAGGTTTCTTTTTCTAGGCCTTTGGCTTAGAAAAAAGTAACTTCTCTATATCAATTTCATCTAGTGAAATCACTTGCTTCTTCCTCTTGGGAGTGTATGCAGACAACCATGGAGGAAGTGTTGAGGTACTGACATTCAGAGAAGAGTCAATTACCTGTTTTGTTGGATCCATGCTCACACCTGTTATAGTAATAATAGGACCAGTGTGGGTAAAAATTGTACTTGTATCAACCACTTTTTCAGAACCACCAGGAAAATGCTCCAAAATAGTTTGTTCACCAATATCAAATGATGGGGAAGATAGACTTGGAATAGAACCAAAAGAATCAAATACGGTCCCAAAACTTGTTCTTACAAAGGGAGGGGTATTATCAAAAGACACAACAAAAATAAGTGAAATAGGAACATTGGAAACTACTGGAAAACTACCAGAAATAGGAGCATGAGGCAGGGGTGTAGAAACATGTGATTCTAGTGGAAAATCCTTCTGAGAAGACTGTTGTGAATCACCAAGTTGTTCCTATTCTACATTCTCCTTCTCTTGTTCCTTTTCATTTTCCCCATCTAGCTTCTCGGGCATTTCTGCTTACTTAGCCTCATTAGGTTCCTCAACATCTTGTTGTTCAACCTCAATATCTTCAATCTCCATTTTATCAACATTTGTATCCTTGGTACCTGATTCTGTAATAGTAGAAGTTCCTGCAACTTCTTTCTTCTTACCTCCTTTAGATACAAACTTGATTTTTGGTTTATGCACTTTAGAAGGAGTGTCACTTTTGTTCTTTGTTCAGTTTTCTACCTTTTTTCTTGTTTTCTCTTGAATCTCAGTTTCTGATCCAGTTAGAAATTCTTTCAGACTTATTCCTTTGCTTCCTAACCACACATTTGTATTTGCTAGAATTGGCTGAAATCTTTTCCTGATTGAAGTTTCTTCTTTGACAGACCATTTGACCTCTGGTAGAGGTGAGGATTCAATGTTCTCAACATTGTATTTGGGATCCAAAACATCCCTTTCATCTTGCATTCCCTCCGGAATATCTGTAAGACCCAATTCTTCAATCTGACTCAAGTGAAGTCTGCAATAATCTAGCTTCCTAATCTCATTCTGTGTTCTGAGATCAGCCCAAATATCTTCAACCATTGGCATATGAAAAATTGATCTTATCCTGCATTCTTCTGTAATCAAAATGGTCTCTTTTCTTGACAGTCTTCATAGTGACCAGTTGCATCTCTTATTCAACTTATTTGGCCTTGGTAGCTAATTGAACAGAGTACCTCCCAATTTCTATAGGAAACTTAATTCCTAACTTTTTCAGCTCCATCAACTTATTGTGCACAACAATCAACTGTCTACACAGTTCCATCAGAATAATTCTATCACTAGGATACCGTGGAAGCATATATGGATAACCAGGATAGTATCCCACTCTGAGATAAGTGAAAGTTGGAAACTGTAAGAATAAACAACCAAAAGAATTGACCACCTCCCAGGCCTCATCTGATACTCTTTTTTGCTCAAGTTCATTATTCTACAAACACATGAATATTGAAAAGAAGGCATCATTAACTCTATGGAAATGATGGATTGATTCTTTTAGAGTAATTTGTGGATAATACTCATAAATTGGAACAAATCTCCTATCATCAACTTGAGTTAAACCAGGAAAAATCCTCATGCTTGCAGCAGCATACACTAGATATGAAGTCATGTAAAACTTGAAAGTTGTGTTAAATTTCACCAGCTGATCATGTAGAGAATTGCTGATTTGTTCCCCCCAAAAGATTTTCTATTGACCCCTGAGAATCACCTTAATGTATGTATACATCCATTCTTGAAACTTGGATGATGAAGGGATACCTCTGATCCGACTCAACAGTGTAATCAAATCACTGACCTCCTCAACAAAGTCACTTTTCGAGAGGTCTTTTGGTCATCTGGTCAAATTACTCTGAGGAATCTTTAACCACTTACTATTGATATGTTTCCTTGCAACTTCAACATCTTCATCATAATCCTTTTTCCCTTGAGCAAAATCAATTTCTCCAATATTTTCAATAGGACACATAAAGATTTTATCAAGAAATTTTGAATCTAATCTCATGATCACATTTCCTTGGGAATCAGATATAGTCCTGGTATCCCTATTATAATGACTAGCTACTTGAAGAACAAACTCAAGATTGTGGGCAGTGACAGGAAAAGAGGCAACCAAGTGAATGTTGTTGTCAATAATCTTCTGCATATATCGAGGAGGATTTGACTGCTTTGTTCTATTCACAAACGCGGCCATGTCCACATGACCAATCTCTGTATCTCTGATCTCGTCCACATTGGACTATAATGAAGTCATGAGGAAAACCCCTTGGTAGTTATACTTCATGATTTTAGCCTTTGATGGGGACGACTCTGACATCAGCTTTGTGAAGAAAACTGGAAACAACGTCTACCACAGATGTTTGTTGAAACTACAAAAAGCCACAATGTCGCAATTAGGGGAAAAATGTGCAAATTGGGGTTATTGTGAATTGATGATCATGAACGTGGGAACATGTGTTGAAGGGCTTGAGAGCACGTAAATCGAGGAAATAGGCAAAAGCGGGGCAATATGTATTGAATGGAAAAATTTCCCAGTGTTAGTAAAATTTTCAGGGTGACATGCATGGGTGGTAATTTTGGCCACTCCTGCATGTAAGGGTAAGATTATAATCATGCATGGTTGGCCATTTTGGCTACCATTGCATATGGGGTAAAAATTGACTTTTGATGTACGGGCGGTCAATTTGATTGCCCTTACATGAGGGAAAAATGCAAGTTTGATCTAAATGTATAAGCAATGAAAATGCCCACTTAGGCATGTTGGAGGAAAAATTGTGCTCAGATGCGAAGTCAGTCAAAATGACCGCTCATACTCCTTATCATCAAAAATCTTAAAACACATGTAATGGCAGTGGATAAGACCAACTCTACATGTCATTTTTAAAAGTTTAATTTCCATGTAAGGGTGGCATTTTTAACCACCCCTGCATGAGGGTAAGATCAAAAACAAGACACAAGTATCGATGGTGGTTTTCACCGCCGACACATGTGACGATTTAGAAAGTAAGGCAAGGTATCATTGGCAGAAAAAACCCGTTGATACCCACGAGTTTACATCCTAAGACCTATTCAGGAAAAATATGAGAAAACAAACGAAAGACTAGGGTTCAATGAAAGAATAAACCTTTTTAAAATGACAACAATAAATAGAAACACATGCTATACAAAGGTTTTCCAAAAGCTTGATTAAAAAACATAATGATAAATCCAAACAATAAAGTTTTACAAAGCAATCATTTTAAATGCTCAATGAAACCCTAGTTTAAAATAGAAACTAAAAATGAAAAAGAACAACCTACCTCAGACAATAAGCTGAAACCCTAAGCACAACTTTGGTGATCAAAATTTGTCCAAATCTGGAATCAGTGTGATCGAGTGATCTTAGGAAGACTTTAGTAGTCGATTGGAAGATTTAGGGAACATGAAAGAACAAAATAAAACAAGTTTACACCTTTAAAACAGTTTAAAAAGGTCTATTAATGGCAACATGAGTGCCATTAATAACACTCAAGTTTGTGAGATCCACGAAGATTTGCCTAAGTGGTGGGAAGGACTGACATTACATGTTATTAAACCATATGCAAGAGCAGCAATAACGACCACTATTACACATTAAAACATGACAAGGAACATGCATGGGCGGTGATTTTTGCTGCCCATGTATGTCAATCAAAAATGAGACAAACATGTGTAAGAGGCAATTTTGGCCGACTTTGCATGTTAAAACACAAAGATATGTAAGAGCGATGTTTTCAACCGCTTCTGCACATGAACATTCAAAAACTTACTAACACCTTAAAATAGTCAAAATTGATATTTTGACAAGCTTGCAACCTAATCAATTTTCATGAATCTCGAGGAATCGACTTAGGGGAATATCACAAGCTATTCTACAGTGTTAGATGACTTTGTACAAGGCCAAAAGAACTTGTCTCGATTTACGAACTTAGAGTGTAGACTACAAAACATACAAGTTTCGTAGGGGTTGTCTACAAAATGAGCATGGCTAATTTTGAGAACAACACTTATGCTATAAACCTTGCCTCTCAACAAGAAAACATCGGTCCTAACATTCAACCAAACAATAATGATCCTAATGACAAACAACATGATGAGAAAGATATAAATTTGGCTATGGTATCGTATGTCCCACTTTACTCCAACATTAGGGAGTGGGAAGATGATGATGATGATTTGCTTATAGACAACTTCTAGCCCGGCAGGGGCCGTACAGGTAAGTATCTCTAACCCTTTATTTCTCTAGTGATGTGATTCCCCTATGATGTGTTATATGTTGTTTAAGCCTCCTAGGATGACCCCTAATTCTCTTGGAAGGTCCAAGATACCAAGAGACCACCTCTATTGTGACCTTCTCTATTTGTATCATCATTCTTCTATATTGCCTCTCTCTGATTTCATTGTTGTGTGTTGTGTCTTATAGACATAGCGTCGTGGTTGGTGACACTGGGGGCACCCTCCTACATGAATGTCCCTAAGACACTTGTTTCTCCTCTCTTATTTATTGTTTCCCTTCCTCTAGTGTTTCTATCTAGCTTGTGGATGACGGCAAATATTTATACTGATGCGGACCTAGTGTCCCTTTCGAGAGCAATCAAAAAATGGACTTAGTTCCTAATATGATGATGGGGTTGTATATCTTATCCGACACTTGGGTAGTGGAATCACTCATGCTTTCTGTGTAGTGAATATTAATGATGTTTTTATCGCATTTACAAACCTTAACAATACTATTGCTCCGTGCATCTTTGTCTTTGAATCTAGCCTTGGTGGTACTCAATTCAGAGAGCTTCATGATATAGCCCTATGATTATCCTCGAACTCCAGATTCATTGTATAACCTTGGCTCTTTGTGGTTAATCATATGCATTGATGTTGTTGTTTATCATGATGTTGTAGATACTAACATGTTTCTTGCAGGGGGCATGGTCTTTGCGAAAGTCAGTGTTCCCTTATGCATTTTATTCCTACCTTAACGTGCTTGATATCGAGAACTGATATCAACCATCTTAAGGTGGGGGCATATATAAGGTAAGTTGTTTGTTATAGATGTTAGCAATGTGTTTGTCCTGAGGTGCAAAGACCTGTGCGATGAGTGCATCATGCATCCTGAGTTTGTTTGCAATCAATCAATCAATCATGTAAGCCCTCTGCGTAGGTGGGATATCGCGTATATCCTTTTTTTTATCTTAAGCCCTCTATAGAGATGGGGATGGTGTATTTCTCAGAGTAGATTACATCATCCTGTCATTTTCAAAAGTCCTTTGTGGAGGCTGGGAGTGGTTCTGTGACCAACTCAACCCTTAAGTGTGTCTGCGGTGATTGTTGTGGTGAAGCCCAATTATTAGTGTGTGCCTGTAATGTGCTTGAAATGGTGTTGGACCTAGAAATAGGTACACACCATCACTTGTTTGCTATGTTTTCTCCGTGTCTTCAAGTGTGTGTGTTTTGGCATGCTTGTTTTGGTTGGCGTGTTTGTTGCCCCATATGTAGAATAAAGACCAGCGTCTTAGGGTAGTGATTCCTATTAGATTTAGGGCAGACAACTGAGATGGGGGGTTAATCAGTTGTACAAAACTTTCTTTCAATTAAACACTTAAATCCACTTGTAATTCAGCAGCATAATGATAAATCAATCATGGAAACATAATGCATTAAATCAAGAGCAGAAACACATTAACACACACAACACCAAGATTTTGACGTGGAAAACCTAGTTAAGGGAAAAACTACAGGGTGATTAACTCAAGATTGTATTTTCTGTTAGAAGAATAGAAAGAACAAAATGGTACATGCCAATTAGGGCTCACTGCCTGAGCGCACTGCTCACAAGAGGCCCATTGCCTACAAGAGATACACTGTCTACAAAATAATAAGTATCACATAGATGAACTAGAGAATAGCATCTTCACCATGCTTGAACCAGTTCCATTTAAGCCCAATACTTTTGCTCTGCCTTTCGCTCTTCTCCTCACTACCACACTCTCATCTCCACAAGATACACTTTGAAATGACTTTACAACTCCTTATATATACAAGACATCGACTTAGGAATAATCATCTAAGTCAGAAACATCTACAAGATTATCTACAGGATGTGTAACTCATCCGGTCAGCCTGTCACAAGAAGAACACCATCATCTGGAAGTAATTCTTCAATTGCAAGCTCAAGCTCTAATGCAGACCACCAAAATGAACTAGACACCATCCATAGACCTCCACAAGCTTGTCTGAATCATCCACACTTCATCTGCTTACTGAAATCCTTCTCTCCTTCATCTGAAACCTCAAGAACACAGTCTGTCATCACTGTCACAAAGGAATAGATGCTTGCGGACCTCCAGACTATGAACCAATTAAGTTTTCAATTCACATTGACTTCCTAAATGCTTCCTCAAATCCACAGAACATGATAATGCATTTTCAGAGCTCACCGGACCTAACTGTATCACTCTGTCACCTCTAAACACCTGTCAGAACCAGTTTTACTTGAGCGGAAACAACTTCTTCAAATTTTCATGCGAACCTCTAAAATCTTTACTAGATCATCTTAAGACACATATCTACAAACCCTTTGAACCACATCCTCTGATAGTCATCTTATCTTGGATCTTTACCTTGTTGTCTTCACTGTTCTTCTCTATTCTTGATATGACTAATTTTCTCAATATCCTTAGCAAACAGTTCATCCAATCCTTATCATTAATATATCAGGAGTATGTTGACATCAATGACAACACCGATTAGGCCCATACTTGTAACAATCTCCCCCTTTGTCATTGATGGCAACATATGATGTGAAAAACTATTTTGACCATCAAGACAAGAATTTTTCCTTACTATCACAACTCCCCCTATCACCAACAACCATTCACATGTCTTCTCTTCCTTTCCTGCTCCCCCTTTGATCAACAACGACTTTTTTTTCACATGTCTTCTCTCCCCTTTGACATCAATGGCAAAGGGCACATACTTGCAATTCCACCACTTCATAATCATACTAGCTACTCCCCCTGAGTAGCAGCTCTCCATCATCAATTCAGACTACAAGATATGACTATGATATCCACCAGACTGATGCATATCAGTGCACCTTAGTTCATCACCAGAGGGGCAATAACCCCTAACTTCTCCCTGAGATACTCAAAAGAGTCCTTAGGTAGAGGTTTAGTAAAGATGTCTGCAATCTGATCCTTCGAAGGCACAAACTCCAATCTGACTTCATTCTTGTTCACTTGCTCTCTCAAAAAGTGAAACTTGATAGATATATGTTTAGTCTTTGAATGCAACACTAGATTCTTATATATATTTATTGCACTTGAATTATCATAGAAGATTGTGATAGGCTCCTCATATTGCACTCTTATGTCTCTTAGTATTTACTTCATCCACAAAACTTGAGTGCAACTACCTATTGTTGCAATATATTCTGCTTCTACAGTGGACAGAGATATTGCCTCTTGTTTCTTGCTTAGCCAAGAAACCAATCTTTTCCCCAAAAAGAAGGCTCCACCACTGGTACTCTTCCAGTCATCCACATCTCCTGCCTAATCCACACCTATATATGCATGAAGAGAGAAATCATGATCTCTGGGATACCACAATCCATACTCAACTATCCCTTTTAGATATCTAAAAATCTTCTTGATTGCCATGACATGAGATTCTCTAGGATCAGCTTGAAATCTAGCAACAAGACCCACAACATTCATAATGTCAGGTCTAGTTTGAGTGAGATACAACAATCCTCTAATCATTGACCTGTACTTTTTCTGATCAGTCTTAGGAGAGTCATCATCTTTGTCCAATTTATATCCAGTTGCCATGGGAGTATTCATTAGTTTTGGTCTTCCATCCCAAATTTCTTCAACAATTCTTTCACATATTTGGTCTGAGAAATGAAGATTCCTTTCTTTGTTTGAGTGATTGGTAGACCCAAGAGGAAATTTATTTCCCCAAGCATGGACATCTCAAATTCACTTTTCATTTGATTTGCAAAGGTTTTACACATACTATCTCTTCCTCCAAAAATGATATCATCAACAAACACTTCAACAATGAAGATGTTTTCATGATCAATTTTGAAATAAAAATTACTGTTAGTAGTACCTTTGTTGAAACCAATCTTCAAAAGATGCTTATCCAATCTTTCATACCAGGCTCTTGGGGCTTGCTTTAGTCCATACAGTGCTTTCTTCAACTTGCAGACCATATCACCATGATTAGACAATTGAAATCCATCTGGTTGCTCAATGTATACTTCTTCTTCCAAGTCACCATTCAAGAAGACAGACTTGACATCCATCTGATATACTTTGAAGTCCTTGAAGGTAGCAAAAGCAAGAAATAATCTGACTACTTCAATTCTTGCCACCAGAACAAAAGTTTCTTCAAAATCAACTCCTTCTATTTGAGAGTAACCCTTGCAGACCAATCTGGCTTTGTTTCTGATTACTTCACCAACTTCATTCAGTCTGTTCTGAAAGATCTATTTTGTTCCAATCACATTCTTGTTTCTAGGTCTAGGAACAAGATCCCAAGTGTGATTTTTCTCAATTTGCATCAGCTCTTCCTCCATTGCTTTAGTCCAGTTTTCATCATTGCAGGCTTTATTCACTATCTTAGGTTCAATCTTTGAAATCAGACAATACTTATCTGAATCTTGAGCAATTCTCCTTGTTTGTACACCTTTGCTTTTATCACCTATGATCTGATCTTCAAAGTAGTTCAGTCTTACATACCTAGGAACTTTGGGAGTTTCTTGCACTTCTGATTCTTGATCGGGCTCATTAAATCTCATCTCTTCTTCCTGATTTACCGAATCAGTTTGAATCTGAATTTCAGAAGGGGCTTGGGCTTCTTGAATCAAAACACCATTCTAATCATCTTCATCATATTCATAAAACCTTGAGGGTTTCTCAATTCCTTCATCAACCTTCACATTTGTACTTTCTATGATCTTTCTCAGTCTCTTGTTATAACACCGATATGCTTTGCTTTGAGTAGAGTAACCTAAGAATATTCCTTCATCACTTCTAATATCAAACTTGCCTAGGTCTTCATCTCTTTTAATGTAACATTTTCTACCAAAGACTCTGTAATACCTCACAGTAGGAGTGATGCCAAACCAAGGTTCATAAGGAGTCTTACCAATATTGCTTCTGATTTGTACTCGATTGAGAGTATAAACTGCAGTGCTGACAACTTCTCTCCAATAGATCTAAGGAACATTTGCTTCCATCATCATTGTCCTAGATGCTTCCTGGATGGTCTGATTCTTTCTCTCCACTACTCCATTATGCTGTGGAGTCCTAGGAGCAGACAACTATCTCTTTATTCCATGTTTCTCACAGAATTCTATGAACTCACTGGATGTGAATTTTCTACCTCTATCAGACCTCAGACATTTTAGTTTTAATCTGGTTTCATTCTCTACCATAGCCTTGAATATTTTGAATTTCTCAAGAGCTTTTGATTTCTCTTTCAGAAAAGTTACCCACATCATCCGAGAGTAGTCATCAATTAATAACATGAAGTATCTATCACCTTGCACACTTTTGATTCTTGCTGGACCACATAAATCGGTATGAACTAAGTCCAATAATTTGGTAGAAGACTGATCCTTGCTTTTGAATGAGACTCTACTTTGTTTCCCCAACTGACATTCTTTGCACAAACTATTTGTAGGTTTCATCAATTTTGGAAGATCTCTTACAGCCTGAGTATTGCTTATCTTGATGATATTATCAAAATTCACATGACACATCCTCCTATGCCATAATCAACTCTAATCAATTTGCACAAATAGAGAACTTTTACCAGTACCAACTAAATGGAAGATATTACCTTTTGTTTGAGTACCGGATGCAATCTCTATTTCAGAACTTTCAAAGATCTTGCATTTTCCATTCTTGAATCGGAGATCATAGCCTTTGTCCACCAATTGTCCAACACTGAGAAGATTGTGCTTCAATCCTTCAACATAAAATACATTACTGGTTTTGTTCCTTCCATCAAAAGATATAGTTCCTCTACCTCTGATTCTACCAACAAAATTATCACCAAACTTTACCACTCCTCCTTCATACCTTTCCAAATCTATGAACTTATTTTTGTCACCTGTCATATGGTGAGAGCATCTACTGTCAATGACCCAATCATCCTTTTCTTCAACTTGGGCTGCCAGAGCTCTTTCTACAACTTTATGATTGACAGATTCAGAGGGCATTGGATCTTCTTCCTTGATGGCAATGAACACCCAGTCACTTCCAGATTTGTTTCCTATCTCTGATTCATCATCTATTACTCCTTCATTATCATCATCTTCATGAACATAGTAACAATTCTTTTGGAACCTTGATCTGTTCAGATTTAGTCTTGAAAATCTTTCCAGACATCTTGAGGCAAAATGACCAATCTTATTGCAGTTAAAACACTTAAAAGGCAATTTTCCTTCATACTTACTGGATCCTCTTGGCAGTCTTTTTGCAATAAGGGCTTCAAGTTGAGCAGTTTCTGCTTCTTCTTCTTCCAGATCTTTTCTTGCTTTTTCATACCAAGATAGTTTCCTTGAAGAGTACTCTCCTAGATCAAACCTTTGTTTACTTTTTATAGAGGCACTAGCTTTGAATGCTGATTCAGTCTTGGGGGGGCATCTCCAAACTTGGTCATTTCAAATGCAACCAATTTACCAGCCAATTGATCTCTTGTGACAGCTGTATGGGCTTTGAATTCTTCAATGGCAGCAACCTTGATTTTATAAGTAGCAGAAAGGGATCTGAGAATTTTGCCAACAATCTCATCTTCATCCAAGACTCCACCAGCACATCTAATTCGACAAACAAGCTAATTTACTCTTGGCATAAAAGTAGTGATATTTTCATCTTCTCTCATCTTTAGATTTTTGAATTTTCCTTTCAAACTTTGTAGCATTGCACATTTGACATACTTGTCTCCTTCATGCAGAGTTTCCAGTTTTTCCCAAATCTCAAAAGTAGTTTGTAGGTCAACAACATTTTTTAGCTCTAAATCAGACAATGCACTTAGAAGAGCTTCTATAGTCTGCAAATTATTTTCAAGATCTGTGATTTCATTTGGGGCTTTCGGACCACCCTGTGGAGGTGTATACTTTGTTGTAGCCATGGTCCAGTACTGCATTCCCATACATTGCAAGTGACATTTCATGCGACTTTTCCAAAGATTAAAATGGTTCCATCAAACTTCAGACTATTCTTCTTGTAGGAAAACATCCTGGATCTCCTCAAGTGGTTAAGCTCTTTTTAGAGGAACTCGAATCTGATACCAATTGTTAGATTTAGGGCAGACAATTGAGAGGGGGGGTGAATCAGTTGTACAAAACTTTCTTTCAATTAAACACTTAAATCCACTTGTAATTCAACAGCATAATGATAAATCAATTATGGAAACATAATGCATTAAATCAAGAGAAGAAACACATTAACACACATGACACCAAGATTTTGACATGGAAAACCCAGTTAAGGGAAAAACCACGGGGTGATTAACCCAAGATTGTATTCTCTGTTAGAAGAATAGAAAGAAAAAAAATGACACATGCCAATTAGGGCTCACTGCCCGAGAACACTGCTCACAAGAGGCCCACTACCTACAAGAGACACACTGTCTACAAAATAATAAGTATCCCATACGTGAACTAGAGAATAGCATCTTCACCATGCTTAAATCAATTCCATTTAAGCTGAATACTTCTACTCTGCCTTTCGCTCTTCTCCTCACTACCACACTCTCATCTCCATAAGATACACTTTGAAATGACTTTACAACTCCTTATATATACAAGACATCGACTTAGGAATAATCATCTAAGTCGGCAAACATCTACAAGATTATCTGCAGGATGTGTAACTCATCTAGTCAGCCAGTCACATGAAGAACACCATCATCCGGAAGTAATTCTTCAATTGCAAGGTCAAGCTCCAATGCGGACCACCAACACAAATTGGACATGATCCATAGACCTCCACAAGCTTGCCTGAATCATCCACACTTCATTTGCTTACTGAAATCCTTCTCTCCTTCATCTGGAACCTCAAGAACACAGTTTGTCATCACTGTCACAAAGGAATAGATGCTTGCGGACCTCTAGACTACAAACCAATTGAGTTATCAATTCACATTGACTTCCTAAACACTTCCTCAAATCCGCAGAACAGGATAATGCATTTCTGAAGCTCACCGGACCTAACTGTATCACTCTGTCACCTCTGAACACCTACCGGAAGCAGTTTTACTTGAGCGGCCACAAATTCTTCAAATCTTCATGCAGACCTCTGAAATCTTTACTAGATCATCTTAAGACACATATCTACAAACCCTTTGAACCGTATCCTCTGATAGTCATCTTGGATGTTTACTTTGTTGTCTTCACTGTTCTTCTCTGTTCTTGATATGACCAATTTTCTCAATATCCTTAGCAAACAGTTCATCCAATCCTTATCATTAATGTATCAGGAGTATGTTGATATCAATGACAACACTGGTTAGGCCCATACTTGCAACACTTCCCACATTTTGGGAGGTTTTGTGTGTCTTGCATGTGTGTTGCCCCATATATACAAAGACCTGTGCGATGAGTGCATCATGTATTATGGGAGGTTTGTTTACTTTCCAACACTTGCATCTACATTTCATATATATGAAATAAAAAGAAAATAAAAGAATCATGCCTATCTTCCATGCATTAATATGTCTTCTATGCATTGACTGTCTTCTCCATGTTTTGTGTGACTGTAACTATCTTCTCCATGTTTTGCGTGCTTGTTACTATTTCTATGTGATTGGCACGTCTTCTCCGTGCTTGATGTGTTTGCTATGTTTGTGACCTTACTTTAATGCATGTATGGGCCTCGTGTTTATACATACATTAAAGTGGGGGCTAAATGTAACGTCAGCAAATATCCCCTTGGGGGCTTTTCCCCATTAAGGTTTAGCTCCCGGGTCTTTTGCATGCATTTAGGACATCTTAGTTCATAATTTGGCATCTCGATGGAATGAACCCTAGGTAACATGACAAATGGGACCTAGGAGGACCCCTTGAGCTATACCTTGCCCAAAATAGGGGGGAGGACTTGGGCGCCCGCACCCTAGTCCTACCCTATTTTGGGGCAGCCCTAATTTTTGGGTGTCAGTTTATGACCGTGATTTGGGTCCTTTGCTGACAAGGTAAGTTTGAATTAGGAAAATCTTGGTGGGAGTGTTTGTCATTGCATATAAAAGCATGCTTAGGCATTCATTTGAAAACTAGATTTCAATTAGATGGCAATTGTGATGTTCAAATGTTCTCAAGGTGATTCAAGGCTTTTATTGTGTTGCAAGAGCAGACTTGTGTGGTTTATGTGTTTGTATTTGTAGATTTGATCATCCATTCATCATGGAATGAAGATCATCTTCCTCCCATGTTATCTTCACTATAAGGTGACATTATATTGTGTTTTCATTATCAATCCTTTGGTTTTTACCTCTGCCCCACAAGGGCACGCACTCTCTATCTGACAATGGTGTTCAGAGACTTAAGTGTCCTCTGGGGCTTGACTGAGGCAAGTGTCTAAACATCACAACCCCCTCCCAAAGTCTTGTGATTGCAGGTTATAGGTGTCGCATTTAGGAAAAGTGGAGTTGCAGGAAGGGTTGGCAGACATCAAGGATTCAGGATTCGAAGGAAAGTAGGACACTAGAGCATTTCCAAGACTTGGGCGCTTGCACTAGTGTCCTCTGTAGAAAATTTTCTGGAAATAGAGGTTACAAGGATGATCAGTGTTGGAAGTAGGTTTGGATCCCGTGAAGAAACTGGTACCTTGGACTAGGGCACCCACACTAGTGTCCCCGACTATTTTGCCTCAGAAACCTGAAAACAAGTACTCTGTGATTTGTTATTTTACTTCCGTCTACAAGAGCTTTTTCTGTTATTTGTCAGTTTATTGCTGTATTTGCATAATTAGGGTTTTAATGGTCAATTGAGCTTAAGAGAAGAGAAATTGGTAATTTAAATTCCCCAATCCAAGTTTCTCTACATCTCACAGTGATCTAGGGTATGATAGTGAATTGCCACTCAACCCTAGATCCTTGAATGTAAAATGGAAAGGAGGATTTAAACATCAAAACACTAAAACATCAACAAATCCAATTTTCCACTAAACACCTTGCTCATTAGATTCATTTAATTGAAAAATTTGTAAAATTGAACCTTCAAGTGTAAGAGAAGGAGGTTGAAAATGTAAAAGTTACTAAATTTGTTGTAAAAAAAATGCAAAACAAATGCAAATAAAGGAATACCAAAGGTCATAGGGTATTGTGAGTAGTTTCATTCATTTGGGAAGTTAGAAACTGAAGAGTCTTGTGTAAAATTCCTTTAAAAAGGCCTTATTTACCTTTGTAAACTCGGAGGTGATTGAAGATTAAGAATGGAATGGTAAAAAGCAATGTTTTCTGTATTATACTTCAGAAATTTGCTATTTTCTTGCATGGTACAGCCTAGTAATGGTAGGAGGACATTTCTTTTTTATTTCAAATTAAATTATATTCAATCACTCTCCCTTTCCTTTTTGTCTCATCGAATTTGGTGCAATATTGAGGAAGTTATGACCGTTTTAGTGACTGCAATTTTCAGAATTCTCCTATAACAGTCTTGTTGCAGCATTTGGTACAGTTTTTTATGGATAGATACAGGGGAAATCCATATATGGTTGGAAATATTCTTGAGTCTAATTTCCATTTATTTTTGTTTCATCAAGTTTCATTAAGATTTGAATAAGTTATGGCATTTTTATTGAGGGTAGGTCTGCAGAGTTTAATTTTCTAAAAATGCAGTCTGAAAATATGCATGGTACGGCCTGGTACAGCCTCACATTGATGTATATAATATATGGATGGAAATATATGTGTTTCTAGTTTACAATTATTTTGGTTTGTTATAATTTCATTAAGTTTTGTGAGAGATATTACAATTTTGGTGAGGGCAGGTCTGAACGCTGCCTAGGGTTTGTAGTTTTGGGAAAAGAGTCATAACTTTCTCTCCTACCATTGGATCTTCATGAAAATTGGAGGAAAAATATGTATTAATGTTCTCGTCAACCTGACCAAAGCAATTGGATTAGTTCTTTTATTTGTTAATGTAATGAGGATAGTTTTGGTCCTCCTACCTCTGCATCATCATGTATCATTGATCATGCTCCAACAAGCAATAAACACTTATGCAATTATGAGTTCTCCATCCAGATACCTTGCAGTTGTTGTCATAGTACCACCACATGTGGAACACCATATATGATGTATTTCAAGACCTACACCATCATTATCATATGTAAACTAGTAATTTTCTATTTTGGAATATCTAAAAAACTTATCACAAAGAAGCTTGTAGATTAACTCTCCCAATTAGGAATATCCTAGTTGAATATCACCTAATTCTCAACATTTTACCACTTGATATTTATTGCAAGAGAGTGTGTAGTATATTAACCTAAGAAGTTAACCTCATAATAAAGAATGAGATAATACCATCTCATCTCTACACCACATTAATTTTGCAGTATTTATAGGTTTTGTCAAAGAATTGACAATGTTTTCTTGAGTGTCAATTTTCTCCATCTAAACTTTCCTATTTTCAACCATTTCCCTCACAAAATGATATTTCACATCAATATATTTTGTTCTGACATGGTATACAAGATTTATAGCCAAACAAATTGCACTCTATGAATCACATTTAATACTACTTGACTCTTAAAGCTAGTGTTACTTAACCTCTTCAACCATCCTACTTCCTTACAAGCATGTGTTGTGGCCATATATTTTTATTTAGTAGTTGATAGGGCAATAATATGCTACTTTTTGCTCATCCAACTTATTGTTCCTCCAAATAGAATAAACACATATTTGCTTGTAGACCTTTGGTTGTCAAGATCTCTAGCCCAATCTGAGTCAACAAAGCATTGTACACAACATATTTCACATATCATTAGTACCATGATAAATCAAACAATAATCTAGAGTTCCCATCAAGTACCTGAACACCCTTTTCACATGTGTCCAATATGCTTTTCCTAGCTATGCCATGAAATTATTTAGATCTCCCATTACTTTCGAAATGTCTAGTCTTGTGCAAATCATCGCATACATGAGACTACATTCACACTTGCATAAGGAACCTTCTTCATGTCCTCCAAATGTTGTAGATTTAAGACTTTGTTCCTGTTGAAATGCACTGAACAACTAAGAGGGGGTTGAATTAGTTGTCCTTAAAACTTTGAACAATTATGAACATCAAAACTTCAAACACTTAATTACTGATATTCTGATTTAACCATGAAAGTAGTAAATAAGAAGCTCAACACAACAACACATGAGACACATGAGACACCAAATTTTTATGTGGAAAACCCTATAAGGGAAAAACCATGGTGGGTGTTAGCCCACATAAATATAAGTTATAATAATGCTGAAAATCAAAGGCTCACTGCCTATGAAGCTCACTGCCCAAAATGCTCACTACAAAGGTTGAGGCTCATTGTCAAGAATGACTCACTGCCAAGGGGTGGATCACTGCCAAAAATGGTGAATTGATTTGGTAGCATCTAATCCATGCCTGGGTTCAGTTCCATTGAAGTACAATATGACTCCTTTGCTCTGCTCTTTACACCTTCACACTTATCTCCTCATCTTCGCTCAAGGACATATTTTTTGCAACTACATTACATGCTCTTATATAATTCATCAACCTTGGAATGTACATCAAGGTCGGCATTACATTCATCAACCATTAGAACATTCTCCAAGGTTGGCATTAAAAACATACAAAGAAATAGGTCTAGACTTAAACAAGATTTACTAAGGTAAAGATGTATGCAGATCATGTTATGCCTTGGCTAGGATTCAAATGTAATCTTGTAGGAATCAAGGGCAGCACTGAGAGGGGGGGTGAATCAGTGTTGTGTGAATTTTTAAATCCTTTTTAAACTTTAACTTTCAGAGCTCAAAAAGAAAGATACCATTTGATTTGTAAAATACATATGCACATGACTGTGAATACAGAAAGAGAATAAAAACTTCTTAAGTAAATCAAACACACACAAAGGAGATCAATATGAATCATGACACAAGATATGCACGAGTGGAAAACCCATCAGGGGTAGAAAAACCACTCCAAAACTGCCTCACTGGCTTAAATGAAAAACTTCTTACAAATGTCTCACTAACATATACAAGGTCTCACTGACCACAAGCTTCACTAGCATAGAAAGGTCTCACTGACCACAAGCCACATTGGCATATTGTGCCTCACTGGCAAACCAAATTACCAACAAATGTAATAAGCAAATCAGAGGGATACTCTGTTTCCATCCAATACAAACATATGTCTGTCAAATACCCATTCTATTCAATCTGACATCCGAATACACTCAACAATCCTTTATTCTGATCCAATCAACACTGCGTATTAATCCTGTATTCTAATCCATTCAACAACACTACATATCAAATCTGTATTCTAATCCATTCAACAACACTTCACAACACTGTATGTTTCATCTCTATCCTTCTTAATTCATACATCAATGCACCTGGAAAACAAATTTATACAAGTTGAATGTCTTTTCACTGCCTTGGAACCTTTTACATTCCTTCATAAATTTCTCCTTCTGATCACATAAATTTTGCAATTATAAACAACAAGACTTTTGAAATTTCACTTCTCTGCAAAAACACATTTCCTTTTCTCCTGCAAATAAACTCTTCAATTTTTGATTCATATTCCTACAAAAAAAACATTCTCTCATTGCAAACAAAAAAATAATAAATAAATCTTCAATATATTTTTCTCACAAGACAAATTATCTCCATTAAAACCTTTTCATATCTACATTCTCTGCATGATGTTTCATATTCTTCATAACACAACAAAAAAACTTCAATCTGATTATCTTTCCTTCAAATTCTTCTTCAAAAATAATCTTCTCAATCTGCCTTATTCTCAAAATAATCTCTTTAAAAAAAATCTCCAATCTCCATAAAAAATCTCCTCAAAAAAATTATTCACATTCAATTTGTAAAAAGCATAAATCAAAAACATCAATAAGAATATCTAAAAAAACTTCCATTTCCTTGCATTTAGAAAGATTTAATAAAATCTGCCTCCTATATTGTCTCCAAGTCACGAGAGAGAAAAATAGAAAAGAATGCTTTAAGCATACACAAAAATTGCCTTGAAAATAGCTTTTCATTTGGGCTCAAACAAAACTCCTTAAAACTGCCAAAAATAACTTTATCTGCAGTTAACACAAGCTTTGACGTTCATATGCACGTCAATGTGCATGGTGGAGAGGAAGAGTCTAACTTTTAATTATAGCCATTGATTTGATGCTTCGCGCCCACTCCACATTTTAAAAGAGGCCTTTGATCCTTTATTGGCGCCCATGCAATTTAAAGATGATCAATGCCAAAGGTCTTCCTAGGAAGAGGGGGCTGGTCCCCCATGACATTTAAACCCTTCAAGTTATAACTTAAAGTCTTCTCAACTTGATATTGCAGGTCAAAGTGGAAACATAACAAAAGGTAAACTTGTATATGACGGGCAACTAAGAGGTAAGAAGGGTAAGAGGTAAACTTGTATAGGTTAATATCTTTGAGAACATAGGTCTTAATTTTAGGTTTTAAACTAAACACAGCATAAGACCAAAATATAGACTCAGCCATTATTAATAATTGCAGAGATTACTGACACTATTAAACAAAGTATGAGCAAGACATAGATTAAGATTTTAAAATATAGTGGCATAGTCGCATGAAATATGACAATGAACAAAAACATGACTCTATGACATACAAAGGACCAAGGCAAGAGGATACAATAAGATATGATGACACAAAAGACATGGAGACATGAAAAACATGAAGACATGACTATCAAGCCACTGTCACTTGTAACCAACATGATGTCACTGTAAGCAAAATCCCATTGTCCAAAACGATTGTGAAGACAATCTTTGTAGATTGAGCAAACCATGAATCAAGATCATAGCTCATATTTTATCTTGAGCACAACTTGACAACCAACCTTATGTCCTGATCTCTGAGTTATTCTTCATGACCTCACATCTGATCTTAACAACCTGTTATGACCTTATTAGGCATGATGTGAACCTAAAGCATGAATAAATTCACAACATCAATATTGCAACAACTCAACATCCTGCGTGAAGAAATGATCAAACATAACAGACCAAATATGACATCTTTGATACTCCTGAGTATCTCTACTCTGATCCTTTTCATATGAACTCATAGTATTACATCACATGTCACTTTAACCAAGAAGAACTGATCTTTGTGAACTGATCAAGCAATGAACAACTATCTCCTCCTGATGTCATGAACAACTATCTCCTCCTGATGTCCTGCAACAACACACTTTTGACATCAATGACAATCTATCACTATCAATCTCCCCCTTTGTCATTGATGGAAAAACCATCTGATTGCAATTTTTCTTTCTCCCCCTTTTTGACATCTGATGACAAAGACATAAAACTATTTACTCCCCCTGTGTTGAATACAGCTGGCAATTACTGGCAAGAATAATCAACACAAACCCTTGTAGTTTCCAACTCAAAATGACACAATGACCACTATTGATAAGTCCTTTTCAAATCTCCCAAGATAGTAACAACTCAATTCTCTGATTAACTCCCCCTGAGAAAAATAACTCATATAAATCATGAGAAAGATATCAATCAACTGTTTACACATTTCTTGGATTACAAACACTATCACTGACCTTGTTGTCTTTCATACCAACCAAGAAATTGAAAAATCACTTACTCAAACCTTTGATAACACTGGCCACTGAAAAATTTCAGGCACTAATCATATTTACAATTTGTTGTTATTCTGAAAGCTCTGTTCTTGCACATCTGCATACTGCACAACTTTTCAACTTGTGAGTAATAAGAAATTATGAAGCATAGGACCTGAAAGCAACCTAATGTAAGGTACACCAACCAAAGCATCAAACCACTGTTATAACTTAACCAATGACTGTACCATATTCTGCACAATAGCACTTCTTGTAACAAAATCACTTATGAAGATGAAGACTACACACTCCTGATGACATGACTCATATAAACTTGAATTCCATGCAGAGATATCATAATCACTTCAACATCTATGATATTGCAAAATTCTGATGATAACAACATGAAGACTACTTATCACAAAATTCACAAGCTATGATGCCATGATGACCACTCTTGAGAAGACCTTACCAAGACATCCATGATAGTAACAACTCAGTCCTCCAAGGTAGCAATATGACCATCAAATTATCATCCTGCAACTAAACTATTCTGACACCTTTTCTATCATGATAAAGAATGAAAACCATCTGAACAATCCTCCTATTCTGCACAAGACACTTGTCAATTCTGATACAAAAACCACATCTGAAACATACTGTATTATACAAAAACTACTGCCTCTTGACTTTGTCATTCAAACAAACAAACTGCATCAACAAATTCTTTCTACAACAAAGAATGAGGATCATCCTCCTGCACAAGATACCTTTTGCAATCACAATGTCAAATCTAATATCATATCTGGAATAAACTGCAATCAACATTTTCAAAAACTTGGATTGCATTACCATAACAATTCAACCATTGTAATCTTTAACATGATCAGGATCATTTGTCAAACAATTTGTGCATTTGGACTCCTAAAACACTTTTTCAATACCTTGAAATCATAAGCCAATGAACACCTGTATCATTGTCATACACTGAAACTCAAAAACATCAGAAACATTATCAAGCAAGCATGATAAACAAAACAAGTTCATCACATAGATAAACATCAACTGATCCTCCTGTAACTTCTTGGGGATAAAAGATAGTACAAAAACAACTCCCCCTCACAACATGCTATCTGTTATGCAACTATGATGTAACTTGTGCAGAATGCACAAGCTTAGATTCTGACTTCTCTTTACTTTCTTTCTACCTCCAGATTTTCACAGGTGCTTTCTTCCTCCAAACCTTTTCTGTTTCTTTCCTTATCAAATTAGATGATGCTTTTCTACAACTATGAGCTTTATGACCAACATAATTGCAATTATAACAAACTATGTTATAATCATAACCAAATGACTGATAGTACCTTTTTGACTTCTCCTGAGCAATTATGTTATGCTTCCTTACAAATTCATTCATTCTATTCATTTTGCAGTTCCTTTGAATGTGACCAGCATTATTGCACTTGTAACATACAAAGTTAGTATTCCTTTTGCAATCAATTGCTTTATGCCCAAAATGATTACAAGTATAACAGTAACCATTAAATGAATAGTTATACCTGTACATGTAAGCTTGTCTTATAGATGTAGGTTTTCTCAAATTTCTTCTTTGATTGTGCACAAATTCATCTCTCATTTTTCTTTCTGTGGCAACATGACTTAAATCAATTTTCCTTCTAGGAGTCTCTCTCAATTTTGAACATTCTCCTTCTTCAAAACCAAGTCCAGTAGTGTCTTCATATAGTTTTTGCTTACCAAGCATCTTATCAAACACTTGATATTTCTTAGATAAAAACTTGAGACCATCATACTCTTTTCTCAGATTAATAATTTCACTCTCCAGTTTTAGATTTTCAATCCTTGAAACTTCAAGGTTAGAAATTGAGCCATCAGCTATCCTCTTAGCTTCTTCAAATTCTGTCTTCAATCTAGCAATTAGTTTATCTGAATCATCAATATATGTCTTTAAACTAATAATTTGACATTCAGCCTCCTCAAGATCTGTAAGAGCTTTGTCTTTTAAATCTCTTTCTTGTTGTAGTTGCAACATTAATTTTTGGTTTTCCTTCTTATACTTCTTGAGCTCACTCAGAGCATATATAAGCTCTCCTTCCAAATCAATCTCACAGTCTTTATAATCCTGATCATCATCATCTTCTAAATTTGATTGGGTCCCAACTTCTTCATGTGATTGCCTTTCATTTCCACTTTCTTGACACACCAGAGTGTCCTCTTCTTTATCATTACCTTGGTAAATTCTTTTCAATCTCCTCCACATATCCTGAGCTGTAACACAATCCATAACTTTACAAATAATATCATTAGACAGAGCAAATAATATAGCCTTCTTTGCAATATCATTATATTCAAGAACTTCTTTGTTATTTGCAAAAATACCATTTTCAACTGACATTAAAATATCATATCCTAAGGAGGATAAATATACTTGCATTCTAACATACCAAACTAAAAAATTTGAACCATCAAACTGAGGAACATCTGAAACAATATTAGATTCAACTTGGACAACATCTTTATCCACTGAATTTATATCAACATCTGTATTTGATATGAATGATGTCTTTTGAACCTTTTGACTAGAATGAAGCTTGACATTTTTATTCTTATTTCTTCTGCACTTACCCATTGAACTCCACACACAGGACCTACCCAAGCTGATTAAGCTTCAAAAGGGCAACTTGGCTCTAATACCAATTGTAGGAATCAAGGGCAACACTGAGAGGGGGGGTGAATCAGTGTTGTGTGAATTTTCAAATCCTTTTTAAACTTTAACTTTCAGAGCTCAAAAAGAAAGATACCATTTGATTTGTAAAATACATATGCACATGACTGTGAATACAGAAAGAGAATAAAAACTTCTTAAGTAAATCAAACACACACAAAGGAGATCAATATGAATCATGACATAAGATATGCACGAGTGGAAAACCCATCAGGGGTAGAAAAACCACTCCAAAACTGCCTCACTGGCTTAAATGAAAAACTTCTTACAAATGTCTCACTGACATATACAAGGTCTCACTGACCACAAGCTTCACTAGCATAGAAAGGTCTCACTGACCACAAGCCACACTGGCATATTGTGCTTCACTGGCAAACCAAATTACCAACAAATGTAATAAGCAAATCAGAGGGATACTCTGTTTCCATCCAATACAAACATATGTCTGTCAAATACCCATTCTATTCAATCTGACATCCGGATACACTCAACAATCCTTTATTCTGATCCAATCAACACTGCATATTAATCCTGTATTCTAATCCATTCAACAACACTACATATCAAATCTGTATTCTAATCCATTCAACAACACTTCACAACACTGTATGTTTCATCTCTATCCTTCTTAATTCATACATCAATGCACCTGGAAAACAAATTTATACAAGTTGAATGTCTTTTCACTGCCTTGGAACCTTTTACATTCCTTCATAAATTTCTCCTTCTGATCACATAAATTTTGCAATTATAAACAACAAGACTTTTGAAATTTCACTTCTCTGCAAAAACACATTTCCTTTTCTCCTGCAAATAAACTCTTCAATTTTTGATTCATATTCCTGCAAAAAAAACATTCTCTCATTGCAAACAAAAAAATAATAAATAAATCTTCAATATATTTTTCTCACAAGACAAATTATCTCCATTAAAACCTTTTCATATCTACAATCTCTGCATGATGTTTCATATTCTTCATAACACAACAAAAAAACTTCAATCTGATTATCTTTCCTTCAAATTCTTCTTCAAAAATAATCTTCTCAATCTGCCTTATTCTCAAAATAATCTCTTTAAAAAAAATCTCCAATCTCCATAAAAAATCTCCTCAAAAAAATTATTCACATTCAATTTGTGAAAAGCATAAATCAAAAACATTAATAATAATATCTAAAAAAACTTCCATTTCCTTGTATTTTGAAAGATTTAATAAAATCTGCCTCCTATATTGTCTCCAAGTCACGAGAGAGAAAAATAGAAAAGAATGCTTTAAGCATACACAAAAATTGCCTTGAAAATAGCTTTTCATTCGGGCTCAAACAAAACTCCTTAAAACTGCCAAAAATAACTTTATCTGCAGTTAACACAAGCTTTGACGTTCATATGCACGTCAATGTGCATGGTGGAGAGGAAGAGTCTAACTTTTAATTATAGCCATTGATTTGATGCTTCGTGCCCACTCCACATTTTAAAAGAGGCCTTTGATCCTTTATTGGCGCCCATGCAATTTAAAGATGATCGATGCCAAAGGTCTGTTGATAACTGAGAGGGGGGGGTGAATCAGTTATCCTAATTATTTCCCTTATTGAACTTTCCTTTTAATTGAAGCAGCATAAAATCAAACACAAAACATTAACCATGAAATAAGAAACACATGACACAGTATTTTTGACGTGGAAACCCTGTTAAGGGAGAAAACCACGGGGTGATTAACCCAAGAATTATTCTCTGTTAGAAGAATAGGAAATTACAAAAATGGCACTTGCCAATTAGGGCTCACTGCCCGAGCACACTGCTCACAAGAGGCCCACTGCCTACAAGAAGACACACTGTCTACAAAGTGATGAGAATCACAGTCTTGAACTGATTGGAAGCATCTGCATATGCTGGAGTTCAGTTCCGGTTAGGTTCAGTACACTGATCTGCTGCACTTCATCTTTCCTCTGTTCTTTATTCTGCTATCTTTCACATACCGGATCCTTTTTGCTACCTCTGCTCTTTCTCTGGACTTATTCGCATTTTTCTCCACACTAACACACATTTCACAACTAAATCCATCCTCTATATATATCCGCACAAGTAATTTCATCACCTTTCTGGTCGGCATCCGGAACAGTCTAGTTTCTTACAAACTCTCATTCTGTCGGCTGAATCCTTCCTCACCAAGCAATGCGGATCAAGCATATACTTGTAGATATCATTAATCATGTCGGCCAAACATGATTCATGCCTTCACAACCTCTGTCATCAACAGTAACCCATCCGGAAAGTAGTCTGATACTCTGCCAGTCAGTTCTTCCTCTGTTTTCACTGTCTCTCAGGAATCCGGTACTCAACCATTCATATCTTTTTCCTTGTCCATCACCGGAGGCTAAATCCTTGGAATATACCACTCAAGGTAGTCCTCTTGACTTCCCCAAATCCACACTGCACCAAGACACTTCCTCTGAGAGGTCCGGACCAATCTGTCGGACCTTGCCACATGCTCTGTTCTTCTTCACCGGACCACAACATTCTTTATTCTGACTTCCGGTAGAGACATATCATGTCTTGCGGATATGTGGGATGACCTTTGTTGCCATCAATGACAACAACCATCAATCCATATAGTGTCTCTTGCCAACAATCTCCCCCTTTGGCATTGATGGCAACACTTAGTGAAAAATGACTAAGTGTTTTCACTGTGCTCCCCCTTTGCTGATGCTCTGTCTTTATATACAATTTCCGGAACTCCCCCTTAGTTGGATTTCTCATTTTTCACTGCTCCTCACTCCCCCTTTGACATCAATGGCAAAGGGTAGGGTCCGCATATCAAAATTTTCAAAAATTTCTTATACTTAGCCGCATATTTACATACTCACATATATTGAAGAATGTCTGCAAAGGATGTCTGTAATTGAATCATTTCGGTAGCCCAACTTTGCTTCATTCTGTCCAAAATTGAAATGTGACCACTTAACAAAAATGCAAACGCTTCTGCCCGCTTGAGATCTGTCGGATCTTTTGTTTGGGCGGTGGTCCTAGCATCACTGATGGCCTCATGCATGGTTTCCAACTTAGGGATTATAATCCTTCTAAGTTCTCCCATCCGGTTGGTGATGTTCTTCCTTTCCTTCTCAAGATTCTTTATTTCGTTCAAGACTGCAATAGTCTGACATTCTTGATTTATTATAGAGGAAGAGAGAGGATCAAAACTTTGAGATAAGCTTTGTAGCTTATCCTGTTCCTCTTTTATTTTCTTGTCAAATGCTGCTGTTGCCTTTGACCAGGATATACAAAATTTATAGATATCACCGCCATCCTTAAGAGCATTCTCTAAGCTCTTTATTCCAATGCTTACAATCTTCCTATCTTTAGAAATTAATTCTAATATCTCTGAAAATCTCTTATCCAAAAATTCCTTCCGGACCTTTTCTTCAGCTGATTTTTCTAGAGAATCAAAATGTGTATCAACACTGCTGACTAAGGTTTTTAGATTACCGGAAGTGGAGGCTGTCGGATCTATTTGGATTGATGGCATGATCTTCACAAGTACTCCGGAGGCAGCCTCTATCAACTCACAGTCTTCCATATGAGATTTTAGGAGCTTTTCATTTGCCTTGGCATTTGCAAATGAAGCTATCTTCATTGTTTGTACCAGAGAGAGAGAGTCAAAATCAAATGGGCCTTTTAGAAGCTCCGGTTCATCAATCTCTAAAGTTTCTTTACTCAAAAATTGTTGAACAGTTTGTGCAGTGTCTCTTGCCGGAGACAGATGTTTCTTTTCTTCTGCAGTCTTAGAACTGTCAACCTCTTTGTCTTTCACCACTGCTTCCTTCTCCTGTAATTGCTCTTCTTCTTTGGATCCGGAGACTGTAGGGGAAACCGGAGGAGAGATGCTAACTTGTTCATGGGCCCCTTCTTCTGGAGCAGAGGGTCCCAAGTCCTCACTTGTCTGTTCAGGGCTCACTTCTTCCGGAACAGAAGATTCCAAATCAGCAGCTGTTTCTGCACCTAAGTCCTCTACAACAGGAAGATTGAACCTTTTGAAGGCCTTCCGGAGGATCTCTTCTGTTTCTTGGGCCACTTTGTCAGTCTCACCAAGCATGAGTTGATTCATCCTGGCTTTGCTTCTGAACTCATCTTTGCAGTCCTTGAAGATAATGTTCATTGTCTTGGGATCAATTTGAGGATATAGCTGAATAGCTATCTGCTCCCGGATCTCAAGATCTTTGGCATGAGCATTATTCTTTCTTACTTCCATTTCCTTCTCTAGGCTTTTAGGAATGAGAGATATGATCTCAATGAAAGCCTTATTGTATATGTTCAGATATTTAACTGTGGCTTCCTGCAGAGTCTTTTGGTCTGCCTCACTGAAGTCATCATAGGATTCAGTCATTGGTTGAAGGTTTCCATCCACCGTGACCGACTTGATTATGCTCTCTAGTGACAGAGTGGGCTTTTCAACAGTTACCTCTGCCATTTCATCCTTGTCTTGGCCTGTGGAGGGCTTACCGGATCCTTTCTTCTTCTATTTCTTTACTTCTCTTACTCCCTCATCTGATTCTGTTTCCTCTTCATCCTTTTGACTTCCATAAGCCCTTGTGGCTTTTGTCTTGGATCTCTTACCAGATGCCAGGACTTCCGGTTTTGAACTTTTGGTTGAGGGAGGTGCAGATCTCTTTGTTGATCTGGTCCGGGTGGGAGCTCCAACCGGAGCACTTTCTTTGCTTTTCTCTTCTTCCTCGGCCTTCCTCCTCTTTTCCCGGCTGGCATCAAGTGCCTCCTTTGAGATACCTAGGCCTTGAGCAATGTGCTCTACTTCTTTTCTTACCTTTCTTTTAATCTCAGGTTCCCTGAGTTCTACATGTATTTTTACACTCAGCTCCTCAAAGGTTCCAAACCTTTCTGCCTTAGGATCTTTGGGCTGACTTAGCATGTGTTGAACATGCAGCTCCACTATCTGTTCATCAACTTCATACCCCATGGGCATGATCCAGACAGTCCTTGGCTCCACTGCCTCCATTAGGCACTGATCAGTGTCAACCATAAAGCACACTGAGTCCTTGTATTTCTCAATGAGAGACTGGGGAATTCTCTCTCTTGCTTGCATCATGCTCTGAAAGTTTTTGAAGTATCCCCATAGAGCTGAATTTCTCGCTTTTGCATCCCCAAGTTCATGCAAGTAATCTCTTATCTGGACTGCAACAGGTTTGTCATTCTGCCATACCCATCCACTTGTTCCGGGTAGCTCATTCATGAAATAGAAGAATAGACATACAATAAGAGTACCATACTTAAAGGAATTCTTCTTATCCTTCTTGATTTTCTGTATGTTTTCCATTAATTGGCTTAGTAGTAGTTCGCAGAGATCATATTCTGCATTCTTTCTTAACATTTCATAAGTAGTGTATATTGCAGTTCCGGATACAGAATTCTCCCTGCTGGAGTGATAGATCTTGTATCCTATTATCATTGATGCATATTTGATATCCGGATCCGAAATATCTTCAATGGTCATTGCCCTCTTGTCAAATTTTGATCCGGTGGCCTCAGTTACAATGTTGTTCTTGACAGATTTGAGGATAGGTACCCCTCCGGAAGAGTATAGACCAGTTACTGCTCTGATTGCCTCTTTTGTAATCTTGCAGGGTCTATCTAGCCATAGAAAGTTGTCATGCATCCTGCTCAGTACATACCGGACCCATTCATCTTCTTCAAAGCAGGGGAAATAAATAAATTGCTCAAATTGTTTCTTCTGAATATCCTTATACTCTGGTTTAAGCTCAAAAGCATTGTCAATCAGCTGCTTGTGATAGAGGTCTCTTAATTTGAATTCCCCAAATTCCTCAATGTTTGCATGTATGTAAACCCTAATGTCTTCGGTGTGTAAAACTCCGTGAGGAACACTAGAGAAGGCTCCTAGTGGGTCTACCTCCAATGATTTGTAGGGATGTTTCTTGAATGAGGGGCGAGGTCTATCGGAGATCTTAACTATGTTTGGAGTAGCCATTCTTCAAAGATTTGCAGTGAGGTAATGAAAAACGGAGAATACCTTATGCGCCTTCGGTTTGCACGGAGTGGTTGGATTGATTTCTTTATCCAATAGCTTCGGCAGGAGATCCTTGGTGTGCTTGAAGAACCTTGTTGCAGAGCTCCACTTTTCGCTTCTTCTCGAGTGCAGAATGAGCAAATGACCTTTGAGAAATCCCTTAAATTGCTCCGCGAACCCTAATACCTGTCTGCAATAAATGCTTCACCTACATCATTCCAGTTTGCCTTGTCTGGATAGCTTGGAGTATCTCGGATTAGTCCTGATCTGTGGATATCATCCGGATCTTTCAATCATGAATAAATCGAGGTAGCATATTACAAGATCATCTCAAACACTCTGTCCAATCCGCAGAACAAGATAGTGCATTTCCGGATCTTTCCGGACCTTTTTGTAATCCTTTATCATACCGGAGCATCTCCCTGAACAGGTCTTATTTGATCGATCATAGCTTCTTCATAACTTCATGCGGACCTCTGAAAACTTGACTGAAGTATCTCAAGATTCATATCTACAAACCCTTTGATCCGCATCTTGTGCCACATCCGGCACCACTTGTTTGGCTGGGGGAACAAGATTTTCTTTGAGTCTCCCCCTGAGCCTGAGCTCACTTTTAATTTCCGGAAGAAATATCAGCACCAGAGTCTGGTACGGATCCAACCTCTACATTCTCTGAACTTTTCTTCACCCAAATCTTGCTCATCTGATTCCTAACCTCATCCGCATTCATCTTTTGTTTACCCTTGTCTTGATTCTGATTATACACCGGACCTCTTTTGTCCTGATTCTTGTTTCTGCAGACTTTAGCATTATGACCGGACCTATTGCAGATTTGGCAAATAACATTTCTTTGCATATTTGACTGATATCCTCTTGATCTGCATTGATTTGCCATATGACCTATTCTATTGCATGTGAAGCATCTACCTTTGAATGATTTATTTACTTGCATAATTCTGCATTCATGGGATTTGTGTCCATACCTTTTGCAGTTGAAGCACTGTCCGGAGAAGGATGAGTTATTCTGATTCATTCTCATTCTGCACTGATTAGCTTTGTGACCAAAGTGGTTGCAGTTGTGGCAGTATCCATTGAAGGATGGATATCTTTGAGCATTTGGCTGTCTTACCGGAGGTCTTCTAGGCCTGCTCCTTGGATTTTCTGATCCAAGATTCTTCTGACCGGATCCGGAGCTTTCTCCTTTCTCATATCCCAAGCCATACTTGTCATCTGTCCTCTTTTGACTTCCAAGAAGAACTTCAAGTTGAGCAGAACTTATCTTGAATTTCTCTTTATATTCATTTGCTGTTTGAAGGTCTCTTTTGAGAGAGGCAATTTGATCCTCAAGTTTTCCTTCATTATCTTTGGCATCTTCAAGATCAGATTCAAGGTGTCTGATAATCATGTCCATCTGGTGGCATTCTTCTGATTTTTCTTTAAGAGATTGTCTTAGATTGTCTTCAGCCTTTCTTTTTTCTTCAATCTCTTGAGTAAACTTTATAGTTCCTGATTCCATTTCATGTCTTAACATAATGACTTCTTTTGATAACTTTTCACATAACTTGGTTTGCTCAGTCAATTCTTCATTTGTATTGCTTTCTTCACTTTGTCTTGCCAACTGTTGAAGCAGCTCCTTTCTCTTTTTCATAGAGAGACTTAATTTGTCTTTTAATTCTCTCATGAATTCATCAGCCTGTTTGAGTCTTTCCTTTAATTCACTGACTTCAGAATTTGACTGTTCAAGATCCTCAAGGGCAGTCTTGAGTTGCTCCCTTAAACCATATGCATCCATTTGAAATCCTAGATCTTCCTCAAGCTGTTAGGCTCTATTAGGAGGAACTTAGCTCTGATACCAATTGTTGATAACTGAGAGGGGGGGGGTGAATCAGTTATCCTAATTATTTCCCTTATTGAACTTTCCTTTTAATTGAAGCAGCATAAAATCAAACACAAAACATTAACCATGAAATAAGAAACACATGACACAGTATTTTTGACGTGGAAACCCTGTTAAGGGAGAAAACCACGGGGTGATTAACCCAAGAATTATTCTCTGTTAGAAGAATAGGAAATTACAAAAATGGCACTTGCCAATTAGGGCTCACTGCCCGAGCACACTGCTCACAAGAGGCCCACTGCCTACAAGAAGACACACTGTCTACAAAGTGATGAGAATCACAGTCTTGAACTGATTGGAAGCATCTGCATATGCTGGAGTTCAGTTCCGGTTAGGTTCAGTACACTGATCTGCTGCACTTCATCTTTCCTCTGTTCTTTATTCTGCTATCTTTCACATACCGGATCCTTTTTGCTACCTCTGCTCTTTCTCTGGACTTATTCGCATTTTTCTCCACACTAACACACATTTCACAACTAAATCCATCCTCTATATATATCCGCACAAGTAATTTCATCACCTTTCTGGTCGGCATCCGGAACAGTCTAGTTTCTTACAAACTCTCATTCTGTCGGCTGAATCCTTCCTCACCAAGCAATGCGGATCAAGCATATACTTGTAGATATCATTAATCATGTCGGCCAAACATGATTCATGCCTTCACAACCTCTGTCATCAACAGTAACCCATCTGGAAAGTAGTCTGATACTCTGCCAGTCAGTTCTTCCTCTGTTTTCACTGTCTCTCAGGAATCCGGTACTCAACCATTCATATCTTTTTCCTTGTCCATCACCGGAGGCTAAATCCTTGGAATATACCACTCAAGGTAGTCCTCTTGACTTCCCCAAATCCGCACTGCACCAAGACACTTCCTCTGAGAGGTCCGGACCAATCTGTCGGACCTTGCCACATGCTCTGTTCTTCTTCACCGGACCACAACATTCTTTATTCTGACTTCCGGTAGAGACATATCATGTCTTGCGGATATGTGGGATGACCTTTGTTGCCATCAATGACAACAACCATGAATCCATATAGTGTCTCTTGCCAACAAGGTCTTCCTAGGAAGAGGGGGCCGGTCCCCCATGACATTTAAACCCTTCAAGTTATAACTTAAAGTCTTCTCAACTTGATATTGCAGGTCAAAGTGGAAACATAACAAAAGGTAAACTTGTATATGACGGGCAACTAAGAGGTAAGAAGGGTAAGAGGTAAACTTGTATAGGTTAATATCTTTGAGAACATAGGTCTTAATTTTAGGTTTTAAACTAAACACAGCATAAGACCAAAATATAGACTCAGCCATTATTAATAATTACAGAGATTACTGACACTGTTAAACAAAGTATGAGCAAGACATAGATTAAGATTTTAAAATATAGTGGCATAGTCACATGAAATATGACAATGAACAAAAACATGACTCTATGACATACAAATGACCAAGGCAAGAGGATACTATAAGATATGATGACACGAAAGACATGGAGACATGAAAAACATGAAGACATGACTATCAAGCCACTGTCACTTGTAACCAACATGATGTCACTGTAAGCAAAATCCCATTGTCCAAAACGATTGTGAAGACAATCTTTGTAAATTAAGCAAACCATGAATCAAGATCATAGCTCATATTTTATCTTGAGCACAACCTGACAACCAACCTTATGTCCTGATCTCTGAGTTATTCTTCATGACCTCACATCTGATCTTAACAACCTGTTATGACCTTATTAGGCATGATGTGAAACTAAAGCATGAATAAATTCACAACATCAATATTGCAACAACTCAACATCCTGTGTGAAGAAATGATCAAACATAACAGACCAAATATGACATCTTTGATACTCCCGAGTATCTCTACTCTGATCCTTTTCATATGAACTCACAGTATTACATCACATGTCACTTTAACCAAGAAGAACTGATCTTTGTGAACTGATCAAGCAATGAATAACTATCTCCTCCTGATGTCATGAATAACTATCTCCTCCTGATGTCCTGCAACAACACACTTTTGACATCAATGACAATCTATCACTATCAAATCTTTCATTCCCCAACACGCTTCCACAATCTTCAATGCATCTCTGCAAGATGTGAAAACAACCAAGTCGGCCAAGACTGGTGTTAACACTGGGTCTTCAAAGAACATACTTCATCCATGATCCAAATTTCTGTTTGCAGACCAATCCAAAGGTAGGAACATGATCAGGAGACATCCACAAGCACATTGTAATCACCAAGAACAACCACATAATCTCTAACTACTTTGTCAAGAAGATTCTTCAAACTAGAGCACAAGAGTAACACTGTCGACCACTATCGTAAAGAAAGGATAGCTTGTGGACCATCAAATCATGAACCATTAGAGTTGAAGGCACTTATCATCATTCCAGACTTAACTGTAGAATCATAAATCATAGCACTTCAATGTGAAGGAATGCAGAGAAAAATATCTTCTCTCTGTCACCAGTGAATACTCAGAAAAGGTAGCTTTTACTCTAGTGAATATAACTCACTTATATCTTCATACCAGAGGCTCAAACTCAAAATGTGGCATCTTTAGACATGCCTCTAAATAGCTTCCAATCCACATACAAAGATATTCATCCTACAGGAAATGCAGAGCAATCTCCTCGACTGTTCTTTTGTAATACACTATTTCCACTGCAATTCACTGTTTCTACCGGAGGCGCTAATTTTGTCAATATCCTCAACATCATAATCAATTACATAGTTAAATATAAAGCATCTAACTCATTACAAACAAGTAACAAGATAAGGGTATAGTTGACACCAATGACAAGAGTGATATGTTGACATCAATGTCAACACTAATTAGGCACATACTTCCAACAATATCCCCCTTTGTCATTGATGACAACATATGATGTGAAAAATTGAAAAGACCATCAAGACAAGATTATCCCCCTTTCTCTTTATACATCTACACTCTTTCTCCTCCTAGGTTTTTCACATGATTTCTCTCCTCTTTTGACATCAATGGCAAAGGGCACATACTTGCATCCTGTTGTTCTAATCCAACTAAATTTTTTCTATCATTAATACTTTCTTTAACAGGAACTCATACTGGTAACATCTGGCTACTCCCCTTGAGAGGTAGCTCTCAAAACCAATCTAGATTAAAGAATGAAACTTTGAGCACCTCTAGACTAATGCATTCCTATGCATCGTAGTTCAGAAAGGGGTAATGATCCCTAACTTTTCTCTGAGATACTCAAAAGTATCCTTAGGCAGAGGCTTAGTGAAGATATCTACAATATGATCATTTGTGGAAACTGTATACACCTAAAAATGACATGATTCATTCTAAATAAATATTCTTAATATTTATTTCCCTTCTAAATTTCTCCCACCATTCTAAATAAATATTCTAAATATTTATTCCCTTCTTCTATCAATTAAATAAATATTCTAAATTTATTTAATCGGTTCGCTATTCTAAAATTAAATAAAAACCAATTTATTTAATTAAATTTCCCTAATTCTTCTAATGTCTCACATAATTAAATAATCCTACATTATTTAATTAATCATAAATTCCTCTATCCTAAGTCCTAATTCCATAAATCCACCTCACCAATCCACCTCATCTTTCCACCTCACTTTGTCCACCTCACCATGTTGCACATGTAATAAATATATTAAATATTTAATTACCTAGTATTCCCTCACCCACATGTCCTATTTCTTCTCTCAATCAAAACTATTAACTAACCAATCAATTCTGTCAGCTCCTTAATCTATTCGGGCAACTGATCAATCAATTCAGTCCATCCCTCAATCCATTCTTCCAACTAACTAATCAAGTTTGTTAACTGATCAGTCAATGAAGTTAACTCTCCAATCAAATTTTGTCAAATCCCGTCTTTCATGATGGAGGTGGGACACTTGTCGTATTCGTACATGTTGCACATTCCTCAACCATTGATCTGCTCATTTCATCTCAACCGTTGATCTTCATCCTCCCAAGGTCTATAAATGAAACCTCATTCTTCCATTCTAATCATCCAGGTTATTTGTATTGTTACTCTGCAAAAATTCACTAGCGCGCCTTTGGCACCCTCAATACAATCTACTTGAGATCACCATTTGCTTTGAAGCTCCTCTTCATAGCAATATCTATCAACACATCCATTTACTACCGACATCCTACAACACAGCAAAAGGAGTGCACTCACTGAGGGCCCAACTTCATTACAAACAAGGACGGTTTTAATAGGCAAACAATAGAAGCTTTGATTCAAGGAAGGTTTGCACTGTATTATTCATTACTTCATTTCATTCAATCTTTCTTAGTTTCATTATTCTATTGATGTTTGGGTTTATTATTGTTAAATTGATTAATCCACATTTTACCCTAACATTTTTGGGGCCCACCGTGGGGCCTTGCCCCCTTATTTTATCAAAATCTAAGCTTTTTCTGAAGATAGGTTCCGTACAGGCATCACACAAGCTAATTCGATGCATTTGAACAATCCCATGATGCTTTTGTACTCTATTCTGGTGCTTATAATCTTACGATGCTTTTAAACACTATTCTGGTGCTTATATTCCTTTTCCTGGCGCATATGTTCTTACTGCGCATATATTCATTATTACTGTGCTTTTAAATACTGTTCCTGCGCATATGTTCTTACTGTGCATATGCTCATCATTGCTACGCTTTTAAATACTATTCCTGCGCATATGTTCTTACTGCGCATATGCTCATCATTGCTACGCTTTTAAATACTGTTTCGGTGCATATATGTTACTACGCTTCTGTTGACTACTTCTGCGCATTTAGTCACTGAAGCTGCACTTTTGTAGTGGGCAATGATTTTAGGGTTTTTCTAAGAAGATTTGCTAACACTGACATCTTTGCAGGTATTCTTTGGAGTTGTTTTATAGGATAGGTTCGGGTTTAGTTTCATATAGTTGCATTTTGATAGCTCACACTTCACTTTCTAAAAGGATAGTAAAACAAATACTCATGCAAAATCTCACATAGCTTTTAATTAGGAAGGTGGCAACTATATCATTTGATATCTTGCATTGCAACATTGCTATCTTTTCAAAGTTATTGCTATCTGGTATAAAACTGAACTCATCATTGCTTTCAGGGTTAAAACTGAACCACTGCTATCTCGATTGACCAACATTTCAAAGTTAACAACTCGTGCTATCATGGTATAAAATTGAACTCATCACTAATATTTGGGTTAAAACTGAACCACTGCCATCTCAATTGACCAACATTTCAAAGTTAACAATTCGTGCTACGTGGATTAAAACTAAACTCACCATTGCTTTCTGGGTTAAATATTGAACTATTGCTATCTCGCTAAATCACTTCAAAGTTCTGTGCTTGCCCAAGTAGATTAGCCCATTTAGTTTTTCTACTTTTAACTAGGTTGGATTAATCAGTGTCTTTCGTGCTTATCGAATAACAACAGGCCTATGCTCTCCCCTTTACTGGGTGACCAAAATGCCAGACTTGTTATTCCATCTATTTAACCTTTAAGAGGGGCCTACCCTTGGATGCACGTCTGTCCAAGTGGGAACGACCCTGAGTGGAAACAGGCTAGATGCCAAGCCCTACCAATCCACTTAAAATAAATGTGCTTGAGGTGAAAACCTTTTGCAACAAGTGTTGCTATGTTACACCGACGCCCAACCTCCCCCAAAACCCTCTAAGGCGCAACCCTTTGAGGCTGGGAGACTCCATAACGGAGAGTAGTGCTGCCACATGTGTAACCACTTGAACGGTTGCCCGCATTAAACACCTCTTGTTCTAGTGGCCAAAAAATCCTTGTAATCCATCTCTAGCCTAGGATTTTTGTACTTGCTTTTATTCCTTTTAGTCTAAAATAGAGTCAGAAAAACTACAAAAAAAATGAAAAACCATAAAATATTCTTTGTGCTTGATGTGTTTTCTTGCTGTTAATTCATAAAATCAGATCAAGAAGACCTTTTTCCAGCCAAAAATACCAAAAACAACAGAAAATCTCAAAAATTTGCAAAAACACTGAAGAAAACCAGAGCGGCGCATTCGCCCTTTGTTTCTGCACATTTGTGCAGACTTCCTGCACATCTGTTTAGACTTGTTGCGCATTTGCTAACTATTGCTGTGCATTCATATTTTACTAGTACAACGCATATACACTGACTTCCTGCGCATCTGTTTCAGCGCATCCACAACAGTGAGTACTTGCACTATTTTTGAGAGAAAAATTTTACCTATTTGGAGTACCCATTTCAGCCTAGCTTCACAATCAGAGATCAGATTCTACCTGGCAGTTAGTCTTCGTACAAATCGTCCAAGTGTCTCTCTTCTATCAATCATCCCATTCACCTTCTGTCAAAACCTTTCTTGTCCCGAAGTCAGATTATTCCATATCAGCTTGACATAGGTCCCCTTTTCATATCCTTTGTGAATTCATGTAAGTCTAGTAGGTCACAGAACTTTACTACTAGTCTTGTTGCACGACTAGTCCCTACACAATAAGATAGGTATCGACTACCCTTACTAGTGGCTACCGTCTTGTGTCAACCGTCTTACTTGAAGTCATTGAGCGAGAAAGTCCTTTGTCCAAGTCTTGTCCTAGGTATCCTATTCACAACAGTCTTAGTCGGCACCTCACCAAAATTTCTAATCCTAGTCCACTTCATCCCACGTCACCTTGCATGGTCCTTACCAGATCTTAGTACAAGAAACAACTTGAAGTGACCGGCTCCTCCAACCGCATCGTCACACCTCATGATAGTGATGAAGATATCTCTTATGAAGATTATCAGGAAAACATCCAAAATCAAAAATTCCAACGCCTAATAGAGAAGACGCTCCATGAAGACCCCCATAAGTATTTCTATCATCTGGCTAGTCTTGGAATTAAACTCCCCGCAGATTTTGATATAAGCTCAATCATGGAAACCATGGAAAATAAGGAAAAGAATTCCATAGACCAAAACACAAATGATAGATGAAAGAGACCCATGGATCAAAATGCTCCTATGGAAGAAATGAGGAGACAACTTGAGAGCCTAACACAACAAATATCAGACCTTAAGACAGGTGCAAATACCAAGAATTACTCCTTGGAAGATATCGCACCATACCCCTTTGACAAAAGTTTGGTCATGAAACCATTCCCCTATCGGTTCGAAGTTCCAAAGTTTGACAAGTACAAAGGGAAGGGGGACCCTAGAGATCATATTAGGGAATTCAATGCAACATGTTTAGAAGTAGCTCACAACGAGACCTACTTGATGAGATTATTCCCAAGATCTTTAGGTGGTCAAGCTATGGAGTGGTTCTCACGTCTCCCACCAGGAATCAAAACTTTTGATCAACTTGTCAACAAATTTATCACGCACTTCTCTTACAACATCGAACACGAGGTATCTATGCTTGATCTATGCAACACCAAACAAAAGAGTGGTGAGTCATTCGCCACCTTCTTACAACGATGGAGACAACTAGCTAGTAAGTGTTCTTACGATATGCCTGAGAAGTAGCTATTGGAGATGTTTGTCCATAACCTAAACACTGATCTTTGCTATCAAATACAGATACAATGCCCTACATCATTTTCAAAAGTCATTGAAAAGGCTATGATCACTAAAGGAGCAATCAAGATATACAAGGACACACCTACTTCAAATTACACAACAGATAAATCAAAGTTTTTGACCAAGAATAAGAATGTGGTCAACGATGGGGTAGTGGATGCCAAGGTGGTAGCTCCCAAGCAACAACCCATATTCACTCTCAAAGGAGAAACAAACAATGGTACACCCAACAAACCATTCTCTCGGGAGCCAAGACATTGGTTCAGTTCAAATCCAAGGTGAAAGTTCACACCGTTGGGTGAGTCTCAAGAGTCCTCATTAAGGAAGTTGTTGGCTAAGAATGAAATCTCTCTACTGCCAACAAGTGATTACGAGCCTATAGTCAAACCTCCCTATTGGAAGGACACGAACTATTGTGAATATCATCAAGGAAGAGGGCATACAACCAACAATTGTATTCGTCTCAAAAATGTCATACAAGATGTACTAGATCAGAACCAGGGAGGAACCCAACAACATACCTCCAATGAAACTCATGTGGCCTACAGTGATCCACTTCTAAATCACAACAAGTCATACTACAACAATAACAACAACAAAACCAACCATAATGGCAATAATTTCAGTGGAAATAACAACAACAACAACAACAACAACAATCGCAACAGGCCAAATCAGAGTAGTGGGACTAGTAATGCCAACTATGTAAGTGTGCCATTTGACTATACCATAAATTGCATTTCCGAGCATGTCCCGCAAATCAATGTCATCACACCCAACCAACAATCAGGACCTAATAGAACTAGTTGTAGTATAATTACCCGCAGTGGTAAAGTCATGCTCAATACTACCCCTCCTAGGTCATCACCTTCTCCATCCAACTTCCGTCAGTATAATGTCATCGACCAATTACAGAAAACTCCAGCTCACATTTCTATCTTGGAGTTATTACATCTATCTCCTTCCCATAAGGAGATCCTTGAGAAAGCCTTAGTGGAAACCACTGTCCCCACTAATTTGGCCCAAGAGAAGTTTCAGACCATGGTAGGTAATCTGACTTCCTCCAACACCATATCATTTACCGAGCAAGATGACCTCTCTGTATCCCAACCCCATAACACCCCTCTATATATTGTCGCTTTCATCCACAAGCATTGCATCAAGAGGGTTCTCATTGATAGGGGTGCTGGTTTAAATATTTGCACATTAAAGCTAGTCCTTGCATTGGGGTTCTCTGAATAGGCAGTTGATCCAAGGAGGAAAATTACCATCAAAGCATATGACGAGGAAGAAAGAACCACAAAGGGAACAGTAGTCCTACCCATTCAAGTGGGACTAGTAATAAAAGATGTTGTGTGTCAAGTCCTGGATAGGGAGCTCACTTATAATATTCTTCTAGGGAGACCATGGATTCACACCATGAAGGTTGTTCCCTCTACTTATCACTAATGCATAAAGTTCCCGCACAATGGCAAGAAAGTCACCATTCAAGGCGACCCCGACCCCTATCAGCATTGCAACTCTTTCCTTATAAAACCTGGATGCATCATCCCAAATAACAGAGCATAAATATCCCCTATCCCACAGTATGATCATACCGTTGAAGCCTCCTCATCAAGGCCCAAAGAACAGAAAATTACCATAAAAGAAAGTGGAGTGGGGGAATACTCCATTGAGCACAGCCTCAATCTTGCCAAGATGCCTTTGTGTCCTTGATCTTTTGGCCAATTCAAACATTTTCCAAAGCCATCCGCTCCTCCTATAGCTCCCGCAACTCCCTTTGTAAAATGGGGGACCTTATCTAATGAAATAGAGGAGAGAGATCTCCTACAATGGCTTTATACTGAAGAAGAGAACACAACGCAAGATCTGCCTAGGCTCCCAATAGAACTCTATGGGCGAGGCGAGACTATCCTACATAGAATGGAATATGAAGGACATGGCCCCATTGGCCTCAGAAAAGAAGGAATTATTGAACCTATCCAACCTTCTTCATCCTAATCGGCTAGAAACACAAGTGGCCTAGGATACAAAGGCAAGGGCAATGCTAAAGAAAATGCTTGTCTTGTAGAAATGATCCAAACAATCTAGGAGGACAGTGACATGGATTCTAATGAATATGAGTAGGATGAGCTAATAGAGCATTCCTATGATGACAAAGAGGTCAATACCGTCCAAACTTTTAGCTCCTACTGTGAGGGACAAACGCAACAGAACAGACCACTGGAGTCTGATGTGCCCATCCCTGAGATTATGGCTTTTGAGGAAAGATTAAATTCCATCGCAATAAACAACTTGGAGGAAAGTACCACCCCTACCAATGCTCCTAACATTTTCATTCACACCATCAATGAACCAGGTCTATCATCCAACTTCCTCCCCCTCGTGCACCCTGAGCTTATTGACTGGGATCTGCGAAGAACTCCCCAACTAGATATGTTCCAAAATGATGATGCTTACATTGATTATATGGAACTTAGGGACCACCTACCCAAGGGAGATCATAAAGCTAGTTTTGCTATCGAACTGAATACCATGGCTTACTTCGGGGAGGGTGCCAAGCCTTCTAGTCGCAAAAATATCAAAGTTAAAATTGGATTTGACGGTGAAAACTGCCTTGTGACAGTGTCAGATCCCAAAACAGTAAAAAGAAAGGACGCATCTGAAGGTGAAAACCTAACTGTGGCACCTGATGATGGGAGGCTTGACACTCTCCCTAATGATATGTACCAAGAAAGGTCACAGATTGTTGTAGAACTGACAGAGCCTATTAATATTGGAATAGAGGAACAACCCAAGGTTATCCACTTTGGTAAATCTCTTACCCCACTAGAGAAAACCAGGTTTGTACCGTTCTTTAAGAAAAAGAGAGGCAGCTTCGCTTGGTCGTATGCAGACATGCCGGGTCTAGACCCAAACTTAATTCTACATCATCTTCCATTGGATCCAGGAGTGAAACCAGTAAAGCAGAAGCTTAGAAAGATGCATCCTCACATAGCACTTTTGGTCAAAGAAGAACTCAAGAAATTGCTGGATGTAGGGTTCATCAGAGCTATAGATTACCTGGAATGGATATCCAACATTGTGCCAGTGTCCAAACCAGATGGCCGCATCAGACTATGCAATGATTTTTGAGACCTAAACAAAGCATGCCGCAAGGATGATTTCCCATTGCCCAATATCGATATCATAGTCGACCTAACCACAGGACATACCATGTTATCTCTCATTGATGGATTCTCAGGTTATAATCAGATCAAGATTGCACCAGAAGACCAACACAAGATAGCTTTTACTTGTCCATGGGGTACTTTTTGCTGGAATGTCATGCCATTTGGGCTAAAAAACACAGGAGCCACATATCAACGGGCTATGACAACCATATTCCATGATATGATGCATGTAACAATGGAGGACTATGTCGATGATATCCTAGCAAAATCACTCACAAGGGAATCACACTTGGACATATTAGAAAAAGTCTTTCAAAGATTAGACCAATTCCAAGTCAAGCTGAACCCAAAGAAATGTGTGTTTGGAGTCACTTCAGGCAAGCTGCTAGGCTTCATCGTGTCGGCAAACGAAATAGAGGTGGATCCCGCCAAGGTCAAAGCTATAATGGACATGCCACCACCCAAGACTCTAACTCAATTGAGATCACTACAAGGCAAGCTGTAGGCAATCCACAGATTCATATTACAGCTGGCAGACAAGTGCCAACCATTCAGTCATCTCCTGCATAAGAACATTCCATTCAAATGGGATGAAAGGTGTGAAGAGGCATTCAACAAGCTGAAAGAATATCTTATGAATCCACCCATCCTCATGCCTCCATTTCAAGGGAAACCATTGATACTCTACATATCTGCTACACCTACAGCTCTTGGGGCTCTTCTAGCACAACAAGATTATGAGAACAAAGAAAGAGCCGTCTACTACATCAGCCGAACCTTAGTGGGCTATGAGTTGCGATACTCACAGATCGAAAGATCATGCCTTGTGGTAGTTTTTGCTTCACAAAAACTCTGACATTACATGCTTGCGCATCTAATTAAACTCATTGCAAAAATAGACCCACTGAAGTATCTCCTCAGCAAAGCAGCTCTCACATTTCACCTAGCAAAATGGGTAATGCTTCTAAGTGAGTACGACATTGAATATGTAGACAGAAAAGCCATCAAGGGACAAATCATAGCTGATCAACTAGCAGATGCACCATTACAAGACACGACACTAATGCAATTTGTGTTTCTGGATGAGTCCTTATTCACTATATCAACATCTCCTTGGAAACTCTACTTCGACGAGTCTTACACAAACCATGGATCGGGGGCAGGCATCCTATTTGTAACTCCTCAAGGTGACACAATTTCGAAGTCTTACCGTTCGTTATTTCCATGCACCAACAACATAGCGGAATATGAAGCCTTAGTGATTGGTCTCAAGATGGCAACTGAGTGGAAAATCCAAGAGCTACATGTCTACGGTGATTCCCAACTAATAGTCAATCAGGTCAACGATGAATACCAAACCAAAGATGAAAAGCTTATCCCATACAAACAGATGGTTGATGACTTCAAAGAACACTTTGGGACCATTTCCTTCGAGAAAATACCTAGGATTGAGAATAAAGTAGCAGATGCAATGGCAACCATCGCCTCTCTTCTAGAAATACCTAAAAATGAGTCACGGTATGAGTTCTTAGTGGAAACTATCCAGCAACCAGCTTATGATCTTCCTGAGACCCATTCCATATGCCTTCTAGTTGGATCTGATTCACCTTGGTACTATAAGGTTTACACTTACCTCAAGGACAACATCCTCCCACCTAACCTATCTTCTAACCAAAGATGAACTTTTATATGACAAACCTCTCACTACACCATCATAGCTGATACCCTATACAGATGTGGTCTCGATGGTACTTTGCTCTGTTGTTTAGAATGAGAAGAATCCATAACTGCCTTGCAAGACGTACATGAGGGGATCTGCGAAACACACTCTAGCGGTCCTTCCTTAGCCAAGAAAGTCATGCATTTGGGTTATTACTGGCCGAACATGGAAATGGATTCATATCAATTTGTCAAGAAGTGCAAACAGTGCCAAATACATGGAAACCTAATACATGCACCAGCTCAAGAGTTGAGACCTTTAACGACACCTTGGCCCTTCTGCCAATGGGGACTTGACCTTGTGGGAAAGATCCATCCACCCTCATCCAACGGCCACAAATTCATCATAACTGCCACTGAGTACTTTACAAAGTGGATTGAAGCCGTTCCCCTCACCACTGTCACATGTAAGCAAATCTCCTCATTCATCCTAAATTACCTCATCTACAGATACAGAATTCCTTCATCCATTATCATGGATAATGGAAGACCATTCAAAAACCAGGATGTCTAAGAACTCTATGAACGATTCAAGATCCAACATCATTTCTCCACTCCATACTACCCCCAAGGTAATGGTCAAGCTGAAGCATCCAACAAGACCATCTTGAAACTCCTCAAGAAGATAGTCAACGATGCTAGCCATGATTGGCATATCCAACTCAATCCCACTCTGTGGGCCTACAGAACTAGTATACGCACTCCCACAGGTGCTACACCCTACGCCCTTGTCTATGGCTCAGAAGCTATCCTCCCCATTGAGGTCGAATTACCATCTCTCAGGGTGTCGCTAAAAGGTCTCATATCAAATGAAGAATACAGAGTCTCTAGGTTGCAAGAACTAGAGTTGCTAGAGGAAAGGAGACAGAAAGCCTTTGATCATCTCAAGGCATATCAACAGATGATGTCAAGAAGCTATAACCACAGAGTTCACCCAAGAATCATCAAATCTGGAGATCTTGTTCTTAAGGAGAATCCTCGCAACCAACAAGACAGAGAAAAGAAAGGCAAGTTCGAACCCAACTGGCTTGGGCCTTATGTAATTGTAGCAGCATATGGATTGGGGGCATATCAGTTGGCAACGTCAGAGGGTGAGTTATTCGACGACCCGATCAATAGCATGCACCTCCGCAAGTTCTATACCTAGGAGAACCCAAATGCAAGGGGGGCATAAAATACAAAAAATAAAATGAAAAAAGAATAAAAAAATTAGAAAAGTACAAAAAAAATCATCCTTTGGTGAAAACCTGGCAAATAGGTGCCTTGGATAGGTATCATGATGAAAACCTGGCAAACAGGCATCATGTTTACTTTCTAGCTTCTCGTGCAAATAAAAGCAAGCGATGAAAACCTGGTAAACATGCGTTACTTGTGATAAACCGCCTTCTCCATCTTTGGGAAACCAATCACCTTGAGTCCATTCTTCCTTCACTCATGTCCCATTCGACCCATATCTGTCCCATAATAAACTCCTGACAGTTACCTATCATGGCTTGCTACTCTATCTCTTTGTCGGCCTTGCCAACCAAGGTTTTGTCCCATACCGTATCCATCGCATAAGCCTAGCATAGTGTCTCTCGTTAGTTTTCCATGGTCAAAATCCATGAACTACGTTGCCTCTATGTCATCACATAGGCAAGGTCATATTCCTATGCGCCCTCGAGGCTCTCACGGTCCCATTTCTTGTCATCTTTCTTCTAGTCCATCCATGGTCCATTAGGGTTTACCCCGAACTACATTGCCTTTGTGTCATCACATAGGCAAGGCCATTTAGCAATGAGCCCCCGAGGCACTAGGTCAGTCCCTTAGGGTCTGTCTCTCCAATAAGGATTGTGAAACCTTCTCACCAAGCAAGCAAGCGCAAGCAGAACCACTCTCCAAAGAAAAAATTTTGACGCAAGGCACTTAACCTATCCAAGGCAAAGAAAAATACCCAAGGCCTTCTTAATGATTTTACTCGAATTACGGCAAGAAATAAACACATCTAAATGCAAGAATGTTTTGTGGATTGGAATCATGGTTAAGCTACAGATTCTTGATTTTTGTTATCATGTCTTTCTATGCTACTCAAGGATGCCAAAAGCTAGAGATGCTATGATAGGGGCATGATTATTTTCTTTGTTTATTGTTTGTGGATTAAACTTTAGTAATGTGAAGCCTTGTCTAAAGACATGATCAACAAAAGATCATCGAGGACATCAAAGGTCTAACATGAACGGGGGCAATCCTTGTTTGTTGGAACGCAAGAAGTACTCAGGTCATCTAGATTCAATTTTGACTAGATGCTTGTACTAACTTGCTAAATCAAAATCCATGTACGCAGTACTCAGGTCATCTTGGTTCAATTATACCTAGATGCTTGTATTAACTAGCAACATTTCAGAAAAAGTACCAAAAATAAATCACCCAATGATGAAATAAAGCACTCCAAAAGAAAAGCATCCATCATATATCCATACACAATTCCATGCATCCATATCCCATACAATAAACAATACCTGAACTATGCACAGTAATAGTATCAAATAACACTTCTAAGTCTATCCAATCAAGTCAATCTTTCAAGTCAATTCTTCTATCCATTAATTCTAACATTTTTGTATTGAAAGAGTACATTTGGACATCACAAAAACATAGCATATAGCTGCATATCATATCACATGAGATAGTCATTTACATGATTAAATCAGTTGCATACATCATACAGTGCATTAGTTCATCCATATCCAATCATCATATAGTGTCACAAATAAAAAACATAGCTAAGAGCATTACATACAATTGCATAATCATATAGATATCATTTTGCATTCACGTACATTACAGACACATCAGCTGAATCATTTCCAAAGGCATTAGATCATGTAGACATCACATAGCATCAGATCAAAAGCTACAATAGATAAGCATCACATAACATCAGATAGAGCATCAAAGTTTGCACATGCATCACATCATATAATAAGAGCAAAATCATTATCTCATAACATATAGAGCAAATCCCATAGCTACATCCTCATACACATAAAAGTGAGTCCAAATGTACAAATGTCATAATATCTGTCTCTGAATCAATGTCATATACAAAAATACATCCCAATGGATGGTGATACATGTCTCAAAAATACATTTGTGGTACAAGTCTATCCCTGCAGTGGACCACCACTGCCAACAGCATCTCCCCCTCTACCAACCCCTGACTGCTATGGACCCACCACAAAGGCCCCTAACCTTGATGGACCTGCTCTCTGGGAGGCCGTAGACTGCCTCGTAAAGCTCAAAGCCCTCTGGCTCACTGGCATTGCTCCATGGTACAAGCCTCGATAATACTGTGCCTGCACCTGCGCTTTGGCAAGCTCCCCCTACACTTGTGCTAACTACGTCTGTGCCTATGCAAGTTGTGCCTATGCCTGTTGCACCTATCCAACCAAGAAGGTGCTCGCTGCATTCATCCCCAGGGCTGCTACTACGGTATCCCGCTCTACACGGATAACTTGTACCCATGCGTCTGCCATGTCCCTCTCTTGGGTCAACCCTGCAATCACCACTGCATCAGTCTCCCGCCGGGCATCCGCCCTCCTAAGCTGTGCCCGCAGCTCTCTCACCTATCCTCTCAGGCTAGCTATGGCCCTCTCATTCGCGTCTGGCTGTACTGGCCCCTGTGCTGCCTCTGTCTGTCCCAACTCCTGTGGCTGGGGCATCTCTTGTTGTGCCACCTGCTGGGGTGGTGGCATCTATCCTCACTGTACCTGCAGTACCTCTGGGGGTACCTGCTGGGCGACCTCTGGCCCCTCCTCAACTCTCTGCCTCTGTCTAGATTGGCCTCCATCATTGTCATCTCCTCTCCCTCTACCTCTACCCCTCCTCCTCCTCCGACCAACCTAGCCCTCCTCATCTGAGTCTGCCTCATCTATGCGAGGCACCAACATCCCAAGCCCTGAATATCTCAAAAAGGGGTGTGTAGTAATCCAGTCCTCGTACTCCTATGTCATCCCTGCATTTTCTATCTGCATCCTCATATCCCAGGCAACATAGGGTGTCTTCTGAAACTCTGCTAAGGCCTCCTCATAGGATGCCATCAGCCCCCATCTGACCCTCTCTGCATGTGTCCATGCAAAGTAAGCCTGCCCCTGTGGCATGCCCTGCCTCCTACTGAACTGTCTCTGTACCCTGCCTGTCATCTGTCTCTCTAGTATGTGGCGGGTCCGTCCTATCAGCCATCTCATCTGAAAGCAGTATGGTAACTCATCTGCCTCATCATCCCATAGCTCGTAGTCCAGTTATGGTCACCAGATGACCACATCTACCCCATCCAAAGCATGCCTCCAGTACTCTAGCTTCCCCAGCCTATGCTGGGAAATCACCCCTGCATAGCCATAGCTGTATGGATCCCCTCTCTGTCTAGCAAAAACACAAATTGGTCTCATGATCGCTATGTGCTCCCATAGCCAAAACTGTAATAGTGACACATCGGCCGAAAGGCTCATACTCTGGTGGTATACTACCTAGTGCATATCGTGATACAAGTGAGCCAGTACACAGACACCCCATGCATATTGGGTACCCTCTGTCACCATCCTCTCCATGATCCTACCCCATCCAATGGGGAATCCATGCGATCTCCTGTCGGGGCACACAATGCCTCCGATCAATACTGCCACAATCCCAGGGAAGTAGTCGTAATAGTCATAAATATCGTGCCATGGGATGACCTATCCTACCAACCCCGGATCATCAAATACTCACCTGCACTCAGTGAGTCCTACACCTCTCTGTGGGTTGTACTCCACAAGCTCGCCATCAATGGGCAGGTGTAGAATTCAATAGACATCCTCCAGGGTGATGGTCATCTCACTAGTAGGGAGGTGGAAAGTCCCATCCTCGTTGTGAAATCTCTCCACTGCAGCCGTCAGCAATCTGCGGTTCGCTTGAACCTCGGGCATGAAGCATACATAGTCCAATCCCATGGCACCAAGCGCCTCTATGTCAATCTCTGTGAGCATGTATCTCTGCAATAGGGGCATGGGGAACGTCTCCCTTTACTGTAATGTCTCTCGTATCTCCTCCTTAAAGCACGCAAAGCAAGACGTCAATCTAAAGCCGCAAAAACCATACTCAACATATCTATGGATCTATATCAACTAAACTTAGCATTTTAAATTGATCAAAATAGCACACCACATCTCTTGACTAGATTCCTGCAATCTCAGAGATAGCTCATCGATTGACGCATCAAACAGGATGCTCATCGAGTCAATTTTGCTAAGTAATTTGCTATCTAAAGCAAATGCACCACTACAGGTGGTAAAAGTGCCATTTCTTGACACATGCGCCACTTTTGACAAATGCGCTGCTACATTTAACATATGCGCCGCTAAAACCCACATATGCGCAGCTTCAGTGTATGCACTGCTACATTCGACATATGTGCCACGGAATCAAATATGTGCCGCTAAAGTCCACACATGCGCAACTTTAACGTATGCACCGCCAAATTTGGCATATGCACCACAAAATCACATATGCGCCATTCTGCAGTTCGGTGCATCTGTTTGCACTATTTTTCCCTAGCATTTATGACACCCTAAATCGACCCTAGGGCAAATTTTTTGAAACACATACCAGGGGTCCTGCCTCTGCTGGCCACCCGGATCGATGGACTCACTCAAATCGGTGCTCCTCGCATGGAATGTCTGCCTCTCTCGCTGCCATGCTGCTCCAAGTTTGCTCTAAGCTCTCCAAATCAAATCCAGATCAACCAAGTGTACAAATGAATTATCTTGTGGACCCAGCTCCTATTTATAGCTTGCAAACCCTAAATCTGGCTAGGTGATGACTATGACTACTTCCCTCGCCCATTTTTTCTTCTAGTTTTATTATCGTTTCTCTGAAACACGTCCTTTTTCTTCAAACATAACCTGCACCCCTTCGTCTTTGTGAGATTGTCCGTCTCACACCTTCTGCCTTTTTCCCGTCCAATCTCCCGAGGGGGCATCCTATCATCATTAAACTTGTACCAGGGGCAAACTGGGGCATGAATCACTATCAGACTATCAATTTCTTTGAAGCAATGCTATAAACTGCATTGCATCAAAGAGGGGCAAAATGTATACGCCTAAAAATGACATGATTCATTCTAAATAAATATTCTTAATATTTATTTCCCTTCTAAATAAATATTCTAAATATTTATTCCCTTCTATCAATTAAATAAATATTCTAAATTTATTTAATCGGTTCACTATTCTGAAATTAAATAAAAACCAATTTATTTAATTAAATTTCGCTAATTCTTCTAATATCTCACATAATTAAATAATCCTACATTATTTAATTAATCATAAATTCCTCTATCCTAAGTCCTAATTCCATAAATCCACCTCACCAATCCACCTCATCTTTCCACCTCACTTTGTCCACCTCACCATGTTGCACATGTAATTAAATATATTAAATATTTAATTACCTAATATTCCCTCACCCACATGTCCTATTTCTTCTCTCAATCAAAACTGTTAACTAGCCAATCAATTATGTCAGCTCCTTAATCTATTCGGGTAACTGATCAATCAATTCAGTCCATCCCTCAATCCATTCTTCCAACTAACTAATCAAGTTTGTTAACTGATCAGTCAATGGAGTTAACTCTCCAATCAAATTTTGTCAAATCTCATCTTTCATGATGGAGGTGGGACACTTGTCGTATTCCTATTGGTTGCACATTCCTCAACCATTCTCAACCATTGATCTGCTCATTTTGTCTCAACCGTTGATCTTCATCCTCCCAAGGTCTATAAATGAAACCTCATTCTTCCATTCTAATCATCCAGGTTATTTGTATTGTTACTCTGCAGAAATCCACCAACGCGCGTTTGGTACCCCCAATACAATCTACTTGAGATCACCATTTACTTTGAAGCTCCTCTTCATAGCAATATTTATCAACACAACCATTTACTACCGACATCCTACAACATAGCAAAAGGAGTGCACTTACTGAGGGCCCAACTTCATTACAAACAAGGACGGTTTTAATAGGCAAACAATAGAAGCTTTGATTCAAGGAAGGTTTGCATTGTATTATTCATTGCTTCATTTCATTCAATCTTTCTTAGTTTCATTGTTCTATTGATGTTTGGGTTTATTAGTGTTAAATTGATTAATCCACATTTTACCCTAACAGAAACATATTCGAATTTTATTTCAATGTCTAACACCTTTTCTCTCAAAAAGTGGTATCTTATTGATATATGCTTTGTTCTTGAGTGGATCACTGGATTCTTTGAAATGTTTATAGCACTTGTATTGTCACATAAAATTGCAACTAGTTCTTCATACACAACTCTTATGTCCTTCAAAGTCTGCTTCATCCATAACACTTGAGTACAACAAAATGTTGCTGTAATATACTCTACTTCTGTAATTGACAAGGAGATTGAATCTTGTTTCTTGCTCAGCCATGAAACCAATCTGCTACCCAAAAAGAAAGCACCTCCAGTTGTACTTTTCCTGTCATCAACATCTCTGGCCCAATCTGCATCTGTATATGCACTAAGAGTGAAATCATTATCCTTTGGATACCATAAGCCATGATCCGGTGTGCCTTTTAAACACCTTAAGATTCTCTTTACTACCATTACATGCGATTCTCTTGGATCTACTTGAAATCTTGCAACAAGACAAACTGCATGCATAATATCAGGTCTGGTATGAGTCAGATAAAGCAATCCTCCAATCATGGATATGTACTTTTTCTGATAAGTCTTGAATGATTCATCAATTTTGGTCAACTTGCAGCCAGTCACCATGGGAGTACATACTAGTTTAGAGTCTTCCATCCCAAACTTCTTCAACAACTCTTTCACATACTTGGACTAAGATATGAAGATTCCTTTATCTGATTTATTTATTTGTAGACCTAGAAAAAAATTCATCTCACCAAACATAGACATCTGAAACTCTTTTTACATTTCACCAGCAAATTTCATACACATACCTTCATTACCTCCAAAGATGATATCATCAACAAAGACTTCAACAAACTAAATTTGATCAACATCAATCTTGAAATAGAGATTACTGTTAGCAGTACCTTTATTGAACCCTAACTGCAATAAGTACTTATTCAACCTTGCATACCAGGCTTTAGGGGCTTGCTTGAGTCCATACAATGCTTTCTTAAACTTGCATACCATATCATCTTGATCTGATAGATGGAATCCTTTAGGTTACTCAATGTAGACTTCCTCTTCCAACTCACCATTCAGAAATTCAGACTTCACATCCATCTGATACACCTTGAAATATTTGTGAGTTGCAAATGCCAACAACATTTTGATTGCTTCAATCCGAGCAACTAGAGCAAAAGTCTCTTCAAAATCTATTCCTTCAATTTGAGAAAATCCTTTGCACACAAGCCTTGCTTTATTCCTTACAACTTCTCCATTTTCATTCAGCTTATTCCTGAAAACCCATTTGGTTCCAATAACATTTTTGTCAATAGGTCTAGGAACTAATTCCCAAGTTTCATTCTTCTCTATATGTATTAGTTCTTCCTTCATTTCCTTTACCCAATTTTCATCATTGCAGGCTTCATTCACAATTTTTGGTTCAACCGTAGAGAGCAAATAGTAATTCACTTGTTCTTCTACAGCTCTTTTCCTCTTTTCCTTGTTAGTACTCCTTTGTTTTGTCTCCAATAATTTGATCTTTAGAGTGATTGATTCTTACATTCTTGAGGGTTTTAGCAGCACTTTCCAGAGCCTTTTCTACTTCATCCTGACTGTCTTCTTGTTCAACTTTTTCTTCATATGTTATAGCAGTAGGTTCATCTGATTCATAGCCACTATGATTTGATGTTCTTTCTTTGTCTTCATCCACTTTCACATTTGCACTCTCAACAATCTTTTTTAGCCTTTTGTTGTAGCACCGGTAGGCCTTACTATTGGTAGAGTATCCAAGGAAGATTCCTTTCACTTGAAATCTATTTTGAATGTAGATAGCAGTATGTATAGCTTCTTTCCAGAAAACTTTTGGTAGACTTCCTTCCTTCATCATTGTTTTAGTAGCCTCTTGAATTATCATGTTCTTTCTTTCCACAACTCCATTCTGTTGAGGAGTCCTAGGTGAAGACAACTGTCTCTTTATTCCTTACTCTTCAAAGAAAATATTGAATTCGTTTGATGTGAACTCACCTCCTCTATCAGACCTCAAGCATTTGATTTTCAGATCTATTTCATTTTCAACCATTGCCTTGAAGGATTTAAACTTCTCTAGGGCTTCAGATTTGTCTCTTAGAAAAGTAACCTAGGTCATTCAAGAATATTCATCAATAAGCAACATGAAGTACCTGTCACCTTGTAGACTTCTTACCCTTGTAGGACCACATAAATCTGTATGCACTACATCCAACAAACTGGCAGAAAATTGCTCTTTGCTCTTGAAACTTGTTCTTGTCTGCTTCCCCAACTGACAATCCTTACAAATGGTATTGGTGGGTTTCACAAGTTTTGGTAAATCTCTCTCAGTCTGACCAAAACTTATCTTTACTAGATTATCAAAGTTTATGTGACACATCCTTCTATGCCACAACCAACTTCATCTGCTTGGGCTAATAAATAGTAATCATTAGTTCCTCTTAATTGATAGATGTTACCTCTGGTCTTCTTATTGGTAGAAATCATAGTTCTAGAGCTTTCCATGATCTTGCATCCATTGTGTTTGAATCTTAGATTATAACCTTTGTCACACATCTGACCAACATTCAAAAGATTATTCTTCAAGCCCTTCACATATAGGACATTATTAGTATTATGCTTTCCATTAAATGAAATAGATCCTTTTCCACAAATCTTACTAGTTGCATTGTCTCCAAACCTAACCAGTCCTCCATCATACTTTTCCAAACTTACAAACTTACTTTTGTCACCAGTCATGTGATGTGAGCATCCACTACAAATAATCCATTCATCCTTATCTTTCTCAACCTTAATAGCTAAAACACTTTCTTCCACTTGTTTTTCTTCCTTCACACATCTAGTAGGATTAGTAGACACATGTTCTTCTTCGATAGAAATAAACAAACATTCATTTGCACTAGTACTAGCATCATCAGATTCATCATCAGTCACACCTTCATCATCAATATCTCTAACATAGTAGCATTTGTTTGGAGCTCTAGGCCTATTTTCAAATCTTTTTCTATTCCTTTCAATTCTTTTAGGACACCTGGAAGCATAATGACCTACTTTACTACATGAAAAAAATTTAAAAGGTAATTTGCCTTTAAACTTACCGGACCCTCCTTGCAATCTGTCAACAAAGTTAGCTTCAATTTCATCAAGGTCATCATCAAGATCCACCTTATATTTCTCAACTCTGGAGAACTTTTCTGAAGTACTGGCTTTAAAAGCAGTCTCAACTTTCGGCAGAGCATCACCAAGTTCTCTCATCTCAAAGGTTGTTAGCTTTCCTAGCAACTGATACTTGGTGACTTCTTTCACAATCATTACTTCTTCAATTGCCACTACCTTGTGACTATAGGATTTAGGTAATGACCTGATAATTTTTATCACAACTTCTTTCTCCTCAATAGTTCCTCCCATAGCTTTGATTCTAGTGACAAGTCCATCAACCTTTTGCATGTAGGATGTTATGTTTTCATCTTCGCCCATCTTTAAGCCTTCATATTTAGCTTTTAGACCCTGTAATTTGGCATATTTTACAGAATCATCTCCTTCATATAGATTTCCCATCTTTTCCTAGACTTCTTGAGCAGTTTCAAGGTCCATAACCTTTATCAGGTCAGTGTCGGTTAATGCACTTAACAGAGCATCTCTGGCTTTTATGTTTAACTCATGTTCCTTGATTTCATCTTCAATTGTCAGACCATTTAGAGGCACACTATATTTAGTTTCCATTGCTTTCCAAACTTTGTACCCAATACAAAGTAGATGGCTCTTCATGCATATCTTCCAGGTCGCATAATTTATTCCATCAAACTGCGAAGCTTCCTTCTTGTAAGACATTCTAGATCTACCTCAAGCTATCAGGCTTACCTCTGAGGAACCTTGATTTGATACAACTTGTTGAAATGCATCAGACAACTGAGAGGGTGGTGAATCAGTTGTCCTTAAAACTTTGAACAATTATGAACATCAACTCTTCAAACACTTAATTACTGATATTCAGATTTAACCATGAAAGCAGTAAATAAGAAGCTCAACACAACAACACTAGATTTTTACGTGGAAAACCCTATAAGGGAAAAACCACTGTGGGTGTTAGCGCACAAAAATTTATAAGTTATAACAGTATCAAAAATTAGAGGCTCACTACCCCAAATGCTCACTACAAAGGTTGAGGCTTACTGCCAAGAACGACTCACTACTAAGGGGTGGCTCACTGCCAAGGGGTGGATCATTGCCAAAAATGGTGAACTAATTTGGTAGTATCTACTCCATGCCTGGGTTTAGTTCCATTGAAGTACAATATGACTCCTGTGCTCTGCTCTTTACACCTTCACACTTATCTCCTCATCTTTGCTCAAGGACATCATTTTTGCAACTACATTACATGCTTTTATACAATTCATCAACCTTGAAATGTACATCAAGGTCAGCATTACATTCATCAACCATTGGAACATTCTCCAAGGTTGACATTACAAACATACAAAAAAATAGGTCTAGACTTAAACAAGATTTGCTAAGGTAAAGATGTATGCAGATCACGTTATGCCTTAGCTAGGACTCAAATGCAATCTTTCATGCCACGACACGCTTCCACAATCCTTAATGCATCTCCACAAGATGTGAAAACAACCAAGTCGGCATAGACTGGTGTTAACACTGGGTCTTCAAAGAACAGACTTCATCCACGATCCAAATTTCTCTTTGTAGACCAATCCAAAGGTAGAAAAATGATCAGGAGACATCCACAAGCACATTGTAATCACCAAGAACAACCCCACAATCTCTAACCACTCTGTCAAGAAGATTCTTCAAACTGAAGCACAAGAACAACACTGTCAGCCACTATCATAAAGAAAGGATAGCTTGCAGACTGCCAAATCATGAACCATTAGAGTTGAAGGAACATATCATCATTCCAGACTTAACTGTAGAACTGCAAATCATAGCACTTCAATGCGGAGGAATGTAGAGTAAAATATCTTCTCTCTATCACTAGTGAATACTCAGAAAAAGGCAACTTTTCCTCTGGTGAACATAACTCACTTATATCTTCATACCAGAGGCTCAAACTTGAAATGTTGCACCTTCAGACATCCCTCTAAATAACTTCCAATCCACAAACAAAGATATTCATCCTATAGGAAATGCAGAGGAATCTCCTATACTATTCTTCTGTATGCAATACACTATTTCCACTGCAAATCACCGTTTCTACCAGAGGAGCTAATTTTCTCAATATCCTCAACATTAGAATCAATTACATAGGTAAATACAAAGCATCTAACTTCTTACAAACAAGTAACAAGATAAGGGCATAGTTTACACCAATGACAACACCAATTAGGCACATACTTGCAACAGTTCTATACTCAACTTTTTGCAAATTGGTTGGTGTGAACTTATTGCTTTACTATCTTGCATTCTAATCCTCCACAAGACTATCTAAAAATACTTACTCTAGTTTAGCCATAGTTTTTAGTTATTCATATCCCTACATATCTCCATTATAAGAATGCATCTAGTAGCTCTAAAGTCTTTCATATCAAACTTACTAGCTAGCTAAGTTCTAAGTTCCTAAATTAATGTGTTTTGTCTCCAATGATAAGAATATAATCAATCTATAAAACAATAAAAATAATATGATCATTTACCTTTTTAAAATATACACAATGATTAGCATCACTTCTTCCAAAACCTAATTCTAGCACATGTGTCAAACTTTTGATTCCACATCCATGGGGATTTCCTTAATCCATAAATAGATCTATTTAGCTTAAAAACTAATCCATACCTAGATCTATTTATCTTACAAACTAGGTTTTCTTTACCTTTCACCTTGTATGCTTCAAGTTGTTCCATGAAAATTGTCTCCTCTTAGTCTCCATGTAATTTTTTTGACATCCATATGCTCAATTTCTAGATCAATTGTCACAAAAATAGGCAATGTAACATTAATTCTAGTGGAACTAAACTTAGTAACAAGGGAAAATATCTCACCAGAATCTATTACCTCAACTTGGGAATATCCTTTTTCCACCAATCATTCCTTGTGCCACTCAAGAGAATCATCTGCTCTAAATTTCTTCTAAAACACCCATTTATAGCCTATGGGTTTCCTAGATTCAAGCAGATCAACCAGGCTCCAAGTCTTACACTACTTTAATGCAAAGATCTCCTCATCCATGGCATTCTTCCAAGACTTGTTCTCTTTGGAAGTGAGATCCTCTTCCATAGACCTTGGTTCACTATTAGTAAAAGTAAGAGAAAATACACAACTAAAATCAGGTGGACTATACCTATAAGGTGATCTCTATTGCCTTGTAGACCTTCTCATAGTTTGCGGTGAAGAACTTCTTGTTGCATCTACACCCTATTCTTCTTCAAAGTTACCACTAGATGTGCTTTCTTCATCCTCTTCCAAAATTCCTTGTCCACTATTTTATTTAGTTTTTGGTACATTCTACTACTCCATTTTTGTTTCAAAATGTACCCTCTCAATTTTAGTATCCTTTTTCTATTCAAGTTTGGGCTTCACACCAAGTTCCCTGAATTTAGCATCCCTTGAGTAGATAAACTTCAAGGTTTCTGGATTCTAAAGTTTGTATCCTTTGACATTTCTCCATAGATCTGATGAAAATACACCTTTTAGATTTGAGATCCAACTTGGAATGCTAATCTTTAGGCACCTGAACAAATGCCTTAGAACCAAATACCCACAAGTGTGTCACCACTAGTTTTTTTCAAGTCCACACTTCATATGGCATCTTGTTTTTCAATGCAAAAGTGGGAGACATGTTCTTCAAGTAGCACATCGTTCTAACTTTGGAATCTAGAAAATCCTATAATATGCCCACACTACTCAACAAACTCTTGCCTTGATCTAGTAGAGTTTTGTTTATCCTTTCTTCCAACCCATTTTGTTGTGGTGTGTAAGGGGTAGTTATTTTCCTCACAATTCCATCATGCTTAAAAAATAATCAAACTCTTTACAGTAGAATTCACCACCATTATCTATCCTAAACACCTTTATTTTCTTATTGGTATGATTCTCAACCAAAGTTTTTAGCTCCTTAAACTTGATAAATAACTTAGACTTAATCCTAAGAAAATATATCCAAGTATACCTAGAATAATCATCAATGAATGACAAGCAGTACAAAGATTTACCAATGGATGCGATATCCACAATACTAAACCATCATTATGTATCACCTCCAAAGTATCCTCTGCTCTATTGCTTCTAGAGTTGAACTACACTCTATTTTTTTTTCCAAGCACATAATGATCAAAAAATTCAATACCAATAGAACAATCACTAAGAACCTCCACCATATCTTTTCTAACCAAAATTTTAAAGCCTTTTTCACTCAAATGATCTAACAACAAATACCACAACAACAATATTTCAAATATAATAAAATTAGCACAACCAGATAAAATTGATGCATCTAGACTATATAGAGTACCATGCCACACTCCTTTTGCAAGCACCAAATTACACCTTGCTAATCTATACCCTTTCTCATCCAAATTGACATGAACTCATGCTTTAGCCATTTTAAACATAGACATAAGGTTTCTTGCAAAATTTGGTATATGCAATACATCAGTGAGTTTTCATACTCTACCATCCATGAAAGCAAATTTGACATTTCATTTCCCAACCATCTGCAAAGAGTTGTCTCCAAGAAACAATTGCTCTTCATCACTTTTGATATAAGAGTTGTCTCCAAGAAACACTTTCTCTTCATCACTTTAGGTATACTCTTGGTACCACTCCTTGTGCAGTTTCATATGGAAAGAAGTACCCAAATCAATCAACCAAGAATCATCACCAACGATATTATCATACACAAAGGCATCATTGCTATATTCTTCAGTGTTAGAGGAATTATCAAAGAAGTCATCATTCTTTTTGGATTTACACTCCTTTATGTGACCTTTCTTTCCACAATTCTAGTATTTTACCTTAGACTTACTTGGACTTCTTATATCTCATCCTCTTCTTTCCTTTCTTCTCTTTTGACCTACCTCTTACAACAAATTCAAAAGGTTTATCATCTATGGACCTTTTCCTAGTTTCTTCACTTAACAAAATGCCAATCCAATTTTCTAGTTGAAGTGTTGTGTCATTACTATGTATCGACATCACAAGGTTATCCAATGAATTCGATAAAGAACAAAGTATTACAAGGCACTTTTCATCTTCTTCCATCTTGACTCCTATTAATGAAAGTTGACTCAATATCATATTGAAATAATTTTAGTAATTAGTTACATAGCCTTCCTCTCTCATTTTCAGAGAATATAATTTTTTCTTCAAAACAAGTTTATTTACCAAGCTATTTGACTAATATAATGTACCTAGTTCTTCTTCCATAATGAATTTGTTATCTACTCCTAAGACACATTTATTGACATATAATTTGATAGACATAACCAAATAATACTTCTAGCTTTCTTATCTAGTTTTACCCAGTCTTCATTAGACATATTTGAGGGTTTAGCCTAAGAAGATACTATGGTCCACTAATCTCTTTCCACTAGAAGATCCTCCATATTCAACTTCCATCGTTTAAAGTTATGACCATTGAACTTGTCAATATTAGACCTTAATGTGCTTTCCATAGATTTAATTTTCAACTCACTCACAAAACCCTTCAAAGATGTCATTTGATTCTAGTTATACACCCACCACAACCTTATAACAATTGTAGGGTTTCGCTACAACACATATTAGGCTTTGTACTCCAATTAATTAGATACCATCCAAACAACCAATTTCACTTTGATACCAAATGTTAGGGATTTTCACCCTTTTGTGGTAGGATTGATAGACTAAAATAATGAGTTCTTAAGCTTGTACATTTAGTTTATAGTCAACAACATGTAGCAAATCTAAATATCAACATAAATATGAAAGTAATGGAATAGTATGCTATCACAAGATTACACAAGACATAAATATTTACATGGGAAACCGTTAGGAGAGAAAACCCACTCCCAAAATAGACATTCACAATTGTATTATTCATAACCAAGAAAGATTCAATACAACAAGGTCTTTTGGACAATGAGTCTCAATCTATAGCATACTAAACTTTTATAGTCACTCTAATGTTTACATGCCAACAATGTGCATATTGTCTATATTTTGAATTCTTCGCACTAGGTAACCTTGCTGCATTCATATAGACTAATATATAGGTAGATTTAGGCAATACCAAAATTGTATAACTAACTTGTGAATACCAGGAGTCATGTAGCCATACTTCATACATATGTGATGTTAGCATATTGAACTTTCCAAAAAGTATGATCTCTCCTTATGGATACTCATCTTGTATACTTTTATGCTATTGCACACGATGAAATAATAGTTAAAACATTTACATTTTTGGTACAAGTATGTTTCCAGTATGGCCACCACTACTAGCTCTTCTTGTTTATGGTAGCACATGCAACCATATATTAACTTATAACTACTTGATATACCTTGTGTGATCTTATAGGACATTATCTAACCCTTAGTTCATGCCACATGTTTACTAGTTCTACTGCAAGTGCTCTTGCATCATTGATCATGCTCCAACATGTACTAAACACCAATGTCATTGTGAGTTCTCCATCCAAATACCTTGTGATTGTTGTCATAGAAGCACCACATGTTGAACAACATATATGATGTAATTTAAGACCTAAAAAATCATTATCATATGTAAACCACTATATTTTCTATAACACATGGTCTAAAAAATCATTGTAAAGAAGATTGTAGATTAACTCTCCTAATTAGGACTCTTCGAGGTGAATATCACCTTACTCTTAATAGGGTGAAGGACAAAAGTGCACAAATATAAACCCAATAAACAAAAACTAATGTAAAAAGTATACTGACTTGTAAAATTAATAATATGACTGATATATTTATGTAAATGCAAACTAAGATACAATCTATAGGGTCCTAGGACTTCAATGAAGCTAGGATAGGCTAGGGGAAGGCAAACTGCAATCTAATGAATACCACTAACACAAGATAATATTGAAACACATTGGGATTGATATGCAAACTAAAACATAATAAAATAATTTTTTTTGTATTTTGGTATAAATGCAAAACTAGAATACGAGCTCAAGGTTCTAAAACTACAATAATGCTAGGGGAGGACGAGAGATGAAAAATATGGAAAAAATGATAATGTGAATGGATGGAAATGGGTTGGGATTGTCTATGGGAGTCTTAAGAGTGTTTGTATGTAGATTAAACACTAAATGTAATCTAAATCAAATTATTGAAATGAAAACCTTTAACTAGCTATTACAAAAAACATGAAATAACATACCTTTGCTTAATGATTTGACTGTAGAAGATGCTAGAGGGCTCACAAAAAAAATTGTATTAGCTTGATGGAAGGATGACTCTATGTAGAACATAGATTTTTTACTGTGAATTTTTTTCCAAGCGGTGGATAGTTGAAATTGGGGATTCAACTTGGGCAGTAGTACAAGCTATAAGGTGAATTGAATCACCACATTTTTATGAAATTTTAGTTTAGTCTTGGATAAGTCACCTGAGAATTTATTTTATTAAACCTTTAAGCTCACTTATTTTTCTATAGTATTTAATGCATGATTAGATCTAATTCACCAATAATTTATAATATAATTATAAATCATAATCATATTCACCATTAATATTACATTACCATCATTACATTTGGGGCCATATCACCATTACTAATAAACTCCCACTTACATTTAGGGCTATTTTCACTTTAAAATGAAGATTTAGTAGGATTTGCCAATTATACATTATATATAATTAGGTTTTATAGCAATGGACAATACTCTTTCTCTCTTCATTATTTGGCGTCTAAAACATAGGGCATACAAGGCCTCAAATCTAATGATAATGAAGATTACAGGTAGCATAAAGTTTGAATACTAATATTATTTTAATGTTTGCATGGATAAGAAGTTAAGATCTTGTCCTTAATTTGTGACATGTATTCACTTTGGAAATAACTCTTTTGTATGGTAAATTCCACCCCAAATGAATATTATCTTAAGCTTTTTCTCCTATCTTGTGAAAATAGTGAGTAGGAGCATCTAGAGCTCTTGTAACAAATGTGATGGTTCTGATTTCATTCCCCACCATTGATTTCTAATATAAACCAGGTTTTGATTTTATTCTACAAGTTTAGAAGCACATGTCACAATAATCTTTCTCAACCCACAATTTATTTTGGGTTGTGCAATTACATATTGATCAAATGGTTGATATTCCATTATCCAAAGTTATATGTACTTGTCTTTTAATATCTCTCCTTATCCTAAAATTTCTTTTGGGTTGCTTGATTAAACATTGATCAACAACCCAAAATAAATTCTGGGCTAAGGAGACATTTTAAAAGAAAAGTGTTGATAACTCTGTTGAATGGAATATCAACCATCCGATCATAGGGAAATATAAGGTGTAGAATTATTCACACAATATTTTAGTCTTATTTTTACGACATGATATTTTAAAAATGTTCAGTCCTTGTGAACTCCAATGGTTTCTCTATAGTTTATTTATTCTTGGTGGCGAGGGGCTTCACCCCTCGACTCCACTTGTATCACAATGTGCCAAGGCCACTATCCGCAAACCCCATGATGGGGTTCTACACCCTCAACATCGCAAGGGGGCATTGCCCCCTTGACCCTGTCAGTGGTTACCACCCTCGAACCCCTACTTTAGAATTAGAAAAATAGAAAAATTATAGGGGGGATTGCACTGACAAATATGTTTTTTTAAGGAAGGATTCGCCATGGTAATTATAGCTAGTGTTCACTAGGGTTTGATATTATTTTTAAAAAATTTCTAGTGATGTACAAATATTCACCTATCAATTTAATATTTTTTGAAAAAAGGAAAGATTTACCAATCAAAATTAATATTTTTCTCAAAAAAGAGAAGGATTTACCAAGATTTTATAATATTTTTTAGGGGCCTTTAATTAAAGTTACCACTAATATAGAAATGCTCCAATCATAATCATATTCACCATTAATATTACATTACCACCATTAATTTTGGGGCCATATCACCATTACTAATAATCTTGTACTTACTTTTAGGGCTATTTTTACTTTAAAATTAATATTTGGTAGGATTTGCCACTTATACATTATATATAATTAGGTTTTAAAATAGTGAATATGACTCTTTCACTCTTTATTATTTGGCCTCTAAAACTTAGGGCATACAAGACCTCAAATCTAATGATAACGAAGAATATAGGTGTTTAGGGTAAAATATGAAGAGGGTTTGATTTTAATGGTTTGAATTGATCCTCCTTTCACCACTAGACATTCAAGGACTTTCAGCCAAGTAGAGGAGTCTACTACAGGCTTTTCGTCACCTGAAACATTGGGGAAGATTGGAGTTGTGTGATTTTGTTGTTCAATTAAGCCCAATTATGCTCAAAACCCTAATTTCATGAATTCGAAAACAAACTGACAAATTATAGAAAATGATGATATCAAATGACAATTAAATGCGTACCAAATTTTGAAGTTCAGTGTGTGGAAAAGTTAGGGACTAATGAGCAGGTGCCCTAGTCCAGTGCCACAGTTTTCTTCAGGATTTGGGAATCTTGTTTGAAACATGTTCCTATTGTTCTGAAGATTTTATAGTTGTTGGATCTAGAGGACTAATGAGCGGGCGCTGGAGTCCAAGTCCATGTTTTCTTCTTTGCTCTGCAATTCTGACAGTCTACACTGCTCTCCTACAACTCCAATTCTTTCGCTTTCATAACCTGTAACCTGGAATCATAGAAAAGTAGGTTGTGGTTGTGGTGTTTAGAGGCTTGCCTCAGTCAAGCCCCGGAGAAACTTTCAAGTCTTCTGAACACTGTTGTTAGATAAAGAGTGCATATCCCTATGGAATAAAGGCAAAAATCCAAATGATAAATGATAGAAAACATAATTGAGATCACCTTGTAGTGAAGATCTCATGGAAGGAAGATGCTCTTCATGCCATGAGGGGATGGATGCCAAATCTACAAATAAAAACACAAGAACAACACAAATTCTTCTCTGTAACACAATGAATGCCTTGAATCACTTTCACAAAATCACAATGCTTATCAAATTTCCATCTTATGTCCATCTAGTATACAAATGAATACTAATCATGCTTATATATTCAACTACAAACATTCCTGGTAAGAATTTAGTAATTCAAACTTACTATGTCGGCATAGGACCTAAATAATGGTCATAAACTAATGCTTTGAAATTAGTCCTGACCTAGAATAGGGCAGGACTAGGGCGCGAGTGCCCAAGTCCTCCCCCCTATTTTAGGTAGGATTTATGTTAAGTGCACCCCCTGAGTCCCAATTGCCATGAAACTTTAGGGTTTTCTCATCAGGAGTCATCAAAATCATGCAAGATGGTCTAAATGCATTCTAAAGGACCTAGGAGCTAAATCTTAGGAGGAAAAAGCCCCCAAGGTTACTTTTTCTGACATAACATTTAGCCCCCACTTTAATGTATGTATAAATGAAAGGCCAATACATGCATTAAAGTATGGTCAACAATCATAGCAAACACACCAAGCACAGAGAAGACACGCCAATCATAGTGAAGAGAGTAATAGACATGCAAGACACGGAGAAGATAGTTACAGTCATGCAAAACATGGAGAAGACAACATTGAATACACAAAAAAAATAGTGAATACAATGAATGTAGTGATGATTTTCTTTTTCTTTTTCTCATATATGAAATGCAGATGCAAGTACAAGGAAAGTAAATACACCACCCATAGTGCAGGAGGGACTCATCACCATCTTTAAGACTACACTTGAGAACAAACAGGCCAAACAAATCAAGCATGCCATACACAGACACATGGAAGACATAGAGAAAACACGACAGACAAGTGATGGAGTGTCTCTATTTCTAGGTTCATCACCATCTTAGACACATTACAGGCACACACCGATGATTGGGCTTTGCTGCAACAATTGCCAAAGACAAAATTAAGGGCTAAGTTAGTCACAGAAATGCTCCCTGCCTACCCAAATCAATCAACCAAGAATCATCACCAACAATATTATCATACACAAGGGCATCACTGTTATATTCTTTAGTGTTAGAGGACTTATCAAAGAAGTCATCATTCTTTTTGGATTTACACTTCTTTATATGACCATTCTTTCCATAATTCTAGTATTTTACCTTAGACTTGGTTGGACTTCTTATATCTCATCCTCTTATTTCCTTTCTTCTCTTTTGACCTACCTCTTACAACAAAGTCAAAAGGTTTATCATCTATGGACCTTTTCCTAGTTTCTTCACTTAACAAAATGCCAATCCAATTTTCTAGTTGAAGTGTTGTGTCATTACTACGTATTGACATCACAAGGTTATCCCATGAATTTGATAAAGAAAAAGCATTACAAGGCACTTTTCATCTTATTCCATCTTGACTCCTATTAATGCAAGTTGACTCAATATCATTTTGAAATAATTTTAGTAATCATTTACATAGCCTCCCTCTCTCATTTTCAGAGAATATAATTTTTTCTTCAAAACAAGTTTATTTACCAAGCTATTTGACTAATATAATGTACCTAGTTCTTCTTCCATAATGAATTTGTTATCTACTCCTAAGACACATTCATTGACATAAAATTTGATAGACATAACCAAATAATACTTCTAGCTTTCTTATCTAGTTTTACCCAGTCTTCATTAGACATACTTAAGGGTTTAGCCAAAGAAGATACTATGGACCACTAATCTCATTCCACTAGAAGATCCTCCATATTCAACTTCCATAGTTCAAAGTTATGACCATTGAACTTGCCAATATTGGACCTTAATGTGCTCGCCATAGATTTAATTTTCAACTCACTCTCAAAACCCTTCAAAGATGTCATTTGATTTTAGTTATACATGCACCACAACCTTATAACCATTGTAGGATTTCACTACCACACATGTTAGGCTTTGCACTCCAATGAATTAGATACAATCCAAACGACCAATTTCACTTTGATACCAAATGTTAGGGATTTTCACCCTTTTGTGGTAGCATTGACAGACTAAATAATGAATTCTTAAGCTTGTGCATTTAGTTAATAGTCAACAACATGTATCAAATCTAAATATCAACATAAATATTAAAGTAATGGAATAGTATGCAATCACAAGATTACACAAGACATAAATATTTACATGGGAAATCGTTAGGAGAGAAAACCCACCACCAAAATAGACATTCACAATTGTATTATTCATAACCAAGAAAGATTCAATATAACAAGGTATTTTGGACAATGAATCTCAATCTATAACATACTCAACTTCTATAGTCACTCTAATGTTTACATTCCAACAATGTGCATAATTTCTATATTGTGAATTCTTCGCACTAGGTAACCTTGGTGCAATCATATAGACTAATACATAGGCAGATTTAGGGAATACCAAAATTGTATAACTAACTTGTGAATACCAAGAGTCATGTATCCATACTTCATACATATGTGATGTTAACATATTGAACTTTCCAAAAAAATATGATCTCTCCTTATGGATACTCATCTTTTATACTTTTCCGCTATTGAACACTATGAAATAATAGTTACAACATTTACACTGTTGGTACAAGTATGTTTCCAGTATAGCCACCACTACTAACTCGTCTTGTTTGTGGTAGCACATGCAACCATATATTAACGTATAACTACTTGCAATACCTTGTGTGATCTTCTAGGACATTATCTAACCCTTAGTTCATGCCACATGTTCACTAGTTCTACTGCAAGTGCTCTTGCATCATTGATCATGCTCCAACATGCACTAAACACCAATGTCCTTGTGAGTTCTCCATCCAAATACCTTGCGATTGTTGTCATAGAAGCACCATATGTTAAACAACATATATGTTGTAATTTAAGACCTGAAACATCATTATCATATGTAAACCACTATATTTTCTATACCACAAGGTCTAAAAAACTCATTGTAAAGAACTTGTAGATTAACTCCCCCAATTATGACTCTTCGAGGTGAATATCAACTCACTCTCAATAGGGTGAAGGACAAAAGTGCACAAATAGAAACCCAATAAACAAAACCTAATGTAAAAAGTATAGTGACTTGTAAAATTAATAATATGACTGATATGTTTATGTAAATGCAAACTAAGATACAATCTATAGGGTCCTAGGACTTTAATGAAGCTAGGGTAAGCTAGGGGAAGGCAAACTGCAATCTAATGAAGACCACTAACACAAGATAATATGGAAACACATTGGGATTGATATGCAAACTAAAACATAATGAAACAATTTTTTTGTATTTTGGTATAAATGCAAAACTTGAATATGAGCTAAAGGTTCTAGAACTACAATAACGCTAGGGGAGGATGAGAGATGAAAAATATGGAAAAAATTATAGTGTGAATGGATAGAAATGGGTTGAGATGGTCTATGGGAGTCTTAAGAGTGTTTGTATGTAGATTAAACACTAAAATGTAATGTAAATCAAACTACTGAAATGAAAACCTTTGACTAGCGATTACAAAAACATGAAAATAACATACATTTGCTTAATGATTTGACTGTAGAAGATGCTAGAGGGATCACAAAAAAAATTGTATTAGCTTGATGGAAGGATGACTCTATGCAGAACATGGATTTTTTACTGGGAAAGTTTTTCCAAGTGGTGAATAGTTGAAATTGGGGATTCAACTTGGTGAATAGTACAAGCTATAAGGTGAATTGAATCACCACATTTTTAAGACATTTTAGTTTTGTCTTGGTTAAGTCACCTGAGAATTTATTTTATTAAACCTTTAAGCTCACTTATTTTTCTATAGTATTTAATACAGGATTAGATCTAATTCACCAATAATTTATAATATAATTATAAATCATAATCATATTCACCATTAATATTACATTATTGCCATTACATTTGGGGCCATATCACCATTACTAATAAACTCCCACTTACTTTTAGGGCTATTTTCACTTTGAAATGAACATTTGGCAGGATTTGCCACTTATACATTATATATAATTAGGTTTTCAAGCAATGAACATGACTCTTTCTCTCTTCATTATTTGGCCTCTAAAACTTAGGGCATATAAGGCCTCAAATCTAATGATAATGAAGAATACAAGTAGAATAGAGCTTGAATACTAATATTATTTTATTGTTTGCATGGATAAGAAGTTAAGATCTTGTCTTTAATTTGTGACATGTATTCACTTTGTCAATAACTCTTTTGTATAGTAAACTCCACCCCAAATGCATATTATCTTAAGCTTTTTCTCCTATTTTATAAAAATAGTAAGTAGGAGCATCTAGAGATCTTGTAACAAATGTGATGGTTCTAATTTCATTCCCCACCATTGACTTCTAATATAAACCAGGTTTCAATTTCATTTTACAAGTTTACAAGCACATGTCACAAATAATCTTTCTCAACCCACAATTTATTTTGGGTTGTGCAATTCATATTGATCAAATGTGATGAGGGTTGAAGTAGTGTTTGTTAATGCATCATCATTTAACTTTATCAATCTGGAGGTGTCTAGAGCAATCTGCGGTAAGACTCTTTGGTATGGGGGGGATTTGTTTGAATGGTTTGTGGATGGAACTTGGTTTGTTGGTCTTACGGAAATGAACAGTCATACATAAATGAAAATCTAGCTATTTTCTTTAGAAATAAACACACATGCAATGAAAGAAACTATTTTAGCTTGCTGGAAAATAAACACACTTTGCTGGAAATAAACACACTTGTAGTGAAAGAAACTATTCTAGATTGCTGGAAAATAAACACACTTGCAATGAAAGAAACTATTCTAACTTGATGGAAAATAACCACACTTGCTGGAAAAGTAAATAAAAATAAATTGCCTTTACTTGTTAAGCTAATGAAACACTCTGAATATGACAGTGTTGTGGAATAACAAATCTATTTTAGAACTTATAAAATAATCCTGCAGGGAATAACTTAGCTAACAATCACACAAAAGAAAAACACACATCACATGAACACAAGTACAAAGCTAACTGAACATAGGATATAACAGAACTGAACAAACATGAAAATACCAAGAGATCTCCAAAATGGGGAAGCGGGCCCTACTTTCTTAGCTAGAGATGATCCTCTTTGCTCAAATAATTCTTTCAGAAGAATTTCCCCTTCATTTGGATTCAATCATAGTCCAAAGAATGGATGAAATTACATGTCTAAAAACAAGGAGTTCTCCTACTACTAGAAACACAATTTGGAGAACAATTATCTAAGAAAACCTGGAACTAGCTTAGAGAGATGATTTGCTCCTATTTATACATTCAAGCTTTATTGGAAGGAAATAACTTAACAGTGGTTCTAACTACAATGAACTAGACTTGAAACCAGTATATGTGCCTAAGTGGTGTTGTCATTGATGTCAACATATCCTTTTTGCCATTGGTGTCAACTGTATCCTATTTTGTTGTTTGTCTAGAAGACTAGAATGTTGAGGGTATTGAGAAAATTAATCAAAGTATGCAGACCATATGGCTGAGTAGAGGATTATCTAAAGAAGCTCTAGTTAACATTTTAAGGCTTTGCATGAAGATCTGAAGAAGCTGTGACCATCTAAGTAGAACTATTTTCGTAGTGTTTAGAAGAGACAAAGTGACAGGAAAGAGGTCCGGATTGTTCCAGATATGTAAAATGATGATCTGCAGATCTAGAGGCATGTTTGGGAAGTCAATGTGTATTATCCATTCAAGTGGTTTGGGGTTTGGAGGTCCACAAGAAAACTTTCTAGTGTGATAGTCATGACAGACAATGTTCTTAAGGTTTCGGATGAAGATGCAAGTAATTATGATGATTTGGAGGAGTACGGATGTTTTTGTTGAATTCAATATGCTTATGGAGGTGTCTAGATCATGTGACTGTCATTTTGGAGGTCTGCATTGAAGATTGATCTTGTTGTTGAAGATTTATTTCTTTGTGTTGCTGTTCTTCCTAGTTCTTGGCCGATCGGATGACTCAAGTATGTTTCAGATGATCTAAGAGCAATTCTCTGGAGCGTAGTGTGTTGTCAGGGAAAGATTCAAGTCTCAGCTATGTTTGGCTGACAATGTAATGATCCGCGTCAAGTTTAGCCAACCTTGATGTTCATTCCAATGTTGATGAAGCATATAAATACTTGTTGATGAGTTGTGGAAAGTGTGTGTGCAAAAATGATAAAATCCTAAGAGAAGTATAGAAACAGAGCAAAGAGAAAGAAGTGTAGAGGATCAAGAGTAGTAAGGATGAAGATATAACAGATAAGTGGTTGAAGATCAGAGCAAAAATTGTGAGCTTTCAAAGGGACTGAATTAAGCATGAAATAGATATTATTTTTTAGTTCATTTTCTCTATGATAAACTTAATTCTTGTAGGCAGTGAGCCTCTTTTGAGCAGTGAGCTCTGGGTAGTGCACCCGAAGGCATGTGCCTTCTATTTTTCTAAAGTACTTTTAATAGGGTACTAATCTTTGTGGGTTAACCCCCACCATGGTTTTCCCTTAACCAGGTTTCCACATAAAAATCTTGGTGTTATGTGTTCATTTGTCTCTTCTCATGTGTTGATGATTCATGCTTTAAATGTTTATATCATTAATCAGTTTTGTGTGGTAAAGAAATAGTTGCAAGTATTAAAGATTCGGGACAACTGATTCACCCCTCCTCTCAGTTGTCCAGCCTAATTCCAACAATTGGTATCAAAGAAAGGTTCCTCTAAAAGAAGCTTAAATGCTCGAGGAGATCTAGGATGTCAACCTACAAGAAGGATAGTCCAAGATTTGATGGAACAAATTACTCTGTTTGGATGATTCATGCTTTAAATGTTTATATCATTAATCAATTTTGTGTGGCAAAGAAATAGTTTCAAGTGTTAAAGATTCAGGACAACTGATTCGCCCCCCATCTCATTTGTCCGGCCTAATTCCAACAATTGGTATCAAAGAAAGGTTCCTCTAAAAGAATCTTAACTACTTGAGGAGATCTAGGATGTCAACCTACAAGAAGGATAGTTCAAGATTTGATGGAACAAATTACTCTGTTTGGAAAAGTCGCATGGAGTGCCATTTGCAATGCATGGGTGATGCTTATTGGGTGATAACCAAGGATGAGTATAAACCTCTAGAGAAAGGTCCTTCAACTCCAGATCAACTCAAGGATGCTGAAAATAACCTTTGAGCTAAAGAAGCCTTGTTGAGTGCCCTGACTGATTCAGAAATGACAAATGTCTTTGGAATAAAAACTCCTCATGAAATCTAGAAGAAGTTGGAGAATCTTTACGAAGGCAATGAATATGTCAAATGTGCCAAGCTACAAAGTCTGAGAGGAAAATTTGAAAATCTGAGGATGAGTGAAGATGAAAACATCACAATCTACATGTCAAAGATAAATGAACTTGTGTGTGGTATCAGGTGTGCTAGTGGAACTTTAGAAGAATCAAAGATTGTGGCAAAAGTGCTCAGATCTTTACCTGATTCATACAAACATAAGGTTGCTTCTATAGAGAAGATCAGCTGGTTGGCAAAATTTTAGCTTTTGAATTAAATGAGTTTGGTGATTCTCTTCCTGAGTCTGAATCTGCATTTAAGGCCAGTGTTTATGGAAAATAAAGATATGATCCAGGTGAAATCTCTTTAGGAAGATCAAACAGATTTGTGAAGGCAAGGAAGGATCTTGAAGATGATGAAATTGAGACTGTAGATCTTGAAGCTCTTATTGCCAAAAGAATGCCAAGAGGATCTAGTAAGTATGAAAGAAAGTTTCCATTCAAATGTTTTTCTTGTAATAAGATTGGTCATTTTGCCTCAAGATGTCCAGAGAGTGCCTCAAAACCAAACCCTAACATATACAAAGGTCAGAAGAAATGTTACTATGTCCAAGAAGCTGGAGAAGGAGTCACAAATGATGAATCTGATCATGGAGGTTCCACTAAAAATGATTGGGTGTTCATTTATATCAAAGAAGAATATCTAGTGTCTATTGAATCTGCTAGCTGTGCAAATGTGGGAAGTGCCTTGGCTGCTCAGGTTGTTGAAAAGGATGAATGGGTGATTGATAGTGGATATTCTCACCATATGACTGGTGATAAAAGTAAGTTTGTAAGCCTTGAAAAATATGAAGGTGGGCTTGTGAAATTTGGAGACAACTCAGCTGGTAGAATTTGTGGTAGAGGATTCATCTCTTTTGATGGTAAGAATAACACTAATGATGTTCTATATGTGAAAGGATTGAAGCATAATCTTCTCAGTGTTGGATATTTGGTTGACAAGGGTTATGATCTTTGATTCAAGGATGGAAAATGTAGAATCTTGGAAAGATTCAGAACTCAAATTGCATCAGATACTCAGACTAGAGGTAAAATCTTTCATTTAAGTAGCTCTGGTAGAAGTTGCTTGATTGCTCAAGTTGATCAGAGTTGGCTCTGGCATAGGAGAATGTGTCATGTGAATTTTGATAATATTGTCAAGATAAGTTCCACTCAGGCTATAAGAGACCTTCCAAGACTTGTGAAACCTACTGATAGCATATGCAAAGAATTTTAATTGGGTAAATAGAGCAGAACTTCATTCAAGAGTAAAGAATAGTCATCAAGTGGTTTGTTGGAGCTTGTGCATACTGATCTTTGTGGTCCTACTAGAATTAAGAGTGTGCAAGAAGACAGATATTTTATGTTGCTAATTGATGATTACTCCCGAATGATGTGGGTAACCTTCTTAAAAGAAAATTAGAAGCTCTTGACAAATTCAAAGTGTTCAAGGTTATGGTGGCAAATGAGATTGGTGGAAAGTAAACTGTCTGAGATCCAACAGAGGTGGAGAATTTACCTCCAGTGAGTTTGATTCATTCTATGAAAAGCATGGAATAAAAAGATAATTATCTGCTCCTAGGACTCCACAACAAAATGGAGTAGTCGAAAGAAAAAAATTGACCATTCAAGAAGCTACCAAGACCATGATGATGGAAACAAATGTTCCTCAAGTCTATTGGAAAGAAGTTTTGAGTACTGTTGTCTACACTCTTAACTGGGTACAGATCAAAGGTAACTCTGGTAAGACTCCTTATGAACTATGGTTTGGTCATCCTCCTACTGTGAGATATTTTAGAGTTTTTGGTAGCAAATGCTATATCAAAAGAGATGAGGATCTAGGCAAGTTTGAAGTAAGAAGTGATGAAGGAATATTTTTGGGTTACTCTACTCAAAGCAAGGCATACCGGTACTTTAACAAAAGATTGAAAAATCTTATCGAAAGTGCAAATGTTAGAGTTGATGAAAGCAAAGAAGGTCATTCCAGGTCTTGCTGATATGATTCAAAAGATCAAGATGAAAGTCAAAATCAAGGAAGGCAAGTTCAGACCTAGATTTAGATCTAGATTGATCCAGAAAATCCAGCAACTCAAGAGGATAGTGTAGAAGTTGAGGAACAAGCTCAAGAAATAGAAGTTCAAGAAAATCCCAAAACCCCCAGGTATGTAAGGATGAATCATCTTGAAGATCAAATCATAGGAGACAGAAATAAAGGTGTTCGAACTAGGAGAAGAATTGCCAAAGATCAAGAAGAGATTTGTCTAATTTCAAAGATTGAACCAAAAATAGTAAGTGAAGCATGCAAAGATGAAAACTGGGTAAAGGCAATGGAAGAAGAATTAATACAAATTGAAAAGAATCACACTTGGGATCTTGTTTCTAGACCCGAGGACAAAAATGTGATTGGAACTAAATGGGTCTTCCAGAATAAACTAAATGAAGATGGTGAAGTTGTAAGAAATAAAGCAAGGTTGATATGCAAAGGATATTCTCAAGAGGGAGGAATTGATTTTGAAGAAACTTTTGCTCCGGTGGCAAGAATAGAGGTAGTTAGATTGTTTCTTGCTTTTGCTGCTTATAAATATTTCAAAGTCTATCAGATGGATGTCAAGTCAGCATTTCTAAATGGAGAGTTAGAAGAAGAAGTCTACATTGAGCAACCGGAAGGATTTCAGTTGTTTGATCAGAGAGATATGGTTTGCAGATTAAGGAAAGCATTGTATGGACTCAAACAAGCCCCAAGAGCCTGGTATGCAAGATTAGATAAGTATTTGCTAAATCTAGGTTACAGCAAAGGCACTACTGAGAGTAATCTTTACTTCAAGATTGATCATGAGAATATTCTGATTGTTGAGGTATTTGTTGATGATATCATCTTTGGTGGAAATGAGAGTATGTGCAAAACATTTGCTGATAAGATGCAAAGTGAATTTGAGATGTCCATGTTTGGCGAAATAAACTTCTTCCTAGGTTTGTAAATCACTTAGCCAGATAAGGGTGTCTTCTTATCTCAATCTAAGTATGTAAGAGAATTATTGAAAAAAATTGGAATGGAGGAGTCAAAACCAGTAAGTACTCCTATGGTAATCGGATACAAGATAAGTAAAGATGATAATTCACCTAAGGCAGATCAGAAAAGGTATAGATCAAAGATTGGAGGACCGCTTTATCTGACTCAGACCAGACCTGATATCATGAATGGATTGGACTTGTTGCTAGATTTCAAGCTAATCCTAGAGAATCCCATGTTGTAGCAGTCAAGAGAATTTTTAGATATCTCAAAGAGACAATAGATTATGGATTATGGTATCCAAAGGATAATGACTTCACTCTTCATGCATATACAGATGCTGATTGGGTAGGAGATGTGGATGACAGAAAAAACACTAGTGGTGGTGCATTCTTCTTGGGAAGTAGATTTGTTTCTTGACTAAGAAAAAACTTGGGGACAATATCCCTATCTATAGCAGAGACAGAGTATATAGTAGCAGAAAATAATTGTACTCAATTTTTGTGAATGAAGCAAATGTTGAAGGACATCAGAATTGTGTTTAAGGAGCCTGTCACAATCTTCTATGATAATTCAAGTACAATAAGCATCTCAAAGAATCCGGTGCTGCATTCAAAGACAAAGCATATATCCATCAAGTTTCATTTATTGAGAGAGAAGGTAAATGAGATGAAGTCAAGTTGGCGTTTGTGCCGTCAAAGAATCAGATTGTGGATATTTTCACTAAGCCTCTTCCCAAGGATACTTTTGAGTATCTCAGGGAGAAGTTAGGGGTTATTACCCCTCCTGATCAGAATTAAGATGCACTAGAGTGCATCAGTCCGGTGGAATTCACAGTCATATCTTGTAATCCAGATTGATGTTAAGGAGGTACTACTTAGGGGGAGTAGTCAGTATGCAAGTTTTGAGATTTGTCTGAAACAAAAAGAAGGAGAAAAGATTGCAAATATGTGCCCTTTGCCATTGATGTCAAAGGGGGAGAGAAGTCATGTGAAAAACTAGTTGCTGATGAAAGGAGGAGCAATGAAGATAGTGGTTGTAGAAATGATAAGAGAAAGGGGGAGAAGTTCTTTTCTTGATGGTTGAATCAGTTTTTTACATCATATATTGCCATCAATGAAAAAGGGGGAGATTGTTGCAAATATGTGCCTAAGCGGTGTTGTCATTGATGTCAACATATTCGTGTTGCCATTGGTGTCAACTGTATCCTATTTTGTTGGCTGTCTAGAAGACTGGAATGTTGAGGGTATTGAGAAAATTAATCAAAGTATGGGGACCATATGGCTGAGTAGAGGATTATCTGAAGAAGCTCCAGTTAATATTTGAAGGGTTCGCATGAAGATTTGAAGAAGCTATGACCATCTAAGTAGAACCAGTTTCACAGTGTTCAGAAGAGACAGAGTGACAGGAAAGAGGTCCAGAATAATCCAGATATGTAAAATGATGATCTATGGATCTAGAGGCATGTTTGGGAAGTCAGTGTGTATCATCCATTCAAGTGGTTCAAGGTTTGGAGGTCCACAAGCAAATTTTCTAGTGTGACAGTCATGACAGACAGTATTCTTAAGGTTTCAGATGAAGATGCAAATAATTCTGATGATTTAGAGGAGTACGGATGTTTTTGTTGAATTTAATGTGCTTGTGGAGGTCTCTGGATCGTGTGACTGCTGTGTTGGAGGTCTGCATTGAAGATCAAGCTCGTTGTTGAAGATTTCTTTCTTTGTGTTGTTGTTCTTCCCAGTTCTTAGCTGACCAGATGATTCAAGTATGTTGCAGATGATCTAAGAGCAATTCTCTGGAGTGTATCATGTTGTTGGAGGAAGATTCAAGTCTCAGCTATGTTTGGCCGACAGTGTAATGATCCGCATCAAGTTTAACCGACCTTGATGTTCATTCCAAGGTTGATGAAGCATATAAATACTTGTTGATGAGTTGTGGAAAGTGTGTGTGCGAAAATGATAAAATCCTAAGAGAAGTACAGAAACAGAGCAGAGAGAAAGAAGTGCAGAGGATCAAGAGTAGTAAGGATGAAGATATAACAAACAAGTGGTTGAAGATCAGAGCAGAAATTGTGAGCTCTCAAAGGGATTGAACTAGGCATGAAATAGATGCTATTTCTTAGTTCATTATCTCTATGATAAACTTAATTCTTGTAGACAGTGAGCCTCTTTTGAGTAGTGAGCTCTAGGCAGTACGCCCAAAGGCATGTGCCTTCTATTTTTCTAAAGTACTTTTAACAAGGTACTAATCTTTGTGGGTTAACCCCCATCGTGGTTTTCCCTTAACCAGGGTTCCATGTAAAAATCTTGGTGTTATGTGTTCATTTGTGTCTACTCATGTGTTGATGATTCATGCTTTAAATGTTTATATCATTAATTAGTTTTTTGTGGTAAAGAAATAGTTGCAAGTGTTAAAGATTTGGGACAACTGATTCACCCCCCCACATCTCAGTTGTCTGGCCTAATTCCAATAGTTTGGTGGTAGAGAATTCAGTTAGAAATGATGTCAATTAGCAACAACTTCGTTTAGTCACTAAAATGGAGTGACATGGAGATTTAGATTATAACAACTGCCTTAATTGAGGCATAGGTTATGTCTACATTGTTTGGCCTTTTGTTAGCCCTAGGATTGGTCAGTAATAGTCATCGACTCAAGGGGAGGATGACTCTATTAGAGGGTAACGACATCTGGAGCCGTCTGGAGTTTAGGTTCTTCACAGAAAAAGGGGGCTCCAGAGGGATCCGGAGACGACTAGAAGTATTACTAGTGTAATCCTTATGCAAACACAAACCACTTGTACCACAATTCATAAGATATGCATTTTCAAAATGAAATTCAAGTAAATAAGTTAAGAGATTTCATCAAAGGAAATGAAAACCAAACATTTGCATAATCCATCCAAAAACAAACATAATTATAATAATATGTAAATATATATGACATCGTGTCTTGTTAAAGTCTTTTAGAACAGGAAATAGAATGAAATATGTGAGTCATATATTTGACTCATCATCCCCCCCTAAATTAGTGTATGCCATGTCCTCATGGCTATGCCCCATCTACTTCATCCAGCATGTTCTCGCCCTCAATGATTGTATTGTAGTTGTAGTCCCCATCATGGTATTGGAACAACTTTCTCCCTTTTGGCTGGAATCCATAATTCTCCTATACCTTGTTGAACCATGTATTAAATTTCCCTTCTCTCATTGGTTGTCCTTGAGGGTGACTTAGGCGAGGAGTCGGCATCAGAATTAGTGGTGGTTTGAACCTCATCCCAATCCAATTTTGTTGCCTCTGTTGGATCAAGGGTATTATTTTTCTAACCTTGTCTATCGTCCACATTATGTTTGTTGGGGACACTGGCTCCCTTCTTTTGAAAATATGAGGTAATTCCTCAAATCTGGATATGTAGCTTGAGACAGCTACACTGGGGAGATAATCTGCAATTGCAAAGAAATTAGAAATACATGAATTCAAATTTCTCACATACTAGTCTGTGATGCACTTCTTGTAAGCATTTTCTTTGAAAGTATTGGAAAACCATGTAGTTTTAGGGCACTCGTGTCTCATTAGTAGCCCTATAGACCCTATTGCAGCATCATATTCTTCCATCCTTTCTTCCCATAATCTGTTATTGTGGAGCAGAGATAGATAGCTCCGGATTTGAAGTTCTCCCACATATAGATTTAGTATTGATGTATTGACATGCCCCATAATGTGGCCAAATGTGGCCATGTTGGAAGAATTCACACAAAAGGTTTTGTTGATTTTACAATTTTGCATATAACATTCAACAAAATCTTTATTATTGTCAAAATCGAATGGAAGATTGCAACTTATCCTGAGTAATTTCCACCTTAAAAATTGTTCCCAGAGGAACAGGGCATACACACCTGATGGTGGCCACTGTGCTAATAGGGTTTCTCCTATCTCACAGGCTAAAGCCAAGTTATTCTCTACCACCACCTTTTCCTATTTCAGTGTCTCCATGTTTCTCCAGAGTTGTATGATCTCTCCTTGGAGTTGCCTATTATCCAATGTAAGTTATAGGTTCTGAGCATAGACATTCAATGAGGCAGGTGAAGGGGTTTGTTGAGCAGCCCATTGCCTGAGTTGAGTTATATGAATGTCTCTTTGGGCCACCATGGCTTTTTGGTTATCTACCTCTGCTTTGAAAACAAAAAATTCCTTTTCTTTTTCTTCCTTCTGCTTGTCAGCTTTTGCCTTTCCCATCTTCTCATCTTTGGCCTTCAATTGTTGAGCCAAGACCTCCAATTGTGCCCTGCACTACTTCAATTCATATTCAGCTCTAGATAGAGCTAGGGCATACCAAGTTTTGTTGTGTTGTGGTGTCCTCAGAGATTTCCTCAACGGTCTCTTTTCCCTTCCGGTGACTGTGTTTCAATGTATCCTCCCCGATTTCTTCTGGGATGCCCTCGTTGCCAACTTCCTCAAGAATCTCTCCACTACCAACTTCCTTATCTCCCCTCGCCTCATGAGTCTCTTCTCCAGGGTGTGCAGTAGGGGATGTGTGGTCACCTAAGAGAGTAGTAGGGTTTTGTTCTACTTCTCCTCTTTCTTCTTCATCCAAAGAGATGACTAACGAATGGTGGCGTATTTTGGTAGAGGTGGAGTTGTCAGAACTAGAGTTTAGGGGAAGCAAAGGAAACTGCAATAGGGTCTCTTGAAATGGAGATAGTAGAAGTATGATGTTTTGGTTTTTTCCTTCAGGGCTATAGGGTGAGGAAATCCTCCCATTTCTGCTAACCATCCTCCTGTTGTAAGAAGTGGTGCTTAATAATCAAATGTATCAACCTTGGATGAATAATTTGCCCTTCTTTCCCCTTTCTTTTGGTCAACATGGTGACAAGATTTGTATGCAGAAAAGTAGGAACATTTATCAAATATTGGGGGTTATTGGCCCTATGCCTCAGGTGGGTAATCAACCGTATCCCAGGGCCCAAAACTGTACCAAATTGGCCATGACATGTGTAGAACTTCATGACCCACAGGACCACAATCTTCCATGGGTTTGGAAGGCTGGTCCTTTCAATGCCTTTAGTTGCTCCCTTACTTACAATATATCAAGGAAAGGGCTCTAGAGCAACATGAAAATTCTGAACTAATTCTTCATATGATGGTTTGGTTTCAAACAAATCAACGCCTAGTGCAGGAATACCAGAAAGTTGACTAATTATGGTAGGGTTGATTGGCATCCTTACCCCTTTCACAATGGTGAAGGTCCTATAGAAGTTTGTAACAAACTCCTCGACCAAGTCAGCTTCAAAGCCTTCAAATTTCTGCAAAAATGCCAACCACCCGGTTTGCTAGAAAATCTGCGCGTTGGTGTCATCAAAAATTATGTTCTCAGGTTCAACCTTCCTTTTGTTACCCATTTGATCAGTAGAATTTGAATGAGTCTATAGTAGAATGTTACAATGGATCTCTGTCTTTTTTTCTCTCTGCCTTCTATCTCTGGTTTCAAACAAGAAGGAACTATGAACTTTTGAGTTGTCAATTGCAAATTTGTACAAAGGAATAATTGCATGCAAGATGGATAGGATGGCAGTTACTCTGCCCATCTTTTCATCAATCATGGTTTTAACTTCATAGTTTCAAACTAGAGTGGGCACGTGTGAAGTGTAATTTTTCAGTAGCCACCTTAACTGCTCTTCCACACTCATCTAAAACTGACACTAGCAATCCTAGCACTCCTATCTTTTCAAATGTACTTCCTTTAAATGACCATAAATACTTATCATCATTGTTTCTTAATCCAACTTTTATTTCTGTTTATGGCATTTATTTGAAATGCCATGCCATGATGACTAAGTACTTGTATTTCATTGTGAAGCATGCAAGATTTACGGACAAATCTGTGGCTGCCACATGTTAGACTAAAATCATTTATGTACTTTTTTTGGCATGTGAAAGATGAGGGATGCATGCGAGAAACTTTGGGGGAACACGTGGAATACATAAACATATTAAAATAATTATATAAGTTTTAAGGAAAGAATATACCTTGTAAAGTACCCATTCCCTTGATTATTTTGCCTTAACATTTTTACCAAATCACTTTTTGTAATGCAACATCACCTAACACCCGACGATGCTTTGGAAAGCAATCATCTGCTTGTGTTCATCTGGAGTAATCCGTAGCCATCTAGAGCTATCAGTATCCATCTAGAACTCTTCAAAAATTTTCAACACAAATACCTGCAGAACTGCAAAAAAGAAGGAATTTTATTGAAGGAAATGGGGAATTCAAAGGAAAGATCACCATTGCTAGTTTTCAATCTTCCCTCTAGGCAAAGTCGCCATTGCTGGTTTTCAACATTTGCTTTATTTTTTTGGCAGAAAAGGCCACCATTTCTAGTTTTCAACCTTTACTACTTTATTTGTCCTAGAGTCATCACTTAGAACATGAGTCCCATGGAAGAGAGATCTTCCAGGGTAAAATGCTCTATCCGAGACTGGATTTCTATAGAAAACTCCTCTTTGGAAGCTGATTTGTGGTGCAGCTTCAATCTATGTCCATTTACCAAAAGAATTCTACAATCTCCATCAATGGAAACTAGCTGAACAACCCCATTGCTGAAGGTTTCTTTGATATCATAGGGCCCCAACCATCTGGTGTGTAGTTTCCCTTTCAAATCTTGATATTTGGAGTCGTACAACAGGGCCCAATCTCCTTGCTTGAACTACTTACTGATAATGTGCTTGTCATGCCATTCTTTTCTCTGATGTTGGATCAACTATGTGTGCTTAAGTGCTTCTATCTGCATCTCTTCCAATCTATTGAGCTACATCATTCTGTTTTGTTGTGCTTCAGTTAAATCTATACCTACTTCAAGTGTTGCTCTCAATGTTTCCACCTCATATTCTATAGGCAACACTGGGTGTTTTCCATAGACTAATTCATATGGTGTGAAATTAGTGGTGGTTCTCCATGTGGTGTTATAAGCCCAAACAACTTCTATCATTCTTTCAGTCCAATCTGTTCTTTTACCTGAAATGGTTTTTGTAAGGATGTTCTCCAGTTCTCTGTTTGTTACCTCTACTTGACCATTGCTTTGAAGATGATATGGAGAGGAATTCCTGTGATAGATTTGATATCTTTCCAAGAAGGCTTTGATCATAGTAGACATGAACTATGGTCCTTGATTAGAAACAAGGACTCGAGGTGCTCTAAACCTTTGCAAAATGTGCTTATACAGAAAATCTGCAACCTTCTCCTCCTTTGTTGTTGGCAGTGCTTTTGCTTCAAACCATTTAGTTGCATAGTCAGTGCAAACCAAAATGTAGTGATTTCCCTCATAAGGTGGATCTATTGGCCCCACAAAATCTATTCCCCACTTTTCAAATGGTTTAAGAACCACTTGAGGATGGAGCGACGTTTCTATGGTAGGCGTTGGACGTCCCATTCACTAACATTGATCATAGTGCTTGACATAATGTTGAATATCCTTGGTCATATTGGCCAAAAATATCTTGCTCCCAAAATTTTATGTCCCGTCTGGAGGGCTGAAAAGTGTCCACCAAAAGGTTCATCATGGCATGCTTGGATTATGTCATACACTTTTGTTTCTTGCACACAGTGATGTAATACATGGTCAAGGTAATTTTTAAATAAGAGTCCATTTACCCATTTGTATCTAGAGCTTTCTCAAACCAATCGTTTGGTTTCTTTTAAATTGAAATGTTGTGGGCATTTCCCTGAAACCAAATAGTTTGCTAAATCTGCAAACCACAGAGATTGTATGGATATGGCAAAGAGATGTTCATCCAGGAATGCATCATTCACTAGTTCATTATTTCCCTACACTGTCAATCTGGATAAAAAGTTAGCAACAACATTATCTTTCCCTGGTTTATCAAAATGGTTATATCGAATTCCTACAATAATAACCACCATCTAATAATTCTACCTCCTACCATTGCTTTATTCATCAGATATCTTATAGTTGCATGATCAATATGTATGAAAATTTTATAGCCTGTGATGTAGTGGCAGAATTTATTGATAGCATAAACTACTACCAGAAATTCTTTTTTAGTTGTATAATTTTTCTCTGCAGGGTTTAAGTTTTTGCTAATGTAATATATTGCATGTATATCTCCAGATTCATTTAGTTGTCCTAACACTGCTCCAATGGCTCGATTGGAAGCATCCATGTGAATGTGGAATGGCTCATTCCAATTTGGTCCTTTAATCACTGGGGCTGTCATGAGGGCACTTTTAATGTCTTTGAATGACTATTGGCATTGTGGTGTGCATTTGAATTTAGAATCTTTTTTTAGAAAGGTGAACAAAGGGTCAGCTTTTCGACTGAAATTTTCAATGAACCTTCGATAATATCCAGTATGTCCCAGAAAGCTTCTCACTTCTGTTTGAGTTTGAGGAGGAGTAATTTGAATAATAATTACAACCTTTTTTGGATCTACTTTTATTCCTTCCTGTGAGATATGGTGACCAAGTACAATTCCCTTGGTCATCATAAGAAAGCATTTCTCATGGTTTAGGGACAACTGATGTTCTTTGCATCTTTCAAGTAGCTTGTTCAGACTATTCAAGGCATCATCAAAAGTTTTCCCATGTACTGTAAAATCATCTATATAAACCTCCACACATGTATTTGCTAGGTATACAAAAATTGCCAACACAACATGTTGAAACGTGGCTGGTGCATTGTATAATCTGAATGGCAAAAATTTGTAAGAAAATGTCCCCCATGGACACATGAAAGTAGTCTTATCCTAATCTTCTGGAGTGACCTGGATCTGATTGTAGCCGCTGAATCCATCCAGGAAGGAAAAATAGCAACTACCAACCAGGTTATCCAATACCTGGTCAATCAAGGGAAGTGGGAAATAGTCTTTCTTAGTGGCTTTGTTCAATTATCTATAGTGAATGCATACTCGCCACTTGCCATTTTTCTTTGGTATGATAACTAATGGCGATACCCACTGGTTGTTAGAAATGGGGTAGATGAATCCTACTTTCAATATTTTTTCTATTTATTCCTTCACTATATCTCTCAAGGTTGGATTGATTCTTCATTGTGGTTACCTAACAAGATGGACATCTTATGTGTAAATATAGTGTGTACATACACTGGGGTGGATCCCTTTCATGTCCTTGTATTCCCATGCAAAAGCTTGGGTATGATTTTGCAAAAGTTTTGTCAATTGAATTTCTTCTGCCTCTGTTAACCAACTACTAATAGAGAGTTGTTTGTTGGTTTGGACATTGATTTGCTTTGTACCATTATGAACAAAAAGAAGGGCTTTGTATGGACTTAGCAGAGTATTTAACAGACAAAGGTGAGGCACAATCTGGTGTAACATCTTTTCTTGTTGATAACTTAAGTGGGAAGCAATTTGTTTAGAGTAGGGACAGTGGAATGCCTTGAAAGATCCTCTCAAATCTCTCTGGAGCCATCTAGAGACCTCTTGTTGGGTGACATTGTATAAAGAGGTTTCATTGTTTGATTCCAACTCTTTGTATTCCTCATTACACTCTTCAAAATGTTCTACAATTGTTACCACTACCAATGAGGAGTCATCCTCTTACTCAGAATCTATCAGGTCATCTATCCATGGTTTATTTTCATATTGTAAGAATGGTTTGGCAGGAGGATAGATGGAAAGTTCCTTCAGCTTTTTCCCATTTGAAATAGTCATGTTCCCTGATCAACAATCAATAAGAGCTATTGTAGTAGCCAGCCAAGGTCTACATAGTATTATTGGGTACCCTAAGTGTTTCTCTCTGGTCTGAAGGATGAGGAAATCAACAGAGTAATCCCAAGTATCGAGTAACTATGATATCCTCCAGAATTCCTTCTGGTTTTGTGATAGATAGATCAGCCAGTTGTAACACAGTTGATGTTGGTTGAACATGTGTTAGTGCCAATGCTTCTACAGTATCTGATTTCATTACATTAATGGCAGTTCCCAGACCAATCAGAACGTTTGAAACTGAAACCCCTTTTATGTCTACTGTAATGACAGGACTTCCAGGATCCTCGTATTTTTGAGGAATTAACTTTCTTGATAGGACATCGGCAAGTTTTCCATCTACTTGAATGATATTGGGTAATTTTTATTTTCTGCCTAGAAGTTTTAGACACAAACTCTTAATGGTCTGGTTTATCTCAGGAATATCTTTTATTGCCTATAATAAAGGGACTTCGATGTGTATCTTTCTAAGTTCCTTAATTAATTGGGAGTCATCATGTGAGAGTTGGCTTTCTTTAGATTTTAGAGGGACCTATTTTAATTGTTCTGGGAATGGGATAGAAGTCTCCTTCAGAATTTCTTTTGAATCCCTTGCTTCAACCTTCTTATTTTGTTGTTGTGTATCAACTTTGGGTATTACTTCTTCTTCTTCAGTGACTTCCTTAGTAGGAATGGTTACATGAATGTTTCTTGATTGAAGTTGGATGTCATTAATCTCAACTACATTTAGGGTGGTTGTATTTGGGTCAGCATTGTACACCTATTGTTGCGGCCTATTATTCTTGGGATTCAAAACTGGTTGAGTAGGCATCGATGGTTGGTTCACCTGTTCATTGGAATTTGAATTTGTAGGTTGTGAGGGTCTAGAGAGTAAGGCTTGGGGTTGGTTTCCAAATCTTTTCTAGTTATATTGAGGTGCCTACTGTTGATGATATTGTCGCTGATTTGACCATTGAGGGTTAGTCCACGATTGATTTGTCCAATCTTGCTGAGGCCATGCTGGTCCCCATTGCATTGACATTTGTATTAGGCCTCCCCAAGGTCCATTATAAGAGTTTTTACTCCAACTTGATGGTCATCTTAGAGCATATTGGATCTAAAACTGATTAAATCCATAATTAGGTTATTTCTGGCCAATAAAGTTTAGCTCTTCCTCATCTATCAAAACCTTTTTCAATCTGTTTTTAATTTCAGGAAGTAGGCCACACTCATTTGTAGTGTGATTTGTCTCACAAATCTTACAAAACTCAGTTTGATTTAAGGGACATTCCCTAAGTGGATGTTTTTCTCTACAACGAGGGCAGTAAATAGCTAAAGGTTCAGTGTTCTTCTTACTAGCTTTCATGCCATCCAAAGTGGTATTCAAATGAAGTAGGATGTCAGTTTTGAGGTTTTCTAGTTCTTCCATTACTTGCATAACATCATTGGTACTACCCCTTTTCAGTATTCTTTTACCTTCTCTACTACGAGAATAGTTTATGCAGACTTCTACAATTTCTGCAAAAGTTTGTTTGTTAATATCTCCCTTACCCATCAGATTTAAAGCTTCCCTGATCTCATCGTCAAATCATCTTAGAAAGATAGTTTTACTTAATTCCTCATCTAGATTGTTTCCACACCTCCTATGGACAAATAAAAATCTATCCACATAATCCTCTAGATTTTCATCTTCCATTTGTTTCATGTGGAAGAGCTCATCTTTTTAATCCCTAGCTCTACAGTAATCCTAATATTTGTCAAGAAAAATGGTTTCCATTTCATTCCAGGTAGTGATAGAGTCTACAGTCAAACCCATGAACAATCGTAATGTTGATCCCTTAAGAGTGGAAGGAAACAATTTTAATTTCTGATTATCTGGGGCATAATCATAAGTTTGGCAGAGGACCTTGAATTCAAATAGGAATTGGTTTGGATCTTCTGAAGTTTTCCCCCTAATGGTGGGTAGAAATGCAGGAGATATATTTTTCATAGGAGGTTCATTTCTCTCAAGAATGATGGAGATCAGATAAGAGAATGTTCTATTATTAGCTAGTTCCTCATGGTTACCACCATTGTCACCCATTATTGAGGATGTAGCAGATGAATTGGGAGACTCTGATAGTATAGGTGATCCTTGACTGATCAGATGATCTGGAGGTTCTTCTAAGTAAGATTCCAGAGATGTATTAGCTATAGTTTGTTTGATGAATCAACCTAAGGAGTCCCTAGTTCTTCTCATAAACTAATGGATCAAAAGTATTATCAACACCTTAAACCTACAATGATTTGTAGATCATCCCTGGCAATGGCGCTAAAAATGATGAGGGTCGAAGTAGTGTTTGTTAATGCATCATCATTTATTTTTATCAATCTGGAGGTGTCTGGAGCGATCTGTGATAAGACTCTTTGGTATGGGGGGATTTGGTCGAATGGTTCATGGATGGAAGTTGGTTTGTTGGTCTTATGGAAATGAATGGTTATACAGAAATGAAAATCTATCTATTTGCTTCAAAAATAAACACACATGCAATGAAAGAAACTATTTTAGCTTGCTGGAAAATAAACACACTTTGCTGGAAATAAACACACTTGTAGTGAAAGAAACTATTCTAGCTTGCTAGAAAATAAATACACTTGCAATTGAAGAAACTATTCTAACTTGTTGGAAAATAAGCACACTTGCTAGAAAAGTAAATAAAAATAAACTGCCTTTACTTGTTAAGCTACAACAATGAAACACTCTAAATATGATAGTGTTGTGGGATAACAAATCTATTTTAGAACTTATAAAACAAATCTTGCAGGGAACAACTTAGCTAACAATCACACAAAAGTGAAACACACATCACATGAACACAAGTACAAAGCTAACTGAACAAAAGATATAACAGAACTAAACAAACATGAAAATACTGAGAGATCTCCTCCAAAATAGGGAAGCGGGCCCTACTTTCCCAGTTGGAGACGATCCTCTTTGCTCAACTAATTCTTTCAGAAGAATTTCCCTTTCATTTGCATTAAATCATAGTCCAAAGAATGGATGAAAGTACATGTCTAAAAACAAGGAGTTTTCCTACTGCTGGAAACATAATCTGGTGAACAATTATCTAAGAAAAATTGGAACTAGCTTAGAGAGATGATTTGCTCCTATTTTGATACATTTGAGCTTTATTAGAAGGAAATAACTAAACAACGGTTCTAACTACAACGAACTGGACTTGAAACCAGTTGCTAATTTATTACATTGATGATTCCTCTATGGTTTACTAAAGATCAAGGATTTGCATCGACTTGGTTGTTGGTGAACTTGAGTGATTTCCTGAAATAGCATGGCGTATGGTGACAATGACTTCAGTTAGAATTGATGTCAATTAGCAGCTACTTCGGTTAGTCACTGAAATGGAGTGACATGGAGATTTAGATTATAACAGCTGCCTTAATTGAGGCGTGGGTCATGTCTACATTGTTAGGCCTTTTGGTAGCCCTAGGATTGGTTGGTAACAGTTATCGACTCAAGGGGAGGATGACTCTATTGGAGGGTAACGACATCGAGAGCCGTCTGGAGTTCAGGTTCTTCACAGAAAAAGGGGGCTCCGGAGGGATCCCAAGACCACTGGAAGTCTTACTTGTGTAATCCTTATGCAAACACAAACCACTTGTACCACAATTCATAAGATATGCATTTTGAAAATGAAATTCAAGTAAATAAGTTAAAATATTTCATCAAAGGAAATGAAAACCAAACATGTACATAATCCATCCAAAAGATAAACATAATTATAATAATATGTAAATATGTATGCCATAGTGTCTTGTTAAAGTATTTCAGAATAGGAAATAGAATGAAATAGATGAGTCATATATTTGACTCATCAAAATGGTTGATATTCCATTATGCAAAGTTATATGTATTTTCTTTTAATATCACCCCTCAAACCAAAATTTCTTTTGGGTTGCATGATTAAACATTGATCAACAACCCAAAATAAATTCTGGGCTAAGGACACATTTAAAAAAAAAAGTGCTGATAACTTTGTGGAATGGAATATCAACCATTAGTTCATAGGGAAATATAAGGTGTAAAATTATTCACACAATATTTTAGTCTTATTTTTGCTGCATGATAATTTAAAAATGTTCAGTCCTTGTGAACTCCAATGGTTTCTCTATAGTGTATTTATTCTTGGTGGCGAGGGGCTTCACCCCTCGACCCCACTTGTATCACAATGTGCCAAGGCCACTATTCCCAAACCCCATGATGGGGTGCTATGCCCTCAACACCGCAAGGGGGCATTGCCCCCTTGACCATGTCAGTAGTTACCATGCTTGAACCCCTACTTTAGAATTAGAAAAGTATAAAAATTATAGGGGGGATTGAACAAACAAATATGTTTTTTAAGGAAGGATTCGCCATGTTAATTATAGCTAGTGTTCACTAGGGTTTGATATTATTTTTAAAAAATTTCTAGTGATGTACAAATATTTGCCTATGAATTTAATATTTTTTGAAAAAAAGGAAAGATTCACCAAACAAAATTAATATTTTTCTCAAAAAAGGGAAAGATTTACCAAGATTTTATAATTTTTTTTAGGGGCCTTTAATTAAACCTACCACTGATATAGAAATGCTCCAATCATAATCATATTCACCATTAATATTACATTACCACCATTAATTTGGGGCCATATCACCATTACTAATAACCTCGTACTTACTTTTAGGGCTATTTTTACTTTAAAATTATTATTTGGTAGGATTTTCCACTTATACATTATATATAATTAGGTTTTGAAATAGTGAATATGACTCTTTCTCTCTTTATTATTTGGCCTCTAAAACTTAGGGCATACGAGGCCTCAAATCTAATGATAACGAAGAATATAGGTGTTTAGGGTAAAATATGAAGAGGGTTTGATTTTAATGGTTTGTATTGATCCTCATTTCACCACTACACATTCAAGGACTTTCAGCCAAGTAGAGGAGTCTACTACAGGGTTTTCATCACTTGGAACATAGGGGAAGATTGGAAATGTGTGATTTTGTTGTTCAATTAAGCCCAATTATGCTTAAAACCCTAATTTCATGAATTCGTAAACAAACCAACAAATTATGGAAAATGATCACACAGAGATATCAAATAACAATCAAATGCATACCATATTTTGAAGTTCAGAGTGCAGAAAAGTCAAGGACTAATGAGCGGGTGCCCTAGTCCAGTGCCACAGTTTTCTTCATGGTCTGGGAATCTTGTCTGCAACATGTTCTTATTGTTCTAGAGATTTTACAGTTGTGGGATCCGGAGGACTAATGAGCAGGCACCTGAGTCTAGGTCCCTATTTTCTTCTTTTCTCTGTAATTCTGACAGTCTGCACTACTCGAGCTTGCAACTCCACTTCTTTCGCTTTCACATCCTCTAACCTGCAATCATAGAAAAGTAGGTTGGGGGTTGTGGTGTTTAGAGGCTTGCCTCAGTCAAGCCCCAGAGAGACATTTAAGTCTTCTAAACATCGTTGTCAGATAAAGAGTACGTATCCCTGCAAGATAGAGGCAAAAATCCAAATGATAAATGATTGAAAACATAATTGATATCACCTTGTAGTGAAGATCTCATGGAAGGAAGATGTTCTTCATGCCATGAGAAGATGGATGCCAAATCTACAAATACAAACACAAGAACAATACAAATTTTTCTCTACAACATAATGAATGCCTTGAATCACTTTCACAAAATCACAATGCTTATCAAATTTCCATCTCATGTCCATCTAGTTTACAAATGAATTACTAATCATACTTATATATGCAACTACAAACATTCTCTCTAATAATTTTGTAATTCTAACTTACCGTCTCAGCATAAGACCTAAATAACAGTCATAAACTGACACTTTGAAATTGGTCCTAACCTAGAATAGGGCAAAACTAGGGCATGGGCGCCCAACTCCTCCCCCCTATTTCAGGCAGGGTTTATGTTAAGTGCACCCCTTGAGTCCCAATTGCCATGAAACTTCAGGGTTTTCTCATCAGGAGTCATCAAAATCATCCAAGATGCTCTAAATGCATTCTGAAGGACTTGAGAGCTAACCCTTAAGAGGAAAAAGCCCCCAAGGTTACTTTATCCACCATAACATTTAGCCCCCACTTTAATGTATGTATAAATGCAAGGCCAATACATGCATTAAAGTATGGTCAATAAGCATAGCAAACACACCAAGCATGGAGAAGACACACCAATCACAGTGAAGATAGTAATAGGCATGCAAGACACGGAGAAGACAATTACAGTCACGTAAAACACGGAGAAGACAACATTGAAGAAACACAAAACACCGTGAATACAGTGAATGCAATGAATACAGTGATGATTTTCTTTTTCTTTTTCTCATATATGAAATGTAGATGCAAGTACAAGGAAAGTAAACACACCACCCATAGTGCAAGAGGGACTCATCCCCACCAGTCTTTAAGACTACACATGGGGTAACACACATGCCAAACAAATCTTAGTTTGCAAGAGGGACTCATTGCCACCAGTCTTTAAGACTTCTCTCAAGAACAAACACACTAAACAAATCAAGCACGCCATACACACACACATGGAAGATACGGAGAAAACACAACACTCAAGCGATGGAGTGTTCCTATTTCTAGGTTCATCACCATCTTAGGCACATTACAAGCACACACTGATGATTGTGCTTCACCACAACAATCGCCAAAGACACGCTTAAGGGTTAAGTTAGTCACAGAACCGCTCCCCACCTCCCCAAATCAATCAAACAAGAATCATCACCAACAATATTATCACACACAAAGGCATCACTTCTATATTCTTCAGTGTTAGATGACTTATCAGAGAAGTCATCATTCTTTTTGGATTTACACTTCTTTATGTGACCATTCTTTTCATAATTCTAGTATTTTACCTTAGACTTAGTTGGACTTCTTATATCTCATCCTCTTCTTTCCTTTCTTCTCTTTTGACCTACCCCTTACAACAAAGTCAAAAGGTTTATCATCTATGGACCTTTTCCTAGTTTCTTCACTTAACATAATGCCAATCCAATTTTCTAGTTGAAGTGTTGTGTCATTACTACATATCGACATCACAAGGTTATCCAATGAATTCAATAAAGAACAAAGTATTACAAGGCACTTTTCATCTTATTCCATCTTGACTCCTATTAATGCAAGTTGACTCAATATCATATTGAAATAATTTTATTAATCAATTACATAGCCTCCCTCTCTCATTTTGAGATAGTATAATTTTTTCTTCAAAACAAGTTTATTTACCAAGCTATTTGACTAATATAATGTACCTAGTTCTTCGTCCATAATGATTTTTTTATCTACTCCTAAGACACATTCATTGACATATAATTTGATAGACATAACCAAATAATACTTCTAACTTTCTTATCTAGTTTTACCCAGTCTTCATTAGACATACTTGAGGGTTTAGCCAAAGAAGATACTATGGTCCACTAATCTCTTTCCACTAGAAGATCATCCATATTCAACTTCCATAGTTCAAAGTTATGACCATGGAACTTGTCAATATTGGACCTTAATCTACTTGCCATAGATTTAATTTTCTACTCACTCACAATGCCCTTCAAAGATGTCATTTGATTCTAGTTATACACCCACCACAACCTTATAACCATTGTAGGGTTTCACTACCAAACATGTTAGGCTTTGCACTCCAATGAATTAGATACCATCCAAACAACCAATTTCACTTTGATACGAAATGTAAGGGATTTTCACCCTTTTGTGGTAGGATTGATAGACTAAAATAATGAGTTCTTAAGCTTGTGTATTTAGTTAATAGTCAACAACATGTATCAAATCTAAATATCAACATAAATATGAAAGTAATGGATTAGTATGCTATCGCAAGATTACACAAGACATAAATATTTACATGGGAAACCGTTAGGAGAGAAAACCCACCACCAAAATAGACATTCACAATTGTATTATTCATAACCAAGAAAGATTCAATACATCAAGGTCTTTTGGACAATGAGTCTCAATCTATAGCATACTAAACTTTTATAGTCACTCTAATGTTTGCATTCCAACAATGTGCATAATGTCTATATTGTGAATTCTTCGCACTAGGTAACATTGGTGCATTCATATAGACTAATATATAGGCAAATTTAGGGAATACCAAAATTGTATAACTAACTTGTGAATACCAAGAGTCATGTAACCATACTTCATACATATGTGATGTTAGCATATTGAACTTTCCAAAAGATATGATCTCTCCTTATGGATACACATCTTGTATACTTTTCCGCTATTGCACACTATGAAATAATAGTTACAACCTTTACACTGTTAGTACAAGTATGTTTCCAGTATAGCCACCACTACCAACTCTTCTTGTTTATGGTAGCACATGCAACTATATATTAACTTATAACTACTTGCAATACCTTGTGACATCTTCTAGGATATTATCTAACCCTTTATTCATGCCACATGTTCACTAGTTCTATTGCAAGTGCTCTTGCATATTGATCATGCTCCAACATGTACTAAACACCAATGTCATTGTGAGTTCTCTATCCAAATACCTTGCGATTGTTGTCATAGAAGCATCACATGTTGAACAACATATATGATGTAATTTAAGACCTATAACATCATTATCATATGTAAACCACTATATTTTCTATACCACAAGGTCTACAAAACTCATTGTAAAGAAGCATGTAGATTAACTCTCCCAATTAGGACTCTTTGAGGTGAATATCACCTCACTCTCAATAGGGTGAAGGACAAAAGTGCACAAATATAAACCCAAAAAATAAAAACTAATGTAAAAATTATAGTGACTTGTAAAATTACTAATATGACTGATATGTTTATGTAAATGCACACTAAGATACAATTTATAGGGTCCTAGGACTTCAACGAAGCTAGGGTAAGCTAGTGGAAGGAAAACTGCAATCTATTGAAGACCACTAACACAAGATAATATGGAAACACATTGGGATTGATATTCAAACTAAAACATAATGAAACAATTTTTTTGTATTTTGGTATAAATGCAAAACTAGAATATGAGCTAAAGGTTCTAAAACTACAATAATGCTAGGGGAGGACGAGAGATGAAAAATATGGAAAAAATGATAATGTGAATGGATGGAAATGGGTTGGGATAGTCTATGGGAGTCTTAAGAGTGTTTGTATGTAGATTAAACACTAAAATGTAGTGTAAATCAAACTACTAAAATGAAAACCTTTAACTAGCTATTACAAAAACATGAAAATAACATACCTTTGCTTAATGATTTGACTGTAGAAGATGCTAGAGGGTTCACAAAAAAAATCGTATTAGCTTTATGGAAGGATGACTCTATGTAGAACATGGATTTTTTACTCAAAATTTTTTTCCAAGTGGTGAATAGTTGAAATTGGGGATTCAACTTGGTGAATAGTACAAGCTATAATGTGACCTGAATCACCACATTTTTATGAAATTTTAGTTTACTCTTGGTTATGTCACCCAAGAATTTATTTTATTAAACCTTTAAGCTCACTTATTTTTCTATAGTATTTAATGCATGATTAGATCTAATTCACCAATAATTTATAATATATTTATAAATCCTAATCATATTCACCATTATTATTGCATTACCACCATTACATTTGGGGCCATATCACCATTACTAATAAACTCCCACTTACTTTTAGGGCTATTTTCACTTTAAAATGAACATTTGGCAGGATTTGCCACTTATACATTATATATAATTAGGTTTTCAAGCAATGAACATGACTCTTTCTCTCTTCATTATTTGGCCTCTAAATTTAGGGCATACAAGGCCTCAAATCTATTGATAATGAAGAATATAGGTAGCATAGAGTTTGAATACTAATATTATTTTAATGTTTGCATGGATAAGAAGTTAAGATCTTGTCTTTAATTTGTGACATGTATTCACTTCGGCAATATTTATTTTGTATGGTAAACTCAACCCCAGATGAATATTATCTTAAGCTTTTTCTCCTATTTTATGAAAATAGTAAGTGTTGACCCCAATGGCAATTAGCATAGATGTCAAACCAGCATATAAGTAGTTTGGCATGTTGATATAGTTTAAGTTTGTTTGTGGATAACTCTTGCATAGACTTCATAGTGGTTCATGATGTCTTGGTTCATATCACCTAAGTGGTTCTTTTATATTAAGATATGTTACAAGTTGATCATATGACATTGGTTGTCTTAAGTTTATAATGTCATGATGGTGCAAGGATCGTACTTGTTTATTTACCAAGGTCATCACTTGATTGAAGGGTTATTGATTTCATTTTATCTAAATTCAATGTTAAAAAAGGGTATCATTTGGTTATTGTCTTTATTTAATTTAAAAATAATGTGAAATAAAGGAATTCGAAGGGCACTTAAGTTATAACCTAACCGGCAGGTTGTAGGCATCAATAGTAGGTTAAATGTTGGCATTCGGGTTTGTTGGTCACTAGCCCTTTTAGGGCTCACTAGGACATTCGGTAACGAATGTATAACATGCAAAAAGTTTGTTTTGTGATTCATTTCACAAGGTCAGACTTTGGAGAATGAATGTTTGTGACTTAGGGTTTGAAGAATTTGCAAAGTCTATGAAGATTCGGTAATCATAAGGTGAATTTTGTTGGAGATGACAAAGCCCAGCTTATTGTGAAAGTCTAAAAGGGAGCTCGACAGTTATTTTTGTCACTCAAAGCTTGAAGAGCACAACAAAACCTTGATTTGTTAGTAGCTACAGGTGATATCTCTCCTTCTTGGGTGCATATTGAAGTTTTTCTTTGGTTGTGTTTAGTTTTTGGTTAGGGTTTGCAAAAGTAAACTATTGTTGTTAATGATGATAAACCCATTCTTTGAAATGGTTAAGGGTTTCTTTTTGAACGGAAGTTTGAGAAGGTTTTACTCACATACATATGATGCTAGGGTTTCACGCCATGGGTTTGGAAATAGTTTTGAAGACTCTTTGTTTACCTTGCTTTAAATGTGACTAAAAGTTGTTAACTGTTGTTGTAAAGGATTCTTTTGATATTCTTCTTGTTGTAGTGGTTATATTGAACAGTTGGAAGTTTAATGAAACCCTTGTGGTTAGGTTTTGTAATGATCTCAAACAAGTGAAGTTTTACATACTCAAATGGCTCTATTCAACCATATAAATTTGATAGTTATTGATTCAATTGAAGACTGCTATAGGCAATTGGAAAAGAACAGTTACATGTACAAACTATTTAGTGAAAGGAAAAGGAAATTGTTGATATAGTATAAAATGGACAACAATACTCTGTTGAGATGTCGATGAGATTGTATCTTCATGCAATATCATTCTTGATTTGTTGAGTTGTATGTGCACATTTATGGTTGTGATTCTTGAGTCTCAAATGAAATGAGACAGTCAAGATCTGCATTGTAATGAAACAGAGTAACCCTCCGAATCTTGTTAATCTATATTACAATGATGTAAGATCATGTCAGTGAGACATAGAATGATCTATTGCCAGTGAGGCAGATGTATGCTAGTGAGGCAGTTTGTATAAAAGTGCCAATGAGGCAGTGAGATAAGTCAGTGAGACAAAAAGCTAGTGAGGCTCTGTAATTGGTGTTATTCATGATTAAGCCAGTGAGGCAATTTCTGAGTGGTTTTTCATCCCTATGAGGGTTTTCCACTCATGAAATCTATTGTGTCATGGTCTCTATTATTGTGTGATCAATTTATCTTTCATGCTTGAACATTCAGTCTTCTTTGTTGTTTAGTACTTGATTTCTTGTTTTGATAAAGCATACTGTCAGCATAATTACTTTTTGTTTTCAAGTTTGATAAGAAGTAAATAAGTTTATTTTTATCTACAACACTAATTGACCCCCCCTCTCAGTGTTGTCTGTACTCCAACAAGTGGTATCAGAGCGTAGGTTCCTTATAGAAGTCTAACAGGCTTGGGTAGGTCCTGATAGTGGAGTACCATGGGAAAGTGTAGAAAAAATAGAGAAAAGAAAGATGCCAAGCAAAAGGTTGTTCAACAAACCCCGGTCAAGTCATGTAATGATTTGTTGCATGAGTCATTCTTGAATATTGATATAAAGTGTGATAAAAAGAATGATCTTGCAGTTGAGGGTTTTGATAAAAAGGAAGACTTATTGCAAGTGTAAATGAACAAGATGATTTTGTTGTTGAGATTGATGATGAAGAAAGAGATCTCTTTATGGATGACTATGAACAAGACTATGATGAACAGGAGTGTGAAGTTGATTTAGAAGGTGAACTCTTGTGTTCTTTGGATACAATCAAGCAACTCAGTAAAGAAAATTAGAAATTAAAAGACCAACTTCAACAAGAAAAAGATTCCAAAGACAAGGTATGTTCAGATTTTGCAAAAGTTTATTTAGAGTTTGAAGAAGCAAGAAATCAGGTTGTTAACTTAAAGAGTCAAGTTGATGAATCTGACAAACTAATTATAAGTCTAAAAACTGAAATAGAAGAAGCCGAAAGGGTTGTTGATTTTACAAAATCTGATATTGAAGTCAAGACTAGTGAATGCCTAAAGCTAAAGTTAGAAATAGTCTCCTTGAGAAAGGAATTGGAAAAGGCATCTTCTCAATTGCACAATAATCTACAGTTTGACAAGAGTACTGAATGCTTAAAAATGACTTGTTGAGGAAGCAAAAGCATCACAAAGACACTACAGGTCTAGTTTATGAAGAAGGATAATGTTCTAAAGCTAGAAATACTCCTAGAAAGAAGATAGACCTAAATTATCACTCTGCTACTTCTAATGAAGACAAGAAGAAAGAAAAAAACAAAGTTGCTAATGTTGGAAGAGGAAGAACAAACAGGCTCTCAAGACTTCCACCTGTCAGGCAATACCACTCAATAAGGAACAACTACTCTTAGTTTCATGGTTATTGTTATTCTTGTCATATTTATGGTCATAGAGCTAGAGATTATAGAATTAACTCAAGGAATGGTTTTGGATGGAATAAGAATCCTTATGAATGGTCAAATAGAAGAAACGATGTTCTACATTATAAATGTAACTATCTAGGTCATACTGCAAGGTTTTGTAACACATGTTAGATTTTTCCCAAACGGGATGTTTCCTAGTTATCCCTACAAGGTAGCCATCATTGATCAATAGGATTCCCGGGCTAGAGGCCAACAGTACAAGAGATAGACTCTAGAAATATCTCCTCTTCTTCTTTAGGCTCTGCAGAACCAAGGGGGGTATTCCCTATTCAACATCTATAACATATGCCTATGGAGATTACTGGGATGTTGATACAAAGTAGGTAAATCCTCTTTTTGCAGACCAAAACTGTGAAATAAGTACAAAGGGGCTAGCTTTGGGCCTATGTTCAGTTGTGAGACAGAGGATTTTGGTCCTAAACTACTTCTAATGTCCTAAAGGTTTATGTTTGAAGTTTAAGTTTGTTTTTGTATTTGGATGCAAGACTAGGACCTTGGGTGTAACCTTAATACAAGACCAGACTAGTGCCTATCCAGGGCTGGAAGTCAATATATATATGTGTGTGTGTGTGTGTGTGTGTGTGTGTGAATGTTTACCACAGACTAAAAACAATAATCAGATTTCAAGGGGGTGTTGTAATGTCTGCCTTACAGACACTACCCAAGACTAAGTATTCAGTTATTTCTGCTTACAAACATCCTCACTACAATATATTCTTCCCAACACTTAACCCAAAACATTTAATCTACTCCTTGAGCAGAAGTAAAAGATCAAGCATTCAACATAGCAAACTCATATCCTAGAATCTGAAACACCCCTTAGCTGTTTAGATTCAGAAGAAGAACACATTCAACTTGGAGACAAATAACATAATACATGTAATGAAGCATTACTCATTTAAATCAACATGAAACTGATGAATTCTATGGATAAAACATTCAACATACAACTCATAAACTCACAAGGCACCAAAATAGAGCCACCAATGAAGTTGTATCTTATTACAACAACAAAATTTGTCCAGTTTTCAACAACAACAAATGAGTGACACAATTTGCATTTTATACCAAGACTGCGTACTCAACAATAATTACAAGGCATTTCAAAAATTTTGCCAGATACAGTGCACCCAAAAATGGCACCCAAAACATTAAAAGCACAGGCAGAACAAGAAGGAGAAATAGGTGAGCTCAGGAGATGTGCCGCCGCTCATAGATTTTCCTCATAAATCTAGTACGTTGTTGTCAATGATTGACCCATACCACTATGATTTCACCATTAATGGCTAAACCTACTACAGCCTCTGGAAACATAGCTAACTGCGTACTTCTGAAGTTTTCCTGACTGAAAATGGCCGCAGATACAAAGGAAACCTTCGCTGCTGAGAATTTAAAAGATGGCCATCGATTTACTCCCTTCACTGAGATCAGTGGCCTCAAAACACCTAAAAATTCATTCACCAGTTAGAATGTGCCACGTAGGCACCCTGGGCTTCCATCGTTGACTTTTCTGCCATCTATTTTGCCCTCAAAATCCTTGCATATGCAGCTGAAAATGAGATTGTATATACATACAATCATTTGCATACAAGGCGGACCCCAAGACATTATGAAACAAATTTGAACCTGCGTTCGGGTCCAGGCCTTGTATGTATCTCCCTTTGCACATCGGCATATACAACACATTTTATATACAAGCCACAGACTTCAAGTTATGATGAAGCATATCGCAATCACTTTGAAGTCCAACTTGTATTCTAACCTTTTGCATCTTCACTTTGTATATTGCACATACAAACATAATATACATTCTGCGGATCCCAATCATTTATCAATCAGATTTGAGAAATTTAAAATCTGGGCCTTGTATCTTCATTCTTTTGTATATCAGCATATATAATGCCATATACATGCAAGCTACGGACCCCAAACCATTATGAAGCATATCGCAATCACAGTCGGGTCTGAGCCATGTATGTTCCTCTTTGTATATAATCAATGTATGTCGCATATACAATGCGAACATACAAGCAAATTATACATATAAACTGTGGAATAGTGCCCTTTATATGTTTTCAGTGTATATCGGATATACATTCACCTTCGTGCATTCCAACATACATTGACCCTTGCACATTCTCTTTGTATGTCGGCCTCTTTGTACATCGCCCTTGTATGTTTCCTTATGCATCCGCGATGTACAACCCGATATACATTCCTCTTTGCATACCTGCGGGCCCCACCTTTTGCATGTGCATTTGCCTTTGTATCTACCTGATGTACATTCTGCCCTGTATGTTTCCTTTGTATGTGGCGAATGTATATTCAAACATACAAACATAATATACATGCCAGCCGCCACATACAAGTAGGGAATATACCAGGAATCTGTGAAAGATTCCTCATTGCATATACAAATGCAATATACATTTAAAATGCATACAATCACATTTTTTCACTTTTTTGAAATTCGATTGACATTTTTGGCCCGCCAATGTACATTTGGACTTGTACATTCAAAGACACATACATTCAACAGATTTCACCGCTACATGGAGTGATTTTAAACTTAGCATTTTTTTCTTAAGTGCAATAGGAAAAGGAGGTTAAACACTGCATAGGGGCTGGTCAACCAATGAGTACAAAGGCATGAGAATAGAACTTAAGCAATCGGGAACCCATTATAGGAGGTCAACTCAAAATTAGAAGATAAAGCACAAGACCTTATGACTCAAAATTTTTAGGGTTTGAATAAAAAAAACCTGCAAATGTTCAAGCTTAAAATCCTAATCTTAGGTGGGCACCAACACAGGCTCTGACTGGGGACATGCAGGCGCAAGGCTGCAGCGAGAACTAGACCACTCTAGGACAGACCAGGCAAAACACAAAATGCACAAAAGCACCGACTACACAAGGTATATATAGACCATTTACATCTAATTTACAGTGTGCACATAAGATATTCATTTATGAAAAGTAGGGCTTCAGGAACTGACCATGCATAGGCAATTCCAGTTGTTCACCATTTAGGGTCTAGAGAAAGTAGGAATCTTCTCCATGAGTATTGCTGATTTGATATGGGGCCATCCACAAGGGCTCAAATTTACCATGTTTGCCCTTATCCTGGTTCTTTGCATTCCAAACAAGGACCAAATCACCTATCTGAAACTTCCTTTCTGTGCCTTCTTATCAAACAAATATTTTACCTTTTGTTGTTTCTTGATGTTTGTCTTTTGTGCCACTCTTTTGATTTCATCCAGTGCAATCAGCTGATTTATCCTTTCATTCATTGAATCCTCAATCTCTTCATTATTTTCTTGTATGAATCTATAAACTGGCAAGAGATTATTTACAACTAATTTGGCTGCTGTACCATATACTAGCTCAAAAGGTGACCTTCCAATTTCTTTCTTCACTATTATCCAGTCAGCCCATAGTGCCATCTTCAATTTTGAATCCCAAGCCTTTTTATTCTTGTCTACCATCCTTTTGATGATTTTCATAAGGCTTCTGTTACTTGATTCTGCTTGACCATTTCCTTGTGGATGGTAAGGTAATGTATGTGACAAACTAATCCCATAGTTGTTGCAGAAATCAACAAACTCACCAGATCTGAAACACATGGCATTGTCTATGACCACTTTGACTGGCACTCCAAACCTAACAATAATGTGTGCCGAAATAAAATCCATCACCACCTTGCTCGTAGCTTTCTTGGTTGGAATGGCCTCAATCCATTTAGTGAAATAGTCAGTAGCAACCAAAATCCAACTATGTCCTCCACTTGATTTTTCTAAAATTTCCCCTATAAAATCAATTCCCCATTAGTGGAATGGAGCCTCCACAGTTATAGTTCTAAGGGGCAATGCACCATCATATCTAAGTTTTCTTGAAAACCTCTGGCAGGAATCACATTTTCTTACCATCTTTTGTGCATCTGAGAAAAGAGTTGGCCACCAATAGCTGGCTCTAAGAATTTTGTGAGCTGTTGTCTGGGTTGTATAATGTCCACCACACACTCCTTTGTGCATGTCATTTAAAATATTTTTAGCTTCATTTTCATCCACACACCTAAGTAATACACCATCAGGATTCTTCCAATACAACTCTCCTTGAATAATGATGTATTTGATTGCATGTAGCTTCAAGGTCCTTTTCTGACTATCACTGAGATGGGAAGGACAATTCAAATTTTGCAAATAGTACACAATATCCTTGTACCATTCAGATTATGACATAGTAATAATTTCATTCTGAACTACATTCACTTGGCATGCTTCTAGATTTGACTATGTCATCATCTTAGCCAAACCTTGTCCCCTTACCAATTTTGTAATCTGTATTTCAATGTTGAACTCTTGTAATTTATTTATCCACCTGCATCTTCTTCCTATCACTTCCTGCTGAGTAAAAATATCCTTAACTGCTGCATGGGGTACATATGCAACTATTTGAGAGCCTACTAGATATGGCCTGAAGCTTTTGACTGCCTTAACCAATGCATATGCCTATTTCTCCATGATATCATATTTTAACTCAGTTGCCTGCAATGACATGCTGAAGAAAGCAATAGGTTGCTCAAAACGCTCTTCATTTTTCTGTAATAAACATGTAGCAACAATATGAAAAGAAGCAAATGAGAATAACTAGAGTGGATTTCAATATAGGAGCCATCTTTATAGCCTCTTTGATGTTCTAAAATGATTTAATTGCTTCACTCTCCCATTTGATGGTTTCTCCCTTCCTCACCATTTTAGAAATATCCTTTGTAATCTCTGCAAAGTTGGGGATCAATCTTTTAACAAAATTAATCTGTCCAAAGAAGGACTGAATGCCTTTCACTATTTTGGGAATTTGAATCCTGTCAATTGCAGCAACCCTTTTAGAATCAATCCTAACTCCATCCTTGGAAACAATATGTCCCAAAAGCTTTCCTTCCACTACCCCAAAAGCACATTTCTTTGGGTTAAGTGAAATGCCATATTCTAGTGCTCTAATAAAAAAAATTTCTAGATGGATGCAATGTTGCTCTTCCTTTTTTGAATAGGCAGTTAGATCATCCTGATATACAGCCAAGATTGAGTCGATCAATCCTACAAAAGCAACATCCATAGCCCTCTAAAATGTAGCACCTGTATTTGTTAGTCCAAATGGCATTCTCACATATACATAGGTTCCCCATGGAGTAGTGAAGGTAGTTTTATATTGTTCAGATTCTTTTACCTTCACCTGATTGTAGCTTGAAAATCCATCCATCATGGACAAAAGCTCACAACCAATTACTTTCTGCAACATAGCCTCCATGTTGGGCAGTGGATAATTATCTGTTAAAGAAGATACATTGAGATTTCTAAAGTCTACACAAAGTCTTATATCACCATTTTTCTTTATAACAGGGACAAGATTGGACACCCAAGTTGAGTGTCTGATAGGCACAATTATTCCATCCTCCCTAAGCTTCATGAGTTCCTCTTGCATTTTTGGAGCCAAAGTTGGGTCGATAGGTCTTTGTTTCTATCTAAATGGCTTAGCTTCAGGCTTCAAAGGGATCTCATGCTAGAATAGGTCTTCTCTATAAGCCTTTAGGTCCTCATATGACCATGCAAAGACATGCTTATATCTTTTCAACAATGCAATCAACATGTTCTTGATGTGTGGCTTGAGCTGTTTGCCAACATATACCTTCTTGGGGGCATGAGATGTCCCCAAGTTTATCTCCTCCAAGTCATTCTTGTTTGTAGGAGATGCCTTTGAAATAAACTGGTCTCTATTGTCAAATGCTCTTTCTAAAGCAACTAGCCCTTTAGGGATTTTATTTGTTTTAAGCTGAATCACTTCTTTCCCCAAAAGAATTTCTTTTCCATCCACAACTTCTACAAAATTTTGGAAATCAATCTCTTGGTTCTCATATTCATCTATGCAGTGTAAGAACCTCAACAAATCTTATCATCATCAAATACTTGCCAACTGCATATATTTTCTGGTACTGCGGGTCTAATTTTAACCTCAACATTTGTAACACCAGACAGAGTAATATCATCCGGCCTTATGGCCACATTAGCTAAAAAATCTGCCATGACATTTTTTGATCTCTCTATCCAGTTTATTGAAAATGCATCAAACAATTCAATTGTATCCCACACATCATGCTTATACTGTTTTAACCTTTTATTTTTTGAAGCATACTTATCTCTAACTTGGGAAACAATTAATTCTGAATCTCCAAATACTTTTATCATCTTAATTCCATGCTTCAAAGCAACATTCAATCCTAGTAACAGAGCTTCATATTCTGTAATATTATTTGTGCAGGCAAACTTTAACAGGAAAGAGAACTTTAGAAGCTTACCAGCTGGAGACAAAAACACAACTCCAGTACCAGAACCTTCTTTTGAACAAGCTCCATCAAAGTACATAGTCCAGAGACCCTGTTGGTCAAGCTCTTGAATGCAATTATCTTTCCCTTTACCTCCTTGATCATCTAAGACCACTCTAAAATTCTCACAATCAGTATCCTCAAAACATATGTGCTCCTCTGAATCCTAATCTTCAACTGTCTCTTGTGACCTTTCTTCTCTAACCAGTTTGACGTCTTTACCATTCATTGGAATCATGGCATATGATAGATCTAACTGCATACTTCCTCCAATCAATGCTACCCATCTTCTTGACAACAACATACCATATTGTGGTTTTATGTCAACCATTGTTATGTTCATTCTATATATTTTTTCTGGATATGTTGCTAACCTAAAATCCACATCCTTCATGATTCCAATAACTGGTACCTCCCTAGCGTCCATTGCATAGCATTTTCCACATGCCTTATCTATCTTCAATCTAGCTTGTTGCATGATAGCCAGAGGCATAATATTTGTTGATGCTCCTGAGTCAAGCATACAATTCCTAATTGTTTTTCCATTAATAACAAGGGAGACATGAAATGGCTCAACCTATGAAGGACATTTTGTCATGGTCACCCCCAGATAGACTTTAGGGACCTCATCCTCATCAATACACAAGTCCTGTTTCTTACCTTGAACCTCAACATTTTGCTCAGCTTGAGAAGCTACCCCTGAGATTAAGGACAAAGCCTTATTTCTGAATTCTTCAACTTTCATCATCTCCATCAACAAAACAAAGATCTTTACCTGAGACAAAACCTGAGTTATGTCAAAGGGAACATAATTTTGTATAACAGTTGTAGCCTGAGCCGTGGTTTTACTCTTATCCTGAGCTGATCCAACTTTAATCTTAGCGGCCTTGTGACTATTATCCAGGACCTGAGAATCCTTATTTTGATACTCACTTTGGGGAATTTTATTTTCTAGTCCTTGAGAATCATGACCTAGTTTTTGCTTAGAGTTCTTCTTATTACTATTCCATTACGTCTTTTGTGGTCCAGTCACTTTATGATTATGCGCTAGTTGATTCACAAAGGTGCTATCTAGTTGACGTGAATCACCTACCTGAGCTTTACCTCTAAGATTATAACTACTCTTGACTTGAGCCACTGCTGCAGCTGTGAGAGCTCTAATTTCTTCATCAGAAGGTCTCCTCAAGTTATTCAGAAATATGCGTGAGTCCTAAGCATACGCATAATTATCTTCATCATCTTCATCACAGGAAACCTGCTGGCAGACCTAAGTTCCATAATTTTTTCTTTCATTAGCATCACAAGAAGAGTATTCCCCATTCGTGAACAACATATTGACATTATAATCCTCCAAAGAATGTGACTTATTACAATCATCACAGGCAACAACATTATTATATAAAGATTGAGCGATCATACATTGCGACTGTGAGTGAGGCATTTGACATATCATGCATCATGGGGTGTCATCAACAATATTAACAGCCTTCTTCAAAGGATCAGGAGTCTCCTTTGCATTTTGGGATCTTTGATTGGTGTTGCTGTTATGTGGGAGAATGGGTTTACCATTATGCTAATTAGTGTTATATGGCATATCATGCAATGATGGTCTCTTTTCTTGCCTTTGGTAAACTTGCCTATCATGACCTATTCCTTTTTCATTTTTAGCAAGTCTATAACTTAAGTCCTTAACAACAGTTGTCAATTTATCTAATTTATCCTCAGAAGTAGATGCATTACCTTGAGTACTTTGAGACTTATTTGGATTCTGCAGAATCTTCACATCATCCCTTATGTTTGTCTTACCAGATGCTTTCCTATTATTCTCAATATTTGTTGCAATCCTGAAAGCATCCTTGAGGCTAGTAGGACCCTTATCTCTTAATCCATAGGCTGTTTTGGCATCAAAAGCATTTATATACAACACCATGCACATTGGCTCATTAGGTCTCATGTGATGTGGTAATTTGTTTGACACTTTAGTGAATCTAGCATTAAAATCTGCAACCTGCTCATTTGACCCCTTAGTGATACTAGTGAATTCATTTACAAAAAAGCTTGGGTCAGTCTTGTCACCATACTGCTCCTTAAAAATCCTTCTGAAATCATCCCATGATGAGATACTTCAGTCAGGCAGACTTTTATACCATTCTCTAGCTTCATCAACTAAGGATTGCATAAACAATTTCATAAAAACATCTTCATGCTCAACCTCAAAGTTGTCCATGATATTCTGAAAAGCCTTTAAATGATCCTCACCTGACACAGTATTGTTTCCTGAAAACTTTGGCACCTGCGGCCTCACATGTTTGTCAATGGGATTAGGGTAGCCAAGAATACCATCAAAAACAAGCTACCTGAATCTATCCAGCTGCATAGGCTGTCTACCAAACTGATTAACATTAGCATTCCTATTTGCATTATGATTTCTCACATTATTTAATGGTACCCTAACATTGTTTACATTATCTTTGATCATTCTGCTAATTATGGATTTCATTTCTTCGTTGGTTTCTCAGCACATCTGCATTATCAAGAGTGGGAACTGAATTATGTTGAGCAATTTTTAGAGCTTGTACCCTTTACCTCATATCATCTCTAATCTTCACAGCCTGCAGATACTCTAATTTAGCCCTCAGGCTCTTGATTTCTTCAGCTAATTCTTCATCTCTAGGCATAGAAGAGGATGGTCCCATTTCATTTTGGTCATCATCATCATCCCTTGGGGATTTATCTTCTTCAAATCTGTCATGAGGATCTAAGAAAGGGCGTTCTTGAAAAACCTCTGACCTCATTCTCAATTTGTCACCCTGTTGTCTCTAAACTACATCTTGAATTTCAGCCTCTGTGTTTGAAAAGTAGGGTGGCTACTGCTCTAAAGATCTAGGATTATCTTGGAATTTATCATTATTTCTGGGAGAACCTTCTTGAGTGGCTTGAACAGTCCCTTTTTTCCTATACATCATTTTTCTGGGTAATTCTTCAAACAGAGGATTACGCAGGGATCTTCTCCCCTGCATACAAATTTTTACTTTACCGGTTGGGAGATTGTTCGGAGTCGCCACCTACAACTAAGAATTAATTTTCACCAGGGTTCTTACACAAAGCATTCCCTGGTAGAGTCGCCAAATCTATTGGATTTTGCCCAAACTGGATGTTTCCCAGTTATCCCTACAAGGTAGCCATCATTGATCAATAGGATTCCTAGGCCAAGGGCCAATAGTACAGGGGATAGACTCTATAAGTATCTCCTCTTCTTCTTTAGGCTCTGCAGAACCAAGGGGGGTATTCCCTATTCAACATTTATAACATATGCCTATGGAGATTACTGGGATGTTGATACAAAGTAGATAAATCCTCTTTTTGTAGACCAAAACTGTGAAATAAGTGCAAAGGGGCTAGCTTTGGGCCTATGTTCAGTTGTGAGACAGAGGATTTTGGTCCTAAACTACTTCTAATGTCCTAAAGGTTTATGTTTGAAGTTTAAGTTTGTTTTTGTATTTGGATGCAAGATTGGGACCTTGGGTGTAACCTCAATACAAGACCAGACTGGTGCCTATCCAGGGCTCGAAGTCAATAGATATATATATGTGAATGTTTACCACAGACTAAAAACAATAATCAGATTTCAAGGGGGTGTTGTAATGTCTGCCTTACAAACACTACCCAAGACTAAGTATTCAGTTATTTTTGCTTACAAACATCCTCACTGCAATATATTCTTCCCAACACTTAACCCAAAACATTTAATCTACTCCTTGAGCAGAAGTAAAAGATCAAGCATTCAACATAGCAAACTCATATCCTAGAATCTGAAACACCCCTTAGCTATTTAGATTCAAAAGAACACATTCAACTTGGAGACAAATAACATAATACATGCAATGAAGCATTACTCATTTAAATCAACATGAAACTGATGAATTCTATGCATAAAACATTCAACATACAACTCATAAACTCACAAGGCACCAAAACAGAGCCACCAAAGAAGTTGTATCTTATTACAACACCAAAATTTGTCCATTTTTCAACAACAACAAATGAGTGACACAGTTTGCATTTTATACCAAGACTGCGTACTCAACAATAATTACAACGCATTTCAAAAAATTTGCCAGATACAGCGCACCCAAAAATGGCACCCAAAACATTAAAAGTGCAAGCAGAACAGGAAGGAGAAATAGGTGAGCTCAGGAGTTGTGCCGCTGCATGTAGATTTTCCTCATAAATCTGGTAGGTTGCTGTCAATGATCGACCCATACCACTGTGATTTCACCATTAATGGCCAAACCTACCGCGGCCTCTAGAAACGCAGCTAACTGCGTACTTTTGAAGTTTTCCTACCTGAAAATGGCTGCAGATACAAAGGAAACCTTCGCTGCTAAGAATTTAAAAGATGGTCATCGATTTACTCCCTTCGCTAAGATCAGTGGCCTCAAAACACCTGAAAAGTCGTTCACCAGTTAGAACATGCCACGTAGGCACCCTGGGCTTCCATCCCTAACTTTTTCGCAATCTATTTTGCCCTCAAAATCCTTGCATATGTAGCTAAAAATGAGATTGTATATACATACAATCGTTTGCATACAAGGCGGACCCCAAGACATTAAGAAACAAATTTGAACTTGCATTTGGGTCCAGGCCTTGTATGTATCTCCCTTTGCACATCGGCATATACAACACATTTTATATACAAGCCACGGACTTCAAGTTATGATGAAGCATATCGCAATCGCTTTGAAGTCCAACTTGTATTCTAACCTTTTGCATCTTCACTTTGTATATTGCACATACAAACGCAATATACATTCTATAGACCCCAGTCATTTATCAATCAGATTTGAGAAATTTGAAATCTGGGCCTTGTATCTTCATTCTTTTGTATATCGGCACATACAATGCCAGATACATGCAAGCCGCGGACCCCAAACTATTATGAAGCATATCACAATCGTCGTCGGGTCTGAGCCATGTATGTTCCTCTTTGTATATAATCAATGTATGTCACATATACAATGCGAACATACAAGCAAATTATACATACAAACTACAAAATAGTGCCCTTTATATGTTTTCAATGTATATCGGATATACATTCACCTTTGTGCATGCCAATATACATTGACCCTTGCACATTCTCTTTGTATGTTGGCCTCTTTGTACATCACCCTTGTATGTTTCCTTATGCATTCGCGATGTACAACCCGATATACATTCCTCTTTGCATACCTGTAGGCCCCACCTTTTGCATATGCTGTTGCCTTTGTATCTACCCGATGTACATTCTACCCTGTATGTTTCGTTTGTATATGGCGAATGTATATTCAAACATACAAACAAGATATACATGCAAGCCGCCACATACAAGAAAGGAATATTCCAGGAGTCTACGAAAGATTCCTCATTGCATATACAAACGCAATATACATTTAAAATGCATACAATCACATTTTTTCACTTTTTTGAAAGTCGATTGACATTTTTGGCCCGCCAATGTACATTTGGACTTGTACATTCAAAAACACATATATTCAACAGATTTCACCGCTACATGGAGTGATTTTAAACTTAGCATTTTTTTCTTAAGTGCGACAGGAAAAGGCGGTGAAACACTGTATAGGGGCCGGTCAACTAATGAGCACAAAGGCATGAGAATAGAACTTAAGCAACTGGGAACCCATTATAGGAGGTCAACTCAAAATTAGAAGATAAAGCGCAAGACCTTATGACTCAGAATTTTTAGGGTTTGAATTTAAAAAAACCTGCAAATGTTTAAGCTTAAAACCCTAATCCTAGGTGGGCACGAACAACACACAAGCAAGAAGTGATGTTTTTGGATCTTCAAGAAAAAATAGTTCTCTTGTTCCTCCTGTTAGTCACAAGATCATATGCTATAGATATCATAAGGTTGGACGTAAAGCACAATATTGTAGAACTGATTTAATGAAACCAGTTAATCATCACAAGACTAAAGGAGTTATAAAAGTTTGGAAAAGAAAACAAGTGAAAGAACAGGAAGATTTTGCATTCTGCACAAAAGGCATCAACTGTTGCATGAAAGATAGCATAAAGATAGGGGGAGTTATCATATGTTCTATCTTTCAACCCCAAGGAGTTTTAGAAGGTTTCTTGAGGTATGTAGAGTGTTCATACATGATTGGTTGGTGCATGAATTCTTATGGTGCTAGTGGTCATGTCTTGCTAATGGAATACTTCATGAGGTGCACAAGATTTGATAGGCTATATTAACAAGGGCACTTGAATTCTCATTGGTCATTAGGTATTGAAGATTTGATTTACTCATTGTGTTGATGGTTTCAACAATTACTCATTGTTGCATAGAGGTATTCACAGAAGTGCTTATGGATTGTAAGAGGATCTTTGAATGATGCTTGTTTTTGCTTCATCATTTCAAGTTAGTATTCATCTATTGGTGGTTAGGATGTAATGATTGGTATTCACTTCACTTGATGTTTCAAATGGAGCTTACTAAGGTTCAATTCATCCTCTTATGAAGGCAGGAAGAGCATGTTCCATAGGCTTAATAATAGGATATGATAGGTTATGTATTCTTCATTTCTTCATTTGTCTGTGACAATGATAGTTGTTTGACAATTGACATTTGCAAGGGTCATACAGGACATTTTGTTGTGACAGCTATTGATCTATATTCTTGACAAATGGTTATGACTGTTTCAATTTCTTTAGCATTGGGTAGTTTTGTGTTTGATCAGTTCTTTAGTGATGGTGCACTGGTTGCAGGCAGACAGGAGATTAGAATGTGTTTGATGTTGCTATGAGTTTATGCCTTCATACTTTTTAAATCAGGATGTTTGTGTACTTCTCATGATGATAATATTAAGAGATCATAGACTAAGTTGTTTTGAGTCACATTTAGCTCTTCATCAGGCTAATATCTTCATTCTTCATGTTTTATGCTTGTGGTTTTCAACTTTAATAATCATCATATATTCAGTCCATTTCTTTGTCAAAGAGGACAATCTTGTATTTTAGAATAACAGTCTTGTGTCTTTGTGATTGTTAAAGTGGAGTGGTTTTCTATGATGCACTACCAATTGGAGTTCACAGAGATTACTTGGAAATTCAACCATTTGCTTGAATTTGTGACCTTGCATGTTGAGAATGATCTTGAGTATAATCCTACAAAGTATAATGATCTTGACTATTTAGTTCATATTGCCATCTCAAACCAGTGGAATATTATGGAGTGGAGCACTTGGTATAAGTTTGTTGTGGGAACTCAAGTACACTTGAAGAGAATTGGAGAGCAATGTTCTATGTTGTTTTTTTTTGTGGTTATAAACTCATGAGGTGTGTCTTGCAATTAAGGTAATATCCATGCTCTTGATAATGTTTGATAATGACAACTAATGAGAATCCTTGTCAATGATTGCTATTGAAGTGTCTCATGTGGTAAGTATTTGTTTGAATGATAATGTTGTGCATTGGTAAGGTTGATGGAGTAGTTAACATGCTATCCATGATGCTAATTCAAAGTAACAATTTGTTATTGATACATGGTTGTTCAGTCAGTAGAATATGGTTGGCTGTGCTTGATACTAAGGGACTTTAGTACTGATATGCTCAATTATGATCTTCCCTCATTAAGGTCTATTTGCTTTGATTCCACAATGTCGGTACATGTTATCTTGATCCAAGTTGCTTCAATGCCTGTGTAGTTTCATGACAAGCCTTTACAGTGTCATATGACTTTATTCTTAGTGGTATTTCTATGACCTTATGGGTTAAGACTATTTCTAAGAATAATTTCATGCAATACTTTGCTAGGAGTTTGACTTCTATCACATTCTGAGTTCTTGGATTACTTGTTTTGAATTGGTTCAATGCAACATTGTTTTATTCCTTTGTCACTATTATTCTAAGGGGGAGAAGATGGTCTTTTTGTTTACATGGTTTTAGGGGGAGCGTCTTAGCATATTTATTCACCTCTGATGTTATCAATTGATATGTTTACTGTGTATGTATGATGCATTAATGTGGCAAGTGATTAACAAGCTTCATCTATTATTTTAGTTTGTGATCTCCTTTCATGTTATTGCACCATGGATTTACAGTGGCAGTTGGCATGGCACTTAATCTTTCATCTCTTGATGGATATGATTCTCTCTAGTTTGATGTTTTCATTTGATAGCTTGGTTTATGCACAGGTTTATATATGATATTGTTTCAGTTATTGACATTTTGTTGTTGGTATGCTAGATGAGGCCACTGGTATCATGGTACATTCTAATTTTTTACGCTGGAGTTGGTAATACTCTCTCACTTTACCTTTGTCATTGTTGTCAAAAGGGGGAGAAATTTTAGGTGTTATAGTGGTTCTTTGATGTACAATGATGTATGGTCATGATGTGATGATCTTACAATCTTATAGTGATTACAATGTCATATGCTCTAACAGTGATACTTGATGCTCTTATAGTGATGCTTGATGATGCTCATTACTGTTGTTTTCATCCTTCATTCATTTGATCAACTCTTCATGCTTGTTGTTCTGTTCCTAACAGTAGTTGAGTGGCATTTCAGTGTTTTGTGCTTGCCATTTCAGTGACAGTTCCTTGATACCTGATCTGTGGTTTGTAAGGTGATACATATTGTATTGTTTGATTTGGTAGTAGACAGGTAAGCAGTTGTTCAGTTGGCCCATTCATTAATTTTCTGTTTTACATCAATGCCAAAGGGGGAGTTTGTTGACCCCAATGGCAGTTGACATAGATGTCAAACTAGCATAGAGGTAGTTTGGCATGTTGATGCAGTTTGAGGTTGTTTGTGGATAACTCTTGCATAGACTTCACAGTGATTCATAATGTCCTGGTTCATATCACCTAAGTGATTCTTTGATATTAAGATATGTTACAAGTTGATAATATGACATTGGTTGTTTTAAGTTCATAATGTCATGATGGTACAAGGATCATACTTGTTTATTTAGCAAGGTCATCACTTTATTGAAGGGTTATTGATTTCATTTCATCTAAATTCAATGTTAAAAAGAGCATCATTTGGTTTTATATTATTGTCTTTATTTAATTTAATAACAATGTGAAAGAAAGGAATTCGAAGGGCACTTAAGTTATAACCTGACCAGCAGGTTTTGGGCATCATTAGCAGGTTAAATGTTGGCATTTGGAGAATGAATGTTTGTAACTTAGGGTTTGAATAGGTCACAAAGTCTATGAAGATTCGGTAATCATAAGGTGAATTTTGTTGGATATGACAAAGCTCAGCTTACTGTGAAAGTCTAAAAGGGAGCTTGACAGTTATTTTTGTCACTTGAAGCTTGAAGAGCACAACAAAACCTTGATTTATCGGCAGCTACAGGTGATATCTCTCCTTCTTGGGTGCATATTGAAGTTTTTCTTTGGTTATGTTTAGTTTTTGGTTAGGGTTTGCAAAGTAAACTATTATTGTTAATGATGATAAACCCATTCTTTGAAATGGTTAAGGGTTTCTTTTTGAACGACAGTTTGAGAAGGTTTTACTCATATGCATATGATGCTAGGGTTTCATACCATGGGTTTGGAAACAGTTTTAAAGACTCTTTGTTTACCTTGCTTCAAATGTGATTAAAATTTGTTAACTATTGTTGTAAAGGATTCTTTTGTTATTCTTCTTGGTGCAGTGGTTAAATTGAATAGTTGGAAGTTTAATGAAACCCTTGTGGTTAAGTTTTGTAATGATCTCAAACAAGTGAAGTTTTACATACTCAAATGGCTCTATCTGATCATATAACTTTGATAGTTATTGATTCAATTGAAAACTGCTACAGGCAGTTGGAAAAGAATAGTTACATGTACAAACTATTTAGTGAAAGGAAAGGAAACTGTTGATACAATATAAAATGGACAACAATACCCTGTTGAGATGTCGATGAGATTGTACTTTCATGCAATATCATTAAGATAGCAACAGTGTATCATTACAATATCATTCTTGATTTGTTGAGTTGTATGTGCACATTTATGGTTGTGATTCTTGAGTCTCAAATGAAATTAGATAGTCAAGATCTGCATTGTAATGAAATAGAGTAACCCTCTGAATCTTTTTAATCTATATTACAGTGATGTAAGATCATGTCAGTGAGACATAGAATGACATATTGCTAGTGAGGTAGATGTATGCCAGTAGGGAAGATGTATGCTAGTGAGGTAGTTTGTATAAAAGTGCCAGTGAGGCAGTGAGATAAGTCAGTGAGACAAAAAGCCAGTGAGACTCTATAATTGGTGTTATTCATGATTAAGCCAGTGAGGCAATTTCCAAGTGGTTTTTCATCCCTATGAGGGTTCTCAACTCATGAAATCTATTGTGTCATGGTCTCTATTATGTCATGGTCTCTATTGTTGTGTGATCCTTTTGTCTTTCATGCTTGAACATTCAATCTTATTTGTTGTTCAGTGCTTGATTTCTTGTTTTGATAAATCATACTATCAGCAAAATTACTTTGTGTTTTCAAGTTTGATAAGAAGTAAATAAATTTGTTTTTATCTACAACATTGATCCACCCAACCTCTCAGTGTTGTCTATACTCCAACAATAAGTAGGAGCATCTAGAGCTCTTGTAACAAATGTGATGGTTTTGATTTCATTCCCCACCATTGATTTCTAATATAAACCATGTTTCGATTTCATTCTACAAGTTTACAAGCACATGTCACAAATAATCTTTCTCGACCCACAATTTATTTTGGGTTGTGCAATTACATATTGATCAAATGGTTGATATTCCATTATGTAAATTTATATGTATCTTGTCTTTGAAAATATCTCCCCTCAACCCAAAATTTCTTTTGGGTTGTGTGATTAAATGTTGATCAACAACCCAAAATAAATTCTGGGCTAAGGAAACATTTTAAAAGAAAAGTGTTGATAACTTTGTGGAATGGAATACCAACTACTCAATCATAGGGAAATATAAGGTGTAGAAATATTCACACAATATTTTAGTCTTATTTTTATTGCATGATATCTTAAAAATGTTTAGTCCTTGTGAACTCCAATGGTTTCTCTATAGTGTATTTGTTCTTGTTGGCAAGGGACTTCACCCCTCAACCCCACTTGTATCAAAATGTGCCAAGGCCACTATTCCCAAACCCCATGATGGGGTGCTATGCACTCAACACCGCAAGGGGGCATTGCCCCCTTGACCCTATCAGTGGTTACCACCCTCAAACCCCTACTTTAGAATTATAAAAATAGAAAAATTATAGGGGGGATTGCACCGACAAATATGTTTTTTTAAGGAAAGATTCGCCATGGTAATTATAGCTAGTGTTCACTAGGGTTTGCTATTATTTTTAAAAAATTTCTAGTGATGTACAAATATTCACCTATGAATTTAAATTTTTTTAAAAGGAAAGATTCGCCAATCAAAATTAATATTTTTCTCAAAAAAGGGAAAGATTTACCATGATTTTATAATATTTTTTAGGGAGCTTTAATTAAAGTTACCACTGATATAGAAATGCTCCAATCATAATCATATTCACCATTAATATTACATTACCACCATTAATTTTGGGGCCATATCGCCATTGCTAATAAACTTGCACTTACTTTTAGGGCTATTTTTACTTTAAAATTAATATTTGGTAGGATTTGCCCCTTATACATTATATATAATTAGGTTTTGAAATAGTGAATATGTCTCTTTCTCTCTTTATTATTTGGCCTCTAAAACTTAGGGCATACAAGGCCTCAAATCTAATGATAATGAAGAATATAGGTGTTTAGGGTAAAATATGAAGAGGGTTTGATTTTAATGGTTTGTATTGATCCTCCTTTCACTAGTAAACATTCAAGGACTTTTAGTCGAGTAGAGGAGTCTACTACAGACTTTCCATCACTTGGAACATAGGGGAAGATTGGAATTATGTGATTTTGTTGTTCAATTAAGCCCAATTATGCTCAAAACCCTAATTTCATGAATTCGTAAACAAACTGACAAATTACAAAAAATGATCGCACACAGAGATAGATCAAATGACAATCAAATGCATATTAGATTTTGAATTTCAGTGTACAGAAAAGTCAAGTACGAATAAATAGGTGCCCTAGTCCAGTGCCACAATTTTCTTCAAGATCTGGGAATCTTATCTGCACCATGTTCCTACTGTTTCAAAGATTTTACAGTTACAGGATCTAGAGGAGTAATGAGTGGGCGTCTGAGTCCAGGTCCCTATTTTCTTCTTTGCTCTACAAATCTAATAGTCTACACTACTCTCCTACAACTCCACTTCTTTCACTTTTGCAACCTGTAACCTGCAATCATAGAAAAGTGGATTAGGGGTTGTGCTATTTAGAGGCTTGCCTCAATCAAGCTCTAGAGAGACATTCAAGTCTTTTGAACACCATTGTCAGATAAAGAGTGCGTATCCCTATAGGATAGAGGTAAAAATGCAAATGATAAATGATAGAAAACATAATTTATATCACCTTGTAGTGAAGATCTCATGGAAGGAAGATGCTCTTCATGCCATGAGGAGATGGATGCCAAATCTACAAATACAAACACAAGAACAACACAAATTCTGCTATGCAACACAATGAATTCCTTGAATCACTTTCACAAAATTAGAATGCTTATCAAATTTCCATCTCATGTCCATCTAGTTTACAAATGAATCATTAATCATGCTTATATATGCAACTACAAACATTCCCACTAAGAATTTCATAATTCAAACTTACCGTGTCGCCATAGGACCTAAATAATGGTCATAAACCAACACTTTGAAATTGGTCCTAACCTAAAATAGGGTAGGACTAGGGTGCAGGCACCCAAGTCCTCCCCCCTATTTCAGGTAGGATTTATGTTAAGTGTACCCCTTGAGTCCCAATTGCCATGAAACTTCAAGTTTTTCTCATCGGGAGTTATCGAAATCATGCAAGATGCTCTAAATGCATTTTAAAGGACCCAGGAGCTAAACCTTGATGGGCTGTAGAATTAGTCTCTTTTACGTTACTTTTTATACTCCAAAAACTTCTTTCATGCCATCCTTTAAGACATTTATCCATGTTTACACTATGATATGTTGACCTTCTTTATACTTCTAAGACCTAAACTTATAGTATTAATGTGGAATGTGATGATCATATTATCTAATGAATGAATTAGATATAGATATGTATAAAAGTATAAATAAGATGTTTTTATGGTTAGTCATGGAGAATGCTTGTGGTATATGCTTTTGGAAACTAATTTTATATGTAGAATTGGGCGTGTCATGATGAGATCGAGCATTTGTAGTAGGTTGCAGATAAAGGAGTTAATAGAAGTATGAGTTTTAACGCTAAGAATAGAGAGAGAGCTGAGGACAACTATGGAGCATTATGGATAGTAATACATTAAGGAGTGGATTTGTTTCAAATATGGTTATGGACGTTGTTCATGCATCATACTTTTAATTTGATTTGAATTCTTCTTCTTATAGTCAGTTAGAATAAGAATGTCATCTTGACTCCATGACCTAGTATCTAGGTACGGTAAATGATCAGAGTTAGTTAATTAATAAATAAGGCTCTCTCTCGATTTTGTATAGTAAGGGGTAAAATGAGATATATAAGGTAGTAGAGTCAAGTTGTTAGCAGTTCAGTTCGATTCAGTTATTATTTCCTTTTCTATGTGCAAAGACTCAAGCATGTTACATTTATGGAATACAATCTAGATATGACAGAAAAGAGATTTCATTGTTGAACACTTTGATATGAGTTGATTGTGTATGGAATAGGTTAAGCTTTGATATGTGTCACAAAGATACGTAGAATCTAGATTAGATTTTCTTTCAATTAAGGAAGACAGTCTCTTGAGCTAGCCACTCAAGGTACTGATTCTCTCCTTGTTTATTTCATCTCAGTTAATGTTGGTTTATTAGTTTTCTATTAAAACATATTTTGAATTCAAGTTGGTATAATGTTTTGATCAAATAGATATAGTTCATGAATGATTGCATAGTAGTGTCTTCACAAATCCTCTGGAGGTCAACAATTAGTTATTTCATTCTTGACAATTCAATTAAGTTAATTCTACAAGTTTCCCTATTGTAATAGTTATCTACATACTTTGTTGTAGGTACTCGTAGCAACTAGGATTTATAGCTATTTTCATTGTTTTATAATTCTGTCAATTCTAGCAAGATAGATTTGTTTGTTTAAAGTTAAGATAGAATAGTTGGGAACCATATGAGCCTTGGAGGCATATACTTTGCAAGTACCATCATAAGCTTACGCTCCTTGGTCGATAATTCAATGTAGGAATGCATAGTGATAGAGTGGACTGTTCAGATAGGTTTTCCCCTGAATTAGTTAAGTCTACAACACATTAGTTTTTCTCTACATTTTTGGTGTCGTTGCCAGGGATGGTGCTAACTTCTTAGGCACATTTTTGGTTTTTCTTTACATGTTTTCATAGTTTAATTATTTTCATGTTTTCTAGCATTAGAGCTAATCAAAACACCTTTTAGAAAACAATAGGCATTCTATTAACATTGTACAGGGCTATTGAAACATAAAAGCTCAATATATTGTATGCGGAGGTAGAGAGACGTTCGAGGAAGGTTCCTCCCATCAACTTCTCAAAACACCAAGGGTACAGCTGATTTTAACAACTACACAATAGGAAGTGCTGAAGGAGAGTTTCCTTTTATATCTTCATCAACACCCCCTACATCTCCATTAGCTTCCTCTGCTGCCACAAAGGGAACTTTCAGAATAATGGCAAAAGCAGTAGAGGATCCTCTATGACAAGCTACATTTGAATTCCCTAGACCAGACCTGGCACAAGCAGCTACCTTGAAAAATATACCACCATCTGCTTTGCCTATTTTCTATGGTTTGGTGACTGAAGATCTTGACACTTTCTTATTCGAGTTTGACATTCTGTGTAGGAGTTATGATTATACCACTAATCCTTATAGATTCAAGCTATTCCCTGCTACCCTAAAAGATGCTTCTTTAAGGTGGTTTATGGGACTTGGGAAAGATGCCATCCCATATTGGGATACCATGAAGACAAAGTTCCTAACAAAGTACAAAGACTACTGTAGAGGACATGACAGGAGGAGATATGACATCTTTAGGATGTCACAAAAGGAGGAGGAGCCATTAGAAGACTATGTGGAAAGATTCCAATTTGCCTTGAAGAAAAACCCTTAGAATAAGTTGTCCAAAGAATCATTGAAGCTAGTCTTTTTAAGAGGGGTCAATCATGATTGCATGGATGCCCTAAATCTCATTGGAACAGGGGATATCTCCCAATTAGCCTTTGAATATATTTGTACAGCTTGCAGGAACTACTCCAGGACTTTTTCTAGAAAACCCAGAGGAGAAATAATAGCTATTGTAGGCAAGTTAGTTAATGGAGTGTCTCGAGTGGAAATTAGTAACCTGCTGACCAATATGAAAGAAGATATCATTAGCCATATGGCTACACAGTTAGACACCCTCCACATTAAAAGGAAACAAGAAGAGGTAGATGCAATGCTCACTGAATACTACCCAAGCTATAGACAAAGGAAGGCCAACTGTAAATGCAAAAGGGTAGCCAGTATCCAGCAGGAGAAGATTGAAAGGCCAGAACTTCAACCATTCAAAGGTGACGATGGGCAACTATTTTTTATTGCTCAAAGGAGATCATGGAAGCAAAGGCAAGGTATGCCCCATGATCCACTTAATTATAATTCATCTTTTCTTGCTGCCAATCAAAAATTTTCTTCTTGGAATAACCAGCCTTGGCCTGCTAATCCAAATTCTTGGCAAAGCCCACCATGGTCTACTCCACAGGTAGGGTGGAACCAACAGTAACAATGGCCTCAACAGACTTTCCAAGGCCCTACCTATAATCCCCAGTGGCCTACTCAATAATAGCAATGGCAACCTCAATGAAACAAGGGCCAACCATGGCAGCCAATGATGGGTTGCTGAATTAGTCTCGTTTATGTTACTTTTTATACTCCAAAAACTTCTTTCATGCCATCCTTTAAGACATTTATCCATGTTTACACTATGATATGTTGACCTTCTTTATACTTCTAAGACCTGAATTTATAGTATTAATGTGGAATGTGATGATAATATTATCTAATGAATGAATTAGATATAGATATGTATAAAAGTATAAATAAGATGTTTTTATGGTTAGTCATGGAGAATGCTTGTGGTATATACTTTTGGAAACTAATTCTATGCAGAATTGGATGTGTTACGATGAGATCAAACATTTGTAGCAGGTTGCAGACAAAGGAGTTAATAGAAGTATGAGTTTCAATGCTAAGAATGCAGAGACAACTGAAGACAATTATGGAGCATCATGGATAGTAATAAATTAAGGAGTGGATTTGTTTCAAATATGGTTATGGACGTTGTTCATGCATCAAACTTCTAATTTGATTTGAATTCTTCTTCTTATAGTTAGTTAGAATAAGAATGTCATCTTGACTCCACGACCTAGTATCTAGGCGCGGTAAATGATTAGAGTCAGTTAATTAATAAATAAGGCTCTCTCTCCATTTTGTATAGTAAGGGGGAAAATGAGATATATAAGGTAGCAGAGTCAAGTTGTTAGCAATTCAGTTCGATTCAATTATCATTTCCTTTTCTATGTGCAAAGACTCAAGCATGTTACATTTATGGAATACAATCTGGATATGATAGAAAAGAGATTTCGTTGTTGAACACTTTGATATGAGTTGATTGTGTATGGAATAGTCTAAGCTTTGATATGTGTTACAAAGATACGTAGAATCTAGATTAGATTTTCTTTCAGTTAAGGAAGATAGTCTCCTGATTTGGCCACTCAAGGTACTGATTCTCTCCTTGTTTATTTCATTTCAGTTAATGTTGGTTTATTAGTTTTCTGTTAAAATGTAATTTGAATTCAAGTTGGTATTATGTTTTGATCAAATAGATATAGTTCATGAATAATTGCATATTAGTGTCTTCACAAATCCTTCGGAGGTCAGCAGTTAGTCATTTCATTCTTGACAATTCAATTAAGTTAATTCTACAAGTTTCCCTATTGTAATAGTTATCTACAGACCTTGTTGTAGGTACCCGTAGCAACTAGGATTTATAGTTGTTTTCATTGTTTTATAATTCTGTCAATTCTAGCAAGATAGATTTGTTTGTTTAAAGTTAAGATAGAATAGTTGGGAACCATATGAGCCTTGAAGGCATATACTTTGCAAGTACCATCATAAGCTTAGGCTCCTTGGTCGATAATTCAATGTAGGAATGCATAGTGATAGAGTGTACTGTTCAGATAGGTTTTCCCTTGAATTAGTTAAGTCTACAACACATTAGTTTTCCTCTACAAACCTTAAGAGGAAAAAGCCCCCAAGGTTACTTTTTATGACATAACATTTAGCCCCCACTTTAATGTATGTATAAATGCAAGGCCAATACATGCATTAAAATATAGTAAGAAAGCCCATTCAACACGCCAAGCACAAAGAAGACACGCCAATCATAGTGAAGATAGTAACAGGCATGTAAGACATGGAGAAGATAGTAACAGTCTTGCAAAACATGGAGAAGACAACATTGAAGACATGCAAAACACAGTGAATACAGTGATGATTTTCTTTTTCTTTTTCTCATTTATGAAATGCAGATACAGGTACAAGTAAAGTAAACACACCACCCATAGTACAGGAGGGACTCATCGCCACCAGTCTTTGAGACTACACATGGGGCAACACACATGCCAAACAAATCTTAGAGTGCAAGAGGGACTCATCATCACCAGTTTTTAAGACTGCACTTGAGAACAAACACACCAAACAAACCAAGCACACCATACATACACATGGAAGACACAGAGAAAACATGGTAGACAAGCGACAGAGTGTTCCTATTTCTAGGTTCATCACCATCTCAAGCACATTACAGGAACACACTGATGATTGGGCTTCACCACAACAATCACCGAAGACATGCTTAAGGGTTAAGTTAGTCACAGAACCGCTCCCCGCCTTTGCAAAAGACTTTTAGAAAATGTCAGGATATGAAATCTCCTCGAGAAATACACAATCCCCACCACCACATAGGGCTTAAGATAGAAATAATATGTGCAATATCCTCCCTTTGCAAAGGGCTTAAATGATTGCAATAGATTTCAAACAAATCTCATAGTGCAGGAGGGACTCATCGCCACCAGTCTTTAAGACTACACCTGAGAACAACCACAATTGCTAGCATCTACAATAGATGGCTTACCTTATATATGGCCCCACCTTAAGGTGGTTGATATTATGTACTGATATCAAGCATGTTAAGGTAGGTAGAAAACACACAAGGGAACACGGACTCGCACAAAGCCCATGCCCCCTGGAGGTGACATCTACTTTACGATGGCCAAATGTTCCCACAAAAACATTCCTGCAAGAAAAGTGTTAGCTCGTCTATGTAATCATGACAAACATCAATGCATATGATCATTCACACAAAGAGCCAAGATTGTACTATGAATTCAGAGACTGAGTATAACCATGAGGCTATACCACAGAAATCTCAAAACTGAGTGTAACCAAGGCGAAATTCAAATACAAACAAAGTGTACGAAGCAGTAGTATTGTTATGGTTTGTAAGTGCGATAAGACAACATCAAGATAACACAGAGTGATTCTACTAGCCAAGCATCAGATAATATATATCAACCCCATCATCATGTATAGACTTGGTCCATTTTTTGATTTCTCTCTGAAGGGACACTAGGTCCGTATCAGTATAATGTGTGTTTTTCATCATCTACCCGCTAGATGGAAACACTTGAGGAAGGGAAACCACAAATAAAGAGAGGAGAAACAAGTGCCTTAGGGACAATCACGTAGGAGGGTGCCCCCAAGTGACCAACCACAATGCTATGTCCATAAGACACAACACATAGCAATGAAAATAGGGGAGAAGCAATGTAGAAGAATGATGATACAAATAGAAGAAGGTCACAATAGAGGTAGTCTCCCAGTATCTTGGACCTTACAAGAGAATCAAGGGTCATCCTAGGAGGCCTAAACAACACATAACACATCACGGGGGAAACACAACAAGAGAGGTAAAGGGTTAGAAATACTTACCTATAGGGAACAACCAGTCTAGAATTTGGAACTTGTGAACATCTTGGAGAGATGCTCTATCAAGTTTTGTGCGAAGCTTGAGTGGTTCTTATGAGAGTTTTGTTTGTTGTTATGAAATACATGTAATGCTTGTTTCTCAGATCCTTGTTATGAAAAACATGTAATGCTTGTTTCTCAAATCCTTGTTTCTCAGATCCTTGTGAGGAGGAGAACCACTATTATTTCCAACTGATGATAATCGTCTTACTCATTTCCAATTTTTAGCTAGCTTTCTTTGTTGAGTTCATCTACCATAGTGACAAGAACTACCTTGTACTATCTAAATCTTTTCTTCCATTGTAGTCTCTTGTTTCAATTGTTGTATTTGTCTTTCTGATGCATTTTGGTTATCTCCTAATCCTTGTAAGGATAACGGAGGAGGAACTTCAGCATAAATACCTTTTCCCCGTGGACAAGATGGGTTAACCAACTTTTCCTTATCCACTTCTATCATACCCACGATGTTATCATAATCCAAGTAATCATCTTCTACTTCTACTATATTATGTTCCATAATATTGTTATCAGTATGCTTAGGGAAAGGATTAGTAAAGATTTGCAAATTATGATTCAGTGGAGAACCTGATTTATTGCCATAATCATTCACACCCGATACCTGTATAACATTCGAATCGATGAGGGCTTGTATTTCATGTTTAAGACGCATACATTGTTTAGTATCATGTTCTTGCTGTCGATGAAAATGACAAAAGGAATTAGCATCAAAATAAGGTCCTTGAATTTTATTAGGATCCAAAGGTTTAATCGAGGGAAGCTTTATAAGATTATTACTCATAGCCTGATTCATGATAGAATGATAGGACTCATATATTAGAGTAAATTTTCTTTGCTGATATGGTGCCTTCTTTAGATTAGTAATAGCAGACACTTGGGAAAAATTATTTGAATTTGGTCCGTTAACCTTGATGAAACTCTTATTATTCCTCTTAAAGTTATTTTGTGATGATCCACCCACGGATTGATCAACTTGAGCCGATGAGTTTTGATTTTCATACTAACTAGATGAAAGTTGATAATCATGAAGGGCAGTACATAAATGTTGAAAGGAGTTATACTTCATCAAGAGAATCTTATCACAGTTGTTAGATTGTAGATTTGTAATAAACACCTTCTGAACATCCTCATCCTTCATCTAATATTGAATTTGTGTATAGAGAGATTGATACCGACTAATAAACTCAGTTAACTTCTCTTTCAGACCTTGCTTGCAATGAACTAAATCAATCAAGGAGACCTGAGGTCCAATATTTGCTTGAAAATGTTGTAAAAATTAATCAACTAATTGTGAAAAAGAGTGTATTGAATTCGGTGGTAAAGAGAAAAACCATTCTAAAGTAGTATCTTTGAGAGATCATGGGAAAAATTTTGCTAACAAATCCTCTTCAAAATAGAAATGACTGCACATAGCCGTGAATGCTGCCACATGAGTATTAGGATCACCTTTTCCTACATATTTCTCAAAGCAAGGAGTCTCATACCTCTCAAGCATAGGAGTTCTCAAGATTGCATAAGATAGGGGATTATGAGCATGATAATTTGGTATATTAGGTTGTGAAGAATTCGTCAAGTTTGTCACTTTTTGTTGTAAAGAAATCATGCCCTGCAAAAGTTGGTTTAGGAATGGTATCATTGGGAGTTGCGGTTTGTTGTGAGGAATTAGAACCTAAGTGAGGAGGTGATTGAGCTTGAGTAGTGATAAGAGGAGGCTACGAATAGTTAAATGGTGGTTGGACATAGTGATAGGTGGAAGGTGGTTGTGAATAATTATATGTAAGGGGTGGCTGGGAATAAGTGGGATGGAGAGGTGGTTAAGAGTGATTATTCATAGAAGAGGTCCCCTTAGAAACTAAGTTCCAATAGTTGAATCCCACAGCTTTGTAATTTTGTGAATTAGTTCCATTAGATACTCCAATACTAGTGGTAGCATTACTACAGGCATTTGCATTAGTTGTTAAAATTGTCGATGTAAATGTAGATATTCCAGTAGTCAGTATAGGTGCCGATACTTGCATATGAGGTAGTGATGACATGTTTTTAATACCATTTGCACATTCAGTTGTCGTCATAACATTACTATGTACTATATGCATTAATCCTCAAACAACATTATTACCATCTTGTCCTTCTTTTATCAATTCTCTTACATGGTGAATCACAGGTACAACTTCATCCACTATCCTTTCAGTTTCAACAAATGCTTAAAAATCAGCTAACTCTTTATCTACTTTGTTTATTTGCTCATCAGGTACATGTGCGGCCACCTCAATAGTGTCATCAACATCATGAAATACTTGATCTTCCTGTTATGTCAGAAAATGTCCCCTTGGTGGCTTTTCCCTCTTAAGGTTTAGCTCCCAGGTCCTTTAGGATGCATTTAGGACATCTTGCATGTTAATTTGACATCTCAATGAGAAAACCCTGAAGTTTCATGGCAACTGGGACCTAGGGGGTACACTCGACATAAATCCTACTTGAAATAGGGGGGAGGACTTGGGTGCCCACACCCTAGTCCTGCCCTATTTTAGGTCAAGACCAATTTCAAAGTGTCAGTTTATGACTATTATTTAGGTCCTATGCCGACATGGTAAGCTTGAATTACAAAATTCTTAGCGTAAATATTTGTAGTTCCACATATAAGCATGATTAGTGATTCATTTGTAAACTAGATGGATATTACGAACTTGTGGCTTATATGAAAGTGATTCAAGGCATTCATTATGTGTTGCAGATCAAAATTTGTGTTGTTCTTGTGTTTGCATTTGTAGATTTGGCATCCATCTCCTCATGGCATCAAGAGCTTCTTCCTTCCATGAGAGCTTCACTACAAGGTGATATCAATTATGTTTTCTATCATTTATCATTTAGCTTTTGCCTCTATCCCACATGGATAGACACTCTTTATTTGACAACGGTGTTCAAAAGACTTGAATGTCTCTTCGGAGCTTGACTGAGGCAAGCTTCTAAACACCACAACCCCCAACCCATTTTTCTATTATTACAGGCTATAGGTTGCAAAAGCAAAAAAAGTGGAGTTGTAGGAGAGTAGTACAGACTGTCAGAATTGCATATCAGAGAAGAAAATAGGGACCTAGACTTGGGTACCCGTTCATTAGTCCTCTGGATCCCGCAACAGGAAAATCTCCAGAACAATAGGAACAAATTACAAACAAGGTTTCTAGATCTTGACAGAAACTATGGCACTGGACTAGGGTGCCTACTCATTAGTCCCTGACTTTTCCTCTTTCTGAACTTCAAAACCTAGTACGCATTTGATAGTTATTTGATATCTCTGTCTGTGATCATCTTCTGTAATTTGTTTTTTTATTCACAAATTTGCATAATTAGGGTTTTGAGCATAATTGGGCTTAATTAAACAACTAAATCATACAATTCCAATCTTCCCTTATGTTCCAAGTGATAAAAATCTTGTAGTAGGTTCTTCTACTCAGCTCATGTCCTTGAATGTTTAGTGGTGAAAGAAGGATCAATACAAATCAATAAAATAAACCCTCGTCACATTTTACCCTAAATATTTTGGTGAACCCATGTTTTTAATGAATTTTGCACCTTGACGAGTGTTGTACTTCAGATTTACATTCATTTCTTTGTTCATCTTATTGCATATGAAAAATTACAAAAAAAATTGAAAAATTTAAAAAAATTAGCATTTTTAGCTTGCATTTTCAAATAATTTGAATTAGTTTGCATTTAATTTCATTAGATTTTTGTCATTATCATCAGATCCAATTTAATTTATAGAAAATTTTCATTCATCATTCATTTAAATTGCATTTTCATGCTTAAATTGATAAAAATTACTTGAAATTGTGCATTTTTCCATATAACCTAGTTTCAGATTAGCTAGGGTTTGTAGTCAAAATCTTGTTTCAGATTTTAATACCATTTTAAAACACTCATTAGAATTGATTTCTAACTAAAGTGTTGCATCATAGTGGTTTTCTTACAAAATTTCATGCCTAAGGTTTGAAAAACCTTGATTTTTCACTAGATTTGGCCTTATTGTCTCTCTAGATTTGCACCATAGGTGTGTTGTAAAAGATTTTTCTGAACTAATTGGCTGTTATCAGGTTTATTATTTTCTTCCCCTCCTAAAATTCTTTACAACACCTTCTTATTGGGCCCTTAAAAATTTGGTGAAAATTTGCATATTTTGGCTATATTTTACCTAGGGTTTGACCTAGATTTGCACTCCAGGCGTGTCGTGATAGATTTTATGGCTTTAGGTGACTGATATTACTGCTATAATCTGATTCACCTCCTAAAATTCTTTACAACACCCCTTTTATTGGGTCTTTGCATTGAAAATTTGTGAAAAATTGCATATTTTAGTGTATTTTCACTAGGTTTTAACTTGTCATCATCCTAGGTTTGAATCAAAAGCATGTTGTGAAGGATATTATTGATTTATTGGACTGATATAAGAAATATTTTCTTCACTTCATAAAATTCCTTACAACACCTTTTCTTTCACTTATTTGCATTGAAAAGAGTGAAAAAAAATCAAGCATTTTGGATCTTAAACATATCCTGCTCCTAGGGTTTGTTCTATTAGTTTGTGCATTGTATGTTTCAGGCCCTTGCATGAGCCTTATGTACCACTTACCTAATAATAAATATCCCTCTAAGAAGAAGCAGAATACTCATGGGATCTAGTGCCCTTGAAGAAAATAATATTCAGACCTCTAAAAATCCATTGAATACCTTCTTTACAAAAGGAGAGACACAAATTTTGCAAGATATTATAGATCCTACAACCACTATGGATGATCAAGTATTTCATGATGTTGATGAAACTATTGAGGTAGTCACACATGTACCTAATGAGAAAATAAACAAATTTGATAAAGAGTTAGTCAATTTTCAAGCATTTGTTGAAACTGAAAGAATAGCAAAAGAAGTTGTCCTTGTGATCCACAACATAAGAGAATTGATAAAGGAAGGACAAGATGGCATTGATGTAATTAGAGGTTTAACACATATTGTACACTATAATGTCATGACGGTGATTGAATGTGTGAATGGTAACAAAAACATGTCGTCACTATCATCTCATACGCAAGTATTGGTACCTATACCGACTACTGGAATATCTACATTCACATCGACAATTTTAACAACTAATGCAAATGCTTGTAGTAATTCTACCATTGGTATTGGAGTATCTAATGGAACTAATTCACAAAATTACAAAGTCATGGGATTTAATTATCAGAACTTGATTTCTAAGGGAACCTCTTCTATGAATAGTTATTCTCAACCACCTCTCCATCCCACCTATTCTCAGCCACCTATTACCTATTAGCAACCACTTTCCACCTATGACTATGTCCAACCACCATTGAACTATTCACAGTCTCCGCTTATCACTACTCAGACTCAATCACCTCCTCACTTTGGTTCTAATTCCTTGCAACAAACTACATCTCCCAATGATGCCATCTTAGACCAACTTCTACAGGGCATGACTACTTTACAACAAAAAGTGACAAACTTGACAAATTTTTCACAACCTAATATACCAACTTATCATGCTCGTAATCCCCTATCTTATGCAATTTTGAGAACTCCTATGCCTGAAAGGTTTGAGACCCCTCACTTTGAAAAATATGGTGGAAAAGGTGATCCTAATACTCATGTGGCAGCATTCATAGCTATGTGTAGTGATTTCTATTTTGAAGAGGACTTGTTAGAAAAACTTTTCTCACGATCTCTCAAAGATACTGCTTTAGAATGGTTTTGCTCTTTACCTCCAAATTCAATACACTCTTTTTCACAATTAGTTAATCAAATTAGTTGATCAATTTTTACAACATTTTCAAGCAAATATTGGACCACAAGTTTCCTTGATTGATTTAGTTCATTGTAAGAAAGGTCTAAAAGAGAAGTTAATTGAGTTTATTAGTCGATATCAAGCTCTCTATGCACAAATTCAATACCAAATGAAGGATGAGGATGTTCAAAAGGTATTTATTACAAATCTACAACCTAACATCCATGATAAGATTCTCTTGATGAAGTATAACTCTTTTCAACATTTATGTACCACCCTTCATGATTATTAGCTTTCATATAGTCAGTATGAAAACCAAAACTCGTCGGGTCAAGTTGGTCAATCCATGGGTGAACCGTCACAAAACAACTTTAAGAGGAATAATAGGATTTTCATTAAGGGTAATGGACTGAATTCAAATAACTTCTCTCAAGTGTCTGCTATCACTAATCTGAAGAAGGCACCATATTAGCAAAGAAAGTTTACTCCGATATCTGAGTCTTATCATTCTATCATGAATCAAGTTGTGAGCAATAATCTTATGAAGCTTCCCCTTGATTAAGCATTTAGATCCTAACAAAACTCAAGGACCTTATTTCGATGCTAATGCCTTTTGTCATTATCATCAGACATAGATACTAAATGATGTATGCATCTTAAACATGAAATACAAGACATCACTGACTCGAATGTTATACAGGTATCGAGTGTGAATGACAATGGAAAAAAATTGGTTGCTCTGCTGAATCATAATTTACAAATCTTTACTAATCCTTTCCCTAAGCATACCGATAACAATATGATGGAACATGGTTTAGTGGAATTAGATGATGAGGATTATTTGGAATATGATAACATCATGGGTATAATAGAAGTGGATAAGGAAAAATTGGATAACCCACCTCATCCATGCAGAAAAGGAATTTATGTTGAGGTTCCTCCTCTGTCATCTTTACAAGGATCGAGAGATAACCACAATGCATCAGAAAGACAAATAGAACAACCGATACAGGTAATTATGACAAAATAAAAGAGCGAGATAGTACAAGATGATTCTTGTTACTATGGTAGATGAAATCAACAATGAAAACTCGCAAAAAAATAGAAAAGAGTAAGATGATTATCATCAGTTGGAAATAATAGTGGTTCTCCTCCTCATAGACAACAAAAGGTCTCGCTTACACAAGAATTTGAGAAACAAGCATTACATGGACTTTTTGACAATAAACAAGACTCTCAAAAAACCACTCTACCTTCACACAAAACCTGATCAAATACCTCTCCAAGAGGTTCACAAATTATAAAATTTAGTACAATGGTCCCTACTAGGTAAGTATTTCTAACCTTTTATCTCTTGTGATGTGTTTCCCCCATGATGTGTTATGTGTTGTTCAGGCCTCCTGGGATGACCCTTGATTCTCTTGTAAGGTCCAGGATACCAGGAGACCACCTCTGTTGTGACCCTTCTTCTCTTTGTATCATCATTCTTCTATATTGCTTCTCCTCTATTTTCATTGTTTTGTGTTGTGTCTTGTGGACATAGCATTGCAGTTGGTGACTTGGGGGTACCCTCCTACATGACTATCCCTAAGACACTTGTTTCTCCTCTCTCAATTTATTGTTTCCCTTCCTCTAGTGCTTCTATCTAGTGGGAAGATGATGAAAAACATATTATACTAATGCAGACCTAGTGTCCCTTTAGCGAGAAATCAAAAAATGGACCAAGTCCCTACATGACAATGGGGTTGATATAAATTATCTGATGCTTGGCTAGTAGAATCACCCTGTGTGATCTTGATGTTGTCTTATCGCACTTACAAACCATAGCAATACTGCCGCTCCGTGCACTTTGTTTATCTTTGAATCTCACCTTGGTTACACTCAGTTTTGAGATTTTTGTAGTATAACCCCACAGTTATACTCAATCTCTGAATTCGTAGTATAACCTTAGCTCTTTGTGTGAATAATCATATGCATTGATGTTGTTGTTTATCATGATTATATGGATGCTAACACTTTTCTTGTAGGAATGTGTTTGTGGGAACATTTGGTGATCGTAAAGTACATGTCACCTCTGGGAGGCATGGGCTTTACAAGAGCTCGTGTTCCCTTGTGTGTTTTCTTCCTACCTTAATGTGCTTGATATCGGTACCTAATATCAACCACCTTAAGGTGGGGGCATATATAAGGTAAGTTGTCTATTTTAGATGCTAGTAAAATGTGCTTGTTCTCAGGTGCAGTCTTAAAGACTGGTGGCAATGAGTCCCTTCTGCACTCTGAGATTTGTTTGAAATCAACTTGCAATCATTTAAGCCCTCTGTGGAGGTGGGATATCGTATTCTTTTTCTTAAGCCCTCTGCGGAGGTGGGGATGGTGTCTTTCTCATGGAGAGTGCACATCCTATTATTTTCAAAAAGTCCTCTGTGGAGGTGGAGAGTGATTCTATGACTAACTCAACCCTTAAGCGTGTCTTTGGTGATTGTTGTGGAGAAGCTCAATAGTCGGTGTGTGCCTGTAATGTGCCTAAGATGGTGATGAACCTAGAAATAGGAACACTCCATCGCTTGTTTGTTGTGTTTTCTCCGTGTCTTCCAAGTGTGTGTGTATTGCGTGTTTGTTCCCAAGCATAGTCTAAAGACCAGTGGTGATGAGTCCCTCCTATGCTTTGGGATTTGTATGGCGTGCTTGTTTTATATGGAATGTTTTTTCTCAAGTGCAGCCTTAAAGACTAGTGGCGATGAGTCCCTCCTGCACTCTGAGATTTGTTTGGTATGTGTGTTGCCCCATATGCACTCTTAAAGATCGGTGATGATGAGTGCCTCCTGCATTATGGGCGGTGTGTTTACTTTCCTTGTACTTGTATCTGCATTTCATATATGAAAATGAAAAAGAAAAAGAAAATCATCACTGTCTTCACTGCATTCACTGTATTCATTCTATTTTGCATGTCTTCAATATTGTCTTCTCTGTGTTTTGCATGACTGTAACTGTCTTCTCTATGTTTTGCATGCTTGTTACTATCTTCATTGTGATTGGTGTGTCTTCTCCCTGCTTGTTGACTATACTTTAATGCATGTATTGGCCTTGTGTTTATACATACATTAAAGTGGGGGCTAAATGTTACGTCAGAAAATGTCCCCTTGGGGGATTTTCCCTCTTAAGGTTTAACTCCCGGGTCCTTTAGGATTCATTTAGGACATCTTGCATGTTAATTTGACATCTCAATGAGAAAACCCTGAAGTTTCATGGCAAGTGGGACCTAGGGGGTACACTTGGCATTAATCATACCTGAAATAGGGGGACTTGGGTGCCCTCGCCCTAGTCCTACCCTATTTTAGGTTAGGACCAATTTCAAAGTGTCAGTTTATGACCATTATTTAGGTCCTATGCCGACACGGTAAATTTGAATTAGGAAATTCTTAGCGGGAATGTTTCTAGTTGCATATATAAGCCTAATTGGTGATTCATTTGTAAACTTGATGGATATTGCGAACTTGTGGCTTATGTGAAAGTGATTCAAGACATTCATTTTGTGTTGCAAAGAAGAATTTGTATTGTTCTTGTGTTTGTATTTGCAGATTTGGCATCCATCTCCTCATGGCATGAAGAGCTTCTTCCTTCCATGAGACCTTCACTACAAGGTGATATCAATTGTGTTTTCTATCATTTATCATTTGGATTTTGCCTCTATCCCACAGGGATACACACTCTTTATCTGACAATGATGTTTGGAAGACTTGAATGTCTCTCTAGGGCTTGACTGAGGAAAGCCTCTAAACACCACAACCCCCAACCCATTTTTCTGTTATTGTAGGTTACAGGTTGCGAAAGAAAAAAAAGTGGAGTTGCAGGAGTAGTGCAGACTGTCAGAATTGCAAATTAGAGAAGAAAATAGGGACCTAGACTCAGATGCTTGCTCATTAGTCCTCTAGATCCTGCAACAAGAAAATCTCTGGAACAACAGGAACAGGTTGTAGACACGTTTTCTAGATCTCGACAGAAACTATGGAAGATAGTTATTTTATATCTCTATGTGCACTCATCTTCTGTAATGTGTCTGTTTATTCATGAATTTTCATAATTAGGGTTTTGAGTATAATTGGGCTTAATTGAACAACTAAATCATACAATTCCAATCTTCATACAAGCTTTTCATCACTTGGAACATAGGGGAAGATTAGAATTGTGTGATTTTTTTGTTCAATTAAGCCCAATTATGCTCAAAACCCTAATTTCATGAATTCATAAACAAATGGACAAATTATGGAAAATGATTGCACATAGAGATATCAAATGACAATCAAATGCGTACCAAATTTCAAAGTTTGGTGTGTGGAAAACTCAGGGACTAATGAGCGGGTGACCTAGTCTAGTGCCACAGTTTTATTTAGGATCTGGGAATCTTGTCTGCAACATGTTCCTATTGTTATGGATATTTTACAATTGTGGGATCCAGAGGACTAATGAGCAGGCACCCAAGTCCAGGTTCCTTTTTTCTTCTTTTCTCTGTAATTTCGATAGTATGCACTGCTCTCTTGCGACTCCACTTCTTTCTCTTTTGCAACTTGTAACCTGCAATCATAGAAAAGTGGGTTGGGGGTTGTGGTGTTTAGAAGCTTACCTCAATCAAGCCCCAGAGAGACATTCAAGTCTTCCAAACACCATTGTCAGATAAAGAGTGTGTATCCCTGCGGGATAGAGGCAAAAATCCAAATGATAAATGACAGAAAACACAATTGATATCACCTTGTAATGAAGATCTCATGGAAGGAAGATGCTCTTCATGCCATGAGGAGATGGATGCCAAATCTGCAAATACAAACACAAGAACAACACAAATTCTACTCTACAACATAATGAATGCCTTGAATCACTTTCACAAAATCAAAATGCTTATCAAATTTCCATCTCATGTCCATCTAGTTTACAAATGAATCACTAGTCATGCTTATATATGCAACTACAAACATTCCCACTAAGAATTTCATAATTCAAGCTTACCGTGTCGGCATAGGACCTAAATAACGGTCATAAACTGACACTTTAAAATTGGTCACTTAACATATATCCTGCCTGAAATAGGAGGAAGGACTTGGGCGTGGGTGCCCAAGTCCACCCCCCCTATTTCAGGCAGGATATATGTTAAGTGCACCGTCTGAGTCCTAATTGCCATGAAACTTCAAGGTTTTCTCATCGTGAGTCATCAAAATCATGCAAGATGCTCTAAATGCATTCTAAAGGACCTAGGAGCTAAACCTTAAGAGGAAAAAGCCCCCAAGGTTACTTTTTCTGACATAACAATAAGTAGCATAGAGTTTCAGTACTAATATTATTTTAAAGTTTGCAAGGATAAGAAGTTAAGATCTTGTTTATAATTTGTGACAGGTATTCACTTTGGCAATGGCCCTTTTGTATGGTAAACTCCACCCCATATTACTACTATCTTAATATTTTTCTCTTATTTTGTGCAAATAGTAAGTAGGAGGATCTAGAACTCTTGTAACAAATGTGAAGGTTCTGATTTCATTCCCCAACATTGATTTCTAATATAAACCAAGTTTTGATTTCATTTTACAAGTTTACAAGCACATGTCACAAAAAATCTTTACTTAACCCACAAGTTATTTTGGGTTGTGCAATCACATTGATCGGATGGTTAATATTCCATTCTCTAAAGTTATATGTAATTGTCTTTTAAAATATTTCCCCGCAACCCAAAATTTCTTTTGGTTCATGTGATTAAACATTGATCAACAAGATAAAATAAATTATAGGCTAAGAAGACATTTTAAAACAAAAGTACTTATAACTTCGTGGAATGGAATATCAACCGTTTGATCATATGGAAATATAAGGTGTAGATTTATTCACACAATATTTTAGAGTCTTATTATTATTGCATGATATTTTAAAAATGTTTAGTCCTTGTGAACTCCAATGGTTTCTCTATAGTGTATTTGTGCTTGGTGGTGAGGGGCTCCACCCCTCGACCCCACTTGTATCACAATGCGCCAAGGCCAAATCCTGATGTAGGAGCATCACCCAAAACTATTGAAGTTGTTTTGAATTTCTTTGTTTTTGTAGGTTTATTTAGTTGTGTTGGAGTCCATGTTGACAGTTCAGTGATTCGAGATTGTCAAAAGTTCAAAAAGCTAAAAATAGTAACTTGCTATTTTTAGTAAGTTGGCCTATTTGGGTATGTATGGACCTGAAAATTTACCCCAAGAAGGGGAATTGTAAAAATAAGCAAATGGTGAAGAAATCATCTAAATAACATTTATAGTTTGAGAGATATTAAATTTTACATCTTGGAAAATCGTTCGTGATGAACTTCATATTTGAATTTGAGGCCTTTAGAAGCCTCGTTGGGGTTTGAAAAGTGGACAAAATGATATTTAGATCATTTTGTGTGTCATAGAGCTCTTCACAAGCTTTCCAATACCTGATTCTATTTGTCAATTAGACGCCTAGTTCAAAAGTTATGGCCCCTGGAAGTTGTGTTACAAAATTTCAAAAACTTTAAAAATTTCAGATCTCCAATTTCTTGGGCGGGAAAACGGGCAACTGGAATTGGCACCCAAAAATGGGAGTTACACTTTCTAGAACATTCGAGAAGGTAGTGGAGAAATGGCACGGACTATATTGGTGCCAAATAAAAAGGGGAAACGGAAAGGCTATGAAGGACAATTTCATATGTGTGGTTATGGCTTGGGATTGTAGAAATCTCTGATACATTAGGATTTTCTCTATTGTGAAACAATCCATGTTGTTGTAGCATGTAATGCTAGATTTTTTACTCCATTTTACTAAAGAAATAAAAGTTGCTTGATTTCATTCATCATAGTTTTGGTGGGAATCTTTGTTGTTGTTTCATGTGTGTGTGTTGGGTGGAGTAGCCCCTCATCATATCCCCAAACCCCATGATGGGGTGCTACACTCTCAACCCCGCAATGGGGCATTGCCTCCTTGACCCTATCAACGGTTACCTCCCCTGAGCCCCTACTTCAAAATTAGGAAAAAAAATTAAATAGGGGGATTAGACCAACAAATATGTTTTTTAAGGAAGGATTCACCATGGTAATTAATTTCCATAGCTAGTGTTCACTAGGATTTGCCATTGTTTTTTATAAATTTCTAGTGATGTGCATAAATTCACTTGTGAAATTAATATTTTTTGAAAAAAAAGGAAATATTTGCTAATCAACATTAATATTTTTTCAAAAAGGGAAAGATTTACCAAGATTTTATAAAAAATTTCAGGGGATTTTTATTAAAGTTACCACTGATGTAGAAATGCTCTAATCACTAATATCTAGTTTCTCCTTTGGGGATTCTCACTCAAAAGTTGCTCTTAAGTTGAAATTTTGTTGTTGTAGTTTTAAATGAGAGATTGTGAGGTCTTTTTAACGAGTTTTTGAAGGGATTTTGTCTTGGAAATGTAGCAGGACCTATCAATGGCAATTAGATGAGTTTTTTTGTGGAAATTTAGATTTATTAGACGCAAAGACTTAGTTGCAAGCCATTCACCCACCATGGAGGAGAAGTATTGAGGTTCAAAATGGCTCAATTACCTAGGACCACTTGGGAGAAAGGTTTTCCATCTAGGGGTGGTGGTCACTAAGATTGAAGAGATTTGAGATTTATGAACTAAGAGGTGGCTGTTGCATTGGAGTTAGGATGTACCATTTCATTAAATAGTTTGATTAAAATCGTAAAAAGATGTCAAGGTGAAGGGGTAAGGGGTTCATGCAAAGGAAAAAGATACCTAGGACTAGGGGTAAATAAAAATAAAAATTAAAAGGGGTAAACACATGAAAAGGGACAAGGTGACATATGCACACTAGGACATAGACTAGGAAAGACAATTAATGGGGCCTAAACACACATGTAACGATGACACTAAAATGAGTGCAAATGCAATAAATAAAATTACAAAGTATGCATTTTTAATCTTACACCAACATGATTTGTAATGCCTAGTTTTATAATGTATGATAATAGAGGCAAGCCTATACTCATTTATTATTTTAATGCAACATGTTTAGATTACACTTATGATGAGGGCTACTTGCTAAATTATTTTCACGAAGCTTAATATGTACACTTGGTTTTATTCATTACCTCATGCTTCAATTCATTCCTTTGGAGACTTAAGAAATCATTTAATTAAACATTATCAACATAATATTGGGCGTAAAGTGAAATATGTAGAACTAGCACACTGTAAGCAAGAATTTAATGGGACAATCAATGGTTACATTCTTAGGTTTCAAGTTGTGTTAGTTAACACAAGTTATCAACCATGAAGCATTGAGATTCAAGGTTTATTTATTGATATTCTCATTCCAATCATCAAAGAAAAAGTTTTCAATACATAATTCATTTTCTACGTTATGTGCTAGTATATGCCACCATGAGCTTAAATTGTTTGAAAATAGTCTCCTTTGCTATAGTGTCTTTAGCAAGTTCATGATTCCCATAAGTTTCAATTAAAAAATTAAAATTTGTGTAATGAGGATGGATTTAAACACAATAAAAATACCAATGTCGTCAATGATTCTCATGTCAACACCATTCAACTAAAACCAAGATAGCATAGCAAGTTTATTATATTGGTAGATCATCAACATATTGTGTTACAATAGATTTTGGAACATCAACTTATCACCTTACCTCCCACCCAAAATACATGTAGTGATGTCCCACAATATTTCAATTCTAATCCTTTTTGTGATTGTCATCAAACACATAGACACACCATGGGTAGGTGTATAACACTCAAACACAAGATACAAGATCTGACTAGAAATAGAGTGTTTCAAGTAGAGAAATGAAAATCTCAAGATATACATTGATCCTTCCTCCATGCATCAAGTTTATCAATCTAATCAAGAAAAAATGGATGATGAGGGTTCTTCCAATGCTAGTTATAATGATTATATCAGTTTTATGGTAGCATCTAAGGATATGCCTTGTACATCTCAAATAAATATTTCAAACAAAGATTTCAAATATGATGACGATGAAGTAAAAATTCACAATGAGTATTAATAACACACCATGGTGTGGAATGATGATTGACTCTATAACTCTAATGAAAATTTCAATAGAAAGAAGGGTACCTCAAGAGATTCATTATGAGACAAAAGTTACAAATGATACATCTTTAGTTATACATTCTCATGGTGGTGCTCAAAGTGCTAACAAAGAAAAATTTATCAAAAATATAAAAAAATACATGTAAAAATAAAAGTGACAACATCTCATCTTGCTTTTGCAATGATAACATCAAAATTGTCACATTTATATACCACTTTGTTTATAGAGAGACACTTCATGATCATACATCATCACCATCACTACTTGCATCATTGAATCATAGAGGACAACTCCATAGGGGGCATTTGATTCCTTTTACATAGTTTGCAACATTTTTGATATTGACCTCTACCACTTGAGTACACCCACATTATGGTTTAGCTTCTTATTTGTGTCTTGTTGTCACTAAATAATGCACCCTTTCTAAGTTGTATAGCTCAACTTACTAGTGAAACATGGGGACTTTTCCAAGTTTGTGGGTCATTGATGCAGAGGCATCCACACTAAAACTTTAACACACAGCATGGATGTCCACAACCCTTCATCATCATCATCATATTTTCCTTAACACTGTCAGCATCATCACATTTACTCTGCCGACCGATATCCTCCTGATGACAAGCCTTCGCCCTTTCGCCTGTCAGCAGCATCATCATATTCGACTATCGGCAGCATCATCATATTCGGCAAGCGCGAACATCCTCCTGACGTCCACTGTTCACCTTACCGACAACCTCTACCTTCACTATCTTCAGCATCATGATGTTCAACATCATGTTCATCAGCAGGATATAGAACATCCGGTTCCCTCCTTATATCTTGATGATGATACCCAACTTCACGCACCTCTCCTTCGATGCTTACGTCACCCCAATATCCTGATGACGATTATCCTGATGACGATGACGTCATATGCAGTTCCTCAATATCCTGCTACTCCGCAATATCCTGATGACGTATATCCTGATGATGATGACGTCATATCCTGCTGTTGGCCAAACTTAACTTTTTTTGGCCTGCGATCAACCTGATCTTCTACCTTATGCCGATACGCTCCTCCTCGGCAACTCCTGATGATGATCACCCTGACGTTCATTCACTTCATACAATCGATAGCATCAGGATATTGCGAATATCACCCTATGCAAATTTATCCTGCTGTCGCTAAGTGCTTAGGCATCGGCATAAGTTATCAGCATAAAGTTTGTTTAACATCATCAGGATGTTTCAAGATGACTGGGTAAGTCATATCATGATGCTGTTGTTTGTATAGTCGGCTATCGGGGCATCAAAGGGAAGGTGCTGAAGTTGTCGTCATCAGGATATTTGGAGCAACCGGATATTTCATATCCTGCTGACGAAGGTGGTGTTGAATATCATGATGATGCCGATAGAGTTTGGCACTAGATGAACAGTGAAACAGGAGGATGTTTGCGCTTGTTGAGTATCATGATGATGATGACAGGCGAAAGGCGGAGGAAGTGAACAGTAGTCGGCAGGAGGATAATTGTGCTCGTCTGAAATATGATGATGCTGTTTGTGTTTGCAGGAAATGATGATGATGATACTAAGCCGATAGGAATTTTTAACATGCTGATTGTGTTATTGACTCCTCCTTCCCATTTGTAAGCTCCCGTTGCGTTTTACCTCTGCATCCACACTAAAACCTTAACACACAGCATGGATGTCCGCAACCCTTCATCATCATCATCATCATATTTTCCTTAACACTGTCAGCATCATCACATTTACTCTGCCGACCGATATCCTCCTGATGACAAGCCTTCTCCCTTTCCCCTGTCAGCAGCATCATCATATTCGACTATTGGCAGCATCATCATATTCGGCAAGCGCGAACATCCTCCTGACGTCCACTATTCACCTTATCGACAACCTCTACCTTCACTATCTTCAGCATCATGATGTTCAACATCATGTTCATCAGCAGGATATAGAACATCCGGTTCCCTCCTTATATCCTGATGATGATACCCAACTTCACGCACCTCTCCTTCGATGCTTACGTCACCCCAATATCCTGATGATGATTATCCTGATGACGATGACGTCATATGCAGTTCCTCAATATCCTGCTACTCCGCAATATCCTGATGACGTATATCCTGATGATGATGATGTCATATCCTGCTGTTGGCCAAACTTAACTTTTTTTGGCCCGCGATCAACCTGATCTTCTACCTTATGCCGATACGCTCCTCCTCGGCAACTCCTGATGATGATCACCCCGACGTTCATTCACTTCATACAATCGATAGCATCATGCTCATCTCCATCTACCCGGATGCTGATGCCCGAAGCGACTGTAGGATATACGCAGAAATATCCTGATGATACCGTTTTGACAAACTTCCAACCTTAGCGAATTTTCACTTCGCCGATCCTCCTGGGATGACCTGATCTACTCTCAGGGTGATCTTCCAAACTCTTTCAGCTCGACCTAGCACATGCCCATGCTAGGGTTCTCAACACCTCTCGACCGCGATCCTGCACACCTGCATGCAAATAGAAAGCAAACTAAAACCTAACCTACTGTACATAACCATTCCACCGATTCGACGAATCAACCAGTGGAATGGATCAGCGAATCCATGAAACCACCCAAAACAGCAGATCGATTACGCAAAGGAGATCAAACTGAAGATGAACACAACAGGATCTCTTATTGATTTCAAAAGATGCAATTACAATGATCAGTCTCTCTCTCTGTCTCACTCTGTGAAACCTAGCTCGATGCAATACTATATCTAAAATCAACCGATCCTCCTGCATATATAGGATCTCTGGCGAGTACTACTGACCCGACTCCAAGCGGCTGGGAAATCTCTCCAGGCGGCTGGGAGATCCAACCGGTCCTGCAGCATGACAACTGTCTAACAAACTAACTAAAAATAGAAAAGCATGGTCAGCATGATCTTAGTATGGTCAGCATGACCTTATTACATGCATTTGGTCTTATCAGACCTTCTTGGAAATAGTAACAAGACTCAAACTAACTAACTGCCTCATGGAGGCCAGCTGTCAGGTAGGGGCTCCTGCACCATACTCCCCAACAGAAAAGAACTCATGTCCCATGAGTTTGGGTTGTGGAAGTCCTCCACCTGTACACTTTGTCATGTCAGTGTTCTGACCTGTTCCAGCTTTATCCTCTGCTGGCTCTTGGCTGCTCCAAGACTTCTGAACTGTAACTTGTCTTCTGGCAAGTAAATCCTCATGCCTATCAATGTAGGCCTTTCTCTCACATACCTTGTGTTTGTCAGGTTGTCTGACCAGAACCTCTGTCTGAACTGCCTCTTGAACTTCTGCAATGTTCAACTCTGTCTTCCTTTCAACTTTTATAGGACAAACAATAGTCCCAACTATGACAACATCCTTGTCATTCCTCTCAACTGGTTGCTGTTTGCAAACCTGTTTCTGCACCTGCTGCTGACCTTTGTCAGTCAAAACTAAAACTTTCTGCACCCTGTTGTCCTTAACAACTTCTTTTCCTGCAGTATCCTCAACTGCCTTTATGCCTGCTCCTATAGGCATCTGCACAAACTCCTTCTTTCCCATTAGAATGATTTTGGCTGCCCCCTGTGCTGCAGCATCTGCCTGCAATGGCATCAGCATAATAGTGTTCCCATCTTTCTTGATGGTGTAGGTATTAGCATACCCATCATACAGTACCTTTCTATCAAATTGCCATGGTCGACCCAACAGTAGGTGACAACATTCCATGGGCAAAATATCACACAAAACCCTATCATGATATGCTCCAATCTGAAAATCCACATATGCCTGTTCATAGACAAAAAGTGATTGACTATCACTCACCCAAGATGCCTTGTAAGGGTGATGGTGTGGAATCCTTTCCAAACTCAGTTTATCCACCATTTCCTGAGATACCATGTTGTCTGTTGAACCAGTATCAATGACAACCTTACATACTTTACCTTTGCTCTTGCATTTGGTCTTGAAAAGAGCTCTTCTTTGCATCATATCCTTTGATGCCTGCAAACTAATTCTCCTTAGCATCAATGCTTCTCCATCCTCAGGATATGCATAATGGTCAGGCTCCTTATCTCTTTGATAAGTGTTTGAACTCTGCATGCTTTGCTCTACTTTCTCTTCTTGTACAAGTTGTACTCTCTTGTCATTTGTTCTATCATTTCTGGATGATGAACCTTTGTTTTCTGGACATTTGAAAGATGGATGACCAAACTCACCACAGGTGTAACATTTGCCTGAAAATGTAGTAGAACCTCTACCACCTCCAAATCTGCCTCTATTACTTTTCCATCCACCTCTGAAATCAGACTGTCCCTGTCCTTTACCAGTGTCTTCTTGACCCTCATTGGTTTGCTTTTGTGTAGGGGCTGCTCCTCTTCCCCTCATATTGTTTCCTCTTCCTCTCATGGACTTATCTTGTCCTCTATTCATCTTTTCTTCAATCCTGATTGCCATTTGATAACAATCCTCCACATTCTTAGGGTTAGCTAAAACTAACTCATCCTGTATGTTCAATCTCAAACTAGCCAAGTACCTAGCCACCTTTTCTACCTCATTCTCATGATGACCAGACCTCATACTCAATTTATAAAACTCCTCAGTATATGCCTTCACATCCATTTCCTTCTGCCTTAAAAATTGCAGCTTCTTAAACATCTGAACTTCTTAATCCCTAGGCAAGAATTTACCTTTGATCCTTGCTACCATTTTATCCCATGAAGTGATCTTTGACTTCCCTTGTTTCCTTCTCTCAGATTGTACATAATCCCACCATACCAAAGCATGACCTCCTAACTTGGTCTTTGCAATCTTTACCTTCTGATCCTCAGCAACATCTTCACATTCAAAGTGATTATCAAGTGCAGCAACCCAATCCAGCAACTCATCTTCATTCAAACTTCCATTATACTTGGAAACATCAACCTTTACCTTAGGTTTATCACTCTGTACTGCCTTTAACAGTTTTGCAAGTCTCTGGTCTTCAGCATCCAGATCTTCAGCTACCTCTTCATACTCTTCAACAGCATCCTCATCTTCTTCAGACTCACTGTCTTCCACTTCCCTCTTTTTGTTCTTTTCCAGGGCTACAAGCCTGGCTTGAAGTGCTTCAGCAAGCTCCTTCATCTTCCTCATCTCTCTAGCATGTTTTTCCCTCATCTCCTGCAATTCCCTTACAGTACCACTACCTTTCGGAGGCATTTTGTCAACCTCTCACTCCTCTACCCCTGTCCTTTCGGTGACAGAATCAACACATAACAGCCCAGACCTTTTGCTGAGCTCTGATACCACTATGATGCAGAGGCATCCACACTAAAACCTTAACACACAGCATGGATGTCTGCAACCCTTCATCATCATCATCATATTTTCCTTAACACTGTCAGCATCATCACATTTACTCTGCCGACCAATATCCTCCTGATGACAAGCCTTCGCCCTTTCGCCTGTCAGCAGCATCATCATATTCGACTATCGGCAGCATCATCATATTTGGCAAGCGCGAACATCCTCCTGACGTCCACTGTTCACCTTACCGACAACCTCTACCTTCACTATCTTCAGCATCATGATGTTCAACATCATGTTCATCAGCAGGATATAGAACATCTGGTTCCCTCCTTATATCCTGATGATGATACCCAACTTCACGCACCTCTCCTTCGATGCTTACGTCACCCCAATATCCTGATGACGATTATCCTGATGACGATGACGTCATATGCAGTTCCTCAATATCCTGCTACTCCACAATATCCTGATGACGTATATCCTGATGATGATGACGTCATATCCTGCTGTTGGCCAAACTTAACTTTTTTTGGCCCGCGATCAACCTGATCTTCTACCTTATGCCGATACGCTCCTCCTCGGCAACTCCTGATGATGATCACCCTGATGTTCATTCACTTCATACAATCGATAGCATCATGCTCATCTCCATCTACCCGGATGCTGATGCCCGAAGCGACTGCAGGATATACGCAGAAATATCCTGATGATGCCGTTTTGACAAACTTCCAACCTTAGCGAATTTTCACTTCGCCGATCCTCCTGGGATGACCTGATCTACTCTCAGGGTGATCTTCCAAACTCTTTCAGCTCGACCTAGCACATGCCCATGCTAGGGTTCTCAACACCTCTCGACCGCGATCCTGCACACCTGCATGCAAATAGAAAGAAAACTAAAACCTAACCTACTGTACATAACCATTCCACCGATTCGACGAATCAACCGGTGGAATGGATCAGCGAATCCATGAAACCACCCAAAACAGCAGATCGATTACACAAAGGAGATCAAACTGAAGATGAACACAACAGGATCTCTTATTGATTTCAAAAGATGCAATTACAATGATCAGTCTCTCTCTGTCTCACTCTGTGAAACCTAGCTCGATGCAATACTATATCTAAAATCAACCGATCCTCATGCATATATAGGATCTCTGGCGAGTACTACTGACCCGACTCCAAGCGGCTGGGAAATCTCTCCAGGCGGCTGGGAGATCCAACCGGTCCTACAGCATGACAACTGTCTAACAAACTAACTAAAAATAGAAAAGCATGGTCAGCATGATCTTAGTATGGTCAGCATGGCCTTATTACATGCATTTGGTCTTATCAGACCTTCTTGGAAACAGTAACAAGACTCAAACTAACTAACTGCCTCATGGAGGCCAGCTGTCAGGTAGGGGCTCCTGCACCAGTCATCTACAATGGAAAAGTACCACCAGAGAGGGTTGGTTCCCTTGGATTTTATCACCTAACCTAGAATACTTACTGTTGTTTTATTGAGAAAAGGGGATAAAATGACAACTGAAAACTAAAATCTATGGAGGTGATGCACCAAAAATGTTATGGAGACTTATACTACAATTTTGACACCTTAATTGCTCAGTAAATGAGTTTAAACCATATACAGCTCAGGTCTTATTATGTTTAGACAATAGTATTTTATAGGAAAGTTGATATTTTCTCAGTTTCTAGAAGGAAATCCAAATGTTTTCTCAACTAAAATCTATTAAAATAAAAACATAACTATTACCTGCCCAACCATGTATATTTTTGCTTGAAGAGGTTTGAGACTGAAGTGTAACTTGAGGATTTTTTTGCATTTGTTATCATAGAAAATACATCAATACTCATGAATACCCACAACAAAACATATCTGATAAGACAAAATACTCATTTTATTGATAAAAAAAAGTCACTTACAATAGTGTACAAGTCTAAAAACAGTTTTATATTCTTACAAAATCCAAACTTACAATGATATTCTTGATGAAAACTATCTTTTTTTGAGTGGCAATACTAAGTTCTCCTGAAAAATCACACTAGAAATAACTCCAAGAGCTAGCCTAGGCATCCCATTCTCATGCCCAACATGGGAGAGAAACTAAGAAGAAATCTAGGAAAGAAAATGAATGTCTTTGCTAGGTCAAACTAAGTTTTATATTCTTGCAAAATCCAAACTTACAATGATATTCTTGATGAAAACTATCTTTTTTTGAGTGACAATACTAAGTTCTCTTTAAAAATCACACTAGAAAGAACTCCAAGAGCTAGCCTAGGCATCCCATTCTCATGCCCAACATGGGAGAGAAACTAAGAAGAAATCTAGGAAAGAAAATGAATGTCTTTGTTAGGTCAAACCTCTCTTTCTAGGCGCCCAAGAAGATTCCTGAATGTTGCTTCTCCTTGAAATGTTGAAGGGATTGAAGTTGAGGGTAGTGGTTGACTTGCTCTAGCTCCTACAACCTTGCTCTAGCTTTGTATGTTGCCTTTAGAGTTCCTAAATTCTCTCAAACTATTGTCTTTGTCACTCCAACTGCTCCTACATGCTTGGGAAAAGGTCAAAACTACTCCAACAGTCCCTAATGCTATCATAACTCTCCAAAACTGCCTCATAACTCCTCTTAACCCATGCTATTGATTAATATGACATGTGTTTCTACTGTTTAGATGAATCATGACTCCATATGGGTGTGTAAGGCAAGAAAACTACCTTTTTTGGGGTCAAAACTACTCGAAACTATGCATTCTTAGCTTGAAAACACTCCATACTACATTGAAAACCAACATCTGACTCATCCACCTACACAATAAATGCACAAAAACATCTTCTAGCTAGGAGTTGACCTGATCCTGTAATAGTGGCGAATTGATTTTCATTTTATTTCTTCTACCTCTGACTTTACTTATGACCTTTATTTTTCCTTATCAACAAAATTTATCCATCGCGAACCATTCTTTTTGTTCTTGTTAGCAAGAAATGCAGAGGCATACCAGTCTAAAGATCCAATCCTTAGACAAGTCTTTGTAGTTAGTTTATACCCCAGTTAGGTAGCTAGAGATTGACAACAAAACATACAGAATAACAGAACAAAACATCACATATACATCATAAAAGGATAACACACATAATTACCCGATACTAGTAGACTCCACACACACACAGATATATATAGGTAAATACCATCTAGGGGATGGCTCCTATATTCTATATCAAAGGATAAAGCAAAAAACTAGCTGCTATATCAGCCTACATATTACTTAGCATGGCCATATTGGTGTGTAGTATAAGATATCTATGTAGTTACTGGTTGTTATATCAGCCTATATATTGGATAGCAAGGCCATATTGGCGTGTTGAAGATAGCTATAGAGGTTACATTAAATCATTCATAATAGCCATTATGCCTTCAGCGCATTCATTCAAACGGGCAATCTATTATGGAGAAAAAGCATTATCTTTTCCCTGAGTTTGGATCCAGAAAGGTTGCATTTGTTTACACTTGAAGCTGGCTTTGTATGTTGGGGTGTTCATGAGATGTCTTTGGAAAGAATTGCTTCCACCGGGGGCGATATAGTGTCACCGTTAAATAGTACCCCATTTGAGTATGAGTCTGACGATGCCCCTAGATTAGCAAGGAAGTCAGCCACACCATTGACCTCCCTATAAACATGCTTAATAGAGTATTCTTTTAAGGAATCTAGGGAACTACTGATTTTTATCAGCCAGTTTCTAAGTTTCCAATTTTGGACTGAGATTTTACTTACTGCATTTATGCAGAGCATTGAATCTCCTTCTATGTCAACTGTATCTATTCCTTTTTCTTTACACAAATCTAGGCCATTTGCCAAGGCTTCCATTTCTACTTCATTGTTGATGGCTATCCCAATGTTTTGAGACATAGCCTGGTAACATTCACCTGCACTATTTCTTATTATGCAACCTATACCTGCTTGTCCTAGATTACCTTTAGATGCTCTGTCAAAGTTGAGCTTGAAATGATTTTCGTCTAGCAGTATCCATCTAGCTTTTCTTCTCTGATTTTTCTGTGAAGAGTTGTCCATTCTTGTTGCTTTTAGGGCTGGCCATTTTTTCTATATGACTTCATCCCATTTTGTGAAGCGAATATCCTTCCCTCTCTTCGGCCTGGCATTTACTATTTCACAAATCCTTACTTCTAACTTTTTGATAATTTCCATCACTGGTGTTTCTGTGCCTTGAAATAATATCTGATTCCTTTCTTTCCATAATTTCTATGTTACCATTGAAGGGGTCGCGATCCATATATTTGCCCACACCAAATTTGACTTTCCCAGTGGCCAGCTTTTAGAAAACTTTAGAAGATCATTTTGTCTTGGCGTTGACCACCCCAAAGATTGTTGAAGCCAATTCTAGCATTCTGAGGCTTAATGATAGTTCAGCATGATGTGATCAGAGCTTTCCTCATTTTTGTAACAGAGAGGACACCGGCTTGGGCCCTAAATGCTGATTTTGTGCAATCTATCACCTGTCAAAATCTTTTTATGTAATGCTGTCCAAAATAAGGCTCCCACCTTTGGAAGCACACTGGAGTTCCAGCAGAGCTTATACAGCCAATCTCCTATTGTTCCCTTCAAAGTTTGTATGTCGTAGCCCAACTTGACTAAGTATTCTCCTGATTTTGAGCCTATCCAAATTATTTCATCTTCTATATATGAAATAAGTAGCTTCCTAGGATCCAAGATTGTCCTGAGAAGTACAACATCTTCTTGTGGTATTCCTAGCGATTAATTAATCACTAAGATACCTTATTGTTCCCTGATTCTCCCCATCTATTCTCTGTTACTAAAGGTATTGAAAAGAGCTTCCTGCCCATTCCATGAGTCTAGCGACAAGTTTTCTTTTTGGCCATTTCCTATCTTCCACAATAGGTGGTTAGTTATTATGTTCCTACTTTCCCAGATAAATTTCCAAACTGGTGAGCCACCCTGTGAATTTTCGAGTAAGAATCCTCTCAGGGGCATCATTATCTAAGTATTTTTTGTGAATGATTCTGCACCATAGTTTGTTTGGCTAATGATAGATGCACCATGAGAGTTTTTCCCCGAGCACTAGGTTTTGAGGAAGTAGTTTCTTGATTCCTGCCCCTTCCTGTACTTCACTTTGGTAGGTGACGTCCCAATTTACTAGAGGATCCACTTTTCCTCCCTCGCACCTTCCCACAAAAACCTTTTCATGAAGCCTTCTGCCTCGTTAATTGCTTTGTTGGTTAAGCCTATGCAAGACATAAGATAGATTGGCACTGTGAACAAGATGGACTTGATCATTAGGATGCGTCCTGTGAAGGACAACCATTTCATTTTCCATGCTTCTACTTTTGATCTGCACTTCGCAATGGTGTCTTGCCAATGTTCTGTTTTGCCTATGCCTTTGAAGAGTGGAGCACCTAGATGTTTGGAAGGGAGGGCATCAATCAAATGTATATATCCAGTGTTCAGCCTCTGGAATAGTTACATATGTGACTTCTATGTCATGTCTTACATCAGAATATACTCTTATTCTCCTATCATACTTGCTTGCCTACATTATACTACTCCTATCTATATATATTATGTCTATTACATCAAGGGGGTGTGTCTTCTGTCAGCCTCTGGCCTTCGGATATTGTGTTATCTCCTTCAGTCGACTTTGTTCTATGTCAGGTAACTTGCTAACATCATTCCCCCCACAAAATTATGTCTTGTCCTCAAGACATGTCTTGCTTCGGCTTGTAATATTTCTTGATTCTAGCACCATTAACATATCCAGCTGACAGTTTGCCCTCCACGATCCTTAGTCTGACTGCTCCAAAATCTACAAATTCTTCAATATAGTATGGTCCTAGCCACCTTGTCTTCAGTTTACCTTTCTTCTTAAACTTGCTATCATACATGAGTACTAAATCACCCTCTTTGAATGTCTTGTTCCTCAAGTTTTTGTCATGTCAGGCCTTCTATCTATTTCTTTCCAAGTTAATATTATAAGTTGCCATCAATCTATCCTCATCTAATTTCTCCAATTCTTCAATCCTCTGTGTGAGAGATTCTTCTTCACCCAATTTGAGAGTCCTTGCTATCCAAAAATTTGGCAATATGAAGTGTACCAGTATTGTAGCACATATACCAATTCATAGGGAGTGAACTTAGTGGTTCTTTTGAAGGTTGTCCTATATGCCCATGGTACCAAAGGTATTTTTAGGTCCCAATCTGTTTTATTCCAACTGTGCATCTTTGTCAATGCTACTCCAATGATCTTATTCAGGGCTTCACTTGCACCATTTTCTTGTGGATGATTTGGGGAACTCCTATTGTGTGTTATCATGAAATTGTCTAGTAGCTATGAAATCATCTTGTTTACAAAATTTTTGCCTTGATCACTTGTTATGCTCAATGGACAACCAAATCTAGTAATTATATTTTCGTAGATGAACTTGGTGGCAGTTTTTGTTGTGTAGTCTCTTGTTGTTTGTGCTTCAGCCCACTTAGTTAAGTATTCTACTCTGGTAATGATGAATCTCTCTTTAGACTGCTTTGCTGGTGGATTTATACGTTTAATGAAGTCAATGGCCCATTTCTGAAAAGGTAAGTGTGTTGAAATTGGTCTTAGTGGCATTTCATCTCTTGTAGTAGGTCTTCATGTTCTCTAGCAAACATCACAATTCTTCACATATCTCTTTGCATCTTTGAAAAGTGTAGGCCACTATAACCCAACTAGTTTGATTTTCCTTGCTATTATGTCTCTGGTATTGTGTCCTCCGGCTATCCCTTCATGAGATTCCCTTAAAATTTCCTCTTTCATGTTCATACACCACCCTCCTGATGATGTCATCCTTTCCCCAGATGTGTATCTCTCCTTCAATTATTGTGTATGGAAAAGACTTCTGCATTAGACTTTGTTTCTCTTGTGAATGCATTTCTATTGGAAATTCCCCTGTAGCCAGTAGGTATGTTATGTCTTCCATTTCTTCTAGTATTGCAGTTAGTCTGAATAGATTTGCACCAGGTAGCTCCTCTTCCTTTTCCTCCAGATCTCCTATCTCAATTCTAGCTAAATAGTCAGGTCCCTGATTGTGCTTTCTTGGTTTCACCATGATTGAGAATTCAAATTCTTGAAACAAAAGTAGCCACCAGAAAATTCTTCCTTAAATGATTGGCTTGTTAAGTAAGTACTTCAATGGTTTATGATTAGTATAGAACACAAAAGGTTTTGACAAGAGGTAATGTTTGAACTTTTGTAGTGCATATACCATTGCTAGGGCTTCTCTATCAATTGTGGTGTAGTTCCAGGGCTGATCTTGTTTCAAGGCGTATTCCAAAAATAAACATTCTATCCTCTGCTTCTCAGTCAATAGTTCCTCCAATCTCCTAGTTGTCTCCTTATATCTCTATCAAATTCCTTTATTGATTCTTTCTCTAATTACATCAAATCTCTCATCTTACTTACTCCTATTAGAATATCTGAAACTCCAAAGTTATCCAAAAATAGCTTCCTGATCTCATTCCATTCCTTGTCATTATTAGGGCATGTCTTCCTATACCACTTCAATTCTTCATTCCTTAAGGTACCTATGAAGTCAAACAACTTAATTTCATCCCTTGTTACTCCCTTCTGGTTCCAACTAGTCTCTAATACAAAAATGTGCGCCGCTGCTTCAGTAGTATCCTTCTCAAACATAGGTAACTTAACTAGGATATCCATGGTCGCTTTCCTCCCACTCTTTGGTACTTTGCGGTAGATTTCCTCTAGTCTACTTCTCTGGTTCAACTGTCTTCTATTAAATTGCTTCCCTTCTCTTCCCTTGTCTCTCTGTAATCAGATCTCAAAGTATTCTTCTCCTAAAACCTCTACAAAATTGCTCTGGATCTCTGCTATTCTCTTTGTTTCTTTGTTTGCTTGAATATCTTCCTCCTTAACTAAAATTCTCTTGACTTTATATGGCACTTGGGGTGGCTCATGGTCTAGGGGTTGTGTCTCTTCATAGTGTCTCTTCAAATTAGGGAATTCTCTTATCCTTGTAAATGACATCATGTCAGCATCCAATGCTGATTCAAATAACCTTCCAAAACCTTCAAAATTCCTCTCAATATTTACCACACTTTCTTCTTCTTCTCTTATCTTCTCTATGCTTAGAAAAATTAGCTCCTCTATATTTTCCTCATCCATCTTAAAAATATTCGGTGCTACTTCATCTTCTCTGGCACTCTACAGTATAAACCCTAATCTGTGTACTCCTTCTCTTTCTTTTCTACATTCCTCTCTAGCAGCACCCATAGTGGCATGCTCTTCCATGTTCTCCATCCCATCCTCTATTCCTTTACCTTCTAATCTCCTTTCTCTGGCAATACCCTCCCTAGCGTTCTCAGTAGCATCCTCCATGACACAGTCATCCTCTTCCTTCCCTCCAGCAACACCCATAGTGGTGCACTCTTCATATTCTTTTGTCCTTTCTTCTGTACTCTCCATCATCCTTCCTCCATCATTTGTGCCTTTTCCATCCTTTTGCAGTAATGATCATGTCGCTCCTGAGTTTGTTTCAATCTCTCTTCTTCACTTATCTCCATTTCAATTCTAATTTCTTTGTTGATCCTCTTTTTCTTCCATTGCTCCCCTTTCACCATGGGTTTGTCAGATTTGGTGTTCCATTAGTCCTCTTATATCCCATGGAATCCTTATATGAAGAGACACATCATTTAGAAGGTCCTTGCAAACCCTACCCCATTTCCACTCGCCATCCCCTTAAGTGCATGCCCCCCTCATAGAGGAAGAAACCTAAGGAGATGTGAATTCTTTTGCAGTTTGAAAATTCCTCCTGCCAACCTCACCTTTTCTCCTTGCCAAAACTTTGTGCTACTTCTTTAGGTGTTTTTCCTTTTCAATCTTTAACTACCATCTTGTAGGGTCTTGACAATAGAACCAAATGTTAGAAAGAAATGCAGAGGTATACCGGTTTGGAGATCTAGTCCTTAAATAAGTCTTTGTAGTTAGTTTATACCCCTGTCAGGTAGCTAGAGATTGATAGAAAAATAAACAGAATAATAGAAAAAAACATCACATATACATCATAATAGGATAACACACATAATTACCCAGTACCAGCAAACTCCATATATATATTAGCAGCAATCAAATGTATATATTCAAAGTTCATCCTCCAAAATAGTTACATACATGACTTCCATGTCATGGCTTACATCAGAATATACTCCTACTCTCCTATCATACTTGCTTGCTTACATTATACTACTCCTATCTATATATACTATGTCTATTACATCAAGGGGATGTGTCTTATGTCGGCCTCCATCCTCTGCATATTATGTTATCTTCTTTGATCGACTCTATTCTCTGTCAAGTAACCTACTAACAGTTCTCCTTTCCTTTATTTTTTCTACTTCACTTTCTGCCCTCAGTAGGTGAAAATCTCTTTTCTTGAACTATTTCTTTACCTTTGCTTTTCCTTTAATCGACAAAACTTCTATTTCATGAACCATCGCCTTTCCTGATGACTTGTCTTTCCTTTTCCTTTTCTTCCTTGCCTTTGTCTTCTTCTTCTTTAGTCAGCATTTTCACCAATCGGCAAACCTACCGATCGATGAACTTAAGGTACCATAACCAAAATGTACAATAGCAACAGCATTTGCAAATCCCACAAAATCCTCAAGTAAACAAAAATAATTAAGATAGGAAACCAGTAGTAAATCCCTTTGCTAGAAGATCGATGCAGATAGAGAGGTACAAGCAACTAGATTTCACTCGTATACCTGACTATCCAAATCCCATTGAGAATGAAGTTAGGCATGCAGTCCCTAAATTTGTAGGGAGCAATGTTGTATCTGGTGAAGATCACTTTAAGGCATTTCTGAATATCGTTGATAATTTTGAGGTTGAAGTTAAAGATGTGGTGATAAATTATTTATGCAGTCATTAACTGAAGATGTCAAAGACTGGTACATAAGCTTACCAAAAGCAAGCATTGACTAGTGGAATGAATTTAAGAGAGTCTTCAAGGAGCAATATGGGGATAATACCAACCCATGGTTTGTTATTAATGAATTCACAAATATCCAGAAGGGATATAATGAAGTTGTTCCTAACTTTAATGCTAGGTTTATGAAGGTTTGTAATAAAATTCTGCCCTACATTAGACCTAATGAGCATATGTGTCTTGTGGTTTATCAAAATCCTTATGACCCAAAAATGGGGTATAAGTTGAGGAATAGGGAGCCACAAACCCTCATAGTTGCTTTTAAGGTGGCTTTGCATATTGAAATAAATAGAAAAGCTTCTGGGAAATTTCATAAGAGAAGTGACTTGAAGCTCACCCCTCAAGATAGAGGACAAGGCAGTAGAACTCCTGCTGTAGATGAGTATGAGAATTTGTGGAAGGAAGTTAATGAAATGAAGATTCCCATGGCTAGGAGTGATAAGATATCCTCAACTGACAAGCCTCCTAATGTTAGACAAGAAAGAATGCCTAGACTATCAGATCAACCATATAATACAAAGTGGCAAAATGGAAAGCCAATTCCCCCTAATAGAAGAGGGATTTTCTCTAAAGAAACCCCTAATCCTCTGAGGAAGGTAGTATATTCTATGGATGACAATCTCTGGTGTTTGGTGTGCCATGCTCCTCATTCTTCTGCCTCATGTGTTGTGGCAATGTCTATGACTGATCATGCTGACCCTTGTAATGAATGTAATGACATGGAGGATTGTCAAGATCATAATATAAACATGGATTTTGTTCATAATTTTATTTGTGAAGAATATGTTACTTTTGATGAAGAAGGTGGTTTGGATGAAGATATTGCAAATAAGGGACCTGGTTGGAAAGTTCTTGTAAACAACAGACTTTGCTTAGTAAGAATGTAGATAAAGAACATGTTCTTCAATTGGAATTTAAGGATTCTAATGTCTATTTAAGAAGACCCTCTGATTGGGAGATAAAAGGCCTGACTGTTGCCAAGATTGCTCAGGTGAAGAGTGACTACAACTTGAGATGTAAAAAGACTCAAGGGGAAAGTAGTACCATGGGAAATGTAGGCAACATTTTCATTAAGGAAAAATAGATTGCCCCTAATCCCAAGTAAGATGTTGGTACTCACAGTAAGTCAAAAGAAATAGTGGTGAAACACAATCCACATCCTAGGGCTAAAGTGTTCACTAAAAAGGATAATATTAAGAAAATCCTTGTTGAGGGTAATCATACTAAGGACAAGGGAGGTGCACCTTAGACTCCCATTCTGAACACTAATGCAGCTCATATCAATACTATGCCCAAGTATGTCTGTTTGGATATGGCTTATGTGTTCATCCAGATTAGAGTGATAGTCCCTCTACTAGAAATGATGAGAATCCCAAAGCATAAGGATAGGGCCTTATCTATGATTGAGGAGGCAATCCCCAATGTACCAAGGATAAATAATGAGAATAGCAAGTAGTTTGATGAAAAAGGAAAGACATCACCGGAAGTTAAGAAGTGGAGTTCCAAAATACTAGAAGTATATTTGGGAACTACTTTGCATAAATTCCCATCACAGGTAGACCCTTTCTTTGTCACCCTGATAATAAAGGGGACGTTTGTTACGAATTGTATTATTGACTCAGGGGCTTCTACTAACATAATGCCAATTGGAGTAATAGAAACACTAGGCTTACAAGTTACTGAGGCTTATGGGAAGTGTTTTGTTGTGGACTCTAGGGAAGTCCCTATTATTGGAGTCATTAAGGATATAAGATTCAGACTTGCAACTTATCCACATAAGGAGTATAAAATGAATATCACATTAGTGGATATTCCACCTCAGTATGGAATGCTTCTGTCTAGAAAATGGGCCTCTACTGTTGGAGGCAGTATTCAGATGGATTCTTCCTATGCCTTGATTCTAATGAATGGCAAATAAGTAAAGCTTGATAGAGAAAAGAAGTCTACTTAGATAATTGATGGCATTGAGGAGGGTGATGACCAAGTGTGCTTCCTAGATGTTGATATGGATAATTTTAGAATTGAGGCATTTGAGACTGATCAGAATGAGAAGAAAGATGAAAATATCCAAACTTCCCCTAATAATGATGGCATGTGGTCCATGTAGTTTGATGGAGCCTATTCTAGAGAAGGTTCTAAAGCTAGGGCCATGCTTGTTTCCCCTTTTGAAAAAACATTCAGATCATCTTTTAAATTGGGTTTTGAATGCACTAACAATACTACTGAATAGGAAGCCTTGCTCCTAGGATTGAAAATGGCCATTAAGCATGGAGTTAAGAAGCTCAAAGTCCTAGGGGATTCTGAATTGGTTGTTTCATAAATCAGATCCAAATATGCTTCTAAGAACTAGAGACTCAAGGAATACAGAAACAATGTCTAGGACACAATAGAGGAGTTTGATGCCTTCTCCATTGATTGGGTAGAGAGAAGTAGAAATGTAATGGTTGATTTTCTAGCTAACAGTGCAGTCAGATCAAATGATTTAACCCTCGAAAGAATCTCAAAGGTTGAGGTGTTGACCAGACCTTCTGTCCCAAATAATTTGCATCATCAGAAAAATTTTATGGATGATCAAGACTTATACAAGTTCGTGAACTATATTGATGAGTACCAAGGACATGAAATTGATTTCCAAATTTTTGTTGAGATAGTGGATGGGAAATAAACTATATTTGGGAATGATATTATCCAGCTAAAGACAAACAAGATTCCAAGAGGGTTGGTTTCTTTGGAGAGAGTTCTTGATGGTAATGATAGACAAACTGCCAAAACATCACCTGTACATCAAAATGATTTGGAGGAGGTAAATCTTGGGACTAAAGCCTGGCCAAAATATGTCTACATAGGTAAGTCACTAAACCTCAAGATTAGGACAATGTTGATTGCTTTTCTTAATAAATATAAGAAGGTCTTTGCATGATCTTATGATGATCTTAAGGCATATAGGGAGGACCTTTTCCAACATGAAATTCCATTGAAACTAAATGCAAAACCCTTCAAGGAGAAACAAAGGCCCATAAACCCCACCTTAAGGCCTAAAATGCAACGAGAATTGGCCAAGTTGAGTGAAGGGGGGATTATCAAGCCCATTAGGTATTCAAGTTGGGTATCTAATTTAGTTCCTATCAAGAAGAAGAACAGGGATATCAGGGTTTGTGTGGATTTTAGAAACCTGAATATTGCATCGTTGAAGGATAATTATCCTTTGCCAAACATGGAGGCCATGTTGCAGAGGGTAACTAGTTGTGAGCTCCTGTCGATGATGGATGGATTTTCTGGCTACAATTAGGTGATGATCAAGGAGTCTGAATAGTATAAGACTACATTTACTACTCCATGGGGAACCTATGTGTATGTTAGAATGCCCTTCGGATTAACAAATACAGGGGCCACGTTTCAAAGGGCTATGGATGTATCTTTTTCTGATCTTATTAATGTCATAATGGTGGTTTATCAGGATGATTTGACCACTTATTCAAAAAAGGAAGAGGATCATTGCTGCAATTTGGAACAAATTTTTGAAAGAAGCATGGAGTTTGGCATATCCCTAAATCCCCAAAAGTGTGTGTTTGGGGTAGTTGAAGGAAAATTGTTAGGCCATATTCTATCCAAAGATGGGATCAAGATTGATCGTGAGAGAGTTGTAACCATTGATAGAATACCAATTCCCAAAAATGTCGAAGGAATTCACTCTTTCTTTGGGCAGATAAACTTTGTAAGAAGGTTTGTCACTAACTTTGCAAAAATTGTGAAGTCCATTTAGAAAATGTTGAAGGGGCTAATAGTTTCCTAGGGTAATGAAGCCACTCAGTCATTTCAAAATATTAAAGACAACATAAAGAGGGTGTAAACACTTAAAAATGACCTTCGCATTACATCACTTGCATACATCAATTCCTCCCAAATCACTTGCATTTAACATTAGTTAAATAATCTAATTATTTAATTAATTTCATCAATTTCCTCTAATCACATGATTTCAACATTAATTGAATAAATTCTATTTATTTAATTAATTTCATTAGAATCCACTTTATTCTTCCAAATTAAATAATTTTAATTATTTAATTAAATTATCCTCTTTCAATCTTCAAATCCACTTTAATTAAATAAATCAATTAATTAATTCATCATTAAATTCCTCTTATCCACAATTAAATAATTTTTAATTATTTAATTAATCAAATATTCTTCTAAATTTAAATAAATTGTTCAAATTTATTTAAGTTGACTTTATCTTCTAAAAATAAATAAAATTACTTTTTTATTTATATTCCTCTATCATGCAAAATAAATTAAATGAATTTATTTGTTTAATTTATTTAAATCCTCATATCTTATCTTTTCTTCTATCATGCACACCTAATTAGATAAATGTATTTATTTAATTCTCAATTATCCTTCAAATCTTTTTAAAATATCATTTTCTTCTATGTGCACAATTAGTCTTATTTTTAGAACTTCAAAAAGCAAATCTAAAGTTGAGTTAATTGGCTTTAATCATTATTATTTTTATCACCAACTCATAAATTAGAAAAAGCATTCTAAATTTATGAAATCAAATCCTATCTTTATCCTAGCAAGTAGTTAACTCAATAAAATAGTTTTTTCTTTATGACACACATTGTGTGCACATTCATCATGTCCTCTCAACTCATATTGACCATTGATTTCATTGATCGATCTTTCTTGAAACCTATATCTACCCCCTTCATTGCATCAAGAATCATCTTTGACCATTCAACTTTAGTACCATTATCTCTTCGATCATTTAGCTCTGGTACCATTATCTCTTTAATCATTTAAGCTTTGGGCATTCTTAAGAACTTTGAGGATTATATCGCATCGTTGAGCACATTGAATCTTTGAGCACTATCCTTCATCCACTTGTTGCAAACATGGTTTTGCAATTCATTGAAGCAATCCACAAAGACCAAGAAAACAATACGATCTAGGTGATAGCTTCATTGGTTTTTATTATTCATTGATTATTCAGTTATTGTTTAGATAGTTTTCTTGAAGGTTATAGGATTGAGTTTGTTATTCATTGTTTGATCATTTATCAATATTGATTTTACCTATACACATTCTGGCATGCTCGGTGGGACCCACTAACCTTTGCTTTTTTGAAGCACAGGTACAGAAAAGTGCAATCATAACACATACAAGCATATCTGAACAATAGTCAAGTGCCTTTGGTCTACTTTAAAGGGCCTTTGGACAACACTAAAGTGCCTCTGGTGCATAGAAGTGTGCCTTTGCATTGATTTGAAGTGCCTATGCACTGTTTTGAAGCACCTCTAGTTTATAGGATCTCTGACTGACTTTTCTAATTTTACAAGGTTTTATTATATCATATTGATCATCTATTGTGTTGACAAGCTAATTTATTTGTCTAAAATTATTTCTAGCAGCTAATCCATCATCTCACAGTTTATTGTTGGTTCTTGTTGTAGATTTACAGATCCCCATCATCCTATAGCATCCTGGATTGTCATAGAATCAACTATCAATCTCTCAATCAAGATTTTTTGACATAGATTCTTGTTTTTTGCAGGCATGTCATAAAAAGTGCTTCTGCACAATAGTGAGGCACCTTTGAGAAACAGTCAAGCGCTTCTACACAACAATAACGTGCCTCTAGTAATTAAAAACATGCTTATGCACCACAGTAATGCACCTCTAGTAATTTTTGACACACACTTGCACAATAGTTAAGAACTTTTGGTTTACTCCTTTGTTTTCACTAAGTCCTTTCTTTCTGTGGAACTAATAGCACTTGTTGTAGCATCTTATCATAGATCAAGAAGATTTTTTAACATATTTTTGCAGGACATTTGTCAAAGACATCAACTTTTTCATACTAAGTCTTAGAAACACCTCAATTTCTTAAAGTAATTTATGACTGTCTACCGTGTTTGGAATTCCTAGTACATATGCTCTTTCCTCGCACTGCAAAGTGATCTTGGAAATCTAAAATACTTAGGATATTCATTTATTGCTTTTTGTGCTTACAAATCCCGGGGACTCAAGATCACATGTATGCTCTTTTCTTGCGTCGCAAGATGATCTTGAAAATCAAAAGTGCTTGATATCCTCTCTAGGGGGCCTGCTTGGGGATTTCATCACCTCAAGGGATGACCTCAATCGCATGTTTTGGCATGGTATATAAATGATGAGAGTATTGAAAGATTTAGCATCAAAGGAAGGACCCTTTTAACTCCAAGTAATACACTCTTGAGATTCTTCGTCTGCCAAGACTTGGATAGTTTAGTGTTAGTTAACTGGGACACCTCCATTCACAGATTTGAGCCTCTTGTACCTTGCATATATCGAGGACTCCCTAGACACTTTGTAAACATATATAAGACCATCAATCATTTCATATTGTGATCAAGGGATGCAAACAATACCCTGAAGTTACTCACCATCTGTACTACCATAAGGACTATATAGAAGGCTTCTTTGGGAAAGGTGTCAAGACCTCCAAGGAAAGAGATACTGGGTGTACATCCTTTATCTCTAGCTATATACTTAGGGGGAAGTGTGCTTAGTTAGGTAAGCACATGGACAAGTATTCAATCATGTGGGCTTACAATATGGATCACTCCTACTTCAATAATTTCTAGGTTGTTCCATTAAAAGATTGTTTGGTGAGTCTTCAATATCTATTGTTATCTACTAGTAATACCATTTATTATCCATAGAGGTTAATAGCCTCACACAACCAACACCATTGAATTAGTTCTCAGCCATCTTATTTATTGTGTTTTTCTCTTGCCAAAGAAATCTATCCAAATTTTATCCAAATCTAGCCTTGAAAACATAAATGTTCCAAAAAATCACATATGCACAATAGTTCCATGCCTTTGGGCTATTCTGACACACCTTTGGTCAATATAATCTCACCTTTGGTCCATATCTCTACGCTTTTGGTTAGGTCATGAGTTTTTGACTTTCCTATTGTCATCATCATCCCAATTCATCCAATTTGATCTCCCCATCCTCTTTCTATCCTTATCATATCCATTTCATCCCAATTTTGTAAAAAACAAACTCACACCACATCCATCAAACCTCATCCCAATCATCCCCAAACCACTTGACATCAAACCCTAACCACATCCAATCATCCTCCAATCACTTAACATCATCCCTAAATCATTCCAAATCATCTTTAAACTATTCTAAAACCATATCTAAATCATTCTAAGTCATCTCTAAACCATCCCTAAACTACCCTAAACCATTCCAAGACATTTCTAAACTATCCCTAAACTATCCCAAAGACATCCGTCAAACATTTCACATCATTCATAAACCACTTGACATCAAACCCTAACCACATCCAATCATCTTCCAATCACTGGACATCATCCCAAAACCATTCCAAACCATAACCCAACTATCCTAAGTCACCCCTAAACTAGCCTAAAACATTCCAATCCTTTCCTAAAAACCACTTCATTCCATTCCAAATCCAATCCACTTTAACTCTCTCTCTCATCATCTAAAGCAATCTATCAAAATCCAAGAGTGAAATTTTGCCTTCAAACTATCCAGAAACCCTGGAAATACCAAAAGTGCCTTTCTGTTGCCTAGAAGTGCCTTTTTTCACAAAAGCACCTTTCTGTTGCCCAGAAGCACCTTTTTTCACCAAAAACACCTTTATGTTGCCCAGAAGCACCTATTTTCACCAAAAACATCTTTCTATTGTCTAGAAGCACCTTTTTGTTGCCCACAAGCACCTATTTTCACCAAAAGGGCCTTTCTATTGCCCAGAAGCACCTATTTTCACCAAAAGCACCTTTCTATTGCCTAGAAGCACCTATTTCACCATAAGCACCTATTTTCACCAAAAGTGCCTTTCTGTTGCCTAGAAGCACCTATTTTCACCAAAAGCACCTTTCTGTTGCCCAAAAGCACCTATTTGTTGATAACTAAGAGGGGGGTTGAATCAGTTATCCTAATTATTTATGCTTTCAGAACTTTCTTAATAATCAATGCAGCATTAATTCAATTAAGCAAACATAACTATGAAATGGAAATACACATGACACAATATTTTTGACGTGGAAACCCTGTAAAGGGAAAAAACCACAGGGTGATTAACCCAAGATTGTATTCTCTGTTAGAAGAATGGAAATACAAAATGGCACTTGCCAATTAGGGCTCACTGCCCGAGCACACTACTCACAAGAGGCACACTGCCTACAAGAGACACACTGTCTACAATTTATAAAGAGTGTAATACAATACTTGAACTGATAAGGAGCATCAACATATGCTAGAGTTCAGTTCCGGTTAGGCTCTGTACACTGATCTGCTGTACTTCATCTTTCCTCTTCTTTTGTGCTTCTTTCCTTTCACATACTAGACCTTCCTTTCTGCTTTTATTCGGCTCTCCTTCTTTTCTTTGCACATCACCAAAAACTATGACACCTCTCACAACTAAATCCATCTTGTATATATATGCGCACAAGTGATTTCATCACCTTTCTAGTCGGCACCCGAAATAGTCAATATTTTCCACAAACTCTGATCTGTCGACTGAATCCTTGCTTACCAAGTAATGTGGATCAAGGATATACTTGTAGAAGTCATCAATCATGTCGGCCAATCATAACTTATGCCTTAAGAGTCTTTACCATCATCAGTAACACATCTGGAATAATGTCTGATGTTCTTCCAGTCAGTTCTTCCTCTATCACACTGCCAATTAGGAACCTGATACTCAAGTATTCATATATTTTTCTTCATCTATCACCAGAGGCTAAATCCTTGCAATCTATCACTCAAGGTAGTCCTCTTGACTTCCCCAAATCCGTACTTCACCAAGATACCTCCTCTGAGAGATCCGGACCTGATTGTCAAACCTGGCCACATGCTCTGTTCTTGTTTACTGGACCACAACATTCTTCACTCTAATTTCTAGTATACACATACCATGTCCTGCAGATGTGTGGGATGAACTTTGTTGCCATCAATGACAACAATCATGAATCCATATAGTGTCTCTTGCCAACACTATTTACACCAGAAGCACCTTTTTGTTTCCCAGAAGTGCCTATTTACACCAGAAGCACCTATTTACTCCAGAAGTACCTTTCTTTGCTCCAGAAGTGCCCAGACACTACCAGAAGTGACATTTTGTGTTCCATAAGACCATTCTATGCAGTTTGCCATCATGTAATATCCCACCAAGGAATCCCAGAGGACATATCTAAACTAGGCCAAATTATTCGAACAATTTTTTTTTAATAAAAACAAATAACAATCAAATGCATAACAAAACATAATCAACTAAACCTAGGTCTTCTAAGATTCCTCGACTGCGCTACTCACAAAGCTAGCATCCACGTTACTAGAACATATCACAAAAGATAACATAATTGATTTAACATTTTGAATCACTTTCTAGGTAAACATCATATGAAAGATACATCACTTTACAATACTCTTTATAAGACGAAATCATCAATAGTTGTTACATCATTACAATATTTACAACGTTGCTTCCCTCGGTGCATGGAAAAGATTACATAAAATTACCTTAAGAATTGCAATAGAAATGCAATCCAAAATACAAATACATGATAGGATGTCTCCACAACTGAACATGAACTAGAATTCGTAGTGCGATGATCAATCACCACACTCATGAACATGCCACAAGAATGCCCAATGGAGAAAAAGCACCAACCACATGACCATGTGGAACCCTGAGGTCCACCCCCTATGCTAGGAGATAACACTAGGTCCCACATCAAACAAACAGTCAGGAAAGTAACAAGCTAACAAAAACAAGGGTTATACACGGCTCCAATGCAACACTGTCGACAACACCCACATCACTTACAACACTTACTTCACTTCTAGAGGCACTCACACAACAAAAGGAGAGAATACAACTAGGGAGTGCTAGACTACAATAGGGAGGAGTGCCATCACATGGTCCTAGCATGGGTAGTCCTGGTAACCTCTCACTAGGTCCCGACCCCATAGGCAACACATGTAGAACCAAAACACATCTCCCAAAGGTACAAAGCCTTACACAAACTTTAATTCAAATACAAAGAAAAAGTTATTTATTCTAGTACGATTGATCATCTAGACATAGCACAAGGGTATTTTCATAAAATGAGTTTTAAATACTTTTCATATCTATCTAACCAAGTAATAAAGTCTTGAAACATTTGTTCATTCTTTTAATCACACTTAAGGACACAAATACAACAAAAATAAATTCACTTCATGGATACACAAAATCACATATCTAACAAAAGAGTTTATACAATTATTAAAGTATCTCTATCTGACACCAAGCATATATCTAACCAACAAGAGTATTTTTTCTAATCTAAGTATTTAGATAAAAACATATTAATTTTTAAATCAATTCAATCTAATGTTTATTAAGCCTAAACTCTGTGAAGTGTAATAGAGAGGTTCAAGTGGAAGAATATTTTAATAATGACACTAAAGTGATAATGAACATAATACCATTCTCTATCCGCAAAAGTGGATCTTAAGAACACTAAAATATATATATATAAAGATAATAGTAAAGATAATATAATCCTACCAAAAATCATTCCCACATACTATTATTTCTATTAGATCAATTACACTCAGGATAAATATAGATATGAACTCATCATTATTCTACTATAGTTACAAATTATCTCAATACAAGAAACCATGGACATCTATATCTTTTCCAAAAATAATTAATAATCTTCTTTAAATTTATATACAAAATACATTCTTACTACAAAATAAATTCATTACAAAAGAAGGATTATTCTTCCTATCTAAATTAAATTCCTTTAAAGACATTACAAATAAATTCATTTGCAATTATATGAATACGATAAAATCAAAGCAATATAAACTAAAACTTGATGTACTTTCTTAGAATGAATATAATATAAATAACAAACTTTTAAATCTATGGGTTGATGCCATCAAAATTAGGGCATACGAACTATATCGAATGCCTCAGAGAGATGGCATCTCATGAAACATAATGATTGCAGAAAAACACACAGAATGGACCTGGTTGAAACAGACTTGAATCTTAAAAGCAAAATCAATCGGTGGTGAGTCTAAATTTTTTGACCCTCACTAGTATGATAGAAACTTTGGAATAGGGTATGGACATCCATTGAAGCTTTTGAAGGTAGTTTTGATAGATTTACAAGTTGGAATAGTAGTGATAGGTGTGCATGCGAAATGTGGAATCAAAGGCATCAAACAAACTATTTAACAAAATACCTATAGAATGCGAGCTTTGCTTTTAGAATGTTATGATCAGAGAGTATGCTAGGAAAAACTTGAGTGAGGAAGCATTTGAACTGTATTGCAAAAAGCTACAGGTAGGTCTTTTCCCAGATAATACCAGCTACAAAGAGTGATAAACCTATTAATATTATCTAACTTCAATGCAAAACATTGACTATAAACTATTGGCTGCACCCATACCAAACATTGTTAATAATTTTATTGAAATGGTATGGCTATAATTTCAATGACCATTGTAGCCACCAAGAATCGCCCAACAATAGCATTGAGAAAATTCATTACGATCCCCCAAATATCATGATAACTAGGGATTAAATTTGTGTGGCCATGATTTCCCTATGGAAATGCCTTTCTGGCTACTTTAGAACTACAGCCAAATAGGGGAAGGTCATGGAAACTCTCTTTCAATTGACCATGGTGTGATTTCACACCACACGATGTCTAAGATTAAGCCATAAACATTACATCAATCCTTCTGGAACTGAGATCAACATTGACTAATTAATTCCATCAACCCATATAATTTGACCAGATGAGGAAAAGAATCAGCCTCAGTGAAGGATGCATGACTTTCCAAGACATCAACCAATAACAAAATTTGGAAAACCATTAACACAACCCTGCAATTGGAAGCCCTCCAAAACCACTGAAATTTGGAGTATTCATTATAGCAATAATTATTTTCTACTTTTGATTAATCTAAAAGAAGGCTAAGAAAATAATTAACACTGATTTTAAAAAAAATAACAAATGCAAAGCCTAGAAACTAGGAAAATAGGCTGATTAATTTACATGCAAGCCAGAATACATATACAAGCCAAAAGTTTACTTAAATAGGTTGATTAGATAATTGATAGAAGAGTTACTGAAAAGCTGGAAACTAATTAGCTGCTAGTTTCATAAACAGTGAAAGAGCATTCAGTGTTTTCATATGCCAAAATCGACTTGCATACTATTAGGAAAGGCTCAAAATGAACTGGATCGATTTAAAACAGTTTGCTAATGATTTATATTGTTTGATAGATCTTTATAGAGATGTCATTCCAGGGTATACAATAATCACAGGATATGCACAAATGTGCCTACACATAAGAAGATATATATATATATATATATATATATATATATATATATATATATATATATATATCGCAGGAGTGATCCTTGTAGAATTATGACTACAGTTGTTTGCAGGAGAGGAGCAAAGTGGATTTACTAATTGAAAATTAATAAAGAAGCTCTTAAAACTCTTAAGGGAATATAAATATTTGGCGTTAGATTACATAATGAATAAGTAGAAAAGGCTTCACAAGGAATCATCACTGTAAATGCAATGAATTTAGGTGTGCACCGAAAGATTAGAATAATAAACACAAGATACTTTAAATGATAAGAACATAGATTGAGCTGTATAATGAAATCCAACTAAATGGTTGAGTCAAATTCCTAATCCTTGGTAAACCTTCAAGAATCAAGAACCATTACACTGAACACCTTAGTTCCACAGCTTCTTACATTAACAAATAAAAGTGCTCAATCATTCACCAGCAAACATATGCACGTAAAAGAAAAAATCATTAATTCTTACCTGGCATTGAGCATTTCACAAACTAAAATATCAAAGGCATAGAAGAAACATCTTTTCATTTGCAGGGACCTCGAGCTCCATAGATACCTCTCTCCTACTCTCCCACAATCAAAATTTCCAAAAGCCCTAATTCCCAACAAATCAACCCACTAAGAAATTTCACAAACCAATTTCTTTTCCCCTAGAACACTGAATGAAAGATCCCTAAAACTCCAAAATATTTACAAGAAGACAAAACACTCAGAAATAATTGAAAAGATAGAACACACAGGATGAGCATAGATCACAACATCTCAGAATAAGTGAGTTCACATTTTATTACCCCCATACTTGGACAGACATCACAAATATATAAGCACACTTAGGAAACTCACGGACAGGATCTAATATTCTAATAATAGACACAACTACTAACTTCTAAAAAAAAAACTCACATATGCTAACTACAAGACCTGCAGACTTACCATTTCTTCATTATTCCAACATAAACAATATCCATTGTACGGAAATTTCCAACTATCCCAACTGATTTAATTTATTAAATTAACTTTCCCGACATAACACAATAATTAACTTTAAATTGATTAAAAGCATTTTATTTGAAAATTCAATATAACATGAAAAAATATTCTATTTTACACAGACGAGTAAAACCATTTACCCAACATTCATTTACATATTATAATTAATTATAAGACCCAACTTTATAATATTTTACCTTATTGTTATTATTTATTAATTTCAATATTATATTATAAATTTATTTCATTATTAATTATGGTTATATATTTATTTACCAAGGTATTTCTTTTTACTTATCAATTTATTTTAATGCATAAGATAACCAAAGCATATCATCAGACAATTTAAACCAAAAGCCAAAACAATTACCTGACCACTAACCAGGGTCAAAAGGTAGAACTTCAAACAACATTGACTAACCACAAAGCTTCAAGCAACCCTGATTGACCACTGATAGTACTTGACAAGGTATCAAACTGGGTACTCATTCTCTTCGAGGATGATGGATAGGGTAGGGGACCAAGTGCTATCTCCGATCAACTAATCCATTGGGTTTCTTGAGGTACACTCAAACCTGCCAATTTAGGTGGAGACATAGCCTAGTACTTGTTCACTCAAGCATACCAATTACAGCACATATTCTTAATAGCTGAAGCACTTAGAAAGGCACTCTAACATTTGTATCTCATTCTCATATGTCCCCCATATGTTTAATGGTACGATGCTGCCCTTCCCACCTATCCTAACAACATACTACTGCATCACCTAACTATCCTAATAAATATCTGCATAATAATAATAACATAACAATAGGCATCATACCCATTAAAGTACTAACAGAAGCTCATGTTCTATCTTCATCTTCAAGTTCCTTAGCCAAACTACCTACATAACCAAAGTGAAAATGGAGGGGCACTACATCCTCCCCCCTAAAACTTGATTTACTCCTAGAAGTCACAAACTAAGGTGGAAACATAACACGTTAGTACCAACATCAAAGCTGATTCATTTCATAAAAATAATATACACTAGCTTGCTTATGGAAACGATTTATCTCACAAAAATATCTCAAAATCCTTACATGTTAGCATTGACACCCATCAGTTTCTTTCAGACAAAGAAAACATTGCACCATTTTTAATCCTAACTAGTAGAAATTCTCATATCATAAACATACAAAGTATTTAATTTCAAATGCACCACCATTACAATTCCTCTTCCAATTTGTTGTTAAGCAATCAATATGTTAGAAAGGTACATTTTCACAAAATAACAACATAATTATACACATAAAGCACATGCTTTCCATTAAATATCCATTATTTATAAACCTTTCCATTAAATATCCATTATTTATAAACAAGACATTCCACTTTAATTATTTTACAACACTAAATCTCTTAACATATTCAATAAAAGATCATGAGTTTTCACCTTTTTGAAGCATGGAGACACAATTTATCATTTCATAAGTACTATATTCATGATTTAACATACATTCTTCACATACACATGAATTCACATCACCAAGAATCACATCACAAGGCTACACCGGAAAGCAGTATACTAATCCATGATACATAATCCATGAGCCAAGAGCCAAAATCCATCTCACATAATCTATTCCTCACACTCAGTGGCTTGTTGGTGTTAGGCCACACACAGGGTGAGACCATCCAAACAAGACCACAATGACCTCTATCTTATTGTATAAGGTAGTTAGCCTCCAAGAGATAGTCTTCACACATAGGTGGGTAGTGGGTCCTAGCTGTATAACAGCCTCACATACCCCCATCCTCAAAGTTCCCTAGGTCTGCTTCCTCATATACACTCACCAAGTCTACCTCATATGTCCTTGGAGAGGAATCACAATACGACATATGGCTGACATTGAAAACAATAAGGACAAACTAGTTTAGCCACCAAATTCATAAAGAAAGATTAAATAAAAATTCAATTTCAACAATAAGGTAAGAAATGCATGCAATTTCAACACTAAATCAAATGTAACCACAAGGGATACAAGCAAATGAGATCACAAGGTGTGGCTAAACCATCGTAATCAAACATAAACAAAGTGTTAGCCTTCACAATCAATAGAAAATCATCAATAACCATAAAGAAAGTCCACAATCTTTGAAATTGCACTGTACAACACTGTGTGACTAGATACTAGCCACCAAACGAGGAAGGAGGGAACAACGTCAGGCTATAGCAGTAGCCCTCATGTGGTGTGGAGTGAGCATGCCATCCACATGGCTCAGAGTGTACTCCTCAGTTACACCCTACACCACGTCGTCACGCGGCATGGACTAGCCAAGTGGCCCACACACTCCTTGGCAGCCCACATGGGATGTGCACCTCGGCCACATCTCGCATCATGTCTTAGCACGGCATGGTCATATGCCAACTGGAGAAGGCACGTACTAGTTGTATGCCGCATGGCAGTGTGTTTGTGACTCTGTGGAAGTAGGTACGCACAGAACACACTCCATATAGTGATACCTCATGGAGAAGGCACACCCAAGTACTCGCCGTAGCTAGAGGTATACATGGCTAGGACATACCCATATGCTAACCGACTCAAATACTATTGAAAGAAAACATGAGTATCCCTCTACAAGTGTACAAGGCCCCATTATGATCATTACACAAGTAGGCTATCATAACATAATCTTATAGTGCACCTTCACGTGTCTATGCACATGGCATCATGTCCTTGAGCCTAGCTCGCTACCAACAGCAACATGGCATCATCACTAGCATTGTGTCAGGACATCAGTGAGGTGTGGCATCATATCCATTGCATCATGTCAGAACACGTGCAGATACGGTATATATAAAGCATATATATGAGTATATCAATATGGGGCTACTCGAGCTTCACCTCTCATACGGATGAGGTTGACTCGCTCCTACCAGCTTAACACCCCTATAGGTGGCCAGGCATATACTAACCAACCAATGTTGATGTACTCAAAGGTGTGGGGATTAGGCTAACACATATGGATCAAGTACCCTGATCCATCATAAGGGGAAGTAGTGAGTACTTTCCTCGAGTTCAGTTGAGCGGGGACCGCTCTACACTACAATATGTGTACGCTACACACTCTGCCCAAGGAACTTTGTGGTTGCTACTACCCCTTCACGGACTGAGGGACTAGAGAACCAAAAGAAGATAATCTACGAAACTAACTTTTGGCTACTCTTATATATAATTTTCAACCACATGTGGGTTGGCCCTCAATCAAGTAACAAACATACAAGTACACATGATGGTATGATTAATCCCACACCTAAAATACAACATATTTCCCATAGGTGGGTACACAATATCACCATCCCATGGGCACACAAAACAAGTACGGGGTATTCACAACACTCAACTAATGCACAGTTATTGGTTTCTCACATTTACAAGGAGCATTTATATACACAATTCCTTTTTAAAAGATCACATACCATGGGTACATTTATTTCCCTATATCACATGATGTTGAATATCAATATCATGATCATCGTGATCACTTGACAACTCCACTTAACAAATTTTCATTCACTTTTATTATTTTAGTCTAACATTCTATCCTCATAACATATGCATATGCAAACTAACTTTTCTTCACACAATAAGAGTTTTACATAAGCACTATGGATTTTCTAAATGCATCCAAGAATAATTAATATATGCATCCAAATTTCAACAAATTGTACACAAATTCCATATTCACAAAAGAATGATAATAACCCTCTACTTAACTCTTGCTTCTTCTTCTAGGTCAACTCTTTATTCATCAAAGATTATATAAATTTTTACAAAACAAGAGGATTCACATATTTGCTTCCAAAACACCATCCCACATTCTCTCGAACTTAATCATAATTAAACACATGATCAGTATTCCATTACACCACCTTGTATATATTGTAACAATCATGAAAAGAATAACTGATAATTCATTTATTAACTACCTAGGTGCTTTTCCTTAGTCTAACCAAGCAACTCCTTTTACAAGAAACATATTCTTATCATTATGAAAATGCACTGAACCACATATGGATGTAAACACTATTACCAACTAGGAGCACATACGAAGGGATGATACATTCAGGCCAGGATTTTCTTTTAAAACCACATAACATACATTCCAAACTAAATTTACACTTTTAAGAAACTGGAAGTCATGGAAATGAATCAAGGCCACACAGGAGGATCAATAATTACATGCATCCAAGGGATCACACACAATAGGAGAATACACATGGCGTCTGATCATCTATCCAACACATCAAGTTGGGTGTTTAGATTAAAACATGATATCCAACACAAGAGTCCCTATCACATGCATAAGAATAATTACTATAACTAGACATGGGCGACAACATTAACCAAAGATCCCAATGCTGCAACATGGCTTTGATATCAAGTGTACCGCCCTGCCAAGGAATCCCATAGGACAACTCTAAACTAGGCCAAATTATTGGAACATTTTTTAAAAAAAAACAAATAACAATCGAATGCATAACAAAACATAATCAACTAAACCTAGGTCTTCTGAGAACCCTCGACTACGCTACTCACAAAGGTAGCATAAAGATTACTAGAGCATATCATAAAAGATAACACAATTGATTTAACATTTTGAATCACCTTCTAGGTAAACATCATATGAAAGATACATCACTTTACAATACTCTTTATAAGACAAAGTCATCAATAGTTGTTACATCATTACAATATTTACAACGTTGCTTCCCTCAGTGCATGGAAAAGATTACATCCAATTACCTTAAGAATTGCAACAGAAATGCAATCCAAAATACAAATACATGATAGGATGTGTCCACAACTGAACATGAACTGGAATTCACAGCGCGATGATCAATCACCACACTCATGAACATGTCACAAGAATGCCTAATGGAGAAAAAGCACCAACCACCTGACCATGTGGAACCCTAAGGTCCACCCCCCGTGCTAGGAGATAACACTAGGTCCCACATCAAACAGACAGTCAGGAAAGTAATGAGCTAACAAAAATAAGGGTTATACATGGCTCTAACACAACACTGCTGACAACACCCACATAATTTACAACACTTCACTTCTAGAGGCACTCACACAACAGAAGGAGGGAATACAACTATGGAGTGCTAGACTACAATAGGGAGGAGTGTCATTGCATGGTCCTAGCATGGGTTGTCCTGGTAGCCTCTCACTAGGTCCTGGCCCCATAGGTGACACATGTGGAGCCAAAACAAATCTCCCAAAGGCACATAGCCTTACACAAACTTTACTTCAAATACAGAGAAAAATTTATTTATTCTAGCATGATTGATCATCGAGACATAGCACAAGGGTATTTTCATAAAATGAGTTCAATATTTTTCATACCTATCTAACCAAGTAATAAAGTCTTGAAACATTTGTTCATTCTTTTAATCACGCTTAAGGACACAAATACAACAAAAATAAATTCACTTCATGGATACACAAAATCACATATCTAATGAAAGAATTTATCCAACTATTAAAGTATCTCTATCTAACACCAAGGATATATCTAACCAACAAGAATATCTTTTCTAATCTAAGTATTTAGATAAAAACATATTAATTTTTAAATCAATTCAATCTAATGAACTTATTAAGCCTAAACTCTGTGAAGAGTAACAGAAAGGTTCAAGTGGAAGAATATTTTAATAATGACACTAAAGTGATCTTGAACATAATACCATTCTCTATCCGCAAAAGTGGATCTTAAGAACACTAAAAAGAATAACATAAAGATAATAGTAAAGATAATATAATCCTACCAAAAATCATTCCCACATACTATTGTTTCTATTAGATCAATTTCCCTAAGGATAAATATAGATATGAATTCATCATTATTCTACTATAGTTACAAATTATCTCAATACAAGAAACCATGGACATCTATATCTTTTCCAAAAATCAACTAATAATCTTCTTTAAATTTATATACAAAATACATTCTTACTAAAAAATAAATTCATTACAAAAGAAGGATTATTCTTCCTATCTAAATTAAATTCCTTTAAAGATATTACAAATCAAATCATTTGCAATTATATGAATATGATATAATCAAAGCAATATAAACTAAAAATTGATGTACTTTCTTAGAATGAATCTAATATAAATAACAAACTGCTAAATCTATGGGTTAATGCCATCAAAATTAGGGCATATGAACTATATCGAATGCCTCAGAGAGATTGCATCTCATGAAACGTAATGATTGTAGAAAAACACACAGAATGGACCTGATTGAAATGGATTTGAATCTTAAAAGCAAAATCAATCGGTGGTGAGTCTAAATTCTTCAACCCTCACTAGTATGATGGAAACTTTGGAACAGGGTATGGACATCCATTGAAGCTTTTGAAGGCAGTTTTGATAGATTTACAAGTGGGAATAGTAGTGATAGGCGTGCATGCAAAATGTGGAATCAAAGGCATCAAGCGAACTATTTAACAAAATACCTACAGAATGTGATCTTTGCTTTTGGAATGTTATGATCAAAGAGTATGTTAGGAACAACTTGAATGAGGAGGCATTTGAACTATATCATGAAAAGGTATAGGTAGGTCTTTTCCCAAACAATACTAGCTACAAAGAGTGATAAACCTATTAATATTATCTAGCTTCAATGCAAAACATTGACTATAAACTATTGGCTACACCCATACCAAACATTGTTAATAATCTTATTGAAATGGACTGGCTATAATTTCAAGGACCATTGTAGCCGCCAAGAATCACCCAATAATGGCACTGAGAAAATTCATTACGATCCCCCAAATATCATGATAACCAGAGGTTAAAGTTGTGTGGCCATGATTTCCCTGTGGAAATGCCTTTCCGGCTGCTTTAGAACTGCAGCCAAATAGGGGAAGGTCATGAAAACTCTCTTTCAATTGAACATGGTGTGATTTCACACCACATGGTGCCTAAGATTAACCAATAAACATTACATCAATCTTTCTGGAACTAAGATTAGCATTGACTGATTAATTCCATCAACCCATATACTTCAGCCAAATGAGGAAAAGAATCAGCCTCAGTGAAGGATGCACAACTTCCCAAGACATCAATCAATAACAAAATTTGGAAAACCATTAACACAACCCTGCAATTGGAAGCCCTCCAAAACTACCGAAATTGGGAGTGTTCTTTATAGTAATAATTATTTTCTACTTCTGATTAATCTAAAAGAAGACTAAGAAAATAATTAACACCGATTTTTAAAAAATAACAAATGCAAAGCCCAGAAACTAGGCAAATAGGCTAATTAATTTACATGCAAGCTAGAATACATATACAAGCCAAAAGTTTACTTAAATAGGTTGATTAGATAACTGATAGAAGATTTACTTAAAAGCTGGTAACTAATTAGCTGCTAGTTTCATAAACAGTGAAAGAGCATTTAAGCTTTTCATATGCCAAAATTGACTTGCATGCTATTAGGAAAGGCTCAAAATGAACTGGATCGATTTAAAATAGTTTGCTAATGATTTATATTGTTTGATAGATCTCCATAGAGATGTCATTCTAGGGTATCAATAATCGTAGGATATGCACAAATGTGCCTATGCATAAGAAGAAGATATATATATTTATCAGTCACAGGAGTGATCCTTGTAGAATTATGGCTACAGTTGTTTGCGAGAGAGGAGAAAACTAGATTTACTAATTGAAAATTTATAAAGCTCTTAAAACTCTTAAGGGAATATAAATTTTTGGTGTTAGATTACATAATGAATAAGCTGAAAAGGCTTCACAAGGAATCATCACTGTAAATGCAATGAATTTAGGCGTGCACCAAAAGATTAGAATAATAAACACAAGATACTTTAAATGATAAGAACATAGATCAAGCTGTATAATGAAATCCAACTAAATGGCTGAGTCAAATTCCTAATCCTTGGTAAACCTTCAAGAATCAAGAACCATTACACTGAACACCTTAGTTCCATGTCTTCTTACATTGACACATAAAAGTGCTCAATCATTCATCAACAAACATATGCATGAAAAGAAGCAATCTGTAATTCTTACCTGGCATTAAGCAAACTAAAATATTAAAGGCATAGAAGAAACATCTTTTCATTTGCAGGGACCTCAAGCTCCATAGATACCTCTCTCCTACTCTCCCACAATCAAAATTTCCAAAAGCCCCAACTCCCAGCAAATCAACACACTAAGAAATTACACAGGCCAATTTCTTTTTCCCCAGAACACCGAATGAAAGATCCCTAAAACTCCAAAATATTACAGGAAGACAAAACACTCAGAAATAATTGAAAAGATAGAACACACAGGATGAGCACAGATCAAAACATCTCACAATATGTGAGTTCACATTTTATTACCACCATGCTTGGACAAACATTACAAATATATAAGCACACTTAGGAAACTCATGGATAGTCTAGCTCCTACAAAACTGGATCTAATATTCTAATAATAGACACAACTACTAACTTCTAAAAAAAACAACTCACATATGCTAACTACAAGACCTGCAGACTTACCATTTCTTCATTATTCCAACATAAACAATATCTGTTGTACGGAAATTTCCAACTATCCCAACCGATTTAATTTATTAATTTTATTAAATTAACTTTCCCGACATAACACAATAATTAACTTTAAATTGATTAAAAGCATTTTATTTGAACAATCAATATAACATGAAAATATTCTATTTTACACAGACGGGTAAAACCATTTACCCAACATTTATTTACATATTATAATTAATTATAATACCCAACTTTATAATATTTTACCTTATTATTATTATTTATTAATTTCAATATTACATTATAAATTTATTTCATTATTAATTATGGTTATATATTTATTTACCAAGGTATTTCTTTTTACTTATCAATTTATTTTAATGCATAAGATAACCAAGGCATATCATCAGACAATTTAAACCAAAAGCCAAAACAATTACCTGACCACTAACCAGGGTCAAAAGGTAGAACTTCAAACAACACTGACTAACCACAAAGCTTCAAGCAACCCTAATTGACCACCAACAGTACTTGAGAAGGTATCAAACTAGGTACTCATCCTCTTCAAGGATGATGGCTAGGGTAGGGGACCAAGTGCTATCTCCGATCAACCAATCCATTGGGTTTTAAGGTACACCCAGACTTGCCAATTTAGGTGGAGATGTAACCTAGTACCTGTTCACTCAAGCATACCAATTAGAGCACATATTCTTAATAGCCAAAGCACTTGGAAATGAACTCTAACACTCATATCTCATTCCTGTATGTCCCCCATACGTTCAATGGTACAATACTACCCTTTTCACCTATCCTAACAACATACTACTGCATCACCTGACTATCCAAATAAATATCTACATAATATTAATAACATAACAATATGCATCATACCCACAAAAGTACTAACAGAAGCTCATGTTCCATCTTCATCTTCAGGTTCATTAGCCAGACGACCTTCACAACCAAAGTGAAAACAGAGGGGCACTACACATCACTAGCTCTCTAATCAGTCACAACTATCTTTGAGCATCAAAAGAGTCAAATTTTAGTCACATCATCACAAATCCTCATCAAAACGGTCCTGATCATCAACAAACCTAAGTCAAATCCAAAAAGCCAAAATCATACTTCGAGGAAGCCCTCCTTATAGCTCCAATGATCATGAGACCCATGTAGATTATGAGGCATATCTTGAGGAACAAGCCAAAATACAAAGACTTCAACACATGTGTAACTCCATGCCAACACTAGAGAAAAAAATCCTAGCACCACAACTACAAGGCATCATTCAAACACTTCACCAAATGCCACAACCCCTAAACCAACAAACCATACAAAGACTACAAACCATCATCCAACCACTTCAACAAAACCAATCACCTCGAATACAACAACTCCTAATTGAAATCCAACAACTCATAGCCACCCACCAATCCCAAACCCAACAAACACAAACACAATATCAACAAATTCCATCTCAATCCTATGTGTCACCTCTATCATCATACCAACCTAGTTTAACCACACATCATGTTACCCCTACATCAACTTATCCCACTTCTTCCAATGTCAACAAATATCTATATCAGTCCATACCTCAAGAACATCCACCTCCTTATATTAACATTTCACCTCGCCACCAAATTCATTCACAAGGCTATCAAGTTCCTTCACAACATGAACACACAAGTCCAAGTTATCCTTTTCACCAAAATCACGTGTCCTTAAGTCCTTATGATACCTTTGACAAAGGGAACACCACTCTAGCTTATGCATCCTATGGGTACCCTACATCATCATCAAATCAAATATCAATCCAAGAGCTTACTAGTCCTATCCCCACACCACCATGTAGTCCATTGGTCCACCAACCTTCTAATCCATCAAGCCCTTCATTACCTTCATCCCCACGTTCCTCTAATTTTCCACAAAAGGATCATTGGGAGGTAAACCTACAACAATTGGTCCAAACACAATTGATTGAGTTACCCTCAATAAAACCATCCAAGTCTAATCCTAGTATGTCCAATACCCTTATCCCTCAACTTAATCCTCATCCTAATCCTGCAACACCATCCACCATTATTATCCATCCATTATATTGTTGATCCACCCATACATTTATGAAGGATGTGACCCAATGGCTATTAGTAAGGAATCAACCATCTCCATGTCACCAAACACCTATTCAAGATCCTATCAAGCCTATTGAAGTGTATCCAACCATGAGTCCAAGTCAAGATTCATTATGCCTTCACATTGTTGACCATCAAGATCCTGTCAAGCCTATCTATGAGTCTCCCACTTCCACTTACATTCAAGAAAATCAAGAGCTATGTCAAGATTATAATCTAAAGCATGTGGAAACATCAACCCTTTATTTAATTGATCAAAGCACCTCCATCCAACCCATCCATAACCTATATCTTTTCAATGATCAAGATATTATCTTTGATGAAGAACTTATACATGAGCAAATTGATCCCATCCATAGAACACTTAATCATATCTATGATCAAGATCCGGCTATGATCAAGAGAACCATGATGATCCTCTTATCCTACTTTATGCATTCCATGGTCAAGAGATTATCATACTACCTATCCATGATCCCACAACTATCCATGAACAAGCTATCCATACTACTCCTACACATTATCCATCTAGCCCTATCCATGATCCAACAAAATATAATTCCCTTGATGAGACACTTGGTCCCCAAGAAAACATATATAATCAAACAGATCACTTGGATCGTATCCCTTCACCTCCTACTAAGCATAATGTTGTCAAGATCCAAGCATCCCAAGTCATCCATTGCATGATCCCACATTGTCTCTTGTGGATCTTACATTATCTCATGTTGATCCTCCACCATCTCCCATCGATTCCATTCCAAATCCATTATCCTATCCCCTTGGTCTTACCACCTTCATCCATGAATGTTATTCCTTAGGAGAACAACAACCACTATCCACCACTCACTCTCTCCATCAAATAATGGACTCACATCTTGTTTCCAAAACAAACATCCCATTGCATACTGTATGTTCCAAAACATGAACTGTCAAGGAAAAGGTTTAGGCCTTCATGAACAAGGTATCTTAGAGCCCATGCATGTTGCAATCCATCCTTGAGCACATGGCCTTGGTTTTTCATCCCAAGAAAAGAAATCCAAAGATGTTGGTACCACCTCCATACCTCCTCCAGTTACTTCTTCCACTCCATATCCCGGTGCACCTTATCGCACCTCACTCATATGTCACCATCCATCCTCCATCATCATACCATTTGTAAAAGCATGTGACCATACATCTACCCCCATCCACTCTTCCTACACTCCTTCCAACTCCTAATATTCCCATCCTTCTATCCCCTAATCCCTTCATCCATCAGTACACTCATCCCTCCATACACACATCCTGCTCCCTTACATCCCCTATCATTCCTAATCATGATCAACAAATGCACACATCGACCAAGCATGAAGCTTCCACCAAGTCCATGAGATTCAAAAATAAAAATTTGGATGCCTCTACTCATAAAGCAAAAAATCCTAAAAATACTTATGCCTTAGGGCATCAATGCAAAGAGTCCACTAAAAATCTATCCAAAAGGCTACCCAAGCCCATACTTTCACAAAATAAGTCCAAAAATAAAATGGTTTGGGTCCCTAAGCAAAAAATAAATCAAGTCAAATGAAGCATCCACATCCCAAATATCCCAAATATCCCACTTCATCCAAAAATCTCAAGTTCCTTCAACCCAAAAATCCCACAAATCTCACTACATCCAAAAATCCCAAATTCCTCCATCCTATGAATCTCAATGCAAAAATCATAAAAATCCTAAGTTTATGTGGGTACTTAAGGTCCTACATCAACCATACCATATGCAAACAAGTTCATTACTTCCTACAGCTCCTTCTAATCAAAAGCTTCAAAATCCAATTCGGTGTGTGCAACTGTTGGTCTTGGTTTCTTTCCATTCCACAACATTTCCACATATCTCCATCCCCTCATCTTATATCCATTATCCTCCATATTTCCCCCATCATACCTCTATGGTCCATGCTTTTGCTCCATCATCCATTTATTCCTCCATCTCCATACATCATCCACATCATAACCCACCATCCTTTCCATTTCCATCTTCCCACATCTACCAACATCTGTGTGTGTAATGCTACCTGATATAGTCCATGTGCAAACATGCAATGTGAAAAAATGCATTAAAGTGATAACATACTACCTTGCTATTGGAAACATACACTTGAGTCTTCATCCTCCATCCCATCCAAAAAAAAAGTCCAAAAAAAAATCAAAATAGTAAAGATAAATCCCTTCGTTCAATGGTGAAAACTTGGCAAACAGGCGCCTTAGATAAGTACCATGATGAAAACTTAGAAAACAGGCATCATGTGTAGGTTGATTGTCTATGCACCTTACACTTGGGGGCATGTTGTCTCATCTACCCATCATATCATTCCTTCTACCTATCCTTCCTATTATATCTTCTTTATCCATTATATCCGCATAATTATCCCCTTGATCCAATCCATCTTCCTTTCCTCCTTTTGATCTTGATAAAGATAGAGGCAAAATGTTGAAAAATGCTTTGAAAATATCTTGGTATACCTCATCCTTTCCAACCAATCCAATCAATCCTATTGTCATAAGTTTTGTCATGTAAAATCCTAAAGCATTCTACCTAGAATAGGGCATGTTATTCCTGTGCAACATAGTCTTTGGTGATCACATCCCAAGCACCTCATCCATTCCATCCACTATTGCCTATTCTTTTATTCATCCTTCTATCATGAGTCTTCCATCCCATTTACTATCACCTATCCTTTTCTTCACTTATCTAATCCCATCTTTCTCCTTGCATCTATAACTGGTTTTCCCTTGTCATTGGTATCTAGTACTAAGGCTATCCAAATGTAATCCAATGTCACCCAGTCATCCCACTCCATCAAACACTTTCATCTCTCTCATCTTCCATTTATCACAATCCATCTTATTACCCCAACTTGACTAACTCAAGAAGAAAATGAACTATGCATCCTTTGAAAACTCAAGTACTTATCAAACCAGAAGCAAAAGACTACTCCTAAAGCCATATGTTGTCCCACATACTACTTGCCACATCTGCTAGAACAATCCATCTATCCTAGATCAGATCAACAACTTTTAATAGATATATCTTTCCTACAATAAGGCTTTATCTACCAATCTACCCTGAGCAACCTCTTTGGAAAGATAATATGTTGGTTGTGTGTTTACTTTGTTAGTCAGTCTTTTTCTTTTTGGTTTATCTTTTGTTCCTTTCTAATACCTAGTCAAGACTGCCTTGATTTTCTATATCTCGGTATGTTACGATGCAGTATGGATTGGGGCATAGTCATTTCTTTCATATGTTGTCTTTGTGGGATGAGCTTATTATCCTACTATGGCTAATACATATCTTGTTTGTGTTGGAATTAGCATCTTGCATATCAATATATTTTGCACCTAAGGTTTTCTAAAAGGCCTTATATGTATTAATACTATTCTACACTAAGACTATTTTCCATTCACACGTATCCAACAAGGTTCTATTATGTCTAGAAGATATGAGTTCAAACCGTTTGTTTGCAAAGTCAATGTCCTATGCATTGGATACATCGTCACCTTGGTCTTCTATACCCTAGTGCATAACATCCATTGCTATATCAAAATAAGGATTGCTCTTTATAAATATTTGCATAACCATTGCAACATCACCCCATCCATCCCACTCATCTATCTCACCCATACATCCTAATAAATCTATAGCTTTCATGAAGATCGATCAATTTGATATCACTTCTATTCTTTGTCCATTTATCTTTCATCTTTTATCTAACCTTTTCATCTTCATTTACATCTCTCAATCTACTCACCCTTTTCTGACTTTTCATTTCGAGAGCACACTTGTGTTCTTTGAGACCTATTGTCCTCTCGAGGGGGCATCCTCATTATCATGATCATTCCTCTTATCAATATACCTCATCCTTTCCATACCAATCTAGCCAAATTATCCAATCACATCCTTTGGTCTTGATCCTAATCTTGTCGTAAATCAATTAATCATCAATCCATCATCAATGGGATATATCATTCCCACATCGTGTTGATCTAGGGATATATCATTCCCACATCCTTGTCATGTTGATCTAGGGATATATCGTTCCGCACAATGACAACACTATCCTTATCAATCATTGGTTTACAACTTGACAGGGGCAATACCTTTTTTGTTTTTGGAATCATCATCTTTCATCTTATTCATTAACTTACCATTGTCTTTCCTTGTCACCCTCGCTTTGAGTGATTAGGGCATTACCATCTCTAATCCAATTATTTTCTTCCAACCATATTTTTCTAAATTAATCTTCTTCTATCAAATCAAACACTATGTTTTAAATTTCTTTGAAATGATGTTACTTTGCAACACTGTCTCAAAGAGAGGCAAAATGTAGACACCTAAAAATGACCTTTGCATTACATTACTTGCATACATCAATTCCTCCCAAATCACTTGCATTTAACATTAATTAAATAATCGAATTATTTAATTAATTTCATCAATTTCCTCTAAATCACTTGATTTCAACATTAATTGAATAAATTCTATTTATTTAATTAATTTCATTAAAATCCACTTTATTCTTCCAAATTAAATAATTTTAATTATTTATTTAAGTTATCCTCTTTCAATCTTCAAATCCACATTAATTAAATAAATCAATTATTTAATTAATTCATCATTAAATTCCTCTTATCCACAATTAAATAATTTTTAATTATTTAATTAATCAAATATTCTTCTAAATTTAAATACATTGTTCAAATTTATTTAAGTTGACTTTATCTTCTAAAATTAAATAAAATTAGTATTTTATTTATATTCCTCTATCATGCAAAATAAATTAAATGAATTTATTTGTTTAATTTATTTAAATCCTCATATCTTTTCTTTTCTTCTATCATGCACAACTAATTAAATAAATTTATTTATTTAATTCTCAATTATCCTTCAAATCTTCTTAAAATATCATTATCTTCCATGTGCAAAATCAGTCTTATTTTTAGAACTTCAAAAAGCAAATCTAAAGTTGAGTTAATTGGCTTTAATCATTATTGTTTTATCACCAATTCATAAATTAGAAAAAGCATTCTAAATTTATGAAATCAAATCCTATCTTTATCCTAGCAAGCAGTTAATAAAATATCTTTTTCTTCATGACACATGTCATGTGCACATTCATCATGTCCTCTCAACTCATCTTGACCATTGATTTCATTGATTTATCTCTACCGTTGATCGATCTTTCTTGAAACTTATATATACCCCCTTCATTGCATCAAAAATCATCTTCAATCATTCATCTTTGGTACCATTATCTCTTCGATCATTCAGCTCTGGTACCATTATCTCTTCGATCATATAAGCTTTGGGCATTCTTAAGCACTTTGAGCATTATATCGCATCATTGAGCACAATGAATCTTTGAGAACTATCCTTCATCCGGTTGTTACAAACATGGTTTCGCAATTCATTGAAGTAATCTACAAAGACCAAGAAAACAAAACAATCTAGGTGATAGCTTCATTATTTTTTGTTAGTCATTGATTATTCAGTTATTATTTAGATAGTTTTCTTGAGGGTTATAGGACTGAGTTTGTTATTCATTGTTTTGATCATTTATCAATCTCAATTTTACCTATACACAGAGGGCACTTGTATTGAAGTCACCTGACTTTTCTAAGCCCTTCCAACTATTTTTGTTAAGGAAAAATTGGATCTAAATGAATAATCAATATATCAATATCAAAATACCCAAAACTTCAATGAAATGGTGAACAAAAGAGATTCAAATAAACAATGAACAATACAAAAGCAAACCTCCTTTTATCCTCAGCTTCCATTGATCGCCTATCACAAAAGATCTTGTCTATGAATATGGCCCTCAGAAGGTGCACTTCCTTGCTATGATTCTAAGATGTCAAATGGGAATGGCTATGATAGTATCGCCATGAAGAGAAGCTTCACAACGATGGTAGTAGTGCATAGTAAGGAATGTGATCACAAGCAATGAAGGAATTGGTACCAAAGGCGCGCTATAATTCCTGCAGAGTAACAATACTTAAAACTTGGATGAATGAAATGGAAGAAGAGGGCTAAATTATAGACTTGAGAGAATGAAGATCAATGGTATAGAAAGAATGAGAAGGTCAATGGTTGAGAACAATTGAGGAACGTGCGCGAATAAGAAGAAGACATGTGTCACCCAAAAGCTGTTTTATTTGAGTTAACTACTTTCTTTTCTAAAGATAAGACATGCTTTTCATAAATTAGAAAGCTTTTTTTTTTCTAATTTAAGAGATATTGATAAAAACAAGTTGATTGAATAGATAACTCAACTTGAGATTTGCTTTTGCATGATTTGAGAGGAATTAAATAATAAATTATTTAATTTTGTGTGCATGAAAAAGAAGACTTATTTTTAGAAGATTTGGAAGATATTTGAAGAATTAAAAGATAAGAAAGCAAATTAAATAAATAAATTTATTTAATTGTTGTGCATGATTTGGAGGAATAAATAAAATATTTGATTATATTTTTTTTTTGGAGATTGAAAGGATTTAAATAAATTTGATTTGATTTATTCAAATTTGGAGGAATGATTCAATTTAATTAAATAATTAAGAATTATTTAATTGTTTGGAAGAATTTAATTAAATAAAAGATTTTATTTAATTTTGACTTTAGAAGAGATAATTAAATATTTTGATATTTAATTAATTTAGAGGAATATGAATCAAATAAATAAATTTGTTTATTTATTTATTGATAGAGGAATAAAGATGGAATAAATATTAAGAATATTTACTTAGACCAAATCATGTCATTTTTAGCTGTATACATTTTGCCCCTCTTTGATGTAATGTAATTTACGACATTGTTTCAAAGAATAAATACTCTGACAATGATACATGTCTCAGTTTGCCCCTGGTACAAGTTATGACAATTATAAGATGCCCCCTCGGGAGATTGGATAGGAAGAAGGCAGAAGGCGTGAGACGGACAATCTCACGAAGATGAAGGGAAACTAGGTTAGGTTTGAAGAAAATAGGACGTGTTTTAGAGAAACGAGAAGAAAACTGGAAGAAACGGGTGCGGGAAGTAGTTGTAGTCACCACATAGCCAGATTAGGGTTTGCATGCTACATATAGGAGCTGGGTCCACAAGACAATTCATTTGCACACTTGTCTTTGTTTGATTTGCCTCAAAGAGCTTAGGAGAGCATAGAGCATAGAGCAGTCAGCACGAGGATGGATATTCCACGCGAGGAGCATCATTTTGAGCGAGTTCGTCAATTCAACCAGCCAGCAGAGGCAGGACCCCCGATATGTATCTCAAAAAAATTCCCCTAGGGTTGAGTTTGATAGCAATAAATGCTAGGAGAAAAACTAGGTAGACAAATGCGCTGGAACACAGTGTGGCACATATGCCACGCGAAACTGAGCATACGTAGTTCTGTAGCGCATGTAGGATATAAAACAGTGCATACACTGAAGCAGCGCATGCATGAGATTATTCGATGCATGCATAATTCTGCAGCGCACTTATGGTATGTAGTGGCGCTTTTGACTGGACAGCGCATTTACGGTATAGGATGATGCATGCATGGATTCTTGCGGCGCACTTGTTAGAAGTGGCACATTTGTAAAGAAATGGTGCATTTGCTAGGAAATGATGCATGTACCACCTGTTATGGCGCATATGATATAGATAGGTAGTTTTACTTAACAAAATTGACTTGATTGGCATCCCATTTGATGTGTCAATCAATAAGCTATCTCCAAGATTGTAGGAATCTAGTCAAGAGATGTAGTGTGTTGTTTTGATCAAGTTGAAATGTTAAGTTAGTTGACATGTTTCTATAGATATGTTGAGTATGGTACTTACAGCTTTAGGTTGAGGCCTTACTTTGTGTGCTTACAGGAGGATATACGAGATACGCTTCAGTCAAGGGAGCAGTTCCCCATGCCTATGTTGTAGAGACATATGTTGACTGAGATGGACCGAGAGGCACTTGGTGTGATGGGACTTGACTATGTTTGCTTCATGCCTGAGGTTCGAGCGAACTGCGGGTTGCTGACTGCAGCAATGGAGAGGTTCCATAGTGAGGATGGGACCTTTCACTTCCCTACTGGCGAGATGACCGTTACTTTGGAGGACGTGTATAGGATTCTTCATTTGCCTATTCAGGGAGAGCTTGTGGAGTACAATCCACAGAGGGATGCAAGACTTGCTAAGTGCAGGTGATGTTTGATGACCTTGAGCTGGTCGAATAGGTCATCTCTTGGCAGAACATTCATGACTTCTATGACTACTTCCCAGGTATTGTAGCAGGACTAATCAGAGGCATTGTATGCCCCAATAGGAGATCAAACGGGTTCCCCATTGGATGGGGTCAAATCATGGAGAGGATGGTGATAGAGGGTACCCGGTATGCTTGGGGTGTCTGTGTACTAGCACACCTATACCACAACAAGCATCAAGTGGTATATCACAGGGGTATGAGCCTATCTGCAAATGTGATATTGCTACAGTTTTAACTATGGGAACACATCATGATCACCAAACTGATATGTGTTTTTAACAGGCAGAGAGGAGAGCCATATAGCTATGGCTATGTAGGAGTGATTTCCCAGCATAGGCTGGGAAAGCTTGAGTATTGGCGGCATGCTTTGGATGGAGTAGATGTGGTCATCTAGCGGCCATATCTAGATTGCGAGCCATGGGAGGATGAAGCAGATGAGCTACTCTACTGCTATCAAATGTGGTGGCTGATAGGGCAGACACGGTTTATTTTGGAGCGACAGATTGTTAGCTGAGTACAGAGACAGTTTGGGAGGAGGTAGGGCATGCCATAGGGGCAGGCTCGATTTCTGAGGACTCATGCTAAGAGGCTCAGATGGGGACCGATGGTATCTTATGAGGAGGCACTAGCAGAGTTTTGGCAGATGCCATACATCACCTGGGATATGAGGAGGGGGATTGCAGACACTAGGATGACCTAGGATTATGAGGATTGGTTCACTGCCCACCCATTTCTGAGATATTCAGGGCCTGGGGAGCTGGTGCCTCGAATAGACAAGGTGGATTCAAATGATGAGGGCCAAGTTGGCCAGAGGGGGAGGAGGAGGAGAGGCAGATGGGGAGGTGGTAGAGATGGGGGAGATGATGGAGGAGGATGGGGTGATGGAGATGATGAAGGCCAACCTAGATAGAGGAGGAGAGCTGGGGAGAGACCTTCCCACGCTCAGCAGGCAATGCCACCACAGGTCACACAACAGGCTCCACAGGTACAGATGTCGCCACCTCAGCAGGTGGCACAACAGTAGGGACCCCAGCCACAGGGGTAGGGACAGGCACAGGCAGCCTAGGGTCTAGCACAGTCAGATGTCTAAGAGAGGGCTATAGCTACCTTGAGAGGACAGGTTAGGCAGCTGTAGGCACAGCTCAGGATGGTTGATGCCCGGTGAGAGACAGACGCAGAAGTTATTGCAGGGCTCACCAAAGAGAGAGATATGGCAAAGGCGCGGATACGAGTTATCCAAGTAGAGTAGGATACCGTAGTGGTAGCCCTTGGGACAGATGTGACGAGCAGTTTCTTGGTTGGGTAGGTGCACCAAGTACAGGCATAGCTAGCGCAGGCATAGACATAGCTAGCGCAGGTGTAGGGTGAGCTTGCTAGAGTGCAGGCCTAGAAACAGTATTATCGGGGTTTATACCATGGTACAGTGCCAGTTAGTCAGAGGGCCCTGAGCTACAGGAGCCAGTCTATGGCTTCTTAGAGAGCAAGTGGATCGAGGTCAGGAGCCTCCGTGATGGGCCCACAATAGTCTGGGACTAGCAGAGGAGGGGACATGGGAGATACTATTGGTAGCAGCAATTCACAGTAGTAGGGATAGCTGACACTTCCAGACTTTGGATCTTATGTACCACTTTTGATGGCTCAGATAGACGGATAGACTTATGTACCACTTTTGTATTTTTGAGACATGTATCACCATCCATGAGATGTACCTTTTGTATATGACATTGATTCAAAGATGGACCACTTGATATTGTACATTTGGACACATTTTACGATATTTATATGATGATGCAGCTATTTGAGGCTTTCTATATGTAGTTTGCTCATTTCTATGTTATGGATGCATTTCTATTGTATGATGCGATGCACATGTTTATCTAATGCAGACTTAGATGTTTACTTGATGCTATGTGATGCTATATGACCTAATGCAAACTTGGATGTTTTACTTGATATGTCTCTAATGTGTGTGAATGCAAATGGTATCTATATGATTATGCAACTTATGTGATGCACTTATCTATGTTTTTGATTTTTTTCTGCTTTGACACTATGTGATGATTGTATATGGATGACCTGATGCACTTACTATGTATGCAATTGATTTAATCATGTAAATGACTATCTCATGTGATATGATATGCACCTATATGCTATGTTTTTGTGATGTCCAAATGTACTCTATCGACATAGAGATGGTAGAATGGTAGATAGAAGATTGATTGAAAGAATGACTCGATAGACAGATTCACAAGCTTTGACTTTGTGTTGTTACTCTGCATTGTTTGGATCATTTATAGCATGGGGGACAGATGTATGGATGTACAATGGCTGTATGATGGATGCTTTGCTTTTGACATCTTGATGGTGCAACTATTTTGAAGTGCTTATTTCATCATTGGGCAATTTTTTTGGTACTTTTTTTGAATGTTGTAAGTTAATACAAGCATCTAGGTATAATTGAACCGAGATGACCTAAGCATTGCTTACATGGATTTTGATTTAGAAAGTTAATACAAGCATCGAGGTATAATTGAACCAAGATGACTTGAGTATTTCTTGCATATCAACAGTCAAGGATTGCCCTCGTTCATGTTATACCTTTGATGTCCTCGATGATCTTTTGCCGATCATGTCTTTAGACAAGGCTTCACATTACTAAAGTTTAATCCACAAACAACAAACAAAGAAAATAATCATGCCCCAATCATAGCATCTCTAGCTTTTGGTATCCTCGAGTAGCATAGAAAGGCATGATAGCAAAAACCAAGACTCTGTATTTTAACCATGTTTTCAATCCACAAAACATTTTTGCATTTAGGTGTGTTTGTTTCTTGCCATAATTTGGGTAAAAACATTTAGAAGGCCTTAGGAGTTTGTTTTCTTTGCTTTGGATAGGTTAATGTCTTGCGTCAGGATTTCTACTTGAAAAGAGTAGGTTTTGTTTGTGCTTGCTTGCCTGGTGAGAAGATTCCACAATCCTTATTGGTGAGACGGACCCTAAGGGACTGACCTAGTGCCTCGAGGGCTCATTGCTAAATGGCCTTGCCTACGTGATGAAGCAGAGGCAACGTAGTTTAGGGTAAACCCTAATGGACCTAAGACCTAGGTAGTAGAAAGTGGTGTGAACATAGATAGATAGAAGGACTAGATATGGGGCGGATGGGACAGTGGAGCCTCGGGGGCGCATAGAAATATGGCCTTGCCTACGTGACGATACAAAGGCAACGTAGTTCATGGACCTGGACCATGGATACTGATGAGAGATACTATGCTAGGCTGACACTACGAATAGGATATGGGATAAAACCTTGGTTGACAAGGCAACAAAGAGACAGAGTATCAAGCCATGATAGGTTATCATTAGGATTTTATTATGTGATAGATATGGATCGAATGGGACACAAGGAAGAATGGACACAAGGTGATTAGTTTCCCAAAGATGGAGGAAGCATTTTATCACAAGTAACACCTATTTACCAAGTTTCACCACTTGCTTTTATTTGCATGAAAGCTAGAAAGTAAGCATGATGCTTGTTTGCCAAGTTTTCATCATGATACCTATCCAAGGCACCTGTTTGCCAGGTTTTCACCAAAGGATGATTTTTTTGGTACTTTTCTAAATTTTTTGATTTTTTTGTATTTTTTTGATCTTTTTGTATTTTTTTTAATTTTTTTTTTGCATTTTTTTGATTTTTTTTTGTATTTTTCTGATTTTTTTATTTTTTTGCATTTTTCTGATTTTTTTATGCCCCCTTACATTGGGGTTCTCCTAGGTATAGAACCGGTGAAGATGCATGTTGTTGATTGGGTCATCTAACAGCTCATCCTCTGATGTTGCTAACTGATATGCTCCCGATCCATAAGCAGCTACAATCACATAACGCCCAAGCCAGTTGGGTTTGAACTTGCCTTTCTTTTCCCTATCCTGTTGATTGCAGGGATTTTCCTTAAGGACTAGGTCTCCAACTTTGAAGATTCTTGGGTGAACTATGTGGTTATAGCTTCGTGACATCATTTGTTGATATGCTTTGAGATGGTCAAAGGCTTTCTATCTCCTTTCTTCTAGCAACTCTGTATTCTTCATCTGATATGAGACCTTTTAGCGACACCCTGAGAGATGGTAACTTGACCTCAATGGGGAGGATAGGTTCTGAGCCATAGACAAGGGTGTAAGGGGTAGCACTTGTGGGAGTGCGCATACTAGTTCTATAGGCCCACAGAGCGGGATTGAGTTGGATGTGCCAATCACAGTCAGCATCGTTGACTGTCTTCTTGAGGAGTTTCAAGATGGTCTTGTTGGATGCTTCTGCTTGGCCGTTGCCTTGGGGTAATAGAGTGTGGAGAAACGGTGTTGGATTTTGAATCGGTCACAGAGTTCTTGGACATCCTAGCTTTTGAAGGGTCTTCCGTTATCCGTGATAATGGATGAAGGAATTTCGTATCTGCAGATGAGGTAATTTAGGATGAATGAGGAGATTTATTTACTTGTGACGGTGGTGAGGGGAATAGCTTCAATCCACTTGGTAAAGTATTCAGTGGCAGTTATTATGAATTTGTGGCCATTGGATGAGGGTGGATGTATTTTTCCCACAAGGTCAAGTCCCCATTGGCAGAAGGGCCAAGGTGTCATTAAAGGTCTCAACTCTTGAGCTGGTGCATGTATTAGGTTCCCATGTATTTGGCACTACTTGCACTTCTTCACAAATTGATATGAATCTGTTTCCATGTTCGGCTAGTAATAACCCAAATGCATGAGTTTCTTAGCTAAGGAAGGACCACTAGAGTGTGTTCCGCAGATCCCTTCATGTATGTCTTGTAAGGCGGTTTGGGATTCTTCTCATTCTAAACAACGAAGTAAAGTACCATCTAGACCACGTCAGTATACTGTGTCGACAATAATGGTATAACGAGAGGTTTTGCGTATAAAGGTTCATCATTGGTTTAAAGATAAGTTAGGCAGGAGGTGTTGTCCTTGAGGTAAGTGTAAACCTTACCATACCAAAGTGAATCAGATCCAACAAAAAGGCATATGGAATGGGTTTCAGGAAGATCATAAGCTGGTTGTTGAATAGTTTCCACTAAGAACTCATACCGAGACTCATTCTCTGGTATCTCGAGAAGAGAGGCAATGGTCGCCATGGCATCTGCTGCTTTGTTCTCAATGCAAGGTATCTGCTCAAAAGAGATGATTACAAAGTATTCCTTGAAGTCTTCGAACATCCTCTTGTATGGGACAAGCTTCTCATCTTTGGTTTGGTAATCATCATTGACCTAATTTATTATTAGTTGAGAATCACCGTAGACATGTAGCTCTTTTATTTTCCATTCTGTTGCCATTTTGAGGCCAATGACTAAGTCTTCATATTCTGCTATGTTATTGGTGCATGGAAATAAAAGATGGTAGGACTTCAGTATGGTGTCACCATGAGGAGTTACAAACAAGATTCCTACCCCCGATCCATGGTTTGTGTAGGACCCATCAAAGTAGAGCTTCCAGGAATGTGTTGAGATATTGAATAAAGATTCATCTGGAAATTCAAATTGCATTGGTGTGGTGTCCTGTAATGGTGCATCCACTAACTGATCAACAATGACTTGTCCTTTGATAGCTTTTCTATCTACATACTCAATGTTGTATTCACTTAAGAGCATTACCCATTTGGCTAGGTGACCTGATAGAGATGCTTTGCTTAGTAGGTACTTCAATGGATCTATTTTTGCAATAAGTTTGACTGGATGTGCAAGCATATAATGCCAAAGTTTTTGGGAAGCAAAAACTACCATAAGACATGATCTTTCTATCTGAGAGTATTGCAACTCATAGCCCACCAATGTGCGATTGATATAGTAGATGACTCTTTCTTTATTCTCATAATCTTGTTGTGCTAGAAGATCCCCAAGAGTTGTTGGTGTAGCAGATATGTATAGTATCAATGGTTTCCCTTGGATAGGAGGCATGAGAATAGGTGGATTCATAAGATATTCTTTTAGTTTGTTGAATGCCTCTTCACATTTCTCATCCCATCTGAATGGAATGTTCTTGTGCAGGAGATGACTGAATGGTTGACACTTGTTTGCCAATTGTGATATGAATCTATGGATTTCCTGTAGCTTTCCTTGTAGAGATCTTAGTTGAGTGAGAGTCTTGGGTGGTGGCATGTCCATAATGGTCTTGACTTTGGCGGGGTCCACCTCTATTCCATTTGCTGAAACAATAAAACCTAGGAGTTTGCCTGAGGTGACTCCAAACACACATTTCTTTGGGTTCAACCTGACTTTGAATTGCTCGAGTCTCTGAAAGACCTTCTCTAACACATCTAGGTGTGATTCTCTTGTGAGTGACTTTGCTAGGATATCATCTACATAATCTTCGATGGTGACATGCATCATATCATGAAATATTGTGGTCATAGCATGTTGATATGTGGCTCCTGTATTGTTTAGCCCAAATGGCATGACATTCCAGTAGAAAGTACCCCATGGACAAGTAAAACCTATCTTATGATGGTCTTCTGGTGCTATCTTGATCTGATTATATCCCAAGAAGCCATCCATGAGAGATAACATGGTATGCCCCACTGTTAAGTCGACTATGATATCTATATTTAGAAATAGAAAATCATCCTTGCGACAAGCTTTGTTTAGATCTCTAAAGTCATTACATAGTCTGACTTGACCATCTGGTTTGGACACTAGTACAATGTTGGAGACCCATTTCGGATAGTCTATAGCTCTAATGAACCCTACATCCAGTAACTTCTTGAGTTCTTCTTTTACAAGTAGTGCTATGTGTGGATGCATCTTTCTAAGCTTATGTTTCACTGGTTTCACTCTTGGATCTAATGGAAGATGATGTAGAATCAGGTCTGGATCTAACCCCAGCATATCTACATATGACCAAGAAAAATTGACTTGCTTTCTCTTGAAGAATGGTACAAACTTAGTCTTCTCTGGTGGGGTTAGAGATTTAGCAAAGTGAATGATCTTAGGTTGTTCCTCTGTTCCAATGTTAACCAGCTCTGTGGGTTCCACAACGATTTGAGACTTCTCCTAGTGCATGTCATCGAGGAGAGTGTCAAGCCTTCAATCGTCAAGAGCCACAGTTGGGTTTTCACCTTCGGATGCATCCTTTCTTTTTACTGTTTTTGGACTTGACACTATCGCAGAGTGGTTATCACCGTCATATCCATTTTTTATTTTGATATTTTTGTGACTAGAAGGCTTGGCACCCTCTCTGAAATAAGCTATGGTATTAAGTTCAATAGAAAAGTCAACTTTATGATCTCCTTTGGGTAGGTGGTCCCTAAGTTCCATGTAGTCAATATAAGCATCGTCATTTTGGAACATATCTAGTTGCAGGGTTCCTCATAGATCCCAGTCAATAAGTTCAGGATGCACAAGGGGGAGGGAGTCAGAGGATAGATCTGATTTGTTGATAGTTTGAATGGATACACTAGGAGTATTGGTAGGGGGAGTGTTCGGGATTGTACTTTCCTCCAAGTTGTTTACTGTGATAGAACTCGAACCTTCCTCGAAAGTTGTATTCTCAGAGATAGGCAAATCACACTCTAATGGCCTACGCGGTAGTGTTTATCCCTCATGGTAGGGTCTATAAGTTTGAATGGTATCAACCTCTTTGTCATCATAGGAATGCTTTGTCAGCTCATCCCACTCATATTCATTGGAATCTGTGTCACTGTCCACTTGAATTGTATGGATCATTTCCACTAGACAAGCATTTTCTTTAACTTTGCCCTTATCCTTATATCCTAGGCCTTTTGTATTTCTAGCTAATGAGGATGAAGAAGGTTGAATGGGTTCTATAATTCCTTCTTTTCTTAGGCTGATGGGGCCTTGTCCTTCATAACCCATTCTATGTAGGATAGATTCACCTCACCAATAGATTTATGTTGGGAGCCTAGGTGGTTCCTGTTGTGTGCTCTCTTCTTCTTCAGTATAAAGCCATTGTAGGATATCTCTTTCCTCTATTTCATCTGATAAGGTCCCCCATTTTACAAAGGGAGCTATGGGAGGTATAGCAGGAGCAGATGGCTTTGGAAAATGCTTGGGTTGACCAAAAGATCTAGGAGATAAAGGCTACTTGGCTAGATTGAGGCTGTGTTCAATGGAGTATTCCCCAACTCCAGTTTCTTTGATGGTAATTTTCTGCTCTTTAGGCTTTGATGAGGAAGCTTCGGAGGTAGAATTATGATGTGGGGTAGGGGATGTAGATGCTCTATTGTTTGGTATGATGCAATCAGGTTTTGAAAGGACAGATTTGCAATGCTGGAAGGGGTCAGGGTCGCCTTGGATGGTGACTTGCTTGCCTTTATGTAGGAATTTTATGCATTGGTGATAAGTAGAGGGAACATCTTTCATGGCATGAATCCATGGTCTACCTAGGAGAATATTATAAGCGAGCTCCCTATCTAGGACTTGGCACACAACATCTTTTATTATCGGTCCCACTTGTATGGGTAAAACCATTGTTCCTTTGGTAGTTCTCTCCTCTTCATCATAGGCTTTGATAGTTATCTTCTTTCTTGGATCAACTGCATTTTCAGAGAACCCCAATGTAAGGACTAGCTTTAACGTGCAAATATTTAAACCGGCTCCCCCATCAATGAGAACCCTCTTGATGCGGTGCTTGTGGATGAAGGCGACGATATGTAGAGGGGTGTTATGAGGTTGAGACACTAAAAAGTCATCTTGTTCGGTAAATGATATGGTACTTGAGGAGGTCAGATTACCTACCATGGCCTGAAACTTCTCTTGGGCCAAGTTAGTGGGTACAGTGGTTTCCACTAAGGCTTTATTGAGAATCTCCTTATGGGAAGGAGATAGACGCAACAACTCTAAGATAGAAATGTGGGTCGGAGTCTTCTGTAGTTGGTCTATGATGCTATACTGATGGAAGTTGGACTAAGAAGGTGACGACTTTGGGGGGACGGTATTCAACGTGACTTTACCACTACGAGTAATGATACTGCAATTATTTCAATTATGCTCTAAATGTTGGTTGGGCATGACCACATTGATTTGTGGGACATGCTCTGATATGCAATTAATGGTATAGTCAAATGGCACACTTGCGTAGTTGGCATTACTATTCCCACTATTCTAATTTTGCCTGTTGCAGTTGTTGTTGTTGCTGTTGTTGTTGTTGTTGCCGTTGTTGTTATTGCCATTGTTGTTATTGTCATTGTTGTTGTTGTTGTTGTACGGCCTGTCATGATTGAGAAGTGGATCTCTGCAAGCCACATGTGTCTCATTGGAGGTATGTTGTTGGGTTCCTCCTTGATTTTGATCAAGCACATCTTGAATAACATGTTTGAGACAAATACAATTGTTGGTTGTATGTCCCCTTCCTCTATGATACTCACAATAGTCAGTGTCTTTCCAATAGTGAGGTTTGATTTGAGGCTCATAATCACTTGTTGGCAGTAGAGAGATTTCATTGTTGGCCAATAGATTCCTTAATGCGAATTCTTGGGACTCACCCAGCGGTGTGAACTTTCACCTTGGATTTGAGTTGAACCATGGTCTTGGCTCCTGAGAGAATGTTTTATTAGGTGTAACATTGTTCACCTCTCCTTTGAGAGTAAATATCGGTTGTTGCTTGGGAGCCGCCACCTTGGCATCAACTACTCCATCATTGACGACATTTTTGTTTTTAGTCCAAAATTTTGATTTGTTAGTCGTGTAGTTGGAGGTAGGTGTGTCCTTGTATAACTTGATTTGCCCCTTGGCGATCATAGCTTTCTCGATGAACAATCCCATCTCAATGACCTTTGAAAATGAGGTAGGGCATTGAATTTATATTTGATAGCTAAGATTGGAGTTGAGGTTATGGACAAACATCTCCATTAATTGCTTCTATGGTACATCATATGAACATTTGCTTTCTAGTTTCCTCCACCTTTGTAGGAAGGAGGCGAATGATTCGCCACTCTTTTGCTTGGTGTTGCATAGGTCAAGCATAGAGACTTCATGTTCAATATTGTAAGAGAAGTGTGTGATGAATTTGTTGACTAACTCATCAAAAGTTTTGATGCCTGGTGGGAGTCATGAGAACCACTCCATGGCTTGACTACCTAGAGATCTAGGGAATAGTCTCATTAAGTAAGTCTCATTAAGAGCTACTTCCATGCATGCTACGTTGAATTCCCTAATGTGATCTCTAGGGTCCTCTTTCCCTTTGTATTTGTCAAACTTAGGAACTTTGAATCGAAAGGGAAATGGTGTCATGTTCAAACTTTTATCAAAGGGGTACGGTGCAATATCTGTACCCATCTTGAGATCCATCATTTGTTGATTTAAACCCTCGAGTTGTTTCCTCATTTCTTCCATAGGAGCGCTTGGGTCTATGGCTTTCTTTCTTTTTTCATTATTATCCTCTGCATTTGGGTCTATGGCTTTCTTTCCTTTTTCATGATTATTCTCCACATTTTCTTGGATTGTGCTTAGATCGAAATCCACGGGGAGTTTAATTCCAAGACTTGCAAGATGATAAAAATACTTGTGAGGGTTGTCATGGAGCACTTTCTCTAACAAGCATTGGAATTTCTGATCTTGGAGGGTTCCTTCATACTCTTCGCGAGAGATTTCCTCATCACTATCATGAGGTGTGATGATGTGGTTGGATGATCTGGCCATTTCAAGTTGCTTTTTCTATTGAGATCTAGTAAGAACCATGCAAGGTGACGAGGGATGAGGTGGGATGAAACTAGAGATTTTGGTAAGATGCCGACAAAGACTATTGAGAATAGGATACTTATGACAAGATTTGGACAAGGGACTTTTTTTTATCAATGATTCCAAGTAAGACAGCCGATACAAGATGATAGTCACTAGTAAGAGTACTCAATACCTGTCTTACTATATAGGGACTAGTCGTGCACCAAGACCACTAGCAAAGTCCTGTGACCTACTAGGGTTACTTGAATCCAAAGTGATACGAAAAAGGGGCCTATGCTGATCTGATATGGGATACTTATGACTTTGGACTAGGAAGACCTGATAGAAGGTGAATGGGATGACCAACGAAAAAGAGACTTTTGACGTGAAATGGATGGAAAAAATGACTGCAAGGTAAGATCTGATTTCGGAACTTGAAACTAGACTGAAATGGGTACTCATAACTGATAAAATTTTTCTCTCAAAGATTGTGCAAGTGCTCACTATCATGCATGTGCTGGAACAGATGCGCTACAGAAACTGGTAAATGCGCAGGAAGTTAGCACAGAAGTGCCGCACTAGTAAAAATCAAATGCACTGTAACAGGTAGTAAAAGCGCTGCAAGTCGATACAGATGCACCGTAGGTTGGCACAAATGCACAGCAATAGAGGACGAATGCGCCACTCTGGTTTTTCTTAATATTTTTACAATTTTTTAGAAATTTTCTGATGTTTTTGGTACTTTGGTTGCAAGGTCTTTTTGATCTAATTTTCTGAAATTATGGCAAGAAGACAGAAAACACAAAGAATATTTTTATTGTTTTTTATTTTTTTGTGATTTTTTTACTCTTTTTGGACTAAAAAGAAAGCAAGTACACTCCTAGGCTTCAAATGGATTACAGGGGTTTTTGGCCACTAGAACAAAGGTGAGTAATAAAGGCAACCGTTAGAGTGGTTATACATGCGATAGCACTACTCTCCATTATGGAGTCTCCCAACCTGCAAGGGTTACGCCTTGGAGGGTTTTTGAAGAGACCTAATGTCTCAAGATTACTGCTTGGAACCTCATTCATTCCTTGGTCATCGGCCACACTGGAGCATCGACAAACTTTGTTAGTGTTACACCGATTGCTTTGCTCTCACCGATGGTAGTGAGCCATCGGGTTGACTTTCTGTATCGGCAGGAGAGAGGAGTCTTTGGGCGATCAACAAGGTCTAATCGATGAAGGCTAGCTATCGGCATGTGTCATACCGATAAGATATGGCTATCGGCATAAGGTTGGGCATTGACTGAGCTCATGGTAGTCGCTCTGATAGTTTTGAGTTACTCCAATGGGAATTGGGCATCAGAGATCAATATTGGTGTGAGAACCACTATCAACCCAGCCTTGAGAAGTTGCTCTGATGCTCTTGTGTCTCTTCGATGAAGAGTTGTTGGCATCAGCATGAGAAGTGTTGTCGGTCTGATGTTTGGAAGTCCATCCGATGTTGACTATCACTCTGATGAAGGGTTGGCAAAGCGTTGGTGTTGGCGTGAGAACCACTATTGGCCCAGTCTTGAGATGTAGCTCTAATAGTCTTGTGTCTTTCCAATGAAGGCTTGGGTCGGCAAGACTATAACTATTGATGCAATTTCAAAGTATCTCTCTGACGGTCGTCTATTACTCCGATGAAGGTTGAAGACTTGGGCATCGGTGGGACAAGGACTCATCACCGTGAATGGTGGAATGATCTCCGATGGTTTGTACTATCCTGATGAAGCTTAGATTGGCATCGTTGGCAACAAAATTGCCGACGATAGTCTTACAGTGTGTTTGGGTATATAAACCTGGATGTCCAACGTGGCTTGGTGAATGTGGGACTAAAGTTCTCACATGAATTTGAACAATTACGTGACAGTTGGAAGACAGTAGAACTAGGTTAGTTGAAATGAGCAGTTAGGGCAGAAGTTAAAAATAGTTTTGCTCTGAAGACTGTAAATATATACAGATCTGGTGATGTCGTCTAGGTTGATGATGAGATTTGATCATATTGTTCATTTTGTAAATGTACAGTGGAAGTGAATTGTCTTGTATGATCTGAGAATCGATACCTGAGCGAGAAGGCTGGGATTTTTATTTATAATCTTTCTAAGCTTACTGTAAATAAAGATTGTCTCTCTTGTGGTGGTGGGTTTTTCACCCGAAAGGGTTTTCCCATGTACATCTAGTGTTATTCTCTATTATCTTACATGTTTATTCTATTTTTCTAGTGTGTTCATCTGTGTATTTGAATTAAACATTACCTATCTACATTATCCCCTTAGAATTGACATTAGGGAAGCTATATTTCGCACATGTGCTTTCCTTACAAGTGGTATTAGAACCTGGCCAGTTGTGTTATCCTTGTTGGTAGGTTGGGTTTTTTGTGTTAGTTCTGTGAGTGGGAGTTCTATAGAGGTCTATTTTATTAAATTAGATGGCAAGTTCATTAGGAAAAATAGACATTGAAAAGTTCAATGGCACAAACTTTGAGTTGTGGAAGCTTAAGGTTGAAGATATGCTAGTCGACAGAGATCTTTGGGTTGCTGTGTCTGGGGTTCAACCTTCAGGCATGAAGCAAGAAGACTGGGACTTGGTAGATAGGAAAGCTAGAGGAGTGATAAGATTAAGTTTAGCGGATTCTATTCTATTGACCATCCATGAGGAGAAGACTGCAAAAAAATTGTGGAAGAAGTTGGGAGATATTTACCAAGGCAAGTCCTTGGTGAATAAACTTTTCCTTAGAAAGAAGTTGTACTCTCTAAAGATGGATGAAGGAGCATCTATAGCAGATCATCTGAACTCATTTAATATGATTGTTACACAGTTGACTTCTGTAGGTGTAAAAATAGAAGAGGAAGACTGATGTCTGCTTCTATTGTGTTCCTTACCTGACTCATGGGATCATCTTATGATGGCTATTAGAAGTACAACAACCACATTTAAAACTGAAGAAGTTGTTGCCTCGCTGTTATCTGAAGAGATGTGGAGCAAATCTTCTGAGATGGCCAAAGAGGCCCTGTCTGTTCGAGTAGATCAAAGGAAAGAGGCAAGAAGAAAGATAAGAAGTCTAAGTCCAAATCAGAGGGGAGATCGAAATCTCCTGGCACAAAGTCCAAGGTGAAGTGCTAGAATTGTGGGCAGAAAGGACACATCAGAAGAGACTACAAAGAGGAGAAAAAGAAGAAGAAAAAGAACTTCTTTGACACTGATTCTTCTCAAAGTGATGCTGATGCCTTCATTGCTACCTTGGCAATGCCTGCATCTGAAGATGTATGGCTGGTGGATTCAGGAGCATCTTTTCATATGACATCTCACAGAGAATGGTTCACTAAGTATGAACCATATGCTAGTGGGAAGGTGTTCCTAGCAAGTGATTTGTCACTGGAAATTGTTGGCCAAGGAAGAATCAAAATCCAGTTCCGAGATGGTAGAATAAAGGGAATGAATGGAGTATTACACATATCAGGTCTAGCTCAAAATTTACTTTCTGTTAGTAAGCTTAATGATGTTAGAGTGTAAGTTACTTTTGTGAATGGTGGTTGTAAGATGACTAGAGGTTCTATTGTACTAGCAAAGGGTGAACGCATTAGAACTTTGTATAGGTTAGATGCTAAACCAGTGTGCTGTAATAGTGTCTCTGTAAAATCTGAAAAAGCTACTATTATAACACATGATGTAAACTCTATGGAAGTTAAACTTCCTGCAAAGAAAACAATGTTCTCGCATCATAGACTTGGTCACATAAGTGAAAAAGGTTTAAAAACCTTGAAAAACAAAACCTTGGTAGATGGGCTAATTGATTGTAATCTAGAGTTCGATTTCTGTGAACATTGTATATATGGAAAATAGAACCGTGTTTCTTTTTACTCTAGTTCTCATAAATCTTCTAGTGTTCTGGACTATGTACATTCTGATGTTTTTGGTCCAGTTGATGTTCCTTCTCTATCTAAATCAAGATACTACATATCGTTTATTGATGATTATTCAAGGAGGGCATTTGTATATTTTTTGAAAAATAAATTAGAAGTGTTCGGTCAATTTAAAGAATTTAAAAATCTTGTGGAAAATCAGACTGGTAGAAAAATAAAATGTTTGAGAATGGATAACAGTGGTGAATATTGCAATGCAGATTTTGATAAATATTGCATTGACCATGGAATAAAAAGGCATAAGACTACACCTTATACTCCACAGCAAAATGGAGTTGCTGAAAGGTTAAATCGATCATTGATGGAGAAAGCAAGAAGTATGTTGAGTTATGCTGGTCTTGAACAAAGGTTCTGGGCTGAGGCAGTTGCTACAGCTTGTTACTTGCTGAATCGTTCTCCTACTTCAGCATTGGTTGATAAGACGCCTATGGAAGCATGGTCTAGAAAGAAGCCCTCTCTAAGACATCTTTGTGTCTTTGGCTGTGAGGCATATGCTCATATTCCTGAGGTAAAAAGATCTAAGATGGATTAAAAGGTAGTCAAATGTATCTTTATTGGCTATGGAGTCGGTGTTAAAGGGTACAAGCTTTGGAATCCTAAAACTGAAAAAGTAATTTACAGCAGGAATGTAATTTTTAGAGAACTGAAACCTTTGGTTATTGATCCTCAACTGGAGAAGACAAAAAAGAAGAAAGAAAAGAGTGTTGTTAATATTCCTCTGACCCCTGTAAAAGAAGAACAACAAGCACCAAGTGTAGATGATTCAGAAGTAAGTTTGAGTAGCTCTGAAGATTCAGATCCAGAGCATGAACCTGAACCTGCACCTTGGCCATTGAGGAGGTCTACACGTGAAAGAAGACAACCAGATAGGTATGGATTTTTAGTACTTGATTCAAGTTGTGCCTATGCTTTGCTTACTGATACTGATGAACCTAGGACTATGAAAGAAGCCATTAGTTTACCAGATTCAAATTCTTGGTTCGAAGCTATGGATAACAAAATGTCATCATTAGAGAAAAATGGAACCTGGGATTTGGTGCACTTGCCTAAAGGTAGAAAACCTATGGGCTGTAAGTGGGTGTTTAAAAAGAAATATGGTCCAAATGGTAGTATTGAAAAGTACAAGGCAAGACTGGTTGCTAAGGGGTATTCTCAAAAGGAAGGTATAGATTATGGAGAAATCTTTTCTCTTGTAGCTAAGCTGACATCCATTAGATTTTTGTTGTCACTTGTAGCAGCATATGACTTTGAAATTGAGCAGATGGATGTGACAACAGCATTTCTTCATGGGGACCTTGAAGAAGAAATTTATATGTCCCAGCTAGAGCATTTTGTGGTAAAAGGTAAAGAACATCTGGTATGTAAACTTAAAAAGTCTCTTTATGGTTTGAAGCAATCTCCCAGAGTGTGGTATCAAAAATATGATACGTATGTTTTATCTTTGGGATATATGAGATCTAAATCTGATCATTGTGTCTATTATAAAACTAATGGTGATCGGATTCTTATAATTGCATTGTATGTGGATGACATGTTATTCATTGGCAATGGTAAGGGGATGATCTCAGATTTAAAATCTCAGTTGTCCTTGAATCTAGGGGCAACGAAGTACATTCTGGGAATGGAAATCAAAAGGGACAGATCAAGTAGAAAGCTTTGGCTCAGCTAGAGCAAGTACATTACCAATGTTCTTAATAAATTTAGTATGTCTGATTACAAACAATTAGTTGTTCCAGTTTTGCAGGGAACGAAACTATCTATTGAAGATTGTCTAGAATCTTCGAATGAAATTGACGACATGAAAAAAGTGTCTTATGCAAGTGTTGTTGGCAGTTTAATGTATGCAATGGTCTGTACTAGACTAGGCATTGCCCAAGCAATAGGAGTTTTGAGCCACTTTATGGCAAATCCAGGCAAATCACATTGGGATGCTATGAAGAGAGTCATGAGATATTTGAAGGGAACTTCTAATTATGCTATTTTCTATCATGGAAACTTAGTTGGATCTCAGAAATCTATTAGCATTCAGCGATATGTTGATTCTGATTGGGCAGGGGACATTGACAATAGAAGATCCACCAGTGGATATGTGTTCATGTTAAATGGTGGTGCTATCAGTTGGATGAGCAAGTGGCAGGTTGTAGTCACTTTGTCCACAATAGAGGCAGAGTACATGGCAGCTACTCGTGCATGCCAAGAAGCTGTTTGGTTGAAGAAGTTGTGTTCTAATGTTAGTTTTGATGCAGGGTAGATACAAATTCGTTGTGATAGTCAAAGTACTATCTGTTTAGCGAAAAATCTTACTTTTCATGCTAGGACAAAACATATTGATGTCTAATATCACTTTGTTCGTGATACGGTGGAAGACAAAAAGGTAAAGCTAGAAAAGGTTGCTACTTTGGAAAATGTTGCAGATGTCTTGACTAAACCAGTGAGCATGGCCAAGTTCAAATGGTATTCAAATGAAATGGGTCTTCAGGCCCATAATTCTCATTAATCAAATGAGGATTATGAGGTAGCAGTAATCTCTTCGACAAGTGGGAGATTGAATAGGCCTAATGTCTCAAGATTACTGCTTGGAACCTCATTCATTCCTTGGTCATCAGCCACACTGGAGCATTGGCAGACTTTGATAGTGTTACACCGATCGCTTTGCTCTCACCGATGGTAGCGAGCCATCAGGTTGACTTTCTGTATCGGCGGGAGTGAGGAGTCTTTGGGTGATCAGCAAGGTCTCATCAATGAAGGCTAGCTATCGACATGTGTCATACTAATAAGATATGGCTATCGGCATAAGGTTGGCCGTCGGCTAAGCTCGTGGTAGTCGCTCTGATAGTTTTGAGTTACTCTGATGGGAATTGGGCATCAGAGATCAATATCAGCATGAGAACCACTATCGGCCCAACCTTGAGAAGTTGCTCCGATGCTCTTGTGTCTCTCTGATGAAGAGTTGTTGGTGTCGGCGTGAGAAGCATTGTCGGTCTGAAGTTTGGAAGTCCATCCGATGTTGACTGTCACTCCGATGAAGGGTTGGTGAAGTGTTGGTGTTGGCGTGAGAACCACTATTGGCCCAGTCTTGAGATGTAGCTCCGATAGTCTTGTGTCTTTCCGATGAAGGCTTGGATCAGCGAGACTATAACTATCGATGCAGTTTCAAAGTATCTCTCCAACAATCGTCTGTTACTCTGATGAAGGTTGAAGACTTGGGCATCGGTGGGACAAGGACTCATCATTGTGAATGGTGGAATGATCTCTGATGGTTTGTGCTATCCCAATGAAGCTTAGACTGGCATCATTGGCAACAAAATTACCGACGATAGTCTTACAGTGTGTTCAGGTATATAAACTTGGATGTCCAATGCGACTTGGTGAATGTGGGACTAAAGTTCTCACATGAATTTGAACAATTACGCGATGGTTGGAAGACAGCGGAGTTGGGTCAGTTGAAATGAGCAGTTAGGGCAGAAGTTAAAAATGGTTTTGCTCTTGAAGACTGTAAATATATACAGATCTGGTGATGTCGTCTAGGTTGATGATGAGATTCGATCATATTGTTCATTTTGTAAATGTATAGTGGAAGTGAACTGTTTTGTATGATCTGAGAATTGATACCTGAGCGAGAAGGCTGGGATTTTTATTTGTAATCTTTCAAGCTTACTGTAAATAAAGATTGTCTCTCTTATGGTGGTGGGTTTTTTACCCGAAAGGGTTTTCCCACGTACATCTGGTGTTATTGTCTGTTATCTTACATGTTTATTCTATTTTTCTAGTGTGTTCATCTGTGTATTTGAATTAAACATTACCTGTCTGCATTATCCCCTTAGAATTGACATTAGAGAAGTTGTATTCCGTACCTATGCTTTCCTTACAGTTTTGGGGGAGCTTGGCTATCAGTATAACACAACTGCACTCATTGTTTGAAGCTTTCACTCCAAACACAATTTATTTATAGTGGATTGGAAGGGCTTGGCATCTAGCCTATTACCACTTAGGGTCATTCCTACTTAGATGAACGGTATCCAAGAGTAGGCCCCTCTAAAGGAAAAATAAATACAAAAATGATATGTCCAGCATTTTGGTCACCCAAGATAGGGGAGACCATAGGCCTGGTATCATTCCCAAAACACAGAATATAGTGGGTCTTTTCCTCTAGTTAAAATGAGAAAATGAGCTATCTACTTAGGCAAGCATAGAATTTTGTTATCTTTGAACTGATAATAAGATAGCAATGGTCCAGTTTTACCAAGATGGCAATGATGAGTTCAATTTTATCCCAGATAGCATGAATTGTTAACTTTGAAGTGAAGATCGAGATAGCAATGGTTTAGTTTTACCCAAATAGCAATGATGAGTTTAATTTTTATCCACATAGCATGAATTGTTAACTTTGAAGTGATGGTCGAGATAGCAATGGTTCAGTTTTAACCAGATAGCAATGATGAGTTCAATTTTATCCCAGTAGCATGAATTTTGTTAACTTTGAAGTGATAATCGAGATAGCAATGGTCTAATTTTACCAAGATAGAAATGATGAGTTTAATTTTATCCTAGATAGCATGAATTGTTAACTTTGAAGTGAAGATCGAGATAGCAGTGGTTCAATGATATGCAAGATAGCAATGATTCAATTACCGCCTTCCTAGTTAAACTATGTGAGATTTGCATGAGCATCCATTTTACTTTCACATTTAGAAATTGAAGTGTGAGCTAACAAGTGCAACTATATGAGTCTAAACCAGTACCTAGCCTACAAAATAGATCAAGAGAGTTCCTGCACAAAGATGTCAGCATTAGCGAAAACTTCAAGGAAACCCTAAAAATCACTGCCTAAAACAGATGCACCACTTCAGAGATTGAATGCGCAGAAATAGAGAACAGAAGTGCCGCAGTACATATGTGCTAAGATAGAGGTCAAAAGCGCTGGAAAAAAGTGTATATGCACTGATCTGATCTATACGCCATATCAGAGGGTAAATGCGCTGTAACAGAGTCTGTATGCACTGCAGGAACGTATGCATCGTGACAGAAGGTATATGCATCAGAACAGAGACTATATGCGCTGCAGGAATGAATGCGTTGTAATAGACAGTATATGCATGTTAGGATGTGTCAGATGCGTTGTTTCCTCCTGTGTATGGCTTCTAAAACACAAAAACTCATTTTTTGGGTTAAATTTGGGGGTAGGCCCCATGGTGGGCACCAAAAATGTTAAGGGAAAATTAGATCTAAATGAATAATCAATATATCAATATCAAGATACCCAAAACATCAATGAAATGGTGAACAAAAGAGATTCAAATAAAGAATGAACAATACAAAAGCAAACCTCCTTTAATTCTTAGCTTCCATTGATCACCTATCACAGATGATCTTGTCTATGAATATGGCACTCAGAAGGTGCACTTCCTTGCTATGATTCTAAGATGTCAAATGGGAATGGCTATGATAGTATCGCCATGAAGAGAAGCTTCACAACGATGGTAGTAGTGCGTAGTAACAAATGTGATCACAAGCAATGAAGGAATTGGTGCCAAAGGCACGTTGTAATTCCTGCAGAGTAACAATACTTAAAGCTTGGATGAATGAAATGGAAGAAGAGGGTTGAATTTATAGACTTGAGAGAATGAAAATTAATGGTATAGAAAAAATGAGAAGGTCAACGGTTGAGAATAGTTGGGGAACGTGCGCGAATAAGAAGAAGACATGTGTCACCCAAAAGCTATTTTATTTGAGTTAACTACTTTCTTTTCTAAAGATAAGACATGTTTTTCATAAATTAAAAAGCTTTTTTTTTCTAATTTAAGAGATATTGATAAAAACAAGGTTGATTGAATAGATAACTCAACTTGAGATTTGCTTTTGCATGATTTGAGAGGAATTAAATAATAAATTATTTAATTTTTGTGCATGAAGAAGAAGACTTATTTTTGGAAGATTTGGAAGATATTTGAAGAATTAGAAGATAAGAAAGCAAATTAAATAAATAAATTGATTTAATTGTTGTACATGATTTGGAGGAATAAATAAAATATTTGATTATATTTTATTTTTGGAGATTGAGAGGATTTAAATAAATTTGATTTAATTTATTCAAATTTGGAGGAATGATTTTATTTAATTAAATAATTAAGAATTATTTAATTGTTTGGAAGAATTTAATTAAATAAAAGATTTTATTTAATTTTGACTTTAGAAGAGATAATTAAATATTTTGATATTTAATTAACTTAGAGGAATATGAATCAAATAAATAAATTTGTTTATTTATTTATTGATAGAGGAATAAAGATGGAATAAATATTAAGAATATTTACTTAGACCGAATCATGTCATTTTTAGGCATATATAGTTTTCATTTGCATCTTTCCACACTATAGCTACAGTGCTCTTGCAAAAGAATGATGAAGGATATGAGCAGCTAATTACATTCTTTAGCAAGTCTTTGCAGGTTGTAGAACTAAAATATGATATTATGGAAAACCAGGCATATGCCTTGGTGAAAGCTGTGAATAACTTCAGGCCCTACTTGGTGGGGGTAGCTATCGTAACATATGTGCCTCATGCAGTGGTTAAAGATATTTTTGGGAGACAAGAGGTGGCTAGGAGAAGATGCAGATGGATAAACAACATCCATGAATTCAACATTGATGTCCAGATTACCAAGTTAGTAAAAGGATAAGGTCTGGTAAAGTTAATGGCCGAAACAAATTTTGAGGTGGCCCAAGTGAATGTCATCCAAGTGGAGGAAGACATGGTACACAACTTAGAAAGAACCCCATGGTACACTAACATAAATTATTATCAGAAGAGAACTTTGAAATTGTAGGCAATTAAATATATATTCATGGAAGGAGATTTGTATTGGATGGATAGAGATGGAGTCCTTTTATTATGTTTGGATGAGAATCAGGCACAAAAAACCTTAAATAAAATGCATGGTGGAGTGTGTGGTGGGCATTTCACTGCTAAAACCATTGCTCACAAATTCCTCAAGGTAGGTTATTACTGGCCTACTTTGTTTGCAAATACACAGAAGCTAGTAAGAAAGTGTGAAGCTTTTCAAAGGTTTTAAGGAAAATTTAAGTATTTAGGAGCATTGCCTCTTAAACCCATATAGATTGAAGCCCCTTTCCATCAATGGGGTATTGATTTTATTGGTGAAATAACAGAGAAATCAAGTGGAGGATACAAATGGATCCTAGTAGCCACTGATTATTTCACTAAATGGATTGAAGCTATTCCCACAAAGAAAGAAACAAGCAAGGTGGTCATTGATTTCATCTTAAGTAATATTGTTACTAGATTTGGAGTACCAGTTAGGGTGATTATGGACAATACAATGTGCTTCAGGTCTGAAGAATTTGATTATTTTTGTAGTACTTATGGTATTAATGTATCATACTCATCACCTTACCATCCACAAGGAAATGGACAAGATAAATCTAGTAATAAGAGTCTATTGAAGATTATTAGAAGGATGTTGGAAAAGAACAAGAAGGCCTGGGATTCAAATCTTAGATTAACATTATGGATAGATAGGGTTACCATAAAAAAGGCTACTGGTAAATCTCCATTTGAATTAGTTTATGGAACGGATGCAAGGCTTCCAATGAATAACCTACTGCTAGTACACAAGTTTATTCAAGAGTATGATGATGAAATATTGACACCCATGGAAAGTAGAATAAACCAATTGACTGAATTGGATGAAACTAGGAGATCAACACAAAAGGTCAACTTAAAAAGACAACATATCAAATATATGTTTGATAAAAGAGCTACTGAGAGGAAATTCAAAGTTGATGACTTGGTTCTGCTCTGGAATGCAAGATCTTAGGATAAGGGAAAGCATGGAAAATTTGAGGCTCTTTGGTTAGGCCCATATGTCATCATGGAGTTATATGGGCATGATTCATATTTTCTGTCGAGCTTAAGTGGAGAAATTCAAAAATTGTCAGTGCATGGACAATTCCTGAAACAATATTTTTCCTGAGAAAAAATCATATCCATGCATATTTGTACATTTTGAATATAGGTTTTGTTTTGTTTTGTTTCCTTATTTTGTGTTTGGTGTGTGTGTGTGTGTTTTGGATTGGTATGCCTCCCCCAGAGTTTTTGTGTTTTGGATTGTTTCCTTATTTTAATGTGTTTTCCTAAGTTAAATATGACTCCTAAAACCCTAAACCCTTCATGCATTTGTAATAGTCCTAATGTTCTAATCTGTCAGTGACTTCCCTAGCTAGTTTTCCAAGGACTTAAGTCATAACTTGTCCCTGTGCTGTCATAAGTTATCAGCCCCTCATTGTTAGAGAACTGGTTGGTCCCCGTGTACCATTCCATTGGCTTTAGCCTTTGAAGATCTGAGCAAATGAGTGTTCGACAATTGTCTATTATTTATTTAGCCTAGCATGCAATGCATCTACGCTGAGGTCTCCCTTTTATTGTCTTGTGTGGCTGCGCCAGTGTGACACTTGTCATGATCTAATGTTGTTTAAAAATGCCCATGCCCCAAAGATTCATAAGTCAATATGATGTTGACAGGTGGTCACATATCGTCAGTGGAGAAAGATTCACCTGTGGGTCCATAGTTCTGAGGATGCCACGTGGTTTGATCTTGTTGGCCCCAAAGTTTAAAGAGCACATCGTGCATAGATTTTTAACTTGAAGAAATTTAAGACCGCACGGGTGTGCGGTGATGCCACCTATCCCCCTAGCCAAGTCAAGATCAACAGCAACAACTTAATATTTTTCATTAAAGCCAATCTAATGGCTTGCACTTAGTGCAAGGTTGTGAAGTAGTGTATTAACCATGAATGCACGGATGCACCATGAGAACACATGTCCTCTCACTGCAGATGATCTACAGTGGTGATTTAATTGAAGGATCTAACAGTTCACGCATTGCGCATTTTGTAGTTGAAGTTTGTAATGAAGGTTTGCATTGTATTTGAGATGCATCTAGACTGTTGATTTCCTCCCAGGTTTGATTGACAGCATAGGTTTAAATGAATTGACAGTCATGCCGCGTAAGCCAGGAGATGCTCATTTGAGCCATTAATGTAGAAGCTGAGGGATTTAAGGGATTTTTCTCCTCTAGATGAGTATCATTTGCAAAATTTCAACTCACTCAAATCTTTGGACATGATTTGTGGTGTTGTGCAGACAACAATACAACTTGTTGGCCAGAATTTGAAGAAATAATTTGGTATGTAATTGAGTCCTCGTCTATTAATTGATCAAAGCTAGTTGGGGTGTTTGGTGAATAGAATTTCAAGAATTGATCAGTTTCCTACATGTAAAAGAGTAAAATTACACTCAAGTACATTTGTTCAAGATTTACTTTGTTTCCTAGTTCATCATGGGTCCAAAAGGGGATCGGGGTGTTCTCTCAAAAGAGACCTAACCTAGGAAGCAAATGAACCCTTGTCATCACTGGCAAAGAGGAGTAAACTAACTGAGGAAATGGGGAAAGTCACTAGCAAAATGTGTGACTTCTAGGGATGCATCAGGGATGCAGTCCTACCTAGAGGAGGCTAGGAGTTATTTGAATTTGGCTACTACCATTGTGATAGGGAGAGACCTATTTCTCACATGTGGGATCTTGATTTGGGTAGGTTAGTAGTTCCAAACGTTTTTGTAAATTGTGACCTAATCAGGGCTATCTCCCAGGAGTATGATTTAGCAATTCAAAGGTTGTCTAACAATAAGGGTGAATTGTTGTTTTAGTTGGATAAGGAGTTGACAGTTAGGATTTTCAAACTATTCCCTATTGCAAATAAGAAAATTGATATTGAAGAGCCGAGGAGGGATTATAGGAAAAACGGATATGCTTACAGAACTTACAAGTTGCCCCTGCACAAAAAGAGAAGTTTAGGCAAGAATGTGGGATTTGGTGACAAAAATGAAGAGCCTTTTAGGATTGACCTTTTTTAAGATTACTTTGTGATGACCTACGTGGCTTTGTGTCAAGTTTTAGGCTCAGATTTTGACTATCAGATCCCTGATTACATGTTAGTCATGATTTGTGACATCCAGGAAAAATTTGAATTGAGAAGGTATGATTTTGCTATTTACCTGGCCCAAGAGCTTCATAATGATTTGGTGTCATGTCAAAGGGTAGGGCATGCTCCCACCTTTAAGAGATATTCACTACTATGTCATATTTTATTGTCTTATGGAACAAGGCATTGGGATAAGGAATTAAGGATCCAACATGTGACTAAAGATGGTGAGCCCATGCTAATTTAGAGGATGGTGCACCTGTGGGATGTCTATTGTACTAGTTCTAAGTATTTGGTATAAATGAGAAGTACTTTGCATAGCGCATATTGGGGTTATTAGGCTGGAATATGCCTAGGTTGTCAAAAGAGATCATGGATTTTCTCAAGCCTTTGGAGAGAATGCCTAATGGTGTTTGGGAACATAATTGGGGAGATTGGTTTTTATATCTAGATGCCATAATCATTAGAATGTATGGGGCAAATGTAAGACCCCATTTGTTTCCAGCAAAGGTGTCAAACTAAATTGCCTTTTTAGAAATTGTGTGGCAAATCAATGAATTAGATAAGTATCATTTCAGAGCAAGCAAGAAGGGATCATTTCTACGTGTACCTCTTCAGTTTACATGTCTGTGGAACAAAATTGTCAATTTATAGGTTGCCTTATGTGGATCATAGGAATTTTGATCTTGAGCACTTCATAGACAAAATCAGAAGAGAGAAACAAAAGGTTGGTTTTGAACACTGGTTTAATGAACATGAAGACTTACACAGAAATGGCATGTCCACGGAAGAGCTATTTCAAAGAAGGCAAACTTATGGGCTGGTTCTAATGGGAGAAAGGCAAAGGTTGTTAGCAGATAAGTCATATCCAGGAGCCTTCCCACAGGTTGTTGATCTTATTTTTAAGATGACATTGATGTTGGATCATGTAGATCAGTTAAAGGTTGTCCCAACGAAGAATCCTATTGAGCCAAGGTCCCCTGAACAACAACTTGACATAGAAGAAGGTGTAGGTGAAACCCCTACCCCTGATGTTGAAGAAAGCATAAAGGATGCTTAGGAACCCCTCCTTCTCCTTACAGAAGCTATTATCTAGGAGCTATTGGTCGACTATGCCTTATCAGAGGAAATGGGTGATACTTAGAATGATTTGGAGGATATCCAATAGGTGATCAATTTTCCTAAGAAGGATGAAGTTTTAATCCAACCTCGAACCAGAACTCTGATGAGCAAGCAGGAAAGGAATGTTGTAATTTAGGATGTAAGAGCTTTGGCTTCTCAAGAATTCTTGTCTGATGACAATTTTTACAAGACTAAAGAATTCAGATCTTTCCTGCTGTAGAAGAAGTCAGATGCCTTTATGGCCAAGATGAATGAAGAACAAGATACTGTAGATGACATTAACAAGAGTGAAATTGCTAAGAAGGTTATGGAGGAGGTGAATATGGATATGAGTAAAATCACCCCTAATGAAGCCAAGAAAATGGTAAAGGATAGTGGCATCTTGTTGCTGGAAGGTTGGGATATCTCCTCTGCTGATGCAGTCACGGTTAGGAGGGTCCACAAAATGAATAGTCCAGACCATGCAGTAAGAGTAAACACAATGGAAACCTTCCTCAAATCAAGTGCAACTGGCTCAAATTTGACAATCGCTCTGCAAGGTGACAACTGCCTCACAATTGATGATCGGTTGACAACATCTATAGTCTGCCTCAGATTTGGTGATCTATTCATAGTAAGATCTTACGGAACTCCTTCACCAACTTTGCTCAATTCATTCCCAAAGATTCAAACCTGGATCTAATACCACTCAATGCAGTCAAGGTAGGAGGGTCTGATGAGGGACTGTCCAACCTTGCAGCCTTAAACAACTAACAGAATGATCAATCAAAGATACAATGGAAGTAGATAGCTAACAACAGAAAGAAAGAGATGTTCATACACCCATGACAAAAGATTTATCCTAAGAGAACCCTAACAGGGAAAAACTGAGCCTTCAAAGCTCATTCTTCTTATATTATGATCTCAAAACACATTGCATTTGCCTCTAGGACTTTACAGATGCTAGGTTGTAGCCCAAGGTTACAGAATAATCATATAACAACACTCTTTCATGAATTCTATCTTCTACTTTCCTCAATTCTCTGCTATGCAACTTCTTCTGCTCCCTGCCCTATTCTCTGCTTCACTTCTGCTTCTTATTTGAATCAAAACACTTATTCTTTTGCTTCGTATCTTTGCATAATTAATCATTTCATTACTGCTACCTTGTAATAAATCATTATCCTTCATTTATATCCTTTGCAAGCCTTCAAATCATTATCAAGTCGGCCTAATTGCAACGACTAGTTATGAAACATGTAGACATGGGTAGGTCAGACCTAAACATAAGGTATTGCTCCACTAATCCATAGAACTTCGCGTGGATCTTCATGAAGGTCAGCCATGTCCTAAACTTCCTTGAATGATATTCCTTTTAGCTCCACAAGTCACAGAATTGCTCCGCAAGCCGATTAGACTTCACTGAATGCTATTGGCTCTGCTCTGTGAAAACAGGTAAAAATAGGTAACCTTCTGTTAGTGATATCTCTCTGGAATTGAACCCAAATGATCTAAATTTTGGATATGATGTAGATGATTATGTCTAGATGCTAAGTCTAGCTCTGTAGTCTTTGATATGCAAATGCGGTATTTTCCAAGGTCACTCTCTTGGTACTCTGCAACTTCATTATTAACTGCCCCAATTGTTTTGAATGCTTTTGGATTCTCCTGCATCAAACTCTCAGGGTTAATTGAAAAGTGGTCCTCTTCACTTTGGTTTGTATTGTGTCAAAATCAATGTTGTTTCTTTAGATAGGTTTGGCAGTCTGTTCACAGGTACTTGCAACTGCCTCAAGGTCGATGGTCTATTCAGGTCCACCTTGCAAAATTGCCTCAAGTTCTTCTAAGTTTGGAATTCTACTTGAAATCCTTGCACTGCCTCAATGATTGGAGGTCTGAGCAAGTCTTCTCCGTAAGCTATCTCAAGTTCTTCAACATGTCGTGTCTACGTTCGGCGGTCTACCTACAAGCCTTGTACTGCCTCAATGATCGGTGGTCTAAGCAAGTCTTCTCCACAAGTTGCCTCAGGCTCAATGTCTTCTTCAATCAATTAAGAGTCAATCAATACATACATGCATCCTCCAGAATAATCATGTGACTTCCTTTGATACAATCAATACATTCCTGAATTTCTTTGCAACATTTTTTGATCTCTGTTCTATATACAATTTCTCTCACACACACCAAAGTCTTACAATTTCTTCTCTGCATATACGATTCCTATACTTATCTCTACTTCTTTATCCTTATTTCCTTTACTCTGATACACAAACTTTCTCCTCCGGTAGAATATCTTGTCATTTCTTCTTTCTCTACAACATGAATTTCCTTTCTCTATTATGCTTCACATTTGTTCACACAAACTTTCTCTTACACTGCTTTCTCAGTTCTATAACACAAATCCCCTTAAGACCAATGCTTTACCTTCTTCTAGTTTCTCTGTCAAACTTAGTGAGTCAATAGGTTCTTCTTCTTATGCATAAACTATCTCTACATTAGTTATTGTTTCCTCATCATTAGTCTCTCTGGTAACATGTTCTTGTTGACATTCATTGCTTGATTCTTTTCTCCTCCAAACTTGAAAATAGGTTCTTCTGAAAGGTCTTCTATCAAATCCTCTTTCATCTCTTTTGTGTCCTTCATTGTGATGAGAATTATGAGTCATGTCATTTCTCCCTTTGTAGTTTGAATTACTATCATCATTTTGCTCTGCATAAGGTCTTCTTTTTCTATATCCTGATCCATATCCTCTTTTCTCTCCAACATAAGAATATTTCCAACTATATAACCTTTTGAACATACAAGTAACATGTTTCCATTTTGCTCCATCAATCCATCCATAATCTATCTGCATACAATCTGTCATAGGCTTTCTTCTTCTTATTTTATCACAACACATCTTTTTAGAATGTTTCCTCAATCCACAAAACTTACAAGGGTAGCGATCCCAATGCAATTCCTTTTCATGTCCATGTCTATTATAATGAGAACAATACATACCTTTTCTTCCCTGATTTGATTTGTTTGAATTTCCAACAACATCCTTACCTCTATCATATCCAAGGCCTTCACTTCTTGATCTTATTATTGGTTCAATAGGTTCTATAATTCCTTATTGATGCTTTCCCAATCCTTGTCCTTCATATCCCATTCTCTGCATGATTATGAAACCAATTCCATCACCAACAATTATAGGCTCAATTACATTGTTATCTTCAATCTCATTGTCTAAAGAAGCTTCTACAACATCACACAAATCATTAGTATCACAAGAAACATCACAAATTTTAGGATTAGATCTTAGAGTTGTATTCACTTCTCTGCATGCTACAAGTGACTGCTCTAACTGATTAACCTATTCTTTCAACCCTGATATTTCACTCTTCTGTAGACTATTTTCCTTTTCAATTCTTCTAAACTTTCTTCTAGATCTTTGCTCTTGTTTTCCACCTTCGCAAACAACTTGAATCCTTCTTCCAATTCTTCAAATCTCTTTTCAACATCCTCAAACAATTTCAGCTCTGCTTCTAGTTCTTCATTTCTCCTTCTTACATTTTTCAGTTCTTCTTCAAGAGAATCATACTTGTCTTCTCCTAGTTCCTTTATCCTTTCCATCAATTCTAAATTACACCTTTTGATTTCACATAATTTTTCTTCTAGAGTATCCTTTTCACATATTAGGTTTTCATTTTCCTTCTTCATCCTCTTTCCAATCTTCCCCATCGAAACAAATTAGAGAAACAACTTAATATGAAAGCTTACCTGAATCTTTCTTGCCTTGATCTTCTTCAGTGGTGACACTTGTTACTTCTAGGGTTTCACACTTCTTTCAACACTGTTTTCCTTCCCAACAAATTTGTAACCATCCCAACAGATTCACAACCAACTCTGATACCACTTGGTGTAGTCAAGGTAGGAGGGTCCGATGAGGGACTGTCTAACCTTGCAACCTTAAACAACTAACAACATGATCAATGAAAGATACAATGGAAGTAGATAACTAACAATAGAAAGAAAGAGACATTCATAGACCCATGACACAAGATTTATCCTGGGAAAACCCTAACAAGGAAAAACCTAGCCTTCAAAGCTCATTCTTCTTATATTATGATCTCAAAACACATTACATATGCCTCTAGGGCTTTACAGATGCTAGGCCGCAACCCAAGGTTATAGAATAATCATATAACAACACTCTTTCATGAATTCCATCTTCTACTTTCCTCAATTCTCTACTCTGCAACTTCTTCTGCTCCCTACTCTATTCTTTGCTTCACTTCGGCTTCTTCTTTGAATCAAAACACTTATTCTTTTGCTTCATATCTTTGCATACTTAATCATTTCATCATTGCTACCTTGTAACAAATCATTATCCTTCATTTATATCCTCCACACGCCTTCAAATCATTATCAAGTTGGCCTAATTGCAACAACTAGTTATGAAACATGTAGACATGGGTAGGTCGGACCTAAACATAAGGTATTGCTACAGTGATGCATAGAACTTTGTGCAGATCTTCATGAAGGTCGCTCAAGTCCTAAACTTCCTTGAATGATGTTCCTTTTAGCTCCACAAGTCACAGAATTGTTTTGCAATCACTAAACACTATCGGGTCTGTTATGTGAAAATAGGTAAAAATAGGTAACCCAAATGATCTAAATTTTGGATATGATGTAGATGATTATATCTAGATGCTAAGTCCAGCTCTATAACCTCTGATATGCAAATTTGGTAAAATACGGTATTTTCCAAGGTCACTCTCTCGGTACTCTACAACTTCACTGTTAACTGCCCCAATTGTTTTGAATGCTTCTAGATGCTCCTACATCATCTACTATGGTAATGGACACAATTAGAAGGCAAGATGATTTTGATGAGGAGGATTTAACAAAGGAGCAGGCTGAGCGGGTCTTTGGGGCAAGATTTAGTGCAAATTATGAGGCCTTAGCAATTTGGGCCATGGCCACTAGTGATGACAAGCCTAGGGTTGCCAAAGATGTGAATGGGCTCACTGGTCAGCTCATTGTGAGAAGATTGACAGATACAATAGCTCCTCAAGTTGCATCATTGGCAATTGCTACACCAAAATTTAGTGAGGTAGAAGCAAAGAAGCTCCATGCATAGGCAAAATAGTTGAGAGAGGATAACTTGAGGTTATTGCAAGAGTGCAACAGATTGAAACTCCTTGTGCCTCCAATGGGTGTTGAAATTTCTTCCCCTATCTCTACACCTACCCTGATGAGCTCATCAGGACATGGAAATGATGCACCAACTGTTAGTGATCTCAAGGCCAAATTAGAATAGAGTACTAATAGAGAAGATAAATTGAGAAAGGATTTGAAAATTGAGAAAATTACAGTGGTCAAGGGTTTCTTGGAGCATCAGATGAATAAGGTTTTGAAGCATGTTAATGATGCACAAGTATGTTATGGAAATTTAAGAAGAGCATTTGATTTCTACTCTCGAAATGAATCCATGCTAAAAGAGACTATGAATGACTAGTTTCCAAGAATTACATTGATGACCCACATCCATAGCAGAGCTATCATGGAGCCAGATGTATCAGCTGGTGTGGTCAACACTTTTCAAGTCATGAAATTATTGAATGATGTGTCTACTTTTCACAGTAGACCTAAGGTGACTTTGAAGGCTAAAGTGGATTCATTTGAATCTCTTAAGAATTATTCATTGCTCGCAATAAAGAATAAGGATAGATCAAAGAAAACATTGGATGAGTGGAAAGAGGAGTTTAATAACATTGTGCCTGTTGCAATTAGTTCCATTACATCTGACACCAAAATAGAGCAATTAAGATGTAATGCTGAATCAGACAATCTTCTAAATTTGAGAGTGTCTTGGGTAATTTTGTCAAACAAATCAAAATATTGTTAGATGCTAGATATACTACTCATGTTGGTTTGGTAGAAAAGGTCTTGAGTCACAAGTGGCCCACTAAGGAGGAATTTTCATTATGGGTCTAGAGGTATGTGGTTTGAATGGAGAAGAATTCAGGGACATCTGACATGTGGCTAACCTCCAAGACAGAGGAGAAAAATGGCATCATGGTTCATTTACCATGCTCAAAGCTAGAGCAGAAAAGACAAAGAAGTTGTTAGCCTTTCCACTATGTGCAATGATTTATTTTTCGAATGATGCTTTTCTCAATAGAATATAGTTTTCATTGTTTTTTGCATGTTTCTCCATGAATGTAAGAGACCCCTTACAATTATAAAAGGGATGTGCTCATTTGAAAGAAGGGTTCAAGTTTTCTGAGTCTTAGGTTTGACAGCCTGATTTGTATAGTGTTATTCTAAGGAAATAGGGGAAGTTGTATATATCAAATATATTTTGTGTATCAAAGTTTTGATTAGGATGGACAAATATAATATATGAGCTTTGATTTATCTTGTCTCCATATGTTGTATTGAAACTCTATTTGAAATTAATGGAAAGTCTTATCAATTTCATTTATGTGTCAAGGACATGGTCTGGTTCTTGTTTCTTAGCATGTGTTTAAGGGATAGATTAAATTGCTATTAACAAGAATTAGGGTTTTGAATATAATATTCTAGATCTCTAAGTAGAATTTAGATTAGAACTCAAATTGGGAATTTCAAATGTAAAGCATTGACATTGTGAGACTTATGATTTGATCTATTTGGTATGTTTAATATACTTGATGTCTGACACTAACTCTGTACCCTAGAATAGGCACCGGTCAAGAAGCCATAACCCTACCAGAATCAAACCACCCTTTGAAAATCATCATAAATATCTTTTGTTTATTGTATCTTCTAGTTTTAGAATGCATGCTCTCTAGGCTTGTAAATCATAATAATCAAGAAACATTGCCAAGTTATTTTGAATCTTATGAATTCCTGACCTTAGTTGGAGAGCATATGTGTCAAACAATACTCCAGTTTTTAAGTATTGAATAGGGAAACCCCCCTTGGTTTAACAGAGCCAGAAGTGTAGGGCAATGTCATTGAATTGACTCTCGTTCGTTGGCTACTGCCCTAGAACCCTCCATCATAAGTGTATGGCAAACCTTTAGAGGATTTTAGGTAATCAGTTGGAAACACCAATAGGAAAATCCTTGAGTCCATTATCATTAAAGATGTAATTTCTTGTCATAATTTTTTATCGATATATGAAACCATTGTTATTTGTTCTTGCTCTGGATATAAAATTCCCCTAAACATCCATGGCCATTGTAAGATATCTCTTCTAGATTAAACTATGTAGTAATTTTTTCATCAATGTTTCAGATCACACTTTGTGATCCATCATCAAGATGTAAAGAGAGCAAGAGAAGAGAATGAAAATGGTAAGTTGTAGACCAAGACAAACTAAATAGAGGGAGATAGGTGATACAAAAACCTAGAGACTACAAGGAGAATAAGTAAAAAATAAGGAAAAATAAGAAAAAATAAGAGTTTTTTAATAAGAAAAGAAATGAAAAGGATAAAGTGAAAAGACAATTAACACGAACCAAATAAAATTAGAAAAATGAAACATGTGCACTCCAGAAAATATAAATATCTTATATATATATATATATATATATAAAAACAAACAAGACTAGGGAGGATGTAAACCTATATCTATATGAACAAAATAGAATATGAGACTACACACGTCCTAAAAACTACATAGATACATAAAGAACCACATATAGGAACAAGAGGAACAAGAGAAATACAAACCTCTAGATATGTATGTATGTATGTATCCATACAAACAACTCCCAAATGCAAGTCAATAAATATTCATAAATGTGTGTGTATACATATACATATATATGTATGTATATACATATACATGTATATATACATACATATATACATATATGTATACACACATATAAAGAACAAGAGCACAAAATGAAATGAGGTGGGAGGGATGGAAAAGAATTGAAAATGCCAAGACATCGACAAATCAATGAAATGATTTAGTAGATGGGGAATTAAGATGAGAGTGCAAGAAAAGGCCCCAAAAGATCAATTGCATGAAAAAACGCAAACAAAATCAAACATTAAAGATAACAAAAAAAAATTGCTATATGTGTGTGTGGGGTATATAAATGAAAATATTTGAAAATATATTAAAATATGCAAGTAATAAGAGCACAAAGTACATAAAAGAAAGCATATATAAGCCTCTAGCTACAAACATGAAAGAAAAACGTAAAGAAACTATATATACATACATATCGATGGCCATTGTTTTTAGCAAGAGAAATAGGTCATTTGGACACATTGAATATAGACCTTGTGGTGTTATTTGTTCCTTCTAATGCATCAATATTTCTAGGTGTGTTATAGGTTTTAACGATGCATCACCACATCCATGTTTATATAACATATTGAATCATGACTTTGTAATAGAAATCATTAACAATCTCCATAATAAATAGAGTAAAATCATATTCTTTATATTAATCAAATTACATGCGGTTGGACCATTACAATAAAAAGAATATACCCAATGCGTATATTTTCAACATGATTTATCGTATACCATTCTAGCACTCCTTAAAATTTGATGTTCCAAATAGTTATGGGAGCTTCAATGGCTAATTGGAGAGTAGTCCCCAAAATTTTGAGACCAAAAGGAAAAAGTTGTCTCCATGACAAGCTATTTGTGATTCATCATACATAAATGTTGGTAAGATACATGTCCTAATGTTTAACTTTTAACAAGCGTCATCCAACACTAGTCAAATATATTGAATCATGTCCCTATCATGAAACTCCCTCATGATTAGTAATCATACCAAACCTTTGATAATTTAAAAAAAAGTTGCCCATAAGTGGAACAAGAACAAATCATATCCTCTTCAATATTCTTAACGATAACCACTACCACTTCTAAATTCATGTCCTTGTATTCATACTAAATTATGAAATTTTATGGTATTATATTATATAACTCCAAGATGAATGGATGCACCATAGTCAATTATATGAACCAATGATGACGTGGTATATTATCATATTATAGATGCATCACATCATGTGATTCACAAAATAATTTTTTTAGAGTTTAATAGTTACGTGTGGTTTACACAAGAGTCTCCTAAGTATATTGTAATATAAATTAATATATACAAGCAATTTGATTAATTTCTCGCAACAAGGAAGGATTAAATATGTATGCAAGAGTTGTAAAAAAGTAGTTCCTTGTAGAATATGAAAAGAGGAAACTTGTAATATAATTGAAAAGTGTTCAATCTATCCACCATCCATCATTTCACATGGTGCATCTACTTTTTTGGGGGCACCCCATGCTTATGTCGAGACAAACTATAAAATAATGGTGCATCGTACCATATGCCAACAAAAAAAAAACTTATTTTATATACAATGGTGGGAAGATTTTTAGAATGACCATTAAATAATATTGTAGAGTTAGTGGAAGAAAAGCATTCTTAAAATAGAATTGGGGAGATAAAGTCAATGATAGGTTTGTTATTTATTAAGAACTTTTGTTGTTTAATGCGAGGTGGAAAAGTCTTTAAGAATGGTGTATCCCTCCAAACCAGAAATCCCTTATTATTTCAAGTATCCTAGAACAAAGGAAAATTTGTTTACTCCCCAAAAGAAGATGAACTTTCATTGATGTCATCCAAGTTGGGCCATTACACTATTAAACAAGGTTATTTATCTCTAACATGTTATTTATCTCTAACATTTCAGTTCTAGATGAAAAATGACCTTCTAAGCTATGTTTGAATAAAGTTTGCCTCCTTAAAGTAAGTGTTTTTTCTTAGTTTGCTCTTAATAACAAAATTCTTACAAGTAAAAGGCTAAAATTCCGGGCATCTCTCCCTCTTTTAATTGTGTCCTTTGTGAGTCCTTTGTGAGTCTAAAATTGAAGATACAAATCATTTGCGATTGAATTGCTTGTTGACATATAATTATTAGAGGTGGCTTCGTATGAAATTGAATTGGTAAGATCCCCTCCCAAATTCTTTACTTCAACTATTCCTTTGTTGGCGTTCTCTTTATTTAGATTCAACTTTTCCATGCATATGGTAGGTTAGCCCTTCTTTGCTTGTTTAACATGTATGGCTTGAAATAAATAATAGGATCTTCAAGATAAAAATCAAGTTATGAAGAGGTTTTATATAAACTAGAAAAATCAATTTATGAAAATTTCATGACTCAATTTATCAAAAATGCCTCCACTGATGCCAAATTTACAAGTTGGGATGCCATGATTCTTAAGCAATGGAGTTTCATTAAACCCCTCACATATTTTGTAATTATTAATAGCAAGAACGGAAAATTGGGCAGGAGTACAATAAAATGGGTACCTCCATCATCTTATATCGTAAAATTAAACTTTGATGGTGCATCTCATGGAAATCTAGGCCCATTAGGTGTAGGATTTGTAATCAGAAATACTAAAGGTAATCTATTAATAGCTACAGTGGAAAAATTACCCATTGGTTCTAATAATGAAGCAGGAACCTAAGCTTTGTTAACGAGGCTATCTTTGGCCAAAAGAGGAAACTATAAAAGGGTGCAAATTGAAGAGGATTCTATGATCATCACCACTACCTACAATAAAAAAAATAAGACTACCACCAATTGGAAACTTTTCTATATTCTTTAGGACACCTAGTCACTATTAGACTGGTTTGAACTTTTTGAGTGTGTTCATTGTTATAGAGAAGGAAACAAATGTGTAGATTGTCTAGAAAACTTGGCTATTGATCAAATTCAAAATGTTAAGAGAATTCACAACTCATAAGTAATGTTGCATAACATTCTTCTATAAAATTTCATCACTCATAAGTAAAGTTGAGTTTTCAATCAACACATAAAATGGTGGTGAAAATTTTCACAGAAAAAGGGTGCAATATTCTTTCAAAATGGGATATAGCATCGTGGAAAGCTAACTCAACTTGAAAAAATAAACTCGAGTCTAAATACGAAGTACATATCTTGGTTCTTAAAAACTATAGAATGGAATTTCTCAAAAAAAAAACCTTTTGTAGAACACTGGATTTTTGTATCAAGCAAACGAGGCACCATAAACAAGTTTCCCAATATGCAACATAAGTAGTGGTTTTACCACTACCCCTATAGATTAAGGGGGATGTAACAATAATGTACATAATCCTAGGAGTAGTAGGATAATATTTTATATTTTATATTTCCTAGCTACACTAGAAGATGAACTGAACATTAATTTTCATATTGTTAAATATGTACATTGTATCACATTTTATCAATGAATGAAATGAATGCATTAATGGATGAATGTTGTGAACTTCATTGAATATTGTCCCATAGATTATATTTGTCAATTTCTTTTGCATTTCATTCTCAGGCTTGACACTATGTAAATATGTTATATTAGTTTATAGGATCAATTAGAATGTTACAGATTTCCCATTCCCATTATATCTTTGCTACAATTATAATGGTCCATAATGAGTATTTTGTGTGTTATCCTCATTATAAAATGCAATCGGTGGATTAAGAGGATAAGAATAAAAATATGTAATATTAGTTTCAATAGCTCCCACAAAAGCATGACTTTGTGACATTTATTCATTTCCAACCTTATCATCATTTTCTTTGTCATGTGCTTCAATATTGTTAGAATGATGTGGAAGTGAATTTGTGTAAATTTGTAATTGACTATTAGCAGCTACAAAGGATAGATTTCCATTATCATTAACCCCTTAAACTTTGATTGTGTTGTTTTCAATGAGGTCTTGTATCTTATTCTTAAGAAATATGTAATATTTCAAGTGTAGTGTCCTTTAACTTAATGGAAGTTGTAAAATGCTTGGTCACTATACATTCTAGGAAGTGGTTTATTAGGATCTAATGGACTGATGGGAGGGACTATAATTAAATTAGCACTCAATAGCCTTTAAGGAAATCATCCATAGATTATATAAGTTTAGTAAAATTTTCCTAGAAGCATTTGGTTTGAATAAAGGAAAGGTAGAAGTGTTAACAACTTAATAAACATTTTCCTTTATTTCATTACCCTTGCAAAATTTGTTTGACTTTAAATATTGTGAAGAGTATGAAGTATTTTGACTTGAATATCCATACTTCAAGATATTTTGTGCTAATAATTTGGACTCTATAATTTTGGCATGTGCTTACAAATCCATGAAAGAAGTAAAGTTATTTAAGTACATGTTATCTTGGATTGATTTAAGTAACTCCTCAACCAAGATGTGTTTCCACTAGATATTGTGTAACACGATAACCATTTTAGAGCATAAAGATTGAAATCATATAATATAATTACTAATGTGTTCATTTGATCCTTGGGCATACTCAAATAGATTAGAAACTATTACTCTAAGGCCCATGTTAACTTTGAATTGCTTTAAGAATATTTTTTGTCAAAACATCAAATGAGTGTATAGACACGTTGTGTGGTTACACAACACGCCCTATTTTGCCTTGACAAAATAGGGACCTAACCTTTTTTGTTGCTTTGGCTTGTTGTTTTTCTGCTTTAGGCGGTCTGGTAAAATTAAGTCATGCATGAACACCCACAGGGGGTAGATAGGTCACCATGATGAGGTTAGTTGCCAAAGTTAGTATTTCATATTATTAACCTCATGGTTGGAAAGTGCACGAAATTCCAAGCAGGTTTGCCTTATGGATCACCTTGAAATTCTCTAAGGGAAGGAAGTTATGTTAAGTCAAAGTTTTGGTCAAACCTGATATTCTGAGGGGGGGTCATATTTCAAACATCAGTCATATTATATAAGATCACCCCGATATCGTGTTATCACCCAATAATCACTTGGTCCACGAAGTGCGGACGCCAATTTTACATGATAGATGTTATCTGTCAGTCAAATGACTTCTCATATTTTGTGGGGGTCATATTTTTAATATCTGTCATCTTACGAATATCACCCTCTTCACAAAATATCACCCTATGCCAATATGACGATGACATCATCTAAGCCAACAAACAAAGGAAATCACCCTGATGATGATGTCATTATTCCATTTTACCTCGCAGAGGTATATATCTGATGCCCATCATATTCATTAACATGATGGTGACATCATTACAACACAACGCTTAAACAAGGTCATCGACACGGTGACGTCATCCCAATCTTTTCCCAAGGGGGTCATTTCATTTGCGGGGGTCATATTTTGAACATCCCCTAATCTTAAATTCATGACCTGATATAAACGTGGTCAACGTTGACCACATCACCTGATTCTTTTGCATTAGTTTTACCGCTCAAGGCAAGGGGTCATTTTATCCAGAGGGGGTCATATTTTGAACATCACCCGATCTTTCAAAGATCACCCCCCTTTCCCTATTTCCTGACATTAAATGCACTTAAATGCGGTAGATGGTTTCCTGCCGATTGCGAATACAATTTAAACACTTGGCATCATCCATGGATTCTTTGCAGAAGATCGACGGATTAAGCCATTCCAATGTAGTTTAACCCTAATTTGCCCTACGAATGCGTTTAAAGGTAACTTTCCAAGGTTATTTTCATTTACCTTGCAAAAAAACAAGAAATTACAGAGTAGAGAAATCAAACCCTCATATAGCTACCTGTTAATGGACCAGATCTTCTAGCATAATAGAATGGGTGATCCTCAGCATTTGTAGCCCTTTTCCGTAATCACCCATCTAACCCAGGAGGAAAGCACTATCAGGTAAGTAATTGAAAACCCTCCTGTTGTCATTTTCTGCATGTTCAGGTAGAGTATATATGCTTTCCTGGGGTTTGACTCTGTAAATGTGCATATCATGATGAAGTATAAGATGATAGATGTAGTATGCATGATGCTGTAGAGGTCATAGTGTTTGTATGAATGCATATAGATATTGTATGGTAATACAAAGCATGTTTATTGCAGGAGTCCATGGCGGATCTAAGGAGGAACAGGTCTGATTCAGAGTTTCTTAGGCCGATGTTTGTTCAGCTCGAAGGGGTACAGTTTAAGTATGACATCATTGATGACACTCACCAAGGAGATACGGACCTGGCGATATGGTCAACTAGAATAGATCATGATAAGGACAATACCCTTCTGGATGCAATATATGTTTCAGGAATGTGGCATGTAGCTAGATTTCCATATGCCATGGAGACCCCAGAACTGGTAGTAGAATGTGCCAAGAACTATAACCCTGAGACCAGGCAGGTGGAAAAGCATGGAAGAGTATATGCTGACTTTTGAATTAAGGGCATCACCTCTATGTTCAATCTGCCAGTTGGAAAGAGGGTGGTTAGTGTGGATCTACGTAAGTTGGACACAAAATACAATAATACTAAGAAGAGGGCAAGGAAGAGGATGTATCAGTGGAGGTCTAAGAGCAGCACCTACACTGCCTCAGCTAAATTACCTGTACACTTATATAAATTTGATTTTGATGATGAGTACCAGTACATGATTGCCTTGCTAAGTAGGATGACGGGTAAGCTTCATGCAGGAAATTTTGAGAATTGGATGTTTGGAATCATCCAGATGGTCCTATACACAGATAATAAGCCGTTATGGGCAAAGGTCATCAGCGATGAACTAGATGAAAGCATGAGGAACCTGGGAGGTCAGGCATACATGTTTCATATGACCTCATATGTTGTGTACTCATGTGCTTACAAGGGAACCTTTGATGCCTTGACTATAGTGGGTAAGGCTAGCGGTGATGTAGATGATGCCCACATATGGGATCACTATCCTTAGCTATAGAGAAACAAATACCTCCTGGATTACAAATTAGTGAATGATGCATTCTCTATGCATCTAGTCAGAACCATGGAGGAAGACAAAACCAAGAGACTGAGCATGGAGGCTCAGGAAGTTGTTTACAGACATGGCACCTGGTTTATCCAGTTTGCCACATTTTCATATATAAGGATAGAGGGATTTGAGGGACAACCCCTTATGCTACCCAGATACCCTACTAATGGGGTTGTCTTGATGGAGTTTCTCAAGCAAGTGTCCACCATAGTTGCAGCATACAAGGAACAAAAGAAGATACCTCCGGTATTATTTCTAGTGTCTATGGGTTGGTACATGTGCACTGATTCAGAGAGCATAAATCATGTCATGGGAGGTCTGAAACTGATGTACCTGCAGCCATTTCCCTTGGCTAGATCTTATGACCCTTATGGTAGGATGCAGAAAATAGTGGGGAAACCTATTCATCAGAAGCATCTGGAGGATTTCTAGATTGATTGTGAGGATGAAGTTGAGGTGAGAAGAAGAAAATACCAGAGGCTCACCTTGAACCAGATAAAGACATTTGAGCGCATCCCAGTGTCCGCACAACTGAGAAATAATGATGGAAAAACTATGTCTAATGAGTATGAAGACAAGAAGGTGTATAATGACACCATATCAGCCCTTGACTTAACATAGCCATGGGATATTTCCCTGGATTAGTTTACAGGTGGGGTGCTACAATTAACCCAAGCTTGGTTAGATGAGCAAATAAATAGATTGAAGAAAAAGGGTGTGGCCCTTACTATAGATGCCAAGAAGAAAAGGTAGGAACTAGTAGATGAGGATTATGATGACTTCCTCAATGAGAAAAGAAAGTCCAATTGGGAGAGGTTACCCACACAGAGATAGAGGAAGGGTCCCCCTAGAGGAAAGAAAACTGAAGATGAACCTAAAGGGGTGATAATTCAAAGAATTGCCATACCGACTGTAGGTGCATCAACATCAGGTCAGGCATCCGCCTCATCTGTGCAGCCTCTAATTGACAAGCATAAGACAAAAAGGATCTTGAGGTTAGTTGTGGAAACTACAGAAGTGCAGGAGGAAGGTCAAGCCTCACAACAGGATGTAGAAGAAGATATCCCTTTTGAAGAAGTGCAGGTAAACAAGGAGCCTGCAGGTGATGACGCGATGATGGTCAGTAGGAAGAGGAGGGCGATGCCACTGACATCACCACCCAAGAAGCAAAGAACATCCATGCGGGGTGATATCAGGGCTGACCCCATTTTATTGAGAGGAGCTGGTGGTGAAGCATTTAAGAAGGAGATGCAACATGATGTGTCGCTTCCCACCATAATAAAGTTCAAGACTGAGAGGGCAGAAGAACAAATAAAAGAGGCTTTCAAAGTAGGTCAAGGTGGTCCTTTCTCTTTGAAGGACACCGTAGACTTATCAGACGATGAAGTAGTGCAGAATGTTGCTTCTCAAAGGATGGAAACTCTCGCCTCCAGTACCCGCATGACTCCACATGGGACCCCATTAGCACAGATGGTGGTATTGGAGGAAGTGAAGCAAACAGAGGAAGTAAAAGAAATTAGCCCAGAGAGGGCAGCCCAACAGATTGAGCTTGACAAGTTGGTCGATCATGTGACTAGCCCTATAGTTATAGATTTAACATACAGGGGCAATGTGAGCCCCAAAGACAAAGCAGGTGCACCTGATGTGACAGAGAAAATTGAAATGGCCAGGCAGGTGGAAAGGGAAAGCACCGCCCCTGATATGGGACAACAATAACAAGAGATACCCGCAGAGCCAAGAATAGTTGAGGTTCAACAAAAAGGTGGAGATGATAAAGATACATTAGTTGATGCTACTACCTAGACTTAGGGAGATCAGGGAGATGCCACAAGAGAAAAAGATAAATCAGGTCATGAGGACCTTAAGACACAAGATGTTGGTGCATCAGGTGCAGAACAAGAAGAGACTCAGGTAGATCAGGGTGATGCGCAAGGCCTAAACACACAGACATCCACAAATGTCAACATGCCTCAAGATGAGGAAAATACTAAAGTAGATGAAAGTAAGGATGAGGGAGTGCAGGATTAGGTGCAGGATCATCATGTGGACATTCCATAGGATCCTCCTCTACAGGAAGAAGCTCCTCAATAAGAAGAGATGCAACAAGATCCCCCTCATGAGGAACTCCATGAGGAAGAAACTAAGAAATCACCTTCTCCACCGAGAATAGAAGCAGATACTGGAGATCAGGGCAGACATGATGTTGGCAAAGAACATCTAGGATCCGGAGAGGATGTGCCTCAATGGATGGAGAAAGAAATAGGTATGGAACAAGGCTCTGAAAATCAAGAATTTGATGTTTCCACCTTGTTTGCAGAGACAATAATGAAGCCAAAAAGGAAAGCCAGATTGACAGCGGCTATAAGGAGAGATCCTTCTACAAGTAGAAGGACTGCACAAGTAGCACTTCCCACGATAGAGAGAGAAGGGCAAGATCACCCTTGAAGAGTTCCAAATCACAACTGTTGATTTGGGTTTTGCTAATGAGGACCAAGAAGGTCAAGAAGGGAAGGACATCATTGATTCTTTGACCCAAAGGGTAAAGAAGGAGAAAGAGAAAAATAAACAACATAAAGAGCACATTGCTCAGCTGCATTCATACATAAAGGGGTTGATTAACCTTGATAGTACACCAGTTGATCCAGCAGTTCCATTGACTGTCATATCCCAGGAGGAGGTCACCAAGTTGGACATCATGAAACATGAAGCCATGATCACGGAGAAATGGATGCTGTCAGCCCTCACATGAGTTGAGGATGTATTGAGAACCTCCTTACATAGGTGGAATTCTTTAAGCAGTTTAAAGAGAAAAGTAGACAAAATGCAAAATGAAACAGGGAGACGGTCATTCCAATTGGAAAAGGACCTAACTGCTTTAAGTGAAATAAAGAGAATTGATCCTCAAATCCCAATAAATAATCAAGTGTTGAATAATAACACTGCCCTACTGATAGATGTATGGTATGAAGCTATCAGGTTCGAATGTGATATCCTGAAGAAATGCAGTGGCAAGCTCAGGGATATAAGTATAAAGCTGCATAGCATGATGGCACACGAAGCAGAGATCCTTGAGGCTTTAGAAGGAAAAGTAGAGGGAAAGATCAAAAATCAAGACACAGACTTTGCTATCAAAGGTCTGCATGATAATTTCTAGCCAGTAGCAGATGACACCCTCACCCACCTGACAGAAGAGGTGATGAATAAGATCATGAGGATAAAGGTCAAGGTGGAGACTTACAATGAGACTTTGAACAGCAAAAAAGGTAAGCTGGATGCTATCAAAGCTAAATTTCAGTCTCATAAACATGCCATAACAAAAGCCAAAATCCAAGATGGCGGGGAGGTAGATAAAATAGTACATGCTTATGAGAACATCAGGACAGTGATGAAGGTCCATATACAGGAGGATGTACATCAGGGTGATAGCGATACAGAAAGTAATGAAGATGATGATCATGATGAAGAAGGAGAAAATGAAGAGGAGGAACCCAAAGAATGAATGAAGATGCATTACCAAGAAGACATATGCATAAGGCACTCATAAGGTAATGAGTCATCCAGATGGTTGCCAGCTGGCAACCTGCCACGAGGAAGGGTTGACTGAGTCAAAGAGTAATTATCTACCGTTGATTTTAATTGACAAATCTTGACCATAGGTCATTTGTAACTACCTCCTCACCTTATTCTATAAAAGGTGTAGGAGTGCCATATTTTGAATATTCGAAACTTAATTAAAATTTGATTGTTGAAATATCAGGACTCATTTCAAAGTTGTTGTAAATGTACATGTTATGCATACTGAATGAAAGAGAAGCATTTTTGGTTACAAATCATCATAAATCTTGAGTAATCTGTGTTTGAAATCTGGATACATGCATTGATCAGCCGCATCCCTTGGAGTGCTTGTCAGTCTTCATGTGTTGTTTTCATTCCTTATCCTTTGAAGTTAGCATCATCCATATCTAGTTGTGGAACATCCTGGTGACATATGGTTTGATTCCTTCTCCTCATAAATGTATCTTGTATGTATGTGGTTCAATGACTAAAGATTCACTAAAATTAGAAGCTTTCTTTTAAATTTCTTTGAATTTCATAACTGATCATCACCATAATTGCAAATAACAGAGAATTAAAAGAAAATAACATGAAATATGATGATATCCCATAGATAATTGGAAATACAGAGGATATTTAGAGTAAAAGCATGTTAAATTAACAAATATCATGCAAATTCATACAAATATCCATGAGAAACATGCAAATATTCACTTACAGACACATCATTTGAACAAATATACAGTGTAGAAGAAAGAATAAGTTCATGATGATCAATAATCAGAAGAATTGATCAAACTTGTAAACATATCAGCTATATTTGGAAATAGAGTAGAAATAACCTCTCTGTGGAGTAAATTTATAGGAAATAGAACAATATTGATCATCAAGACAAATGTAAGACCCCTTGAAATGGAAAACAACATGTCACATCAACCTCTGAGTAACGTCAGATGATCATGACTTGATCAATGGAGACTTGGAGTCATCAACTTATCCTAAGCTAATCGTACTTTTCAAGATAATAAAGGTTTGTTGTGTAAATTTTTATGCATGTTGTTATGACTAACAATCATCATCAACAAGACACTTGAGGAAGCAAGAAGAACCACTCAATACATAATATTTTTCATTCCATGAAAATAATTTCATTAGTATCTTATCCTCATAAAGGAAGTCTACACATGCAACTATGAATGATCTCAAATGGGTGTAGGTGTCACCTTTTCCATCGTACATTAAAAATCAAGGCATCACAAAACCTATAGGTAATGGATATGTTACAATATCAAAAGAGAGTGGCATGTGTCTATCATCCTTGAATTCATCATTATATTTTCCATATGGCCTTGTGCCCACTCTTTTTTCTACTTGATCTCTTTTGTGAAATATGCATATAGAGTGGAGTAAGAAAGGGTGACAAGGATGGGGACCACTATGTCATGTGTGAGCATAAGAATGAGTGGTAAGAGGGGAAAAGGAAGTGATAACTTGGGACAATGGCAAAGTATTTAAGGTACTTGGTTATGGGATGTAATGTTAGATGTGGAAGTGACTTGGCTAAGTGGTGTAGTGGTAGGCCCAATAATGGTAGAGGAAAGAGGCATAGGTGTGTAGTACATCATTTGGTGGTAATGAGTATCTTAGGAGGGTTCTAACTACAAGCTAAGCTATATAAAGGAGGGTAAGTTAAAAAAGGATATGTGCTAAATGATGGGAGACTAGTGGTGGAGGTATTGTGGGGATGAGTAGTGGTAGTGAAAGTAGTAAAAGTAGAGGATGGATCAACTATAGAATTAAAGCTAGATGCAGATGCATTAGTCAAATTAGATGAAGTAATCTTAGCACAAATCACTTGTAAAGTTTGTAATCCATATGATTTATTAATGAATACATTATGGAGCATATCGGCCTAGAGTTGTGTAGGATTTTCTATAGAGGCAAAACCAACAAGTTTATTTCCAAGGTCTTGGTTGTTCACATGAGCATCATGGTCATAATTCTCATTGTTCTCATTGTGAGAATCAAAATAGATATCAATCTTAGTGGATGGGGTGTCCATGGTCAATTTAGGCGAGCACTCCTTCCTAATGGAAGATTAAGATCTCGAGTGACTCATGGCCCATAAACAAAAGGTAGATAGATAAAGCTAAAAAGTTTAGTTTAGATTTTAAAAATTTAAAATAATAGTTGTGTATTACTTCTAAATGTGAAACCCTAATATGGTAGCCAAGGGTGTGTAGGGTGGGCAAAAATATATCATAATAAATCATAGAACCCTAATAAAAAAGGTTCAACAATGTAAGAGCAATGAAGTAGTGGAATGTAAAAAATTTTAGATTTAAATATGAGAAGTAAAAACCAAGAAAATGCAAATCTAAAAACCCTAATATAGATAAGAAAACTAGTTCATGTAGTATCAATTAGGTTGTAAAGGAAAATAAACTTTCCTCACCGGTGATCTAGGATAAACCAATAGGATGCATATAAATAAGCATATATTAACCTAGATCTAGTGGAAAAATGTTGTTAGCTAATGTATTCTGATGTTAAATGCCAAGATATGGAAGTAAATGCACTAGATAGGGGTACTTAGCTTTAACAATCATCGAAGAATGAATTTCGCTTGGTGAAGATTTTGAACTTTGACTATTTTTGGCCGGAAATATGATCTCTCTATTAGTGAAATGCCTCAAATCCTATGTTATTTTTGTACTTTGTCTTAGGTCAAGTCCACAAGTATAGTTCTATTCCACGGTCATGGATTCATTCCTCTAGTTATGGATTTGATTTCTATGATCATGTACCTCTACTCTCTAATTTGCTAAGTTTATCCTTCTTTGTTATGCCTTCTCTAATATCTAAAAATGGTGGTATTTAAAAATATCTTGGAAGGACTGTTGTTATGTTGCAAGGTGACACGTTCACCTAAGTCAACCCTAGAAATGTGTGCAATTAATTAAAGGTAGCACAGAAGTGCCCTAGAATGTTGTATTGAAATTTGTTACTCCTTATAAGTGTGCCAAATCCAAGTGTTTTGGTATTAATTGCTCCTTAGATTCTTCTAGGATGAGACAAGATGTATGGGAGGTGAGAGTTAAGTACAAATGAATTTCTTAGTTGGCTTAGAGTGAAAATAATCTGTAGAATCAACCAAAATTTGAAATTGAATTTTGGAAAGGTAGGGATCAGGTTTGTGACTACAAAAATAACCCTAGGTAGAAAAGATAGTTAGACCTAAGTGGATACCAAATAAATTGGCATAGGTGTATCGGTAAGTGTAATAAATGTGTAATATGAGTAAATGTATCAGAATGTGTGTATATAGGAATAAGGATCAAATAAATATGTGGGAATATATGTGTATAGAGATGTATGAAGGTTAGGGAAATTAGCCCATCTTTACACAAAATTGTGCACCGTTTATCAATATATACATATATTAGTATATTCTTCCAAAATAAACACAAAACTAAATTAAAATGATATGCATATACTAATCTAACCATTACAATGTGAATATATTTGTTGAAATATATAGAAATATAAAGATAGAAATATATATTAAATGGTATATTAGAGAGTGAGAATTATAATTCTTATCATGTCTTTCCTTTATATATTTTTTTGGTATTGAAACAAAACGGAATACAATAAACTAAGCAACAACAATGTTACAAAAGAACAAACTATAAATCTTATGCCAAGGAACCAAAGCATCGAAGATTGAACCTAAACATTTATAGTCATCTTTAACATGTTGACATTTACTTTTCTTAGCATGTAAGAAAGATTAAGTTCTTGAACCATTTTTAAAATCGGTGCCCCATTTTGATCTACACATTGTTTTATCTTTGAGGCACACTTTATGGTATCTAGTAATATAAAAAGAAAGCAACAATTTTGTGAAGGGAAATTATTTTATCACATTTTAAATATATATGTTTATAATACCATCAATTGGTTTCTATATATATACTTCAATTCTAAGGAAAACAAATTGTAAAAAGCAACGTGGAATTATCTTTTTAGCTATTGTTTTAAATTAAAAAATATATGGATTAGTGTGAACTCCCACTCATTACATTTAATTTTATAGTTTATACTATCTTATAAATCATATTTATCTAAAATTGAAAAGTTTGTTTTTCCTTAATAATGTATTTAATATTATTCTATTTCTAGTAATTTCTAGAGATTACATTAAAAGGAAATTTGTTAATGAATTTTTTTTTAAAAAATTATATACAATATTTTATTGTAATATAATTATAAAAAGATAATACATTTGAAAATTTAAAATTTTATATTATATAATTATTATTTTTTTTTTAAAATTATAAATTTATTTTGTAAAATAAGTATAATCATATAATTTAAGTGGTAGTAAGGAGTGTAGTGTAATAGTGTGATTGTATTTACAAAAAATATTTAGAACTCACATTTATTCTTTAACTATAAAGATTTATTACCGACACAAAAAATAATTATTTATATATGTATAAGTTATTACTTTAAAAATTTTAAATCAAAATAGTAAGGATGGCGAGGGCGTATGGAGCTACGTCATTGCAGGTTTATTGAGGCCACGAGCTTGTGTTCTTGAGTGGCTCGACCTTGGGTTCTTGGGGAGAGGAGTCGTGGGGTGGGGTTTGTAGTCCCCAACTCTTTATTGTATTTTTCTTCTCATTTTCCATTTTGTTTCTTATGGCATGGTTTTTTGGGGGCATGACAATAGTTGGGGGTCTAGGGGATCCCCCCTTTTCCTTCAAATATGTTGTTAGATTTGATGAGCCCTCCTCTTCTGGGCATGACAATATTATTTATTTTTTGTGTTGCAAGTATGAGGATAACCAGTGTTGTCATTGATGTCAACATACTCATATTGCTCAATGAGAAGGATTGGATGAGCTGTGTGCTGAGGATATTGAGAAAATTAGTCTCAATCAGGAACAGTGCAGAACAGTGATGACATCAAGGTAAAAGCCCAAGATAAGATGAAGATCAGAGGATGCGGTTTAAAGGGTTTGTAGATATGAGTCTTGAGATGATCCAATTAAGATTTCAGAGGTCCGCATGAAGATATGAAGAAGTTGTGATCGATCAAGTAGAACCGGTTCCGGGAGATGCTCCGGAGTGACAGAGTGTTACAAAAAGGTCCGGTGAGATCCGGAAGTGCATTGTCCTACTCTGTGGATTGGAAGGAGTGTTTGGGATGTCCTTGTGATGTTTCATCTCGATTTGTTCATGGTTTGGAGGTCCGGAAGCACCTTTGTGATTATGACAGTGGCGACAGATTGTGTTCTTGAAGTTCTGGATGAAGAAGAAAAGAATTCTAGTAAGCTGATAAAGTGTAGATGTACCTGGTCATTCAGGCAAGCCTGTGAAGGTTCTTGGATCATGTTGAGATTGTGTTGTCGGTCCGCATTAGTGTTAGAGCCTGGAATTGAAGATATACTTCCGGATGAAGATGTTCTTGTTCAGGCTGGCCGACCAGATGAGTTATTCCTCTTGCGAATGTTCTTGTGGATGATTGCCGACTTAGATGATTGTTCCTAAGTCAATGCCTTGTATAAATAAAGGTTTGTGAGTTCATTTCGAAGTGTGTTGTCGAGCGGATGAGAGTGGTATAGCGAAAGAGTGAAAGGTAGAACAGGAGTGTCTCGGGCTTAAATGGAACTGATCCAGACATGGTAAAGATGTCAATCTTCAGTTCAAGTTTGTAATACTTGTTATCTTGTAGACAGTGTGTCTCTTGTAGGCAGTGTGCCTCCTTGTGAGTAGTGTGCTCGGGCAGTGAGCCCTAATTGGCATGTGCCATCTTTTTTTCTTATTCTTCTAATAGAGAATAATCCTTGGGTTAATCACCCCATGGTTTTTCCCTTGACCAGGTTTTCCATGTCAAAATCTTGGTGTCTAATGTGTTGATGTTTATCTGCTCTATGCTTTCATGAATGGTTAATTGATATGCTATTAACTAACAAAGAAGAATCAAGTGTTTGAAGTAGAAGCAAGTTTTTGTACAACTGATTCACCCCCCCTCTCAGTTGTGTGCCCTAGATCTAACAATTGGTATCAGAGCCAAGTTCCTCTAAAAGGAGCTTAACCACTTGAGGAGATCTAGGATGTCGTCATACAAAAAGGATAGTCTGAAGTTTGATGGAACCAACTTCTCTCTTTGGAAAGGTCGCATGAAATGTCACTTGGAGTGTATGGGAAAGGCATACTTATCCATGATCAGAAGAGCATATGTACTTCCACAGGGTGGTCCGACAACTCTAAATAAAATCACAGATGCTGAAAACAATCTGTGGACCAAAGAGGCTCTTCTAAGCGCGTTGACTGACTCAGAACTCTCAAATGTTATTGACCTACCAACCACCTATGAGATATGGGTTAAACTGGAACTTCTGCATGAAGGAGATGAGTTTGTTAAGAGTGCAAGGTTGCAAAGTCTCAAAGGGAAATTTGAAAGATTGAAGATGAGAGATGATGAAAATATCACTACCTTTATGCCAAGAGTAAATTAGCTGGTGTGTGGAATTAGGAATGCTGGAGGAGTTCTGGATGAAAATGAGATTGTTTGCAAAATTCTCAGATCCCTTCCTATTGCCTACAAAATCAAGGTTGCTGCCATTGATGAATTCAGAGCCCATACAACTATCACAAGAGAGCAATTGGCTGACAAACTAGCTGCATTTGAAATGACCAAGTTTGGAGATGATCCCCGCAAGACTGAATCTGCATTCAAAGCCAGTGCCTATGTGAAAGGCAAACAAAGATTTGATCCGGGAGAAAACTCTTCGAGGAAGCTGTCATGGTATGATCAAGCAAGGAAAGACATGGAAGAGGAAGAAGAAGAAACAACTCAACTTGAAGCCCTCATTGCAAAGAGACTGCCAAAAGGATTCGGTAAGTATGAAGGAAAATTATCCTTTAAGTGCTTCAATTGCAATAAGATTGGTCATTTTGCTTCAAGATGTCCGGAAAGATCTGCAAGGTCAAATTCTAACAGACAAAGGTTCCAAAAGAATTGTTATTATGTTCATGAAGAAGATGATAATGAAGGAGTAACAGATGATGAATCAGAAATAGGAAACAAATCCGGAAATGAATGGGTGTTTATTGCCATCAAGGAAGAAGAACCAATATCCTCTGAATCTGTCAATCATAAGGTTGTAGAAAGAGCTTTGGCTGCACAAGTTGAAGAAAAGGATAATTGGGTTATTGACAGTGGATACTCTCACCATATGATAGGTGACAAAAACAAGTTCCTAGACTTGGAAAGGTATGAAGGAGGAATGGTAAAGTTTGGTGATAATTCTGCTGGTAGAATCAGAGGTAGGGGAACTATTTCTTTTGATAGAAAGGCAAAACTAGTAATGTACTGTATGTTGAAGGATTGAAGCACAATCTTCTAAGTGTTGGACAGTTGGTAGACAAAGGTTATGATCTCTGGTTCAAAAATGGAAAATGCAGGATCTTTGAAAGCTCCAGAACTGAGATTGCATCCGGTACTCAAACAAAAGGTAATATCTTCCATCTAGTTGGTTCTAATAAAAGTAGTTTTTTTGTTCAAGTTGATCAGAGTTGGTTATGGCATAGAAGGATGTGTCATGTAAATTTTGATAACATTATCAAGATAAGCAATACTCAGGCTGTAAGAGATCTTCCAAAATTGGTAAAACCTACAAATAGTTTGTGCAAAGAATGTCAGCTAGATAAACAGAGAAGAGTCTCTTTCAAAAGCAAGGATCAGTTCTCTACCAGATTATTGGAATTAGTTCATACTGATCTATGCGGTCCGACAAGAATCAAGAGTATGCAAGGTGATAGATATTTCATGTTACTGATTGATGACCATTCTTGGATGATGTGGGTTACCTTTCTAAAAGAGAAATCAGAAGCCTTTGAGAAGTTCAAAATCTTCAAAGCTATGGTAGAGAACCAAACCGGATTGAAACTGAAATGTCTGAGGTCTGATAGAGGTGGTGAATTCACATCTGGTGAATTCATAGACTTTTGTGAGAAGCATGGTATAAAGAGACAGTTGTCTGCTCCTAGGACTCCACAGCAGAATGGAGTAGTAGAGAGAAAGAACCGGACCATCTAGGAAGCATCTAGGACAATGATGATGGAAGCAAATGTTCCTCAGATGTTTTGGAGAGAAGCTGTCAGCACTGCAGTCTACACTCTCAATCGAGTTCAAATCAAAAGCAATACCGGTAAGACTCCTTATGAACTTTGGTTTGGTATCACTCCTACTGTGAGATATTTCAGAGTATTTGGTAGCAAATGTTACATCAAAAGAGATGAAGATCTAGGAAAGTTTGATGCTAGAAGTGATGAAGGAATTTTCTTGGGTTACTCCACTCAAAGCAAAGCATACTGGTGTTACAATAAGAGACTAAAAAAGATGATAGAAAGTACAAATGTGAAGGTTGATGAAGGAATTGAGAAGCCCTCAAGGTTTTATGAATATGATGAAGATGATCTGAATGGTTCTCTGGTTCAAGGAGCTCAAACCTCCTTTGAAAGTCAGATTCAGACTGATCTGGTAAATCAGGAAGAAGAGGTTTGTCTGAATGAGCCTGATCAAGAAATAGTAGTGCAAGAAACTCCCAAAGTTTCAAGATATGTAACTCTAAACCACCCTAAAGATCAGATCATAGGCGACAAAAGTAAAAGGGTACAAACAAGGAGGAAAATTGCTCAAAATTCAGATGAATGTTGTCTGATCTCAAAGATTGAACCTAAGACAATAAATGAAGCTTGCAATGATGAAAATTGGACCAAAGCAATGGAGGAAGAGTTGATGCAAATTGAAAAAAATCACACTTGGGATCTTGTTCCTAGACCTGGAAACAAGAATGTGATTGGAACCAAATGGGTCTTCTGGAACAAACTAAATGAAGTTGGTGAAGTAATCAGAAATAAAGCCAGATTAGTTTGCAAAGGCTACTCTCAAATAGAAGGGATTGATTTTGAGGAAACCTTTGCTCCGGTGGTAAGAATTGAAGCAGTCAGACTATTTCTTGCATTTGCTACCTGCAAAGATTTCAAAGTGTATCAGATGGATGTCAAATCCGCTTTCCTGAATGGTGACTTAGAAGAAGAGGTGTACATTGAACAACCGGATGGATTTCAGTTATCTGAGCATGATGATATGGTCTGCAAATTAAAGAAGGCATTGTATGGTCTAAAGCAAGCCCCAAGAGCATGGTATGAGAGGCTGGACAAACATCTTTTGAAGATTGGTTTCAACAAAGGTACTACTAATAGTAATCTATATTTCCAAATAGATAATGAAAACATTTTGATTGTTGAAGTGTTTTTGGATGATATCATTTTTGGAGGAAGAGATAGTATGTGTAAACCTTTTACAAATCAGATGAAAAGTGAATTTGAGATGTCTATGCTTGGTGAAATAAATTTCTTCTTGGGTCTGCAAATTACTCAAACAAAGAAAGGGATCTTCATTTCTCAGACCAAATATGTGAAAGAATTGTTGATGAAATTTGGGATGGAAGATTCAAAGCCAATGAATACTCCCATGGCAACCGGATGCAAGTTGAGCAAAGATGATGACTCCCCTAAGGCAGACCAGACAAAGTATAGATCAATGATTGGTGGATTGTTCTATCTCACTCAAACTAGACCGAATATTATGCAAGTTGTTGGTCTTGTTGCTAGATTCCAGGCTGATCCCAGAGAATCTCATGTCATGGCAATCAAGAGAGTTTTTAGATATCTAAAAGGGATAGTGGAGTATGGTTTGTGGTATCCTAGAGATCATGATTTCTCTCTTCATGCTTACACAGATGCAGATTGGGCAGGAGATGTGGATGACCAGAAGAGTACCAGTGGTGGAGTATTCTTTTTAGGAAAGAGATTGGTTTCTTGGCTAAGCAAGAAACAAGAGGCAATATCTCTGTCTACAACTAAAACAGAATACATTGCAGCAGCAAGAAGTTGCGCTCAACTTTTGTGGATGAAGCAAATGCTAAGAGATATTCAAATAGAATATGAGGAGCCTATCACAATTTTTTGTGATAATTCAAGTGTAATAAATATTTCTAAGAATCCGGTGTTGCATTCTAAGACCAAGCACATATCTATCAAGTTTCACTTTCTGAGAGAACAAGTGAACAAGGATGAAGTCAGATTGGAGTATGTACCCTCCAAGGATCATATTGCAAATATTTTTACTAAACCTCTTCCCAAGGACTCTTTTGAGTATCTCAGGGAGAAGTTAAGGGTTATTGCCCCTCCGGTGATGAACTAGGATGCACTGATGTGCATCAGTCCGGTTGATATCACAGTCATATCTTGTGATCCGGATTGGTGATGGGGAGCTGCTACTCAGGGGGAGCAGATGGTATGATTCTGATGTGTTAAAGTTGCAAGTATGAGCCCTTTGCCATTGATGTCAAAGGGGGAGAGAAGACATGTGAAAAACAAGTGGCTAATCAAAGGGGAGCAGTAAAGAAAGAGAAGACATGTGAAGAGTTGTTGCTGATAGGGGGAGCTGTGACAGAAAGGAGAAGTTCTTGTCTTGATGGTTTTTCACATCATATGTTGCCATCAATGTCAAAGGGGGAGATTGTTGCAAGTATGAGGATAACCAGTGTTGTCATTGATGTCAACATACTCATATTTCTCAATGAGAAGGATTGGATGAGCTGTGTGCTGAGGATATTGAGAAAATTAGTCTCAATCAGGAACAATGCAGAATAATGATGACATCAAGGTAAAAGTCCAAGATAAGATGAAGATCAGAGGATGCGGTTTAAAGGGTTTGTAGATATGAGTCTTGAGATGATCCAGTTAAGATTTTAGAGGTCCTCATGAATATATGAAGAAGTTGTGATCGATCAAGTAGAACCGGTTCTGGGAGATGCTCTGGAGTGATAGAGTGTTACAAAAAGGTCCGATGAGATCTAGAAGTGCATTGTCCTACTCTGCAGATTGGAAGGAGTGTTTGGGATGTCCTCGTGATGTGTCATCTTGATTTGTTCATGGTTTGGAGATCCAGAAGCACCTTTGTGATTATGACAGTGGTGACAGACTGTGTTCTTGAAGTTTCAGATGAAGAAGAGAAGAATTCCAGTAAGCTGATAAAGTGTGGATGTACCTAGTCATTTAGGCAAGCCTATGAAGGTTCTTGGATCATGTTGAGGTTGTGTTGTCGGTCCGCATTAGTGTTAGAGCCCAGAATTGAAGATATACTTCCAGATGAAGATGTTCTTGTTCAGGCTGGCCGACCGGATGAGTTATTCATCTTGCGAATGTTCTTGTGGATGATTGCCAACTTAGATGATTCTTCCTAAGTTGATGCCTTGTATAAATAAAGGTTTGTGAATTCATTTTGAAGTGTGTTGTGGAGCGGATGAGAGTGGTATAGTGAAAGAGTGAAAGGCAGAGCAGTAGTGTCTCGGGCTTAAATGGAACTAATCCAGACATGGTAAAGATGTCAATCTCCAGTTCAAGTTTGTAATACTTGTTATCTTGTAGACAGTTTGTCTCTTGTAGGCAGTGTGCCTCCTTGTGAGCAGTGTGCTCGGGCAGTGAGCCCTAATTGGCATGTGCCATCTTTTTTTCTTATTCTTCTAATAGAGAATAATCCTTGGGTTAATCACCCCATGGTTTTTCCCTTGACTGGGTTTTCCACGTCAAAATCTTGGTGTCTAATGTGTTGATGTTTATCTGCTCTATGCTTTCATGAATGGTTAATTGATATGCTATTAACTAACAAAGAAGAATCAAGTGTTTGAAGTAGAAGCAAGTTTTTGTACAACTGATTCACCCCCCCTCTCAGTTGTGTGCCCTAGATCTAACATTTTGTGCATGCAACAAGCAAGATCAAGGTGGATCAAAAATCAAAAATCATCCCAGGATGAATGGTTGCCTAGAGAAGAGTGTTGATAGGCCCATTTTTGTCATCAACCTAGATCTAATTGTTGATGATGTACTTTATCTTTTTGAACATGCTCTGATCTACAAGTTTATAGGTTCAAAATTTATCTTCCTGTTTTTGAAGCTTGTGCTTGACGAACTTGGCAACCTAAAGGAGGTATGGAGATTATTCTTTATACAAATGGGTATTTCTTTGTGGTCTTTTCTAGAATGGCTAATCAGAATATGATTTTTGGGTGTGTTCTATACTTTCACAATCAAGCTAGCTTATTTGTCAAACCTTGGCATGTGAGTTTTAATCTAGTGGAGGAGCCCCCTTCTAAGATTCCACTCTAGGTCTGTCTACTTTAGCTTCCTATGAAATTTTGGAGACTTGATATTCTACAATCTATTGCTACTATCCTTAGGAAACCCTTAAACCCCTCACATCATACACTTGAAAGAAAGGGAACTAACTTTGTGTGTATTTGTGTTGAAATTGATTTGAATAATTTGTTGACTAATTCTATAGAGATTAGATTAGGGAATATGCAATAGATTCAACAAATAGATTATGAGGCTCTACCTTTCAGATGTTATGTCTACCATGCATATGGGCATTTACAAAGAAACTATCTAATAAATACCCTAAGTGACGTCTATAGTATTTTTCAAGGAATTGTTACAAGTATGTGCTAACTGGTGTTGTCATTGATGCCAACATGTTTATGTTGTCATTGGTGTAAACTGTATCTTCTGATATTATTGTTTGTTGATTGATTGAGTTGTCATGTTAAAAACACTATCTGAGTATTTTGCTCCGCATTTCCTCTATATTGAAGACTAGAGTGATGCAGAGCATGGGTTCGAACTTAATCTAATGGAGGCATATTTCACAACAATGGGTTTCACTCTTCTCATTTTTCAAGGCAATCATCTTTCAAGGCAACTTACATTCACAAGGCAACTTTTGGTTTACAAACTCATAGACCCAAACAGGGTTAATCACCACCTTCAAACTCCTTAGGAATTCTATCTCACTCAAACAACTCAGTATCATGACCTTCATGCATCAATCAATGACTATTTCTTCCCAAACTGTCTTCAATGCTAGTAGCCCTCCAAACAGGGACTTTTCAACATATCTTGCAAGAACAACTTCAAACCTACAAAAGAACTATCATTTTAGATACCCATTAAGGTGTTCTTCAACATATCAAGAATTAAGATAGGGTTGTTTTGAAATACCTCAGCCCAAAATTGACTGTCCTCTATTTTCTAGGCCTAATTAGGCCACTTTTCCAAAGCAAGTCTATGAAATTCTTCACCCAAACCACAAAAAATCTATTCCACTACTCTCCTTAGGTCACCAATGGACATAATCAACAATTTTTGGCCAATGAAAGGCCTCTCACTTAACCTAACCACAATACACTTGCTCTAGGCCTGATTTAGGCTTGTTTCATGAGGGTTTATTGAAACTATGACCTCCACACCCTACCACACCTTGCCAAAGGCTTAGACACCTTGTATTAGACCTAAACATGCTTTACAAATCTTCACACAACCCTAACTCATGCATTTCATGCAAATTTCGACTTGGAGCCATCATTTTCAAGTCAAAAACTCAGAAAATACAACTGGGACAACATCATAAACTCTATCCAACTCTGCTCCTTGTTCTTAATCCTTTCTTTAACATTGAAAGCTACCTAAGACCCCCCATTTCAACAAGATTTAAATAGACTCACTGGAGGAAATGATAATAAATGTATTTTCTTGTGCCTTAAACCCTAAAACAGGGTTACAGACTTGTTATCAGCAAAATCTCAATAAAAATCTCAAATCTTTATAAAATTCAATCAAACCAACTAAAAATTGATGATACCTCATGCCTTCATTTATTCAAATATCTTTTAGATCATAACCCACTTGTACGGGGCCGTATAGAGGTATGTAACAGAGAATTACCAATAAAACACATAATTTACTATATAAAAATAGGGGTTTCTTATTGATTTTCTTCATATACAATCCCTCCTACCACTTCCTCAAGGTTCTACAAGCATAAATATACTTATTACCCCATAAAAAAAAAGGATACAACTGACCCTTTAACTAACTGACCCTTCAAATTCCCAATTTTGCATTCTTTTTGCAATTTTGCAAATTTTACAAAATTTGACAAACTGACTCCCCAAACCTCCTAGACACCTAACAATGACTTAAACACATTAGAAATGATCCAAATATGACCTTATTACAAAGGGATTCAACCCACAAATCAAAATTTACAAAAAATGCCTCATGGAGGCCTAAAGTCCATCAGGTGCTCCTGTACCATACTTTCGGCCATAAAGAAATTCAAAGCCCTCTTGAATTGAGGGTAACAATAGGTATCCACCTCTGAATGCTCCTCCTTGATGCCTTCTATGCTATGCCCTATGTCTTCCTTAAAGTAGCTCCATGTAGTCTTCATCTTCACTTTGGGTTTCATCTTTTCCATACAAACTTGCTTTCCTTTTGCCTTGTCACCTTACAATTGATGTCTTTTGTCCTGATGGATTGTATGATTTGCCTTAGCACCTTGCTCCTCTCCCATGACCTATTTCATCTTAAATTTTGGTTTGTTTCTCCTCAAAATTGCTATCACAACAAGAAAGTGATAGATGTCTTTTCTTAGCCTTTTGCCTTTGCAATGTAGTCATGATCTTTGCATCTTTGTTTTTCTCTCCCATCTGATATTCTACCCCTCTATATGCTACTTTCTCAAGGCTACCAATCTCTGATATGAAAGAAATAGAAAAACTACTATCCTCCTTTGCAAACAATAAAGGAAACATTATGTCACCATACCTTTGCAATATCATTTCATCCTCCACCTCTACTGTCTTCGTGCCTTCAAACTCTGATATGGCTGCATCCTCTAAGTGCTCTTCTTCTTCTTCTTCTTCTTCCTCTCTTATCTTTACTTGTCTTCTCCTTTGAACTATCTTCTTAATGGGCCATACAACTTTCTTCTTTATTGTCTAGTGCCAACTTTGTGCTTGTTTGAGCAACTGCTTCCATTCCTCTTCCATTCTTTCTCTCTTCTCTTTCAGTTGTTCCATAGCCTACCTCAGTTCTTTTATCTCTTGGTCAAACTCCATTTGTTTTGCCCTCTCTTTTTCCTTCTTCATCTCTTTTTCCTCTTTTTTTCTTTCTTGTTTCTTCTTTTGTGAACCCTCATCCTATGGGTACCTTCTCAACAAATCCATCTTCTCTTCAAGCAAGTCCCTTTAACCTTGCTTCCTCTTGTCTTTGCCTCACCTAGGTCTCTTCTCTTTTCCTCTACCTAGTCTTTTGGCAACTAGGTTCTCTCTTCAACCTACACAAACACCAAACTCTCTTGCCTAGACATTCTGAACTTTGATACCAATTGATGCAGAGCATGGGTTTGAACTCAATCTAATGGAGGCATATTTCACAACAATGGGTTTCACTCTTCTCAATTTTCAAGGCAATCATCTTTCAAGGCAACTTACATTCACAAGGCAACTTTTGGTTTACAAACTCACAGATCCAAACATGGTTAATCACCACCTTCAAACTCCTTAGGAATTCTATCTCACTCAAACAACTCAGTATCAGGACCTTCATGCATCAATCAATGGCTATTTCTTCCCAAACTATCTTCAATGCTAGTAGCCCTCCAAACAAGGACTTTTCAACATATCTTGCAAGAACAACTTCAAACCCACAAAATAACTATCATTTCAGATACCCATTAAGGTGTTCTTCAACATATAAAGAATTAAGATAGGGTTGTTTTGAAATACCTCAGCCCAAAATTGATTGTCCTCTGTTTTCTAAGCCTAATTAGGCCACTTTTCCAAAGCAAGTCTATGAAATTCTTCACCCAAACCACCAAAACCTATTCCACTACTCTCTTCAGGTCACCAATGGATAGAATCAATAGTTTTTGGCCAATGAAAGGCCTCCCACTTCACCTAACCACAATACACTTGCTCTAGGCCTGATTTAGGCTTGTTTCATGAGGGTTTATTGAAACTATGACCTCCACACCCTGCCACACCTTGCCAAAGGATTAGACACCTTGTATTCAACCTACACATGCTTTAAAAACCTTCACACAACCCTAACTCATGTATTTCATGCGAATTTCAACTTGGAGCCATCATTTTCAATTCAAAAACTCAGAAAATACAATTGGGATAGAATCATAAACTCTATCCAACTCTGCTCCTTGTTCTTAGTTCTTTCTTTAACACTAAAACCTACCTAAGATCCCCCATTTCACCAAGATTTAAATAGACCCACTAGAGGAAATGATAATAAATGTATTTTCTTGTGCCTCAAACCCCAAGATAGGGTTACAGACCTGTTATTAGCAAAATCTCAATAAAAATCTCAAATCTTTATAAAATTTAATCAAACCAAGTGTAAATTGATGATACCTCATGCCTTCATTCATTATAATAGCTTTTAGATCACAACCCACTTGTATGAGGCTATATAGAGTCTGTAACAAAGAATTACCAGTAAAACATAGAATTTACTATATAAAAACAAGGGTTTCTTATTGATTTTCTTCATATACAATCCCTCCTACCACTTCCTCAAGGTTCTACAAGCATAAATATACTTATTACCTAAGAAACCAACAGCTACAACTAACCCTTTAACTAACTGACCCTTCAAATTCCCAATTTTGCATTCTTTTTGCAATTTTGTAACTTTTACAAAATCTGACAAACTGACTTCCCAAACCTCCTAGACACCTAACAATGACTTAAACGCATTAGAAATGGTCCACATATGACCTTATTACAAAGGGATTCAACCCACAAATCAAAATTCACAAAAATTGCCTCATGGAGGCCTAAAGTCCATCAGGTGCTCCTGCACCACAGAGTATGAGATTTGGGTATGATTTAGAGAAGTGTTTGAAGATAATAAATCTAGAATTTGGTGGTCCAGATTGCTGTGCAACAAAAGTTCTATTCACCAGTTTGAAGACTGTCCCTGACATTATTTGCAGAGTGATAGGGAGAAAGTATTTCGCTCCGCATTTCTCCATAGTTTGGAATTTGTTCTTGCAGTTCTGGACTTAAGTTTATAAGGTCCCTAGCTATCTTCATTCTAAAGGATTTGTGATTTGGTGCTTCAGAAAATAAGTTATTGATTAGCAGAGTTTGATAGTGTTTGTTGTGAAGCAGTTTGTGATAAGTCTTCAAGTAATATTTGTTGTCCTCAAGTGAGATCTGTTGCGGTTGGATCTATCAACTCCCAAGTGATTCTATGTTGTTCGTAGATGTCTCCAGAATATGTTGAAGGCATGTGCTTGATCCGCAAGCTACGATGAAGATCTTGCAAGCATGTTTCTAAGTGTTCTTGATATGTGCATAAGTTCTAGCCAACCTGGTTTATCACACTTGTTGCGGAGATGATTCATGGATTGTGGAAGCGTGTCCAAGCATGTGAGGATGTGTTTGGGTCCAAGCTAAGCCATGATGTGTTCATCCTTCATTCATTTTCCCTGCAAGTTTGTTTAGATCTAGTCCTAATCTGATTCATGTATGTATGCCAACCTTGGAGAAAGTTCCAATGATTGTAGAATGTAATGCTGACCTTGATGTTCATTCCAAGGCTGATGATAGGTATAAATGGATGTAATGAATTCGTGTTTGAGGTGTGATTGAGTGAAGATGCAAAGATAAGTGTGAAGTGTAAAAGAAAAGTAGAGCAAAGGAGATATATTGCGCTTCAATGGATCTAAACTCAGGCATGGTGTAGATGCTACTAAATCAGTTCACCCTAGCAATGAGCCAACCCCGGTAGTGACCCAACGCCAGCAGTGAGCCACCCTTGGCAGTGAGCCTTTTCAATTGGGCAATGAGCCCTTTTGGCAATGAGCCTCTTTTGATATTTGGTATTGTTATTACATTATATTGTGAGCTAACACTCACCATGGTTTTTCCTTGTTTAGGGTTTTCCATGTAAAAATCTAGTGTTCATGTGTATGATGTTGATGTGTTCATGTTTTGTTTCTGCTATTCATGTTTAATGTTCATAATAGAATAAGGAGTTAAGTTAAGTGAATGTGAAAGTGATATTGTGTAAAGAAGTTAAAATTTTTGATACAACTGATTCACCCCCCCTCTCAGTTGTCTTGTGCCTTTGAATAATTGGTATCAGAGCACAAGCCTAACAACTTAGGGTAGATCTAGGATGGCATGCAAGAAGAGTGTTTCCCTGTATGATGGATCTTCAGAAGATGAATGCATGTATGTTAGTAGTGAAGAACTCAAAGCTGCTCTTGAAGACCTTGAGAGATCTTAAGAAGAAAACTATGATCTGAAAGAAAATATTAAAGAAGCAGATGAATGCATCAGAAAATTAAGAGAGCAAGTCAAGAAGTGCAAAGAGAGAAACAAGGAGGTCAGAGAAAAACTAAAGTTAGCAAATGAATCCATGAAAGTGGAAGATGAAGAAAAAGCAAGGACTACGGAATATCTAAATCTAATGGTGAAAGACAAATCTTAAGAATGTACAAAGCTTGAAAAAGAAGTTGTGAACTTGAAGTCAGATTTGTAGAAGGCAAAGAGCTATGAAGAAAAGTTCAAGATAAGTTTTGCAAAACTTGATGGGATGATTTCCAATCAGAAGAGCCTTGATGAAAAATAAGGCTTGGGATATGAGAAAGGTGAAAGTTCTAAAATAGGTCAAGAAAAGAATACTGAGATCAAAAAGACAAAGGCAAACAAATCCAGAATCAAAGGAACAGACCTAGAAGACCACCGGTCAAGCAACCAAATGCTCAAAGCTACCCCTCTTTCAATGGTTATTGTAATGCATGCAATAAGTTTGGTCATAAGGCTACTCAATGTAGGAGCAGAGTTGGTCAATCTTTCAGAGGTAACTACTTTACATGCAAAAGAGTTGGTCATAGAGCTAGTGAATGTAGAAGTCAGATAAGGAATGGCTATAATAATGAAAGGAATGCTCAATCTTTCAATGGTAACTGCTTTACATGCTATAGATTTGGACATAGGACTAATCAATGCAGATCCAGAATGAATGGAAGGAACAACAGTTAGAGGAATGTTGTGTACTATAATTGCAATAGGCCTAAACATATTGAAAAGTTCTATAGAAGCAAGAACTTGAAGAAGGATATTCAGGCAGAAAGGAAGAAACTAGTACAAAAGGTTGATGCGGCAAAGACCAAGAAGGAGATGAATGAGATTTGGATGAAGAAGGATGTAACAAAGGTTAAGGATGAGCGTTTACCAGTATCTAGTGCAAATGTTCCCTCTAAAAACTAAGATTAGAGCTTTGGCTAAGGGGGAGTCTTATTGGAAATCTTTTCTCCCCTACCAAAGGATTGGTGCTGATGCCTCAGCACAAAGAGACAAGGTTAAGGATTAGCAACAAAGGTTTAAGTTAGGACAAAGACTATGTTTGTAAAGGATAAAGGAAGATTTGCGCATTTTAAGAAGTTTGCTATGCAAGAAGATTTGATCAAGAAAGAAGATAGGTTATGAATTTGGCTAAGTATCTATCTGGTAAAATCAAGTTACAGTGTTTCAGTAATTTGGTCTGCATTGGTTTGCTGTTGAAGATATGTTCTATAGTTCTGGAATTTGGTTATTGATCACTGGTTACATCTACATCTAGAAGTTTGTCTGATTTTGATAATTGTCTTGAGAGTAATGAGTAACAAAAGTCTAGGTTGACAAAACACAATTGTTTCCAGTACATAGCAGTTTTAATGATGATTGAAAGTATTTGATGAACTCAGAGGCGAATGGATATGAATCAGATGAGTCTTCAAGCAGTGAAGAATAAAAAATGAAGAAAGTGTAGGTTGAAGAAGCTCCAAAAAGGATTCTCAAGACCTTTAGGGTTTGTGCAGAAGCATCGCATTAAAGACTAGATCATTGGTGATAAGAGCAAAGGTGTATTGACAAGAAGAAGAATTGCAGATGAATAGGTAAATCTATGTTTACTTTCAAAGGCTGAACCTAAGACAGTTACTGAAGCATGTAAAGATGAGTTTTGGATCAAAGCAATGGAAGAAGAACTAATGCAGATTGAGAAGAATCAGACTTGGGAACTTGCCCCTAGGTCTACAGATAAGAATGTGTTTGGAACAATGTGGGTTTTCAAAAAATGGAGAAGTGGTAAATAAAGATAGACTTGTATGCAAAGGCTATTCACAAGTTAAAAGTATAGGTTTTGAGGTGACTTATGCTCCATTAGCAAGAATTGAGGCTATCAGAATGTTTCTGGGATTTGCAACACATAAAGTTTTTTTTTAAAGTATATCTAATGGATGTGAAGAATGCTTTCTCAAATGGCAGTTTGAAGAAGACAATGGTTTATCTAGACTAATGATGACTATCTCTCAGGGGGAGCTGATAGTAGTAACTGATGATAGGAGGAGCCTATAGAAGAAAAGTTATAGATAGATGAGTATTGATCTAAGGAAATTATTGGCTATATGTGTTGTTTTCATAAGCTGTCATGAAGGATGATAAAAGATATGATGCTATATTACTAAAGAAGAAGGAAAGTTCAATGGTTGGATGTCATACTCTGATTTGTACAAAGTCTAGTCTGAAGTTTTGAAAAGATAAGATATGTTACTTCAGAAGTATTAGTTTGTGTAAGTCCTGAGGTCCTCTGAAATGTGAGTAAGAGTTGATACAGTTTGGTGTGTACTCCTAAGGGGGAGTATTCAAAGTAGTTATGAACAAGTGCAAGTATGTACAGTGGAAATAGATGTGTAGCCCTTTTCCATTGATGTCAAAGGGGGAGAGAGTTCATGTGAAAAACATAGAGAAAAAGAGAGTTCAGATGTGTAAAGAGAAAGGGGGAGTTTTGATGCAAAGTTGTGTCCTGATGGTGGAACAAGTTGTTTAATTTTTCACATCATATATTTCCATCAATGAAAAAGGAGGAGATTGTTGCAAGTATGTGCTAACTAGTGTTGTCATTGATGTCAACATGTTTATGTTGTCATTGGTGTCAACTGTATCTTCTAATATTGTTGTTTGTTGATTGATTGAGTTGTCATGTTAAGAACACTATCTGAGTATTTTGCTTCACATTTCATCTGTATTGAAGACTAGAGTATGAAATTTGGATATGATTTAGACAAGTCTTTGAATATGATAAATCCAAAATTTGGTGGTCCAGATCATTGTGCAGCAGAAGTTCTATTCACTAGTTTGAAGACTGTGCCTAACAACATTTGCAGAGTGACATGGAGAAAGTATTTTGCTCCACATTTCTCCACAGTTTGGAATTTGGTCTTGCAGTTCTAGACTTAAGTTTATAAGGTCCCTAGCTATCTTCATTCCAAAGGATTTGTGATTTGGTGCTCCGGAAAACAAGTTATTGATTAGCAGAGTTCGACAATGTTTGTTGTGAAGAAGTCTGTGATAAGTCTTCAAGTGATATTTGTTGTCCTCAAGTGAGATCTATTGCAGTTGGATTTGTCAGCTCCCAAGTGATTCTATGTTGTTCATAGATGTCTCCAGAATATGTTGAAGGAAGGTGCTTGATCCACAAGCTACAATGAAGATCTTGCAAGCATGTTTCTAAGTGTTCTTGATATGTGCATAAGTTTTGGCCGACCTGGTTTATCACACTTGTTGTGGAGGTGATTCGTGGATTGTGGAAGCATTTCCAAGCATGTGAGGATGTATTTGGGTCCAAGATAAGATGTGATGTGCTCATCCTTCATTCATTTTCCTCACAAGTTTGTTTAGGTCTAGTCTTAATCTGATTCATGTATGTATGCCGACCTTGGAGAAAGTTCCAATGATTGTAGAATGTAATGCCGACCTTGATGTTCATTCCAAGGTTGATGATAGGTATAAATGTATGTAATGAATTTGTGTTTGAGGTGTGATTGAGTGAAGATGCAAAGATAAGTGCAAAGTATAAAAGCAGAGCAGAGGAGATATATTGCGCTTCAATGGAACTGAACTCAAGCATGATGTAGATGCTACTAAATTAGTTCACCCTGGTAGTGAACCAACCCCGGTGGTGAGCCACCCTTTTGGAAATGAGCCTTTTCAATTGGGCAGTGAGCCCTTCTGGCAATGAGCCTATTTTGATATTAAGTATTGTTATTACATTATATTGTGAGCTAACACTCACCGTGGTTTTTCCCTGATTAGGGTTTTCCACATAAAAATCTGGTATTCATGTGTGTAAGGTGTTAATGTGTTGATGTTTTGTTTCTACTATTCATGTTTAATGTTCATAATAGAATAAGGAGTTAAGTGAATGTGAAAGTGATATTGTGTAAAGAAGTTCAATTTTTTTATACAACTGATTCACCCCTCCCTCTTAGTTGTCTTGTGCCTTTCAACAAGAATTCTATAGCTAAAGTCAATATTCTAGCCTATGTAGAAGAACTAGATTTGAATGGGTTTATTCTGGTGAAACCTTGATATAAAGGAATGAATGGAAATCATCAAAAAAAGATTTCCTAAGAGGCAAATTTAATAACAGGTTTGATGTCCTCAAAAAAATTGATGAACCTGATCCCACCATGTTTGAAAAGCCTCAGGTTGGCTAGGAATTGGATCTTCCTGATTTCAGAACCTCATCCAACCTAATAGAAATTAATGCCTCAACTAGTATATAGGTGTTATCCAAAGAAGGGGTTTGCATCTCTCCCAATCTTATGGAGGAATTTGTCAGGCCTTAGGAAGCTGATACTATTAATTCCAAGTTGATTTTAGCATCTCCTATTTTGTTAGAGGCTCTAGATGAAGGTTGTGCAAACTATGTTATGTCAAAATCTTCTCAAGACCTAGGTGGAAAGGATTATAAGAAGAAAGTTCCACCTTTGTAAGGTCTCCAAAAAAAATCTTAAAAATCTTAGATCAGATAAGCTTTCCGAAGTGGGGAGAAAAAGAGATCAAGAGAAGGTGAAGATGATAGGGGAGTCACTAGTGGAATCTAGTGACATTAAAACATTATACTCTCCTTATCTATCTCTCAAAAATGATAGTGATTTTATGCAATTCTAGGGATTTGGTAGCACCCTTTAACAAAATGTTGTTTGAAATCTTATCTGAGAACATAAATCTAATATCATCTTTCTTCAAGAAACTAAGCTTTATGTGGAGGCTATGGCTACTTTATCTTCTAAGAGACTGAATGGTATTCAATGTTAGTGTATTGGAGATCAGGGTTCTACTGAAAGGATGGCTTGCTTATGGCATCCTTATTGGCTTATTCCTTATTGGATTGCGAGAAAACACTCATATCATTGGTGGGTTTTTGTTTTGATTTAGGTAGCTCCATTCTCTCACTTATGTATATGTTCCTATTGATTTTCAAGGTAAGGCCCTTCTTTGGTCCTATATTAGATTGTTTAATATATGGTCTCTTCTTCTCCTTGGATTCTAGTAGGTGATTTTAATGTTATTCTCATCCTTGATTACAATATTGGAATCTCTAGCTAACTATGTTAGATTTGTTAAATATTACATCATTGTAATATGTTAATAATATATCTTATATTATTAACATTACCAATCTATAACTATCTTTTGATAGTTATAGTTGGTTGGTTGGGTATGTTGAATGCACAAGACAACTGAGAGGCGGGGTGAATCAGTTGTATCAAAAATTTCAAACCCTCATAAACATAATCACATCCACATCAGTTCACTTAAACCCTTAATCTGTTATGAAGATTAAACATGAAAGTTAGATAACAAAACTTAAACACATCAACACCATGAACAAGAGAACACCAGATTTTTTCGTGGAAAACCCTAAAAGGGAAAAACCATGGTGAGGATTAGCTCACAATATAAAGTAGTAGCAATACTGAATTGTAAGAGGCTCACTGCCCAAAAGAAAGAATGCTTACTACAACAGGGCTCACTACCCAGAGGGTTAACCACACAAAGGGTTCACTACCCAAGGACTCACTATCCAAGTGGACTCACTACCCATTGAGAAAGAAAGAGAGAAGAGAAAGGTGGCTCACTGCCAGGATTTGAACTGATATAATTGCATCTCACACATGCATGGAGTTTAGTTCCACTGAAGCTCAATTCCTCAACACAAACATCACCTTCACAACAACACCAAAAGATTGTAGACACCTTCTGCTCACTGCATCTAGTAGCCTAAAGCATGAAAGTTCTTATGAATTTAATGAAATTCACATACATACATCATATCCCTCATGCTCGCATGCACACGAACTCTTGTAATTCATTTATATCATTCTCAAACATGAAATCAATCTCCAAGGTCGGTAACACATCTTAACTCTTGAAAACTTCAAATTAGGTCTATACCTAAACACTCTTGCAGAGGAAAGGAATCAACGTTGACCTCTCCACACATTAGCACGGACCTAATTCCATCCTTACATGCTATTCCACACTTCCATAATCCATGAAGCATATCTACAAATCGTTTAAACAACCAAGTCGGCCAAACTTGTGTAAACACTATGAACAATTAAGCACACTTCCTTAAAAGACAAATACATCTTTAAGACATTACACAAGGCTTTAACACAATCTAGAAACATCCACAAACATCTTGAAGTCACCTAAAAACCAACAAATTTAGCCACAACAACTTTCACTTGAAGAAAGTTCACTGTCTGCTTACAAACAACACTGTCAAACTATGTTGCACAGAAAGTCACCTTCCAAAGCACAAAATCACAAACCTTCTAGACTGAATATAGATAAGGACCTTATAAGCATACATCCAGAACCGCAACACCAAAAACCACTCTATGGAGAAATGTGGAGCACAATACTTTCTCCCAGACACACTGCAAACACTGTCAAGCACAATCTTCAAACTGGCGAACATAACTTTCACTTCACAGCGATCCAGAGCACCAACTTCTAGATTTAGCATCTTCAAACACTTATAGACAACATATCCAAAATGCACACTTAGCTCTCCAATACAGAAGAAATGCGGAGCAAAACTCGAACAGTACTCTATAAGCCAAAGAACTTCTTTAACACATTGTTTCCAATATAAATCAAATTTTCTCAAAAGCACTTGGAAACCCAGCAATAGGGCAATATACTAACATCATCAACACCTCTACAAGGAATTCAATTCACTTTAACACAACAACTCAATCAAACAATAATAGCAACATCAGAAGACACAACTGACACTAATGACAACACAAACATATTGACATCAATAACAACACCAATTAGCACATACTTGCAACAATCTCCCCCTTTGTCATTGATGGCAACATATGATGTGAAAAACCATCATGACACAACTCTGCACTAATCACACTTTCCCCCTTTATTTTACATATCTTACTCTCTTAGTCTCTCCCTTTATTTTCACATAAATTATCTCCCCCTTTGACATCAATGGCAAAGGGTGACACATCATTTTCAAGCTCTCTCCCCCTGAGAGGTAGCCTCCATCATCAGTCCAGAAAAGAATGAATCTTGAATCACACTGGATTGATGCATCTCCTTATGCATCTAGTTCAAAGGAGGGGCAATAACCCCTAACTTTTCCCAGAGATACTCAAATGAATCTTTAGGAATAGCCTTAGTGAATACGTCAACAACTTGATCCTTTGTAGGCACATACTCTAGCTTCACTTCATTCTCTACAACCTTCTCTCTCAGAAAGTGATACCTAATTGAAATATGCTTTGTCCTTGAATGCATCACTAGATTATTTGAAATGTTAATAGCACTGGTATTATCACAGAAGATAGGAATTGGATCATCATAGTCAACTTGGATATCCTTTAGGGTTTATCTCATCCATAACACATGTGTGCAACATGATGCTGTAGCAATATACTATGCCTCTGCAGTAGATAAAGATACTAAATCCTGCTTCTTGATTAGCCAAGATATGACTCTATCTCCAAGAAAGAATGCACCACCACTTTACTTTTCATGTCATCTACACATCCAGCTCAATATCCATCTGTGTAAGCACTTAGGGTAAAGTCATTATTCTTAGGATACCACAAATGATGATCTGAAGTGCCCTCCAAATACTTGAATATCCTCTTCACTACCATGACATGTGACTCTCTAGGATCTTCTTGAAATCTTGCCACAAGACAGACTGCATGCATGATATCCGATTTGGTAGTAGTTAGGTATAGTAGTCCTCTAATCATTGATCTATATTTTCTCTGATCAGCCTTAGGGGGTTCATCATTCTTGCTCAACTTGTAACTAGTTGTCATGGGGGTACAAATTGGTTTAGATTCTTCCATTCCAAACTTCTTCAACAATTCCTTGACATTCTTTGATTGTGAAATGAAAATGCCCTTATCTATCTGATTAATTTGTTGCCCAAGGAAGAAGTTCATCTCTCCACACATTGCATCTCAATTTTTTTTTGCATCTCATCTACAAAGTCGTTACACATACCTTCATTTCCATCAAATATTATGTCATCCACATAGCCCTCAACAATCAAGATTTGATCTTTCCCTACCTTGATGTACAAATTACTATCTGCATACCCTTTACTGAATCCTTGTTGCAACAAATACCTGTCTAACCTTGCATACCAAGATCTGGGAGCTTGCTTTAGTCCATACAATGCCTTATTCAATCTGCATACCATATCTAGTTTGTCTGACATTTGAAATCCATCTGATTGCTCTATGTATACTTCCTCTTCCAACTCACCATTCAGAAAAGCAAACTTCACATCCATTTGATATACTTTGAAATCCTTATGTGTTGCATAAGCCAGAAACAACCTAATAGCCTCCATTCTTGCCACTAGGGCAAAATTTTTCTCATAGTCTATTCCTTCCACTTGTGAGTACCCCTTACACACAAGTCTTACCTTGTTCCTTACAACTTCTCCATTCTCATTCAACTTGTTCCTATACACCCACTTAGTTCCAATCACATTCTTATTCTCTAGTCTTGGGACAAATTCTGAAGTCTGATTCTTCTCAATCTGTATTAGTTCTTTTTCATAGCCTTAATCCAATACTCATCCTTGCATGCCTCAACAACTGTTTTAGGTTCAACTTTGGAAAGTAAACATAGATTTACCTATTCTTCAGTAGCTATGCTTCTTGTCAATACACCTTTTCTCTTATCACCAATGATCTGATCTTTAGTGTGATGCCTCTACACATATTTGGGAGTTTTAGGAACTTTTTCTGGAGCTTCTTGTTCTTCAACTTGTACTTCTCTTTCTAAAGTTTCTTGTTCTTCAACATGTACTTCTTTTTCTTTAGTTTCTTCTTTTTCTCCACAAGAAGACTCATCTGATTCATATCCATTAATCTCTAAAAAATTTTGTATATCTTCATCAACCTTAACATTAGCACTTTCAACAATCTTTCTTAGCCTCTTATTATAGCATCGATAAGCTTTACTTTTGTTAAAGCTCCAAGGAAAATACCTTCATCACATCTTGCATCAAACTTTCCTAGTTCTTCATCTCTTCTGATATAACATTTGCTTCCAAAAACTTTGAAATATTTAGCAGTGGGTAACCTTCCATACCATAGTTCATAGGGAGTCTTTGTGTCATTTATTTTCACTTATACTCTGTTCTATATGTAGACAGTAGTATGAATTTCTTCTTTTTAGTAGACTTCTAGTATATTTGCTTATTTTATCATTGTCCTTACCTCTTCTTGAACATACATGTTCTTCCTTTCAACCACTCCATTTCACTGAGGAGTTCTAGGAGTAGATAGATGCCTCTTTATCCCATGATTCTCACAAAACATGTAAAACTCATTAGAAGTAAAATCTCCACCTCTGTCAGACCTCAAACATTTGATTTTCATATCCAATTCATTCTCAACCATTGCTTTAAAAGGTTTAAACTTATCTAGGGCTTCTGATTTTTCCTTAAGAAAAGTGAGCCAAGTCATTCTAGAGTAATCATCAATAAATAACATAAAATACCTGTCACCTTGAAAATTACTTACTCTGGTAGGACCATACAAGTCTGTATGCACCAACTCCAACAGTTCGATAGATGAATGATCCTTTCTTTTCAAGATTCTTCTTGTTTTCTTTCCAAACTAACATTCCTTACAGACAATAGTAATAGGCTTTGTTAACTCTGGCTAATCTCTCACAGCTTGGACTAAACTTATCCTTACCAAGCTATCAAAATTGATGTGACAAAATCTCCTATGCCATAGTCAACTCTCACTGATCTGAGTCATAAGGCAATAACTAACACCACCTTTGAGATGATAGACATTTCCACCTGTCTTCTTTCCAACAACAATTACTATTCTGAAGCTTTTTCTGATCTCACACCCATTATCCTGAAACATAAGATTGTAAACTTTGCTACACATCTGTCCAACACTCAAGAGATTATGCTTTAAACCTTTGACATAAAGAACATCATCAGTGTTATGCTTTCTATCAAAACTAATTGAACCTTTTTCACAAATCTTAGCAGCATCATCACCACCAAACCTAACTACTCCACCATCAAATTTTTCAAGTTTAATAAACTTACTCTTATCACCTGTCATATGATTTGAGCATCCATTGTCAATGATCTAGTCATCTTTTTCACTCCTAGCATGAAAAGCAGATATTATAGTGCCTTTAGGGTTAGTACATGCTTCCATATTCTTTTCCTTCACACAACTTCCAAAGTTAGTAGAACCAGTTTCATCTCTTATGGAAATAAATAAGCATTCATCATCATTATCATCCTCAAAATTAGATTCATCGTCAGAAATGCTTGCATAGTAATTTTCTTGACCATCCTTCCTTTGTTTTCCTTATTCTTAATTCTCAGAGCTCTATTTGGACACCTTGAAGCATAATGACCTATTTTTCCACAACTGAAACATTTAAAAGGCAACTTACCACTGAACTTACCAATACCCTTTTTCATCCTTCTCACAAAGTTAGCTTCCACTTCATCAAAGTCTTCTAGATCTGATTCAATAGTCTTCTCTATTTACTAGCTTTAAAAGCAGTCTCATCTTTTGCAATTCCACTACTTGTGCCAAATTCTCTTATTTCAAAATTAGTTAGGGTGCCAAGAAACTGATCTTTGGTAAACTGATTCAAATTTTGTAATTCTTGAATAGCAAAAACCTTATGACTGTAAGCTTTAGGAAGAGTTCTAAGTACCTTCAATATCACTTCTTGATCATCTATATTCCCACCAAGTCCTTTAATGCCATTGACAACTTCATCCACCTTTTTCAAGTAGCTTGTAAAGTTTTCATCTTCAGACATTTGCATGGTCTCATAAGTGAGCTTCAAGTTCTGCATTTTAGCCCTTTTAATCTTCTCATCTCCTTCATAAACACTTTCCAACCTTTTCCAAATCTCATTAGTAGTTTTCAAATTCACAACTTTCACCAAATCAGGATTAGTAAGTCCACTTAAGAGAGCATGTTTTGCCTTACCGTCTATTTCAGCAGCTTTGATTTCATCTTCAGAATTTACACCATTCTTAGGTTTAGTGTAATTAGACTTGATGCATTTCCAAACCTCATAACCAAGAGAAATTAGATAGGCTTCCATCCTTATCTTCTAGAATGCATAGTCTGATCCATCAAACAAGGGAGTATCCTTCTTGTGCGCCATCTCAGATCTACCTCAAGTTGTTAAGCTTTCTTCAAAGGAACCTTGCTCTGATACCAATTGTTGAATGCATAAAACAACTGAGAGGGGGGGTGAATCAGTTGTATCAAAAATTTCAAACCCTCATAAACATAATCACATCCACATCAGTTCACTTAAACCCTTAATTTTTTATGAAGATTAAACATGAAAAGCAGATAATAGAAACTTAAACAAATCAACACCATGAACAAGAGAACACCATATTTTTACGTGGAAAACCCTAAAAGGGAAAAACCACAATGAGGAATAGCTCATAATATAAAGTAGTAGCAATATCGAATTACAAGAGGCTCACTGCTAAAGGGCTCACTACCCAAAAGAAAGAATGCTCACTGCAACATGGCTCACTATCTAGAGGGTTAACCACCCAAATGGCTCACTACCCAAGGACTCACTGTCCAAGTGGACTCACTGCCCACTGAGAAAGAAAGATAGAAGAAAAGGTGGCTCACTGCTAGAATTTGAACTGATATAATTGCATCCAATAGCCTAACGCATGAAATTTTTTATGAACTTAATCAACTTCACATACATACATCATATCCCTCATGCTCGCATGCACACGAACTCTTGTCATTCATTTATATCATTCTCAAACATGAAATCAATCTCCAAGGTCAGCAACACATCTTAACTCTTGAAAAATTCAAATTAGGTCTAGACCTAAACACTTTTATGGAGGAAAGGAATGAATGCAGACCTCTCCACACCTTAGCATGGACCTAATTCCATCCTTACACACTATTCCGTGCTCCACAAATGATGAAGCATATCCGCAAATCGTGTAAACAACCAAGTCAGCCAAACTTGTGTAAACATTATGAACAATTAAGTACATGCTTCCTCAAAAGACAAATACATCTTACAGACCTTACACAAGGCCTTAACACAATCTAGAAACATCCACGAACATCCTGAAGTCACCTAAAAACCAACAAATTTAGCCACAATAACTTTCACCTAAAGAAAGTTCACTGTCTGCTTACAAACAACACTGTCGAACTCTGTTGCACAGAAAGTCACCTTCCAGAGAACCAAATCACAAATCTTCTAGACTAAAGATAGATAAGGACCTTATAATCATACATCTAGAACTACAACACTTGAAACTATTCTACGGAGAAATGTGGAGCACAATACTTTCTCCCAGACACACTACAAACATTGTCAAGCACAATCTTCAAATTGGTGAACATAACTTTCACTTCACAGGATCCAAAGTACCAACTTCTAGATTTAGCATCTTCAAACACTTATACACAACATATCCAAAACACAGACTCAGATCTCCAATATAGAAGAAATACAGAGAAAAACTCGAACAGTACTCTGTAAGCCAGAGAACTTCTTTAACATGATGTTTCTAGTATAAATCAAATTTTCTCAAAAGCACTTGGAAACCTAGCAATAGGAACAATCTACTAACATCATTAACACCTCTACAAGGCATTCATATCACTTTAACACAACAAATCAATCAAACAACAACAACAACATCATAAGACACAGTTGACACCAATGACAACACAAACATGTTGACATCAATGACAACACCGATTAACACATACTTGCAATAGGGTATGCCCGACTAAGTGGTTATTTCAACCACTCTTTCAAGTATATATTTTGTTTCTCACATTTTAATCAATTTTCTTATTGCTCTCACAAGTTTATCATGGCATCAAAGCAATTATAATTCTATGCCTGTGTGAAACCGGGAGGTTGAATGAGAGGTTGAAGAGCCAATTGAAAGGGGATTGGAACATCATATTGAAGCATCTTTATTCAGTGATGAAGGTGATTAATCTTATTTAATTTGCTGAATCAATAACTATATGGTTATATTTCAAGTTATATCCTTGTTGTTCAAACATTGAACATGCTGTACAAATGGTCGTACAACACTAAATAATATCATTGTGAAGTGATAAATTGAAAGGAAGTCTATGAATTGGTCTTGGTCTTGTTGTTTGTCTAATCTTTTATGAATTAAGATAATCAATTTCCATTGCAAAGTCATTCAAATTGTAAAGACATTCAAACATTTTCTAGTCGTACTTCTATACCAGTAGGTCGTATCAATAGTCTATATAGTTGCTGTAATTCTCTATTGAAAAGTGCATTCATTGATGTCAAAATCTATAGACATACTTAGAGGTGAAAGTCTTGGAGGCATTTAATGATAATTAACTACTGAATCTATCAAATTTTCACTGTACAACAGGTCATATAGTGCCTAAACAGTGCTAGAATAATCAAATTCTCTTTGCAAAATGGATAAGAGAAGGTTCATATTAGCATTGAAATCCTATTGATGAGAATTCTGAAGTCATCATTAGAAGATTCAAATCAAATTGAAGAATCTGGAGGGAGAAAAATAAAAGGTTTATTTTGGAAAAGCCCTAAATTTTTTGCATAGTTGAACTGTAGAAATAAAAAGTATTTTATTAATTTTTCTCAAATATTCATTTATTTTTAAAATACTTTTTATTTTCTATAGTTTTAACATTAGAAAAATCAAAATTGGGCAAATTAATTGATTTTATGTATCAAAATCAATATTTTTTTGGAGTAAAATAGTTTGTAAGTTTGAATTGAGTTTTAAAAATTCAAATACCAATCAAACCTCACAGTGTTCTGTATTTATGGTGCCTCTGATTCACATTTACGGGTAATATCATAGTGTTGAATTACAACATCTAACATGTAATATAGTTGCAACAATGACGTATATGATTTCAACCCTGTAAAATGTTAGGGAGAAATAAGGGTTATCTTGGAGATATAAGGACATCGAAAGTATAGAAATGGCTCCTAGTGCACCTAAGATAATGCTCCCAGATTCTCAACTCCTAAGAGGTGACAATTATGCCACCTGGAAAACCAAGGTTCAAACCCAATTAGAATTCGAAGACCTTTGGGATATTGTCTTTGGAACAACAATAAGACCTCAACAAGCAGGTGAAGATTGGAATAAATTTGACAAGGCCAAATTGATCATTTTGTTTGGTGTGACTGATGAGGTTGAACCTCACATTCATACCGCCACCTCTATAAAAATTGCTTGGGATCACCTCAAAACATTGTATGAGGCTAAAAACCAAAATCAAATCCTCCACTTGCAGCCTCAACTCCATTATCTCCAAATACAAAATGGTGAGAAGGTAGAAGCCTTTTTTAGAAGAGTTGCCAAAATAAGAACCGTTCTACAAGCGTTAGGGGAGGAAGTCAAAGATGATTCTCTAGTACCCATTGTACTAAGAGCACTATCCCCCTTGTTTAGAGTGTTTGTCACATGCTTAAATGTGACTTATAAAACACCCTCATTTGAAGAACTAGTCAATTTGCTTCAACAAGAAGAAGCAATATTTGGTGAGACTGAATCTCAAGACAATTAGGCCCTAGCAGCAAAGCAAAAGGGAAAGCAACCTGACCGTCAGAGTGGTCCATTGGGACAGTCTAAACAAAATCAAGACAAATCTTCACATAAGAAAAATAAATGTCAAATTTGTGGTAAAAAGGGTCATGGACTCAAAGAGTGCTGGTATAATTCCTATGTCAATGGTGAGTCTAGTCACAAGAAGCCACAAAAACCACCTCAATGGGACACGAAGAAGCCACCTCATTGGTAAAAAAAGCCAAATAAGCAATAAGGTAATTGTTGTTATATGGAGCCTAATCAGACTCAGAGGTTAAATTTTCCCCACTTTTACCAACACAGTTTCCCCCCAAATTATTTAACGGGGGAGTGCAGGGGCCCAACCGGGGGCTCGAGGGTAGCACCCCCAAAGAAAAAATTGCCTATTATTTTATAAAGGCGTTAGGAGTTATTTTTCTATCGACCGACATAAAAAAACCCTATTTTTTAACTGACATAAGTCTTGATAAAATAGATAAGGGTTAGGGTTTATGTTGATATTATATTGTAGCATTTTGTAGTGGTATTGAGTTGCAAGGATTGTTGGTTGTAATCGGTTCGATTGCTGAATAATAATATTAGACTTTCTGTTGGTGAATGTAGCCCGAGTTTGGGTGAACCACATAAAAAATTGTCTCTCACTATTATTATTTCTGTGTATTTTCATTCCTCTGTTTAATCTTTATTTGCATTTAATTGATATTATCTGTCGGCTAACCCTAACAAGAATGTTGCCTCAACAGGTGATTCAGATGATGAAGAATACATGTAAGCTGCAGAAATAAAGACCTCCACATCAAGTAGTTCAGTCTGGTATGTTGATTCCAGTGCATCCAAACACATGACGAGGGGACAAGAATGGTTTAGTAGTCTCGCACCATCAACATCCTATGGACATGTTTCACTAGGTGATGATACCTCCTATGAACTTTAGAGAATTGGTGAAATTTGCCTTCCACTAAGAACTCACAAATGTTAGATTACAAAGGTTCTATATGTACCTGGGCTCACTAAGAACCTACTTTCAGTAAGTCAATTACTTGAGCACAATTTTCAAGTTGAATTTGATCAATACAATGGTGAGAAACTTTATCTTATCAAAGAAAAACTCACAATGGAGCAATTGTAGCTCATGCATCAAGGGTAGGAAAGATGTTCCAACTAATTGGTGTTATACAAAAAGATCAAGCCCTTGTAGTAAAAACCAATCTATCCACCACTCTTTGGCATAGGAGATTTGGCCACCTCAATTTTGGTTATCTTCTAGCATTGAGTAAAAGAAATATGGTGAAAGGACTTCCCCCCATTCAAAAAATAGAAGTTCTTTGCATACATTGTCTTTTCGGGAAACAACATAGGGCTCCTTTTCCTACTATAGAAAATAAAGCCTTTAGTTCCTTAGAATTTGTGCATACTGATCTCTATGGACCTATGCCATCCAACCACTAGAATGCCCAGTATTTCCTTCTCTTTGTGGATGATTACACCAGAAGAATGTGGGTCTATTGTTTGGCTCACAAAAGTGAATCCTTTGAGAAATTCAAGGAATTTAGAGCCCTTACAGAATGGTCATTAGGTCAGACTCTCAGAGCCCTTCACTTAGATCGAGAGGGGGCATTCACAAGTAAGGAATTTGTAGCCTACTTGCAAAAACATGGAATTCAACAAAAGTTGACCACTGCATATATGCATCAACAAAATGGTGTGGTAGAGAGGTGAAATTGTACTATAGTGGAAATGGTGCAATGCATTTTAAAGGATGCAGGTCTTGATTCTGCATTCTGGGCTGAAGCAATTCATACAATAGTGTATTGTTGAATAGAGCACCCACCAAAGTGCAAGATAACATCACACCAGAAGAGGCTTGGACTGGGAAGAATCCATCTATTTCTCATTTCAGAGTGTTTAACTTCCTTTATGCATGTCCCCAAGGTTTAGGGACCAAAATTGGATGATAAGTTTGTGAAGTGTATTTTTCTTGGGTATAGTTTAGAGTCTAAGGGATATAGGCTCATGGATGTAGTAAAAAAGAAGGTGTACATTAGTAGAGATGTTTTCTTTGATGAGGATTCTAGTTGTAGCACCTCTTCCTCTCTATCACCTGTTTGTTCCCAAGCAAATAGAATTCTTAATCCTGAAGATGAGGAAGTTGATGAAGATACTCCTGATGAGGTTTTATTTCCATTGGATGAGTTTCCCCCTCTATCATCACCTCAATCTTCATCTCATGTACACAAGAAGCTTCCTAAGTGGTATCAAGCCACCATAAAGAATGATAAAGATGATGCAATTGTTGACACATCTTTCAAAGGGCCTAAGACTCGCAACAAGTCTTGTGAAGAAGTGAACATGGCCCTTATGTGTACAGTTATGAAAAGTTTAGAACCTGAAACAGTGCAGTAAGCTCTTAAGTCACAACCTTGGAAAGATGCTATGGATGTTGAATATTAGACACTTCTAAGGAATAATACATGGGAACTTGTTGATCTTCCACCAGGGAAGAAGGCTTTTGGTTGCAAATGGGTTTTTTAGATCAAATATAAGGCATATGGTAGAATTGACAAGTATAAGGCCCAACTTGTGGCTAAGGGATATGCACAAGAGGAAGGCATTGATTATGAAGAGACTTCTGGCCCTACAACAAAGATCAAGACTATCCATATGGTATTGGCTATGGCAACACAGTTTGGGTGGAAATTTCACCAGATGGATGTCAAGAGTGCCTTCCTTAATGGGGATCTCATGGACGAAGTCTACATGACTCACCAGAGGGATACACAACACGTGGGAAGTAGCACAAAGTATGCAGACTCATCAAATCCCTCTATTGTCTTAAATAGGCTCTTCAAACCTGGTACATAAAAATTTTGAGCATCTCCTTAATCATGGATTCACCAAGAATCCATGTGATCCTAATCTCTACCTCAAGGAACAAGGGGGGAGATTGTCATTTTGATTGTTTATTTTGACAATCTAATCATCATAGGGAGTTCTCCACAGATGATTGATGCAACAAAGAATGATCTCAAATGATCGTTTGACATGACACATCTCAGGCTCCTCGTTATTGTCTTAGCCTTGAAGTATGGAAATAGAAGAATCAGATCTATGTTTCTCAAATGAAGTATGGCAAGACATTACTCAAGAGGTTTCACATGGAAGATTGCAAACCAATGTCGACTCCCATGGAGACAAATTTGCAACTTTCCTACCATGATCAATCTGATCAAGTGAATGCTACTCTTTATTGACAGTTGATTGGGAGTCTCATCTACCTAACATATACTAGGCCAGATATCAACTATGTTGTCAGCTATCTTTCTAGGTTCATGCAGGAACCTAAGGTTGTTCATTAGAAGGTAGAAAAGAGGGTTTTGAGATACATCTGTGGTATAGTGGCATATGGCCTGGAATACAAGTAGAATGTAGATTTTTCATTGTGTGAATACACAGATGTGAACTATGTAGGTTCAATGGATGATAGGAAGTCTACTTCAAGCTTCATTTTCTTTTTGGGATTTGGTCTGATTTCTTGGGGGAGAAAAAAGATCACTGTTGCTCTCTCTTCTATAGAGGAAGAATATCACGCCCTAGGGTGGCCGTTTATGAGGCGATATGGTTACGTTGCATTTTGATAGGTATAGGTGTTCCTGATACAGGTCCTACCATTTTGTTCTATGACAATCAAAGTGTGCCAAAGCTTGTTTGCAATCCAGTCTTTCACGAGTGTACCAAGCACATTGAGGTCCAGTGGCATTATATCCATGAGTATGTTCAACAACACAATATTCAGCTCTAGTTCTGTTCAACTCAAGAGGAGTGTGTTGACATATTTACAAAATCACTTGCAGTAGTGAAGTTTGAAGCTTTACGTGAGCATCTTCAACAACACAATATTTAGTTCCAGTTTTGTTCAACTCAAGAGTAGCATGCTGACATATTTACAAAATTACTTGCAGTAGTGAAGTTCGAAGCTTTACGTACTTTCATGCTTTCTTCTCTTGGGCATATGATGTAATAAGGGGGATTTTAGATTTATTATATATTACATCATTGTAATATGTTAGTAATATATCTTATATTATTAACATTACCAATCTATAACTATCTTTTGATAGTTATAGTTGGTTGGTCGAGTATGCCCGACTAAGTGGTTATTTCAACCACTCTTTCATGTGTATATTTTGTTGCTCATACTTTAATTAGTTTTCTCATTGCTCTCACAAATTTATTAGACTAGACCCCTCTCCTACTTTGTTCATAGATAATTTGTCTTTTCTTAACCTAGTGGATGTTAAACCAAGAGGCAGAGCTTTTACTTGGAATAATAGAAGATGTGGGTGTGCTTCCATTTTTGAAAGACTTGACAAGTTTTTAGTTTCTAAATGTTGGGTTCGTGACAATTAGATCTCTTCTTCCTCATCATTGGCCTATCAAATTTTCATCATATTTGTTTTCCCTTCCTAAAAATCCTTCTTTCAAGTTTCAACTAATGTGGCTTAGAGATCTAGATATTCATGAACATATGGTTGCTTAGTAGTTGGAGGGTGGGCCTTTATTTGGTACTACTATGTATTATTTCTTTAAGAGACTTTAGTTTTTTAAGTTCAAGCATAAGTAGTGGAACAAATGTTCTTTTAGAATCATATCTTGGAAAAAGGCCTAGGTTATATAAGTACAAAAAAGTGCAAAGTCCTACATGGCAGTTTGATGATGATCTAGAGTCCTAATCATGTGCATGTAAGCATGAATTATATATACCTCTCAATAGATTCTCTCTTGGTGACATGTTTTTTAATGTTCTTCTCTTTGTTTCTACCTCCCTAACCTTCAACTTAACCTTCTAAGGTCCTACAGGCTTTATTGTTGTCCACTTAACCTAGTTTTGACAAACCAACCCTATCACTTACTAATAGTAAGTGAAGTAAGTTACTATCCTTGATGACATGGGCAATCCACCTCCCAAGGGAGAAAATTCACTTCCCCAAGGGGTCATTTCATAATTTATTCTTCCATAACCATCCAATTGACCTTCTAAGGTCCTACATACCTCCTAACCACTTGTTTAGACCATTCTAGCTAAATCACCCATATGACCTGTATGATCTCCCAAGGAGATCATGTAGCTAAAGTGGGGTCTCCCAAGGAGATATACCCTGTTAAAAGGGGAAACCCACTTTTCATGTATGTTCTTCCTCACTTAAAGCCTCCAAAACCAACTTCCCACCTTTAAACCACTTGTCCAAGCCATTTGGCCTGGGTCACCCTTTTTACCTTAAAGATCTTTGGAGGTGGCCCTACAACTTAGGTAGGATCTCTAGGGGCAATTTTCCCTACTAAAATAGGTGACCCACTTCCTAACAAAGATGACCCTATCATCTTTTCCATGCATGATTTCTTCTAGTTATAGCCTAATTTGACTCTATTTTTTACTTTTGATTGCAAGTTCCTCCATACATAATTGATTGTTCACTTTCCCTAACTATTTATAGAATCCCAATCAATCTATTCTTATCTCCCAATCAATCTATTGCTATATTTCAATCATTCTTCTATGATCTTATCTTCAACCTCTGTTCATTTCCAATCAGAGCTAGATCACTCTCCAATCAATCCATGTTAACTCCTCAATCACCACCACCTTTGGTGTAGATTTCAAGCCTATAAATAGCCCCCTCCTCTATGCATTTGAGGAAGAAAATTTGTTATTTCATTTTTGGTTTTCTCAAGTTTTTACAAATAGTTACCCCTATAGCATTTTTATGCTCATTACAAGACCTTATGTGTCTTTTTATTTTCAACCATAGCTTCAAATCTCAAGCCATTTGTTTTCCCATAGAATATATATGCTCGATTCAATTACTTTTCAATTTCCATATCTTCAAAGCTCATAGCCATTTTCTTTTCATATCTATATTTTTGTCCCTATTGCCAAGAGGACCTTGTTGCTGTAAATGAAGGGATGGTTACCAAAAAAGACTTATAAGGACTCACACTAGGCACCACCACCCGATTCATATAGGTTTTTCAAGATTTAGTAGTAATTAAATCAAATCTTTCTCTTGAGGAAGTAAAACATCATTTGCTTTTCTCTTGATAGATAGTTTTAATTTTCTTTCTTAGAGTAATTTTGTATTTAAATTTCTTAGATTAGTTTGAATTTCTTTCTTAGATAAATTTCATTTCCATTGCATCTAGATTAATTGCAGATTTTCAATTCATTACATTAAGAGCTAAAATATATCCATGAAAATATATAAAAACATAGTTTAGATTGCATACATTTTCCCTTTCTTAATAATTAAATCATTTGAATTCAAGAAAAGGAATCAAAAGTTTAGAAAGTTTTTTTAAATATAGTAATACTAAAAAAAATAGTATCATGCTTTGGATTGGGGAAAGTTTTCTATTTGTATAATCAAATTTACTCTGTTTCAATTTCCCCCTTTGTTTTTAATTATCCTTTGTGAATACTCATAGTTCCATCAAGCATTAAACAAAAATGTATGGGAAGTATATTCTAACAAAATTTATGGCTTTTGTGACAAGTGCCCAAAATAGATTTCATTGTTCAGACAATATAAAACTTGAAATTTTGATGCATTGAATGAATAAAATAAAACTTATTGACATTCTCTAAAAGACGTTGAGGATATTTGGCATAAAATAGAAGAATTATATGCACATACGAAGATGCCTTCTCTAGTAGTTTAGCATAACAATGGAAATATAATAGTAAAGAGTAGCATCAAAGCATAATTTGAGTTAAGATAGTAAAATGTGAAAATAAAGTTTATTTTTATGGTCAAAACCTAGGTAGCAACCTGACTTGGCCTTTGTGCTAAATTGTCTAGACTCTAAACATATTTTTTTATATTCCAATATAAACATATTTCCCATATTCTAGTAGATATTTTTAGGTTAACCCAACAACTTGTTGTACCTTAGCAATTTATTGTTTATTAAGTATATCAGAATTTTTCTCATTTTTGGTGAATAATACATTTCTTATGTCTCATATCAACCTATATTCAATCCATTTGTATTGAACAATAAATTTGTCTTAACCATATAGAATAATAAAATTTTCTTAACATAATTTTTTATCGAGAAAAGGTGGAAAATATTACAATTTGCATATAGCTTTAGGATTTAGGTTTATGAACAAAAAACTGATCGCAGGAATAAAATTAATAAAAAAAATTACCCAGATCAACATTGAACGAGAAAACAACTACAAACTTCTAGCAGAGGTAAAACTATCATCATCCTCTTCCATTGGCTATATATGTTGGGATAAGGTGCCATTAACCTTGTAAATCCCAATATTGTATTTATTCCATTTATTATTTATAATTTTGTAATTACCCATAAGGGATGAAGTGGTTTCACCAATAGCAGTGATTATTTATTACAGGATAGGTTGTTACAGAGTAACATTTATAGATGGTTACATCACGGTAAAAGTAATTAAGTGGTTGGGAAGAATCTAGGTGCCACCTTTGGGAATTTTCTATTTTAAGAATGTGTCATGCATTGTAAGAGAATGTATGACAATGGCAAGTTGTCATAAGTTTCTATGATGGTTATGATAGCTATTAGTGCAGTGTAAGAGGTGTTTTTAGCTCTAGGCACCCATGCATGCATTATGATAGCTATAAGAGGTGTGTAAGAGGGCATTAATATCTTGTTTGCATGCAAGATTCATTAGTTGGCATTGGGATTCTCAACTTGGATGCCCATCTTGGGTAGCTTCACTATTTAGTGATGCATTTGTAAAGTTTTGTAGTTTCATTCTTTCACAAGTGTTGCCGGAATGCTGTCAGGTTGAAGACTAAAGGGAAGATTGGTCGAGTTGTTATATTGTATACTCTTTTTAAGATTAATATAGACTTGGGCCTCTTTCCTTTGTGGAGTTTTTTACCCGAAATGGTTTTCTCCACGTTAAACATTGTGTTGTGTGTTTAGTTTTCTGATTTGATGCTTCGGTGTTGCATAGTTTCTTTTCTATGTTACAATCTCCATTGATAATACACCGAGAAAATATCATTAAAAATAATAGAAATCAAATTTCCTTTGAAGCAGTTGTGCTTTCATTTCTAACATTTGGTATCAAAGCTTGGCCAACTTTGACTCTTGGGTGGTAGTGTGGAGGCTGTGTAGCTGTAGTGGGAGATTTGGTTGTATTTATTTTGTAGATCTTGAGTTGATATTATGGCTGCATCCACCATTGCATCAACCTCTCATTTGGACATTGAGAAGTTTAACAGAATGGGGTATGAGTTGTGGAAGTTCAAAATGAAGGATTTGCTAGAAGAAAGAAACCAGTGGTTGGCTGTTCAAAAAGAGAATCAAGGTGAATGGGATAGACTGGATAAGAAGGCACAAGGAACCATCCATTTGTGTCTTATAGATTCTATCATGTTGAATGTCACAAGGGAAGATATTGCACATAGCTTCTTGAAGCATTTGGGTAGATCTACCAAGCCAAGAGTATGGTACAAAAACTTTACTTGAAGTGTAAACTATTTTCTATGAAAATGAAAGAGGGTGAATCAGTTGTAGAGTAATTAAATTCATTTAATTTGTTGTTGATTTAGCTAGCATCTATAGATGTTGAGGTTAATGAGGAAGATAAATGTATTTTACTTCTTTGTTTTTTACTTGAGTCTTGGGAGAATGTTATCCTTGCTATCACTCCTAACCTCGTGGATCCGAAGTTGGATACTCTTGTTGTAGTTTTACTAGCATAGGAATTGAGGAAGAAGAATTCAGATAGTTCAGGGGATGCTCTCAGAGATAGCGGAAGTTCTAAGGAAAGGGGACCAAAAGGAGATTAGAAAGGGGCTAAGGACAAGTCTAAGGGCCAATCTAAGACTCCTAGGAAGAAGAACAGAGTTAAGTGTTGGAACTGCGGTAAAAGGGGACATGTGAAGAAGGAGTGCAGAAACCCAAAGAAATAGTGGGAGAATGCTTCTGATAAGTCCTCGAATGCAGGTGAAGATGTTTTATATTCTACATTTAATGTTGTTTCTAATGATCACTAGTTGGTTGACTTATGATGCTCGTTTCATATGACTCCACATAAGGAATAGTTTTCCATGTATGAAGAGTATGATGGAGGTAATGTGTACCTTGGGGACAACTCTACATATTTGATAGCTGGGAATTGTAAGGTATTATTGTGTTTCAGTGATGGGAGGATTAAAACCTTCCTTGGTGTTTTGCATGTTCCTGGATTAGCTAGAAATATGATTTCAGTTTCAAAGTTGAATGATTTGGGAATGCATGTAACATTTGATAAGCATGGTTCCAGATTGGTGAGAGGAAACTTGGTGGTAGTGAAGGGGAAGAGAATGGGAACCTTGTTTAGGCTAGAAGCCACTATAGTTTGTAATGCCTCTTATGTTTCTAGGGCTTCTAAAAACACTTGTATGTTGTGGCATTGTAGATTGGGACACACAAGTAATAATATTTTAAAAACTATTAAGAATAAAGATTTGTTGGATGGTTTTCTTATTCTGATGAGCAATTTGATCTATGTGAGCATTGTGTATTTGGTAAACAAAATAGAAAATCATTTTCTTCGGGAAGCAATAGAGCAAAAGAGAAGATAGAGATTATTCATATAGATATGTTTGGACCTATAGATAATGACTCTATCGGAAGACCTCATTATTTTTTGACCTTCATTGAAGATGTATCCAGATTCACATGGGTTTATTTTATGAAACACAAATCTAAAGTTATCACTAAATTTAAGGATTTTAAAGTCTTAGTTGAAAAAAAATTAGGATTAAGGATGAAAATATTAAGATCTGACAATGGAGGGGAATATTGCTCTAAGGAATTTGATGAGTTTTGCAAGCATGCAGGTATAATTAGACAAAAGACAACTTCGTATACACCAAGCAGAATGGTGTTGCAGAAAGGATGAATTGAACAATCATGGAAAGAGCCAAAAGTATGCTGAGTGATTCACAATTGGATAAATACTTTTGGGTAGAGGTTGTGTGTACTGCTTGCCACTTGATTAACATATCTCCTTGTAAGGCTCTTGATTTGACACCTTATGAAGTGTGGATAGGTAAGAAACCTTCTGTTTCACATTTAAGGGTTTTTGGTTGTGAGGCTTTTGTTCATGTGCCTAAGGAAATGAGATCTAAGTTGGATCCAAAATCATAGAAATGCATCTTCATTGGATATGGTGATAATGTTAAGGGTTATAAGCTTTGGGGTCCTCTAACTAGAAAATTGTTTTCTCTAGAGATGTTAATTTTAGGGAACTTAGAGCTATTTATGAACCTAAGCAACCAAAAGAAAAAGAAAATGTAAAGAGAGTGCACTTTGACTTAGAGTAGGAAGATGCACCTCAGGAAGAACAAAATGATGGATTGGAGGGTGAAGAAGAAGAAGAAGATTTGAGTAGTTTTGATGAAGATGATTTTTTTGTTACAGAAGAAGTTGGTTCAAATGATCATGCAGAAGAACAAGTTGAGACTCTTACTCCACCCTTGAGGAAATCCACAAGACAACGGAATTCAGTTGACAGGTATAACCCACTAGATTTTCATTGTATATTTGTTTTATTGAGTACTGACGATGAGCTTAGATCCTATAGGGGAGCTATTCTTACAGATGATAGTGAGTCTTGGAAGTTAGCCATGCAGGAGGAGATGGTGGCTTTAGACTCTTGTAACACCTAGGATCTTGTTCATTTTCCCAAAGGAAGAAAGACCATAGGTTGTAAGTGGGTTTTCAAGAAGAAGTTTGGAGTAGATGGTTCATTGGAGAAGTACAAGGCTAGACTGGTAGCCAAGGGCTAATCCCAGAGAGAGGGAGTTGATTTTGGTGAAATTTTCTCTCCTGTTACTAAATTAACTTTTATTAGATTTATTTTATCCATTGTTGCAACTTATGATTGGGAGATTGAGCAAATAGATGTTAAGACTGCATTCTTGCATGGAGATCTTCAGGAAGAAATTTATATGTAACAGCCTACATGTTTTGAGGTAAAAGGGAAAGAGCACTGGGTTTGTAGGTTAAAGAGGTCTCTCTATGGTTTGAAATAGTCCCTTAGAATGTGGTATCAAAATTTTGATTCATTTGTGTTGAAATTGGGTTTTGTTAGAAGCAAGGAGGATCACTGTGTTTATATTTATTATGTTGATGATTCTATATTGATCATTGCATTGTATGTTGATGACATGTTATTTTTCAGCAATACTAAGGGTATGATCAGTGAGCTAAAAGCCCAACTTTCAGGTGCATTTGATATGAAGGATCTTGGTGCTGCCAGGTATATTCTAGGCATGGAGATTAGGATGGACAGAGGTAACATAAATCTTTGGTTGTCTCAGAGTAAGTATGTGAATACCATTTTGCAGAGATTTAGTATGCAAGATTGTAACCTAGTTAGAGTTCCTTTACCCACTGGTACTAAGCTTTCATTAGATATGTGTCCAAAGAATGAGGATGATTTTGAGGATATGTCTAATGTGCCATATGCTAGTGTTGTAGGGAGTTTAATGTATGCAATGGTTTGCACTTAACCAAATATTGCCCAAGCAGTGGGAGTTTTGAGCAGATTTATGTCTAACCCTGGTAGACAACATTAGAATTATGTGAAGAGGATGCTTAAATATCTTGCAGGTACTCTTGATTATTTTTTGGTTTATTGTGGTACTAATAGTGCTAATAAAACTTTAGACATATAGGGATTTGTTGACTCAGATTGGGCAAGTGACTTGGATAGTCGAAGGTCCACTAGTGGCTATGTGTTTACTTTGTTTAGAGGAGCAGTGAGTTGGATGAGTAAGAGGCAGCCCATGGTTGCTTTGTCCACCACTGAAGTAGAATATATGGCTACTACTCATGTCTCTAAGGAGGTAGTTTGGTTGAGGAGACTATGTACATGTATTGGTTTTGATTTTAGGATCATTCAGATTGTTTGTGATAGCCATAGTGCTATCTGTTTGGCCAAGAATACTATGTATCATGCTCGAACTAAGCATGTTGATATTCAGTATCACTTTGTTCAAGAACTGGTTGCAAATGGACAGATTGAGCTGAAGAAGATAAAAAATTAGGAGAATGTTGCAGATTCATTGATCAAACGTGTGAGCACATAGAAGTTTGTGTGGTGTAGAGAGGCTATGGGCCTTGTTTCTAGTGCCTGATTATTTTTCATTTATTTTTCCTATGGGTTGACTTACAATGTATAATGTCAAGTGGAAGAATGTTGGGATAAGGTGCCATTAACCTTGTAAAACCCAATATTGTATTTATTCTATTTATTATTTGTAATTTTGTAATTACCCATAAGGGATGAAGTGGTTTTACAGACAACAGTGATTATTTATTACAGGGCAGGTTGTTACGAAGTAACAATTACACATGGTTACATCACGATAGAAGTAAATAAGTGGTTGGGAAGAATCTAGGTGCCACATTTGGGAATTTTCTATTTTAAGCATGTGTCATACATTGGAAGAGAGTATATGACAATGGCAAGTTGTCATAAAATTCTATGATGGTTATGACAACTATTATTGTAGTGTAAGAGGTATTTTTAGCTCTAGGCGCCCATGCATGCAACATGCATTATGATAGCTATAAGAGGTGTGTAAGAGGGCATTAATATCTTGTTTACATGAAAGATTCCTTAGTTGGCATTGAGATTCTCAACTTGGATGCCCATCTTGGGTAGCTTCACTATTTAGTGATGCATTTGTAAAGTCTTGTCAAAAAGTTTTATAGTTTCATACTTTCACAAGTGCTACCAAAATGCTGTCAGGTTGAAGAATGAAGGGAAGATTGGTGGAGTTGTTGTGTTGCATACTCTTTTTCAGATTAATATAGACTTGGGCCTCTTTCTTGTGTAGGGTTTTTTACCCAAAAGGGTTTTCTCCACATTAAACATTGTGTTGTGTGTTCAGTTTTATGATTTGATGCTTCTGTGTTGCATATTTTCTTTTCTATGTTACAATCTCCATTGATAATACACTAAGAAAAGATCATTAAACATAATAGAAATCATATTTCTTTTGACGTAGTTGTGCTTTCATTTCTAACAATATAAAGGTAGAAGATGTGCTCAATACAAAAATGTAGTAGGTTCTGGGGCAGTACCCAAAGGGACAGCTTGACACATGTCATAATAGGCATTGAATAGACTTAAAAATAGTTATATCCTTACTATCCGTAAAGATGCCTATCTCTACACCATGTATTTTTAGAGATTTTTGGAAACCTTTACGATACTCATTCTGTAATCCAATCTTCATTACTTTTAGCACACACAACCACATGAGAATTCTTCACTTTATAAAAATAAAAGGGTGTTCCCTCAAAGAGGTTGTATTCAACAACAACCAGTTGTAACTTCTCTTCTGAAAGTAAATATGATTGAACACAGGCAAACCCTAGTAGGTGCAAGAGCTCCTTATTTTGAATGACATGCATACAATTATATAGAAAAATAGATAGTACTTCGATGTATCCTAGATGGTGAGGGAAAATCCATCAGCAAGTCCTCACCAATTACACATCGAATAGCCATTTCCACCTTACAACATTTAAAATAAAAAAAACATGTCCTAGCTTAATAGTATCATAATGGATGATCTCCATTTTCTCCCATTTGTTCAAGGCAATGTGATTCCTTTTATTTTTTAGAACTTTTTTCATTTTCCTCTACTAATGCCAGTTGAAGTTCTAGGTTAGAATGAGTGAAAGTCTAGATATTTGCCTTCAAAATAAATAACTAAAACTAAGGAACTTGTGGGGAAATTAATAAAAGACATTCAATAATTGATGCCATATAAATATCACACTTGTCTTTAGCATTAATATTGCACCACCAGTAGTCATGTAATCTGCCATGGATGTACACCATTAATTCTCAAAGGTTTTGCACGATGAAGTTAAAAAACATAGAGAAGTAACAATGGATTCATAAAATCACAATTAATTCCTTTGATATTAGTTCTAGAATTTCAACCATTGATCTTACTGAATCTAATGGCTCCTGACTACCTCTAGAGATTTTTGTTACCAATATGTAGCTTTTGATATTCACCTTCCAGAATTGAATTATAGCCATCCATCCTCATTCATCAAATGGTGGGAATTTTGAGTAGGACCCATTATATTAATATAGATATTTTTGTACACAATTGTTTATACTTCTTAATATAGACTATGAAACATTGGAATATATTATAATAATATTTCTTATTATTATACATTATTAAATACAAATATAATCTAATAGTAAAAATATTTTTAATACTAATATTAATTTGTTATTGAATGATATATTTATTTTATATATAAAATTTATATTATAGATATATTTATTATTATATTCTATACAAGTAACAATATAAATTATTAAATATAGATATAATATATTATATAATACATAAAGAATATATGTTTAAATATAATACTATCAAAATTAACCTATAAGAAATCTAATAAATTAGCTGACCTTCCAATCTTCCATGAGAGGGAGAGAGTCAAAGAGAGAAATATAGTGAAACAGAGGGATAGATCCATAGATAGAGGGATAGAGAGAGGGAGAGATAGATTAATATAGAAATAGATGGAGAGAGGTAGAGAGATATATAGATAGAGATAGAGGGAGAGATATCTCCATCTCTCTATCTCTACCTCTCTCCATATCTCTCTACATGTCTATATCTCTATCTCTCCCTCTATCTCTTTCTATATCTCCCTCTCTCTCTCCCTCTCTTTATCTATATCTCTCTTTGTCATTCTCCCTCTCCCTCTCTCTATCCCTCTCTATATCTCTATCTCTCTCCCTCTCTCTAATATCTATCTCTACCTCTCTATCTCTCCCTCATTCAATAAAATAGAGAACAAAGAAGAGAATTCAAATAACATCAACAAAGAATCATTGATCAACAAGGGATCATACAACAACACATTCAAAATGAACAAAGAATGCTAGATCACCTCCGCATCATAAATGAGCAAGATAGTCTTTAAGCTAGGCTTAGAACAAGTGACCCATGGCTTTATGCCACCTCACCATGCTCCTCCTTGAGATCAGACATAATATGTAGAATCCTCAATCTTCTCCTCAACTTCTACAAGTCTAAGATTAGTGTGCTCTCACCTATTTACAGCTAACCTCTTGAACCAATCTCGTAATCAGGACCCTAAGAACTAATGGAACCTAAAGAAGATCCCTATGATGCATATTGACCATCTCTTACATAAATTTATAATAAGTAGGTGTCAGGGGAAAGTCCTCTAATAAATTCTCTCCCAATTGTTGGAGCACTCATGTGACATAGTGAGTCTCAACCAAGCCATTTATGTCGGTCAAATGGCCTTAAAAATAAGCTAAAACTATCATGTGACATGGCCATAACCCCTCCATATTGGTATAAGGGTCTAAAAGAAAGTCTACATATGCAAGCATGGTCAAAACTCTTGTACAGGCATCAAAGTAACCAAGCCATCCCCATAGCATAGCTCTTAGTAACATAGGATCCAAAGGGGGCATCGCTCCCTGAAATGGTCTAATATGCTCAAGGATCCAGGTCATGATTAGTGAAGGGTGGTTAAGTTCTTTTGGGAATTAAGGTGTCTCAACCTTTGCAAGTTCCTATATTGTATTCATTTATTCATTACTATGTTGTATGATCCCATAGTTGGCACCTTGTAAATTTTGGTGACTTTGTTAGCCGCGGTTTCCACCCAAAGTAATTAATGGGGGAGTGCAGGGGGTAGATCCCCTCCTGTGGGGCCTAGGGGGATTATCCCTTGAGTGGGGGCCTAGGGGCGGAGCCCACGGTAGGGGTCTAGGGATAATGCCCCCAATGGGGGTTGCTGGGGGCAACGCCCCTAAAGCAAAAAATGCCCTATATTTAATAAAGGCGTCAACAGTTATTTTGTTATTGGTTGACATAGATAAACTGACATTGGATAATCGAAAAATAGGCTTGATAAATAAGTGGCTAGAGAATGTGAAAGGTCACGAGATGTGATTGAGAATTGATAGTGTGTACTCTTGAAAAAACTTGCATTGCAAGTGTGTTGTAATCATCTTTTGATTTGATAATACATTGTACAAGTTTTGGAGTGTTGGGTTTTTTACCTGAAAGGGTTTTCCCCACATATATTTTGTGTTGTGAGTTTTGTATTTGCATTTGATGTTGTTATTATCTTTCTATTAATGTGCATCTAATAACCTATAATTGTAAAAGTTAAAATTTACATAAATCTTTCCTCAGTAGATCAGTGTAGGAATCTATTTCCACATACCTTACTTCCTTTCAAAGAAAAGTGCCCCTCATAATGAGATCTAATACAAATCCTAGTAAACCAAGGCAATAATATCAACCCCCAAGATAAAACTATCCCTCACTCAAATCGCCAATTAATTGGTGCCCAACGCCACCTGAGTATAGAAGGCTTCTTGTCTCTCAATAAGTGAGAGGAAATCAAGAAAATAAAAACCTTCCATGAGGGTGGAATAGCAATCCTAGTGTTGGGAATTAAGGTGTCTCAACCTTGGTAATTCCTTGTATTAATTAATTGTATTTATTTATTTATTGCCTATTAATGTATTTTGGATGCAAGTCCTGTTTCGTCATCTTGTGGGAGTTAGCACGGTGATATGTCATCCTACGTGGAAAGTGACCACATGTAATTTTGTCCTCACATGAGGAGATAGGTATACCACTTAGTGGTAGAGGTATTTTTCCATGTGTCAGCATTTTGAATAGTGTGTAAGTGAATCTTGACCATAACAGTTACTATAGATTCCAATGACAAAATATATGACGCGTAAGAGTCGTAAATGGAATGTTCTATGATAGGTGAAGACGTGTCACAAGGCATCTTAGAAGAAGGCATCTTTGGGAGCCCCAAGGAGGGTGATGATTGTTGTAAGAGAATATGCTATTTTTAGGCAATTATGATAGATTCTCTTACAGTTGTAAGAGCCGTCAGTTATGACGGATTCTATGACAGTCATAAGATGTGTAAGAGCATTTGTCATTGCCCAACTTGGGAATAGGAAACCTCTTTGGGATAGGGTGATGTGACAAGTGTCATGACCATGCTGCAATGTTGGACAAGTGTCCCTAGGCATGGGTTTTGGACCATGAGGCCAAGTTGGACACCCATCTCAAGAAAGGTCCATTTTTGCCTTGTAACTTCTATTTAAATAGGTGCTTGGAGAGATGTATTATGTGATTGACAGATACTATTATGCTGCTAGAAATTTCTCTAGATATGAGTCTCAAAGACTCCTACAAGAGCATTGGCTCTGCAACTATGTTGTAAACTTCATTGTTTAGATAATACATTTGAGTTGTGTTTTGGAGTGTGGGGTTTTTCACCTATAAGGGTTTTCCCCACATTATATCCTCTCTCTCTCTCTCTCTCTCTCTCTTCTATCTTACATTCTTATGTTGTGAATTACTACAATATCTCTATTGTTGGGTTAATAACATTGTAATTGTAAAGGTTAAAAGGAATTTGCACACATCTCTCCTCATTAGATTAGTATAGGAAGCGATTTATGCACAGCTAGCTTCCTTTTAGTTGGTATCAGAGCTTGATCACCTTTGGTCCTAGTTGTTGGGTCGGGGTTTTTTGAGCTGATCTTAGATTGAGTGGGAGTCTGTATAGAGTATTATGTAATCTTGTTGTAGGAAAGAGATGGTAGGCACATCCGGAAGATTAGAGGTGGAGAAGTTTAATGGCACAAATTTTGAGTTATGGAAACTTAAGATGGAAGACATGCTTGTTGATCGAGACCTATGGGAAACTGTTTCCAGTGTAAAACCAACTGCAATGGCAAAAGATGATTGGGATCTCAAAGATTAGAAGGCTAAGGGTCTCATAAGACTCAGTCTAGCTGATTCTGTCCTGTTAAATGTCGATGAGAAGAAGACTACGAAAGATCTTTGGAAGAAGCTGGGAGATGTTTATCAGGCCAAATCCCTGGTGAACAAGCTTTTTCTAAGAAAGAAGTTGTATTCTTTTAGGATGGAGGATCTATTGTAGATCACCTGAATGCTTTCAACATGTTAGTTGTACAATTGACTTCCATTGGTGTGAAGATGGAGGAGGAGGATAATTGTATGACCTTGCTTTGTTCTTTGCCAGACTCGTGAGATCATCTTGTTATGGCTATTGGGAGTACCACATCCACTTTCAAAATTGATGAAGTAGTATCTTCGCTGTTATCTGAAGAGATGTGGAGAAAGTCTTCTGAAGTAGCCAGAGAAGCTCTTGCAGTTTGTGGAAGACCCAAGGAGAAACGAAAAAGAAGGATAAGAAAGATGAGAAGGGTAGATCCAAATCCCGTGGGAGATGCAAATCTCCTGGAAAGTCCAAGGCTCTCTTTTGGAACTATGAAAAAACTGGGCATTTCTGAAAGGAATGCAAAGAGGAAAAGAAAAAGAAGAAGAAGAATGTCCCTGACTCAGATTCTGACAAGTCACAAGATTATGGTGATGCCTTCATCGCAGCTGTGGGCACTCATGCATTTGATGATGTGTGGTTAATTGATTCTGGTGCATCATTCCACATGACCTCACATCAAAGCTGGTTCATGAAGTATAAAGAGTTCGATGGTGGAAGAGTGTACCTGGGTGACGATTCTCATCTAAAAATTGTTGGTCATGGAAGAGTCTCAATCCAATTCCCTGATGGACGAGTGAAGGGGATCACTAGGGTCATGCACATCCCAGGATTGGCACGAAACTTGCTTTCTGTAAGTAAGCTGAATGATGCAGGTGTGCAGGTTGTCTTTTTGAAGGATGGATACAAGATGACTAGAGGATCTATGGTGCTTGTGAAGGGTACTCAGATAGGTACTCTATTTTAGCTAGAGGCATGCACTTCATAGTGCAATAGTTCTTCTGACTCAAAGAAAAGAGCTGCAGTCACTTCATCCACACCATTGGAATCGGCAGTGAAAAAGTCTATTGTAAAAAATTCTTATGGTAGTGCATTTTGGGTACCCAAGGGTGCTTATGCTTTGGAAGTTAAGTTTCCAACTAAAAAGACAATGTTATGGCATAGGTGATTTGGCCACATTGGTGAGAAGGGTCTTAGAACCCTGAAAAATAAAAACCTTGTTAAGGGGTTAAATGATTGTAATCTTGAGTTCAACTTTTGTGAACATTGTATATATGAAAAGCAAAACTGTGTTCAGTTTTACTCTAGTTCTCACAAGTCTTCTGGTGTGTTGGACCTTATTCATTCTGATGTGTTTGGTCCTATTAGTGTTCCTTCAATTTCTAAATCTATATATTTTGTAACTTTTATAGATGATTACAGTAGAAGGATATGGATTTATTTTCTCAGAAACAAGTCTAAAGTCTTTAGTCGATTCAAAGAGTTTAAATCTTTTGTTGAGAATTAGACTAGTAAAAAGATTAAGTGTTTGAGGACTGAAAATGGTGGTGAGTTTTGTTCAGCAGAGTTTGATAAGTTATGTAAAGATAAAGGGATTGAAAGACATAAGACAACTCCATACACCCCACAACAAAATAGAGTTGCAGAGAGGATGAACAGGACACTGATGGAGAAGGCTAGGAGTATGCCTAGTGGAGCAAGCCTCGAACAAAAATTTTGGGCTAAAGCTGTAGCCACTACTTGCTACCTGGTAAACATGTCTCCTACATCAACTCTTGTTGGTAAAACACCTATGGAGGTGTGGTCTGGTAAGAAGCCTTTAGTTAGGCATCTTCGTGTTTTTGGTTGTGAGGCATATGCACATGTGCCTAGGGAGAAATGGTCTAAATTGGAGAACAAGACTATTAAGTGTATTTTTATTGGCTATGGTGTTGGTGTGAAAGGATACAAGCTTTGGGATCTTGTGGCCAAAAAAGTGTTGTATAGTAGAAGTGTTATTTTTAGAGAGCTAACACCTTCTCCCATTGTTCTACAACCAAAAGAAATAGAAAAGAAAGAGGATGTGGTTTAGTTTCCTTCTACCCCTGAGAAGATTGAACTGATAGACCCTGTGAGACCTGATGATGAGGATAGCTATAGCAGCTCTAAAAGTTCAGAAGAAGAAGTAGAACCTCAACCTCAACCTTTGAGGAGGTCTACACGAACAAGGAAGCAACCTGATAGGTTTGGTTATTCATTGCTTGATTCTAGTTGTGCTTTTTCCTTTCTTACTAACACTGATGAGCCTAAAACTATGACAAAGGCTATGGACATGAAAGATGCAGGTTCCTGGAAAGAGGCCATGGCAAATGAGATGGCTTCTTTGGAGAAGAATAAAACTTGGGACTTGGTGCCTTTGCTTGAAGGACAGAAACCTGTTGGATGCAAATGGGTGTTCAAGAAAAAATTTAGTGCAGATGGCAGTGTTGAAAAGTACAAGGCCAAATTGGTTGCAAAGGGGTACTCACAAGTGGAGGGAATTGATTATGGTGAAATTTTATCTCCCATTGCAAAGCTAACATCTATTCAGTTCCTGTTATCTCTTGTAGTAGCTTATGACTTAGAGGTGGAGTAGATGGATGTGAAGACAACATTCCTTCATGGTGATTTGGAGGAAGGGATTTACATGTCACAGCCAGAGCATTACATAGAGAAAGGTAAAGAAAATTTGGTTTGCAAACTGAAGAAGTCTTTGTATGGTTTGAAGCAGTCTCTTAGGATGTGGTATATGAAATTTGATGCCTTTGTGTTGTCAATTAGATTTTTGAGATCAAAATCAGATCATTGTGTGTATTACAAATCTGACAATGATCGCATTCTTATTATTGCATTCTATGTTGATGATATGTTGTTAATTGGGAATGGTAAGAATATAATTTTTTATTTGAAGTCTCTGTTGTCAGCACAGTTTGAGATAAAAAATCTAGGGGAAGCCAGGTACATTCTAAGAATGGAAATCAGAAGAGACAGATCTAACAGAAAACTTTCGTTAAGCCAGAGTAAGTATGTGAAGACCATGCTGGATAGGTTTAGCATGGCAAATTGTAGACCATTGTGTGTTCCCGTTTCATTGGGGACAAAGTTATCTGTTAATGATTGTCCAAAATCTCCTTCTAAGGTGGAGGACATGAGTAGAGTACCTTATGCTAGTATTGTTGGTACTTTGATGTATGCCATGGTCTACACAAGACCATACATTACCCAAGCAGTGGGAGTCCTTAGTCAATTTATGGCTAATCCTGGACGGGTACATTGGGATGCAGTAAAGCGAGTGTTCAGATATTTGAGGGATACTTTCGAGTATTCCATATTCTATCATGGTAATCCTATAGGACCTCCACATTCTATATGTATTTGTGGATTTGTGGACTCTGATTGGGCAGGTGACATTGACAACAGGAGATCCACCAGTGCTTATGTGTTTACCATGTTCGATGGTGCAATTAGTTAGATGAGTAAGCAACAACTTGTGGTTGCTTTGTCCATGACAAAAGCTGAGTACATGGCAAAAACTCATGCTTGTAAGGAAGCCATTTGGCTTAAGAGATTGTGTTTAGATATTGGTGTTGATGTAGGACATATTATGATCTATTGTGACAGTCAGAGTGCGATTTGCCTAGCAAAGAATCCAACTTTCCATGCCAGATCAAAGCATATTGATGTACAGTTTCACTTCATGCATGACATGGCAGAGGATGGGAAGGTGAACTTGGAGAAGGTAGACACTTTGAAGAATGTTGCGGATGCATTGATGAAACCAGTGGGCATAGAGAAGTTCATATGGTGTTCAGAGTCTATGGGTCTCTCGGCCTATAGAAGTTAAATCCTATCATTTCCATTGGCTCTTACAAGGTGTTCGACAAGTGGGAGAATGTTGGGAATTAAGGTGTCTCAACCTTGGTAATTCCTTGTATTAATTAATTATATTTATTTAATTATTGCCTATTAATGTATTTTGGATGTAAGTCCTGTTTCATCATCTTGTGGGAGTTGGCACGGTAATGTGTCATCCTATGTGGAAGGTGACCACATGTAATTTTTCTTCACATGAGGAGATAGGCATCCAACTTAGTGGTAGAGGTATTTTGCCATGTGTCGGCACTTTGACTAGTGTGTAAGTGAATCTTGACTGTAACGATTATGACAGATTCCTATGATAGAATCTATGATGCATAAGAGTCGTAAATGAAATGTTCCATGACAGGTGAAGACATGTGTCACAAAGCATCTTGGAAGAAGGCATCTTTGGGTGCCCCAAGGAGGGTGATGTGTGTTGTAAGAGAATATGCTATTTTTAGGCAATTATGACATATTCTCTTACAGCTATAAGAGCTGTCAGTTATGATAGATTCTATGATAGTCGTAAGATGTGTAAGAGCATCTGTCATTGCCCAACTTGGGAATAGGTGATCTCTTTGGGATGGGGTAATGTGACAAGTGTCATGACCATGTTGCAGTGTTAGACAAGTGTCCCTAGGCATGGGTTTGGGGCCATGAGGTCAAGTTGGATGCCTATCTCAAGAAAGGTCCATTTTTGCGTTGTAACTTCTATTCAAACAGGTGCTTGGAGAGGAGATGTATTATGTGATTGATAGGTATTGTTATGCTACCGAAATATCTCCAGATATGAGTGTCGAAGACTCCTACAAGAGCATTGGCTTTGTAACTATGTTGTAAGTTTCATTTTTTAGATAATACATTTGAGTTGTGTTTTAGAGTGTGGAGTTTTTCACCCATAAGGGTTTTCCCCACGTTATATCTTCTCTCTCTCTCTCTCTCTTCTATCTTACATTCTTGTGTTGTGTATTGCTACAATATCTCTATTGTTGGGTTAATAACACTATAATTGTAAAGGTTAAAAAGAATTTGCACACATCTCTCCTCATTAGATTAGTGTAGGAAGTGATTTCCACACACCTAGCATCCTTTCACCTAGGAACTAAAGTAAATTGAGCCCCTTATTGATCTTCAAGATGAGTAACTCCCATAGTTGTAGCCGAGGATAGTCTCTCTTAGATTTTCTCTTAGGAAGCGCAAGTTGCTCTCCTCTAACAAGAAGTCCCAAAATATGATAGAAATCATATAGAGTGATGGTCCACTCTCAAAAATAGGAAATCAAAATGTGTTTTGATCACCATCCCAATAATTTTGGATATCACAGCATATACAAGATGAGGGCTGAACAATAGGAATCTAAGCCACTCTATCCAGCTATTTCCTCTATAGAATGGAGTGATCTCTAGCCAATAGTGCCTTAAGGGCCTCCATATACCAGAACAACTCATGAGTAGTAATTCATCAAATGTGCATCTCCTACCAAATGCGAGAGCACCACGTTAGATTGTCGAAAACTCAAAAAATTACAAAATAGTAGAAAATTAAAAATCACAAAAGGTCATAAAACCTTTAAAATCCTAAAACTCAAATGCTTTCTAGAAAAACTATAATAAATGGAGAAGCTAGTGTTAAAATTAGATACAACTGAGCATCGAAGACATCATTCTGTCTTAGTTTCTACCTGCAACACTTCTGGCTAGGTCACCCCTTTTACCAGGGCTAATCTCCAAGGATGACCCAAGTTGAGATGGTAGATCTCCAAGGGTTACTTTCGCTGTTTAGAGGGGTGACCCTAACCCATGCCTTAGAAAACCCTAGAAGGTCCAGAAAATAGAAAAAATGGTGAAAATCAAGTAAACAAAAACTCAAAAAATTATAAATGCCTAAAACCTAGACAAATGTGACAATAAAGCACAAGAATGATGAGCATTTTCAAGATAAATAAATAAAAGAATATCTAGGGTTTTAGGAGAGGGTTTTCTCATTTCCTATACCTGGTGGTTAGTGGGAGATAGGATGGCAACCATATTGTCAATCTCTTCATCGATCTCTCTCCATTGATTATTCACTTGGGTGAATCTATCTTTGTTTGCTCTCTTTCTCTTGATTTTTGTCTTCCTTCTCCTCTTTTGTTCTTAGCTTAGCTTTCATTAATAAATTTTTCTTGTTTACTTTAGCTTTTATAATGCTTTCCATGTCTTTTTTGTGTGTATTCATCCTTACAAGTCTTCACGATGAGGTGAGGTGACTCAAGTATACTCCAAACATACATGTCGATGGTACATTTCCTCATTCTCTTTTTAGTGCTTACTTCAAAATACATCTTAAGTCAAACTAATACTTGTTGTTCCAGGTCCAAAAAAGTAAAATCCAAGTATGGGAATGGCACCTACCTTTCATGTAGACTACCATCCCCAAGGGGGTAAATATGTATACAAAAAAGGTGCAAGGCCTGCATGGCAAGTTGATGATGATTTGGAGTCTTAATCATGTACATGTAAACATGAATTATATATACCTCTTAGCAGCTTCTCTCTTGGTGACTGTAACATCCATGTTCTAAAAACATAACAAAACTAGAAATTTACCATGAAGTAATTCAAAAAGGTAAAAATGAGATAGAAATTTTTTCTTTTATTTAACATATAATCAAGTAACAACAAATTGCAAGATTTCTATCCTAAATTAAGCAACATAATATAATATACAAAGATGACATTTTATCTTTTACAATTACAAATATTTGCAATAGATAATGTTTTACATAGTTTCAATAAACACAAGTCTCAAAGATATACTGCATCCAGAAATTTGACATCTTTATCAGAAGCCTCGGCATGTCTTCTACTAGAGAGAGAGAGTATCTTTCCAGTGATTTACCTCCATCCACAGACCAGTGGTCTCCCACATATATGCCACATAGGAAGTGGCCCTACCCTTCACGAGGAATATAGACCAAAGGTGACCAGAGGTAATTTGCCTTCCCGAGTACATAGTGTTGTATCCTACACAACTCTATCAACCATACAACCCTAGATACCCTCTAGCTAAGTATGATTTCTGATAGGTTGTGCAATCTAGATACAGTGAACTAACAATGCATGCAGAGACATATGCATTACTATGGCCATAGTTTCAATATATATTGATGTTCGCAACGAATGTTGTTGAAATGTTCACCCACCCCAACTTGACTTGGATACTATAATATTCCTACAGTTGACTTGGGCAGTTATGTATAACTATATAGTATTGACAACTTTAATATTTTAGTCTTCCTGACCTAGACAAGTTTTCATTCACTGTCTATATTCCATAGACCTTATCGACTACCTTTCTTTACGAGGATTCTCATTGTGTCATTGCAACACCAGAGATCCAAGACTTATCAACTCATAAGAATTTTAAATCAATTAATAATGACTAAGATGGTTACCTTACCCAGGTTAAGCATCATAGTCTAGGAAACTATTTCCTTTCTTACAAGTAAGAATAAATATACATAGTTAGGGTACTTGTCCCTTCAATCATGATCTATATAATGATCGCAATGATTTAATATAAATAATTACCATATTTGGGTCAAGTTAAGGTTTAACTAAAGAGTTTTATCTAACTCAAATCTAGTCTTTCTGACTTAGGTGGATCCACAAGACACTGTCATTGCTCCTTAGACCTTATGGAATGACTATCTACTCTTGGGCATCTCTTTACATCTTTGGAACATTTGAGATTCATCACTTATTGGCAAGTAATAGCTAAGAGAAGTTGTGACCATTAATGTATAATAAACTTTATGGTTGACTAACCATTTAATAGTACCTCTTGCATGCTTACAAAACCCAAGGGTTATGACTTATATCTCAACTCAACTTGTATCCAGACAAATAGGTTCCTCTACCTAAGGTTAAACATTATCGACTAATAACAAATCTCTTTTCCATAAGATAAATATGAACATTTATTATTTAGGGTTCTTGACCCTTTAATGTCTACCCCCTTAAAGTAACTAAACGGGTTATAACCATAAAGGTGTCATCAAATAATCTTTAACCCTTCTAGGTTAAACTAGGGTTTTATTTTACCCTTGAATAATCTGTTATATCACAATAACCCTATCTCATAACTCCAAGACTGAGTTTTATAAACGATTTGGTTTAACTCAACCAAGGTTAAGAATACTATGGTTTTGATTTATCATATTCCATCATAATGAAATAACTAACATAAATTCCCATAAGATAATAATTTAATACACAAAAAGGATTCACCCTAGGTATTGTTCAACTCCAAGGTCATTTCTAGGTTTCACAATTATTGACTAGAAAGAAGATTAATTCTCATTGATCTGTCCACTATGGGCTTGCTCAACCTTAGTCAACTAGATTAATCTTCCTTAAGAAAACTTCATTATAATAACTGTAAGGTTGTTGAGTAAAGTTTGAAATGACTCCAAGTGGTGCAGGGGCACCTATCCTACAGTGGCCTACATGAGGCATTTAGTTGTTTTATGCTGAGTTTTATGTATTCAATAAGGTCTTAATTGGACATTAAATGTAATAAGGTCTATTTGATCAAGATATGCTATTTTTAGATCAGTTGGTTAGAGTTAGTTAGAGTCTGTTGAACAGCTATAGTTCCCAGCTGTTTGGAGAGATTTCCCAGCCGCTTGGAGGCAAGTCTGTACTACCAGTGGTAACTAGATAAATACCCTGGGATTTGATGGATGAAGGCATCTAGGTTTTGTAGTAGCTAAAATCAGTCAGCTGTATTGAGAAACAAAGCAATTGTAATCACCATTCTGATAGAAAAAATAAGAGATCCTGTTTGATTTTACTGTGTAATTGATCTGTTGCTTTGATTGGCCGAATGGATTCTTTACCCCATTCCTCTGGTTGATTCTGTGAATCAGAGGAAAGGCTATGTATAGTAGTTTAGGGTTTAGTTTGCATTTTTTGTTTGTTCGCATGCTTGCTTGCAGGATTGTGGGGGAAATACATTGAAGAACCCTAGCATGGGTATGTGCTAGGTTGAACAGAGTGAAAAAGGTCTGAGAAATCATTGTGGAAGAAGATCTGTGCCATCGTAGGAGTTTGGCGAGTTGAAACTGGGAGGTTGACATCGCAGCTTCGACAAGAGAGTAGCGATCGATAGAAGAGGTGAATGCTTTGCCGAAGGGAGGAGTCTTGACGACGAAGGTGTTGATGTCGATGAAGAGCATGGCATTGGCGTGAGAAGAACCATTGGGTTGAGAAAATTGTATTGAGCTGACAGTGGACACTTTCACTGATCGAGGTGACAACTACAAGTGTCATCGATGAAGAGTGTATTGACGTAAGGAGGTCTATCGGCGGAGTGGCTTAAAGTTGGACCGACGAGGGAGGTCTGGCCGATGAGGGAGTTGGCGTGAAGGGTTTTAGAGTGACAAGTGCTATCGGTAGAGGGAATGAAGTCTTCACTGATAGTTATACGTCTTGGCAATGAGGAGCTTGTCACTAGTGTGAGTTGGTAGATCGGAGAACAAAGAGAAAGTTACTCCGACAGCATAAAGTCTAGGCGATGGACTGGCTATCGTAGGTAAGGGCACCGGAAGGAAAGGTTGAAGTTTGGCGTCAGCGTGAGGTGAAGCGTCAGGGAGACCTTCCGTGGCTAGTCCGATAGCGTGAGTGTTGCCGATAGGCAACCAAAGGTGAATATCGATAGGTGAGAGGATAACGATCGGTAAGAGTGGTAAGGAATTCACCAATAGAGGAAGTGTGGCCGATGGTCAACAAGGTCAGAGTATGCATCAGTGAGAAGACAACTATTGTGCAGCGAGGATTAGTTTATGCCGATAGTCATCAGTTTTGCCGATAGAGTATGTCAGAGGGACATCAGAGTAAGTCTTTCTGATGGGCAATTAAAGTATAGTCATATGTAAGCAAATGCATGTTTAGGGTTAGGGTAATGCAGGCTAGGAGTTTCGGCTCTACATCACCAAGGTTGTAAAAAGTCTTATACCAATTGCAATTAACATAAGTATTAAAATAACGAAAAGGCTAGGTTCTTATTCCCCTTATGCCATAGTATCAAGATATTGAGTATTCTAATGCTAGAAAGAATATGAGTTTAAAGTAAATGTTGAACCTCTAGCCTAACAACATTAATCATACTATGCTACTCATATCAACATGAAATCTATAGCACATATCAAGTATAAAAATTCTCAAGGTTCTTGTCACTTGGTTGAGGGTTTGACAATATAAAACATACAAGAATATTCTTCTTCTAACGGATAAGCATTACAGAGATAACTAGTTATCTACTTAACACAGTCATTCAGTAATAAAGACTTTAATTTAACACAGTCTTAAACCAACCATTGGCATCCAACATGCACTCTAATATAGGAATAATAGTTGAGAAGTTTTAACTTATTCTAAGCCACCAGTTTGCACCATTTCTCAGAGATACGAAGAGTTTAACAACCATTAAATAAAATAGTTTACATTTTCTCTATGTCGAGTTATGCCACTCAAGACATCAATAGACTCTTCGAGAAAACCAAAACTCACATATCATTCTCTATTGATTAAACTGTAACAGGAATGCAAATATACATATATCGTAGGGTAATGACATGCTCAAGTCTATATGGCATAGATAGATATATACTTATCACATAAAGCTTCGACCTCTAAAGAATACAACATAATATGCATTGATATAACAAGTATTCATCTTAGAATAGATGCAATGTGTTGTTTACCATACTGGCAGATCTACGGTAATGATAAAGGTTATATAAAGAAATATATGACTACAAACACATCATAAGAACCTGTTAGATACTCGTGCAAATGCCTGAGCTTCACTATCTCTGCTTCTATTCTCCAAAAACTTCTACAGCTATCCACTATCCGTCCTCACACACTTCTTTCCTATTCTCTCTTATTCTTTTTCCTGTCGACTGAGCTATTCTAAGGTAACTTCGATGTTCTCTATCTTCCCTACTCATCGTGAACTCTCCCTTAAAGTGTATCCCCCATGATAATATTTTTGCAAATAAAATATCCCACTCCATGATACCGCCAGCGACTTAACTCTGTCATGGCTAAAAGGACTCGGTAAGACTCATAATGGGTCAGCCCACTTCCATTTTTCACTCTTATAGTCGCAAACTTAATTGAATACAAAACAATATATAGTCGATTTGGTTCTAACTGACACCAAGTTTTAAGCAAAGTTCCCACATGTCAATGGGAGGTAGTCGTTCCATGGCTTGTCGGTTGTGGTGGTTAATACCACAGTCCTCCTCTTTTGGATGAGGCTGACACATCACTTTAAACACTAATAATCATTAAATGATCACTAATAAGTGGTTCGACCCACCTCTATCACTATTGAAGACTCTCCTAAAAATAAGCCTTCGGCTTCTATAACACCATCGACTCATTATGAAGTATTATCATCATTCGATGCTAAGGCATTTACATATTTGATTACATCAAATATAATTCTCATAACATCGCCTCTATATTAGATAGTTATGGTTTAATCAATAAAATAATAATATTTAAACAAGGATTACAGATAATGTGATTGGGTTGAGCTTGTCTCCCCATCACAATCCGTCGACAATAATCACATATTCTTAACTCGACGAAATCGTCTTAACATTAATAATCGTTTATAACATGTCAAGAGACTTAATAAAATAAGAGAACCATTTTACGACAATTACGTCGTAATATTTATGTTAAACGTAAATAGCCATAGTTCATATTCAAACGACGTTGTTAACACTACTAACGACTATGACGACTTTCTACGACTTACAAAGATTCATAAGGTATCAACTACCTGTCGATTGGGTTTATAAGTAAACTGACAAGTTAAGGCTTACCACTCACAACACATTGGTTCACACTTTTGTTACACATCATACTCGTCTTGGCAAATAGACCACTCGTAAGCCGAGGTCTATATCTCTCTCCTCGAAAGATACTCTCTCTCTCTCTTCTCTGAGAGTCATTTGAAAATTTGTATTCCTATTTCAACTTGTAACCAAACAAATTATGATCAATGCATCATGAATTAAATAATAAATCAAATCTCATAATCAATTATTAAATTGATAAATACATAATCATGTTCATAATTTCGTAAATGATAATCAATACAAACCATGTCTTTTCTTGGAATTAATCTATAACATCACAATAGATTTACTTATGTCCTAGTAAAAGTGAAAAGTTTAGTAAGACAAAAATTGGGGATGTAACATATCCTTCCCCTAAAGATTCATCGTCCTCGATGATATATAGTATTAAAATGCAACTAAAAAGAAAGTTCATTGTTTTCAACTGGTAACAATATTAAATAAATGAGAAAATTTCTCATAAAAAAAAAACATGGTAATCCTCCTATGTAGCATTTTCCTCAGCATATTGATCCTATTGGACCTTGCACTGCAAGACCTCTATGTTACACAAGCAGTGTTTACAAACCTCAAGCATTTAAGAAGCTTGATCATAACCATTCCTAGGTTTTGTACTTGTAAAACATTCTTAGAATATAATATTCATATATTACATAAATATATTTTTCATATATAAATCACAAAAAGCATTGTGCCTCCTGGCAATAACTGGTAATAGATTGATTCTTGAAATCAATAGAATTTATAACCTTGAAAATTTAGAAGAGTCCTTTATACTTAGGAACTGGTTTGGAATACATTCCATACTTTAGAAACTTTTTCTGGGGTTTGACCCTCAAAGAACTTTTCTTCTCTAACTGAGAATTGTCTTAGTGTACGCTTAACATCAATGTAACTTTTCTATTTATTATCAATTTCCAAAATCTTTTCTTCTATTTTTTATAACATTTCCTGACTAATGCTAATCCTATCTTCTAGCTTACTCAACATATAGGAGTTCGGCATCTTTTCTGTCCAATGTTTCAATTCAAACCATCTTAATAGCAAAAGTTAGGTATTGTTAAAAGTTTCACAAGTGATAAGTAGTCTCCCTACTTATATTGCTGATTCATGCAATACGTTGGCAACAAGTCTTCTAGAACCTGGTTAACTCTCTCAGTTTAACCATCTATTCTCAAGATCATAAGTTGTACTCTTATTAAGTTTAGTCCTTAGTGTAGAAAACAAAGTTTACCAAAACCTTGATATTACATGCGCATCTCTATACTCATCCTTCAATCTTGACTGTGTTAGGGTTACCTGGCAGAAGATATCAATTAAATGCAAATAAAGATTAAATAGAGGAATGAAAAATACACAAAAATAATAACAACAAGAGACAAGTTTTAACATAGTTCACCCAAACTCGGGCTACATCCACCAACAGAGAGTCCAATATTATTATCTAGTAAATCAAACCAATTACAACCAGCAATCCTTGCAACTCAATACCATTACAAATGCTACAATACAATATCAACCAAAAACCCTAACCCTTAGCCACTTTTATCAAGCCTTATGTCAGTTATAAAATAGGGTTTCTTATGTCGGCTCATGAAATTTTTTTCAGGGGCTACGCCCCCGAACCCCCACTCAGGGCTTGGCCTGGTCCTAAACCCCAATGAGGATACATAACTAGTGTATAGTACTTGCATGATTAGTCGTCACCTACCAACAATCTCCCACTTGGAGAATGATCCTTGACGACACCGCTGAGTGTGCAGCTCCCACTGGAAATAAGCACCCTAGACTCTGTTGTTCTGATTTTATTGTTTTAGTCTTGAAGACCAATCAAAGCTAAAGAGGAGATCAGCTTCTCCCTTGTCACTGCCTTTGTAAACATATCCACTAGATTTTGATCTGTATGTATCTTTTCCAGCCTTAACTGTCCATCATCCAACACTGATCGAATAAAGTGATACCTCAACTGTATGTGTTTGGTCTTTGAATGCAAGGCAGAATTCTTTGCAAGATGTATGGCACTCTGATTGTCTGTATACAAAGAACTATTAGCCTATTGTTTGCCCAATTCTTCCATGAAAGATTGCAGCCATATCATCTCCTTGCTTGCCTCTGTGGTGGATAAAGCAACCACCTTTTACAACCGTGAGATCCAACTCACTATTGTTCCACCTACAGTAAAGACATAACCTATAGTACTCCACCTGGTATCAATATCCCTTGCCAAATCTGAGTCTACATAGCCTGCTAAATCAGTATTAGAGCCCCCAAAACATAAATGTGTATTGGATGTACCTCTCAAATATCTGAGAATCCATTTTACCGCATTCCAATGCTCCAATCTGGGATGACTCATATACATTCTTACGACTCCTACAACATGTGCAATATCTGGTCTCGTGCATACCATGGCATACATTAAACTTCCTATAGTTGAAACATATGGTAGCTTGGACATTGTTTCTTCCTCCCCTTGTGTCTTTGGACACATCTCCTTAGTCAATTTCAAATGACTAGGCAAAGGTGTGCTGACAACTTTTGCATTCTCCATATGGAATCTCTACAACACCTTTTCAACATAATTAGCTTGAGATAGAGTCAATTTTCCATTCTTCCTATCTCTACAAATTTTCATACCAAGGATTTGTTTTGCTGCCCCCAAATCCTTCATAGCAAATGACTGTGATAACTGCTATTTTAACTCTTTGATGTGATCCATGTTAGACCCAGCTACAAGCATGTCATCAACATATAAACATAAAATAATGTAGTTGTCATTATCCAACCTCTTAAAATAAACACAATGGTCAGAATTACACCGACTGTAGCCTTGCTCAGCCATAAAACTATCAAATTTCAAATACCATTGCCGATGTGCTTGTTTCAGGCCATACAAACTCTTCTTCAATATGCACACCAGTTTCTCCTTACTTTTGACCTCAAATCCTTGGGGGTGTTCCATGTATATCTCCTCCTCGAAATCACCATGGAGAAAGGAAGTTTTCACATCTAGCTGTTCCAAATGCAAATCTTCAGCAACCACAATACTTAAAACAGTACGAATAGAAGACATGACAACCGGAGAAAATATCTCATCAAAATTAATGCCCCTTTTTTGTGCAAATCCTTTTACAACTAACTTGGTTTTAAATCTTTTCTTACCTCCATCTTCCTCTTTCAACTTATAAACCCATATGTTTGGTAAAGCCTTTTTACCTACAGGTAACTTACATAATTCCCAAGTCTAATTTTTTAGCAAGGAGTCCATTTCTTCTTTCATTGCAAGCTCCCACTGAAGCTGTGTATCCACCTGCATAGCTTCATCATACCCTTTTGGTTCACCAGCATCTGTTAACAAAATAGAATACAAAGAGGGAGAAAACCTTTCAGGAGGTCTACTTAGCCTTGTTGACTGTCTAACATTCACTGGAGTTTGTGTTATTTCTTGTTGCTGTTACGGAGCATGAGGGACCACTAGAACATCACTATTTGGAGTATCATCTAGCACCACATAATCCTTTTCTTTCTTCCCATTCTGCTGCAACTGATCTTTGTACAACACCATCTCATTGAATATAACATCTCTACTTCTCACAATTTTTTGATTTTCAAAATCCCAAAGCCTATAACCAAATTCATCAATGCCATATCCAATGAAAGTACATTTTTTTGATTTTGCATCCACTTGGTTCTATTTTCAGAATCTACACGTGCAAATGCTTCACAGCTGAAGGTTTTCAGAAAAGAATAACTCACCTTCTTACCTATCCATGCTTCCTCTAGAATACCACAACCCAAAGGAACTGAAGGACCTCTATTAATTAAATATATAATAGTGTTGATAGCCTCTACCCACATGTTTAAAGGCATCCCAACATGAAATCTCATGGTCCTTGCACACTTTATTATTGTCCTGTTCATGCATTTAGCCACTCCATTCTCCTATGGAGTCCCCGGAACCATTTTCTGCCTACGGATTCCATTAAAGGAACAATAATCCTCAAATTCTTTGCTGCAATACTCACCACCATTATCAGATCTGAGAGATTTTAATCTGTTACTCATCTCATTCTCAACCAAGCTTCTCCATTTCTTAAATGTTTCAAATACACCAGATTTTTGCTTAAGGAAATAAATCCATACCTTCCTAGTTGCATCATCTGTGAATGTAACATAATACCGAGAGGCTGGTCCCCATACATCTGTATGCACAAGCTCCAACTTTTCATCTTTCTTTTGCTTCCCATCCTTGAGAAAACTGACTCTCTTTTGTTTACCATACACACAACTTTTACAGAAATCCATATTAATACATTTTAGACTTGGTAAAACTTTCTTAGAATGAAGTACCTTCATACCTTTTTCACTCATATGCCCAAGTCTTTTATGCCACAGTGTTGTCTCAGAACCTACAATAACTGTTTTAGTCTCTTCCTGTGAACCTGCAACAACTGTTCTTGAACTTGTTTGTTTTTTCTTTGCAATAGCTAAAGTAGAAGGAACAGTATGACCTACACAAAGATATAAGGTGCCTACTTTCACACCTTTTGCTACTATTAAGGCACCTTTTGAAACCTTCCAATTTTTATCAGTAAATGTAACAATGCAACCTTCTTCAGCTAGCTACCCTACTGAAATTAAATTCCTACTGAGCATTGGAATGTACCTTACCTCTTGTAGTAGCCAATGATTCCCATTCTGCAACTTAATCTTGATTCTTCCATTTCCAACAATCTGACAAGGTTCGTTATCTCCCAAATAAACCAGCCCAAAATCCCCTTGGACATAATCAAGAAAATAACTTCTATGGGGTGTAGCATGAAATGAGGCCCCTAAATTTAAAACCTATGAATTATCAACATTATCTAGGGAAAGAATCAAAGCATCATCTTCAGATTTATTACTTACCACATTTGCTTCCTTATTTCCTTCTTGTTTGTCTCCTTCTTTATTCTTTCGAGACCAACAATCTTTCTTCATATGACCTGGTTTCCCACAGTACCAACAATCCTTTTGTCCTCTGGTTTGGGACTTCTTATCCTTTGATTTTCCTCATGACTTCCCATGACCTCCAGAACCTTTTCCTCTCTCCTTTGATCTGCCCCTGCTTTCTACATTCAAAACACTACCTGATGTGGACCCTCTTGAGCTTTTTCATCGCATTTCTTCACTAAGGATAACACAAACAACATCATCAAATTTTAAAGTGTTTGAACCAGAGACAGAGTTACTTACAACCATTACCAAGCTATTCTAGCTTTCTAGCAAAGAACATAAAACCAAAAGAGCCCTCACCTCTTCATCAAATTTCACTTTTATAGAAGTTAACTGACTGACAATCATATTAAACTCATTTAAATGATTTGTCACAGATCCACCTTCAATCATTTTTAGATTAAACAAATGCTTCATGAGAAATACCTTATTTGAGGCTGAGGGTTTTTCATACAATTTAGCTAAAGCTTTCATCAGTTCATCTATTGTTATCGCTTCTGTTATATTGAACACCACAGATGGTGCCAGGCACAACCGAATGGTTCCTAGTGCCTTTCTATCCAGAAGATTCCAATCCTCATCCGTCATTCCTGCTAGTTTCTTGGTTACTCCTTCCAATGGCCTCCATAAATCCTTCTGATAGAGGTAATCCTCCATCTTCATCTTCCATAACTGATAGTTCTGCCCATTAAATTTATCGACCTTCAATTTACCCTCATCCGCCATTGCTCCCACTCAACTATGAGACCTTCCTGTAGATGATAATTGGACACAACCGGCTCTGATACCACTTGTTAGGGTTAGCTAGCAGAAGATATCAATTAAATGCAAATAAAGATTAAATAGAGGAATGAAAAATACACATAAATAATAACAGCGAGAGACAAGTTTTAACGTGGTTCACCCAAACTCGGGCTACATCCACCAATAGAGAGTCCAATATTATTATCCAGTAAATCAAACTGATTACAACTAGAAATCCTTGCAACTCAATACCGTTGCAAATGCTACAATACAATATCAACCAAAAACCCTAACCCTTAGCAGCTTTTATCAAGCCTTATGTCAGTTACAAAAATAGGGTTTTTTATGCCAGCGAGGATACATAACTAGTGTACAGTACTTGCATGATCAGTCTCCACCTACCAACAATCTCCCATTTGGAGACTGATCAGGCTCCACACCAAATAGATTGATGATATATTGATCACCAATCAATCTTTGAAAACACTATAGCTCCATGCATCTAATCAAAGAGGTCATCAATACGTGGTGAAAGATATTTGTTCTTTATCATTTCTTTAATGAGCATACGATACTAAATACACAATTGCAGAGTTATATCCTTTCTCTTGACAATGATAACAAGTGCACCCCCATGGTGAAATACTGGATCTAATCAAACCTTTAGCCAATAATTCTTGTTATGGGGCTTTGATTCCATTAATTTTTGTAGTTGTCATATGACAAGGTACTTTTCTAGGTAACTCATCCCAAAACTCTAGGAGGAATAAAATTTTTAGTTGCTTCAATCACCTATTCCATCAACTTTGGTGGAATGACTTTCATCATAGCTAGGAGAATCCTAAGGCAAGCCTATCCTTTGCTTCCTTTTAGGGTCTATGGTTACAGGATTTCCATTACTCACTCTATATTCTTGGTGATTTTCCTTTCTCATCCCATGAGAAATCTCATTTTCCCCCTTCAGGGTTTCCTTGATTTCTTACTTTCTTTTCCAGAATACTAGGTTTCTCCTTGGTTTCTAACACCTTGAGTGGCTCGATCATGACCACCCCTGGGTCTTGCATCTATAAAGAATTCCAAGTCAAAATATGATTATTACCTGCAATATATTTCTTCAAATAAGACACATGAAAAACATTGTGCATTCTAGATAAGGCTGGTGGTAGAGCAATTCTGTAGGCAACCAGATTGACTACTTCAAGCACTTCAAAGGGTCCCACATATCGAGGGGCTATCTTAGAAGACTTCCCAAACTTAATAGAACTTTTATGAGGTTTAACCCTCAAAAGAACTTTTTCTCCAATAGAGAATTGCCACGGAACATGTTTTGCATCCGCATAGCTCTTTTGCCTATCATTGACTTCTGCCAATTTTTTTCTGATCATCTTAACTTTCTCTTCCATTTAGCTAGCATTTCTGGCCCGATGTTAATCCTATCCTCTAGCTTATCCCAACTTATAGGAGTGGCGCAGCGGAAGCGTGGTGGACCCATAACCCACAGGTCCCAAGATCAAAACTTGGCTCTGATACCATATGTAACATCCATGTTCTAAAAACATAGTAAAACCAGAAATTTACCATGAAGTAATTCAACAAGGTAAAAATGAGATAGAAAATTTTACTTTTATTTAACATATAATCAAGTAACAACAAATTACAAGATTTCTATCCTGAATTAAGCAACATAATATAATATACAAAGAAGACATTTTATCTTTTACAATTAAAAATATTTGCAATAGATAATGTTTTACATATTTTCAATAAACACAAGTCTCAAAGATATACTGCATCCAGAAATCTTACATCTTTATCACAAGCCTCAATATGTCTTCTGCTAGAGAGAGAGAGAGTATCTAGCCAGTGATTTACCTCCATCCATAGACTGGCGTTCTCCCACACATTTTTCACATAGGAAGTGGCCCTACCCTTCACGAGGAATATAGACCAAAGGTGACCAGTGGTAATTTGCCTTCCCAAGTACATAGTGTTGTATCCTACACAACTCTATCAACCATACAACCCTAGATACCCTCTAGCTAAGTATGATTTCTGATAGGTTGTGCAATCCAGATACAGTGAACTGACAATGCATGCAGAGACATATGCATTACTATGGCCATAATTTCAATATATATTGACATTCAAAATGAATGTTGTCGAAATGTTCACCCACCCCAACTCGACTTGGATACTATCATATTCCTACATTTCACTTGGTCGGTTACGTATAACTATATAGTATTGACAACTTCAATATTTTAGTCTGCCCGACCTAGACAAGTTTTCATTCACTGTCTATATTCCATAGACCTTATCGACTACCTTTCTTTACGAGGATTCTCATTGCATCACTGTAATACCAGAGATCTAAGACTTAACAACTCATAAGAATTTTAAATCAATTAATAACGACTAAGATGGTTACCTTACCCAGGTTAAGCATCATAGTCTAGGAAACTATTTCCTTTCTTACAAGTAAGAATAAATTTACATAATTAGGGTACTTGTCCCTTCAATCATGATCTATATAATGATCACAGTGATTTAATATAAATAATTACCATATCTAGGTCAAGTTAAGGTTTAACTAAAGAGTTTTATCTAACTCAAATCTAGTCTTTTTGACTTAGGTGGATCCACAAGACACTGTCATTGCTCTTTAGACCTTATGGAATGACTATCTATTCTTGGGTATCTCTTTGCATCTTTGCAACATTTGAGATTCATCACTTATTGGCAAGTAATATCTAAGAGAAGTTGTGACCAATAAGGTATAATAAACTTTATGGTTGACTAACCATTTAATAGTACCTCTTGCATGCTTGCAAAACCTGAGGCTTATGACTTATATCTCAAGTCGACTTGTATCCAGACAAATAGGTTCCTCTACCAAAGGTTAAACATTATCGACTAATAACAAATCTCTTTTCCATAAGATAAATATGAACATTTATTATTTAGGGTTCTCAACCCTTTAATTTCTACCCCCATAAAATAACTAAACAGGTTATAACCATAAAGGTGTCATCAAATAATCTTTAACCCTTCTAGGTTAAACTAGGGTCTTATTTTACCCTTGAATAATATATTATATCACAATAACCCTTTCTCATAACTCCAAGACTGAGGTTTATAAATAACCTTTGGTTTAACTCAACCAAGGTTAAGAATACTATGGTTTTGATCTATCCTATTCCATCATAATGAAATAACTAACTTAAATTCCCATAAGATAATAATTTAATACACAAAAAGGATTCACACTAGGTATTGTTCAACTCCAAGGTCATTTCTAGGATTCACAATTCTTGACTAGAAAGAAGATTAATTTTCGTTGATTTGTCCACTATGGGCTTGCTCAACCTTAATTAACTAGATTAATCTTCCTTAAGAAAACTTAATTATAATAACCGTAAGGTTGTTGACTAAAGTTCAAAATGACTCCAAGGTTGTAAAAAGTCTTATACCAATTGCAATTAACATAAGTATTAAAATAACCAAAAGGCTAGGTTCTTATTCCCCTTATGCCATAGTATCAAGATATTGAGTATTCTAATGCTAGAAATAATCTGAGTTTAAAGTAAATGTTGAACCTCTAGCCTGACAACATTAATCATACTATGCTACTCATATCAACATGAAATCTATAACACATATCAAGTATAAAAATTCTCAAGGTTCTTGTCACTTGGTTGAGGGTTTGACAATATAAAACATACAAGAATATTCTTCTTCTAACAGCTAAGCATTATAGAGATAACTAGTTATCTACTTAACACAGTCATTCAGTAATAAAGACTTTAATTTAACATAGTCTTAAACCAACTGTCGGCATCCAACATGCACTCTAATATAGAAATAATAGTTGAGAAGTTTTAGCTTATTCTAAGCCACTGGTTTGCACCGTTTCTCAGAGATACGAACAGTTTAACAACCATTAAATAAAATAGTTTACACTTTCTCTATGTCGAGTTATGCCACTCAAGACATCAATAGACTCTTCGAGAGAACCAAAACTCACATATCATTCTCTATTGATTAAATTGTAACAAGAATGCAAATATACATATATCACAGGGTAGTGACATGCTCAAGTCTATATGGCATAGATAGATATATACTTATCACATAAAGCTTTGGCCTCTAAATAATACAACATAATATGCATTGATATAACAAGTATTCATCTTAGAATAGATGCAATGTGTTGTTTACCATACTAGCAGATCTACGGTAATGATAAAGGTTATATAAAGAAATATATGACTACAAACACATCATAAAGAACCTATTAGATACTCATGCAAATGCCTGAGCTTCACTATCTCTGCTTCTATTCTCCAAAAACTTCTATAGCTATCCACTGTCCATCCTCACACACTTCTTTCCTATTTTGTCTTATTCTTTTTCCCACCGACTGAGCTATTTTAAGGTAACTTTGATGTTCTCTATCTTCCCTGCTCACCGCAAACTCTCCCTTAAAGCGTATCCCCCATGATAATATTTTTGCAAATAAAATATCCCACTCCATGATATTGCCAGTGACTTAACTCCATTGTGGCTAAAAGGACTCGGTAAGACTCATAATGGGTCGCCCCACTTCCATTTTTCATGCTTACAGTTGCAAACTTAATTGAATGCAAAATAGTATATAGTCGATTCAGTTCTAACTGACACCAAGTTTTTAGCAAAGTTCCCACATGTCAATGGGAGATAGTTGTTCCATGGCTCGTTGGTTGTGGTGGTTAATACCACAGTCCTCCTCTTTTGGATGAGGCTGAAACATCACTTTAAACATTGCTGATCATTAAATGATCACTAATAAGTGGTTCGACCCACCTCTATCACTATTGAAGACTCTCCTAAAAATAAGCCTTCGGCTTCTATAACACCATCGACTCTGGTGCAGGAGCACCTACCTGACAGCTGGCCTCCATGAGGCAGTTAGTTTGTTTTGAGTCTTGTTAATGTTTTCAAGAAGGTCTGATAAGACCAATGCATGTAATAAGGTCATGCTGACCATGCTTTACTATTTTTAGATAGTTTGTTAAGACAGTTGTTATGCTGTAGGTCCGGTTGGATCTCCCAGCCGCCTGGAGAGATTTCCCAGCCGCTTGGAGTCGAGTGGTAGTACTCGCAGGAGATCCTATTTATGCATGAGGATCGGTTGGTTTTAGATGATCGAGCTAGGTTGCACAGAGTGAGACAGAGAGAGAGACTGATCATTGTATTGCATCTTTTGAAATCAAATAAGAGATCCTGTTTGTGTTCGTTTTCTGTTTGATCTCCATTGTGTAATCGATTTGCTGTTTTGGTGGTTTCATGGATTCGCTGATCCATTCCACCGGTTGATTCGTCGAATCGGTGGAATGGCCATGTACAGTAGGGTAGGATTTAGTTTGCATTTTGTGTTTGTTCATGTGCATGTTTGCAGGATCGCGATCGAGAGGTGTTGAGAACCCTAGCATGGGTATGTGCTAGGTCGTGTTAGCTGTTAGAGTCTGGAAGATCACCCTGAAAGCAGATCGGGTCATCCCAGGAGGTTCGGCGGATCGAATTTCACTAAGGTTAGAAAATCCTTCGCAACGGCATCATCAGGATATTTCTGCGTATATCCTGCAGTTGCTTCAGGCATCATCCGAGTAAGTGGAGATGAGCATGATGCAGTCGGTTGCATAAGGTGAATGTGCATTGGGGTGATCATCATCAGGTGTTGCCGAGGAGGAGCATATCGGCATAAGGTAGAAGATCGGGTTGACAATTCCTTCGCGGGCTGATAATGTTAAGTTTGGCCGACAGCAGGATATTGAAGGAGTTGCATGTGACGTCATCGTCATCAGGATAATCGTCATCAGGATATCGGGGTGATGTAAACATCGAAGGAAAGGTGCGTGAAGTAGAGTATCATCATCAGGATATATGGGAGGAACCGGATGTTCTATATCCTGCTGATGAACATGATGTTGAACATCATGATGCTGAAGAAAGAGGTTGGCGGTAAGATGAACAGTGAACGTCAGGAGGATGTTCGCGCTTGCCGAATATGATGATGCTACCGATAGTCGGATATGATGATGCTGCTGGCAGGCGAAGGGTCGAAGGCTTGTCATCAGGAGGATATCGGTCGGCAGAGAGAATATGATGATGCTGACAGTGTTAAGGGAAATATGATGATGATGATGAAGGGTTGCGGACATCCATGCTGTATGTCAAGGTTATAGTGTGGATGCCTCTGCATCATAGTGGTGTCAGAGCTCAGCAAAAGGTCTGGGCTATTGTGTGTTGATTCTGTCACCAAAAGGGCAGAGGTAGAGTTGATTCTGTCACCGAAAGGATAGAGGTAGAGAAGTGCGAGGTTGACAAAATGCCTCCGAAAGGTAGTGGTACTGCAAGGGAATTGCAGGAGATAAAGGAAAAACATGCCAGAGAGATGAGGAAGATGAAGGAGCTTGCTGAAGCACTTCAAGCCAGGCTTGTAGCCCTAGAAAAGAACAAAAAGAGGGAAGTGGAAGACAGTGAGTCTGAAGAAGATGAAGATACTGTTGAAGAGTATGAAGAGGTAGCTGAAGATCTGGATGCTAAAGACCAGAAATTTGCAAAACTGTTAAAGGCAGTGCAGAGTGATAAACCTAAGGTAAAGGTTGATGTTTCCAAGTATAATGGAAGTTTGAATGAAGATGAGTTACTGGATTGGATTGCTGCACTTGATAATCACTTTGAATGTGAAGATGTTGCTGAGGATCAGAAGGTAAAGATTGCAAAGACCAAGTTAGGAGGTCATGCTTTGGTATGGTGGGATTATGTACAATCCGAGAGAAGGAAACAAGGAAAGTCAAAGATCACTTCATGGGATAAGATGGTAGCAAGGATCAAAGGTAAATTCTTGCCAAGGGATTATGAAATCCAGATGTTTAAGAAGCTGCAATTTTTAAGGCAGAAGGAAATGGATGTGAAGGCATATACTGAGGAGTTTTATAAGTTGAGTATGAGATTTGGTCATCATGAGAATGAGGTAGAAAAGGTGGCTAGGTACTTGGCTGGTTTGAGGTTGAACATACAGGATGAGTTAGTTTTAGCTAACCCTAAGAATGTGGAGGATTGTTACCAAATGGTAATTAGGATTGAAGAAAAGATGAATAGGACACAAGATAAGTCCATGAGAGGAAGAGGCAGCAATATGAGGGGAAGAGGAGCAGCCCCTACAACAAGGCAAACCAATGAGGGTCAAGAAGACATTGGTAAAGGACAGGGACAGTCTGATTTCAGAGGTGGATGGAAAGGTAATAGAGGCAGATTCGGAAGTGGTAGAGGTTCTACTACATTTTCAGGCAAGTGTTATACCTGTGGTGAGTTTGGTCATCCATCTTTCAAATGTCCAGAAAGCAAAGGTTCATCATCCAGAAATGATAGAACAAATGACAAGAGAGTACAACTTGTGCAAGAAGAGAAAGTAGAGCAAAATGTGCAAAGTTCAAACACTTATCAAAGAGACAGGGAGCCTGACAATTATGCATATCCTAAGGATGGAGAAGCATTGATGCTAAGGAGAATTAGTTTGCAGGCATCAAAGGATATGATGCAAAGAAGAGCTCTTTTCAAGACCACATGCAAGAGCAAAGGTAAAGTATGTAAGGTTGTCATTGATACTGGTTCAACAGACAACATGGTATCTCAGGAAATGGTGGATAAACTGAATTTGGAAAGGATTCCACACCAACACCCTTATAAGGCATCTTGGGTGAGTGATAGTCAATCACTTTTTGTCTATGAACAGGCATATGTGGATTTTCAGATTGGGGCATATCATGATAGAGTTTTGTGTGACATTTTGCCCATGGAATGTTGTCACCTACTGTTGGGTAGACCATGGCAATTTGATAGAAGGGTACTGTATGATGGGTATGCTAATACCTACACCATCAAGAAAGATGGGAAGACTATTAGGTTGATGCCATTGCAGGAAGCAGCTGCAGCACAGGGGGTAGCCAAAATCATTTTAGTGGGAAAGAAGGAATTTGTGCAGATGCCTATAGGAGCAGGCATAAAGGCAGTTGAGGACACTGCAGGGAAAGGAGTTGTTAAGGACAATAGGTGGAAGAAAGTTGTGACTGACAGAGGTCAGCAACAGGTGCAGAAATAGGTTTGCAAATAGCAACCAGTTGAGAGGAATGACAAGGATGTTGTCATAGTTGGGACTATTGTTTGTCCTATAAAGGTTGAAAGAAAGATAGAGTTGAACATTGCAGAAGTTCAAGAGGCAGTTCAGACAGAGGTTCTGGTCAGACAACCTGACAAACACAAGGTATGTGAGAGAAGGGCCTACATTGACAGGCATGAGGGTTTACTTGCAAGAAGGCAAGTTATAGTTCAGAAGTCTTGGAGCAGCCAAGAGCCAGCAGAGGACAAAGCTGGAACAGATCAGAATATTGCTAAGGCAAAGTGTAAAGGTGGAGGACTTCCACAACTAAACTCATGGGACATGAGTTCTTTTCTGTTGGGGAGTATGGTGCAGGAGCACCTACCTGACAGCTGGCCTCCATGAGGCAGTTAGTTTGTTTTGAGTCTTGTTAATGTTTTCAAGAAGGTCTGATAAGACCAATGCATGTAATAAGGTCATGCTGACCATGCTTTACTATTTTTAGATAGTCTGTTAAGACAGCTATTATGCTGTAGGTCTGGTTGGATCTCTCAGCCGCCTGGAGAGATTTCCCAGCCACTTGGAGTCGAGTGGTAGTACTCGCAGGAGATCCTATTTATGCATGAGGATCGGTTGGTTTTAGATGATCGAGCTAGGTTGCATAGAGTGAGACAGAGAGAGAGACTGATCATTGTATTGCATCTTTTGAAATCAAATAAGAGATCCTGTTTGTGTTCGTTTTCTGTTTGATCTCCATTGTGTAATCAATTTGCTGTTTTGGTGGTTTCATGGATTCGCTGATCCATTCCACCGGTTGATTCATCGAATCGGTGGAATGGCCATGTACAGTAGGGTAGGATTTAGTTTGCATTTTGTGTTTGTTCATGTGCATGCTTGCAGGATCGCGATCGAGAGGTGTTGAGAACCCTAGCATGGGTATGTGCTAGGTCATGTTAGCTGTTAGAGTCTGGAAGATCACCCTGAAAGCAGATCGGGTCATCCCAGGAGGTTCGGCGGATCGAATTTTGCTAAGGTTGGAAAATCCTTCGCAACGGCATCATCAGGATATTTCTGCGTATATCCTGCAGTTGCTTCGGGTGTCATCCGAGTAAGTGGAGATGAGCATGATGCAGTCGGTTGCATAAGGTGAATGTGCGTCGGGGTGATCATCATCAGGTGTTGCCGAGGAGGAGCGTATCGGCATAAGGTAGAAGATCGGGTTGACAATTCCTTCGCAGGCTGATAATGTTAAGTTTGGCCGACAGCAGGATATTGAAGGAGTTGCATGTGACGTCATCGTCATCAGGATAATCGTCATCAGGATATCGGGGTGACGTAAGCATCGAAGGAAAGGTGCGTGAAGTAGAGTATCATCATCAGGATATATGGGAGGAACCGGATGTTCTATATCCTGCTGATGAACATGATGTTGAACATCATGATGCTGAAGAAAGAGGTTGGCGGTAAGATGAACAGTGAATGTCAGGAGGATGTTCGCGCTTGCCGAATATGATGATGCTAACGATAGTTGGATATGATGATGCTGCTGGCAGGCGAAGGGTCGAAGGCTTGTCATCAAGAGGATATCGGTCGGCAGAGAGAATATGATGATGCTGACAGTGTTAAGGGAAATATGATGATGATGATGAAGGGTTGCGGACATCCATGCTGTATGTCAAGGTTATAGTGTGGATGCCTCTGCATTAGACTCATTACGAGGTATTATCCTCATTCGATGCTAAGGCATTTACATATTTGATTACATCAAATATAATTCTCATAACATCGCCTCTATATTAGATAGTTATGGTTTAATCAATAAAATAATAATATTTAAACAAGGATTACGGATAATGTGATTGGGTTGAGCTTGTCTCCCCATCACAATCCATCGACAATAATCACATATTCTTAACTCAACAAAATCGTCTTAACATTAAGAATCGTTTATAACACGACAAGAGACTTAATAAAATAAGAGAACCATTTTATGACAATTACGTCGTAATATTTATGTTAAACATACATAGCCATAGTTCATATTTAAATGACGTCATTAACACTAATAATGACTATGACGACTTTCGACGACTTACAAAGATTCGTAAGGTATCGACTACCTATCGATTGGGTTTATAAGTAAACTGACAAGTTAAGGCTTACCTCTCACAACACATTAGTTCCTACTTTTGTTACACATCATACTCGTCTTGGCAAATAGACCACTTGTAACTTGAGGTCTATATCTCTCTCCTCAAAAGATACTCTCTCTCTCTCTTCTCTAAGAGTCATCTGAAAATCTATATTCTTGTTTCAAATTGTAACCAAACAAATTATGATCAGTGCATCATGACTTAAATAATAAATCAAATCTCATAAGCAATTATTAAATTGATAAATACATAATCATTTTCATAATTTTGTAAATGACAATCAATACAAACCATGTCTTTTTTTGGCATTAATCTATAACATCACAATAGATTTACTTATGTCCCAGTAAAAGTGAAAAGTTTAGTAAGACAAAAATTGGGGATGTAACAGTGACACACTTTTGAATGTTTTTCTCTTTGTTTGTGCTTCCCTAACCTTCAAGTTAACCTTCTAAGGTCCTATATGCTTTCTTATTGTCCACTTAACTCAATTTTGATAAACCACCCATGCCACTTGCCAACCCTGATGACATAGGCAATCCACCTCCCAAGAGGGGAAATTCACTTCCCCCAATGGGATATTTCATCATTCATTCTTCCATAACCATCTAATTGACCTTCCAAGGTCCTATGTACCTCCTAACCACTTGTTTAGACTATTCTGGCTAGATCACCCATATGACTTGTAGGATCTCCTAGGGAGATTTGCCTTGTTAAAAGGGACAATCCACTTTTCATGGGTGCTCTTCCAAGTTTGAACCCTCTGAAACCACTGGCCCACCTTCAAACCATTTTTCCAAGCTACTTGGCTTGGGTCACCCCTTTTGCCTTCAAGATCCTTGAGGGTGATCCTACAACCTAAGTAGGATCTCTAAGGGTGATTTTCCCTGCTAAAAGAAGTGACCTACTTCCCAAAATGGGTGACCCTGTCATCTTTTCCATGCGATATTTCTTCAAGTTTTAGCCTACTTCGACTCTATTTTTGGCTTCTAATTATGAGTTCCTCCATGCATAACTGATTGTTTACTTCCCCTGACTATTTATAGACTCCCAATCAATCTATTCTTATCTTCCAACCAATCTATTGTTATCTTTCAATCATTCTTCTATGATCTTCTCTTCAACCTCTATTCACTTTCTATTAGAGCTAGATCATTCTTCAATCAACCCCTGTTAACTCCCCAATCACTACCACCTTTGGTGTGGATTTCAAACCTATAAATACCCCCTCCTTTATTCATTTGAGGAGGCAAATTCATTATTGCATTCTTGGTGTGTTCAAGTTTTTGCAAATAGTTTCCACCATAGCATTTTTATGCTCATTGCAAGACCCTGTGTGCCTTCTATTTTCAACCATAGCTTCAAATCTCAAGACATTTTTTTCCCCATAGAATACATATGCTTGATTCAATTTCTTTTAAATTTGTATAGCTTCAAAGCTCATAGCCATTTTCTTTTCATGTCTTCATTTTTGTCCATGTTGCCAAGAGGAGGACTCCACTACTGCAAAAGAAGAGATGGTTGCTAAAAAGGACCTCTAAGGACTCACATCAGGCACTACCACCTAATTCATATAGATTTTTCAAGATTTAGTAGTAATTAAATCAAATCTTGATCTTGAGGAAGCAAAACATTGCTTACTTTTCTCTTGATAGGTAGTTTTAATTTTCCTTCTTAGAGTAAATTTACATTTAAATTGCTTAGATTAGTTTGAATTGCTTTCTTAGATAAATTTCATTTCCATTGCATCTAGATTAGTTGCAATTTTGAATTCATTAGATTAAGAGATAAAATTAATCCATAAAAACAATACAAAAACATAGTTTAGATTGCATACATTTTCACTTAGAAATTAAATCATTTAAATTTTTGAAAAAGGAATCAAAAGTTATTTCTAATTCATATAGGATTGAATTCATAGAAAATACTAAAAATAGTAGAAAAACACAAAAAGAAAATCAAGATATCAAGTCAAACCATTGATTTCATCACGAGGTCAACAAAGTCAACAAATCAGACTCAACTCAATCAAAACAAATCATTTGAGAACAAGATTTCCCCCTCTTGTTTAGTATTTTATGTACCTAGGCATTAGGGAAGATTGTGTGAAATTCATCTTAAAAAAGATTAGGGATAACATCCTGTTGATGTACACCAGACAACTGAGAGGGGGGGGGTGAATCAGTTGTCACAAAAACTTAACTTCATATGAATATCAAACCATCAACTATTTGATTAATGATAATCAGATTTAACCATGGGTATGTGCGGGAGCATGATGGGCCAAACTATACCTCTAAGTGGCAATGAAAATACAAAAAAGCAGACTTTATCAAGTTCATGTGAAATTTTGAATGGATTATCTATACAATTTGAAAAAGATGTAAGAATGAAATTTGTAGAGAATTGAATCTAGTTTATAGGCTACTATTTAAAAAAAAAAAAACTAAATTTACTTAGTGAAAATTGAATATTTCAATGAACAGCTATTAAATTTTTCAGAAAAAAATAAAAAGTGGGTGTCTGTCCAGCCAACCTAACTCGATAAAAAAAAATCAAAATTCAATTTTTTTTTTTAACCTATAGCCAGAAAAGCATAGAGTGTGACGCAGGTTTCAGATCTCAAAAAGGTGAAATGGTTTGAAAGTTATGGATGTTTTTCAATCAGTGTGTCCATCAGGATTTCAGAGACACGATATATTGAAAATTATTAATAATTATTTAATAAAATGATAACCAAATAAATCTTATATTTTTAGAAAGCTAACAATTTTTTCTATAAACCCTTTTCATTTTATCAATTTTGAATTAAAAAAAAGTCGTCAGCACGAAGGATGAAGTTTGAAGAAGAGACTGAAACATTAAAACACGTTACAATCCATAAAAAGTCAACAATCAAAATGGATATCCATCTTGCTTTGTACCAAAGCAAGACGGATATCAGTTTTGCTTCAATAAAAGCAACTCAAAATGGATATCCGTTCTGAAAATGGATATCCGTTCTGAAAACGGATATCCATTTTGTTGATCTATGAAAAATTTTGTGCCATTGGTTTTGGATGAAGAGAAGCAACATATTTTGTACCATTGGTATTGTTTCACCAAAGATACAATCCATGGGTATATCATTTATGTATGCATGGACATTTTGTGTATATCCTGCTATTGTTTATCGTGGTTGTAAATGGTGAATGTACACGTCAAAGGATACAAAGGTTGACCGGCCATATCGGGAAAATTGGGAAAAGATACGTTAGTCGACCGGTTATAACAAGTCATGTTATGTATAGGCTAAATTGAAGACATCGGACTGACAATAGTTATCAGAGAGACAAAGTTCCATTGAGTCGACAACATTGATCTCACCGATCAAGTCATATCGGGGTGACAATCATTAAGTGTCACCGATGGGTTATTTATCGGCACATCGGAAGAATGGTTGAGAACTACACCGATGAGAGGGAGTCACACCGACAGAAGGAACATCGGAAAGAGATGGACTCTCAGAGGCGAGAAGAAAAGTGTCACTAATAGAGGCGGTCTGGCCGATGGTGTAGTTCGGTGTTTATTGTTTCGGTGTGAGATACGATATCAAAAATTGAAGAGAATGTCTGACCGATGTAGAAGTCTTACCGATGACTAATGGACAGTAAACACATCGGGGAGAGTTATAACGTCGGAATGCAAGTAAAAAGTCTCACCAAGGGTATTGGTCTTACCGATAGACAAGGGTGGTGAATCTCACATCGGAGCAAGTGTGTATATATCCTACAATTATCTTATTCCATGAGACCACATTTCTTTGAGGCATTTTTTCAAATAGTTCATGTGTCTTGTCTATGCTTCCACACTTTTCGTACATGTCTACCAGAGCATTTCCAACTAGAATATCTACAAAAATCCCACTTCCATTATGCTTTGATGAATGTCCATACCCTATTCCAAAGCTCCCATTTTGGTAGAGGTAGAGAGGATGCTGACAAAGGTTGCAGAATCTAGCTTTACACTTGCCAATTGCATTTGCTTGAAATTTTCTAAAGCCTTTTCAACAAACCCGTTTATGCATATCCTACAATAATAGTAGTCGAGGAGACCACATTTCTCCAACTAGACTTCTACCAATTCAGAAAATGTGTGCTTCTAGACCAGTGTTTGGTACAAGAAACATACCAATAGAGTGGTGGCCATAATTCTCCCTCAATTGGAATTAAAAGGTACCCTTTTTCCATCTGAAGGAGGTCTCTCCTTGTTATGCACTTTAAATCTCTCTTTTAGTTCTTTCAAGGGAAGGATTCCACCTTGGTTTGACCAGTTGAAAGTGTTGAAGATACTTGACTTAAGAAGAAATGGACTAGAGGGTTCTATTCCCAAATCTCTTGCCAATTACTCACAACTTCACTAGAAAAGAATTTCACACAACAACTTGAAGGGGAGCATACTTGCAGAATTTGGTGGTCTGGAGAAGTTAGAACATCTTTGTTTGTCCTACAATCGCCTGAGCGGAAGCATTCCAAATTCTCTAGGAAACTGCATGTCTCTACTTGATTTGTCCCTTTACAATAACCATCTCACAAGTGCTCTATTCTCATGTCTTTACTTTGAAGGGAGCATGCTAATTACTTTGATCCGTCCTCTTATACATATCAGAGAACAACGGAGGAGTCACACCGACAGCATAAGCCTGAGCGATGGATTCTACACATCGGCAAGAGGTCCCACATTGGGCTAACAAATTTGAAGGTTACCGATAATTATAAGTCTAGCTGACAATAGAGAAAGGAAGAACATGTGAAGCATAGTTTGATGAGACATTAGAAATGTCTTGCTGATAGTAAAGAAAGAGTGTATTTCGGTCTCGTTTGGACCTTGGGAAGGATATTTTAAAAGCTATTTGAGCAATTGGTGGGTTAATGGGTATTTTACACCCTGTTTGTAAGCTTTTACTGTGTTGCTCTGCATCACTTGTCTACAACATACAAAGTTTACCTTTCTCACCCATACCTTCAGTATATAAAGGACATTAATAGGGAATTTTTAATTTCCACTCAGTCAGTGCAATCTAGGAGAGGATAGATTGTCTAAAGTTGTGATCTATTTCCATTTACACTTGCCATAACTACAAATGCTTAGTGTTTATTCTCAACCTTGGTATATGAATAAAATGTGACCTATTGTTCTAATAGGCCTATAGGGACAAAGAGGTGATAAAGCCTTTAATTTTAAACATGACATGGTTTTGATAACTTCCCATATTGGTAAGGTCCTGGATGACAATCCTTTGATGCACCTAGTTATAATAGGTGTTATGATAGTCCTTGGTATCTTTTCATTTCTTTCTTGAATGGCCTGCAAATAAGACATAAGACATATTAGATCCTTCATAAATAAGAATTCTCATACATTACATTAAACTTAAACTCCCTAAACATCCATCAATCCATCCATTAATATCAAAATGCCATGAATATCCTATGATCAACAATTCTAATTCCTAGGATAGTCATATATTGCAATTTTGCTTCTCTGTACTAAAATAGCCCAAGGAATATCTAACCTTGAATTTGTATTTTAACAATCTAATGTCTTTATGAATAACATTGAGCCTTCTTTTGGGACAACATTTTTGCATTTAGAAGCTCCTCATTTGATGATAGCCTAAAATCAAATAATGGCTTATATCCAGAGCTTTATTAAGTTGATACCTAGGTGGATTAGTGTGTAAACATTGAAATTATATGGTAATTCACAAGTTTATTGAATAATACAATGAATCCCTAGTCTAGAATCCAAATGTACATAATAAAATAGATATATGTTTTGTAGTAGGCATATAGACGTTGCAAGTGACCGTTGCAAAGAATTGGGTTTTCCAAAACGGATATCCATTTTGTAAAAGCAGAAAAAAGACAAAAGGAATATTGTTGGGCCCGACTTCCACAACCAGAGACCATCTGCTGTCGAAATACTCGTGATTTCTGGCTATGACAGTGAAAGGAATATTTTTATGCACTTTTGGAGACACAATTTTCTTGTTACAATCATAAGGGTGATATTTTTGTTCCCCTAATGGGGAGCAACAGTCGTCGTAAAGCAAAAAGGAGGAGGAAAGTTACATTGGAGGAAATTGAAGCAATTAGGAAAAAAGATAGGGAAAGGAAGAGGATTGGAAGGGTGGGTTTGGCGGATGCTCATCAAGGTGAATCTTCTTCTTTACCATCTAATGACATGCAAATTGAAGATGTTAATTTTGATTATAATGAAATGTTAGATAAGAATGAAATTCACCATGATATTGCAAATGAAAATATTGAAAAATGTTATGAAATACCTTTTCATAATAGCAATACCATGGACAAAGAAGAAGAAGAAAAATGAAGATGTGCACTTGAAGAAAGTGGATATGAACATCATGATGTTGAAATTGCACTCCATAATCCATTTGTTGATAAAATTGATGAGGTTGATAACATAGATGAAACAAGAACAATCAATGTATCTCCAAATTTCATAAGAAGAGAGGACATTTGTCAATAAGAGAATAACCGTGATGAAATTGGAAAACACCCAAAAACCCCAAAATGGTTACTTGAAATTGATGAGAACATAATGGAAAAACTTGAAGGCAAGAGGTCATCACGAACGATTCGGTTGTGGGCTACAAAACTCTTCAATGAATACTTTGAGAAGAAAACATTAACCGAACAATGCCAACTTTTTGTGCAATTATTAAAGATGTACAAAATGAGACCTTTACTAAAGAAATTAAAGATTTGGTTAAACAAAGTGTCCGATCGGAATAAAATTATTGTAAGAAGCCTTTTCAATGCACTCAATTCTATTGGAAAGACTAGCAAGGAGAAAGATAAAAGAGCTGCCCATAGAGTGGTAACAACCTCAATAGTAAGCAAACAATTAAGAAATGCTCGATTAATGAGGCAAACTTGTGTTGACTTAAGATTGAATCGTAAAACATTGTCAAAAGCACTAGCATTAAGATCAAGGCTAGATAGTTCTGTTGCCAATGATACTTGGGCTTTCAGTGGTAGGCTTCCATGAGTTGACAAGAAGCTAATTGATAGCACAAAGGAAGAAATTGAATGATTTTGGCACACTAACTCTAGGGTATCACCGAATGCAAAAGATGTTGTAAAGTTAAGAATTGGTGATAAAGACCGCACACCACATCCTAAACATTACTTGGAATGTATCCAAACAACATTGTACAAACAATATTGTGAAACTCACCCAGGTATGACAATCTCACAAAGAGCATTTGAATCTCTTAAGCCATTTTATTTTGTTCCTCTTAAAGTTCGTAATACATGTTGCAAATACCATGTAGAATTTTCTATGTACCATGAATTATTATGCAATATTCATTCTACTTTGCACACTAACAAAATGTTATAGGAGTGTGGTGCAATTCAACTACCAAAGTCATCTAGGGACTTATTGGATTTATTTCTATGTATTAGAGATGATGGTTGCATGTTCTACAAGAATGATTGTTTAAATGAAAAGTGTTTACAATGTGGTGGGTTATCAAAGTTTGTATCATGTTTTCATGAGGGCAACGAGCATGATTTTGGAAAGAGAATGGTTGAGAAAAAGAGATATGAGACAGTGAAATACAATTTGAAAAGTGGAGGTGAAGGTTCTAGATGTGAGTTGATTGTAAGAGGTAAGTATTGCTGATTTTATTGATGATTTTAAGAAAAATCTTTTCTACAAGTATGTCAGACATAGCCGCAGGTCTCGAAGGTTAGATCAACAGTTCAGGATGTGTAAAGACTCTTTCCCGATTGGAACTATTGTCTCTGTAGTTGATTTTTTAGAAAACTATACATTGCAACCCCAAAATGAAGTTCAATCCCAGTACTACAATTCTATTCAGATTGCTATTTTTGTTCACATCACATACAGACATGCCCCCAAGAGTACAAAAGAGAATAGGAAGATTGTCAGAGAATACCATTTTTACATGAGTGATGATCGATCTCATTCAGTAGAGTTTGTGCAATATTGTTTTCAACAATTTTATGGGTTCTTGCAAGAAAAAGATATTAGAATAGATCAAAATCTCATTTGGTCAGATAATTGCACTGGTCAATTCAAGAATGCTCATAATTTCTATTGGTTGAGCAAAATGCATGTAGAGAAGGGTATACCTCATATTTGGAATTTTTTTGAAGCCAGGCATGGAAAAGGTGAACATGATGGAGCAGGTGCATGTGTGAAGAGAGCTCTTTTTAAAGAACAACTAAAGATTAGAGGTGGTGCTACATTCAGTGATGCAGATTCCATTATTAAGTGGTGTAACTATGCATTGTCACGAGGAGTGGCTCTTGATTCTGAAGTGCACAGATTCTTTTGGTTGGTTGATGATGGGATAGCGATAGAGAAATTGGAATGTCAGAGAATCAGTGAATCATCAAAGATGCATTCATTTCAAAGCTCAAATGCAAGTACATGGACTATTTGGACACGAGAATTAGCTTGTTTTTGTCAGAGTTATATTAAATGTGATTAGAACAATTGTGAGTCAAGTGAGTGGGTAGATGCATGGATTCCACAATATTTAATCCCTTTATATGAAGGTCAATCATCTTCCGTCAATGACATGGAGAGCTCATTTGACTATGAACATCTTTCAGACCTTGTATAGCCAGGTCATGTTTATGCAATTGCACCGCATGGAAATGAAGAGAGGTCAGATTATTGGTTGGCACGATGTGTACAGGGAAAACAAAAGCTAACACAACCTATGATAGATGATGATGGGTTCGCATACCCTACAAGATCAGTTGTTATTGTTGGGACTTGGTTACGAACATATATGGTTAAAAAGAATGGCATCCCAGCCTTTGAAGACTTTGAGAAGCATAAAACCATATTGATGTATTCTCACCTAGTTGTAGCAACAAATGTCAAGTTACTGAAGCATCGTGGAAAACCAAAATCAAAAGAACTATGGACAATTAGTAATGCTGATCATGAAGCAATATTAGATACTTTGAAGGTAAGAGATGACCCCTCAGGTATGCTTGACTAGCATTTAAACTTCCAGATGGAGAGGTATGACATTTTTTATCTTAACTTGTTCTTATTTTTTCTATTTTTTAGAATTGTTTTATTAAAAATCTTGTTACTTTAATAACTATAATGCATGCTTTTGACTATACAGGACTACGAATAAAGTTATTTTACATGGCATCATAGATTATTTTGCATGGCATCGTAAATTATTTTGTATGGCATCGTAGGTTATTTTGGCTATACTCGAGGTATGATTTTTAGTTCTCATTTGTATTTCTTAATATTGCACATTTGTACCTTTTTCTACATAAGGCATTCCATGAGATGACATGTATTTGATGTCTTTTGCCAAATAGTTCATGTGCCTTGTCTATGCTTTCACATATTACATACATGTGTCACATGGCAATTGCAACTACAACATCTGACAAAATTCTCATTTCTTTGAGGTATTCCACCAAATAGTTCATGTGCCTTACCTATGCTTCCTTACTTTGCATTCTTATAAAAGTCCTATAATAGTCATAATTAATCTTCATACTAATCTTGATAGTAATCTTGCCATCATTGTATTCCATGAGATGGCAGTCCTATAGCAGTCCTATACATGTCTACTAGGATAGTTTTAACTACAACAGTCCTATAATAAGCGCAACATTTAATGTACATATTTATGATATTCATGTTTACTTTTAAATCTGCTTGTTCATGCTTCTCACAGGACATCACCTCCCCTACCCATCCAGCTTTATAGAAGAAGAGAGACAACAAATGATCAAAAGGGATCACCAATTGGTGGTAAGTGATTGATTACTTATGTCATGTTATATATTTTGAATATTAAATTCTATATTAATGTGCACATTGTTTGATTGTATTAATAGGTGGAAATTCAAAAATCTCTATCGAGGAGGTCTAGTCGATGAGCGATAGAAGATGAGTCATTGACTGGTTCACCATCTTCATGGCCTAGCAAGAGCCATAGATTATTTGATAGCAATCCATAGGAGATTTGATTTTGGGACATTTTGTTACATATGTGTATTTGGCTTTGTAAACATACTTTTGTATGTTATCGATGTATATCATTGTATATACCCATATGGTTTTATTTGTACATGCCTATATGGCTTGATATATACACTATACACTATTTTCATGACATTATGTGCATATATGTATATATAAGATCCTAATTTGGTACAAGTAGGGAGAATGCTTGCACAGGTTATGGAATTTGGTTTTAAACGTTCCAATTGTATTTGCTTCAATGTTTCTAAAGCCTTTTCAAAAAATCCATTTTGTGTATATCTTGCAATCATTGCATTTCATGAGATAGCATCTCTTTGAGGTGTCATGCCAAACTATTCACATGCCTTGTCTATGCTTCCACACTTTGGATTTACACCCACCAATTGCATTTTCTTAACATTTCCTTTCAATCCTTATCAAAAATTCCGTTTTGTGCACATATTGCAATCATTGCATTCCTTCATTTACAACACATGATTAAATAAGAAGATGCATATTTACAACACTTAAGACCTTCATGAAATGATACATTGGTTTCTTGATATTCAATCATGCATTGGAGATCTTCAAAGTGTTAAATATGTTTGAAGTGATGAAGAAACTTGTTATTTTGATGTATTTCAACTCCAAACTTCTGCCTAGAAATGAAGGGCTAATCCTTTATCAAACTAATCTAAAAGTGTGCCTTGGTACTTAGGGCACTAGATTATGATTGATCAACCTAAAATGTGTGCTTAAGGCTAGATAGTGAATAGGAAGGATAAAATGCATCATCAAAGGAGTTTATAGTTATTGAAGGCATCAAATGATGACTTGGGCGCACATCTACCTCTCTACACCATATGTGACTAGTGCCAATTATTGAATAAACAACCTAGAATGAGTGCCTTACTATTTGAGGTGCTAGTTCATGCTTCTAGAACACCAAAAGTGTGCCTCGATGTTGAGGCGCTAGCTCTTGCTCAAGCAACCTTGAAAGTGCGCTTTCACAAGGAGGTTAAAATGTATTATCAAAGGATTAAGTTGAATCAAGGAATCATCATTGAAGACAAGTAAAACATGACTGTGAATGAGGCACACTTTTCATCGTCTCTAACCTCACAATTGTGCCTTCCATTGGAATCTCATATTGTGCCTAAAGGAATAGTACTGAGATATCATCCATGTCAATGATTGAGAATGTGTCAACTGGAACAATATTTTTTGTTTTTCTCATCATGGGGTCGAACGGACTGCGCCAACATGTCAGGGTGGGCGGGTAAATGCTAGTGGAGGTCTCTTTTCATGCGCCAAGCATCCCAGTCATTCCGGGCAAGAGGCTACCGGTAAAGTCCCTTAAGATCCTTGAGACCAAAAAACTACCAAACTTTGACAGGGCAGTTCTTGCAATTCATGATAGTTGGGAATGTTTTGTTTTGAAATACAGGTGCACGTGGCATCCTTCCACAATAACCTCTCTCATTTTTGGTCAACTCCATTCTGTTTGACCATGCCGAAATCAAACGCATTGTTGCAAAATGATTCAATTTGATGCAGTGGAAAGGTGCTAGGTGCGACATTTTTCATTCCATAGCTTGTGGGGTCAAATGGACTATGCTAACGCATCGGGGTGGGTGGGTAAATGCTAGGGGAGGTCTCATTTTGTGCGCCAAGCATCCCAGTCATTCCGGGCAAGAAGCTACCGGCAAAGTCCCTTAAGATCCCTGAGACCAAAAAACTGCCAAACTTTGACGGGGCAGTTCTCAAAATTTGTGATAGTTGGGAATGTTTTGTTTGGACCTACAGGTGCATGTGGCATCCTTCCACAATAACCTCTCTCATTTCTGGTCAACTCCATTCTGTTTGACAGTTCCAAAATCAAACGCATTATTGCAAAATGCTTCAATTTGATGCAGTGGAAAGGTGCTAGGTGCGACATTTTTCATTCCATAGCTCATGGGTCGAACAAACTGTACCAACACGTTGGGGTGGGCGGGTAAATGCTAGTGGAGGTCTCGTTTCATGTGCCAAGCATCCCAGTCATTCCGGGCAAGAGGCTACTGGCAAAGTCCCTTAAGATCCCTGAGACCAAAAAACTACCAAACTTTGATGGGGTAGTTCTCAGAATTCGTGACAGTTGGGAATGTTCTGTTTGGACCTACAGGTGCATGTGACATCCTTCCACAATAACCTCTCTTGTTTTTGGTCAACTCCATTCCGTTTGACCGTGCCGAAATCAAACGCATTGTTGCAAAATGCTTCAATTTGATGCAGTGGAAAGGTGCTAGGTGCGACATTTTTCATTCCATAGCTTGTGGGGTCAAACAGACTATGCCAACACGTCAGGGTGGGTGGGTAAATGCTAGTGGAGGTCTCGTTTCATGTGCCAAGCATCCCAGTCATTCCGGGCAAGAGGCTACCGGTAAAGTCCCTTAAGATCCCTGAGACCAAAAAATTGCCAAACTTTGACTGGGCAGTTCTTAGAATTTGTGACAGTTGGGAATGCTCTATTTGGACCTACAGGTGCACATGGCATCCTTCCACAATAACCTCTCTCATTTTTGGTCAACTCCATTCCGTTTGACCATGCCGAAATCAAATGCATTGGCGCAAAATGCTTCAATTTGATGCAGTGGAAAGGTGCTAGGTGCGACATTTTTCATTCCATAGCTCGTGGGGTCAAATGGACTGCACCAACACGTCGGGGTGGGTGGGTAAATGCTAGTGGAGGTCTCGTTTCGTGCGCCAAGTGTCCCAGTCGTTTCGAGCTGTAAGCTACCGACAAAGTCAAAAGTTGCTAGGATTGAAATTTTGCATTCCACAGGTCTTGGGGCCGAACGGTTTGCTCCAACACGTCGGGGTGGGTGAGTAAATGCTAGGGGAGGTCTTGTTTTGTGTGCAAAGCATCCCAGTCCTTCCAAGCTGTAAGCTACCGGCAAAGTCAAAAGTTGCTAGGATTGAAATTTTGCATTCCACAGGTCCTGGGGCTGAACGATTTGCTCCAACACATCGGGGTGGACGAGTAAATGCTAGGGGAGGTCTTGTTTTGTGTGCAAAGCATCCTAGTCATTCCAAGCTGTAAGCTACTGGCAAAGTCAAAAGTTGCTAGGATTGAAATTTTGCATTCCACAGGTCCTGGGGCCGAACGGTTTGCGCCAACACGTCAGGGTGGGCGAGTAAATGCTAGAAATGTAGACTTCACATCCATCTGATATACTTTAAAATCTTTGTGAGCTACAAATGCCAAAAATATTCTGATTGCTTCAATCTAAGCTACTAGAGCAAAAGTTTCTTCAAAATCTATCCCTTCAATATGAGAATATCTTTTGCACACAAGCCTAGCTTTATTCCTTACAACTTCTCCATTTTCATTCAGCTTATTCCTAAAAACCCATTTAATGTTTTGGCTAGCAGGTCTAAGGACTAATTCCCAAGTTTCATTCTTCTCTATCTACATTAGTTCTTCCTCCATTGCCTTTACCCAATTTTCATCATTGCAGGCTTCATTCATAGTTTTTGGTTCAATTGTAGAGAGCAAACAGTAATTCACTTGTTCTTTTGCACCTCTTTTTTGTCTTGCCAGTACTCCTTTTTCTTTGTCTCCAATAATTTGATCTTCAAAGTGATTGATTCTTACATACCTGGGGGTCTTAGCAGCAATTTCTGGAGCATTTTTTTCTTCATCTTGACTATCTTCTTGTTCAACTTTGTCTCCATAAGTTATAGCAGCAGGTTCATCTGATTCATAGCCATTCTGATCTGATGTTCTTCCTTTGCCTTCATCCACCTTTACATTTGCACTCTCAACAATCTTTTTCAATCTTTTGTTGTAGCATCGGTAGGCCTTACTCTTGGTAGAGTATCCAAGGAAGATTCCTTCATCACATCTTGCATCAAATTTCCCTAGGTCTTCATCTCTTCTGATATAACATTTGCTTCCAAAGACTTTGAAGTATCTTACTGTTGCAATTCTTCCATACCATAATTCATAGGGGGTTTTTGTACCATTACCTTTCACTTGAACTTTGTTTTGAATGTAGACAGTAGTATGTATAGGTTCTTTCTAGAAAACTTCCAGCAGGCCTCCTTGTTTCATCATTGTTCTAGCAGCCTCTTGAACTGTCATGTTCTTTCTTTCCACAACTCCATTCTGCTGAGGAGTTCTAGGTGCAGACAAGTGTATTTTTATTCCTTGCTCTTCATAGAAAATGTTGAATTCATTTGATGTGAACTCACCTCCTCTATCAAACCTCAAGCATTTGATTTTCAACTCTATTTCATTTTCAACCATTGCCTTGAAGGATTTGAACTTCTCTAGGGCTTCAGATTTGTCTCTTAGAAAATTAACCCAAGTCATTCTAGAATAATCATCAATAAGCAACATGAAGTACTTGTCACCTTGTAGACTTCTTATCCTTCTAGGACCACATAGATCTGTATGAACTAGATCCAGCAAACCGACAGAAAATTACTCTTTACTCTTGAAACTTGTTCTTATCTGCTTCCCCAACTGACATTCCTTGCAAATAGTATTGGTGGGTTTCACAAGTTTTGGTAGATCTCTTACAGTCTAACCTAAACTTATCTTTACCAGATTATCAAAATTTATGTGACACAACCTTCTATGCCACAACCAACTTTCATCTGCTTGGGCTAATAAATAGTAATCATTAGTTCCTCTTAATTGGTAGATGTTACCTCTAGTCTTCTTACCAGTAGAAATCACAGTTCCAGAGATTTCTATTATCTTGCATCCATTATCTTTGAATCTCAGATCATAACCTTTGTCACACATCTGACCAACACTCAAAATATTATGCTTTAAACCCTTCATATATAGAACATTGTCAGTGTTATACTTTCCATCAAATGAAATAGATCCTTTTCCACAAATCTTACCAACTACATTGTCTCCAAACCTAACCAGTCCTCCATTATATTTTTCCAATCTCACAAACTTACTTTTATCACCGGTCATGTGATGTGAGCATCCACTATTAATAATCCATTCATCCAAGTATCTTTCTCAACCTAAATATCCAAAGCACTTTCTTCCACTAGTTTTTCTTCCTTCACATAGCTAACATGATTAATAGACACATGTTCTTCTTTAATAGCAATAAACAAGCATTCATTTGCACTAGTACTAGCATCATCATATTCATCATCAGTCACACCTTCATCATCAAAATCTCTAACATAGTAGCACTTCTTTGGAGCTCTAGGCTTGTTCTCAAATCTTTTTCTATTTCTTTCAATTCTTTCTGGACATCTATAAGCATAATGACCTACTTTACCACATGAAAAACATTTGAAAGGTAGTTTGCCTTTGTACTTACCAGAACCTCTTTGCAATCTATCAACAAAGCTAGCTTCAATTTCATCAAGCTCATCATTAGGTTCTACCTTGTACTTTTCTACTTTGGAGATCTTCTCTGAAGTACTGGCTTTGAAAGTAGTTTCTACTTTTGGCAGGGCATCACCAAACTCTCTCATTTCAAAAGCAATAATCTTACCAAGCAATTGATCCTTATTAATCTTTTTCAAAGTCATTATTTCTTCAATTGCAACTACCTTGTGAGCATAGGATTTAGGTAATGATCTAAGAATTTTCATCACAACTTTAGTTTCATCAACAGTTCTTCCCATACCTTTAATTCTTGTAACAAGTACATCAACCTTTTGCATGAAGGATGTTATTTTTTCATCTTCTCCCATCTTAAGACCTTCATATTTGGCTTTCAGTCCCTACAATTTGGTACTCTTTATAGATTCATCTCCTTCATACAGATTACTTAGCTTATCCCAGACTTCTTTAGTAGACTCATAATCCATGACCTTTATCAAATCAAAGTTAGTCAATGCACTCAATAGAGCATCTTTGGCTTTTATATTTATCTCATATTCTTTGATTTCATCTTTTGTTGTTAGACCATTCTCTGGAATGGTATAATCAGTCTGTGTCGCTTACCATACTTTATAACCAATACAAAGTAGATGGCATTTCATGCAAATCTTCCAAGTTGCATAATTCACCCCCATCAAACTACGGAGCCTCCTTCTTGTAAGACATCCTAGATCTACCTCAAGCTGTTAAGCATAACACTGAGGTACTTGGCTCTGATACCAATTGTTGATGTACACCATACAACTGAGAGGGGGGGTGAATCAATTGTCACAAAAACTTAACTTCATATGAATATCAAACCATCAACTATTCGATTAATGATAATCAGATTTAACCATGAAAGCATGAAATAATAGACTTAATCACAATTTCACATCCAACATAGTAGACACCAGATTTTTATGTGGAAAACCCTAAAAGGGAAAAACCATGGTGGGTGTTAGCCCACAGAAATATATAAGTTATATCAATACCAAAAAATAGAGGCTCATTACCTACAGTGCTCACTGCCCAAATTGCTCACTGCAAAGAACAACTCACTACCAAAGGGTGGCTCACTGCCAAGGGGTGCCTCACTACCAAAATGGTGAACTAATTAAGTAACATCTACTCCATGCCTGGGTTCAGTTCCATTGAAGCACAATATAACTTCTCTACTCTACTCTTTTACACCTTCACACTTATCTCTTCATCTTCGCTCGACACACACTTTTTCACAACTCTATTACATGCTTTTATACAATTCATCAACCTTGGAATGTACATCAAGGTCGGCATTACATTCATCAACCATTGGAACATTCTCCAAGGTCAGCATTACAATAATACAAAGAAATAGGTCTAGACCTAAATAAAATTTGCTAAGGTAAAGATGTATGCGGATCATGTTACACCTTAGCTAGGACTCAGTTCTACACGCCACGACATGCTTCCACAATCTTCAAGGCATCTCCGTAAATTATGAAGTCAACCAAGTCAACCAAGACTGGTGATAACACAGAGACTTCAAGGAAAAGACTTCATCCTTGATCCAAACTTCTCTTTGTGGACCAATTCAAAGGTAGGAACACGATCAAGAGACATCCACAAGCACATTGTAATCACCAAGAACAATTGCACAATCTCTAGCACTCTGTCAAGAAGATTCTTCAAATTGGAGCACATAACCAACACTACCAGTCACTGTCATAATGAAAAGATCACTTGTGGAGCACCAAATCATGAACCGTTGGAGTTGAAGGCACATAACATCATATCAGACTTAACTCTAGAACCGCAGATCAAAATACTTCGATGCAGAGGAATGCGGAGCATAATACTTTCTCCCTGTTACCACCAAACATACAGGAAAATTAGTTTTCACTCTGGTGAACATAACTCACTCAAATCTTCATGCTGGAGGCTCAAACTTGGAATATAACATCTTCAAACAGACTTCTAAATAACTTCCAATCAGCAGACAAGGATCTTCATCCTAAAGGAAATGCGGAGCAATCTCTTGGATTGTTCTTCTGTATGCAATACACTGTTTCCACTGCAACTCATTGTTTCTACCAGAGGAGCTAATTTTCTCAATATTCTCAACATCAAGATCACTTACATAAGCAAATACAAAGCATCTTACTCATTACAATAAAACAACAAAATAGAAGCATAGTTGACACCAATGACAACACAGATATGTTGACATTAATGACAACACCGATTAGGCACATACTTGTAACACGTCCCTCAACTAATTCTCATTCAAAAAAACATAGAACAAAGAAGAGAAGCTAAAGAACATCAGCAAAGAATCATTGATCAAAAAGGGCTCATACAACAATGCATTCAAAATGAACAGAGGCTAGATCACCTGTACATTATAAATGAGCAAGATAGTCTTCGAGCTAGGCTTAGAACAAGTGACCCTTCATGTCGTATTATGATCACAATCACAACATCCATTGAACATTTTCATCAACATCAAAACATTCATAACAATTTCTACCAAACATACACAAATACAGATCATACGATCTAAACCCAACCATGATCCATGATGTTCTACTTTCTGGTGAATAGAACAACCCCCTAGTTATACCTCCACTCAATTGGCTCTTGCCACAAGAGTGGGAGTGACTAGGTTTCCCATAGCAAGGATATGATTCATGTGTCGTATTGGAGTCTTACTCACTCATGTTGTATCTGAGTCACATTCTAAACAACATAGATTCAATAAAAATTAGATAGTATTACTTTTGAGATTAATTAATTTGGAATGACTAAGAGGGGAAAGCTTGTTTGTGTTGATTTGTTTTGATTGAGTTGAATTTGATTTGTTGAATTTTTTGATCTCATGATGCAGTTGAGGGTTTGACTTGATCTCTTGATTTTATTTTTGTGTTTTTCTAATGTTTTTAGTATTTTCTATGAATGCAATCCTATATGAATTAAAAACAGTTAGGAATTTGTAGGTCAAATAAAACCAATTCCACATAACCCAATAGGAGAATAAGATTTAGAAATGAACCATAATGTAAAGATCAATGAACAAGAAACAAGATAACACAAGATATACCCTGGGAAAACCCTTAAAAGGGAAAAACCTAGCCTCCAAAAGCATCCATGCTCATATGTATTATTCAACAATAAATCATTACAATACATTTCATGAGCCTCCATGAATACCTCTAAACCATCAAGCACCTCCAATGCATCCTCCATGTGTCAAAGCATGAATCCACACATCACCTGCCATGCTTCACAATATGCACTTACAGGAGAGAACTCAATACAATGACAACCTCTCACAAACCTCCGTTCACCAACAATGAATTATCCAGCTAACCTCAAATAATAACCTTGTGATTGCTTTTATAATTTAAGCTCACACATTACATTGAGAAAACCATGTGCCCCAAAACCATGGATAACACAAAACTATTGACCCCCATTATTTAAATAATACAAATAATATCCCAATGTTACAATACAATATAAAGTGGTCCACAAATAATTACCTAGCATGACTAACCACACCACCTAGGTGCATCAAAACTAAATAATTATTTAATTACAACATTATAAATATATCAAATTATGCAATGGTGTACAACACCATATCCCAACATTCTCCCACGTGTTGTATACATTACATAAGGGTCAATCAATGAAATACATCATCATGGGCAAACATGAAATCACATGAATCTCTGACATGCTCTCGTGCTCCATCAAGATACCTACAACAAAATCAAAGGGACACCATCTCAAGAAAGAACTCCTCTCATCCTCCAATGTGCCACCTATGGAAGAAAAGGAACATGCCAAGGTGAAGATACACCAATCCAAAGAACACAAGCATCAAATCCAAGTGATAACATAAGGCTCCAAGCTGCTGTCAAAGGTAAAAAACCCGTATGACTGGAAATAGCACCCACAACATATGCTAAAACATCCAACCATCCATACCTCATAGGTATCAACAAAATCAATAAACTCATGCCATCAACATACCCAACCTATATGCCGCAATCACAATCTCCATGTATAAAACCTGTCAATGAAGAACACATACATCCAGGAACTCCCACTGCATGGGTAATGTCAAATCTGAAAATAGATCCAAGGCATATCAAGTCTATCAATCAACACTCAAACCAAGGTGTGGCTAATCAACAAGCCAATGAAGTATCAAGAACAATCACAATTATCCACACATGCAAGATAAATCACTGCATACTCTCTCACAACATGTCATCATAACTCTCCCAAGTCTAACCATATCAACATGATTCTCCAGGAAGTAGCTCTAAGACAAAGAGAGAAAACCTATAAATCATAATGTCCTTCTACAAACACCTCAAAGTGCTAAGCTGTGTCAAGTATGATCTCTACAACCCCAAATGAAAAGCCTCAACAACACCCAACCATTCAATCTCATAAGATCAAATGAACATAAGTAGTTCATGTAACCAACATGGATGTAAGCCTCTCTAATCAAGGTAGACCAAACTCATAATCATTCCATAACTAGGAATAAGCCCAATCACATCTCCTAAACTCCTCATAATGAAAATCATAAATCAAACCATATGAACAAGGAGATAACCATGCTAACATCCCTCTGTAATGTCAGAAAATATCCCCTTGGGGGATTTTACCTCAAAAGGTTTAGTTCCTGGGTCTCTAGTGTGCATTTAGGACATCCTGCATCATAATTCAAAATCTTGATGAGAAAACGCCTAAGTGTCTTGACAAATAGGACCTCGGGAAACCACATGAGATAACCCTTGCCCAAAATAGGGGGGAGGACTTGGGCATCCACGCCCTAGTCCTGCCCTATTTTGGGGTAGTCCCAAATTTTGGGTGTCAGCTTGTGACCATTATTTGGGTCCTATGCCGACACGGTAAGTTTGAATTATGAAATCTTGGTGGGAATGTTTGTAGTTGTATATAAAAGCATGCTTAGGCATTCATTTGTAAACTAGATTACTACTAGATGGCTATTGTGAACTTTATGCATTCAAAAGGTGATTCAAGGCTTTCATTGTGTTGCAAGAGTAGATTTGTGTTCTCTATGTGTTTATGTTTGCAGATTTGAGAAATCATCTCCTCATGGCATGAAGAGATTCTTCCTCCATGATATCTTCACTACAAGGTGACATTCATTTGTGTTTGTAAGCATTTATCATTTGGTTTTTGCCTCTGCCTCCCAAGGGCACACACTTTCTATCTAACAATGGTGTTCGAAAGACTTGAATGTCTCTCCAACGCTTGACTGAGGCAAGCCTCTAAACACCATAATCCCCTCCCAAAGTTTTCATCATTACAGGTTAGAGTTGCAGACAAAGTGAAGTTGTAGGAGGGTACAATAGAGTGTCAGATTGTAGATCAGAGAAAGAAACAACTCCCTGGACTAGGGCGCCCGCTCATTAGTCCTCAAAGTTTTGTGATGGGAAAACCTTCGATACAGTAGGAACAAGTTGCAAATCTTGTTGTAGATCCTGACAAAAAGTAGGGTACTAGACTTGGGTGCCTGCTCTTTAGTCCCCAAATTTTTTGCCTCCGAACCCCGAAAACAGGTGCACAGTTATTTGTTATTTTACATCTTTTTGCAGAAGCATTTTCTGTAATTCATCTGTTTATTGTTGTATTTACACAATTAGAGTTTTAAGGCATAATTGAGCATAAGAGAACATAATTGGTAATCAAATCATAAAAATCCAAGTTTCTCTACATCTCAATAGTGACCTAGGGTATGATAGTACATTGCAACTCGACCCTAGGTCCTTGAATGAAAGGGTGAAAGGAGGATACACACACAAATCAAACCAAACTCAACTATCCAAATTTTACCCTTTATATTTTGGTGAACCCATGTTATTGGACTTGTTTGCATGTTGCTGAGTGTTTTGCTTCAAATTTGCATTGATTTCATTCATTCATAGTATCATTCATCTTATTGCATTAGAAAATTACAAAAAAAAAAAAAATTAAAATTTTTAAAAAATTAGAAACCCTAGTTTGCATAGTTTTCTATTTTGCATCATTTAATTTGAATTTCATAAAATTTCTAATTTTTGCATTAGATCTGATTTTAAATTACATAAAATTACAAAAAATTATTAATTTGCATTGCATTTTCATCATAAAATTGCTAGGGTTTTGTTGAAAATTATGAATTTTGCATATAACCTAGTAATTCCAAACTCTAGGGTTTGTAGGTAAAATCTTGTTTCAGATTTTTTTTCTACTAATTTTAATAGACTCATTCAAATTTGCATATGTCTATAGTCTTGCAATTTAGAATAAATTTGTATTTAGATTTTAAAAATTTGCAATTTTACATAGAAAAAGTCAACAAAAACTAGCATTTTCATTGATTTTTTATTAGATTTGCACTTGCATTTTGCATGTTAGGGTTTGGAAATCATTTTCAGATCTGAGTGTATTTCATTTTCATCATAAATCAGATTTCAAAACATTCATATAGCATTTTGTGTCAAGATCTCAAACCTAGGGCTTCTAAAACATCAATTTTCACTAGATTTGGCCTTATCGACTCTCTAAATTTGCACCATAGGTGTGTTGTGAAGTATATTTTTGCACTAATTGGTTTTTATCAGGGTAATTATTTACTTCCCCTCCTAAAAATATTCACAACACCTTTTTATCGGGCTCTTGTATTGAAAATTTGGTGAAAAACCACACATTTTTGCTATTTTTGCCCTAGGGTTTGGCCTAGTTGCATTCCAAGTGTGTTGTAACAAATTTTATGGATTGAGGTGACTGATATCATCAATATTATTTTCTGCACCTCCTAAAATTCTTTACAAAACCCCTTTTGCTAGGTCTTGGAATTGAAAAACTGTGAAAAATTGCCTATTTTTGCTATATTTTCACTAGGGGTTGACCTTGAGTGACACTAAAAGCGTGTTGTGATGGATATTTTGGCATTAAGAGGCTATTATGATGAAGGGGTAAATCATAAAACACACAAAAACAAAAATAGAATCTTTCTTTATTGATCTGAGCAACGCATTACATTACAGATGCTCAATTACAATCCGAGGAATCAATCCTCCACAAGCTACAACACACTACAGCTACACCTCACCAGGCTCTGGAATCTCCTGCCTTATGTAACCCCCAAATCAGCTAGGGTTTCTATTTTCTCACCTATTCTTGACTCCACACTTGCCCCCTTAACTCTACTGCTACCCAAGGTTCCCAAAATAGTCATAAATAACACTTTTTGGCAGCCTCCAGCTAAATTTTGAAATTTGCAATTCCCTCCAAAAGTAGGTCAACTTCCAGGAAGCATAACTTTTGATCCAAGTGTCTGATTGATGAACTGTTTTAAGAACTAGAAAGATCGTAATGTGAACTATCATGCCAAAAATTGTAAACAAATTTCTGTCAACTTTTCAGGATGTTATGGGATGTTTTAGTGCCTCATATCTCGTTTCAGAAATTTTTAGGGGCTTTTCAGATAACAAAAACTTTAATATCTTTCAGCTCGCAAATGATCTTTGGCTGATTCCTTTGCCAAAGGTCTTATATTTCCGTTATGTAACTTTTTGTAAGTTTTTGCTTCAATCTGTACCCAAATGCAAACTTTCCTAAAATAGCAGGTACACTTTCCAAAACAGGGAGGTTGCTATTTTTAGCAGTTTTGGAAAAACTGAAAGTTCTACATCATTATTTTAGATATTATGGAACCTAAAACACTAATTATGGAAAGAAATGAAAACAACTACAATGATTTTGAATTATCTTCTTTTTGGGTGATGCAAGATTGCCCTTACACCACTAGATGCTCCTGCATCAGACACCTAGGGTAATTTGAGAAGTGACCCTGTCACGTCTCAGATGTTTGTGTGAGGAAAACCCAAATGGTCAACCTCTGCCCTAGACAACCAAGAAGAATCTTCCACAAGCCTTCCTTTCCATTTTACCATATATTCTTCATATTGCTTGTTCTGAATACTTCTTCCCACATGGCTATTCAAGATCTCTTCTATCTCCTCCATTGAAGTAGATGCTGGAATACTCCACTCTGCTTTTGTTGGTCCATCCTCTATTCCATCTTCATGATATTCTGATAAATCAGCAATGTTGAAAACAAGGGAAATGTTGATCTCACTCGGTAGCTCTACCTCATATGCATTTCCTGAATCATGATTCTTCAAGATTCTGCATGGTCCAAATTTCTTCATTTTCAACTTATAGTATGTTCCAATTGGGAACCTTTCTTTTCTCAAGTGAACCATGACTTCATCTCCTACCTGGAACTCCTTATACCTCCTCTTCTAATCTATCTTAGCCTTGTACTAAATATTCATCTTATTAATGTGCTTTCTCACCTCTTCATGCAAATTTTTCAGATGTTCTACAAAGTCTTCAGCTTCAGCACTTGTCTTTTCTCCTTTGTCCAGCTTCCTTAACTTAGAAGCATTTCTTGGGCTATTGCCATATAGAATCTGGAATGGTGATTTACTAGTACTCCTATTGAGAGAATTGTTGTAAGCAAATTCTGCCTGTGGTAAAATCAAATCCCATCCCTTGGGCTTATCTCCTATTAAGCATCATAGCAGGTTACCCAAACTCCTATTCACCACTTCCGTCTATCCATCAGTCTGTGGATGGTGTGTAGAACTGAACTTCAAATCTGTCTTCAACTTCTTCCATAATGTCCTCCAGAAATAACCTATAAACTTGGTATCTCGATCTGAAACAATGTTCTTTGGTAGACCGTGTAATCTCACCACCTCCCTAAAAAATAACTTTGCAATATGAACCGCATCATTAGTCTTCTTACAAGGAATAAAATGTGCCATCTTCAAGAATCTGTCCACCACCACAAAAATGGAATCATGTTCTCTCTGTGTCTTTGGTAAACCAAGAACAAAATCCATATTGATATTATCCCATGGCTTCTCTGGTACAGGTAGTGGCTAATATAGACCTGTATTCTGACTTGTTCCTTTCACCATCTGACATACTCTACAACTTTGCACAAATTTTCTCACATCCTGCTACAACTGTGGCCAATAATAATTTTCAGCAACAATAGCAATGGTCTTATCTCGACCAAAGTGTCCAGCTAATCCCCCACTATGCTTCTCCTTTATCAGGTTTTTTCTCATGGAACTCCTTGAAATGCACAACTGGCTTCCTCTAAACAACATGCCATCTTGGATAATGAAATCCAACCATTTTGTCTTGTCCAGAGTAACAGGTTCCAGACAAGCTTTCTAAGCCTCTACAAAATCTAGATCTTCTGGATACAAACTTTTGAGCTCATTGAACCCAACAACCTCTATCTTCATTTCTGTCAACAAATTTTGCCTTCTGCTCAAGGCATCTGCAACTCTGTTGGAATTCCCACTTATGTGCTTCAATACAAAAGTATAGCTCTGCAAAAACTCAACCCATTTTAAATGCCTCTGGTTCAACTTTCCTTGACTATTAAGATACTGTAAGGCCTGATGATCAGTATATAAAACAAACTCTTTTGGCAACAAATAATGTCTCCATTTCTTCAAAGCCTAAACTATTGCATAAAATTCCTTATCATAAATAGAATACTTTTTCTTGGCATCATTAAGATTCTCACTAAAATAGGCAATGGGCTTACCTTCTTGGCTCAAAACAGCTCCTATATCACTACCACTAGCATCACAATCTACCTGAAATACCTTATTGAAATCTGGAAGTGCCAAAATAGTTGTTCTACGACTTTCTGCTTCAATGCATCAAAACTGTTGTCTGCTTCTTTAGTTCATCTAAACTCTTTTCTATCCCCTCTCATTGTCTCAGTTAGGGGTGCACAAATGCTACTAAAATTCCTGATAAACTTTCAGTAAAAACTTGCCAAACCGTGAAAAGATCATACCTCCATTGCACTCCTTGGCATAGGCCATTCAATGATAGCCCTTACTTTTTCTGGGTCCATCTTAAGACCTTCCTCTGAGACAACAAATCCTAGGTATACCAACTCCTTTGCAAAACTACATTTCTTCAAATTAATCAACAACTTCTCCTCCCTCAGCTTCTCTAGAACTCTTCTAATATGCATCAGATGCTCATCCCAAGTCTTACTAAAAATCAAAATATCATCCAAATAAACAATAACAAAACTTCCCAAAAATTCTTTCAGTACCTCATTCATGAGCTGCATGAATGTGCTCGGTGCATTGGTTAGCCCAAATGGCATGACTAACCACTCATACAAACCTTCTTTAGTTTTGAAGGCTATCTTCCACTCCTCTCCTTCTCTTATACGGATCTGGTGATACCCACTCTTCAGGTCAATCTTCGTGAAGTACTTGGCTCCACTCAAACAGTCCATTATGTCATCCATTCTTGGCACTAGAAATTTATACTTGATTGTGATCTTATTGATGGCTCGAGAATCTGTACACATTCTCCACTCTCCATCTTTCTTTGGTGCTAGTACTGCAGGTACCACACATGGACTTAGGCTCTCTCTTATCAATCCTTTCCTCAACAACTCCTGAACTTATCTGTTCAACTCTTCACTCTCTGTTGGAGTCATTCTATGGGCTACCTTATTTGGAAAACTAACTCCTGGTATCAAATCCATTTGATGACTTATCTTCCTCACTGGTGGTAAACCTTCTGGTACATTATTAGAGATAATGTCTTGAAATTCTTCCAACATATTTGAAACTTTTGCCGGTACATCTTCACATTTCTCTTGACTAATCTTAGGAATCAATGCAAAACAATGACACTCATGCTTCATACCTTCCAAAAATTTTCTACAATATACCAAGCAAATTCTTACAATACTACATACCTTTTCTTCCACCTCCTTCAAGGGCTTCAACTTATGATGAACTCCATCCTTTGTTAAGGAATATGTGTTTGCATGGCCATCATGGATAGTACTCCTATCATACTGCCATGGCCTCCCTAATAACATATGACATGCATCCATCAGTATGATGTCACACAGCACCTCATCATGGTAGTCACCAATCTTGAACTTCACTAAACACTGCTCCTTGACCAAATCTCTATGGTCCTTTTGCAACCATGCAATCTGGTATGGATGTAGATGCTTTCTTCTTGTCAACTTCAACTTGTCAACTATCTCCTCTGAAACAAGATTATCAATACTTCCACTGTCAATAATAATATCACAACACTTACCTTCACATTTGCACCTTGTGTGGAATAAACTCTTTCTCTGATTGGGTTCTTTCTCCTCATCCAACAAAGTTCTTCTAACAACTAGGGTTTCTCCCCTTTCAGTATCTTCAAAATGCTCAGACTGTGCATCTTCATCTTCATGTGCAACTCATGCATTATCTTCAGGTCTTCTATTTTCCCTTCCCTGATGTTGTGGACACTCGTATGCTTGATGTCCTTCATCTCCACATTGGAAACAGGTTCCTCTAAAACCTCCTCTTCTAGGTCCTTCCCCAGGTCTACCTCTTCCTCTTCCTCTTTGCTCACCATTGTTCTGGTCATGAGGGCGGTGGGTATTATCTCCTTTCTGATTTTGACTGGTGCCAACTTCTTCACTTTTCTTGGAATCTTCATTTTGGCCTCCATAGGGTCTTCCACCAGTCCTTCCACCTTGACCTCTTCCCCTTTGCTTGCTATCAAATCTTTTATTTAGCTTTTCTTCCACCTTAAGGGAAAACTGGTATGCATCTTCTATGGTGGTCATTCTGACCAGGCTCAACTCCTCTTGAATACTCAGCCTCAACCCATTAATGTAATGGGCTACCTTCTCCTTGTTGGGCTCTACATGGCCTGTCCTGATAGTAATCTTATAAAACTCTTCTGTATGCTCCTTGACAAACTTATTACCTTGCTTTAGTCCTTACAGCTTCTTTAACAACTCCATCTCATAGTCCACAAGAATGAACTGCTTCTTTAGTTTCTCCACCATCTGATCCCATCTGGTGATCTTTCGTTTTCCTCTTCTGTTCCTCTCTAATTGGACCTCCTTCCACCAAATACTAGCGTGGCCCTTCAACTTTATTTTTGCAAACTTGACCCAATCTGGGTCCTCCACATCTTCATACTCAAAATACTCCTCCATGTCATTGATCCAATCAATAAGTTGTTCCAGATCAAATCTCTAGAATATGTAGAAACTTCGATCCTGGGCCTCTTTCTGATCTTCAAAATGGCCCTCAACAACCTAACTTCTATAGGATCTCCTTCAACTTCTTCTTCTTCCTCATATAGCTCTTCTTCAGCTTCATCTTCGCTTTCTTCTCTTATTCTCGGATCAAACCCTCTTTGTAGCTCCTCTTGCAATGCATCGATTTGCCTTTGCAGGGCTCTAAAACCCTCTTCCATCAAAGAATTCCTCCCAATGCAATTTCTTAATGGAGGCATCTTGATCTCTATAGCAAACCCACAACCTCAGGTCCTGGTGCAAATTGCCTCACGGTCCGTGATCTGTCTACACACTCAGGAACCCTTGCTCTAATACCACTTGATGAAGGGGGTAAATCATAAAACACACAACAACAGAAATAAAATATAGAAAATAGAATATTCCTTTATTGATCTGGGCAACTAATTACATTACAGAAGCTCAATTACAATCCGAGGAATCAATCCTCCACATGCTACAACACACTACAACTACACCTCACTAGGCTCTAGAATCTCCTACCTTCTGTAACCCCCAAATCAGCTAGGGTTTCTATTTTCTCACCTATTCTTGACTCCACATTTGCCCCCTTAACTCTACTACTACCCAAGGTTCCCAAAATAGTCATAAATAGCACTTTTGGCAGCCTCCAGCTAAATTTTAAAATTTGCAACTCCCTCCAAAAGTAGGTCAACTTCCGGGAAGCATATCTTTTGATCCGGGTGTCCGATTGACGAACTGTTTTAAGCGCAGGAAAGCTTGTGTTGTGAACTATCATACAGGAAATTTGTAAATGGATTTCTGTCAACTTTTCAACATGTTATAGGATGTTTTAGTGCCTCATATCTCGTTTTAGAAATTTTTAGGGGCTTTTCAGAAAATAAAAACTTTAATATCTTTCAGTTCACAAATGATCTTTGCTTGATTCCTTCACCAAAGGTCTTATATTTCCATTATGTAGCTTTCTGTAATTTTTTGCTTCAATCCGTGCCCAAATACAAACTTTCCTAAAATAGCAGGTACACTTTCCAAAACAGGCAAGTTGCTATTTTTAGCAGTTTTGGAAAAACTGAAAGTTCTACATCATTATTCTGGATATTATGGAACCAAAAACACTAATTATGGAAAGAAATGAAAACAACTAAAATGATTTTGAATTTTCTTCTTTTTGGGGGATGCAAGATTGCCCTTACACCACTGGATGCTCCTGTATCATATTATTACTAATATAATTTGCTTTCCATCATCATTTTCCTCACAACACTCTTTTTCATACTCTTTTGCATTGTGATTTGGTGAAAAATCACATATTTTAGCATATTTTCACTATATTTTGACTTGTCATCATCTTAGATTTGCATCAAGAGTGTGTTGTAAAGGATCTTACTGCTGTATTGGACTGATATCAGACATATAATTTTCTTCCCCTGATCAATTTTCCTTACAACAGCTTTGCTTTCACTTATTTACATTGAAAAAGTACAAAAAATCAAGCATTTAAGGTCACTTTCGCACATAGTTTTACACTTGTCCTTTGCATACTTTTGGAAAACTATTAAAATCTAACTTTTCATTGATTTGAGCATATACACATAGCCTCTAATCACAATAACAACAATAGGTTCCCTCCTAAACCTTACATGAAGAGAAAGGTCCTCGAACCTGAAATTGTGTTTACACCTCATGATAGAACAATCAGAGATATTGACGGACCTCTTTACATCAGTGTGAAAATAATGGGAAACCCCATGGATGGAACCCTTGTTGATCCTAATTGCATGACTAATGTCACCACGGAATAGCTCCTCTTTGAACATAATTTAATGCAACAATCTTATGACCCTTTGGATAAAATGATCAAAACACATAAGGGAGCCTTTGTAAATCCTTTGAGTAAGATATCATTGTTACTAACTTTATTTGAGAAACATGTCGAACAATGGTTTGATGTTGTCCCTGATTTTGACCTATTTCAAATAAAACTTGGATATCCTTGGTTAAAGGCTATGAAAGTTGTCCCTTCAACAATTTATAAATGTGTAAAATATCCTTTGAATGGACAAGTGCATGTTATTCATCAAAATACATACAAACCTTTAATTACACAACAACACTTTACACTGGATTACTTTTGGGACAAATTCAAAGAGAAACTTGAACCACGAACAGACTTTAACTTCTTGAGCCATAGAAATTACAAAGCAAAACTATTACATCCAATGACTAGTCCTTCTAGACAAGAAATAACAAAAGACAAGCAACCTGCATTTGAAGAGAACCATAGACCGAAAGGACAAGGTCCCTATGTTGAGGTTCCTCCCCTGTCATCCTTACAAGGATTGGGAGGTAATAGTCAACAACAAAATATGCCACCTAGACAAATGAGATTTGATCCCGATGCTTCCTCTTCTAAAACACAAAAATATATGAAAGCGAAAAGCCCTATCTCATAAGAGATAAGTGATAGAACAAAAATAAATAGAAAAGCAAGAGACAGAAGGAAAAGAAGACAAGAATATACCATAAACCTTGCATCTCAACAAGAAAACATTGATCCAAACATTGCAACAAATAGAGATGATCCTAACAATGAACAATCTTGGGCTATGGTACCTTATGTCCCACTTTCCTCTAAAATCTAGGAGTGGGAGGATGACGATGATTTACTTGATGATGAGACTTAGCACGAAGACCCTACCAGGTAAGTATCTCTAACCCTTTATTTCTCTCATGATGTGCTTCCCCCATGATGTGTTATGTGCTGTTTAGGCCTCCTAGGATGACCCTTGATTCTCTTGTAAGGTCTAGGATACCAGGAGACCGCCTCTGTTGTGACCTTTTATTTGTACCATCATTCTTGTATATTGCCTCTCTCTCTGATTTTATTATTGTGTGTTGTGTCATATGGACATAGCATTGCAGTTGGTGAACTGGGGGTACCCTCCTACGTGACTGTCCCTAAGACACTTGTTTCTTCTCTCTTATTTATTGTTTCCCTTCCTCTAGTGTCTCCATCTAGCGGGCGGATGATGAAAAACATTTATATTGATGTGGACCTAGCTCCCTTCTACAGTGGAAGCACTCATGATTTCTGCGCAATGAATTTGATGATGTTTTATCTCATTTACAAACCTTAACAATACTGATGCTCTGCGCACTTTGTTTATCTTTGAATCTAGCCTTGGTGGTACTCAATTCGGAGATCTTCATGATATAGCCCCACAGTTATCCTCAAACTCCAAATTCATAGTATAACCTTGGCTCTTTGTGTGGTTAATCATATGCGTTGATGTTGTTGTTTATCATGATTATGGACACTAACATGTTTCTTGCAAGAATGTGTTTGTGGGAACATTTAGAAATTGTAAAGTACATGTCACCTCTGGGGGGCATGGGCTTTGCAAAAGTCTATGTTCCCTTGTGTGTTTTCTTCCTGTCTTAACGTGCTTGATATTGATGCATGATATCAACCACCTTAAGGTGGGGGCATATATAAGGTAAGCTGTCTATTCTAAATGCTAGTAAAGTGTGTATGAACAATCTTGAAATCTGTTTTGTGTATCTCCTTTTCACTATAAGGCATCTCCGTGATGTGGGTGGGGTTGTATACTTTTGAGCTCATACCTCCTTTTCACCGTAAGGCATCTTCGTGATGCGGGTGGGGTTGTATGCCATGCTTCCTTTTCACTGTAAGGCGTCTCCGTGATGTGGGTGGGGTTGCATTTTCAAAAGTCCTCTGTGGAGGCGGGGAGTGGTTCTGTGACTAACTCAACTCTTAAGCGTGTCTGCAGCGATTGTTGTGGCGAAGCCCAATCGTTGGTGTGTGCCTGTAATATGCCTAAGATGGTGCTAAACCTAGAAATAGGGACACTCCATCGCTTGTCTGCCATGTTTTCTCCATGTCTTCAAAGTGTGTGTGTTTGGCGTGCTTGCTTTTTTTGGCATGTTTGTTGCCCCATATGCAGTCTAAAGACCCATGCGACGAGTGCATCTTGCATTTTGGGAGGTTTCGTGTGTCTTGTGTGTGTGTTGCCCCATATACGTAGTACATCTTGCATTATGGGAGGTTTGTTTACTTTCCTGTAATTGCATTTGCATTTCATATATATGAGAAAAAGAAAAGAAAAGAATCCATCTCTGTCTTCCATGCATTAATGTGTCTTCTATGCATTTACTATATTCTCAGTGTTTTGCATGACTGTAACTATCTTCTCCATGTTTTGTGTGCCTATCATTGTCTTCAATGTGCTTGGCATGTCTTCTCCATGCTTGGCATGTTTGCTATGCTTGTTGACCATACTTTAATGCATGTATTGGCCTTGCGTTTATACATACATTAAAGTGGGAGCTAAATGTAATGTCAGAAAATATCCCCTTGGGGGATTTTCCCTCAAAAGGTTTAGCTCTTGGGTCTCTAGTGTGCATTTAGGACATCTTACATCATAATTCAACATCTCGATGAGAAAACCCCTAAGTGTCTTGACAAATAGGACTTTGAGGGACCACATGAGATAACCCCTGCCTAAAATAGGGGGGAGGACTTGGGCACCCATGCCCTAGTCCTGCCCTATTTCGGGGCAGTCCCAATTTTTGGGTGTTGGTTTGTGACCATTATTTAGGTCCTATGCCAACACGGTAAGTTTGAATTACGAAATCTTGGTGGGAATGTTTGTAGTTGCATATAAAAGTATGCTTAGGCATTCATTTGTAAACTAGATTACTACTAGATGGCCATTGTGAACAATATGCATTCAAAAGGTGATTCAAGGCTTTCATTGTGTTGCAAGAGTAGATTTGTGTTGTTTATGTGTTTGTGTTTGCAGATTTGAGCAATCATCTCCCCATGGCATGAAGAGCTTCTTCCTCCATGAGATCTTCACTAAAAGGTGACATTCATTTGTGTTTGTAAGCATTTATCGTTTGGTTTTTGCCTCTGCCTCCCAAGGGCACACACTCTCTATCTAACAACGGTGTTTAGAAGACTTGAATGTCTCTCCAGCGCTTGACTGAGGCAAGCCTCTAAACACCACAACCCCCTCCCAAAGTTTTCATGATTACAGGTTGGAGTTGCAGACAAAGTGAAGTTGCAGGAGGGTACAACAGAGTGTCAAAATTGTAGATCAGATAAAGAAACAACTCTCTGGACTAGGGCACCCACTCATTAGTCCTCAAAGTTTCATGATGGGAAAACCTTCAGTACAATAGGAACAGGTTGTAGATCTTGTTTGCATGTCTCGACTAAAAGCAGGGTACTGGACTTGGGCACCCGCTCTTTAGTCCCTAACTTTTTCGCCTCTAAACCCTGAAAATAGGTGCACAGTTATTTGTTATTTTACATCTTTCTACAAAAGTATTTTCTGTAATTCATCTGTTTACTGCCGTATTTACACAGTTAGGGTTTTAAGGCATAATTGAGCATAAGAGAACATAATTAGCAATCAAATCATAAAAATCCAAGTTTCCCTACATCTCAATAGTGACCTAGGGTATGATAGCACATTGGAACTCGACTCTAGGTCCTTGAATGTAAGGGTGAAAGGAGGATATACACACAAAACTACCAAAAACTCAACTATCCAAATTTTACCCTTTACACCCTCAAATGAACCCTCCAGAACCAATAACTGTAGCTCAAGATCTATATCTATGAGAAGAAAAAGCATAAAGTAAAGTGCATCTAAAAGGATGGACAATACCTCATAGATGATAAATTGTCAAGTAGACTAAGAGTGGGGAATGAGAATGCTTCTCTAGGATACACCAAGCCACAATGACTCTCTCCAAGAACAATCTCCTCTAGGTCCATAGTGAACTCATGTCCATATCCAGGTGTAAGGCTCCTTGGTCTAACTGTTGAAACCTCCAATGAGTAATCGTCTCAACAAGTTTCTCTAATCACAAGAGAACTCCAGCCTCACCTAAGTCTCCAAGTATCCATGAGAACCTCCATGATCAATCCATGTTGAAGCTCCAAATGCAACACTGCACTATCATGAAGCTCTAAATCAAATGACCAAAGTACTCAATACCAAGAGAATCAACAAGATCACTATCAATGCTCCTACTGCACAACTGCATAAACAAGAAGCTCATCATTACATCATGACTTAACCATCTCCTCCAAGGAGATCACATGCAACAATGCATACATCCTATCTTAATAGAACTTCTATCATGCCAAAACTCTAATCTAGAATCAAGAGCCCATCAAGACACAATATCAACATCTCTAAATAAAGGATCAACATGTCAAAGTGACAAATCATAAACCGACACCTCAACCAAAGACTCAAATAAGACCTGTATGGTAAACCAAAATGTCAACATCTCCAATCACATGAAGATAACCATCTACTAACAATGAAACTTGGGATGCCAAAGCACTCTCACTAAGACAAGAATCATAATCCAAGAGCCTCTCCAAGACACCCACAACCACTGCAGAAGATCATCCATCACAACTGATGAATCCACATCATTGCCAAAGCTCCCACTAAACCGTGATACCGAGCTATCCATGAAAACAAAGTAAACATCTCCTAAATGAAGATTATCCATGGCCCCAAACCAATCAAGGAATCTCACTATAACATCAACAACTCCCAAAAGGTAGAGTGAACCAAAATCTCCAAACAAGAAGATAAAATCATCATTGTCCAAAGCTCACATAAAATCATGTATCCAAGCTATCCATGACATCGTGATAAACATGCTACAAGTCCCAACAACTGACTATCCAGGCACACTAATCATCTATCTTCTCATCCCAATGCAACATACCAATGTACAAATGACCACATACAAGGCCAACTAACAAAGTCTGCATAAACACTAAATTAATCTCGTGGATAAAGACAGTCCACGTCTTAGTCATCTCACTGTATCCAAGGGGTAGCTAATCCACAAAACTACATAACTAGTAGATCCAAAATAAATGTAACATGCAAACTAATCATCACACTAGTAATATGCAAACTGAGATATCAAAGAAGACAACCTGTAGACTTCAAGACTCAAACACCAAATAAACACTAGGTTTGATTTGCCAAACAAGTCCACAACAAGTAACCATAGTCAAGGAACTAATCAAGCATACAGGAGATAAGAACAATCCCCTAAAACAACACCACAACACCACCTATAATCATGAATCAAACATCATATCCCATAGCTGTCAATCGCATACATGATCATGTTGTGCCAACAAAAGTGTACTTGCATATCCATGATACCATAATCATTGTCATCATTGTACCTTGTTAGGGTTAGCTAACAGAAGATACTAATTAAATGCAAATAAAGATTAAACAGAGGAATGGAAATATACTAAAATAATAATTGTGAGAGATAATTTTTAACGTGGTTCACCCAAACTCGAGCTACATCCACCAATAAAGAGTCCAATATTATTATCCAGTAAATCAAACCAATTACAACCAGCAATCCTTGCAACTCAATACCGCTGCAAAATGCTACAACTACATTAATAGAAACCCTAACCCTTAGCTACTTTTATCAAGCCTTATGTCGGTTACAAAAATAGGGTTTTTTATGTTATCCAATAGAAAAATAACTCCTGACACCTTAATAAAATAATAACAATTGTGTGAGGTTTCGGGGGCACTACCCCTCAACCCCACCCTATATCGCAATAGGGAGCACACCAAGGGTGCTGCCCCTTGACCCCATTAAATAATTTGAGGGGAAACCATGCTGATAAAAGTGGGGTAAATTTAACCTCCGAGTCTAATTAGGCTCCATATAACAACAATCTCCCACTTGGAGACTAATCATAACACCACTGACCCTGTAATTCCCACTGGAAATAAGCACCCTGGACTCTGCTATTCTGATTTTATTGTTTTCAGTCTTGAAGACCAACTGAAGCTGAAGAGGAGCTCAACTTCTCCCTTGTCACTGCCTTCATAAACATATCCGCTGGATTTTCATCTATATGTATTTTTTCCAGCCGCAACTGTCCATCATCCAACACTGACTGAATGAAGTGATACCTCAACTGTATGTGTTTGGTCTTTGAACGCAAGGAAAAATTCTTTGCAAGATGTATGGCACTCTGGCTATCCATAAACAAATAACTATTAGCCTATTGTTTGCCCAATTCTTTCATGAAAGATTGCAGCCATATCATCTCCTTGCTTGCCTCTGTTGTAGCTACATATTATGCCTTCGTGGTGGATAAAGCAACCACCTTTTGCAACCTGGAGATCCAACTCACCGCTCTCCCACCTACAGTAAATAATAACTATAGTACTCTGCCTAGTATCAATATCCCCTGCCAAATCTAAGTCTACATAACCTACTTACGACTCCTACAACATGTGCAATATCTGGTCTCATGCATACCATGGTGTACATTAAACTTCCTACAGCTGAAGCATATGGTACCTTGGACATTTTTTCTTCCTCCTCTTATGTCTTAGGACACATCTCCTCAGTCAATTTCAAATGACTAGGCAAAGGTGTGCTAATAACTTTTGCATTGTCCATATGGAATCTCTGCAACACCTTTTCAACATAATCAGCCTAAGATAGAGTCAATTTTATGTTCTTCCTATCTCTGCAAATTTTCATACTAAGGATTTGTTTTGCTGCCCCCAAATCCTTCATAACAAATGATTGTGCTAACTGTTGTTTTAACTCTCTTATGTGATCCATGTTAAACCCTGCTACAAACATGTCATCAACATATAAACATAAAATAATGTAGCTTTCATTATCCAACCTCTTAAAATAAACACAATGGTCAGAATTACACCGATTGTAGCCTTGATCAGCCATAAAACTATCAAATTTCAAATACCATTGCCGATGTGCTTGTTTCAAGCCATATAAACTCTTCTTCAATCTGCACATCAGTTTCTCCTTACCTTTGACCTCAAATCCCTATGGTTGTTCCATATAGATCTCCTCCTCCAAATCACCATGGAGAAAGGCAGTTTTCACATCTAGTTGTTCCAAATGCAAATCTTCAGCAGCCACAATACTCAAAACAGTATGAATAGAAGTCATCTTGACAACCAGAGAAAATATCTTATCAAAATCAATACCTTTTTTTTGTGCAAATCCTTTTATAACTAACCTGGGTTTAAATCTTTTCTTACCTCCATCTTCCTCTTTCAACCGATAAACCCATTTGTTTGGTAAAGCCTTTTTACCTGTAGGCAACTTACATAATTTTCAAGTCTAATTTTTCAGCAAGGAGTCCATTTATTCTTTCATTGCAAGCTCCCACTGAACCTTTGTATTCACCTGCATAGCTTCATCATACCCTTCTGGTTCACCAACATCTGTTAACAAAATAGAATACAAAGAGGGAGAAAACCTGTCGGGAGGTCTACTTGTCCTTGTTGACAGTCTAACATTCATTAGAGTTTGTGGTATATCTTGTTGTTGTTGCGGAGCATAAGGAACCATTGGAACATCGCTATCTAAAGTATCATCTACCCACACACAATCCTTTCCTTTCTTCTCATGTTGTTGCAACTGATCTTTGTAAAACACCGTCTCATTGAATACAACATCCCTGCTTCTCATAATTTTTAGATTTTCAATATCCCAAAGCCTATAACCAAATTCATCAATGCCATATCCAACGAAGATACATTTTTTTATTTTGCATCTAGCTTGGTTCTATTTTTAGAATCTACATGTGCAAATGCTTCACATCTGAAGGTTTTGAGAAAAGAATAACTCACCTTCTTACCTATCCATGCTTCCTCTAGAATACCACAGCCTAAAGGAACTGAAGGACCTCTATTAATTAAATATACAATGGTATTGACAGCCTCTACCCACATGTTTAAAGGTAGCCCAACATGCAATCTCATGCTTCTTGCACGCTCTATTATTGTCCTATTCATGTGTTCAGCCACTCCATTTTCCTGTGGAGTCCCTGGAACCATTTTTTGCCTATGAATTCCATTAGAGGAACAATAATCCTCAAATTATTTGCTGCAATACTCACCACCATTATCAGATCTAAGATATTTCAATCTTTTACCCGTCTCATTCTCAACCAAGCTTCTCCATTTCTTAAATGTTTCAAATACATCATATTTCTGCCTAAGGAAATAAATCCAAACATTTCTAGTTGTATCATCTATGAATATTATATTATACTGAGAGCCACCAAGAGAATATACTTGAGCTAGTCCCCATACATATGTATGCACAAGGTCCAACTTTTAATCTTTCTTTTGCTTCCCATCCTTATGAAAACTATCTCTCTTTTGTTTGCCATACACACAACTTTCACAGAAATCCATATTAATACATTTCAGACCAGGTAAAACTTTCTTAGAATGAAGTACCTTCATACCTTTTTCACTCATATGCTCAAGTCTTTTATGCCACAGTGTTGTCTCCAGACCTGCAACAACTGTTTTAGTCTCTTCCCGCAAACCTGCAACAACTATTCCTGAACCTATTTGGTTTTTCTCTGCAACAACTAAAGCAGAAGGAACAATATGACTTGTACAAAGATATAAGGTGCCTACTTTCACACATTTTGGTACTATTAAGGCACCTCTTGTAACCTTCCAATTTTAATCAGTAAATATAACAATGCAACCTTCATCTGCTAGCTGCCCTGCTGAAATTAAATTCCTACTCAGCCTTGGAATGTGCCTTACCTCTTGTAGTAGCCAATGATTCTCATTTTGTAACTTAATCTTGATTCTTCCCTTTCCAACAATCTGACAGGGTTCATTATCTCCCAAATAAACCAGCCCAAAATCTCCTTGGACATAATAAAAAAAATAACTTCTATGGGGCATAGCACGAAATGAGGCCCCTGAATCTAAAACCCATGAATCATCAGCATTATCTAGGGAAAGAATCAAAGCATCATCTTCAGATTTATTACTTACCACATTTGCCTCTGTATTTCCTTCTTGTTTGTCTCCTTCTTTATTCTTCTGAGACCAACAATCTTTCTTCAGATGACCTAGTTTCCCATAGTACCAGCAATCCTTCTGTCCTCTGGATTGGAACCTCTTGTCCTTTGATTTTCCTTGTGACTTCCCATGACCTCCAGAACCTTTTCCTCTCTCCTTTGATCTACACCTACTTTCTGCATTCAAAACACTACCTGATGTAGACCCTCTTGAGCTTTTCCATTGCATTTCCTCGCTAAGGATAACACCAACATCATCAAATTTCAAAGTGTTTGAACTAGAGATAGAGTTACTTACAGCTATTACCAAGCTATTCCAACATTCTGGAAAAGAACATAAAACCAAGAGAGCCCTCACCTCTTCATCAAATTTCACTTTTATAGAAGTTAACTGACTAGTAATTGTATTAAACTCATTTAAATAATCTGTCACAGATCCACCTTCAATCATTTTCAGATTAAACAAACGCTTCATGAGAAATACCTTATTTGAGGCTGAGGGTTTTTCATACAATTTAGCCAAAGCTTTCATCAATTCACTTGTCATCGCTTATGTTATATTGAATGCCACAGATGGTGCCAGGCATAACCGAATGGTTCCCAGTGCCTTTCTATGCAAAAGATTCCAATCTTCATCAGTCATTGCTACTAGTTTCTTGGCTATTCCTTCCAATGGCCTCCATAAATTCTTTTGATAGAGATAATCCTCCATCTGTATCTTCCATAACTGATAGTTCTACCCATTGAATTTATCTACCTTCAATTTACCCTCGTTTGCCATTGCTCCCACTCAACCGTGAGACCTTCCTGCAGATGATAATCAAACACAACCTGCTTTGATACCACTTGTTAGGGTTAGCTGACATAAGATATCAATTAAATGCAAATAAAGATTAATCAAAGGAATGGAAAGACACAGAAGTAATAACAGTGAGAGACAAGTTTTAACGTGGTTCACCCAAACTCGGGCTACATCCACCAACAGAGAGTCCAATATTATTATCCAATAAATCAAACTGATTACAACTAGCGATCCTTGCAACTCAATACCACTGTAAAATGCTACAAATACATCAACAAAAACCCTAACCCTTAGCCGCTTTTATCAAGCCTTATGTCGGTTACAAAAAAAGGATTTTTTATGTTAGCCAATAAAAAAATAACTCCCGACGCCTTAATAAAATAATAAAAATCATGTGAGGTTTCAGGGGTGCTACCCCCAAGCACCTGCCCTGTATCGTGACAGGGAGCACACCAGGGGTGTTGCCCCTTGACCGCGTCTTGGGGGCACTGCCCCCAAACCCCCGCAAGGGGCGCTGCCCCTTGACCCCATTAAATAATTTGGTGGGAAACCGCGCTGATAAAAGTGGGGTAAATTTAACCTCCGAGTTTGATTAGGCTCCATATAACAACATACCTATACTCAACTCCCACTGAAACGAGACTCCAAGTCTCACACGCATATCAACCATGTCCTCAAACTTGAATATAACCTGTGTACCTGTCTCCATCAAAGTCCAAACTCTAAAAACACCTATAAACTTGTATCTGGAAGCACCAAATCTGAAAACTTGCTATACCATACTAATGATCTCATAACAACATGCACTCCCACAAGTTTGTGCCTAAAAATCCATCTGAAGACACTTATAAATGCACTCTGGATCTTAGGCTCCTACAAGTGATCAAACAAGTACCAATCTCTCTCTACACACCAAATTAAAAATATACACAATCCAATCTGTAGTACACTGCAAAATCTCTCCAACGCCTATCTGAAATTGAAAATATGATTCCGTATGCAAAAGTTATGAGCATAAAACTGTCTCGGAGCAATGCCTGGCTTCAGGCACCAAATTCTGACACAAATAGAAAGATCTGATGACTAAACCTATACCACTATGTAGTTCTCAGAGAGACCTTTCTGACACCTATAAGAAGTCAAAAAACTAATATAGTATGTGAAAGTTATGCCCCCGGAAGAAAATGCCCTCCTAGGGCTAAAACAGGACCCCTAGTGGAACCCTAGTACATGCTGACATCATCGCTGATGTCATCACTGACACAAGCAGTTGATTGTACACATGAATAGGTGTGAGGTGGCGCTAACATGGTGGGTTGACTGCATCTTTGGTCTTTGACTAGTGGAATTTAAAAAATGTTTTCTATTTTATTATATTTCCATTAGACCCAGGCAACATTACAAAGGAGGATTTAAATTGTTCTAAAGTCTAAATTCAAAAAATATTATACGCTATCATTTAAAGTTTTCAACTACCACCAAATGTTTTAATAATTTTTTTTAATGAACCCCACAGGGGGGGTTGAGGTCGTCGGCGGTGGCTGGCCCAATCAGACTAGCGACTGGGGACTGGGGGCCTTAGGGCCCTCCAGCCCAGCCACGCAGGCCGACGGCCTTGCCGGCCACAATAGGGAGTTGGTAGGCCCTTGCCACACCATACCAGGCATAGGGCCGTGGCATAGGCCATGGGGGGTCTGCATACCTCCCATCAAATCTTTTTTTTCTTTTTCAAACTATATCTTGCAAACAATATCGCTATATTTTTTTTTTAAATTATTTTTTTCTTTTCAAACTATAGCCAAATATCACAGTGCAGGAAAAACAATTTTTTATTGTGTAGAGCGTACCTTCACCTGTGACAGTCGTACGATCATACTAGCGAACCAGGGGGGCCTAATTTTTTTTGCATTTTGCACCTGTGGCCAAAATATACAAAGTGATGTTTTTCTTCACCTCTTGGACCTCCTGGACTCAATGGCAGGGTCCGTTCTGTCCCAGGAGGTCATCTGTGAAAATTCCTCCTCAAAACACTCATCAGCCAAACCATGAAAACCCTCTTCAGCCATGATTTTTCAATCACCCGATTTGCAAAATATACAACAAATCTCCAATACCCAGAACCCCCAATCTGCAATACAACCTGCACAAAACCTTGTAATGCCATCAATCCTTACATGCATTTCCATGGCTTCCATTTTGCACCTAATCTACACACACAAGGGTTATACACATCCAGGGAGCTCACACCTCCCTCAACCATAAACATGGCTCTGATATCACATGTTAGGAATTTACAAGTCAAATAAAACCAATTCCACATAACACAATAGGAGAATAAGATACAGAAATGAACCATAATGCAAAGATCAATGAACAAGCAACAAGATAACACAAGATATACCCTGGGAAAATCCTCAAGAGGAAAAACCCCAGCCTCCAAAAGCATCCATGCTCATATGTATTATTCAGCAATAAATCATTACAATACATTTCATGAGCCTCCATGAATACCTCTGAACCATCAAGCACCTCCAATGCATCCTCCATGTGTCCAAGCATGAATCCACACATCACTTGCCATGCTTCAGAATATGCACTTATAGGAGAGAACTTAATACAATGACAGCCTCTCACAAACCTCCATTCACCAACAATGAATTATCTAGCCAACCTCAAATAATAACCTTGTGCTTGCTTTTATAATTTAAGCTCACACATTACTTTGAGAAAACATGGATAACACAAAACCATTGACCCCCATTATTTAAATAATACAAATAATATCCCAATGTTACAATACAACATAAAGTGGTCCCCAAATAATTACCTAGCATGACTAACCACACCACCTAGGTGCATCACAACTAAATAATTATTTAATTACAACATTATAGATATATCAAATTATGCAATGGTGTACAACACCATATCCCAACAAAAACAACTTTTGATTCCTTTTTCAAAAATTTAAATGATTTAATTACTAAGAAAGGGAAAATGTATGATATCTAAACTATGTTTTTGTATGTTTTTATGGATTAATTTTAGCTCTTAATCTAATGAATTGAAAATTGCAACTAATCTAGATGCAATGGAAATTAAATTAATCTAAGAAAGAAATTCAAACTAATCTAAGCAATTTAAATGCAAAATTCCTCTAAGAAAGTAAATTAAAACTACCTATCAAGAGAAAAACAAACAATGTTTTACTTCCTCAAGATCAAGATTTGATTTAATTACTACTAAGTCTTGAAAAATCTATATGAATTAGGTGGTAGTGCCTAATGTGAGTCCTCAGAGGTCCTTTTTAGAAACCATCTCTTCCTCTGCAGGAGTGGGGTCCTCCTCTTGGCAATAGGGGCAAAAATGAAGACATGAAAAGAAAATGGCTATGAGCTTTAAAGCTATGGAAATTGAAAAGCAATTGAATCAAGCATATGTATGCTATGGGAAAACAAATGTCTTGAGATTTGAAGCTATGGTTGAAAATAAAAGGCAAACAGGGTCTTGCAATGAGCATAAAAATGCTATGGGAGCAACTATTTACAAAAACTTGAACAAACCAAGAATGCAATAATGAATCTGCCTCTGGTCTTTTGACCTCCACAAACAACCATGATTGGAAAATGATAAAGAAGTGTGTGCTCTTAAATCCTAAATGTGTTTAGGAAAATAAAAGTAGTGATAATGAAATAAATCTATAAGCAATAATCCTTGGTTTATGTGGAAGAATGACCTAGTGTGTGTGTGAGGTAAGATAAAAGGGTGGAGATAGACACCAATAGATTTTCCAATATAGAACAACGATGCAATAGAAAATATTATGGTAACAATATTCAAAACAAGAATAATATTACTAGTAAAATGGTGTAGAATAAAATAGGTGATCTTTGTAAAGGAGTCAGTTGAAATATAGTAGTGTGAATCCTTACTAGAGCTTTGATAATGGTGTAGTTACAATAGAGTGTTACCAATAGCAGTTAAGAAAGAGAGATTATGTTATTTCCAGGAGAGAGTTCTCAGATTGTAAGAGAGAGAGTATCTCGAATGAGGGTTAGATTTCAAAAATTTCTTTTGTAAGAGGTAAAGAGGGAAACTAAAGTGTTAGATTTGGATGCAGAAGGAATTTTCTTAGGAGACGGGCAGTACAATAGGTGGCAAGAAGCAACTAAGTGGGAACCAAACATTCAATTTTTTAAAACTTCTAGGATGCTAGCACGTCATGCAAGCATCCTAAGGAAATCTTCTTAAATTTGGCACGTGGTCTTAGGACAACAACAATAAGTAGACTATGATGTGAAATTTTAGAAAACCTTAGTGCGAGAAAATAGTCCAAGGCTAGGCTCAAGTGATCACTAGAAACATGTGTGTATAGGTAAAAATCAGATTAATAAAGATCAAGAAATGACTATTAAACCCAATCCTATAACCTTCAAAGAATATATCAAAGACAATAACAAGATTCAAATCTAAACAAAATGAAGAACATTACCACCCATGACTATGTTTATTCCTTGGTTCTTTGTGGATTGTTCAATAGATTGCATAACCATGGTTGCAACAAGCAGTCGTAGGTGATGTGCTCAAAGGTTTGATAAGTGTGATGAATGATGTGTAGTATGCTCAAAGCGATGTATGAATGCCCAAATCTTAAATGATCGAAGAGGATTTTTGATGTAGTGAAGGGGCTATATATAGGTTTCAAGGAAAGATTGATCAATGGTGGAGATAATTCAATGATATGGACAGATGAGATAAATCAAGAGGACATGAAGGAACGTGCACACAATAAGTGTACATGCAAAAAGATGTTTTATTGAGTTAATTACTTTTTGGGATAAAAATAAGATTGATTTCATAAAAATAGAATAATTTTTTTTCTATTTTATGAGTTGATTGATAAAAACAAAGATTTAAAATCCAATTAACTCAACTTTTGTTTTGCTTTTTGACATGCTATGAATAAAATTAAATAATAAATTATATAATTTGTGTGCATGGAGGAAAAAGATATTTTTAGAAGATATGAGAAAATAATTAGAAATTAAATAAATAAATTTATTTAATTTACTGTGCATGATGGAAGAATAAGAAGATATAAATAAAATATTAATTTTATTTATTTAGAAGATATTTGAAAATTTGACTTAAATAAATTTGAACAATCTATTTAATTTTGGAGGAATAATTATCTAATTAAATAATTAAAATTATTTAATTGTTGTGGATAGAAGGAATTTAGATGTGGAATTAATTAAATAATTGATTTATTTAATTAGTGTGGATTTGAACATTGAAAGGGGATAATTGATGAAATTAATTAAATAAATAGAATTTATTCAATTAATGTTGGAATTAGGTGATTTAGAGGAAAGTGATGGAATTAATCAAATAATTAGATTATTTAATTAATGTTGGATACAAGATGTGTTAGACAAATTTTATGTATGCAAGGTGAGTAATGCAATGGTCATTTTAGGTGTCTACAACGTGCTATGGGAATGGATGCTAAAAGGAGTTCAAAACACAATGTGAAATTGTGAGGGTGTGCAATTTTCTATATTAGAACAAGGATGAAGGGAGGATTGGATGGAATGATTGATGGATTATAGATATTGGATGGAAGGGATGTAGGGTTCATGATGGATGTTTGAAGGATTTGGAATGGGATGGGCTTTGGAAATACCAACATTTATTTTTCCACATAGTGATGCAGAGGTGTCAAGTCTCTAGAGGCTATTTAGCAAAATCAAAAGATTTAAATCAATTGTGGGCATCAACCAATAAGACTCACTAGTCTTCTCCTTGCCCTAGACTCCACCAAAGGGCTCAAACTGGGTTCCAACTTCTAAGATGCAATCTTACACCTTCTAGGGTCTTAACATGTCCTAATCAACAAGATTCAAAAGGTCTCACACACCATTTTGACTAGTTCATTGACAACTCCTCTTAACTAGGCCTAATCCTAGTAGCCCTGTTCAGCAGGTAATCTACACTTTTCTCCAATCTTTCCCAAAGCACTTCTAAAAAAAATGACTGATCTAAATACCCTTTACAGAGTTTTATGACATAACAAAAACTCATGCACTATTACTTTGGACCAAACTGACTGTTCTAACACCCTGCAACCTTCCTACAAGGCCTAATTCACCCACTTTTCAAAGGAACCCTAATGGATACTTGTCATACTCACTCTAAACCTTCAAACAGTCTTAGGAGAGGTTCTAAAACAAAGTATTTTCAAGGTTTCAGACAATGATTTGCTCATTCAAATGTTTAAACACCAAACCACCATCTCTAGGACCCAAAACCTAGGGTTTACTAGATCTCCCACTTCCAATCACTTCCAGATCTCATTCAAAGGTCCAACACCATCCCCTTTACCATATTAGACAACATAAATCATAAAAACAATACCTTGTTAAGGTAGATCTCCTGCTACTACACCTGTGCCATCATTCCCATGCTCTTTTCACATGCATCTTGCATTCTAATGGTGATCACCTCCTAATCTGCACTCCTCCTGCCTAGTTAAGGTTAGAAATCATATTCTACATGTCATCAAGGACCTACTCCATGAGAATCAGAGTCTTACATTCATGGAAAGGTCCAAATATGCATTGTCACCTCTCAAAACACACAGGACAATTTGTTGTTCTTTGTATCAGTCAAATGAACAGAAATAAAACTAGTCTAGAAACCTTCTCAAAGCATTAAATAACGTCTAATACTGTTCAATGAAGATTTAAGACATTTACCATGCCACCACAAATCAAAAGATCATCAAAAATGCAAGGAAAAACAAGAATTAGATGAAAACCTCTATTTATTTCTATCAGACCGTACAACCCAGGTCTCAAATGATTCCACACATGCCATCTCATACCTTGGATAGGCTTAAATAACCTCTGCCCCAACTTCCACAACTGATTCCCATCGGTTGGAGTTGGTTAAACACCCAAAACTACTCAAAACTAACTTTCCCACCCAAATGCACATTTCAAAAATTTGAATTTTAAAACTTTGCTTTAAGTGACTTCTATTCTACCAAATCATCATGTTTGATCTTTTTAGGATCATTATACTTTATTCCTAACCTTAGACATCCATATTTTACTTTAGAGGCACTATTGGCCCAAATTACATCATTTTTGGTCCTAGGGTCCTTGCCAGGACCCTCAGGACATTTGACCATTACATCATCTTGACCATTACCACATGTCATAACTGGTTTTAAGATGCTCCAATTGATTTGATTAGCTCCATAGGATCCTTTCATGGTCATTAGTGTCTTCTTATTCCAAGATGTTCCTTTAGATGCTCCTGCACCATACTCCCCAGCATGAAGAAAACTCTTGTCCCAAGAGTTATGTGATCTGCTCCAAACATCCTGCAGTCTTTTTGAAGGGTTCCTCTGATTTGTAACAGGGAACATGAACTCTCCAAGGGTTATCCTCCTCCTTCTCCAACCTGTATGGCTCTTACAAAAAGTGTTAGTATCACAAAACATGTTTTGATGTCCTTACCTAGGACCCTGCTACTGTAATGCTTCTGCTCTTCCCATCTTAAGGTTTTTACTTGTTCTTCTCTGTAATGTCTGTTGTTTGCCTTCCTTTTCATGCCTCCTTATAGGGCAATCAATGTATCCAATCTTGATATGATTTAAGCCCCATGCTTGTTGTCCCTTAGGACTGTCATACACCTTCCTCTACTACAACTGTTGATGTTGCTTCCAACTAGTATTTACTTGCACATTCCACTGTAGTTTCTCTCCAAAACAAACAATAGCATGTTCCTTCTTGTCTTCACAAGGTAAAGGTATTAATTTAAACTTTTTACCATCTTTGTGCACCAAATAGCTATTAGTATAGCCATCATGAATTGTCCTTCTTAAATGTTGCCATGGTCTACCCAAAATTATATGCCCACATGTCATTGAAATAACATCACACAAAATAGAATCATGATATGGACCAATTGAAAAATCAACATATGCCCTCTGATTAACCCTTACTTGTTATTCCTGATTTACCCAAGTAGCTTGGCAAGGACTAGGATGATCAAATGTCTTCAATACCAATTTTTGTACCATATCCCAGGAAACTAAATTATCATGTGAACCTGAATCTATAATCAACTTACACATTTTTCCATGGCTTAAACAATTAGTTTTAAAAATGGATACCTATGGTGCTTGCTACACTTTGCCTTTTTCCACCATGAGAAATTCTCCATTTGTTTCTGGATGGGCTACTGCTAGTTCTTGGTCTTCTTTCTTTTCCTCTTCTTGTGCCAAGTGAACTCTTCTATCCTTGCTCTTATCAACATCATCCCACTTAGGACATTTGAAAGATAGGTGTCCAACTTCATTGCAATGATAACATCTACCTATGAATACTCCTCTACCTGACCCAAACCTACCTCCACCTCTATATCCACCTCTCTGATTTGCAAAAAACTCTTTGCCTTTTTCATTAGGAGGTCTGCCCCTACCTCTAGATCCTCTACCACTACCTCCTTGTCTTTCTTGCTTCCTCTTCACCCTCTCTTAAGCCCTTATGGCCAATTGAAAACATTCTCCAAGTGATTTTGGTATGGTCCAACCAATTTCATCTTGTAAGTTATACCTAAGCCCATTAAGGTATCTTGCCACTTTCTCTTCTTCATCTTCCAATCCCCCTCTAATACTAAGCTTATGAAATTGCTCAGTATAGGACATAACATCCATGTCCTTTTGCTTCAAATTCTGCCTCATCCTCTTTGTTTGAATAGAATAATCAGATGGAAGAAACTGATCCTTCATCATATTCTTCATCCTACCCCAAGAAGTGATTTTTGTTCCACCTCTAGCCACTCTTTCTACTTGTACACTACTCCACCATGTAAGTGTTGTCCCTCTCAATTTTGTTTTTGCAAATTCAACTTTCTTCTCATCACTCATTTCCTCATACTCAAAGAAATTTTCAAGGGCATCTATCCACCCTAATACCTCTTCACTATTCATCTTCCCCTGATAGATAGGTAACTCTATGTTTGCCTTTGTTCCACTACCTTGAACTGCCTTAAGCAATCTCACAAATCTCCTTTCTTCAAGATCCAACTCATCCTTAGGAGGGTTCTCATCTACCTTCTCATGTCCTCCATCATCTCCTTCTTGCTCATTTTGTTCATCCCTTCTAGGATTCTTCTCCAATGCTTCCAACCTTGCCAAGATTGATGCATCCTCTCTTCTCACTTGTCTTAACTCTCTTTCTCTTACAGCATCATGTTCTCTTCTCTCCCTCAACTCTCTTTCTCTTGCCTCTAAGGCTTCTCTCAATTCATTATTCTCCCTAGCCATCTGATTCTTAGGGGGCATCTTCACAACTATCACCAACCCTTAACTCTTTCACAAGATCCTAATACTTCCTCAAGGACCTACTTGCTGCTCTGGTACCACTATGATGCAGAGGTGTCAAGTCTCTAGAGGCTATTTCACAAAATCAAAAGATTTAAATCAATTGTGGGCTTCAACCAATAAGACTCACTAGTCTTCTCCTTGCCCTAGACTCCACCAAAGGGCTCAAACTGGGTTCCAACTTCTAAGATGCAATCTTACACCTTCTAGGGTCTTAACATGTCCTAATCAACAAGATTCAAAAGGTCTCACACACCATTTTGACTAGTTCATTGACAACTCCTCTTAACTAGGCCTAATCCTAGTAGCCCTGTTCAGCAGGTAATCTACACTTTTCTCCAATCTTTCCCAAAGCACTTCTAAAAAAAATGACTGATCTAAATACCCTTTACAGAGTTTTATGACATAACAAAAACTCATGCACTATTACTTTGGACCAAACCGACTGTTCTGACACCCTGCAACCTTCCTACAAGGCCTAATTCACCCACTTTTCAAAGGAACCCTATTGGATACTTGTCATACTCACTCTAAACCTTCAAACAGTCTTAGGAGAGGTTCTAAAACAAAGTATTTTCAAGGTTTCAGACAATGATTTGCTCATTCAAATGTTTAAACACCAAACCACCATCTCTAGGACCCAAAACCTAGGGTTTACTAGATCTCCCACTTCCAATCACTTCCAGATCTCATTCAAAGGTCCAACACCATCCCCTTTACCATATTAGACAACATAAATCATAAAAACAATACCTTGTTAAGGTAGATCTCCTGCTACTACACCTGTGCCATCATTCCCATGCTCTTTTCACATGCATCTTGCATTCTAATGGTGATCACCTCCCAATCTGCACTCCTCCTGCCTAGTTAAGGTTAGAAATCATATTCTACATGTCATCAGGGACCTACTCCATGAGAATCAGAGTCTTACATTCATGGAAAGGTCCAAATATGCATTGTCACCTCTCAAAACACACAGGACAATTTGTTGTTCTTTGTATCAGTCAAATGAACAGAAATAAAACTAGTCTAGAAACCTTCTCAAAGCATTAAATAAGGTCTAATACTGTTCAATGAAGATTTAAGACAATTACCATGCCACCACAAATCAAAAGATCATCAAAAATGCAAGGAAAAACAAGAATTAGATGAAAACCTCTATTTATTTCTATCAGACCGTACAACCCAGGTCTCAAATGATTCCACACATGCCATCTCATACCTTGGACAGGCTTAAATAACCTCTGCCCCAACTTCCACAACTGATTCCCATCGGTTGGAGTTGGTTAAACACCCAAAACTACTCAAAACTGACTTTCCTGCCCAAATGCACATTTCAAAAATTTGAATTTTAAAACTTTGCTTTAAGTGACTTCTACTCTACCAAATCATCATGTTTGATCTTCTTAGGATCATTATACTTTATTCCTAACCTTAGACCCCCATATTTGACTTTAGAGGCACTATTGGCCCAAATTACATCATTTTTGTTCCTAGGGTCCTTGCCAGGACCCTCAAGACATTTGACCATTACATCATCTTGACCATTACCACATGTCATAACCGGTTTTAAGATGCTCCAATTGATTTGATTAGCTCCATAGGATCCTTTCATGGTCATTGGTGTCTTCTTATTCCAAGATGTTCCTTTAGGTGCTCCTGCACCACATAGGTAGACTTGTAGGGATGATGGCTTTAGGAGGATCTTGGATGTTCTTAATAGGCTTTAGGTTGATGACTCCATTGTTGACAACACACTTGTATTTGCTAGAGAGAGTTGGTATTGGATTAATAATGTTGCATGATTCCATAATATTGCTCTTACTATTTTGGTTAGGATTTTTTTCTAGTATTCCTTTGAGGAATTCTATCATGGCTAAGTTGTATGAGATAGGAGTTGATTGTGGCTTGTATGTTTGGCATGATTGGTGGTTAGATTGCAAATGTTTCAAGGATGAAATATTTGCATAGGAGGTGGAGGCTACTAGTTGCTTGCATAAGGTTGGGAGTTTAGATATGGATTGGCTATGAGGGCCTTGGGCTAGAGTAATGTTTCCCTTGTCAAGGTAACCATGAGGATGACCAATGGATATTCTATTTGGGTTTGAGGGATAATTAGTGCTAGGATGTTCTTGGTCTAAAGGATTTTGATTGTTCAAGATTGGGCAATCAAAGCCTATGGAAAGCTTGCTCAAAATAATGTATTCAAGGGTGTTAATGGTATATTCTTCTTAATATGCAAGACTATCATCAGCCATCTCAAATGGGTTTTTAGATTGGTTGTGATGAGGGGATTCATCAAAATGCAATGGATTTATAATTACCATGATTTACGATTGGATTTTGGATTTTTATATGGTTTGAGTTTAGATTTTTAGAATTTGGACTAAGGATTTGTTGTGATTTTGAAGTTGACCTTTGGATGAACTATGTATTAAATTGGATTTTTTAGATTTCAAAATTTGGACTTTTGGAAACCTAGGATCTTAGATGATTTGATTTTGGATTTTTTTGGATGTTGGAAGGTTTTGAGATTTTGGAGACCTAGGATTTTCTGGATTTGATTTTGTATACCAAGGACCTTAGATGATTTGAGTTTAGATGGATTTTGATTTTTGGATTGATTTGATTTGATTGAACTTTGAGGTTTTTTAGATTTTTAGCTTTTGGCTTTTTGAGGATTGTTTGATTTTTTGTATGTTTGGATGTAATCACAGGTTGAACACAAGAGTGCAAACAAGATAGACACAAGAACAATTTGTTTTATTCAAGTAGGATTATTTGGCTTATGAGCACACAAATATACCTAGACTTGGTCGTAAACAATATAAGCCCATGACCTTAGGGCACTAACCATAAGAATTTTCTTGTCGCCTACTATTTTAATTCCAAAGGTACAATGTGAGTAAGTTCTTGGGGCTAACCACTTACCTGTGCATCATTAGGACCAAATGATCCAAAAGTTCCTTAAGTTAGGTTAATACAAGGTTCAACTAGGAAGTCCTCTATATAATCAAAGGTACATGAGGCCCAAGTTCGTGAGACAAGGGTGTTGTCTAATGACTTGTCTTGAGAGGGTAAGCCCCTTGAAGATCCACCATAGAATTTATATATCCTATTGGAACATGGGCTTTGGGCTAGTGTTTAGTGATAAAAGCCAAGTCACCAAACCACCTAGCAAAAAGAAAAATAAATAAGGAGCGCATGTTTTTCATTTCCAAGATCACTCAAAAGTGCAAGGAAAGAGCATACACAAGGCCCTTGGGCGATGTAAGTGAAGAGTTTTCTTTTGATCCTCAAGATACCCTTGTAGCACAAGTGGAGAGCATACACAACCAAGTCATGAAGATAACACAATCACACAACAAGCAAGATAGTTGTTTTTATCTTCAAGATTGCCTTTCAATGCAAGAGGAGAGCATACACAACCACCCCATGAACAAAAATGGAAAACAAGATTAATTCCTTTTTAAGAAAATTTAAATGTTTGCATATGTTTAAGGAAGTCAACTTTTTAACAAACGAAAACTACAAGCACAAAATGTTAGTAGTTTGTAGGATTTTACTCTTGGACAAGCAATAAGGAGGGTTAGGATGGTATGAAAAATAGAAAAATAGACCCTAGAGAATAATTTGGAAAACAAAAAACAATTGGATGGTTATAAAGTGGTCAAAACTAATTTTCCAACACCTATAAGAATGTGAAATATGATACTTTATTCAAAATTTATGCCCTCCGGAAGAAGAATGCCTATAAACAAAAGTAGAAATGTCATAGGGGTTGGTGCATAAATGTCACTATTGAAGCAAAAATGCCATAGAGGTTAGCAAAAATGCCAAACATGAAATACAGACCCTATGAACGATAAAAATACCAAAAAGATTAGAAAAAATGTTGAAATAGAAATAGAAACATTGAAATACAATTTGAAAATGCCTTTTCCTACAAAAAAGTTAGCAAACACAAAATGCAAAAACATTGATAACATTAGCACAAACACCAAAACACAAGGCAAAAATGCCAAAATTGCAAGACAGAGGATTATAAAATAAATAGCAAGGAAAAACTTGCAAAACAAAATTAGCAAACATAAAGAAAGTGTAAACACTAAAATGGTTAGCAAAAATGTTGAAATGTGAGCATAAATGCCTAAATATAGTGCAAAAATGCCTTTTCTTACAAAACAGAGTTAGTAAACACATAGAAAGCAAAATATAGAAGTGGGTGATTGAAACACTGAAATAAAAGTGGAAATTCTCAAATGTAGGGCAAAAATGTCTTTTTTGGCAAGACATAGTCAAGTAGAGATGGGAAGCGAAAATGATTAAATGGATAGTACAAACATTAAAGTTGTAAACACACTCATAAAACATGAAATACCTATTAAAAATCTACTAAAATAGACTTCAAAACAAAAATTAGTACAAGGACTCAAGTCCCACCGGGCGTGCCAAAATGTGATAGATAAATTATAGAATAAAACAAGGATGAATGCATTAAACAAAGATCCTAATCTACACCTAGCTACACCTCTTATTGAGAAAAGAGAATGAGCAATAAATAATGAAAGACAATAAACTCCCTCACTAACACTCTCTTGATGCCTTGGATGTGCTCAAGATTGTTGTTGTTGAGAAAAGAAGTGTAGTTGCTCAAGAATCCAACAATGTATTCTTACTTTTTTTCCACATTGATAATTGCTTGGGAGATGAGGGTTTTATAGTTTTTTTATTGAGATCATGGATGGTTTGTATTTGATACTGGATTGAAGGGTGGATATAATTATGGACAACTATGATTGATCCATATGCATGGGGAAGTGAGATGTTCACAAGTGAAGGCTTAGGATAGGTGCAAGTGAATAAGACAAGGATTGAGGAAAATGGAGGCAATGGATTTACTTGTTCTGAGTGGAGGGTGGAGATCAAAAAGGTGCCTTTTGGGTTTTGGTGGACGTTGACTTTATTTATTTTTAAATAAAGTGGTGGAGTAATGTGCAAGGTTAGGGCTATCCTTATGTGGATAGATAGGATTCAAAGATGTGATGGGAAAATGGATGGTGGGAATCTAAGATTAGTTTAACTTTTGGATTTTAGTGGAGATGGACTTTATTTATTTTTAAATAAGGTGGTGGACCAATGTGCAAGGTTTATTTAATTAAATATACTTGGTTTATTTAATTTAACTAGTGGAAGAAGGTTAGTTTGATATACTCTATTATAATTGATTAATTGATGATGAGTGGAGATTAATTAAATTGATTAAATAAATATGACTTATTCAAGTAATCAATAGAGGAATGTTAGAAAGTTAGTTTAACTAAATAAATATGATTTATTTAATTATGTCAATGATGGAACATTAGAAATTTAGTTTAATTAAGTAAATACGATTTATTTAATTAATTCAATAATATGAGAATGTGAGGTAATTAATGTGATGTTAGGACATGGTGATATTTAAGTGTCTACACTATTATACTAGTTAAACTTAATAGCTAGATACAATATTACATATGATATTGTATTGTCTTAGGTGAAGCATAAGATGACACAACATTTTTTATGCATTGCAATAGGACTATCTACATATGAACCCAATTACATCTGAAGAAGAGTTTGTGTGGGCATCAATTGAATCACTCATGGAATATTTGTTGTGTTCTAAATCATTCAAAAAATCTACCCTAAAAAATAGTAATAACATTAAGGTATCAAGATTGATCCTCTAATAAATTCAAGAATACAAGATGCCATATAAGCGGGAGCAAGAAGCAAGTTCGAAAAGGATTGATCTATCTGAGCAGGAAGCAAGTTCGAATGGGAATCCTTCATCTGAGTAGGATGCAGGGGTTGTTGTGGGTTTAGGGACTAATGTTGGTCCCTCCCTGATGCATGTAGATTGTGAGAAGGGTTTGTCAGAATTGATATTTGTCTCATGACAGTGGTAGTACTAGGCCTCGCACTAGCATGAGAGCTCCAGACTGCTCTCATAAGTCTTTTATTGAAGCTATGAATAGCTTGAGAGTTCAGGCCCACCCATCACATACTAGGGTTAGGCCATTTCCATGTGCGCATTTATCTCCAGTGGTGGTATGTGGCCCAGAAGTTTTAGAGAATGATGATTTTTATCTTAAGAATGTTAGAAATGAAGGTGAACAACTATAGAATGGAACTATGATTGCAACTGTAACTATTAATCTAGTGAAGAACCAAAATGGAGACAATATGAAATTAAGACAAAGAAATAATAGAATAGAAGATCAAACACATAACATAGTGTTTAAGTGGAGAAACCCTTTTAGAAAAAACTCCACGCAAAAAGATATGCACCAGTCTGTATTAACTTCAAATAGAGATTACAATACAACACTATCAATCTCCTCTCTAGTCTTCAATCCAGTAGCACCTATAATCCTTATCCATAGCCGTAACACAATATCCTCTTAAAAGAGTGTTTCCTTCTAGGGAAAAAAACCCCTAACATAACTTCTACCATCAAATCTGCAACCTAATGATGAACGGTCTAGATTGACTACAAAATTAAAATATTTTATAAGGCAATTTTCTACAAAAAATCTCTTTGGGGGTGCTACCCTCGAACCCCCGCTAGGAGGGTCTAGGAATTTTTCACCATCCCTTGGACCCCCTAGTGATAGTAGTGGGTGGGAAATCCCCCCAGACCCCCCATTGAGTACAAGGATCCAAAATGGGGCTAAAGTAAGATTGTTACTTGGTTTATACTTCATCCCTTAAGAATGATTTACAAACAATATTAGGAGTAATTAAATACATAGGAATTACAAGGTTGATGGAACATTAATCCTATCATTCTCCCACTCAATATCATGCATTGTAAATAGATCCATAGGAAAACATAAAACAACTAAGTATTAGGAACAAGGCCCATGGCCTTCCTGTACCATGTAAACTTTTATGTACTCACAAGTTTAGTAAGTGAATCTATAACATTCTCCTAAGTGTCAACCTTCTTCAGCTCAATCTAACCATTAGCAATTATTTCACGAACAAAATGGTATTGAACATCCACATGTTTAGTCCATGCATGATACATGGGATTCTTGGCCAAACATATTGCCTCTGGCTACCACAACCAATCTGAATAATCTTGCAACCAAAACTAATACCTGTACACAATCTCTATAACCAAACTACCTCCTTAGAGACATGAGTAGAAACCATTTACTATGCTTTGATGGTGGATACAACAATGATGGGCTGCCTCTTACTCTACCAACTCACAGCTCCTCCAAATAATGTAAACACATAGCCACTAGTGGACCTTCAACTATCCAAGTCACTTGTTCAATCTGTATCAACAAAACCTTGTATGTCTAATGTCTTATCCACATTGTTAGTACTAGAATAAACCAAACAATAATTAGAAGTACCACACAAATATATTAACACCCTCTTTTCATAATTTTAATGTTGTCTACCAAGGTTAGACATAAACCTGCTCAAAACTCCCACTGCTTGGGTAATATATGGTCTAGTGCAAACCATTGCATACATCAAACTTCCTACAACACTAGCATATGACACATGAGACATATCCTCTAAATAATATTCATTCTTAGGACATATATCTAATGAAATATTAGTACCAACTGGTAAAGGAGTTCTAACTGGATCCTTCATGTCAAATACACTTGAAGATTGAGCTTTAAACTCACTGATCATACCCTTGGTGTTACTGAAAAATAACATATCATCCACATACAAGGTGATAATCATAATATGATCATTAATACATTGAATGTAGACACAGTGATCCTCTTCACTTGTAACAAATCCTAATTTCAAAACAAATGAATCAAACTTCTGATACCACATCCTAGGGGACTGTTTTAAACCTGTTAGGAACCTGTGTTTAATCCTTCTCTTTACTTTGTTAGTGTATTAGTTTCAATGGATGCATATTCTTTGTAAGTTGTCCCAAGAGCATATTGTATTATCCCACATTCATGGGAAGTAGTAGCTATTTAGATTAGACTTTGTATATAAGTAAGTGTTGAGGCCAATGAAGGAATCCATGAATTTATTGTATTAAGCTTGCTCAAAGGAGGTGTTGGCACTCATTTTGACCTGGAGGTTAATTTTACATGTTTAGAGGGTTTCTTCATTTAAACCCTATATTTTCTTGCCCATCGGCATGACCTCGCAGGTGTTTTGGCAATCAGGTTGATGGCAGGGATGGTGTCATCGCTGAGACTTTGCCTATCAGGGGGGAGCTTATTGTTATTCTGACAGTTTTGATCTCACCAATGGGGATTGTGGTGTGTTCTTTGTATGTCGTTGGGACTTTGTGCTATCGGCGGACATAATTTTTGTCCCACTGAGGGAGATGGTCAGGCTGATGAGGGTTTTTTGGGTGTTCATTGGCAGGAGTTTGCATATCGGCCAGGTAGATAGGTGATTCATTGATGCATTGGATGTTCCTGATGGAGTTTGGATTGATGTGCCATCGGCATGACATAGACTATCGGGTGAGCGGGCAGGTGTTGGGCCGATGGCATTTGTTTGGTTGATGAATATCTATCGGTGAAAGTATGGTCTATCGGCGAGGGATCTTTTTCTTGCTCCAATGACTTAGGTCTCGCCGAATGCGGGATGCAGGGTTATTCGAAGGCATCGGCGTAACGGTTCTTCATCGGCTAGGAAGCTTTTGGGTTGGCCGATAGACTATGTCTAGCCGACAGAGGCTTGCGGTGCGGTCGGTGAGACAATTGAGGTCAGCGGAGGATTTGTGGGCTTGGCCGATGGTGTTGGTCTCGGTGATGGGCTTTGGGCTGAGAGGCATGTGTCGAGCGTGGCAAAAGCGCTCGACACCTTTTGTCTTTGCAACCATGCTTATAAAGTGCTAAAGGGGTTTTCGCACTATGCATGTGGGATTATTCCCCTGTGTATTTTGAACCTGCGAAGAAGCACATTTTGGCAGGAAATTCTTTTTGAACGCTGCGGTGTTTTTCCTGGTGGTTGCGGGTAGTTGAGCCATCAATGGCGACAGTGCAGGGGTATGGGCGATGGGACAAGCGATCAAGTTGCCCCATTGTGGATGAAAACTCCTAGATGGTGGCACAGGGCTCGAGGCCACCCCTGTCGACTCTCCTGCCTACTGCGTTGATGACTTATGGGTGCCATTTCTCATGGGCTGTATCTGGCAATTTTTTTTGTAATAGTCATGTAATTAATTGCTGTGAGGTACACTTTCTGGCCAATATAGGCAGACTGTGTTACCATTGTTTTGTTGTTGAAAGTTGAACATTTGGCTCTGTAACACAATACAGTTTAATTTGGTTGCTCTGTACAATTAAACCTGTGAGTTTATGTATCTCTTGTTGTAAGTTTTTGCATGAATCCACTGATTTCATGGTTAGTTTTATATGAGAAATGCTATGTTAGCATGTGTTTTGTTATTACTGTCTCCAGTATTGCATGTATCTTTCTTCTAAGTCTGGATATTTAAGCAATGTTTGAGATTCTAGGACATAGAATACCTGTGTTGAATGTTTAATCTTTTAACTTCTGCTCAAGGGGTAGATTAAATTGTTCTCAGATTGAACATTGGGAAGGGTATACTGCAGTAGGGATGCCATAAGTATAGATAGCTTAACACTTTGTATTGGGAGATATCTGTAAGGCAGGTATCACATATGTCCCCTTGAAATCTAGTTTTAGCTATTCATGCTGATCATTCACAGGTGTATGTCTACTGACTCCAGGCCTTGGATAGGCACCAATCTTGCTTTGTGTTTGTGTTACAACCATGTCCAGCTTTGCATCCAAACTTAAAATCAAAATCAAAATCTAAAACAACCTTTAGGACATTAGAATTAGTTTTAGGATCCTCAGTCCTCTGTCTACAACTGCAAATAGGCCCAAAGCTAGTCCCTTTGCTCTTATCTTTCAGTTTTGGTCTACTTACAGGAGGACTTATCTGCTTTCTATCAGCATCCCAGCCTTTGTAGGTATATCCTCATGGATGTTGAGTAGGGAATACCCCCCTAGGTTTTGCAGAGCCTGAAGAAGAAGAGGAGATAAAATATAGAGTCTATCTCCTACACTGTTGGCCCCTGGCCCAGAGATCTTGTTGATCATTGATGGCTACCTTGTAGGGAAATCTGGGAATAAGCATCCAGTCTGGGAAAAAACCAACAGAAATTGGCGACTCTGTTGGGGATGGTGATTTGAAAATTGTTATTTTTGTCCTCCCTGGTGAAATATCTGTGTGCCCATCCGAGTCACCAATAGAAATTGGCAACTCTACTAGGGAGGTTTGTGAAAGAACCCTGATTTTCAAAAGAAAATAGTTCCTAGTAATAGGTGGCGACTCCGAAGTAATCTCCCAACTGGTCAAAGTAAAACTTATATGCAGGGGAGAAGATCCCAACAAAATCCTTTATTTGAAGAGTTACCAGTAATAAGAAGAATGATGTACAGAAGAAAGGGAGCTGTCTCAGTCAGTCATGAGGGTTCCCCTAGAAAAAATGATGATATGCAAGATAACCCTAGGCCATCAGGACAGCATGTGCCTTACTTTTCAAATGCAGAAGCTGATATTCAAGGTGCATATGAGAGGCAATAGGGTGGTAGCGTGAGAGTGAGGTCAGAGGTGTTCCAAGAACGCCCATTTCTAGACCCTAGTGAAAGGTTTGAAGAGGCAGAGTCTCTGAGGGATGATAAAGATGAAGATCAGAATATGGTAAAACCATCCTCCTCTAGGCATAGCAAGGAAGAACTAGCTGATGAAATTAGGAGCTTAAGGGCCGAGTTCGAATATCAGCAAGCAATAACAATCAGAGATGACCTAAGGAAGAAAGTGCAAGCTTTAAGGGCTGCCCAAAATAATTCAATTCCTACCCTTGAGAATGCAAATGTGCAGAGACATCAACAGAGAAATGAAGTGCAACATTAGCATAATGATGAGAGACAAAATGTGAATGATGCTAGGATACCACTGAACAATGTAAGAAACTAGAATGCAAACAGAAATATTAATATTAATCAGTTTGACAGGCAGCCCATGCAGTTAGATAGATTCAGACAACTTGTATTTGATGGTATTCCTGGGTATCCTAACCCCATTGACAAGCATCTAAGGCTGCAGGTGCCTAAATTTTCAGGGAACAACACTGTGTCAGGAGAAGATCATCTAAAAGCTTTTCAAAATGTCATGGATAACTTTGAGGTTGAACATGAGGATGTTTTCATGAAGTCATTCATGCAATCTTTAGTAGATGAGGCAAGGGAATGGTATAAGAATCTGCTTGACCGGAGTATTTCATCATGGGATGATTTTAAAAGGATGTTCAAGGAGCAATATGGTGACAAAACTAACCCTAGCTTTTTTGTAAATGAGTTTACTAGTAACACTAAAGGGTCAAATGAGCAGGTTGCAGATTTTAATGCAAGATTTACTAAAGTGTTAAACAAATTGCCACATCACATGAGGCCAAATGAACCTATGTGCATAATATTGTATATCAACGCCTTTGATGCAAAAACTACATATGGATTAAGAGATAAAAGTCCTGCTACTATCAGGGATGCTTTCAAAATTGCAATAAATATTGAGAACAACAGGAAAGCATCAGGCAAGACTAACAGAAGGGATGATGTAAAAATTTTGCAGAATCCAAACAAGCCTCAGAACACTCAAGGTAATACATATGCCCCAGAAGATAAGATAGACAAATTGGCAAATGTTGTTAAGGACCTAAGTTACAGACTAGCTAGAAGTGAAAAAGGGATAGGTCCTGATAGGCAAGTCTATCAAAGGCAGGAAAAGAGGCCATCATTGCATGATATGCCTTATAATACCAATTGGCATAATGGTAAGCCTATATTCCCACATAACAACACAAATCAGAGGACTCAACATGTCAAAGAAACTCCTGATCCTCTAAAGAAAGCTATAAATATTGTTGATGATACTCCATGGTGTATAATTTGTCAGATGCCACATTCACAGTCATAGTGTATGATTGCTTAGTCCTTGTGTGATAATACTACATCTTGTAATGAATGCAATGAGCCACATTATGTGCAAGATGATGATGTTAATATGATGTCCACAAACAATGGATACCCTCTTTATGATGCTGATGAGAGTACAGATAATGGAATTCAGGCCTGCCAACAGTTCCCATCTGATGAAGATGATGAAGATAACTATGTATATGCTCAGAGCTCACACAATTTTCTGAGTAACTTACAACGACCTTCTGATGAGGAAATTAGGGCCTTCACAGCTGCAGCAGTTGCTCAAGTCAAGAGCAACTACAATCTCAGAGGTAAAAATCAAGTAAGCAGCCCACATCAGCTAGAAGGTATTTCTGCAGGTCAGCCAGTGTATGGTCATAAGGGGATTGAATCACAAAAAAGGCAGTGGGGTAATCATAAATAGAATTTTAGACATAGAATAGGTCATGAATCTCAAGGACCAAAATATAGAATCCCCCAGGTTGAAGATCAAAGCAAAGGTTCCCAAGACAAGAATGATGATCAGGGAACTATGAAAGTAAAAGCTAAATCAGTTCAGGATAAAAACAAGATTGTGGAGCAAGCTACAACTATTATACAAAATTATGCTCCATTTGATATAGCTCAAGTCCTCTCCCAGGTAAAAGTCTCTGTTCCACTTATGGAATTGATGAAGGCTGAAGAGATCAAGAATAGGACAGTATCCCTAATTTCAGGGGTGCCTTTTCAAGCTAAACAAAATGTTTAGACCCAGGGTGAGAAACATGTCATGTATAATGAAGAAGATGAGGCTCCTGAAGTCTATTTAGGAGTGACTATGACAAAGTGTCCTTCACAAGTGGAATTGTTGTGATGTTCACAACACGCCCCATTTTGCCCCTTGGCAAAACGAGGACCCCTACTGTCGCTTTGCTTTTTGCTTCTGCTTGTGTTTGTCTGCTTTCTGGCGGTTTGGTAAAAATGAGTCAGGTGCATCATCATCATGAAGGTCAGGATGAGGTAGGTCATCATCATGAGGTCAGTTTGTCAAAGTTCATATTTTGCTTCTGTGACCTCATATTTAGAAAGAGCTTGAAATTCCATGCAGGTTTCCCTTTTACATCACTTGAAAATTCGTCCATATGTGGAAGTTATGCACAGTCAAAGTTTTGGTCAAACCTGATAATCGCAAGTGATCAGCATATTTTTTATATCCTCGGTCATGTTGTCAAGGTCATCATGATCTTGATCTATCACCTGATAAAATCATGCAGTCGAAATATCCGGACGTCAATCTTAGGTGATAGTGCCCTTTACCCGTCAAGTGACCTTATGCGCATCGTGAGCATCATGTTTTGAGTGTAACCCGATATTTCATAACAACGAGCATCATGATATTTTTACATCACCTGATATTATAATATCATGCTGATATTATAATATCACCCTGCTTAGAAAATCCACCATCTGCATATTCGCATGCGCATGTCAAAATCCTATCGGAGGGTCATCACCCTGATCTTTCAAGGGAGGATCATATTTGCTGATATTTGCTAATATGATGATGACGTCATCATATCCTCCTGATCTCCTTTTTTATATGATCATGATGATCACCCTATCTTTTAAGGGGGGAATGATATTCTCAGCAGCATGATCATATTTTAAATATCACCCTAGCGCTAACCTGATGATGACCTCAACTCATCCTCATGCTCCTAAGGCGGAACATGATGGTTACCTCATCATGATATTCGATGAGGAGGATCATATTCCTAATGTAACCCGACATTTCATAAAGTCCTCCTGCCGAGAAATATGACCTTTTGCAAATATCCTGATGACGTCATCCTAACCTGATAAACGAAGAAGCAAATATTAGGACGACATCATCATCACATTTCCCTTCGGCAGGATATTTTCCAAAACATGATCCGGTTCGCGAATATGATGATGACGTCATATTCTAAGTTCAACAAAGGCCCCGGATATCCTGATGATCATCATCATCCTAATCTTTCGAGAGGATTACCTTGGCCGCAAAGGGGTCATATTACATTCACCACCTGATCATGCTCCTTAGGTGACCCGATATTACATTTATCCCCTGATCTTAACTAAACATGACGGTGACGTCATCTTTTGCATTTTAATGAAGCCCGGATATGACGATGATGTCACCATCATTTTCCTTTCCTCAGCAGCAGGATCATATTTCATATCCTCCTATTTTCCTTCGACATGATGATGATGATGATTGTCATTCTTTTCCCCAATATACAGAAGCGAAACATCCTGATGACATCATCTGGACATTTGGAAGGGGGAGCATCATTTTTCCAAAATATCATGCAGATGAAAGTTTTAAGTCTTGCTATCAGCAGTATGTGAAATTGTCACCCCGAGGGGGGTATCTCTCACCGATGAGGAAGAATGCAAGCCACTAGGGCTATATCGGCATAACTCACGCCGATGGCAGAAAACAAAGGAAAAGGGCATCAGCCCAACGGAGAACATCGGCGAAGGAATTTTGGGGCCCGCCGATGGCGATAGTCACGCCGATGGGCGGGAGTGTACGTAGCGGTGGAATTTTAAAACGTTTTTTGGTGCCCGTGGCATTTTTTTTGGTCAGCGATAGTTGACCCGATGGGTTTTGAGCAGTCTGTATGCATTTTGAACGCGTTTTTAAGAGTATTTTGGACCTGATTTCCACAATTTTGCACAGTCACCTGGATTTAAACGATTATTTTAATTTCTTGCTGTTTATGTGATAAATGTAATACTTATTACTTGTCTTGTCTTGCAGGCTTGCAGTTGAGGAAGCAGCTGGAAATTCAACACAGTGACCTCATGGAGGAAGAAAATCTGATCTCAGGAGCAGGAAGATAAAGATAAAGTGCGAAGAAGTCAAGGCCATTCAAATAAAGGACAAAGTTACAGCTGAGGGTATTACTACAACAGACAAACAAAAGTTATTGCTGAGCTGCCAGAACTTCTTAGAAGGGGCAATATTTCGCCCAGATTTGACACTGCTCAGAGATATTTTGAAGAGCTGGTTCACCTGTATTTATTGCTGTAACCAGGGGTTTGAACCAGGGGTTCAGTTAGGTTTTTTTTCTGCTGTAGTGAGGACAATCAGAATGTCTTTATATTATGCCTCTCTACACTGTAATACTGGACAACAGGGGCTATAGCAGGGATTTTTTTTTTAGAAGCACACAGCGAGTTAGCTTAACATAGTTTAGAGGTAGAAGAAGGAGGTCGCCTGTTTGTCTGCAGTAAGGTGCGCGTGGAATGTCTGGCTGCCTTACTGTATCTGTAAAGCTTGTAAGTTCTCTGTAGTATGATCAATGAAACTAAGAGTCATTCTTACATTGTAAATCATGTATGACTATTCATTTCTAATACAATAGAATCTGGAGTTCTGCATCTATCTTCTGAGTGTTCTCCTGCTCTTCTTTGTGTTTTGAAATATTTTCTTTGAGAGCTTGCAATTTTAAATGTATGTTTGTGAAAATGCTCAGAACTTGCATTTAAGGTTTTTTTACTGTGGATTTGATCAAATTACTGTGGTATTTACATAGTGCATAACAGAAACAATTAGATCCTTCGGTAGATTAAATGAGGTATAGATTAGATCTTTCTAACTTTTCCCAACCCATCTGAATATTTAGCTGAAAACGTAGAAATCTAAAGGAAATTGTCTCAAATTTGAAGAAGCATGCATAACAGAGTTAAGAGTAGATAGTTTTCATAAATAGATAAAGGAGAAAGCTGCAATAATTCAAGAAAGCCATCTAAAACTTGCAGCATAGTAACACTTGTATGCAAATAAACAAAATACTTGTTGAAATCTATGATTCTTTTTGCATATTCTTAGTCCAGTAAACCACCAAACAAACCTAAACTACGTAAGGCCCCTTGAACATTACAGCTTCACATTGACCAACTGAACTTGACCAACCGAACCATTGTAGACTTGGGATTAGTTGAATCTCAAATGATTCCTTCTTATCTTTCAAGTATAGTTTCAGTTCATTTCATGTGAATTTTAACTTATTGTTATGATTGCATCAAAACAATCATCAACAGGAACCATTTTATGTATCCCTGGTTATAAATGGAAAAATAATCAGAAATTGTATGCTTGACTCTGGAGCATCTACAAATGTCATGCCTTTGGCCATCATGCAACAAGCTGGATTGAAAATTGACAAGGCATGTGGAAAATGTTATGCTATGGATGCCAGAGAGGTACCAGTTATTGGAATCATGAAGGATGTAGATTTCAAACTGGCAGCATTTCCTGAGAAAAGATATAAAATGAATATAATAGTGGTTAACATCAAGCCACAGTATGGTATGTTGCTGTCAAGAAGATGGGCTGCACTAATTGGTGGAAGTATGCAGCTAGACCTGTCATATGCCATGATTCTAATGAATGGTAGGGATGTTAAGCTAATCAGAGAACAGAGATCATCAGAGACAGTGGAAGACCAAGAAGTAGAGGAACAGATATGCTTTGTAAACACTGACTGTGATAACTTCAAGGTTGTCTTAGATGATAGAGAAGATAAAAAGAAAAATGTCTGCATTAAAGAGCTGGACCAGCAAGGTTTATGGACCATGTATTTTGATGGAGCTTGTGCAAAAGAAGGCTTTGGAGCTGGAGTTATTTTCTTGTCTCCAACTGGTAAGCTCCTCAAATTTTCTTTCTTGCTGAGGTTTGTTTGCACAAACAACATTGCAGAATATGAGGCTTTAATCTTAGGCCTAACTATAGCTCTCAAACATGGAATCAAAATGCTAAGAGTATTTGGGGATTCTGAGCTGATTGTATCCCAAATTAGAGATAGGTATGCTTCAAAAAATAAAAGATTGAAACAATACAAGCATGCTGTTTGGGGTACCATTGAACTCTTTGATGCATTTTCAATAGGCTGGGTAGAGATATCAAAGAATGTTATGGCTGATTTCTTAGCTAATGTTGCAATAAGGCCAGATGACATCACTCTGTCAGATGTTACAAATGTAGAAGTTAAAATCAGGCCTGCAGTACCAGAAAATATATGCAGTTGGCAAGTGTTTGATGATGATAGGGACTCGTTAAAATTTTTGCACTGCATAGATGAATATGAGAATCAAGAAATTGATTTCCAAGCCTTTGTAGAGACTATAGATGGAAAAGAAACTCTTGTGGGAAAAGAGATAATTCAATTGAAGACTAATAAAATCCCTAGAGGGTTAGTAGCTTTGGAAAGAGCTTTTGACAGTAGAGACAAATTGGTCACAAGGACATCTCCCACAAATAAGGAAGATTTAGAAGAGATAAATTTGGGGACATCTCAGGCCCCCAAGAAGGTATACATTGGTAAACAGCTCAAACCACACATCAGGAATATGCTGATTGCATTATTGAAAAGGTATAAACATGTTTTTTCTTGGTCATATGAGGACCTAAAAGCCTATAGGGAGGATCTATTCCAGCATGAGATCCCATTGAAGCCTGGAGCTAAGCCATTCAGATAGAGGCAAAGACCTATTAATCCTACCTTAGCTCCAAAGATGTAAGAAGAACTTAAAAAGCTTAGGGAAGCTGGAATAATTGTGCCAATCAGACATTCAACTTGGGTGTCTAACCTTGTCCCAGTCAGAAAAAAGAACGGTGATATTAGGCTTTGTGTTGATTTCAGGAACTTGAATGTATTCTCTTTAAAGGATAACTATCCACTGCCTAATATGGAAGCTATGTTACAGAGAGTGACTGGTTGTGAACTCTTATCCATGATGGATGGATTTTCAGGTTATAATCAGGTGAAGGTAAAGGAATCAGAATAGTATAAGACTGCCTTCACCACTCCATGGGGAACTTATGTATATGTTAGAATGCCATTCGGACTAACAAATGTAGGTGCTACATTTCAAAGAGCAATGGACGTTGCTTTTGCAGGGTTGATTGATTCAATCCTAGCTGTATATCAGGATGACTTGACTGCATATTCAAAGAAGGAAGAGCAGCATTGTTTGCATCTAGAGCAGATTTTCATAAGAGCACTAGAGTATGGTATTTCTTTAAATCCAAAGAAGTGTGCTTTTGGGGTGGTTGAAGGAAAACTCCTAGGGCACATTGTTTCCAAGGATGGAGTCAGGATAGATCCAGAGAGAGTGGCTACTATTGACAGAATTCAAATGCCAAAAACTGTAAAAGGAGTTCAGTCCTTCTTTGGACAGATAAATTTTGTTAGGAGATTTGTTCCCAACTTTGCAGAAACTACAAGGAACATTTCTAAGATGATGAAGAAAGATGCAACTGTCAACTGGGAAAGTGAAGCAATAGAATCATTTCAGAGTATCAAAGAGGCAATCAAGATGGCCCCTGTTCTTAAATCTCCTGATTTTTCTAGGCCATTCCAAGTATTTTCATTTGCTTCCTTTCACACTGTTGCTGCATGTTTGCTACAGGAAAATGAAGATGGTTTTGAACAGCCCATAGCTTTCTTCAGTATGTCCTTGCAGGCTTCTGAGTTGAAGTATGATATTATGGAAAAATAGGCATATGCACTAGTCAGAGCCATCAAAAGTTTCAGACCATACTTGGTAGGATCACATGTAATTGCATATGTACCCCATGCAGCAGTTAAAGACATATTCACTCAACAGGAGGTGACCAGAAGAAGGTGCAGATGGATAAACAAACTGCAAGAGTTCAACATAGACATACAAATTACCAAGTTGGTAAGAGGACAAGGATTAGCCGAGATGATGGCACAGTCAAACTTGGAAGCATGCCAAGTTAATGCAGTCCAAAATGAGAGTGTAAATGTATCAAGATCTGAATGGTACAAGGACATTATATACTACTTGCAAAATCTGAATTGTCCTTCCCATTTCAGTGACAGCCAAAAGAGGACTTTAAAGTTACATGCAATCAGGTATGTTATTGTTCAAGGTGAGCTATACTGGAAAAACCCTGATGGTGTGCTACTGAGATGTGTGGATGAGGATATGGCTAACAATGTTTTGATTGATATGCATAAGGGATTGTGTGGTGGACATTATACTACTCAAACAATAGCTCATAAGACTCTCAGAGCAGGATATTGGTGGCCCACTCTCTTTTCAGATGCACAAAGGTTAGTGAGGAAGTGTGACCCTTGCCAAAGATTCTCAAGAAAATTGAGATATGATGGTGCTTTACCCCTCAGAACTGTAACTGTGGATGCTCCATTTCAGCAATGGGGAATTGACTTCATAGGGGAAATTGCAGACAAATCAAGTGGGGGACACAGTTGGATTTTGGTGGCATCTGATTACTTTACCAAATGGATTGAGGCCATTCCAGCTAAGAGAGCTACAAGTAAGGTGGTGATGGATTTCATACTGGAAAATGTTATCATCAGGTCTGGAGTACCATTCAAGATAGTCACTGATAATGCTATGTGCTTCAGATCAGGTGAATTTGTTGATTTTTGCAATAGGTATGGGATAAATCTATCATATGCATCACCATACCACCCACAAGGAAATGGTCAAGCAGAATCAAGCAATAAAAGCATCATGAAAATTATCAAGAGGATACTGGACAAGAACAAGAGAGCTTGGGACTCAAAATTAAAGTTAGCAATATGGGCTGACAGAGTGACAGTAAAAAAGGCTATTGGAATGTCACCCTTTGAGCTAGTATATGGTGCATCAGCCAGATTGCCCATAAACAATCTCCTACCAGTTTACAGATTCATCCAGGAAAATGATGAGGAGATTGAAGACTCCATGACAGAAAGAGTGAATCAGCTGGTTGCATTGGATGAGAATAGAAGGAAAGCACACCAGATCAATCTCAAGAGACAACAAGATGTGAAATATCAGTTTGACAGGAGAGCTACAAAAAGGAAGTTTCAAGTCAATGATTTAGTGCTCATATGGAATGCAAAAGGTCAAGAAAAGGGTAAACATGGTAAATTCGAACCCTTATGGATGGGCCCATATCAGATTTGCAGCACTCATGGGGAGGACTCTTATTTCCTCCAGGCCCTAGATGGTGAAGTTCTGGAATTGCCTGTGCATGGCCAATTCCTTAAGTTTTATTTTGCATAGATGGCCTATCCCTGTGCACATTTGTAAAAATATGTATATAATGTAGATGTCTTGTACAATTCGTGCTTTTTTGGTTTATTGCCTGGTCTGCCCGGAGATCTGGTTCTCGCTACAGGTTTTTCACCTGTACATCCCCATTCGGAGCCAGTGTTGGCACTCATTTTGACCTGGAGGTTGATTTTGCATGTTTAGAGGGTTTCTTCATTTAAACCCTATATTTTCTTGCCCATCGGCATGACCTCGCAGGTGTTTTGGCGATCAGGTTGATGGCAAGGATGGTGTCATCGCTGAGACTTTGCCTATTGGGGGGGAGCTTATTGTTATTCTCACAGTTTTGATCTCATCGATGGGGATTGTGGTGTGTTCTTTGTATGTCGCTAGGACTTTGTGCTATCGGCGGAGATAATTTTTGTCCCACCGAGGGAGATGGTCAGGCCGATGAGGGTTTTTTTGGGTGCTCATCAGCAGGAGTTTGCATATCGGCCAGGCAGATAGGTGATTCACCGATGCATTGGATGTTCCCGATGGAGTTTGGATTGATGTGCCATCGGCATGACATAGACTATCGGGTGAGCGGGTAGGGGTTGGGCCAATGGCATTTGTTTGGCCGATGGATATCTATCGGTGAAAGTATGGTCTATCGGCGAGGGATCTTTTTCTTGCTTCGATGACTTAGGTCTCGCCAAATGTGGGATGCAGGGTTATTCGAAGGCATCAGCGTAACAGTTCTTCATCGGCTAGGAAGCTTTTGGGTTGGCCGATAGACTATGTCTGGCCGACAGAGGCTTGCGGTGCAGTCGGTGAGACAATTGAGGTCGGCGGAGGATTTGTGGGCTTGGCCGATGGTGTTGGTCTCAGCGATGGGCTTTGGGCTGAGAGGCGTGTGTCAAGCGTGGCAAAAGCGCTCGACACCTTTTGTCTTTGCGACCATGCTTATAAAGCGCTAAAGGGGTTTCCGCACTATGCATGTGGGATTATTCCCCTATGTATTTTAAACCTATGAAGAAGCACATTTTGGCGAGAAATTCTTTTTGAATGCTGCGGTGTTTTTCCTGGTGGTTGCGGGTAGCTGAGCCATCAATGGCGACAGTGCAGGGGTATGGGCGACAGGACAAGCGATCAAGTTGCCCCATTGTGGATGAAAACTCCTAGATGGTGGCACACGGCTCGAGGCCACCCCTGTCGACTCTCCTGCCTACTGCATTGATGACTTATGGGTGCCATTTCTCATGGGCTGTATCTGGCAGTTTTTTTTGTAATAGTCATGTAATTAATTGCTGTGAGGTAAACTTTCTGGCCAATATAGGCAGACTATGTTACCATTATTTTGTTGTTGAAAGTTGAACATTTGGCTCTGTCACACAATACAGTTCGTTTTGGTTGCTCTGTACAGTTAAACCTGTGAGTTTATGTATCTCTTGTTGTACGTTTTTGCATGAATCCACTAATTTCATGGTTAGTTTTATATGAGAAATGCTATGTTAGCATGTGTTTTGTTATTACTGTCTCCAGTATTGCATGTATCTTTCTTCTGAGTCTGGATATTTAAGCAATGTTTGAGATTCTAGGACATAGAATTCCTGTGTTGAATGTTTAATCTTTTAACTTCTACTCAAGGGGTAGATTAAATTGTTCTCAGATTGAACATTGGGAAGGGTATACTGCAGTAGGGATGCCATAAGTATAGATAGCTTAACACTCTGTATTGGGAGATATCTGTAAGGCAGGTATCACATATGTCCCCCTAAAATCCAGTTTTAGCTGTTCATGCTGATCATTCACAGGTGTATGTCTACTGACTCCAGGCCCTGGATAGGCACCAATCTTGCTTTGTGTTTGTGTTACAACCATGTCTAGCTTTGCATCCAAACTTAAAATCAAAATCAAAATCTAAAACAACCTTTAGGACATTAGAATTAGTTTTAGGATCCTCAGTCCTCTGTCTACAACTGCAAATAGGCCCAAAGCTAGCCCCTTTGCTCTTATCTTTCAGTTTTGGTCTACTTACAGGAGGACTTATCTGCTTTCTGTCAGCATCCCAGCCTTTGTAGGTATATCCTCATGGATGTTGAGTAGGGAATATCCCCTAGGTTTTGTAGAGCCTGAACAAGAAGAGGAGATAAAATATAGAGTCTATCTCCTACACTGTTGGCCCCTGGCCCAGAGATCCTGTTGATCATTAATGGCTACCTTGTAGGGAAATCTGGGAATAAGCATCCAGTCTGGGAAAAAACCAACAGGAGGTTGCCCCCTCAAAGTGGCCTACAATCATTAAATTCCTTGTGTTTCTTCTATTTATATAAATTTGTTATTTCGTGCATTTTTCATTACATAGTTGTAGGAGGTTCATCTCATTTGGTATCAGAGCACTTTCCTGGGCTCACTAGGTAGAATTTTTTCCAAATTTTTTTCTGCAATGGCCCTCCAAGCGTTGTGATTGTTGCAGTAGTATTTTTTTTGCATATGTATTATTCATTTGGATTGCAGGTTCAGATCAGGGAACATCCCTATCCACTTAACTATGGGAAGTACTTGGGCATATAGCCCTAAAACTCATTGTGAGGAGTATCACAGGAACCCCGAAGTAGCTGGCCCATTGAGAGGACCTGCCAGCAAAAAGGGCAACGGCCCCTACCCAATTGATTAGTTCCCATTCATGAGGTAAACCAAGAGCTATCATTTATGGCAAAGCAATTATTAGTTTTACCTAAGTCATGGAGTGAGGGGTACTACCTCAATACGCAAGCCATTAGATAGCATTGGTGGCCATAGTAACTCCCTTGAACCTTTAGGAAGCTGAATAAACTTGGGGCCCATATCTATTGACAACAGGAAAGCCGTAGATTAAATTCATGAAGAAAAATTGGCAAAAAAGTCTAGAAAAAAAAATCTGTAGGCTATGGTAGTAACCTGAATAGGAGAAAAAAATGGAGGATGAAATTACCACCCTCAAGACTAAAATCCAAGATCTTGATGAAAAAATTCTCCGACTCAATCTTCAACATTTAGCCATGAACAACAGACGGTAGCTAGAGTCTTCTCCAGACACTGGGTTTTCTTCTTCCAGCAATTTTTGTGGGCCAAAGCTTGATTTTCCTTGATTCAATGGTGCAAATTTGACTAGATGGATATACTGAGCAGAACAATATTTTAGTCTACATAATACTTTTGATGTCAACAAAGTCCCGTTTGCATCCTTTCACTTGGAACATGAAGCCCTTCAATGGTTCTATTGACATATCAAGGCTCATGACGTGCTACAATGGACTGATATTTGCAAACTCATTTTGCAAAGGTTTGGTCCTAGTGCTTTTGATGACTTCACTAGAGAACTCACTAAACTTTGCCAAATAGGCACTGTGAGAGAATACCAGATAGAATTTGAAAAACTAGCCAATCACACGAAGGGATTGTCGGATGAATTCTTCAAGAATTATTTTGTCAGTGGTCTGAAGGATGCAATTCAATATGAGATTAAAATGTTCCATCCCAGCAAAATGATGGAAGCCCTAGGGTTAGCTAAGTTGGCAGAGGACAAGATCATAGCTCAGCAATGATCCAAATCCAATTTTGTTCCATTCTAAAATATAGCTCCCTAAAGATCTCAAACAATTCCAGCTCCTAGAAGAACTCCTATCAAGCATTTGATGAAGCAGAGATGTGGGCAATTAGAGAAAAATGACTTTGTTATAATTGTGATGAGAAACTCACTTGGGGACATCGATGTGTTGAGAAAAAGATCTACCTATTGGATGTGGACTCTCCACCTGAAACTAAAGTTTGGGTAGATTCTTAGGATACAACAGATGATTAGGAAGAAGATCAACCACCAGTTGTTAAACTTGCTTCTCAGGAAGACCACCTAGAGATCTCTCCATGCTTTAGCAGGAATCACCACCCCACAAACCATGCGAGTCAAGGGTTACTTCAAGAAGCTCCCTCTTACAATACTCATTGATTCTAGTAGCACTCATAACTTCATTGACCCTCAGATTGCCAAACAGGCTGATTGTTTTGTCCATCCTTGCTCCAACTTTGAAGTCATGATTGCCAATGGGGGCACATTACCTTACAAAGGGAAGTGTCATAATGTGTGTATCTCTATTGGTGATTATAGCCTGCACTCTGACATGTTTTCCTTTCCCTTAGGTGGATTTGATGTGGTTTTGGGTGGCCAATGGTTACACACACTGGGACCCATCTTATGAGATTTTGATGAAATATGGATGCAATTTTTAGACAATGGGAAAAAACACAGATTAAAGGCCTTACAACCAAGGTCTATTAGTATCATAAGTTCACATTGCATGGAAAATCTTCTTAAGTAGAATTCACACAACATCATTGCCCAGCTCCATTCCATTCAGATGCAACCATCAATAGTCTCCACTACTCCTTCTGATCTACAATGAATTTTGGATAGGTATGTATGTGTCTTTGCTGAACTAGTGGGATTGCCACCTTCAAGGACAAAGGACCACTATATTCAACTCCTTCCTGGAAGCACTCCTCCCAACATCAAGCCCTACTACTAACCATTTCACCAAAAGATAGAGATTGAGATGCTCTTTCGAGACTTACTGAAGCAAAGCATTATTCGCCCTAGTACTCGCCCATTTTCTTCCCCAGTTCTTCTTGTCTGAAAAAAAAAGTGTCAAGGCACCTCTGCATTGAATTCTGAGCAATTAATCACATCATAATCAAGGATAAGTTTCTGATCCCTATTATTGATGAGCTCCTTGATGAGCTTCATGGTGCTCATTTTTTCTCCAAGTTGGACCTTCATTCTAGGTATCACCAGATCCAGGTTCATGAGGATGATATCCCTAAAATGACTTTCCACATGCATGATGTCCACTATGAGTTTCTAGTCATGCCTTTTGGCCTCACTAATGCTCCTTCAACATTCCAGGCATTGATGAATAAAATATTCCAGCCCTACCTGTGGAAATTAATTATGGTCTTCTTCGATGATATCCTCATCTATAGTAAAACATGGGTTGAGCATCTCCAACATCTAGATCTCGCATTGCAACTTCTCTCTAATCATCATCTCTGTGCAAAATAGTATAAATGTGTTTTTGGCCAGGATGAAGTGGAGTATCTCGGGCATATTGTTTCAGCCCAAGGGGTTTGGGTGGATCTCAAAAAATAGCTACCATGAAAAATTAGCTGCATCCTCAGACACTCAAGAAACTTCGTGGTTTTTTGGGGCTGACTAGCTACTATCGCAAGTTTGTCAAGGATTACGAGAAGATTGTAGCTCTACTAATAGCTATGTTGAAAAAGGATGCTTTTACCTGGACACAAACTACTGAGTGTGCATTTGAAAAATTGAAACAAGCTATGTGTACTACACCTATTCTAGCTATGCCATATTTTGCCAAGACCTTCACTATTGAGAGCTATGCTTGCGAAAATAGATTTGGTGATGTTCTCCTCCAAGATGAACGCCCCATTGCATTCACCAGCAAAGCTATTTCTGGCAAGAATTTAGTACTCTCTACGTATGAGAAGGAAATAATGGCCATTTTGCATGCAGTACAGAAGTGGTGGCCATACCTACTAGGGAATCATTTTTGCATCAAAACTGATCACCAAAGTCTGAAATATTTCATGGAACAATGGGTCTCCTCCCCAGCACAATATAAATGGGTCAAGAAACTCATGGGTTATGACTATGAGATCACATACAAGAAGGGTAAGGACAATATTGTGGCGGAGGCTCTTTCTCACACATTTGATGACCAAGCTTCTCTTTCAACTTCTCTATGCCTATTCTGAATTAGTTGGAACCTATACAACAGGGGTATGTCAATAACTTTTCATTATGTCAAATCATTCAACAGTTGCCCACTAACCCCTATGTTGTACCGCATTATTCTTGAGATGGTGCTTCTCTGCAATACAAGGGTCATATGGGGCTTCCCCAGAGCACAGATCTTCAGCAGGTTGTATTCTATGAACTCCATGCTTCTCCATTAGCATGGCACTTAGGGTTTCTCAAACTTATGAGCAGGTATGGCATAACTTCTTTTGGAAGGGAATGAAAAGGGCAATTTAACAAATGGTGGTTGAATGTGATACCTGTCAACACAACAAGGGTAAAACAACACTCATTCTTGGTTTGCTCAAGCCCTTTCCCATCCCTATAAGGATTTGGATAGATATTTCTATGGATTTCATTGAGGGGGTCCCTAAATCTAGAGGAAAAACAATGATCTTGGTTGTGATTGATTGCCTCTCCAAATATAGTTATTTTTGTGCCCTTAGCCATCCCTATACTGCCTCCTCAATTAGACAAATTTTCTTGGACCAGATCTTTCATCTTCACGACATCCCTTCTTCCATTATCTTAGATCATGATGCAACCTTCACCAATCATTTTTGGACAGAAATATTTTGACACACCAGCACCAAACTGAAGATGAGTTCCAGGTATCATCCACAAACGGATTGCCAGACTAAAATTGTTGACAAATGTTTGGAAACTTACCTTCATTGCTTTACCTTAGAACAACAACATCAGTGGGCAAAGTAGCTTCCTCTTACTGAATGGTGGTACAATACCTCCTACCACACTTCAACTAAAATGAGTCCATATGAAGTAGTCTATGGTCAAGCACCACCAGTACTCATTCCATACACCCCTAGTAGTTCACCAATTTAGGCAATCGACATGATTATCTGAACCCAAGATCAAATTCTATGCATCTTGCAGGACAATCTTCACATGGAAAGAAATAGAATGAAACAACAGGCTGATCAACACCATTCCGAGCACACTTTTCAAGTAGGTGATATGGTTTTCTTCACCTGTAGCCATACAACCAATCATCCCTGAAACTCAAAGGGCATCATAAGCTAGCTCCAAAGTTCTGTTGGTTATGATGTTAAGCATAAACAAACATAGATAAAGAAATGCAAATCAAACCTTTATCATCTTGAAAGATACGATGAATTCAAAGAATTCATGATCCCAAGTCTCCGTGGATTAGTTCATACTCTACTGATGTTGCTCATTGGTTTGATGTGCCTTGTTGCTTTCTATTCAAGGGTTCTTATGCTTCTAGTTCCAAGAATTGATGTCTGGACATCCTGAGTTTACCTACTTTCTGTAAATCTTTCAACAAACAAGGTTAATCCTACTGTATTTAAGCAGATGATGAAGATATTTTCTAAGTTTGATCAATTCTTCTATTCAACAACTGGAAGAAGCAAAATTTCATCTTTGCACTATAAATTCACCTAAATGATGTGCTTGTAGGTAGACATTTACATGATTATTATCATTATTTATGTTTACTTGCATGATATTTATCATTTCAACAGGTTGCTTGGCTCAAATATGCTATGGATATTCAATTATCTATGGGATATCAACATATTTTACTATATTTGCTTAATATTTTCTATGAATATGTAATTGTGATGGTGATTTTAAAATGGAATCAAACAAATTTGAATGAATGTTTGCTAAATTTTGTTAAAATGAGTGAATCTTTAGCTATTGATCCATATACATGTTGCAAGTATGTGCCTAATCGGTGTTGTCATTGATGTCAACATATCTTTGTTGTCATTGGTGTCAACTATATCCTATTTTTTTATTTGGTTAGAAGCTTATATGTTGAGGATATTGAGAAAATTAGCCCCTTCAGAAGAATCAGAAAGGAAACAGTGAATCACAGTGAAGACAGTGAGTTGCATACTGAAAAATAGTCCAGAAGAATGCTTTGCATTTCTTGGAGAGTGAAGATCTTGGTCTACGGATTGGAAGTTATTTAGAGGCATGTTTGAAGATGCAAAATCCTGATTTTGAGCCTCCGGTATGAATAATTGAGTGAGTTACATTCACCAGAGTAAATCTTGCTTTTTCTGATTATTCACTGGTGACAGGGAGAAAGTATTTTGCTCCGCATTTCTCCGCATTGAAGTATTTTGCTTTGCAGTTCTAGAGGGAAGTCTGGAATGATGATAAGTGCCTACAACTACAATGGTTCATGATTTGGTGATCTACAAGCTATCTTTCTTTTATGACAGTTAAAGACAGTGAAGTTCATGTGCTCCGGTGTAAAGAATCTCATGGGTAAAGTTGTTAGATTTTGTGTGGTTGCTCCTGGTGATTACAACGTGCTTGTAGATGACTCCTAATCATGTTCCTACATTTGTACTGGTCTGCATTAAGGAATTGAGATCATGTTTGAAGTTTACTTCCAGATAATGTAGCATGTAACTAGTCTTAGCCGACTTGGTTAATCCCAGTGATTGCAGAGATGTATTGAAGATTGTAGAAGCATGTAGTGGTGTAGAAGATCATGTTTGAGTCCTAGCTAAGTCATGGAGTGATCTGCATACATATTCACTACATTTCCTTAGCTAATTTTGTATTAGGTCTAGACCTATTTTATGTATGTTTGTAATGCTGACCTTGGAGATTGTCCCAACAGTTGATGATTGTAATGCCGACCTTGATGATCATTACAAGGTTGATGTAGTATATAAATACTTGTAATTGAGTTGAGGAAAGTGTGTCCTTGTGTGGAAATGCAAAGATAAGTAAGGAAAAGAAAAGGCAGAGCAGAGCAGAAGAGTATTGCACTTCAATGGAACTGAATTTAGGCATGGAGTAGATGCTAACATCTCAGTTCAAAACCCTTGGTAGTGAGCCTTTTTCTGGGTAGTGAGCCTCTGATTTTTGGTATTGTACTTTACATATATATCTTGTGGGTTAACCCCAACCATGGTTTTTCCCTTAACAAGGTTTTCCACGTAAAAATATGGTGTCTCTTATGTATGATCTTGCAATTGTGTTTATGTTTCTGATTTTATGCTTTCATGACTTAATCATAACAAACAGTGGACAAGTGTTTAATGTTTTAAGGTGTAGAATTATTTAGGTAATAAGACAACCGATTCACCCCCCCTCTCAGTTGTTTCATTCATTTCAATAGTTGGTATCAAATACAAGTTCCTCAGAAGAAACCTTGACCGTTTGAGGCTAATCCAAAATGTCCTATAAGAAGGAAAGTCCATGGTTCGATGGCACAAACTACTCCGTCTGGAAGATCTACATGAAAACCCATGTCCTCTTCTTAGGTTACAGTGTTTGGAAAATAACTGAAAATAAGTATGAAATACCAAAGAATGGTTTGCAAACTGAAGATGAGATCAAGGAATTTGAGTTGAACATAAAATCCAAAGATGCCTTGGTGAGCGCCTTATCCGACGTCGAAGTAACAAAGATCATGGAGTTGGAAACTACTTATGAAATCTGGGAAAAGTTGAAGAATCTATGAAGTGTGCCAAGTTGCAAAGTTTGAAGGAAAAATATGAATGTTTGAAGATGAGCGAAGATGACAACATAACATCCTTCATGCAAAAGGTCGACGAACTTGTGAGTAGCATTAAAAGTGTAGGAGGAAAAATTGAGGATATTGAAGTTGTGAACAAAATTCTTAGATCACTGCCTAAATCCTATTGTCGTAAAGTGGCCACAATTGAAGAAATAATGACAGTGACAAAGATTACAAAAGATCAGCTACTAGGGAAGCTGACAACCTTTGAAATGAGAGAACTTGGTGATTAACTTCCAAAGATAAAGACTGCTTTCAAGGCCAGCACTTCAGAAAGAATCCCCAAATCTGAAAAGTACAAGGTGGAACTAGATTATGAGCTTGAAGAACTTGAAGCCAACTTTGTTAACAGTCTACCTAGAGGTACTGGTAAGTTCAAAGGCAAATTACCTTTCAAATGTTTCAGTTGTGGTAAAGTTGGTCATTATGCTTCTAGGTGCCCCACAAGAGTTCCCAAGCCAAGACCAGATAGACCTAGGATTCCAAAGAAATGTTATTATCTTGAAGATATTGATGATGATGAAGAAGTATTAGATGGTGAACTAGATAATGCTAGTACTTTTTGAAATGAATGTTTGTTTATTGCTGTTAAAGAAGAACATGTGACTACTAATCCTGCTAGCTGTGTGAAGGAAGAAAAACTAGTGGAAAGTGCCTTGGCTACTTAGGTTGTTGAAGACAAAGATGAATGGGTTATTGATAGTGGATTCTCTCATCACATGACTGGTGACAAAAGTAAGTTCATAAGTTTGGAAAGATATGATGGAGGACTAGTTAGGTTTGGTGATGATACAGCTGGTAAGATTTGTGGAAAAGGATCCATTTCTTTTGATGGCAAGCACAACATTGATGATGTCTTATATGTGAAGGGATTAGAACACAATCTCTTGAGTGTTGGTTAGATGTGTGGCAAAGGTTATGATCTCAGATTTAAGGACAATGGATGCAAGATCTTGGAAAGCTCCAGAATAGTGATTGCAACTGGTAAGAAGACAAGAGGTAACATTTATCATTTGAAAGGGACTAATGAATATTGTTTGTTGGCTCAGAATGATGAAAGTTGGTTGTGGCATAGAAGGTTGTGTCATATCAATTTTGACAACATTGTGAAGATAAGTTCTACTCAAACTGTAAGAGATTTGCCCAAGCTTGTGAAGCCTGCTAATACTTTGTGCAAGGAGTGCCAATTTGGAAAATAGACAAGAATAAGTTTCAAGGGCAAGGACCAATATGTTGATGGACTACTAAAATTAGTGCATACAAATCTATGTGGACCTACCAGAGTAAGAAGTCTACAAGGAGACATGTATTTCATGTTGTTGTTTGATGATTATTCTAGAATGTCTTGGGTTACCTTCGTAAAAGAAAAAGTAGAATCCCTAAAAAAGTTCAAAGCATTCAAGGCAATAGTTGAGAATGAGCTAGACTTGAAGATAAAATGCTTGAGGTCTGAAAGAGGTGGAGAGTTTACATCAAATGAGTTTAACTTCTTCTATGAAGAAAAAGGGATAAACAGACAATTATCTGCACCTAGGACTCCGCAACAAAATCGAGTAGTTGAAAGGAAAAACGGGACAGTTTAAGAGGCTGCTAGAACAATGATGGAGGCTGACCTACTGGAAGTATATTGGAAAGAGGAAATTCACACTGATGTATACATCCTAAATAGAGTCCAAGTAAAAGGTAACAGTTATAAGATTCCTTATGAGTTGTGGCATGGTAAAGCTCCTACAATGAAATATTTCAACATTTTTGGTAGTAAGTGTTATATCAGAAGAGATGAAGATCTAGGTAAGTTTGATGCAGGATGTGATGAAGGTATCTTCCTTGGATATTCTACCAAGAGCAAGGCCTAACAATGCTACAATAGTAGGTTAAAGAAGATCATTGAGAGTGCAAATGTCAAAGTTGATGAAACCAAGGAAAAGGTATCAAGTGGATATGAATCTAATGAACCGGATGTCCCTGCAAACAATGTAGTAGTGCAGCAAGAAGAAAACTTAGAGGGAGAAGAAGAAAAAGCTCCTGAAATCATTACTAAGACACCCAATTATGTGAAGTTAAATCACTTTGAAGATCAAATCATAGGAGATAAGAGTAAAGGAGTTCAGACCAGAAGAAGAGCTGCTAATGAACAAGTTAATTATTGTTTGATTTCTCAAGTGGAACCTAAAAATGTAAATGAAGCTTGTAATGATGAAAATTGGGTAAAGGCTATGGAAGAAGAACTGACGCAGATAGAGAAGAATCAGACTTGGGATCTTGTTCCTAGACCAACAGATAAAAATGTAATTGGCACCAAATGGGTCTTCAGGAATAAGATGAATGAGAATGGTGAAGTGGTAAGAAATAAAGCAAGGTTGGTATGTAAAGGATACTCTCAAGTTGAAGGAATTGATTTTGAGGAAACATTTGCACCAGTGGCAAGGATTGAAGCAATAAGAATGTTTTTAGCATTTGTAGCCTACAAAGATTTCAAGGTATATCAAATGGATATAAATTCTACATTCTTGAATGGAGTTTTGGAAGAAGAAGTCTATATTGAACAACTAGAAGGATTCTAATCATCAGATTAGGGTGACATGGTGTGCAGATTGAAGAAAGCATTGTATAGACTAAAACAAACCTCTAGGGCCTAGTATGCAAGATTGGATAAATATATGATACATTTAGGGTTCAGTAAGGGTACTATCAACAGTAATCCCTATTTTAAGATCAATAATGAACAAATCCTAATAGTTGCAATCTCTGTTGATGATATTATCTTTGGAGGAAATGAAGGTATGTGCATTTTTTTGTTGGGAAAATGTAAAATGAATTTGAAATGTCCATGTTTGGTGAGATGAATTTCTTTTTAGGTCTGTAAATCAATCAATCAAATAAAGGTATCTTCATTTCTCAGTTGAAGTATGTGAAAGAGTTGTTAAAGCAGTTTGGGATGGACAACTCTAAACTGATAAGCACTCCCATGGTAACTGGTTGTAAGTTGAGTAAAAATGATGACTCACCTATGGTAGATCATAAAAGATATAGATCTATGATTAGAGGATTACTTTATCTGACCCAAACCAAACCTAACATAATGCATGTAGTTTGTCTTGTGGCAAGATTCCAAGCAGAACCTAAAGAGTCACATGTGATGGCAGTCAAGAGAATACTAAGATACTTGAAAGGCACAATGGATTATGGTTTGTGGTATCTAAAAGATAATGATTTCACTCTCAGTGCATACACTGATACAGATTGAGCCAGAGATGTGGATGACAAGAAAAGTACAAGTGGAGGTGCATTCTTCTTGGGAAAAAGGTTGGTATCCTGGTTAAGCAAAAAACAAGACTCAATATCTTTGTCTAATGTAGAAGCAAAATACATTGCAGTAGCATGTAGTTGCACTCAAGTGTTATGGATGAAACAGACATTGAAGGACATCCAAGTTGTGTATGAAGATCCAATTGCAATCTTTTGTGACAATACAAGTGCCATAAACATATCAAAGAATCCAGTAATGCATTCAAGGACAAAGTACATATCCATAAGATATCAAATTCTGAGAGAAAAGGTGATAGAAAATGAAGTCAAGTTGGAATATGTATCTACAAATGATCATATTGCAGACATTTTCACTAAGCCTTTGCCTAAGGATACTTTTGAGTATCTCAAAGAAAAGTTAGGGGTTATCACCCTCCTGCTCTAAACTAAGATACACAAAAGTGTATCAATCCGAAGGTACCTAAAAATCCATCTCCATATCTGGATTGATGCTTGTAAGGGCTACTTCTCAGGGGGAGTAGTCAGATGAAGAGATTTCAGGAGAGAGATTGGATTAGAGCAGTAGAGTGCAAGTATGTGCCCTTTTCCATTGATGTCAAAGGGGGAGAGAAATCATGTGAAAAACTTAGAGAGAAAAAGTGCAGATGTGTAAAGAGATAGTGGGAGAATCTTGTCTTGATGGATGTTGGAGTTTTTCACATCATATGTTGCCATCAATGATAAAGGGGGAGATTGTTGCAAGTATGTGCCTAATCAGTGTTGTCATTAATGTCAACATATCTTTGTTGTCATTAGTGTCAACTATATCCTATTTTGTTCTTTGGTTAGAAGATTTATATGTTGAAGATATTGAGAAAATCAGCCCCTCCAGAAGAATCAGAAAGGAAATAGTGAATCACAGTGAAGACAGTGACTTGCATACTGAAGAATAGTCTGAAAGACTGCTCTGCATTTCTTGGAGAGTGAAGATCTTGTTCTGCAAACTGGAAGTTATTTAGAGGCATGTCTAAAGATGCAAAAACTTGAGTTTGAGCCTCCAGTATGAAGAATTGAGTGAGTTACATTCACTAGAGTAAAACCTACTTTTTCTGATTATTCACTAGTGATAGGGAGAAAATATTTTGCTCCGCATTTCTCCACATTGAAGTATTTTTCTCTGCAATTCTAGAGGGAAGTCAGGGATGATGATAAGTGCCTACAACTACAATGGTTCATGATTTTGTGGTCCACAAGCTATCTTTGTTTTATAACTGTTGAAGACAGTGAAGTTCATGTGCTCTTGTGTAAAGAATCTCATGGGTAAAGTGGTTAGAATTTGTGTGGTTACTCCTGGTGATTACAACATGCTTGTGGATGCCTCCTGATAATGTTCCTACATTTGCACTAGTCCATGTTAAGGAATTGAGATCATGTTTGAAGTTTACACCCAGATAACGTAGCGTGTAACCAGTCTTAGCCGACTTGGTTAATCCTAGTGATAGCAGAGATGTATTGAAGATTGTAGAAGCATGTAGTGGCATAGAAGATCATGTTTGAGTCCCAGCTAAGGCATGCAGTGATCCGAATACATCTTTACTACACTTCCTTAGCTAATTATGTATTAGCTCCAGACCTATTTTATGTATGTTTGTAATGCCGACATTGGAGATTGTTCCAACAGTTGATGATTATAATGTCGAACTTGATGATCATTCCAAGGTTGATGTAGTGTATAAATATTGCAACTGAGTCAAGGAAAGTGTGTCCTATTGGTGCCTGAATTGACTGTCAGTTTTTGAGTGATTTTCATGCAGGCACCTTCCCAAAAAATAAAAAAATTCCTAAGTTTCTTCTAGGTCCATCGGTGTGAGTGTCTTTTGTCTTGGCAATCATGTTGGTAATAGTGGTATTTTCTTCCTTCGCCAAGACTTTGTCTATCAGCAACCGAAATTGATGTCTTTCTGACGAGGCTAGTCTGGGCGACAGAGTGTGGTTCGAAGCCTTCATCGGCGAGATTATTGCTATCGCCAGAAGTATTTTGAGTTCTGCTGATGTTGGGGGTCACCCCGATGGAGGTTGCCATTAGAGTGACATCACTTGTCGGTGCAGTTGTGGTTTGTCACTCCAATGATGTAGGTCTGAGCGATGGAGCTGACTATCGGCGTAACATTGCTATCAGGTAGATGGGTGGAGGGTTCGCCGATGCCAGAGGTCTCGTCGACAGTGTATAGCTTGCAAAGTGGTATCGAGATGACCGAGGGTGTCGGCGGGAGAGTTTTTAGGTTCACCGATGGTTAGTGTCTGGCTGACAAGGGAGTATGGAGTGGTCATCAGTGTGACAAGTGATATCAGTGAAGGAGCTTTGTGTCACTCTGATGGTTAACTATCTCGTTGAAGACCTAGCAGGGTAATTCGAGTGTTCATCGGTATGATGTGGTATATCGGCGAAGGAAATTTTGCTTCCTTCAATGCATTTGGTCTGGCCGATGGTGTCATTGGCATGTGTATGGTCATCGGCGAGGGAGTTTTGTGGTTCGCTGATGGGAGGTGGTTTGGCTGACAGGGTGTGTTTTGGTGGTCATCGGCGTAACATGGTGTGGTCGGCAGGGAGGCTTTTGCTTGGGCTAATAGTGTCGGTCACACCGACGAAGGTAGTTTGTATGTGTGGTCATCGGGGTGACTCAGTGTGTTGGCGAAGGAAGTTTTGGTTGCCCCGACAGTTTATGTCTAGCTGACAGGGGATGTGAAGGAGGCATCGTTGTGACACTGCATATTGGGGAGGTTGGCGGAGTGTTCGCCAATACAGTTGGTCTGGCCGATGGAGGTGGTTCGGGGCCTTCATCTGAGTGACATGGTATATCAAAATTATGAACTAGATTTTGGCCGATGGGGTAAGTCTGACTGACGGGGTTTGGTATCGGTGAAAGTTGGGCCGATGAGCTATTGGTGGAGGGTTCATGGGTCGAGCGGGGCAAAACACTCAACACTTAGTTTCCTCATGGCCACAATTATAAGGTGTTAGAATGGGTTCCGCGAGGTGCATGTGGGACTAATGTTTCCTTTATTTTTGAATACTTGGATGCTGCGTTTTGGCAAGAATTTTCCATAGTAGTGCTGTGACGGTTTCCAAGGAAGCTGCGAGTTTGGCACAACATTAATGGCATGAAGCTGCAGAGGTATGGCCTGAATGACTGGCTAACTACCTGACTGAAGATGGATGTCCTTGAATGGCGGTGAGGACCCTTTTTCCATCTACTCCATCCTCTCTATCTCCCCCATAGCATTGAATTTTTTTGAGCGCCTTTTCCTCATGCTTTGATTCTAGCAAATTTTCAATTTGCTTTGTAATTAATTTTTGGCTAAGTACATAGTTCTGTATAAAAGGTCTAACTGTGTTACTTTTTGGAGGTTGGAGGTTTTTGGGCTTTCTGCTCTGACTCTGAACATAAGGTGTTCACATTTTGAAAGGCATTTTTGCTTCAGATTCGGTCCTTGGTCTGGTGTATCAGTCTATCTTGTCTTGTAAATGATAATTTCCTGTATGATGATTTTCTATGCAGATTGATTTTAAATGAAAAACACCTGGTGTGTGTATTGTTTCTGATTGTCTCCTGTATGTCATTTGTTTTCCTTTCAAACAAGGTTGTCAAGGGCTTCCAAGTTTTTCAGTATATGCATACTGTGTGTCTGATTTATTGCGTCTGTTCAAGGAGTGGTTAAATAGGCTTTTGATCAGATACAAAGGAAAATAGATTGCATCATAAGATCTGTTAAGTATGTAATACTCTTTCTTGGACATGTTGTTGTTAGGTAGTAGCATTCATCTCAAGTCCTCTGGATATGAATTCATGTTGTCATAGGGGAACATTTACATTCGTAGATTTGACTCTGTTGCCCAGATAAGGCACTAGTTTGGGAATCTATCTATTCAATGGGTCTACAAAAGTCCCATAACTCCAAACATCAAATCAAACCATTTCATCCTTCCACCTATTAGTTGTAGGAGTAGGAGTAGGAAATCCCTGCATGCTCTCATACCTAACCAGACATATGTGTCAAAGAATATTGCCAACCTTGTGATTTGTTACACAAATCTTGGTCCATACATGAGAGTATTCTGCCTGTTGCTGTCAAGTTATATTCTTATGTCATTGGGCTAGTCAAGGTCATATCTTTATCAAATAGGGACACCCCCCTTGATGCGGTAGAACCAGAAGTGAAGGGGAGGAGCTCACGCAACCTCCTATATTTAGTTGGCTGAATCTGCCTGTGCATTAGAGCTGGCAAACCCTAATACTGATTCAGAAGAAAAAACCAACAAAGTGGTGACTCTACTAGGGAGTCTTTCATGTGAATGATGATGCTCTGCTAGTGGAATGAACTCAAAAACATATTTGATTAGCTTTCAGCTGCTATAAATTTTTATCCTCTCTGGAGAGGTGGTGACTCTGCAAAAAAAGGTTCAAGTGCACATGAAAGTGATGTGTGTGTTGTAAAAAAAAAATGTGTTGTTCAGACTTCAGCATCTGGATGAGAAAAGGTACCTAGCTTCTTCCCCTTTATATTTGTTGTTTACTGCATAAATTATATGTCAGGGGAAAGCCTTAGGTCTTAGGCAGACAAAGGATGTCTAAGATTGAAAATTTTATGAATCCAAATATGTATACACCCGTGCTCAACCAAGAGGGAGATGCAATGTTATGTGATAGAATAGAAGAGATAATAAATAGGTTGATACTCTTAGAGGCTAGGCAGGCTCAGTTGAATAATGATAACCCTATTTTGTTTGCCAGTCAAAAAGCTAAGCCTCTTGTTGGCCCTTTTGATCCTTTGTATGACCAACTAGATTTGTCATGGGTTGACTATAAAGTAGAAAGTATGCCTGCTAGGATATACTATCAGATGCCTAGATTTAGTGGTCACAGTGTATGTGATGGGGATGCACATATCCAAAATTTTCATGAGTTTATGGGAAAACATTCATTTAGAGATGAGGATATGTGGATGAGGTTTTTTGTTAGGTCCTTTGATGCAAAAGCAAAAGATTGGTATTTGAGCTTTCCAAAGAGATCCTTTGCCTGTTGGGATGAGCTTGCTGACTGTTTCATAAGGGAATTTGCAAAAGAACCAGCGGATCTTGTTGCAGAATTAATGAAAATTAGAAGACAAGATGAGGAGCCATGTATTGTTTTCAGTCATAGGTTTGTACTAGCCCTTTCACAGATCCCAGAAGTCTTTAGACCTGATATTTCAGCCTGTGTTGGCATATATTTTGAGGCTTTTGAGGAGGGCTCTAGTGCATTACTGAAGGATTTCAAGGTGACAAGCATGCAACTGGCATACACTTTTTTAGAAAATGTAGAAGAAATGAGAGATGAGCACCTGCAGAAATCCCTGTCTCCAGGCCTTGGTGTGAGAAATGGTTGTGAAGTTGCAAATGACCAAATGATTAAGGCATCATGTGAAGATGAAAAGATGAATACTGAGGATGCCAATGAAAGGACTAATGAGGACTCTCATTGCAATGTTGAGGCAACTAGCCATGAAAGCAATAATGAGGTTGTGGACAGCAATGAGCATCTTTTTGAATGGATTTGTGGAGATGATTGTGAGTATTGTACTCAATACATAGAAGATATAAGCAAACAGAGAAGTAGTTCCATGTGTGAACCATTGCCTTCTTTTCAAACACATGGAGATCATGAAGAGCAGTTAGAGATTGAAACAAGTGCTAGTGCAGAGCATGATTATTTTTATTTGGTGACTGTTTTGCTTATGACACATAGGCTGATACTCCTCCACAAAATGAACCCATTGGTGATGAAAATGCATGCTCTTCTGCCCATGAACAAATGGCATATTATGATCAAGCTTATGTACCTAGATCACCCATTTTTTATGCATATGGTGATGAAGATCTATTTGAGTATGGTGAAGGTTTGAGCATTGTTTTTGACTTGGATTCTATTTCTCATCCTGATGAAAGAGAAAACAACATACATTAGGTAAGTGACTGTAAAAATGTGCCTGATTGTAAAGTGGTGCCAGAGCCTAGTCTTTTCCAGTTTGGTGCTATTGTTGGTTGTGTGCATGATGTGCACAATTGTGAATTTGAAAGTTTTTCTTTTGATAGGCCAGCTTACAATGAAAAGAGCCCTGGTGTTCCTAGTTGCATAGTGGACTTTGAGTACTTTCAATTTTCAGTCCAGCTAGGAAATCATTTTGCAATGTATAGTCATGATAACTTGTGTTCTATGCCATATGAATATGCATTGCTTGATAAATACTGCATCCACTTGTTGCCTGATGTTGAAGGTTGCTTGCATAGGGTTGACAGTGACAAGCCAAATTAGAGGGTTGAATATGCAAATGACCAAAGTTACTTATGGTCAGATCATGGCAGTATTCTCAGACTTGACCCAGTGTATACAAATGAAAACAAGGTGTTTGACAAGGGGAAATATAGGTTTTCCCTTTCTTGGTGTCCTTAGGCCATCAAGTGCGATCTATGATGCAGGTCAGTGCAACTTCTTGACTCTGTGCCCAATGGATAAGGGACTGGTCTGCATCCCAGAGTTCTGTGGTTCTTGCCATGCCTGCAAGAGGCATGCATCCCTAGATAGAGCCACTGTTGGTGCCTGAATCGACTGTCAGTTTTCGAGCAATTTTCATGCAGGCACCTTCCCAAAAAATCCAAAAAATTCCTAAGTTTCTTCTGGGTCCATCAGTGTGAGTGTCTTTTGTCTTGGCGATCATGTTGGTAACAGTGGTATTTTCTTCCATCGCCAAGACTTTGTCTATCGGCGACCGAAATTGATGTCTTTCCGATGAGGCTAGTCTGGGTGACAGAGTGTGGTTCAAAGCCTTCATCGGTGAGATTATTTCTATCACCAGAAGTATTTTGAGTTTTGTTGATGTTGGGGGTCACCCCGATGGAGGTTGCCATCGGAGTGACATCGCTTGTCAGTGCAGTTGTGGTTTGTCACTCTGATGATGTAGGTCTAAGCGATGGAGCTGACTATCGGCATAACATTGCTATCAGGTAGATGGGCGGAGGGTTCGCCGATGCCAGAGGTCTCGCTGACAGTGTATAGCTTGCGAAGTGGTATCGGGATGACCGAGGGTGTTGGCAGGAGAGTTTTCAGGTTCACTGATGGTTGGTGTCTGGCTGACAAGGGAGTATGAAGTGGTCATCAGTGTGACAGGTGATATCAGCGAAGGAGCTTTGTGTCACTCCGATGGTTAACTGGCTTGCCAAAGACCTAGCAGGGTAATTTGAGTGTTCATCAGTATGATGTGGTATATCGGCGAAGGAAATTTTGCTTCCTCCGATGTGTTTGGTCTGGCCGATGGTGTCATCAACGTGTGTATGATCATCGGTGAGGGAGTTTTGTGGTTCGCCGATGGGAGGTGGTCTGGTCGACAGGGTGTGTTTTGGTGGTCATCGACGTAACATGGTGTGGTCGGTGGGGAGGCTTTTGCTTGGGCCTATAGTGTTGGTCACACCAACGAAGGCAGTTTGTATGTGTGGTCATCAGGGTGATTCAGTGTGTCGGTGAAGGAAGTTTTGGTCACCCCAACGGTTTATGTCTGGCCGACGGGGGATGTGAAGGAGGCATCGCTGTGACACTGCGTATTGGGGAGGTTGGCGAAGTGTTTGGCGATACAGTTGGTCTGGCCGATGGAGGTGGTTCGGGGCCTTCGTCGGAGTGACATGGTATATCAAAATTATGAATTGGATTTTGGCTGATGGGGTAAGTCTGACTGATGGGGTTTGGTATCGGTGAAAGTTGGGCCGATGAGCTATTGGTGGAGGGTTCGTGGGTCGAGCGGGGCAAAACACTCGACACTTAGTTTCCTCATGGCCACGCTTATAAGGTGTTAGAATGGGTTCCATGGGGTGCATGTGGGACTAATATTTCCTTTGTTTTTGAATACTTGGATGCTGCGTTTTGGTGAGAATTTTCCATAGTAGCGCTGTGACAGTTTCCAAGGAAGCTGCAGGTTTGGCACGACATTAATGGCATGAAGTTGCAGAGGTATGGCCTGAATGACTGGCTAACTACCCAACTGAAGATGGATGTCCTTGAATAGCAGTGGGGACCCTGTTTCCATCTACTCCCTCCTCTTTGTCTCTCCCATAGCATTGAATTTTTTTTAGCGCCTTTTCCTCATGCTTTGAGTCTAGCAAATTTACAATTTGCTTTGTAATTAATTTTTGGCTAAGTACACGGTTCTGTATAAAAGGTCTAACTGTGTTACTTTTTGGAGGCTGGAGGTTTTTGGGCTTTCTGCTCTAACTCTGAACATAAGGTGTTCACATTTTGAAAAGCATTTTTGCTTCAGATTCGGTCCTTGGTCTGGTGTATCAGTCTATCTTGTCTTGTAAATGATAATTTCCTGTATGATGATTTTCTATGCATATTGATTTTAAATGAAAAACACCTGGTGTGTGTATTGTTTCTGATTGTCTCCTGTATGTCATTTGTTTTCCTTTCAAATAAGGTTGTCAAGGGCTTCCAAGTTTTTTAGTATATGCATACTGTGTGTCTGATTTATTGCGTCTGCTCAAGGAGTGGTTAAATAGGCTTTTGATCAGATACAAAGGAAAATAGATTGCATCATAGGATCTGTTAAGTATGATCATAAGTAATACTCTTTCTTGGACATGTTGCTGTTAGGCAATAGCATTCATCTCAAGTCCTCTAGATATGAATTCATGTTGTCATAGGGGAACATTTACATTCGTAGATTTGACTCTGCTGCCTAGATAAGGCATTGGTTTAGGAATCTGTCTGTTCAATGGGTCTAGGAAAGTCCCATAACTCCAAACATCAAATCAAACCATTTCATCCTTCCACCTATTAGTTGTAGGAGTAGGAGTAGGAAACCCCTGCATGCTCTCATACCTAACCAGACATATGTGTCCAAGAATGTTGCCAACCTTGTGATTTGTTACACAAATCTTGGTCCATAAATGAGAGTATTCTGCCTATTTTTGTCAAGATATAATCTTATGTCATTGAACTAGTCAAGGTCATATGTTTATCAAATAGGGACACCCCCATTGGTGCGGCAGAACTAGAAGTGAAGGGGAGGAGCTTACGCAACCTCCTGTATTTAGTTGGTTGAATCTGCCTGTGCATTAGAGCTGGCAAACCCTAATGCTGATTCAGAAGAAAAAACCAACATGTCCTTGTGTGGAAATGTGAAGATAAGTAAGGAAGAGAAAAGGCAGAGCAGAGTAGAAGAGTATTGCTCTTCAATGGAACTGAATTCAAGCATGGAGTAGATGCTAACATCTCAGTTCAAAACCCTTGGTAGTAAGCCACCCCTTGGCAATGAGCCTTTTTCTAGGCAGTGAGCCCTATTGGCAGTAAGCCTTTTATTTTTGGTATTGTGCTTTACATATATATCTGGTGGGTTAACCCCCACCGTGGTTTTTGCCTTAATAGGGTTTTCCACGTAAAAATCTGGTGTCTATTGTGTATGATCTTGCAATTATGTTTATGTTTCTGAGTTTATGCTTTCATGACTTAATCATAACAAACAGTGGACAAGTGTTTAATGTTTTAAGGTACAGAATTATTTAAGTAATAAGACAATTGATTCACCCCCCCTCTCAGTTGTCTAGTTCATTTCAACAATACATTCCTGATACTCTCATGAAGAGAAGGAAATCAAACCACATGTTCACCAAGATGTTCCACAGCTAGAAATGTTTGATGCTAACTTCGATGGAAAAGGAATGAAAGCAACATGCACAACATGAAAAGCACTCCAAGGGATGCAACAAATCAAAGTACAAGTCAAGAATCCATTCATAGATTACTCAATGTTTACGATTGTCTGTAATCTAGAGCTTCTTCTTCATTAAGAATATGAAAGAGATGTACATTTACAATTAGCCTTGAGAATTAGTCCTAATGCTTCAACAATCTAATCTCAATTAAATTTCAAATGATTACAAAATGCACTCCATCTCCCTTTTATAGAGTAAGAGGAGGAGGCAATTACAAAATGATCCTCAGATCAGGATTTATCAATTAAGATCAACGGTCCATATTACTCCTTGACCAAGTCAATGGGTAGACACATGGCATAGGTTGCCAACTGGAAACCATCTGGTAGCATATCATGCACATGATCATGTCTTAGTGCATCATTCTTATTCTTCATTTTCCTCATCAGTGGACAAATTATCTTCATCTGCAGGCACACTTATCACTCCCCTAATGGGCTCATATGCTTGTACTATTCTTTCAATTTCCCCTCCATCCTAGACTTTGGATTTGGTGACTTCATGTTCTTGTGACTTTAATTGTGTTTGTAATGCAGACCATTTGTTCTGTTTGCTATTCAACATTTCATTATACTTTTCCACCTTTGCCTTCATCCTCATGGCCATGTTGATCATATCCCCTGATAAATGATTTAGGGGGTCATCTACAACAGGCTTGAAATTGTCTTGGAAGGACTTAACTGCAAAGTTTGCATCTTGATTTTCAATCTTCCCTTCCACCTTTTCTTCAAGAGCCTCCAGGATTTCTACTTCATCAGATAAGAGTTTGTGCAATCTAACATTGATATCTTTGAGTTTTGCATTGCACTTCCTAAAGATATCACTCTAAAATTTGGTGTCCTCATACCATATGCTCAATAGCTAGGATGTTTGGTTGTTCTGTATCTTGTTGTAAACCAGGAGATTAGCATCTATGCGCTTCATTTCTGATAGGGCAGTTAGATGTTTCTCAATCTTGATGGACCTCTGCTCAACTTCCTTCTACAATTTATCTACCTTGCTCCTTAATGTGCTGAGCAAGTTCCAATTATTAAGAGAGGTCTTTATCACCTTTTCTGCCTCTGTGATGAATTGGATGAACCAATTGTCCATCATATGTGCTTTGTGCTTCATGATGTCCAATCTTGTTATTTCATCCTATGATATGATAGTTAGTGGGGTGGCTGTGCTGACTGGCACATTATTTGGGTCTATCAACCCCTTTATGAATGTGTGCAATTGAGCAATGTGCTCTTTGTGTACCTTAGTTTTATCCTTCTCTCTCTAAACTTTTCAATAAAAAATAAATTATATCCTTGGCCTCTTGGCCCTCTTGTTATTCTATAGCAAAGCCTAAATCAACAGTGGTCATCTAAAATTCACTGGCACCTATCTCACCTTTAGCTTTGTCTACCATAGGTATAGCTACTTCAGCTGTCCTCCTACATGTTGTCAAATCTCTCTTTATTGCCGATGTGGCCCTAGCCCTTCTCTTTGGCTTGGTTGTATTGGCTGAAAATAATGAAGCAATATCAAAATCTAATGCAACACTAGGTGGATGTGCATGTACCTCTTGTTGCAGCCAGTATGGCACCTTATCTGTAGACCCTTGCTGGCCTGTATGTTCAATGTGAACATCTTGTGATTCTATATTTTGTTCTACCCTTGGTGGTGATTGTTCTTCCTCTTGTTCATCAGGTATCTCTTCATTTTCATCCTTATGTGCAGGGACATCTTGTGCTACCTCTTCATTCTTGTCCTGCTCATCTTGTGATGGTGATGGATCTGCATGAGGGTTTGGATTGCTCTTATCTAGCATATATATCCTGATGGTCTTTCTAATTGTCTTCATTCACATTTCCTTTCCTGATCATCACCTACCTTAGGGCCTTGTTCCCCATCTTTTGGCATACCTACCTCTTTAGAATCTTAGGGTTTATCTATCTCCATTTTATCTGGCTCCCTCTTAGGTACTTGTTCATTATCCTGACCATCATTCTGATTAGGTGCCTCTTTCTCCTCCATGTGTACATTGACTTTTAGTTTATTTTGTTCCCGAGGTAGGTACTTGTCCTTACTTTGGCCATCCTCACCCTGATATGCCAAGTCTATCACCACTGGGCTGGTAACCTGATCTACTAATCTTGCCAAATCAATTTGTTGTGAAAAAAATTTCAGGATTACCTTCTATTATCTCCTCTTGTATTATGGTGGTGCCATGAGGGGTCCTTTTTGTGTTCTTTACTAGTGTCTCCATAGAACTGGTTGACACTTCATTACCACATCATCATCTGATAACTCCACTGTGTTGTGCAATGGAAAAGACTGGTCATCTCCTTTATTTTGTGTCTCCTTCCTCTACTCTTCTGCCTGTTCAGTCTTTAAATGAACTATAGTAGGAATAGGTACCTCATGTTGTAGACTTCTCTTGATACCTTCACCACCTTTTCCTTTCAGTATGATGGTGGGGTTCATTTCCACTGTCCCCCTCATTGCAGATGTTTACTTCTTTTGGGGCACCTTCTAGGTTTTCTTTTTCTTTCTACTTATCAGGAGATCATCATCATCTGTGCTTTCCTCCTCAACCTCAAAAGTAGGAGTAGGTTTTGTAATCAATTTTTGCTGCTCTGTAGGTGAATGAGATGTAGTGGCAGTAGAAGTTGAGGCTACATCCTCCTTAGGTTGGGGACAACGAATGATTCTTACACCTATAGCTTGGTTTCTCTTCTTAGATTTTTCTTGTTGTCTCTCTCCTTTAGATGCCCTCTATTCTTTGAGGAAATAATCATATTTTTCATCTGACAATTCTTGTCTCTTCCTCTTCTTATCAATAGTGAGAGCTACCCCATTTTTCTTCAATTTTCTAACTTCTGCATCCACCCAATTTTTGGTTAATAGCATAACCTTTTGTGTTCTCTGCTTTAATGATGTCTCTTCTAGCTGATTCCAGTCAGGGGATGATATTGTTTCATTGTATATTTTCTTGCTCCCATATTCCTGAGACATGATGTTCCCATCATCTTCATGTAATTGCATTAGCACTGGTATGCAATCCAATGTGCGAATTTGCATCAGAGTAAGCCTTTGATAGCCCCTCTTTCTCACTTCCATTTCATCATCACAATCAACCCCATAGTCTTCAAGATGCATCTGATGCATTGTTTCTTATGTAGTGCCTACATCCTACCGTATGGGTCATATTGCCTGGATAGTGAAAAAAGTTACATAGACATCAACTGCAATCCCCCTATTGCCTCTTTGGTGCTCTCTTTATCAGGACACATATACAACCCAATCATGATTGGGAACAAGACATTATGTATCTTGCCCCTCTCAACATAGGCCTCAAATGAAGGCAAAACCTACCTAGCCATCTTCATCAGGATGACTTTATCAGTTGGCTATCTTGGCAACATGAGAGGATGGCCAATGAAACCTTCTATTCTTATATATGTGAATGTGGGGAATTGGATGAACCAAGCCCCATGCTTGTATATTATGGCCTGAGCCTCCATGCTTAGCCTCTTTGCTCTGTCTTCTTCCATAGTCCTTACTAAATGCATAGAAAATGAATCATTTACTCTTCGGTAATGTTAAAAAAACTCTCTGTTTTAATTGTGGGTAGTGATCCCATATGTTCACATCTCCAGGGTTACTTCCAACCCTTCCTACTGTTTGCAAACCACTGAATGTCCCCCTGAATGTACATGCATAAACAACATAAGAGGTCATATGGAACATATTGGTCTTTCCTCCTAGTTTCATCATTCCTTCATCCAGACTGTCGCTTATGATCTTGGCCCACTGGGATTTTTCATTGGTATCTGCTACCATTCTTATAAGACCATACATCCAGTTTTCAAAGTATACAACATTTAGTTTTCCTGTCATGTGGCTAAGCATCACCATCATGTACTGATATTCAGGGGCAAATTCAAACTTGTATATATGCACAGGGAGCTTTACGGAAGCCTTATATGTGCTGTCATTGGCTCTCCATGAGTACATGATTTTTCTGCACTCCTTTACATTTTTATTGTATTTCTTTTCTAACTTCCCCAGGTTTGTTCAACGCACTTGCGGTCCTTTGGGTAGATTGAAATTTGTAGTAATGCCCTTAACTAAGAAGTCTGCATATACTCGGCCATGCTTATCTACCTTTCTAGTGTTGGTATTGTAATTACGAGCATATTCTACTACCAGCTCGATGGCCTCCATTGCATAAGGGAATCCTCCTACATGCCACATGCTTGAGTTGTAAATGTTAATGAGCAGGGGTTGTCTTCTCCCCTTTTCTGACAATGTGATCCATGCATCTAGATCAGTGTTCCCTCAATGAGTGTCATTTATCTGTCCATATTTGAATGTTATTCTCTCAGGTTGTATACACAGGTTCTAGGAACTCTACATCTGACCTACTCTTGTGGACCGCCATTGAATCCTGCAATAAAACACATGTATTTATTACCCTAACATATCATGTGCATATATGGATCAATGATAATATGAATATCCTGATGTTTTGATTCTTAGTCAACACATTATACATCAGCATGTTGATTTACTGTGGTAAAAAATAATTTTTACCTGTTCATTTACCATAAACAACAAAAGAGGGTTTCATCGTTACATACCTGATATTCACTACCTTTTTACTATTTATTTGATATCTAGATGTGTACGTTCACCTTGCAGTTACCCTCCTCCACGTTCATTTGTCATTTGAATCTGCACCCCATTCAATTGCTTTCACAGATTGTTGTGATGTCGCCTTAATCACACAGTAACTCTATAACCTTTGCTTGAATACATGATAAATTCAAAAATGAACTCAAATCCTTGTTTTTAATAAAAACATTAGCTAATTAGGGCGTGATTAATGCCAAATTGTGGATATCCGTCAATCGACACCAAAGCATTGGAGATGTTAATGGGTGGCGGGTGATTATTTGAAATTTTGAAGACTCACCCACCATTAGAAAAGCATTTAATGTGGGCAGGCACATTTGTAGATATCAAGGATATTAGAAACATGACCCTCGAAAGATGATGACATCATCATGAAGCTGACCAAGTGTTGACCAATGACCAAAGTTAGTTCATTTTACCTTTGTTTAACAATCATGATACTATGGGGGTGTTGATATGATTGATTCAACATGCCATGTGGCACCAGCCTATTGGTTCATAAAGATCTACGTGTTATATGTCTCAAAAGATGGATATGGGGATATTAAGAAATATTAGGGTTCTTGAGTATGTGAAACATCCCCACATATTCAAAAATTAGGATGACGTCAGTATCCTTCATTAATGTTTCAAACTGGAGCATAAGTGACGTCATCATCACATTAGCAAAGATCAGGGATCTTAGATAATGTGCGAGATATTAAGGTTTTCTTTTACTTTGCATTATCAAGATATTAACAAATATCCAGGATATTTGAGAAATAGATGACCCCTTTTGATGTTAGGAATATGATGGCGTCATCGTCATATCGAGTCTTCTTTATATCGGGTTAGGATGACATCATCGTCATATTAAGGAAGATCAGGGATCTTAGATAACATGATTGATATTAAGGATTATACCAATATCAAGTATTTACGTTATATCTGAGGTGAACCCTCACATTAGTGAATATCAGGGATATTAAGGAATATCACCCTCCAAAAATGTGCATGGGTTCCTGACGTGTACATGTCTCCTGCATTTAAATTTGACATCTGCATATTAATGAATATGCAGATATCAGGTTTTCTTGTGTCAAAACATATGTCCAGGATATTAGTGACTATTAGGGATATTTGTAAATGTGATGATCCTCCTTGAGCAAATGGTTTGGCCAAACTTTGACCGAACATAACTTTCTATCCTTAAGGAATTTTAAGGCGATCCAAAAGGCAAAGCTGCTTAGAATTTTGCACTCTTTCACTTGGTGGGATTCAAGATAGTAGAACTAGACTTTGATGTTCAACCTACCTCTATGAGCTCCATGCATACACAGGGGTGATCTCTTATCACTACATGTGGTACTTAACTTTTACCATACCATCCAAAGCAAGAAAAGTAGGGTAAGAGCCAAAAAAAGTTTGGGTCCCTATTTTGCTAAGGCAAAATGGGTTGTGTTGTGTAACCACACAACAACTTGCCACCAAAGAAAACAATGAAATTCCAGTAATTCAAGAGATGAGGATAAGTTAGAACATAATGCTCCAACTCCTGTTAAGCATAAGCATCCTAATCTTCTGGATGGTATCATGTTCATCAATGCAACAATGTATTGAAAAGGGATCAAGTGTGTGCATGTGATTCATATCCTTCATCTTGAAGATGAGTTGAAAACACAAGTGACGGTGTTAAGCTACATAATTTGGTTTATCCCTCATAGCCAACATGTATAGAGCCTTGCTACCAGTAGGCATCCATAGCCCCGACAAGGTTATCTTTGCAATTCCCCTAAGTAGAGCCCCACTGCCAGTCAGGCGTCTATAGCCCCGGTAGAGTTACTTAGATGGCCTAATTTTCTCTTTAGATATTCAATATATTTGTTTTCTTTTGTATTCATAAGATGTCATCATGTAAGCTCATTTTGTAAGGTGTGGTCACTTGCTGATTTAGGTTGCGAATTGTAATGGTAGCAAGGGCAACATTTTGATTTTTCACTTAACTCCACACTGATGTGTTCAACAAACCAAAGGCTGTTAGGTGTGTCATGTGAAGGTCTCCTTGAGCAAGAAAAGAAATATTGATGAATAGGATATCACAGACCTGATCAAGGACACTTGTTAATATGAGCTATAGCCTAAGTAAGAACTTATATCCAGCTCTTGAATTCTAATGATTGCATTTGTGTTCTATAATGAGAAGGTGCATCATTTTGCCTAACCAAAACAAGGACTCAATGCCAACAAGCGAAAAACAAACACACAAAACTATACAAACAACTATACAAAATGTACATTATGGTACAATATCATTAACATGACCCCCTCTAAGCTTGGAAATAATGTTTGAGGAATTGTCCATTGACTGGCAATGGAACATCCTTGCCTATTAGGGTCTTGAGTCTATAGGTACTATCACCTAGGATTTTTGAGATCTGGAAAGGACCTATCCAAAGTTTGTCAAATTTTCCATGATCACCTTTCTTTTCATGTGCTCTATCCCATGCTAGGACTAGGTCTTAAATTCTAAAATCTTTTACTTTAGCCCTCTTATCAAACCAACATTTGATAGTAGCATGATGTTTAGTGAATTGATCAATCACCCTATCTCTTTTTTCTTCTAAGTGCATGAGTTGAAGCAACCTAACTTCTTTTTTGTTGTCTATGCCAAAGTATTCTTGTGCAAACTATAGTGTGGGGATCTTTAGGTTAACAGGGAGGATGGGATCCACCCCATACACCAGCTGGTAAGAAGAATTTCCTAAAGCAATTTTGATTCTGGTTCAATCTACCAATAAGGCATACTTGAGTAGGGTATTCCACTCCCTAGGGTTCTTTTGTATCAATTTATTTACGGTGATCAATAAATTCTTATTTGTTGACTCTGCTAAGCCATTTCCCTAGGGATAATAGTTTGAAGAAAATTTCAAGATGATTCCATAATCAAAAGCCCAACTTGACAATCTCATTGATGCAAAAGTTGGTCCATTATCACACACAAGGGCATATGGAACTCCATACCTAGTTATTATGTTGTACTCCAGGAATTTGATCACATCTTCTGTGGTGTAAGTCTTTCTACTGACTACTTTAGTCCACCTGGTACAGTAATCAGTGATTGTCAAAACATACTTGTTGCTTGAAGATGATGGAGGATTGATAGGATGCCCCATTAGGCAAATGGGCACATCTCCATAACTGGTTGTAAGGGTTGAGCAGCATATCTCTCCCTATTGGTAGCAACCTAACAAGTATTGCAACATTTGATATGCTTAGTAGTATCTTTAAAAATTGTTGGCCAATAGTATCCTGCTCTTAGGATAGCATGTGTAGTGGCTAAATAAGAGCCATGTGTTGTTCCAAATTTGTCATGTAATTCAGTGAGGACCTTATCTACTTCCATCTTGTCCAAACATCTAAGGTATATTTTTTCATAGTTCTTCTTAAAAAGAATTCCTCCTTTGATCATATATTTTTGTGATCTTATCTTCAAAGCTCTCCTCTGAGAAGCTTGCATCTTCTGTGGGCATCTCCCAGTGATCAGGATATGTTTGATGTCTGAGTACCATTCTTTATTTTCTTTTGTGTTCACAACATATTGTTGACTCACTATACTAGGATCAATCTCAGAAATCATCTAGCTCAGGGCCTAACCTCTGACCAGTTTCATGGGTGTTATGTCCATGTCATATTCTTGGAGGACTGTTATCCATTTGGCTCTTTTCTCTACAGGTTCACTCTACATTAAGAGCATTTTAACTGTTGCGTTAGGTACCACAGCGATTATCTTGCTTCTCAAAATGTAGTGTCTAAATTTCTTTACTGCTCTGACCAAAGCAAGAGCTTGTCTTTCAATGTCCATATATCTAAGCTCTACATCTCTGAATGGAGAACTCATGAAAGCTATGTGATTTTCTTCCTTATCTTCGTTTCTCTATGTCAGGACCACTTCACATGTATACTCTGAAGCAAATGAATAAATATAGGACTCTCTTGTGTAATTTAGACTAATCAGGATAGGTGCATCTAATATGGCTTTCTTGATGTCCTCAAATGCAGCGTTTGCTTCAGGTGTCCATTCAATCTTGGCATCTTTTTTAAGCATTGCATTGAGTGGCCTAACATTTTTTGCAAACCCTGTGATGAACTTTCTTACAAAGTTTATGTTACCAAAGTAAGATTTGAGTTCTTTCTTACTCCTAGGAATTTGTAACTTCATGATGGATTCTACCCTAGCAAGGTCAATGGTGATCCCATTTTTTGATATTAGGTGACCAAGTAACTTACTTGTGGTTAACCCAAATATGCATTTCTTTGGGTTTAGTGAGATACCATATTGCTCACATTTCTTGAGCACTCTTCTGAGGTCTTCTATATGATCACTCCTCTTCTTTGAGAAGATAGTCAAGTCATCCATGTATATGACTATGCATTTGCCAACCAAGCCTCTAAATTCTATGTCCATTGCACAGTGGAATGTGGCTCCAGCATTGATCAAGCCAAAAGGCATGCCTCTATAAGCAAATATACCCCACTTGATGGTGAATGTTGTTTTTAATCTATCTACTTTATCCACCATTACCTGGTTGTATCCTGAGAAACCATCTAGGAAAGACATCATTTGAGCTCCATTCACTATCTATAAAACTTCATCCAATGAGGGTAGAGTATAGTTATCCTTCTCTGAAGCTCTGTTCAAGTTTTTGAAGTCTACGCATAGGCGTATGTCACCATTCTTCTTTCTTACTGGTACCAGATTGGCTACCCATGTTGAGTTCCTAATAGGAAATATGATCCTGGCATTCAGTAATTTCTTAACTTCTTCAAAAATTATAGGTTCTAGTAATGCTTTGACTGGCCTCTAGCTTCAGTGGAATGGTGTGAGTGATAATTGATGTGTCGTATGCCTTTAGCTCATCATAAGTCCAAGCAATAACATGAATATAATCCTTTAATGCTTGGGTTATCCTTGCCTTTTCTTCTTCAAAACAAACCTTACCAATTAAGACATTCCTTATGTCTTCATTTTGTCCTATGTTGACTGGTGAATATTCCCCTTCATCTGTCTTAGGGAGATCTTTTTGTTTCATCATGTTATGTAGATCAAATGCCTTTTCTAGTTCTATCATACCTTTAGGGATCCTATTGCTTGGCAAGTCCATGATTTCTTCCTCTTCCCATACATGATCTTCCAAGCTCTTTCATCTAGGATTTGTCCATCAAATATGTCCCTGTTTGCTATGAAATCCAAGATATATTGATCATCATCAAACACTTGAAGATTAGTAACATTGTCAGGTATGGATGGTACTGATATCAACTCAACTAAAGATCTCTTTAATCCTGAAATGGATAAAGGCTCTAGTGTATTGGCAGCTTGTGCCAAGGCATTTGCTCTATGATTTTGTTCTTTGGGAACATGTGTGATATTAAATGCATCAAATTCTTCAATTAGGTCCCAAACTCTATGCCTATAGTTAGACAACTTCTTGTAATTACAAGCATAGATACTTCTCACTTGTCTCACGACCAATTCTGAGTCTCCATAGACATGCAAAATCTTAACTTTCTTCCTTAGAGCAAACAGTAACCCATGAATTAAGGCTTCATATTCTGTCACATTATTGGTGCATGGGAATTGCAATCTGTATGCTGCTAAGAAGGACTTTCCTGTTAGATCAATAAGGTTAATGCCTACCCCAGCTCCTTGTTTAGATTTAGAACCATTAAATCTGAAGATCCATAGCTTATCTTCTATCAATGGCTTATCAAGGCCTTCCCTTTTCCTTTTGGCTCTAGTAGCTGCACCACTTGATATCCACTTCAACTTCTGAGGGTCACTCTTTGTCATTTCTGGTGGCTGATGTAAACATGATACATCTTTTCTTTTCATTTCTATAGTATCATCACTGTCACTATCTAGATGTACTTCAACTTCCTTCTTCTCTTTAAACATGTCTCTGATATCAGATAGCTTGTTCCTTAGAATATAGTTGTTCTTCCTTATTCAATATATGTAGGCATAAGGCACATGTGGTGCCTCATGGAGTCTGTACCAACCTTCAATTAAAGTGTGGTGTGGAGAAACTTCCTGCAATGTAAACCTTTGAATTTGCTTGGATAGGAATTCCTCAAACTTTGTCAGGCTACTTCCCTTATCTTCATCTGACAATTCATAATCTGATTCAATTAAGCAATCAGTCCCTGGGGTTGTCACTTTCTTTTCCATGAGTATTTCCATCATTCATCAAGATCTCTTCTAGATTGCGGATATAAGCATCATCTTGATGTGCACTTTCTTCATATTCTCATGCATCTAAAGATGATAAATTAGAATTAGTATCATCATAATCAAATATTGTACTTACCTCAGTTGAAGATGAACCTATCTCACTATAAGCTATTTCCAACTCAACCATGTCTAAGCATGCATCACAATCCTTTTATGAATGTGCTTCGTCATGTAACCTACACCAAGCTTTAATTAAAATATCTTCAGTGGATATACCTAATATCTGGCAACGTTGCATCTCTCTGGATAGATAGTGTTCAAAATCCTTAAAGTGATCCATTTCATCATCATCGGTTGAACTGTGATCAGATTCTATGATCATCCTATTCTCCTGATCAACATTTCTATGTATGTGCATGTTGTACATTAACACTTCTTCTATCCAGACCATTTGAAGTCTTATAGTATATACTCCTAGTTCAACATCCACATATAATATTTTATTGGTATTGTTATATTCAGTGATCATATGTTTCATCCTAGGTTCAACCTCTATCCTTATCTGGTTAGGAATCCCCTTCTAGGGTAACCACATGTGATTGAAATCAGTAGACACGTAACTATTGAGTGTTTTTGGCCAATCTCTACTGAGCAACATCCCATAAGTATCAGGGATATCCACCACTTGGATGTCAATTTAATATTGGACCCTAGGGTCTGATGCTAATTGCATGTGGATATGTGTTAACTCCCCTACCACACTTACTTCAGTTTTATCTAGCTATGTTACTTTCTTAAGAGACTTAGCTAGATGTAATCCTAAGGCATTGCAAATAGACAGTGGCATCACATTTGTTGATGTACCTGAATCCACTAAGCAATTATGTAAGTTTTTTCCAAATATTCTTAGCATGAGTAAGAATGGGGGTGATTCAGTTTTGTCTCTATATAGAGTCATATGTGATGTCTCAGCAGCCTAAACAGTAGCCTACACTTTATGTTTAACATTGTTCTCTTTAGACATATGATCTCTATTTAGGATTTGATTGGGATTATGACTATAATTATCTTCCTTCGATGTGGACTCATCTAAAGATTTTAGGAAGGCTTTCTTGATGACTGGGGTTTTAAGCAATTCTGATAGAGATAAGCTTATTTTAATCTTTTTCTTGATGACTGATGGCTTTTGACACTGTATTTTGGGGTGTGAAATATTGAGTACTAACCTTGGGAGGACCAAGATTATTACTAGTCTTGGGATCAGCTAGAGTGTTAAAATTGTTGGGAGTAACTGATGTGGTTAAAGGACCAGATGGTCTATTAGGATTGCTCCTAAGATTGTAGTTATGTCTACCCTAATATTGTTGTTGATAAGCATGAACCTCTTCATGTTCTAGTTCTAGTTCATTTTCTTCCTCAAAGGGAAACACATAATTTGTCTCAAATGCTAAGGTAGACTCCTCACATACTAATGTGTACTTCTCATGAGTGGAAGTCATGTGATGATGCTGATGACTGGTAGAACTTTCTAACATCAAGGCAGACTCATATCCTAAAGGAACGATCTCATTCCCTTCATGATGAGGAGGATCTCCTATGGTGTTAGACACTTTAGCCTGGAAGATACTAGCTGCTATTTTGAATTGGGGACAGTTTAACTCGGCATGTGCATTAGTATTATGCATCCTGCACCAATTAGTGAGTGCAACTTCTACTAAGTTCACCCTAGTTGTTTGTTTAGGTTCATTAGGAGGCTAATTGTCTAAGGGTGGTGGTAATGAACCATTGTTTGGCCTAGTGTTCCATGTTCTAGGTGGCCTAGGAGCAATATTGTTGTTATTGTTGTTGAAATTCCTTTCATTGTTATATCCCTTGTCAGGATATCCAGACCTATCATTATTGTTTCCATATCCTCTATCAAGATATCCTCTATTTTGATTTGGTTGAGAATAAAAGTTTTGGCTTCTCATATGTGTAATCTAAGTGGTTAACTTCCTTAATTGTGCAGATATTTCTTTAATGTCATTGTTTTGTTCCTGAACCTTGGCTACTACATTCTCTTGTTGAGGTTTGAAGAAGGAAATGCCATTATTGTTTTTCCTTGCATCTTGAGGTGTTTGTCTAGGATGAAGTATCATCTAGCCATTTCCATTTAGAGGAGGCATAATACTAAGTGGAGGTACCTACAAGGGTCTAGGCATGATGGCTGGAGGTATCATGACTCCATTACCTTGTGGTTGCGCAGGATATGCAGGATATCCAGCGTTAGGTGTAGATCCTGGTGTTAACTGCTAATTGACTTTAATGGCTTCTTCAAAAGCACCTACTAATGAAGTGATAGCTAGATGTGTTCTTCTGATGAACATGGATGTCAAGGGATCTAAAATTGAATAGCATATGGACCTAGCTACCTCATCAGCTACATTGTATGGAACAACTAGCTTGGAATACATTTTCTGGAACTTAGCATTGATAAGTAATGGTTGGATCTACTAGTGTTTTAAATCTTCCTATGAAGGCTTTCTCTAAGGCATCCCAGGTATGGATGGTTGATTCAGTAAGACTAATGTACCAACTATAAGCCTCTTCCCCTAAGGAGTAGGGAAACAATCTGTACACAACATCCTCATGTTCTATTCTTGCTCTAAAGAAGGCTTCCTTATAGGTTCTAATATGATCTTTTACATCCTGATAAGGATGATACTTTGGACATATTTTGTCTGGATTTTTTAGGTAAAGGATGGTATACCATAAACTGAAGTGGTGACTAAGTTGCAAAGAAAGACATTGTGATTGATGCTTGAGGTATTTGAGGTATAACTGGGGATCCTGGAGGTATCTGAGGTATAGCTAGAGACACTAGAGGTGTTACAGTATGTTTGGATGAAGACACAGATGCACTAAACTTAGGACTATGGTGAATATCAGTTGTATGGGGTCTAAGTCTATGAATAGGCAATTCTTCAAAGAGTCCAAGTGATCTGGACCTGGTATTTGGCCTGTGAGCCAGGATTCTACAACTTAAGATAGAATGTGGATGCTTTGGATGGATCTTCATGAAGATCAAGGGATATGATCCTGTAGGTTGGATACTTAAGATCAAAAATCTATAGTAACCAGATATTTGCACAATATTTGCACAAAACACACATAAGAACACGAACTTGAATTTTTTACTATAAATATCAAACTATCTGATCATGAGGATGGGATATTATAGGATATTTGCAAGAAAACCTGAACAGTGACTCAATGTTGAAAATTTTAAACAATTGACTGCAAAGATCAGAGTATTCATGCACAAGACTGAGATATTTATGAATAGAACTCTGGAAACAAGTGAACTTTGCACAAATACTTGAAGTATAACCAACTCTTATGAACTTTGACAAGATCACCTTGTATAAACACAGAGATGATGTCCAAGTGACTGATTCAGGAACTACAAAAGTGTCAACCCTCCTTCTAGCACCAATTTATGTTGGTTATGATGTTAAGCATAAAAAAACATAGATAAAGAAATGCAAATCAAACCTTTATCATCTTGAAAGATACGATGAATTCAAAGAATTCATGATCCCAAGTCTCTGTGGATTAGTTCAAAATCTACTGATGTTGCTCATTGGTTTGATGTGCCTTGTTGTTTTCCATTCAAGGGGTCTTATGCTTCTAGTTCCAAGAATTGATGTCTAGATGTCCTGAGTTTACCTGCTTTCTATAAATCTTTCAACAAACAAGCTTAATCCTACTATATTTAAGAAGATGATGAAGATATTTTCTAAGTTTGATCAATTCTTTTGTTCAACAACTGGCATAAGCGAAATTTCACCTCTACACTATAAATTCACCTAAATGATATGCTTGTAGGCAAATATTTACATGATTATTGTCATTATTTATGTTTACTTGCATGGTCTTTATCATTTCAACATGTTGTTTGGCTCAAATATGCTATGAATATTCAATTATCTACGGGATATCAGCATATTTTACTGTATTTGCTTAAGATTTTATGTGAATATGCAATTGTGATAGTGATTTCAAAATGGAATCAAACAAATTTGAATGAATGCTTGCTAAATTTTGTTAAAATGAGTGAATCTTTAGCTATTGATCCATATACATTCCTGATACTATCATGAAGAGAAGGAAATCAAACCATATGTTCACCAAGATGTTCCACAGCTAGATATGTTTGATGCTAACTTCGATGGAAAAGGAATGAAAGCAACATGCACAACATGAAATGCACTCCAAGGGACACAGCAAATCAAAGTACAAGTCAAGAATCCATTCACAGATTACTCAAAGTTTACGATTGTCTGTAATCTAGAGCTTCTTCTTCATTAAGTATATGAAAGAGATGTACGTTTACAATTAGCCTTGAGAATTAGTCCTGATGCTTCAACCATCTCATATCAATTAAGTTTCGAATGAATACAAAATGCACTCCATCTCCCTTTTATAGAGTAAGAGGAGGAGGTGGTAACAAAATGATCCTAGGATTAGGATTTATCAATTAAGATCAACAGTCCATATTACTCCTTGACCAAGTCAACGGGTAGACACGTGGCACAGGTTGCCAACTGGCAACCATCTGGTAGCATATCATGCACATGATCATGTCTTATTGCATCATGCTTATTCTTCATTTTCCTAATAAGTGGACAAATCATCTTCATCTGCAGGCACACTTATCACTCCCCTGATGGGCTCATATGCTTGTACTATCCTTTCAATTTCCACTCAATCTTGGACTTTGGCTTTGGTGACTGCATGTTCTTGTGACTTTAAATGTGTTTGTAATACAGACCATTTGTTCTTTCTGCTATTCAACATTTCATTATAGTTTTCCACCTTTGCCTTCATCCTCATGGCCTTGTTGATCGTATCTTCTGATAAATGATTGAGGAGGTCATCTACAGCAGGCTTGAAATTGTCTTGGAAGGCCTTAACTACAAAGTCTGCATCTTGATTTTCAATCTTCCCTTCCACCTTTTCTTCACGAGCCTCCAAGATTTCTACTTCATCAAATAAGAGTTTGTGCAATCTAACATTAATATCTCTGAGTTTTGCATTGCACTTCCTAAGGATATCACTCTCAAATTTGGTGTCATACCATATGCTCAATAGCTTGGATGTCTAGTCATACAGTATCTTGTTGTAAACCAGGACATTGGCATCTATACTCTTCATTTCTGATAGGGCGGTCAGATGTTTCTCAATCCTGATGGACCCCTGCTCAACTTCCTTCTGTAATTTATCTACCTTGCTCCTCAATGTGCTAAGCAGGTTCTAATTATTAAGAGAGGTCTTTATCACCTTTTCTGCCTGTGTGATGAATTGGATGAACCAATTGTCCATCATATGTGCTTTGTGCTTCATGATGTCCAGTCCTGTTATTTCATCCTGTGATATGATACTTAGTGGGGTGGATGTGCCGACTGGCACATTATTTGGGTCTATCAACCCCTTTATGAATGTGTGCAATTTAGAAAAGTGCTCTTTGTGCACCTTATTTTTATCCTTCTCTCTCTCTCTACACTTTTCAATAAAGAATAAATTATATCCTTGGCCTCTTGGCCCTCTTGTTATTCTATAGCAAAGCCTAAATCAACAGTTGTTATCTAAAATTCACTGGCACCTATCTCACTTTTAGCTTTGTCTAACACAGGTATAGCTACTTTAGTTGTCCTCCTACCTATTGTTGGATCTCTCTTTATTGCCGATGTGGCCCTAGCCCTTCTCTTTGGCTTGGCTGTATTGGCTGAAAATAATGAAGCAATATCAAAATCTGATGCAACACTAGCTAGATGTGCATGTACCTCTTGTTGCAGCCAGTATGGCACCTCATATGTAGACCCTTGCTGGCCTATATGTTCAATGTGAACATCCTGTGACTCTATATTCTATTCTACCCTTGGTGGTGATTGTTCTTCCTCTTGTTCATCAGGTATCTCTTCATTTTCATCCTCATGTGCAGGGAACTCTTGTGCTACCTCTTCATTCTTATCTTTCTCATCTTGTGATGGTGATGGATCTGCATGAGGGTTTGGATTGCTCTTATCTAGCATATCTTGATGGTCTTTCTGATTGTCTTCATTCACATTTCCTTTCCTTTCCTAATCATCACCTGCTTGAGGGCCTTGTTCCTCATCTTTTGGTATACCTACCTCTTTAGAATCTTGGGGTTTATCTATCTCCACTTTATCTTGCTCCTTCTCAAGTACTTGTTCATTATCCTGACCATCATTCTGATTAGGTGCCTCTTTCTCCTCCATGTGTACATTGACTTTTAGTTTATTTTGTTCCAGAGGCAAGTCCTTGTCCTTACATTGGTCATCCTCGCCCTGATATGCCAAGTCTATCATTGTTTGGCTGGTAACTTGATCTACTAATCCTGCCAAATTAATTTGTTATGCTACAATTTTAGGATTACCTTCTATTATCTCCTCTTCTTCGACCTCCTCTTGTATTATAGGGGTGCCATGAGGGGTCATTTTTGTGTTCTTTACTAGTGTCTCCACAGAGCTGGATGACACTTCATTTACCACATCATCATCTGATAACTCCAATGTGTTGTCCAATGGAAAAGACTAATTGTCTCCTTTATTTTGTGTCTCCTTCCTCTGTTCTTATGCCTGTTCAGTCTTGAAATGAACTACGGCAGGAATAGGTACCTCATACTACAAAGTTCTCTTGATACCTTCACCACCTTTTCCTTTCAGTATGATGGTGGGGTTCTTTTCCACTGTCCCCCTCATTGCAAATGTTTGCTTCTTTTGGGGCACCTCTTGGGTTTTCTTTTTCTTTCTACTTATGAGGAGATCATCATCATCTATGCTTTCCTCCTCAACCTCATAATTAGGGGCAGGTTTTGTAATTAGTTTTTGCTGCTCTGTAGGTGAATGAGATGTAGTGGCAACAAAAGTTGAGGCCAAATCCTCCTTAGGTTGGGGACAACGAATGATTCTTACACCTATAGCTTGGTTTCCCTTCTTGGATTTTTCTTGTTGTCTTTCTCCTTTAGATGCCCTCTTTTCTTTGAAGAAATCATCGTATTCTTCATCTGTCAATTCTTGTCTCTTCCTCTTCTTATCAATAGTCAGAGCTACCCCCTTTTTCTTCAATTTTGTAACTTCTGCATCAACCCAGTCTTTGGTTAATAGCATAACCTTTTGTGTTCTATGTTCTAATGATGTCTCTTCTCGCTGATTCCAGTCAGGGGATGATATTGTTTCATTGTATATTTTCTTGCTCTCATATTCCTGAGACATGATGTTCCCATCATCTTCTTGTAATTGCATTAGCATTGGTATGAAATCCAATGTGTGAATTTACTTCAGAGTAAGCCTTTGATAGCCCCTCTTTCTCACTTCCATTTCATCATCACAATCAGCCCAATAGTCTTCAAGATGCATCCGATGCATTGGTTTCTTATGTAGTGCCTACATCCTACCGTATGGGTCATATTGCCTAGATAGTGAAAAAAGTTGCATAGACATCAACTGCAATCCCCCTATTGCCTCTTTGGCACTCTCTTTATCAGGTCACATATACCACCCAATCATGATTGGGAACAGGACATTAGGTATCTTGCCCCTCTCAACATAGGCCTCAAATGAAGGCAAAATCTACCTAGCCATCTCCATCAGGATGACTTTATCAGTTGGGTATCTTGGCAACATGAGAGGGTGCCCAATGAAACCTTCTATTCTTATATATGTGAATGTGGGGAATTGGATGAACCAAGCCCCATGCTTGTATATTATGGCCTGAGCCTCCATGCTCAGTCTCTTTGCTCTGTCTTCTTCCATAGTCCTTACTAAATGCATAGAAAATGAATCATTTACTCTTCGGTAATGTTGAAGAGACTCTCTCTATTTTAATTGTGGGTAGTGATCCCATATGTTCACATCTCCAGGGTTACTTCCAACCCTTCCTACTATTTGCAAACCACTAAATGTCCTTTGAATGCACATGCATAAACAACATAAGAGGTCATCTAGAACATATTGGTCTTTCCTCCTAGTTTCATCATTCCTTCATCTAGACTATTGCTTATGATCTTGGCCCACTGGGGTTTTTCATTGGTATCTGCTAACATTCTTATGAGACCATACATCAAGTTTTCAAAGTATCCAACATTTGGTTTTCATGTCATGCGGCTAAGCATCACCATCATGTACTAATATTCAAGGGCAAAATCAAACTTCTATAAATGTACAAGGAGCTTTGTGGAAGCCTTATATTTGTTGTCGTTGGCTCTCCACGAGTACATGATTTTTTTGCACTCCTTTACGATTTTATTGTATTTCTTTTCTAACTTCCCCAAGTTTATTCCACACACTTGAGGTCCTTTGGGTAGATTGAAATCTGCAGTAATGCCCTCAACTGAGAAGTCTACATATACCTAGCCATGCTTCTCTACCTTTCTAGTGTTGGTATTGTAATTACGAGCACATTCTACTACCAGCTCGGTGGCCTCCATTGCATAAGGGAATCCTCCTGCATGCCACATGCTTGAGTTGTAAATGTTAATGAGTAGGGGTTGTTCGCTCCGCTTTTCTGACAATGTCGTCCATGCATCCAAAGCAGTGCTCCCTAGATGAGTGTCATTTATCTGTCCATATTTGAATGATATTCCCTCATGTTGTATACACATAGGTTTTAGGAACTCTGCATCTAAACTGTTCTTGCGGACCACCATTGAATCCTGTGATAGAACACATGTATTTCTTACCCTAACATATCATGTGCATATGTGGATCAATGATAATATGAATATCTTGATGTTTTGATTCTTATTCAACACATAATACATGAGCATGTCAATTTACTATGGTAAAAAACAATTTTTACCTATTCATTTACCATAAATGACAAAAGAGGGTTTCATCGTTACATACCTGATATTCGCTAGCTTTTTACTATTTAGTTGATATTGGGATGTGCACATTCACCTTGTAGTTACCCTCCTCTGTTTGTCATTTGAATCCTCACCTCGTTCCATTGCTTTCATAGATTTTTGTGACATCGTCGTAATCACACAGTAACTCTGTAACCTTTGCTTTAATACATGATAAATTTAGAAATGAACTCAAATCCTTGTTTTTAATCAAAAACATTGGCTAATTAGGGTGTGATTAATGCCAAATTGTGGATATCCGTTGATTGACACCAAAGCATTAGAGATGTTAACAGGTGGCACACAATTATTTGAAATTTTGAAGACTCACCCACCGTTAGAAAAGTATTTAATGCAGGCAGGCACATTTGTAGATATCAGGGATATTAGGAACATGACCCCTGGAAGATGATGACATCATCATGACACTGACCAAGCGTTGACCAACAACCGAAGTTGGGTCATTTTACCTTTGTTTAACAATCATGATAATATGGGGGTGTTGATATGATTGATTCAACGTGCCACATGGCACCAGCCTATTGGTTCATAAAGATTTACGTGTTGTACATCTCAAAAGATGGATATGGGGATATTAAGAAATATCAAGGTTCTTAAGTATGCGAAACATCCCCACATATTCAAAAATCAGGATGACATCAGCATCCTTCATTAATGTTTCAAATTGGAGCGTAAGTAATATCATCGTCACATTAGCAAAGATTAGGGATCTTAGATAATGTGCGGGATATTAAGGTTTTCTTTTACTTTGCATTGGATTGGGATATTAACAAATATCTAAGATATTTAAGAAATAGATGACCCCTTTTGATGTCAGGAATATGATGGTGTCATTGTCATATCGGGTTAGGATGATGCCATTGTCATATTAAGGAAGATCACGAATTTTAGATAACATGACAGATATTAAGGATTATACTGATATTGAGTATTTATGTTATATATGAAGTGAGCCCTCACATTATTGAATATCAGGGATATTAATAAATATCACCCTCCAGGAATATGTGCGGGTTTCTGATGTGTACATGTCTCCTACGTTTAAATTTGACATCTGCATATTAACGAATATGCGGATATCAGATTTTCTTGTGTCAAAACATATGTCTGGGATATTAGTGAATATTAGGGATATTTGTAAATGTGATGATCCTCCTTGAGTGACTAGTTTGACCAAACTTTGACCAAACATAACTTTCTATCCTTAAGGAATTTTAAGGTGATCCAAAAGGCAAAGCTACTTAGAATTTTGCACTCTTTCACTTGGTGGGATTCAAGACAACAAAACTAGACTTTGATGTTCAACCTACCTCTATGAGGTCCATGCATACATAGGGGTTATATCCTATCATTGCATGTGGTACTTAACTTTTACCATACCGTCCAAAGCAAGAAAAGCAGGGGAAAAGCTAAAAAATGTTGGGTCCCTATTTTGCTAAGGCAAAATGGGGCATGTTGTGCAACCACACAACAAGTTCTATGGCCATATAAGGTTCTCCAGAAGATTGGGTTAGTTGCTTATAAATTGGAGCTCCCACCTTCTTCCTGAGTTCATCCAGTATTTCATGTCTCTTGTCTAAAGAAAGTTCTTGGCACCAACATCAGAGTGCAAACTATTTTATCAAAGCTTGATAATGAAGAATCAATCCTACTGGATCTAGACACAATCCTCGATAGGCAGACTCACCAGCTTCGCTCTCAATCCATCACAGAGGTATTAATTTAGTGGCATGAAATGCAACCAGAGGATGTAATGTGGGAACCACTATTTTAGATTCAGCAACAATTCCCACATCTTAAGCTTTGAGGACAAAACTTTTCTAAGAGGGAAGGGATGTTAGGAACCTGTGTTTAATCCTTCTCTTTACTTTGTTAGTATATTAGTTGCTATGGATGCATATGATTTGTAAATCATCCCATGAGCATATTTCATTATCCCACATTCATGGGAAGTAGTAGTTGTTTAGATTAGACTTATTATATAAGTGTTGAGGCCAATGAAGGCATCCACTAATTTATTGTATTGAGCTTTCTCAAAGGAGGTTGTCCCCTTAAAGTGGCCTACGATCAATAAATTCCTTCTGTATTTCTTCTATTTATATAAATCTGTTATTTCATGCATTTTTCATTATATTGTTGCAGGAGGTTTCTCTCAAAACCATGAACAGATATTTTTAACTTGCATACCCAACGTTCTTTTCCTTTTAAATTTCTTCTTCCAAATCTCCATGCAAAAATGTAGTCTTAACATCCATTTGCTCAATTTCAAAATCATAAGCTACAATAATGGATAAAAGAAATCAAATAGAAGATAAGTTAGCAATAGGAGAGAAAATTTCACCTAAATCAACTCCCTCTCTCTAAGAGTAGCCCTTGTCTACCAATATAACCTTGTACTACTATAGTGAACCATCTTCTGCAAACTTCTTCTTGAAGAACCACTTAGATCCTATGGCTTTTCTTCCTTTGGGAAAACGTACAAGACCCCAAGTGTCACACGAGTCTAAATCCATCATCTCCTCCTGCATGGCTAGATTTCAAGACTCGCTATCATCTACATGAATAACTTCCCTATATGATCTAGGTTCATCGTCACTACTCAATAAATGAAATACACAATGAAAATCTAGACGGCTATACATATCAACTAGATTCTATTGTCTTATGGATCTTCTCAAAGATGGAGTAAGAGCTTCTTCCTTATGTTCTATATGCTTAACTTCTTTTGTAACAATAGAGTCTTCCTCATCTAAACTTTCACTTGAATCTTCTTCTTCTCCATCCCCTAATCCATCATTTTGTTCTTCTTGATGTGCATTTTTCTACTGCAAATCAAAATGCACTAGCCTCTTCCTTTCTTTTTCTTCTGGTTGTACAAGATCAGAAATAGCTCTAAGTTCATTAAAAATCACATCTCTAGAAAAGATAACCTTGCTGGTTAGAGGATCTCAAAGCTTATAACCTTTTACATTCTCACCATATCCAATGAAGATTCATTTATATGCTTTTGGATCCAACTTAGATCACTTTTCCTTAGGCAGATGAAAAAAATAGCCAAGAGCCCTTAAATGTGAAATAGGTTTCTTACTTGTCCACACTTCATAAGGTGTCAAATAAAGATCCTTACAAGGAGATTTGTTTAACAAGTAACAAGTGATACTCACAACTTCTACTCAAAAGCATTTATCCAACTATGCATCACTTAACATACTTCTAGCTCTTTCCATTATTGTTCGGTTTATCCTTTCTGCAACATCATTTTGTTGTGGGTTATATGGATTTGTATTTTGTCTTATGATACATGCATGCTTATAGAACTCATCAAATTCCTTAGAGAAATAGTCCCCTTCATTGTCAAATCTTAATATTTTTATCTTATGTCTTGATTGGGGTCGGTGCAAGAAGTTGGGTCCACTTTTTGGCCAAAAAGTGGAAGTGTTTTTCCTAATTTTCAGAATTTGTCACATTTGACCTTAAAATTTAAAGCACTTAGAGATGGAATCTTTAAAAAAGTCACTAAATATAAAATGTAGTACTTGGAGTCTAGTTTCCAAATATGTAATTTTTTTCAATACCCAGATGATACAAATTGATTTTCAATAGGCATTTCTAAAAACCACTATTTAAAAGTCACTTTTTTTTAACCATACCATGCACGTGTACGACCAACATAATTTGACCTAAATAAAAAAAATTTCAAAATCCTTTTGGGAAAAGATGTGTAGTACACTGAAGTTTGATGAGAATTTTTTTTATAATTTTTTTCCAAATAATTTTTTTTACTAATTTTTTATTAAGCCTAATTACTACTTTTGAAAACCCCTTGTGTATAGCCAACATAATTTGAGCAAAACAAATCATAAAATTAAATTTTTTTTTTCATTGTGTAGAGAATGATGTGTAGATTGATGACATATAATTTTTTTTAAAAAAAAATTAAAACTTAAAAGTTATTAAAAAAATACAAACACCTGTCATTTCAAGTTTTTGGACTAGTTTTCTCATAAATTAAATAATAAATAGAAGAACATGTTCAATAACAAAAAAAATTACATATTTGAAAATTAGACAATGTCATCTGTAATGGGTTTTCATTTCGTAAAAAAATTCAGAAAAAAAGGTCCTCATCCATATAGGTAAACTTAATGTTTTTTCTTGTTTTGTACTTAGAAAAAAACTTGCAAGTCCAAGGCTCAAGGTCAGCCAACCATGCCTATCTCGAGCCTAAAACCCAAGCAAAGGGAAGGGAAAAGGCAGGTGGAGATTTCCAATTTCAAATAATGGGTACCCGTTATAAAATGGGTACGCATTATATAACAGGTACCCGTTATGTTTTTAAGAACGCATACACATTATATAATGGGTACCCGTTTCTATTATACCCATTATTTTTCATATTAGGGAAAAATGTACTATTACTGTATCCCTGCAACTTGCAACTCTGATTAGTATGGTGCGACAGCCACAATTTCTGCATTTTTTTACTTACAAGTGTTTTGTGGAATCTCTTGACAGGTCATATTCTATTCAGATTTTGAAAGGAGTCAATCATATGAACAGTTCTGAAGTGAAATCAAGTACATGAGCTATTTTCAAGAGGAATAAAGAAAGAAGGTTTTTATTTTTACATCTACAGGTTTTACTTCAAAATCTATGGAACAAAGGATCTACATCTAATTCTACTTCAAAATTTTAAATAAAAAAATAAAGGAGGGTAATCATGGGATCAAATCAACGTCAAAGAAAAAAACAAAGGAGGGTAATGACACCTCAAGAAATTGAAGCAAATGAAGAGAAGGAAGCAAAAAGGCAAAGAGATATAAGAGCAAGGATTCAAGAGATGAAGAATATTGAAGCATCTAGTTCCATGAGTATTGAAGAGAAATACATTCAAGAGACTGTAAATGATGGGATGAATGTAGATGATGCAAATGTGGAAATGATGAATGTGGAAGAAAATGTGTCTATAGAAACAAATGCATGTATATCTTCAAACCCAACTTTCGAAGATATGGAAAATGTGACTATACAAACAAATCCAGGTATGTCTTCAGAGCCAGCTTTCAATGATATGGAAAACACGACTATAGAAATAAATCCAGGTGTGTCTTTGGAGCCAACTTTCAATGATATAGAAAACATGACTATAGAAAGAAATCTAGGTGTGTCTTGAGAGCCAACTTTCAATGATATGGAAAACATGACTATATAAACAAATCCAGGTATGTCTTCAAACCCACCTATTGGTGATATGAATGAAAATGATATCCCTTTTAGGAGTGAAAATGAAAATGTTTTATTTGAGATTGAAAGAAATGTCTTAGATAATCTTCCTGGTAAGATTTTTTGGAGGCAAATGAGAACTCATGCAAATAGATTATATAAAGATTTTTTTTATAGAAAAAGTCTTGGATTTCAATGTCAACTTATGATGCAATTGATGAAGATGTGGAAATTGCGAAAAGTAATGAAAAAGTTAGGCATCTTTGTAAAACCTAAAAAAAAGATGAATCAATCAAACAAGTTTTATCTAGTGTTGCTAATGCTATTGACTCTATTGGTAAAAAGAGTTGATCTAAAGATAGAAATGCAACACGAAGAGCTATAACAACTGCTTTAGTCAATAAATCATCTTCTAATAAAAGAATGATAAGTAAGACAAGTGAAATTCTAAAGATAAATCCTAAAACTTTGAGAAGAGCAGCAAAGAGAAGAGAATCTATTGAAAATGATCTAATTAACCAATGTTGGAGTTTTAGTGGTAGACTCCCAAGGTATAACATGAAATTAAATAGTGAAATCAAATCTTTAATTGCAAAATATTGGCATGATAATACAAGGGTATCATCTAAAGTTAGAGATGTTTTAAAATTACGAGTGGGGTCTAAAATTCATGATCCTCATCCAAAACATCTATTAGACATGACTCAAACTGAATTATATAAAAAAATGTTAAATGATTTAGTGTTAGAACCATTTAATATTACCATAAGCCAAAAATCTTTTGAGAAATGTAAACCTTGGTATGTGAAAATTAATAAACAGCGAATCTCTTGTTGTAAAACTCATGTGTAATTTCGTTATTATTATGATATTTTTTGATATATACGTTCTACTTTGCATACTGATGAAATTATGTAGGAATGTGGTATTAATATACCACCTCAAACAATTAAGGAGTTTGTAGCAGGTTTGTTTTGTGAAACATCTACTGGATACTTATTTTATTCAAAAGCATGTATTTCTGGACAATGCAATAGATGTGGCAACTTTTCATTGTTAGGAGAATGTATGCATGAAAATATTTCACATGAATTTGGACAACAATTAGTGGATGTGAAAAGATTCAAAAATGTTGAATATTCTTTAAAAGATGGAAAAATTGGAAAGCGTTGTGAGTTAATCATTGAAAAAATTTGTGTGCATGCATTCATCAAAGATTTTAAGGATAACATTGTATCCAAATATGTGAAACACTCCCAATATGCTCGGTGGCTTGATGGACAATTCCGTTCGTGTAAAAACACCATTCCAATTGGAACTATCCTATCAGTGGTTGACTTTGCAGAAAACTATACTCTTGCTCCACAAGAGGAAATTCAATCTCAGTATTATAATTCAGTGCAAGTGGCCATATTTGTTCATATCGTATATAGACATGCAGATGATAGTACAGAAGATAATTGAAAATTTTTGAGGGAGTATCATTTCTATTTGAGTGATAACCGGTTACACTCTTCAGAGTTTGTGCAATATTGTTTCACAAAATTTTATGAAAGTTTAAAAGAAAGAGGAATGTAGATGGAACAACATTTCATATGGTCAGGTAATTGTACAGGGCAATTCAAAAATGCAAGAATGTTTTATTGGCTATGTAGGGCTCACAAAGAAATCAATATCCAACATATTTAGAGTTTTTTTGAAATTAGACATGGTAAAGGAGAACATGATGGTGCTGGAGCATGTGTGAAAAGAGCTCTTGCTAGAGAGCAACTAAAATTTGAGGATGCAGCCAAATTTAGAGATGCACGTGCAATTATGGATTGGTGTAATGAAAAATTATCTACGGGATCAAGTCAGAACTCTACAATTTGACGATTCTTTTGGTTAGTTAAAGAAGAGAATATTCCTACTCGACTTGATTGTGAGACAATAACTGGATCAACAAAATGACATTCATTTAAGAGTTCAAATGCAAGCACATGGACTATATGGACTAGGGAGCTTGCATGTTTTTGTCAATTTTGTATTACAGGGGATTGGGGAGCATGTGAAAATACAGAATGGGTTGAAGAATGGAAACAAAGATCCTTGACACCTACAGAAACACAAGATCAACTTGAAACAATAATTGAAGATGATAATCAAATGTTTGCATCAGATGACTATGATCATGTTTCAGACCTTGTACAAGAAGGTACTTTTATTTTCATTATTTTTTTATTGTCATTTTTTTGTACATCTATATATAATTAATTATATATGTATGCATGCACAAATTTATGTGATTTAGATACATGTCACACTTTATTGAATTACATAATTTTTTTATAGGACGTGTATGCTGTTGTTGCACCTGAAGGCAATGAAGAGGAAATCGAGTATTGGTTGGCTCGATGTGTTGAGACAAAACAAAAGTTGTTACATCCTAGAGTAGATGATGATAACATGGAGTATCCAACAGGTTCTATGGTTGTTGTTGGCACTTGGCTATGAAAATATCTAATAAGAAAGAATGGTTTGCCTGCATTTGAAGATTATGAAACACATAAGAAGATCATACACTACTCACATTTGATTGTGGCAACAAATATAAAACTAATCAGATATCAAGGCAAACCTTCTAATAAATAGTTATGGACACTTTTGATGGAAGAACATGAGTCAATTATAGATGCATTACAAAAAAATGAGGATGCAGATGGTACAATGGAATAAATTTCCAGGTATGTAAACCATACTCTTACATCCCCTAAATCCATCCTCTTAAATGTATCCTATAATGTTATCTAGTTACATGTAATGCATCAATGTTTTGTCTTTTTGGTATATAAAGTCTTTCATTCTCATTTCAGCTTCTATATTATTCCCCTTGTGCATGCGCAAATTTATGTGATGATCATACTTTTTGTAGGTGTACCCTAGACAAGTAGTCAAATTTGCATGATTGTCAATAGAAGTTTTTACCATACAAGTATGTGAGGTCATTTTTGTAGTCTTCAACTAAAAGTGAACGCAAATTAGGTAATTGTATATACTTATATTATGGCTTTCACATTCAAATATGTTATTCCCCTTGTCTTAAATTTTGTATCAACCCATGTAAATATATAGTTAATTTACTTGTACATTTGAACATTATTTTTTGCAGGTGTACCCTAGACAAGTGGTCAAATTTGCATGATTGTCAATAGAAGTTTTCACCATTCAAGTATGTGAGGTCATTTTTGTAGTCTTCAACTAAAAGTGAATGCAAATTAGGTAATTGTATATACTTACATTATGGCTTTCACATTCAAGTATGTTATTCCCCTTGTCTTAAATTTTGTATCAACCCATGTATATATATAGTTAATTTACTTGTACATTTGAACATTGCTTTTCGCAGGTGTACCCTAGACAAGTGGTCAATTTTGCATGATTGTCAATAGAAGTTTTCACCATACAAGTATGTGAGGTCATTTTTGTAGTCTTCAATTAAAAGTGAACGCAAATTAGGTAATTACATATATATATATATACTCATATATTTCTCATCCATCCTCCTAACTCCCCTTAAGCCATCCTCTTACATCCCCTTAAGCCATCAAGTTTTATCTTATACTTTGTAAATTGACTCTTGTACATCTCTCCAAGTAAGCTATCCTCTTTTGTATCCCCTTAAGACATCCTCTTAGCTCCCCTTAAGCCACCGTCTTACATCCTCTTTTGTGTTATTTAGTTACATATTGCATTAATATTTTGTGTTTTAGTCACTGATTAATTCATTCTCATTTACATTCATTATTTCTTGCAGTTGTATCCTACAAGTAGATTTTTCCATGATTGCCACTACAAGATTTCATCATAATGTATATGGTAGATCAATTTTGTAGTCATGTCAAACTAATAACATGGACCTATAAGCTAATTACATATAGATATACTCATATGTTTAATAATGGACCTATTTTTTGTTTTGAGACTCTTTTTATGATCTATGTATTTAATTTTCACGGATTGCATATTTGAAACATGGTTTAATATCACCTATCTAGTTTATTCTAAAGAGTTAGTTTGTCTAGACAAGAATTGAATGCTAATTCTTGAATAATTTCAAATTGTGATAAAAATTTTTTGTAGCTTATATTGCATGGATAAGATTTGAAAAACCTATCTAGTTGATTCTAAAGAGTTAGTTTGTCTACAAGAATTGAATGTTAATTCTTGAATAATTTCAGATTGTGATAAATTTTTTTGTAGCTTATATTGTGTGGATAAGATTTGAAAAACCTATCTAGTTGATTCTAAAGAGTTAGTTTGTCTACAAGAATTGAATGTTAATTCTTGAATAATTTCAAATTGTGATAAAAAATTTTGTAGCTTATATTGTGTGGATAAGATTTGAATTTCCTTCTAGAGTTTATTCTAAAGAGTTGAATTGTAACACCAAACCTATCTATTCCACTATGTAAATTTTAACTTAATTTAGGTTTGTGAGGTGATGTATTAGAATTTTGAATATAAATATAAATGAAAACATTTAATAATTTTTTTGGCAGTTAATAGATTGTTCACTATTTCAAGAAGAACTATTGAACCATAATGCTTCATTTGAATCATGTTTTGAATGTTTTTTTAAGGAAGATTTTGTTTGGACACTATCAAAGTGAGTCTAACATCCTTATCATTTTATCATGATTTTGTAGGTTTATTCTAGGTAAATTACCTTGTTATAAAGTGCCCTAAATTTATCTAATAGATAATTGTAACACCATTTACCTATCTATTCCACTATGTAAATTGACTTAATTTAGGTTTGTGAGGCAGTTAATAGATTGTTCACTATTTCAAGAAGAACTATTGAACCATAATGCATAATACATTCAAGCATATACTCAATAATATATATATGTAGATCTCTATCTAGATAAGTCCATGAAATACTATAAAATATAGGTAGGACCCATGAAATGTGTACTAAAACATCTACTCATCATCATCATAAAAATAATATAAATTATAGTTCATGAAATACTGAAATATATCTAGAAGTACATGTAATAGCAAGTTTGACATATATAGTCAAAGTCCTGGCATGGCATATATCAAAAATAATGTGCACATCATACAGAACTTAGTCTATGAAATAAACATCTATATCAAGTATGATCATCACTCAAGTTCAAATCTAAAAGAGGCCTCTTTCTTCCTCGTGAAATAGATGGATCTACCTCATGCTGTACACAAGAGAAAAAAACTTGCAATCAAATTTAAAAAATTTTAAAATGACATATGAAATTAAATATTTAAATGTAGGCTTTAAAGTGTGCATTTAAATTACCGTGCAATCATGCTCATGTACTCCCACATTTTGTTGTGTAGGTGGTATAGTTGTTTCATCTTCTTCACCAAAAGTTTGACCTGCTAATTGCTAGAATTTCAAATAAAGCAAGTTTGAAATAAGTTAGAATTTATTTAGCATATAAAGACCTAGAAATTGCACATAGAAAATTTAGTAAAGTTTAGGACCTCAAAATGTGTAGATGGCTCATGAAATTCTCCCTGACTAGCAACTTGACCAATAGTCTCACTTCTATCATCCTGCACTTACATATATATGGGTGCATATATAAATAAATATATAAACTCAAAAACGAAACTTAGTACAAATTTAGTACAATTTTTTAAAACACACACCAGGGAATGAGTAGGCATAACAGCTGACGATGGAGGATCAGTGGAAGAAACACCTGAGTCACGTGGTCGGTCAGGCATGGGAACTGCCACATGACCTAAACCTTGCTGCAATAGTAGTGTTTCACATACATGTATGTATATAGTTATTTATTTATTTATACACTTGTTAATTTAAAATATAATATTGATAAGTTTCTAGAAGAAAATTTAAACTAGAATTAGATACATATGGTTTTAGGGTTAAGATATATTAGTTTACCCCGTAAGGTGTGCCAATCTCTACAGCGGTCGATGCAAAACTCAATGTATCAAATCGTGATGTGGCCCTAGAGCGACTTGAGATCTGTACAACAAATAGTTCACAAAATTATATATTAATTCATTAAATTATTTATATAAATTTTGATACGTTTAAATTATGCACTTGAAATATTTAATAAAATGTGGTCAATGTACCTATGTAGGATTATCATCTGAATATAGTAGATCCAAGTATGACTCCACTTCTACTGTAGCTGCATCTGATGTGGATGTAGGAGCAGGACCATAACATGGTTGATTGCAATTTATACACAAATGTGCCCCTGACATGCCCAAGGCTCTATGATGAGATGCATCAACTCCTCCATGATGCTCTCCACCACTAAATTTATCTTCCATGTGGGCAGTTTGTTCAGTGAGATTGCCCGAGAGTCTACTCAATGCTCCTAATGTCGACAACACTGCCTGGTGCTGAAGAGGTGCAGGAATAGTGGGAAAAATAGGAGCAACCATAGGAGCATGAGGAACGGGTCGATTGGGGTCAACTCGTGCCCCTGGTCTATGTTGTGGCATGCCATGACCAACACCCTGAAATTCTCTCATATGAAAATAATTGGGTTTTTGACCCAATTGAAACTCCACCCATAATTTTCTCAGAAAATATAGCGGTACCTCACAATTAGCATGAGGTGGGTGATCAAACACCATCCACCACCAATCCCAAAAATGTCTTGAGATCGCCTCATGCATACACCACTTAATTGATATTCTTTTTTTTGTTGCAGCTATAGGTTGATTAGTTTTTGGGTGACGAAAAAATGGGGCTAATGTTTGTTTTGTTATGTGGAGGTCATGGATGTCTTTATATGAAAGACCATCCGCATAGAATTGCCTCCTCTCCTCTCGCCAAAGCTTAAATCTATTTAGGTTTGCATCGATAGACCTAACAGAATCAATAATGGTTTGCATCGAAGATGCAAACTGAACCACATGAGGAGGCATCAAGTGAGGTTGATTACTAATCAAATTAATGTTCTCCTCAATTGCATTAATATTTTCATTAATGTTTTGCCACAATTGGGCCTCATCAAGTGGAGGGGGCGGGGGGTTTTGAGGTGGAAGGGGTGCAGGGGGTGGAGGGGATGGGGGGTTTTGAGGTGGAGGGGGTGGGGGGTTTTGAGGTGGATCACAGGATGGGGAGTTTTCATAAAGAATGTCATCTATTAAAAATTCATCTAGACTCTGGTCATCCATTAGATGTCTCCTGCAAATTTCCAAATATGTATCAATATAAAAAACTTACAAATGTATAATTTCACAAATATATACATATTTCAAAAACTTACAAACAAATATGATCTATAAATTTAAACTTAATCTAATAGATCTATAAATGAAAGTTTAAAATATCCATGAATTTAGAGAGCAAGTAATACTTTAACTTAGAGATTTCCCACCTCAACCCCTATTTTGAAATTATTCTACAAAACTTTAACTAAGTGCATTAACAAACCAACACTCCATGAACAATTGCATTTACATGAAAATTACTATTCCCATGCCTTGAAATGGAAAATAGGATCCTTTAGGATTAGTTTAGGCTAATCCAATAAAGTGCATACATATAAGCATAAAATTACGTATACTAATAGTTGGAGCTAGATATGTCATTGATAGACACATGTTTACCATTTTTAGAAAGGAAATAAGAGATACAAGGAATTTAGCTCAATGAGTAAAGAATGAATGCTATGTATAGATGAAGACTTTTGAATCAATGCACGTCTTAAGATTTGAGAAGCTCTCTATAATGGTTGTATGTGCATATCAACATAAATTATTCTTCTTGTCTTTGCTCTTGATCAAGTTTGTTGATCAAGGTATAGTTTACGATCATGAACTTGATCTATAGTAGCAAACATAGTTCCTTGGTGCTTTTATATTATTGTTCTCTATTAGGCTTGATAGCAAGTTGCCTCATGCATGAAAAGTGTTGGTTTTTCCTGTTGGTTTACTCAAGAGGTTTCCAATATTCCTATGTCAAACCATGTAAGGATGGTGATTCCAAGAATTTGAAAAATGATTTTAAAAAATTCTCAAACATATATATGATCACTAAAATGATTGTGTAAACCTAGATTAATTTTAGAGCTCTAGGATTGAAGTGTGAACATTTGATTAATATGCCAATGAATTCAAATATTTGTTATTCAATGTGTGATGGTGAAAATGAATTCTATAAATGTTTTTAAATACTAACACATGACATCAATTCACAAAAATGTGTGTTTAGTCTATGTTGGGTGGGATACATAGAGGGGGTAGTTGGTCAAAATTTGAATTTTTAATTTTAAACTAGAATAGGTCAAGCTTGTCAAGTCATGTGGATGACCTTGCAACCACATACTTGACCTAGGATCAAAAATGCGTATTGGATCATGAAGGATACTAGGGATAAGTGCATTGATTAGTAGGATGATCAAGTGGATAAGTTTAATGTATAGAAATGTGACACATATGAATAGTATTGGGTAATAAGCATAGGGTCTAATTTGTGTCACTCTACCTAACAACCTTATCCTATCATCATTTTTCTCAAAATTATAATGGAAACATTTTGACACCTTATATAGTCCAAATTTAAAAGTGCATTCAATAGCCCATGCCAAGTGTATTCTTCCCATTTCTCTATTATCCTACTTCTAGCTTAGTTAAGCTCAATTGTGACATATTTTACTGTTTTGCACCATCTTCTATTTTTTTGTCTTGATTGGTTTCTAGATAGAGAAATTATTAGTAAAATATTCTAAACACACCCAAAAATTTATTAGTTAAAATGTTTATTTTGAGTCCATTCAAGTAGTGGTAACCATCTCCTACAAGTGCATCTAAACCCTTGTATTTATAGTTTACTATTTCCTAATCCGGTGTGAATTTCTATTTCCATTGTCTCAAGTTTGTTTAACTATAATTGATTATTTCCTTTGATCATTTATCACATTATTTATCTAACCCTTTGATCATTTATCACATTAAATCAAATTAAACATAATGAGATTGATATTTCATGAGATGTAAGAGTTCTAATGCATGGTTTAACCCTCTATCTCTTCCATTCAATCACACCACCATTTTCCTAAGTGATTGCTTTACCTTCACAATTTGAACAACCATGATAATCTTGTGAAGGAAAGATTTAGGAAGGACAAAAGTGGCTTTTTCACATAAGATGGGGTGTGGACAAATCATGGAATTCTACATAGCATAAGGTAATAAATACATAAGGTTTGCATTTTTAGGACCTGATGGAATAGTGGCTTGTTTGGAATTTCAAGTCAATTCAATATAAAATTTTGTTTGACCACAACAATTCAATTCATAAAGCTTCTTTTGAATGCTATTACGTTCCCGTTAGAAGTCATTGAAAAGTCGAGTGCATTCGAATCATACTCACACAAAATTAAATCTTTATAATTTGGTTTTTTAGGGTTTATAGTTTAGGTTTTTAGGGTTTGCAGTACAACATGGTTTTAGAGTTTATAATTTGGTTTTTTAGGGTTCATAGTTTAGGTTTTTAGAGTTTGCAATACAACATGGTTTTAGGGTTTATAATTTGGTTTTTTAGGGTTTATAGTTTAGGTTTTTAGGGTTAGCATTACATGGTTTTAGGGTTTATATTTTGTTTTTTAGGGTTTGCAGTAACATGGTTTTAGAGTTTGCAGTAACATAGTTTTAGGGTTTGCAATAACATACAATCACAAAAAAATCATAAAACTCTAATAACAAGTAAAACCCTAGTTTTCATTTTAATCCTACAATCACAAAAAAAATCTAAAACAAGCTAAAAACTAGCGAAGAACTGACTTGGAGGCGCTCAGTAGTGACAAGGTGGCGGGAGGAGGTGAGAGGGCAAAAAAATCTGTGGTGTTGTGCTCATGTAGTCTTCAACAACACGTACCTGTTTTGAGGCATTCGCTGTCTCTGTCACCATCGGCTGGAGTGGAAGAAAATGAGCCCGCAGGGCTCTTTTTTAAAAATATATAGTTTTTTGAAAACAGGTACCCGTTTAGTAACGGTTACCTGAACCTAAACAGGGACCCATTTAGGAACGGGTGCCTGAACCTAAATAGGTACCCGTTTATAATAGGTACACATTTAGCTTCGGGCGCCCATTCCTAAACAGGTACCCATTTCTTTGAAAATGGGTACCCATTGTTGTTGGCATTTTTTTTCCTTGCGCGACTTCCCCTACATGTGGACCCAGTTTCTTGCACTTACCCATTGGTTCTCTAATAAGACTTTAAACTCCTTAAACTTAATTAAAACTTCATATTTATGCTTCATAAAATAAATCCATGTGAATCTTGATACATCATCAATGAAGGTAATGAAATAATGATATTTTCTAATAGAATCATTATCCACAAGTCCAAACACATCTAAATGAATAATTTCTAATTTTTCTTTTTCTCTATTACTTCTTAAATGAAAAGAATTTATGTTCTATTTACCAAACACACAATGCTCACAGAAATTAAAGTGTTCATCATAATAGGAGAAACCATATCCAACATTTTTTATTCATAATTATTTTTAAAATATTTTCACTTGTGTGGCCCAATATGTGGTGACACCACATACATGTGTTTTTAGTAGTTTTAGTGGCCTCAAGCATAAATAGATTTTGCATCCTTTTTCACATAGATACCACCAAGATTCCTCTCACCAATTTGCAACCATGCTTATTAAATGTTATATGCACTCCTGAATCATTCAACTTCAAAATAGAGATAAGATTTCTAACCAATCCAGGAATATGTAAAACACCTAGGAGAGTTTTAATCCTCCCATCACTAAAACACAACTATATCTTTCCTTGGCTAAAAAATAGATATGTAGAGGTGTCCCCAAGGTAAACATTACCTCCATCATATTTCTCATATGTGGAGAACCATTCCTCATGAGGATTCATAGGATACAAGCAACTTGAGTCAATCAACCACTATTCATTAGACATAACATTACATGCAGAAAGTAAAACTTCATCACATGCATTTGAGGAATTTCTAGTAAAGGAATCCCATTGTTTCTTTGTTAGAAATGAAGGTGCAAACCACATAATGGAAATCTGATTTCAGTATACTTAATGATCTTCTAACAATGTAAAATCAATGGAGATTGCAACAAAACAAAAAACCCAAAAATATCAAGCATGAAGAACTTAACACATAACACAATGTTTACATGGAGAAAACCCTTTTAGGTAAAAAACTCCACATAGGAAAGAGGCCCAAGTTTGTATTAATCTACAAGAGAGGGTACAATACATCAACTACACCAATCTTTCCTTTAGTCTTTTATCTGACAGTATTATGGCAGCACCTATGCAAGTATGAAACTACAAAAGCTTGACAACACTTTACAAATGCATCACTAAATAGTAGAGCAACCCAAAATGGGCGTCCAAGTTGGGAATCTCAATGCCAACCAAGGAATATTTCATGCAATAAAGATATTAATGCCCTCTTACACACCTCTTACACCTGTCATAATGTATGTTGCATGCATGGGTGCCTGGGGCTAAAAAAAGATCTTACACTGCCATTATTGTTGTCATATCCATCATAGAATCTTATGACAACTTGCAATTGTCATAGATTCTCTTACAATGTATGACACATGCCTAAAATAGCATATTCCAAGAGGTGACACCTAGATTTGCCTAAATCATGTATTTACCTTTATCGTGATGCAACAATCAATAAATGTAACTCCATAACAACCTACCTCATAGTAAATATTTACTGATGTCGGTGAATCCACTTCATCCCTTATGGGTAAATTATAAATAATAATAGGAATAAATAATTACAAGGATTTACAAGGTTAATGGCACCTTAATTCCAACATTCTCCCACTTGACATTATACAATGTAAATACGCATAGGAAACAATAAAATAATTAGGCACTAGAAACAAGGCCCGTGACCTCTCTGCACCAAACAAATTTCTCTATACTCATAGGTTTTGTCAAAGCATCTGCAACATTCTCCTGAGTGTCAACCTTTTTCAGCTTAATTTGTCCACTTGTAACCATTTCTCAAACAATGTGATACTGTACATGAACATGCTTAGTCCCAACATGATACATAGGATTCTTGACCAAACAAATAGCAATTTGACTATCACAACCAATCTAAATGATCATGCAATCAAAACTAATACCTGTACACAGTCTCCTCAACCAAACTACCTCCTTAAAGACATGGGTAGCAGCCATATACTTTGCTTCGGTGGTGGACAAAGCAACTGTGAGTTGCCTCTTACTCATCCAACTCACTACTCCTTTAAACAAAGTAAATACATAGCCACTAGTGGACCTTCGACTATCCAAGTCACATGTCTAATCTAAATCAACAAATCCTTGTATGTCCAAATTTTTTTCAGCACTATCAATACCAGAATAAACCAAACAATAATCAGGAGTACATGTAAGGTATTTAAACACCATCTTCGCATAATTCCAATATTGTCTACCAGGGTTAGACATAAATCTGCTCAAAACTCCCACTGCTTGGGCAATATCTGGCCTAGTGCAAACCATTGCATACATCAAACTCCCTATAGCACTAGCATATGGCACATTAGACATATCCTCTAAATCATCCTCATTATTTGGACACATATCTAATTAACTTAGTACCAATGGGCAAAGGAACTCTAACTAGGGTACAGTCCTGCATACTCAATCTCTGCAAAACAGTATTCACATACTTACTCTGTGACAACCAAAGCTTTCTGTTACCTCTGTCCCTCCTGATCTCCATACCCAGAATATACCTGGCTGCTCCAAGGTCCTTCATATCAAATGCACCTAAAAGTTGGGCTTTCAACTCACTGATCATACCTTTAGTATTGCTGAAAAATAACATGTCATCAACATACAATGCAATGATCACTATAGAATTATCAATGCAATGAATGTAAACACAATGATCCTCCTCACTTCTAACAAAACCTAATTTCAACACAAATGAGTCAAACTTTTGGTACCACATTCTAGAGGATTGTCTTAGACCATAAAGAGACCTCTTTAACCTACAAATCTAATGTTTTTTTCCCTTTTACCTCAAAACCTGTAGGTTGTTGCATATAAATTTCTTCCTCAAAATCTCCATGCAAGAACATAGTATTAACATCCATTTGCTCTATTTCCCAATCAAAAGCTACAGCAATGGATAAAATAAATATAATAGAAGTTAATTTAGCAATAGGAGAGAATATTTCACCAAAATCAACTCCCTCTCTCTCGGAGTAGCCCTTGGCTACTAGTTTGTTGGAAAGACGGTTGTTGTTGCACCAAAAGATTGACTTATTAATACCCGATACAACTACCAGAGTTAATGAATCCACATGAGGTAGTTAAGCCTTGTCATGAACCCAAGCACTGTGCTCCATAGCATAAGGAGACCAAAGACGTACACCTTGCAACAATCCCCCCCAGCGCAAGCAAGGGGTTTGGACCCATGAGCCAAGATCTGATACCAATTGTTGGAAAGACAGTTGCCATTGCACCAAAATATTGACCTAATAGTGCCTGAATCAACTACCAGAGTTAATGAATCTATTGGGTCTTTCTCTTCGAATCGACAGAGGGTTTGCCAGTTCCAATACACAGGCAAATTCAGCCAATAAATATAAGAGGTTACGTGAGCTATCTCCCCTTCACTTCTGATTCTGCCGCACCAAGGGGGGTATCCCTATAGCTAAAGATTTAACTTTGACTCACCCAATGATAGAAAGGTTTACCTTTATAGCAACAGGCAGAATACTCTCATTTTTGGACCAAGATTTTCATGATAGATCAAAAGGTTGGCAATGTTCTTGGACATATCTAACTGGTTGAGGATGAGAGTATGCGAGGGTCCTATTTCTACTCCTAGAAACTAACAGGTTGGAAATATAAAAGGATTTGTTTTTATGTTTTAGATGCAAGACAGGGGGTTTTGGATCATAACTACTACACAAGGGCAGACCGGTGCCTATCTCAGGGCAAGGAGTCAACTAGACGTATACAAATGAATGATTTACACTGGCATTCAAATTTCAAGGGGTTAGGACTGGTATTTGCCTTACAAACACCACCCAAGACTGAGTATTTAGTTGCCTCTACTTACAAATATCCCAGTTGACATACATTCTTCTTCATAATTAACCTAAAATAGTTTAATCCACTCCTTGAATGGAAGTCACAGATCAAGCATGCAATACAACAAATCTGTATCCTAGAATCTTAGTAACCCTTAGCAACCAGATTCAAAAGAAGGGATGCATACAACAAATGGAGACAAACAGCGAAACACATGCAAAGAAGTATTTTTTATATAAAAATAACATGAAACTGAACATATGTGCAATGTGCATTCAAATGCAACTCATAAACTCCAAAAGAGACAAAATAGACAAAAAACTCTATTTTTCGTTATTTCCTCCAAAAAATTGCCCAAGTCTTCAACAACAAAGAAAAATGAGTAACACAGTTCTCTTATACAGCAAGAATGTGCCCTTAGCAATCAAGTACAATGGTCAACTCAAAATGCTGCCAGATACATCGCACCATCTGAATGGCACAAAAAACATTGAATGCACCAGGGAGAAGAAGAGGGAAGGAGCAGTTGAACTCAGGAGATGTGCAGCCGCCTGAAGATTTTCTCCTTTAAGATGGTAGTTGGCCTGTCCATCATCGACCATACCTCTGCACTTTTGCCATTAATGGCCAACCTACCCGCAACCTCTGGAAATGCAGCAGTTGCGTGTTCTGAAGTTTCTTTCCATTTGAAATGCAACTGTGAACACATACAAATCTCTCGCTCTGAAAATTTTGAATGATGACCGTCGATTCATTTCCTCCTGCCGAGATCTGCGGCTTTAATTCATGCTGAAAAGTCATTAGCCAATGAGATCACACCACGCAGGCGGCCTTTTTCCATCACTGACTTTTCCCTCTTCCATTTTACCTTTTTTGCCCTCAAATCCTTGTATATGTAGTTGTATATACATACAACTGCATCACATACAAGGCACGGACCCCAAATCATTGTGAAACAAATTGAAACTACAATCAGGTCTGACTTGCATCTCCCTTCTTATACATCTCCTTGTATATTGCATATACAAATGCAATATACATACAACCTCGGATCCCAACCACCCATCAATCAGATTGGAAAAACCTTTGAAATTTAGCTTGTATCTACCTCATTGTATCTCACGTTGTATATCGCATATACAATGCACTATATACAACCCGCTGACCCTAGCCTAAAATCTGCCAAAACACATTTTCCTTTCGCATTCGGGTTGTATGTGTGCCCTTTGTACATTGCATTGTATATCGCACATACATACAACTGTGTGGGCCCACGATGCTTTTGAAGACCGTTGACCCTGACTACTCCTACCTTGTATATTTCTTTTGTATCTTCCATTGTATATCTGATTGTATATTGGGAACATACAATCCCAATATACAACTACGGACCTCACCCATTTCACAAATGCAGTTAACTTTTTGGCTGTGTCCACTTTGCATATTTCACTTGTACATTCGCTTGTATGTATGAAACAATTGTATGTTGAACATACATACAACGCAAGATACAAAAGAATGCCTTTGACTTTTCAACTTTATCGTTGTATGTACATCTTCCAAGCCTGATTTGAATCTTTTTTGAAGTCTGGCCCTTATATCTTACCCGTTGTATATCAAATATACAACAACAATATGCATGCAACCTTTACATACAAGCACGGAATATTCTAAGAATCTGCAATGGAATCTACATTTTTTACCTCTGGAATTGCACTTGAATATCATATACAAGCCCGATATGCATACAAAGATGCATACAACTATTTTTTCACTTTTTGAAAGGCCGATTGAACATTTTTTTAGGTCCGGCATTGTACATATGCATCTGCACATACAAAGACACATACATACAATGATACATACAACAAATTTCACCACCGCATAAAGGGTTTTTGGACTTAGCATTTTTTCTTTCTTTTCTATTTAGTACGATGGGAGAAAGCAATACTGTAATGCAAAGGGGCCAGTCAACCTACGAGTGCTAAGGCATGAAAATGTAACTTAAGTGATTGATGACCTTCTGCAGATGGTCAACGTAGAAATAGAAGATACAATGCAGGAGGCCGAGGGGGAATAAAACCTAAGACATTAAGAGATTGAGGGAATAAAAATATAAGCTTGCAGACTCAACTCAAAACCCTAACCCTAGGTAGGCACCACCATTGGCTATGACTGAGGATGTACAGGCGCAAGGCTGCAGCGAGAACCAGACCACTTCGGGACAAACCAGGCAAAACACAAAACACAAAACACCACTAACTATACAAGGTATGTACAAACTATTCACACCTAATTTATAATGTGCACTCAAGATATTCATTCATGAGAAATAAGGTTTAAGAAATTTACCTTGCACAGGGAATTCCAGTAGTTCACCATTTAGGGCCTCGAGAAAGTAGGAATCTTCTCCATGAGTATTGCTGATTTGATATGGGCCCATCCATAAGGGCTCAAATTTACCATGCTTGCCCTTATCCTGACTCTTTGCATTCCAAACAAGGACCAAGTCACTTATCTAAAACTTCCTTTCTATAGCACTTTTATCAAACAAATATTTCACCTTCTGTTGTTTCTTGATATTTGTCCTCTGTGCTTCTCTTCTAGTTTCGTCCAATGCAACCAGTTGATTTATCCTTTCATTCATTGAGTCCTCAATCTCTTTATCATTTTCTTGTATGAATCTATAAACTAGCAAGAGATTATTCACAGGTAACTTAGCTGGTGTGCCATACACTAGCTGAAAAGGTGACCTTCCAATTTCTTTCTTCACTATTATCCAATCAACCCATAGTGCCATCTTTAATTTTGAATCCCATGCCCTTTTGTTCTTGTCTACCATCCTTTTGATGATTTTTATAAGGCTTCTGTTACTTGATTCTGCTTGACCATTTCCTTGTGGATGATATGGTGATGCATATGACAAATCAATCCCATAGTTGTTGCAAAAATCAACAAACTCACCAGATCTGAAGCACATGGCATTGTTTGTGACCACTTTGACTGGCACTCCAAATCTGATAATAATGTGTTCCAAAAGGAAATCCATCACCACCCTACTTATAGCTTTCTTAGTCGGAATGGCTTCAATCCATTTAGTAAAATAGTCAGTAGCGACCAAAATCCAACTATGTCCACTTGATCTTTCAAAAATTTCCCCTATAAAATCAATTCCCTATTGCTGAAATGGAGCCTCCACAGTTACAGTTCTAAGAGGTAATGTACCTTCATACTTAAGTTTTCCTGAGAACCTTTGACAAGGATCACATTTTCTTACCATCTTTTGTGCATCTGAGAAAAGGGTTGGCCACCAATAGCCTGCTCTAAGAATTTTGTGAGCTGTTGTCTTGGCAGTGTAGTGTCCACCGCATACTCTTTTGTACATGTCATTTAAAATATCTATAGCTTGATTTTCATCCACACACCTAAGTAGTACACCATCAGGATTCTTCCAATATAATTCTCCTTGGATAATGATGTATTTGATAGCATGTAACTTTAAGGTCCTTTTTTTACTATCACTGAGATGGGAAGGACAATTCAAATTCTGCAAATAATACACAATATCCTTGTACCATTTAGATTCTGACATGTTAACAACTTCATCCTGAACTACATTTACTTGGCATGCTTCCAAATTTGATTGTGTCATCATCTTAGCCAAACCCTGTCCCCTTACCAATTTTGTAATTTGTATCTCAATGTTGAACTCTTGTAACTTGTTAATCCACCTGCATCTTCTTCCTGTCACTTCCTGCTGAGTGAAAATGTCCTTAACTGCTGCATGGGGCACATAGGCAACTATCTGAGATCCTACTAAGTATGGCATGAAGCTTCTGACTGCCCTAACCAATGCATATGCCTATTTTTCCATGATATCATATTTCAATTCGGTTGCCTGTAACGACATGCTAAAGAAAGCAATAGGTTGCTCAAAACCATCTTCATTTTTTTGTAATAAACATGCAACAATAGTGTGAAAAGAGGAAAATGAGAACAATTGAAGTGGCTTAGAAAAATCAGGAGATCTCAACACAGGAGCCATCTTTATAGCTTCTTTGATGTTTTGAAATGATCTAGTTGCTTCACTTTCCCATTTGATAGTTTCACCCTTCTTCAACATTTTAGAAATATCCTTTGTAATCTCTGTAAAGTTGGGAATGAATCTTCTAACAAAATTAATCTACCCAAAGAAAGACTGAATGCCTTTCACCGTTTTAGGAATTTGAATTCTGTCAATTGGAGCAACCCTTTCAGGATCAATCCTAACTCCATCTTTGGAAACAATGTGTCCCAATAGTTTTCCTTCTACTACCCCAAAAGTACATTTCTTTAAGTTAAGTGAAATGCCATATTCCAATGCCCTAATAAAAATTTGTTCTAGATGCATGCAATGTTGCTCCTCCTTTTTTGAATAAGCAGTTAAATCACCCTGATATACAGCCAAAATTGAGTCAATCAATCCTGCAAAAGTAACATCCATAGCCCTCTGAAATGTAGCACCTGCATTTGTTAGTCCAAATGGCATTCTTACATATACATAAGTCCCCCATGGAGTGGTGAAGGTAGTCTTGTATTGTTCAAATTCTTTTACCTTCACCTGATTATATCCTGAAAATCCATCCATCATGGATAAAAGCTCACAACCAGTTACCTTTTGCAACATAGCCTCCATGTTAGGCAGTGGATAATTATCCTTCAAAGAAGACACATTCAAATTTCTAAAGTCCACACAAAGTCTTATATCACCATTTTTCTTTCTAACTGGGACAAGATTGGACACCCAAGTTGAGTGTCTAATAGGCACAATTATTCCACCCTCCCTAAGCTTTACAAGCTCTTCTTGCATTTTTGGAGCCAAAGTTGGGTTAATAGGTCTTTGTTTTTGTCTGAATGGCTTAGCTCCAGGCTTCAAAGGTATCTCATGCTGGAATAAGTCTTCTCTATAAGCTTTTAGGTCCTCATATGACCATGCAAAGACATGCTTATATTTTTTCAATAATGCAATCAACATACTCTTGATGTGTGGCTTGAGATGTTTGCCAATATATACCCTTTTGGGGGCATGGCATGTCCCCAAGTTTATCTCCTCCAAGTCATCCTTGTTTGTAGGAGATGCCTTTGTAACAAACTAGTCTCTATTGTCAAATGCTCTTTCTAAAGCAACTAGCCCTCTGGGGATTTTATTTGTTTTGAGTTGAATCACTTCTTTTTCCAAAAGAGTTTCTTTTCCATTCACAACTTCTACAAAGTTCTGAAAATCAATCTCCTGGTTCTTGTATTCATCTATGCAGTGTAGGAACCTCAACAAATCTCTTTCATCATTAAACACCTTGCAACTGCATATATTATCTGGTACTACAGGTCTAGTTTTAACTTCAACACTTGTAACATTAGACAAAGTGACATCATCCGGCCTTATGGCCACATTAGCTAAAAAATTTGCCATGACATTCTTTGATCTTTCTATCCAATTTATTGAAAAAGCATCAAATAATTCAATTGTATCCCATACAGCATGCTTATACTGTTTTAACCTTTTATTTTTTGAAGCATATTTATCTCACCTGGGAAACAATTAATTCTGAATCTCCAAACACTTTTAGCATCTTAATCCCCTGCTTCAAAGCAACATTTAATCCTAGTAGCAGAGCCTCATATTCTGAAATATTATTTGTGCAGGCAAACTTTAATAGGAAATAGAATTTTAGAAGCGTACCCGCTGGAGACAAAAACACAATTCTAGCACCAGAACCCTCCTTTGAACAAGCTCCATCAAAATACATAGTCCATAGACCCTGTTGGTCAACTTCTTGAATGCAAAAATCTCTCCCTTTGCTTCCTAGATCATCTGAGACAATTCTAAAATTCTCACAGTCAGTATCTACAAAACAAATATGCTCTTCTAAATCTTGATCTTCAACTATTTCTGGTGACCTCTCTTCTCTGACTAGTTTGACATCTCTACCATCCATTGGGATCATGGCATATGATAAATCTAACTACATACTTCCTCCAACCAATGCTGCCCATCTTCTTGACAATAGCATACCATATTGTGGCTTTATGTCAACTACTGTTATGTTAATTCTATAAGTTTTTTCTGGATATGCTGCTAGCATAAAATCCACATCCTTCATGATTCCTATAACTGGTACCTCCCTAGCATCCATTACATAGCATTTTCCACATGCCTTATCTATTTTCAATCGAGCTTGTTGCATGATACCCAGAGGCATAATATTTGTTGATGCTTCTAAGTCAAGCATACAATTCTTGATTACTTTTCCATTGATAACAAGGGAGACATAAAATGGTTCAACCTGAGAAGGGAATTTTGTCATTGTCACCCCCAGATAGACTTCAGGAACCTCATCCTCATCAATACACAAGGCTTGTTTCTTACCCTGAGTCTCAACATTCTGCTCAGCTTGACAAGCTATTCCTGAAATTAGGGACAATGCTTTATTCCTAATTCTTCAACTTTCATCATCTCCATCAATGGAACAGAGACCTTTATCTGGGATAAAACCTGAGTTATGTCAAAGGGACCATAATTTTGTATAACAGTTGTAGCTTGAGCTGTGGTTTTATTCTTATCCTGAGCTGATCTAGCCTTAATTTTAATGGCCTTCTGACTGTCATCCATGACCTGAGAATTCTTATTTTGATCCTCATTTTGGGGAACTTCACTTTCTGGTCTTTGAGAATCATGACTTGGCTTGTGCTTAGAATTTTTCTTATTATTATTCCATCGTGTCTTATGTGGTTAGCCCCTTTATGATTATGCACTAGTTGGTTCACAAAGGTGTCTCTTGGTTGACGTGGATCACTAACCTGAGCCTTACCTCTAATGTTATAGTTGCTCTTGACCTGAGCCACTGCTGTAGCTGTGAGAGCTCTAATCTCTTCATCAGAAGGCCTTCTCAAGTTATTCATAAAGATGTGTGAGTCCTGAGCATAAGCATAGTTATCTTCATCATCCTCATCACAGGAAATCTGTTGGCAGACCTGAGTCCCATAATTCATGTTTTCATCAGCATATAAGAAGAATGCTCCCTATTTGTGAACAACATATTGACACTATCATCCTCCATACAATGTGGCTCATTGCATTCATCATGGGCAACAGCATTATTATACAAAGATTGAGCAATCATACATTGTGATTATGAGTGAGGCATTTGACAGATTATGCACCATGGGGTATCATCAACAATGTTAATAGCTTTCTTCAAAGGATCTGGAGTCTCCTTAACATTTTGAGCTCTTTGATTAGTGTTGCTATTTGGGAGAATGGGTTTACCATTATGCCAATTAGTGTTATATGGCATATCATGCAATGATGGTCTCTTCTCTTGTCTTTGGTAAACCTGCCTTTTGGGACCTATCCCCTTTTCATTTTTAGCAAGTCTATAACTTAGGTCCTTAACAATAGTTGTCAATTTATCCAATTTCTCTTTGAAAGTAGATGCATCACCTTGAGTACTTTGAGACTTATTATTCAGATTTTGCAGAATCTTTACATCATCCCTTCTGTTTGTCTTACCAAATGCTTTCCTATTATTTTCAATGTTGGTTGCAATTCTAAAAGCATCCTTGAGGCTAGTAGGACCCTTATATCTTAACCCGTAAGCTATTTTAGCATCAAAAGCATTTATGTATAGTACCATGCACATTGGTTCATTAGGCCTCATGTGAAGTGGTAATTTGTTCAACACTCTAGTGAACCTAGAATTAAAATCTACAACCTGCTCATTTGACCCCTTAGTAATACTAGTGAACTCATTTATAAAAAATCTTGGATCAGTATTATCACCATATTGTTCTTTAAAAATCCTTCTGAAGTCATCCCATGATGAGATACTCTGGCTAGGCAGACCTTTATACCACTCTCTAGCTTCATCAACTAAGGACTGCATAAACAATTTCATAAAAACATCTTCATGTTCAACCTCAAAGTTGTCCATAACATTCTGAAAAGCCTTCAAATGGTCTTCCCCTAACACAACATTATTTCCTGAAAACTTTGGTATCTGAGGCCTTACATGTTTATCAACGGGGTTAGGATAACTAGGAATACCATTAAAAACTAGCTGCCTAAATCTATCCAACTGCATAGATTGTCTACCAAACTGATTAACATTTGCATTCCTATTAGCATTTTGATTTCTCACATTGTTCAATGGTACCCTAACATTGTTTGTATTTTGTCTCTAATCATTCTGTTGATTCTGAACTTCATTGCTTTGCTGGTTTCTCAGCACATTTGCATTATCAAGGGTGGGAACTAAATCATGTTGAGTAATTTTCAGAGCTTGCACCTTTTGTCTCATATCATCTCTAATCCTCAAAGCCTGTAAATATTCTAATTCAGCCCTCAGGTTCTTGATTTCTTCAACTAATTCTTCATCTTTAGGCATAGAAGAGGATGGTCCCATTCCATTTTGGTCATCATCATCATCCCTTGGGGACTCAGTTTCTTCAAATCTGTCAGGGGGATCTAAGAAAGGGCATTCTTGAAACACCTCTGATCTCATTCTCAATCTATCACCTTGTTGTCTTTCATATACATCTTGAATTTCAGCCTCTGTGTTTGAAAAATAAGGTGTCTACTGCTCTGGAGATCCTGGATTATCTTGGGTATTATCATTGTTTCTCAGGCTAGGAGAACCTTCTTGACCGACTTGAATGGTCCCTTTTCTCCTATACATCATTTTTATAGGTAATTCTTCAAGCAAAGGATTATGCAGGAATCTTCTCCTTTGCATACAAATTTCACCTTACCGGTTGGGAGATTTGTTCGGAGTCGCCACCTACAACTAGGAATTAGTTTTTTAAACCAAGGTTCTTACACAAAGCATTCCCCAATAAAGTTGCCAAATCTGTTGGGTCTTTCTCTCTGAATCGGCAGACGGTTTGCCAAATCCAATGCACAGGCAGATTCAGCCAACAAATACAAGAGGTTGCATGAGCTGCCTTCCCTTCACTTCTGGTTCTATTGTACCAAGGGGAGTATCCCTATAGCTAAAGATTTAGCTTTGACTCACCCAATGACAGAAATGTTTAGCTTTACAACAACAGGCAGAATACTCTCATTTTTGGACCAAGGTTTTCATGATAGATTAGAAGGTTGGTAATGTTCTTGGACATATCTAACTGGTTGAGGATGAGAGTATGCAAGGGTCCTATTTCTACTCCTAGAAAATAACAGGTTGGAAATATAAAAGGATTTTTTTTTATGTTTTGGATGCAAGACTGGGGGTTTTGGATCATAACTACTACACAAGGGTAGACCGGTGCCTATCTCAGGGCAAGGAGTCAACTAGACATATACAAGTGAATGATTTGCACTGGCATTCAAATTTCAACGGGTTAGGACTAGTATTTGCCTTACAAACACCACCCAAGACTGAGTATTTAGCTGCCTCTACTTACAAATATCCCAGCTGACATACATTCTTCTTCATACTTAACCTAAAACAGTTTAATCCACTCCTTGAATGGAAGTCACAGATCAAGCAGCAATATAGCAAATATGTATCCTAGAATCTTAGTAACCCTTAGCAACTAGATTCAAAAGAAGGGATGCATACAACAAATGGAGACAAATAGCTAAACACATGCAAAGAACCATTTTTCATATAAAAATAACATGAAACTAAACATATGTGCAACATGCATTCAAATGCAACTCATAAACTCCAAAAAAGACAGAACAACCAAAAAGCTTTGTTTTTCATTATTTCCTCCAAAAAATTTCCCAAGTCTTCAACAACAAAAAAAATGAGTAACACAGTTCTCTTATACAGCAAGAATGTGCCCTCAGCAATCAAGTACAATGGTCAACTCAAAATGCTGCCAGATACATCGCACCATCTGAATGGCAATAAGAACATTGAATGCACCAGGGAGAAGAAGAGGGAAGGAGCAGTTGAACTCGGGAGACATGCAGCCACCTAAAGATTTTCTCCTTTAAGATGGTAGTTGGCCTGTCCATCATCGACCATACCTCTGCACTTTTTCCATTAATGGCCAACCTATCTGCGGCCTCTAGAAATGCAGCAGTTGTGTGTTCTAAAGTTTCTTTCCATTTGAAATGTAACTGTGAACACATACAAATCTCCTTCTCTAAAAATTTTGAACGATGAACATCGATTCATTTCCTCCCACCGAGATCTACGGCTTTAATTCATGCTGAAAAGTCGTCATCCAATGAGATCATGCCACACAAGCAGCCTTTTTCCATCGCTGACTTTTCCCTCTTCCATTTTACCTTTTTCGCCCTCAAATCCTTGTATATGTAGTTGTATATACATACAACTGCATCACATACAAGGCGCGGACCCCAAATCATTGTGAAACAAATTGAAACTGCAATCGGGTCCAGCTTGCATCTCCCTTCTTGTACATCTCCTTGTATATTGCATATACAAATGCAATATACATACAACCTCGGATCCCAACCACCCATCAATCAGATTGGAAAAACCTTTGAAATCCAGCTTGTGTCTACCTCATTGTATCTCACGTTGTATATCGCATATACAATGCACTATATACAACCCGCGGACCCCAGCCTGAAATCCACCAAAACACATTTTCCTTTTACATTCGGGTTGTATGTGTGCCCTTTGTACATTCCATTGTATATCGCACATACATACAACCCACGGAACATACAACTATGCGGGCCCACCATGCTTTTGAAGACCGTTGACCCTGACTGCTCTTGCCTTGTATATTTATTTTGTATCTTCTATTGTATATCTGATTGTATATTGGGAACATACAATCCCAATATACAATTGCGGACCTCACCCATTTCACAAATGCAGTTAACTTTTCGGCCGTGTCCACTTTGCATATTTCACTTGTACATTCGCTTGTATGTATGAAACAATTGTATGTCGAACATACATACAACGCAAGATACAAAAGAATGCCTTTGACTTTTCAACTTTGTCATTGTATGTACATCTGCCAAGCCTGATTTGAATCTTTTTTGAAGTCCGACCATTGTATCTTACCCGTTGTATATCAACTATACAATGACAATATGCATGCAACCTTTACATACAAGCACGGAATATTCCAAGAATCTGCGATGGAATCTACCTTTTTTACCTCTGGAATTGCACCCAAATATCATATACAAGCCCGATATGCATACAAAGATGCATACAACTATTTTTTCACTTTTTGAAAGGCTGATTGAACATTTTTTTAGGTCCGGCGTTGTACATATGCATCTACACATACAAAGACACATACATACAATGATACATACAACAGATTTCACCACCGCATAAAGGGTTTTTGGATTTAGCATTTTTTCTTTCTTTTCTATTTAGCGCGACGAGAGAAAGTGGTACTGCAATGCAAAGGGGCCGATCAACCTACAAGTGCTAAGGAATGAAAATGCAACTTAAGTGATTGATGACCTGTTGTAGACACTCAACTCAAAAATAGAAGATACAATGCAGGAGGCCTAGGGGGAATAAAACCTAAGCATTAAGAGATTGAGGGAATAAAAATATAAGCTTGCAGACTCAACTCAAAACCCTAACCCTAGGTAAGCACCACCAGAATCTATGGGAGGTGGTTAAGCCTTGTCACAAAACCAAGCATTGTGCTACACAATACAAGGAGACCAAGGGCGCACACCTTGCAACATAGTCTATCCTTGTACTTCTCAATGAACTGTCTACTCCAAACTTCTTCTTGAAGACCCACTTGCAACCTATGGCCTTTCTTCCTTTGGGCAAATGAACAAGATCCCAGGTGTTTCAAGAGTCTAAAGCCATCATCTACTCCTACATGGCTAACTGTCAAGACTCACTATCATCTACAAGAATAGCTTCCCTAGAGTATCTAGGTTCATCGTCAGTACTCAATAAAGTAAATACACAATAGAAATCTGCTAGGCTATACCTGTTAACTAGGTTTCATTATCTCGTGGATCTTCTCAGAGGCAGAGTAAGAGACTCGATCGGTTCTTTTGTATGCTCAATTGTACCAACTTCTTATGTTACAACAAACTCATCCTCATCAGAATGTTCACTCGAGTCTTCTTTTGCTTCTTCACCCCCAATCCATCATTTTGTTCTTCCTAAGGTGCATCTTCATGCTCTAATCCAAAATGCACTCTCTTCACCATTTCTTCTTTTTCCTTTGGTTGTTCAAGTTCTAAAATAACACTAAGTTCCCTAAAAATAACATCTCTAGAATAGATAATCTTTCAAGTTAGTGGATTCCAAAGATTATAACCTTTTACATTATCACCATATTCAATGAAGGTACACTTCTTAGCTTTTGGATCCAACTTAGTATGTTTTTTTTAAAGGCACATAACATAAGCCTCACAGCCAAATACCGTTAAATGTGAAATAGAAGGTTTCTTACCTGTCCATATTTCATAAGGAGTTGAAACAAGAGCCTTACATGGAGATCTGTTAACCAAGTAGTTCATAGTACACACAGCTTCTTCCCAAAATCATTTATCCAACTATGATTCACTCAACATACTTTTGGCTCTTTCCATTATTGATTGGTTCTTCCTTTCTATGACTTCATTCTGCTATGGAGTATACAGAGTAGTCTTCTTTCTAACAATACCTACATGCTTACAAAATTCATCAAGTTCCTTAGAATAGTATTCCCCTCTGGATTGTCAGATCTCAAAACTTTTATCTTATAATCTAATTGCTTTTCGACTAGGGATTTAAATTCTTTAAACTTAGTGAAAACTTTAGATTTGTAACGCATAAAATAAATCTAGGTAAATCTTGAGACATCATCAATGAAGGAAACAAAATATCTAGATTTTCCAATTGATTCAATATCCACTAGACCAAAGACATCTGAATGAATAAGTTCCAATTTGTCATTAGATTTATTATTGCCTGAAGGAAATGGAGATCTATTCTGTTTTCCAAACACACAATGTTCACAAAATTTAAAACTCTCATCAGAATATGATAAACCATCTAACAACTTTTTATTTATAATAGTCTTTAAACCAAACTGACTTATGTGGCCCAATCTGTGATGTCATAGCATACAAGTATTTTCATTTTTATCCTCAAATATATAAGAGGCATTTCAAACAATGGTGGCATCTAGCCTAAATAATGTTCCCAATCTTTTCCCCTTTTCTACAACCATGCTTCCTCTCACCAATCCACAGCCATGCTTGTGAAATGTTACATGCATTCCCAAATCATTCAAATTCAAAACTGAAATCAGATTTCTAGCTAATCCAGGAACATGCAAAACACTGAGGAGGGTTTTAATTCTCCCATCACTGAAACACAACATTACCTTTCCTTTCCCAACTATTGGATATGAAGAGTTGTCCCCAAGGTACACTTTTACTCCATCATATTCTTCATATGTGGAAAACCATTCCTTATGCGGGGTCATGTGATATGAGTATCCTGAGTCAACCAACCAATGATGATGAGAAATAATATTACATGCAGAAAGTAAAACATCTTCACCTGCATTCGAGGAATTATCAGAAGCGGTCTCCCATTGTTTGTTTTAGTTTCTACACTTCTTTTTCACATGTTCCATCTTTCCACAGTTCCAACACTTGACTCTGTTCTTCTTTCCATGAGTCTTGTATCAGCCCTTAGACTTTTATTTAGCCCCCTTATGATCTCCTTTCAGTCCTCTTTCCTTAGACCTTCTCGTGACACTGAGAGCATCTCCTAAACTATCCAAACTCCTCTTCCTCAATTCATGTGCCAGCAAAACTGAAACAAGAGCATCCAACTTTGAATCTATGAGGTTAGCAGTGATACCCAAAATAACATTCTCCCAAGACTCAGGTAAAGAACAAAGAAGTGAGATATATTTATCTTCTTCATTCACCTCAACATCTATAGATGCTAGTTGACTCAATAACAAATTAAATAAATTTAAATGCTCTACAACTGAATCACTCTCTCATTTTTATAGAAAATAGTTTATGCTTTAAGTAAAGATTGTTTACCATACTCTTGGCTTGGTAGATCTCACCCAGACACTTCCATAGGCTATGTGTAGACTTCTCACTTGCAACATTCAGTAGAATAGAATCTACAAGACAATCAGATTGTACCTCGTGCCTTTTTGTCCAGTCTATCCCACTCATCTTGAGAGACATCATCAGGTTTCTTCTCTCTTTTAAAAACCAACCACTGGTTTCTTTCTTCTAGCAAGTCCTCCATTTTCAACTTCTACAACTCATACCCCATACCATTTAACTTCTCGATGTCCAATCGAGAGGTAGAAGCAACAATGGATGCATCCATGGTATCTACATAAGATCTACAAACACAAACAACCAAATCTCCCATTGCAGCGAAAAAACCTTCACACTACCACCTTGTTGGTACCTACAAAAATTGTATTCTCATTGTGTCCATTTTGCCCCCAAAAATCCAAAAATCATGTGAAATTGCTTATCCAAGGTCACCATTGGATAGAGAATCCAATTCTAGGCAACTTTGCCTTTTGAACCACCATAAAATTCTTTAATATGAAAAGTTATGTTGATTCAAAGTTTGGTTTCCATGTTTTTGCCTTGGTCAAAAATCCTCATATTTGGGTTATTATCAGCAAGTCAGTAAAAGTTCTAACTTTTGAACTTATTTTTAAGTTCCCTTTTTAGCCGATTCACCGATATCTGTGTTCACCAATGAGAAAAGGGAGGCACACTCTTCATCGGCAAAAGGTATGTTTTAAAGCCCTTTATCAGTGATCTTTCGAGTTCACAAACTTGAAAGTTCATCGATAGAGAACTTTATCGATAAAGCAAAGGCACGAAAAGATTTGTTTCAGCAAAGTTACTTTAGTTCAGATTTCAGGTGGTTCGCCAATAGGGAGTTCTCTTGATGGAAAATTTATCAACAAAGGCAAAGGAGTTGACAAAGTAAGGTTGGTTCGGCACAAGACAATTTTGTTGACAAGGCAAATTCTAGCAAAAAATAACTATGGCATGAAAGTGTAATGTTTCCCTTTGTCAGGAAGTCGATGGAAAGTCGAACCAATGAAGCAGTTCAAAATTTCAGTAGTTTGCCAATAGGATTTTTTCGTCGATAGTGAAGGAAAAGAAGAAAACGTGCGGTAGGAGGGCATTTTACTGATAAAAGGCGGCAGGGTGCTAAGTTCATAATTCTTCACTTCTATCGATAAAGAAGAGAACAAAGCAAGGTTCATAAAAGTTCAAATTTTCCATTAGAGGGAGATAGAGGCTTAGATTGGCAAAAGGGGTTTTCATCGATAAAGGAGGCATCATTCCTTTGGTTTGAAAAATGGAGATTCACCGATAAAGGCAAACATGCCAGGAATGTGGTCAAAGTTCATAATTCTTCACTTTTGCCAATAACAGAGAGATAAAGGGAGTGACAAAGAAAGGTTCTGAAAAGTTCATTTTTGTCGATAAAGGCAAAATAGCGCAGAGTTTAGCAAAGGTGAAAGTTGCCGATAAGGCATAAAAGATGACCAATTTCCAAATTCTTAGATTTTACTGATAGAGGCAAAGTGGCCCAGGTTTAGCAAAAGTAAATGTTTCCAACAAGAGTGAAAAGGAGAACCAAGCCAAGTTTCAGAAAATTCAATTTTGCCGATAAGGCAAAATGATGACTTGGATGGTCAAGAAAAGTGGCGAGCAAAAAATGCAAAAATGAAGAAGATTGGTCGATAAATTGGGAAAATGCAGGAGGATACAATCAATAATCAGATGCTTCAAAACATAAAATAAGGACAACACACTGGGAATGTTGTTAATACTTAAAATGGTTAATTCCTTGAATGTATGTCTTGATTGCAGGGGTATAAATACTAATTTGTACCCAGAATTTAATAAGCCTATAGAATAGTGTTGTGCAGGTGAGTGGCACAGTGAAATTCTTCAATGCATAAGAGGAAAGTTTAGAAAATTCAATGTTGCAAGTGGCAAGGAAGGACAAGAAGCTTCCCTCTTTATTGCTCAGAGTACAATTGGAGTGTCAGCAATCTTTTTTTGATTGTTTGCAGAGATGACAAAGCATGGGTCCAGAGTACAATTGGAGTGTAAGCAATCCCAACGTGCAAATCTTCTTATAGATTGGGAGTTGAGTTTAATGCATCTTAGCATGGGTGGAATGCTACGAATTGGTGGACTCAGTTTGAATTGAATTGCTATATATGCAAGGTTGTGATTTTGTATTAAGGGTTGGTCATTTTGGGAATTTCTCAGCAAGGTTCTGTGCTCCAAGAGGTAGATTCAAAAGGATATTTAGCAGGCTTTGTTTATACATGATTCAATCATGATGTGTATGTAATATAATTCAAATCTTTGTATCATATTGTTGTCTTTCTCCATTACTATAGGTTTTTTCTTAGTAAGTTGTAATCGTAGTTTCAGTTTTCTTTTACCACATTTCATGGTATGATTGTAAGCTCTAATTTGATGAATGTGATAGTTCTTAATTCATTCCCAAGCTTTGTGAATAATCATTTCAATATTGCATAGGGAAAAACATGGTATGGTGTGTGATTCTTAAGTATTTTTAGTAATTTGATAGTGATTTCTTTGCATTTGATTCGTCAAATAGGCAATTATACATTTCTGTGTGATTATTTTCCTCTATTTTAGATTAGACTTTGCAACCCAATGGATAGGCACCAGTCTGAGTAGCCTTAGATCACCCATCTTCAAAACAAAAACTACACATCTTACCTTTAGAAGCAAAAGTAGTCTTTATGCATCCTCATTGTGTGGGATTGCACTTATCATCTATATAGGGGTCATACAACAACTAGCTTTTCTTAGTTCAGTGGTAGATTTGGGGATAAGAGAGTAACCTGGTGTTAGGAACCAATGTTTAATCCATCTCTTTACTTTGTTAGTATATTGTTGTTGGACGCATATGCTTTGTAAGTCATCCCATGAGTATATTGTATTATCCCACATTCATGGGAAGTAATAGTTGTTTAGATTAGACCTAGTATATAAGTACATGTTGAGGCCAGTGAAGGCATCCATGAATTTATTGAATTGAGCTGGCTCAAAGGAGGTTACCCCCTCGAAGTGGCCTGCGATCAATAAATTCCTTCTGTGTTTCTGCTATTTCTATTGTTTCATGCATTTTTCATTATATTGTTGTGGGAGGTTCCTCTCATCTGGTATCAGAGCGCTTTCTTGGGCTCATTGTGGAATTTCTGCCAAAAATTTTTTCGCAGTGGCCTCTAGGTGTTGTGATTATTGTAGTAGTTCTTTTTTTTGCATATGTATTATTCATTTCAATTGCAGGTTCAGATCAAGGAATAATCCCTATCCACTTAACTGTGGGAAGTGCCTGGGCATAGCCCTAAAACTCATTGTGAGGAGTACCATAGGAACCCTGAAGTAGCTGGCCCATTAAGAGGACCTGCCAGTGAAAAGGGCAACAGCCCCTACCTGATTGACTAGTTCCCATCCGTGAGGTAAACCAAGAGCTGTCATTTGTGGTGAAGCGGTAATCAGTTTTACCTGAGCCATGGAGTGAGGGGTACTGCCCCAATACGCAAGCCGTTAGACAACATTGTAGCCGAGTGAATCCCCTAAACCTTTAGGAAGTTGAACATACATGGGGCCCATATCTATTGATAGTCAGCAAATCATAGATTAAATCCGTCCAGAGTAGTTGATAGATAGTTTCCAAAAAAAAATTGTGTTTTCACCGTATCTTCCTTGCTTTAGCTTTGCTTCCTCTCAAAATTCATTGGAACCCCTGGAATTTCATTTTACATATTTCCTTCCTTAAGGACCCTATCCCAAATTCCACTTATCAAAGCCAGAAATCCCAGATTTGTCTATTTTTAGGGTTTGCCATAACTTCTTCGATACTCACCCAATAGCCTTCAAATTTTGCCATGGTGTTCATTTCCTATTTCTGCTCTTTTGTACCTCTTGGACAAATTTTCCCATTCTTTCACCCGCTTCTAAAATCCCCATTTTCTGCTTCCCTATCCCTCAGAAAATGTCTAAAACCTAGTCAAACCCCAATTACCCATCAGATTTTTTCCTAAATCAAAATTTCCCTTTACTAAAAAAAAAAATTGTTTTTGTTTTTCTACCCATTCCCAAAAAAACATCTCCTAGTTATGGTTGTCACCCGCACAGGAGCAAAAAACATGGAGGATGAACTTGCAGCCCTCAAGATCAAACTCCAAGATCTAGATGAAAAAATTCTTGGCCTCAATCTTCAACAATCAGCCATGAACAATAGACAGCAGCCAGAGTCTTCTGTAGACACTGGGTTCTCTTCTTCTAGCATTTTTTGTGGGTTGAAGCTGGATTTTCTTTGCTTTAATGGTGATGATCCGATTGGATGGATATACTGGGCAGAACAATATTTCAATATGCATAATACTTTTGATGTCAACAAAGTCCCACTTGCATCCTTTCATTTGGAACATGAAGCCCTTCAATGGTTTTGTTGGTACATCAAGGCTCATGAAGAGCCAATATGGATATATTTTTGCAAACTCATTTTGCAATGATTTGGCCCTAGTGCTTTTGATGACTTCATAGGAGCACTCACTAAACTTCGCCAAACTGGCACTGTGAGAGAATATCAGACAGAATTTGAAAAACTAGCCAATCACATAGAGGGATTGTTTGATGAATTCTTCAGGAGTTGTTTTGTTAGTGATCTGAGGGATGCAATCTGATCTAAGGTTAAAATGTTCCATCCCAGCACAATGATGGAAGCCCTAGGGTTGGCTAAGTTGGCAGAGGATAAGATCATAGCTCAACAATGCTCCAAATCTAATTTTGTTTCATTCAGAAATGTGGTTTCCCAAAGACCTCCAATCATGCCAGCTCCTAGAACAACTCCTATCAAGCATTTGATTGAATCAAAGATGTGGGTATGTAGAGAAAAAGGGCTTTGTTATAATTGTGATGAGAAATTCACTCAGGGACATAGATGTGTTGAGCAAAAGCTCTATCTCTTGGATGTGGATTCTCCGTCTACAGTTGAAGTTTATGAAGATGCTCAGGATACAGTAGATGATTAGGTCGAAACTCAGCAGCCGCTTGTTGACCCTACTTCTCAGGAAGACCACCCAGAGATCTCTCTCCATGCTTTAGTAGGATTCACCACCCCACAAACCATGTGGGTCAAGGGTTACTTCAAGAAGCTCCCTCTTACAATACTCATTGATTCTGGTAGCACTCATCACTTCATTGACCCTTGGATCGCCAAATAAGCTGATTGTTTTGTCCATCCTTGCTCCAGCTTTGAAGTCATGATTGCATATGGGGGCACATTACCTTGCAAACAGAAGTGTTGCAAAGTGCATATCTCTATTGGAGATTATAACCTGCACTCTGACATGTTTGCCTTGCCCTTAGGTGGATGTGATGTGGTTTTGGGCGCTCAATGGTTACACACACTTGGACCCATATTATGGGATTTTGTTGAACTTTGGAAGCAGTTTTCAGACAATGTGCAAAAACACACATTGAAGGGCTTACAACCAGGGTCTCTCAGCATCATCAATTCACATCCCATGGCAAAGATTCTTAAGAAGAATTCACATGGTGTCATCGCTCAGCTCCATTCCATTCAGATGCAACCATCAATGGTCTTTACTACTCCTTCGGATCTACAACAAATTTTGGATAGGTATGCATGTGTCTTTGCCAAACCAGTGGGATTTCCACTTTCACAACTAAAGAACCACCGTATTCAGCTCCTTCCTAGAAGCATTCCTCCCAACATCAGGCCCTACCACTACCCATTTCACCAAAAGACAGAGATTGAGATACTCGTTCGAGACTTACTGAAGCAGGGTATTATTCGTCCTAGCACCTATTCCTTTTCTTCACCAGTTCTTCATGTCTGGAAGAAAGATGGGACATGGCACCTCTGCATTGACTTTTAAGCACTTAATCACATCATAATCAAGGATAAGTTCCTGATTCCTGTTGTTGATGAGCTTCATGGTGCTCATTTTTTCTCCAAGTTGGATCTTCGTTTTGGGTATCACCAAATTTGGGTTCATGAGGATGATATCCCTAAAATAGCTTTCCGCACGCATGGTGGGCATTATGATTTTTTGGTCATTCCCTTTGGCCTCACTAATGCTCCTTCAACATTCCAGGCATTGATGAATAAAATATTCCAACCCTACCTACAGAAATTCATTTTGGTCTTCTTCGATGATATCCTCATCTATACTAAAACATGGGATGAGCATCTCCAACATTTGGATCTTGTACTGCAACTTCTCTCTAATCATCATCTCTGTGTAAAATAGTCTAAATGTGTTTTTGGCCAGGAAGAAGTGGAGTATCTCTGGCATATTGTTTCATCCCAAGGGGTTCGAGTGGATCCTGCAAAAATTGATGCCATGAAAAATTGGCCGCATCCTCAGACACTCAAGAACCTCTGTGATTTTTTGGGACTGACTGGCTACTATCACAAGTTTGTCAAGGATTACGGGAAGATTGTAGCTCCATTAATAGCTATGTTGAAAAAGAATGCTTTCCAATGGACACATGCTGCTAAGTGTGCATTTGAAAACCTGAAACAAGCTATGTGTACTACACTTGTTCTAGCTATGCCAGATTTTTCCAAGACCTTCACTATTGAGAGTGATGCTTGTAGCAATGGGCTTGGTGTTGTTCTCCTTCAAGATGAACATCCCATTGCATTCACCAGCAAAACCCTTTCTGGTAAGAATTTAGTACTCTCTGTTAGACTTAGGGTACACAACTAAGAGGGGGGGTGAATCAGTTGTCCAAAATTTCCACACTTAAATCTTCTTAGTGATTAACAGTATATCATTCATGAAACATAATGCAATTAAATCAAAAGCAAAAACTCATCAACACATAAGACACCAAGATTTTGACGTGGAAAATCCGATTAAGGGAAAAAACCACGGGCTGATTAACCCAAGATTATATTCTCTGTTAGAAGAATAGAAAGAACAAATGGCACATGCCAATTAGGGCTCACTGCCCAAGCACACTACTCACAAGAGGCTCACTGCCTACAAGAGACCCGCTGTCTACAAAGTAACAAGTATTACAAAATTGAACTGGAGAATAGCATCTTTACCATGCTTGGATCGGTTCCATTTAGGCCCAAAACTTCTGCTCTGCCTTTCGCTCCCTTCTTCACTACCACACTCTCATCTCCACAAGACACACACTGGAATGACTTCACAATCCCTTATTTATACAAGGCATCAACTTAGGAACAATCATCTAAGTCAGCAAACACCTACAAGAACATCCGCAAGACATGTAATACATCCAGTCGGCCAGTCTCAGGAAGAACACCAACATCCGGTGGTTATTCTTCAAATATGAACTTTAACTTCAATGCGGACCACCAACATGAACTAGAAACCATCCACAGATCACCACAAGCTTTCCTGAATCACCAAGAACATCCACACTTCATCTGCTTACTGGAATCCTTCTCTCCTTCATCCGAAACCTCAAGAACATAGTCTGTCATCATTGTCACAAAGGCATAGGTTCTTCTGGACCTTCAAACCATGAACCAATCTACTTGACACTTCACAAGGACATCCTCAACACTTCCTCAAATCCACACAATGGGATAATGTATTTTCGGATCTCACCGGACCTATCTGTGTCACTCTGTCACCTCTGAACACCTGTCGGAACTGGTTTTACTTAAGTGACCATAACTTCTTCAGATCTTCATGTGGACCACTAAAAACTTGACTAGAGCATCTCAAGACTTATATCTACAAACCCTTTAAACCACATCCTCTGATCCTGTACCTATCTTGGACTTTTACCTTGTTGTCATCATTGTTCTTCACTGTTCCTAATTGAGACTAATTTTCTCAATATCCTCAGCACACAGCTCATCCAATCCTTCTTATTAAAGCAAAATGAGTATGTTGACATCAATGAAAACACTGATTAGACCCATACTTGCAACAATCTCCCCCTTTGTCATCGATGGCAACATATGATGTGAAAAACCATCAAGACAAGAACTTCTCCTTACTGTCACAATTCCCCCTATTAGCAACAACTACTCACATATCTTCTCTTCCTTTACTGCTCCCCCTTTGATCATCAACCACTTGTTTTTCACATGTCTTCTCTCCCCCTTTGACATCAATGGCAAAGGGAAGATACTTACAACTCCAACACTTCAGAATCATACCTGCTGCTCCCCTTGAGTAGCAGCTCCCATCAATCCAGATCACAAGATATGACTGTGATATCCATCAGACTGATGCACCTTAGTGCACCTTAGTTTATCACCGGAGGGGCAATAACCCCTAACTTCTCCCTGAGATACTCAAAAGAGTCCTTAGGCAAAGGTTTAGTAAAGATATCTACAATCTGAACCTTGGATGACACAAACTCCAATCTGACCTCATACTTGTTCACTTGCTCTCTCAGAAAGTGAAACTTGATAGATATATGCTTAGTCTTTGAATGCAACACCGGATTCTTGGATATACTAATTGCACTTGAATTATCACAAAAGATTGTGATAGGCTCCTCATACTCCACTCTTATGTCTCTTAGCATCTACTTCATCCACAAAACTTGAGTGCAACTGCCTGCTACTGCAATATATTCTGCTTCAGTTGTGGACAGAGATATTGCCTCTTGTTTCTTGCTTAGCCAAGAAACCAATCTCTTCCCCAAAAAGAATGCTCCACCACTGGTACTCTTCCGGTCATCCACATCCCCTGCCCAATCTGCATCTGTAGATGCATGAAGAGAGAAATCATGGTCTCTAGGATACCACAAACCATACTCTACTGTCCCTTTTAGATATCTAAAAATCCTCTTGATTTCCATGACATGAGATTCTCTGGGATCAGCCTGGAATCTAGTAACAAGACCAACAGCCTGCATTATATCTGGTCTAGTTTGAGTGAGATACAACAATCCTCCAATCATTGATCTGTACTTTATCTAGTCTGCCTTAGGAGAGTCATCATCTTTGCTCAACTTACATCCAGTTGTCATGGGAGTATTCATTGGCTTTGAATCTTCCATCCTAAATTTCCTCAACAATTCTTTCACATATTTGGTCTAAGAAATGAAGATTCCTTTCTTTGTTTGAGTAATTTGCAAACCCAAGAAGAAATTTATTTCACCAAGCATAGACATCTCAAACTCACTTTTCATTTGATTTGCAAAAGTTTTACACATACTATCTCTTCCTCCAAAGATGATATCATCAACAAATACTTCAACAATCAAGATGTTTTCATGATCAATTTTGAAATATAAGTTACTATCAGCAGTACCTTTGTTGAAACCAATCTTTAAAAGATGCTTATCCAATCTTTCATACCAAGCTCCTGGGGCTTGCTTCAATCCATACAGTGCCTTCTTCAACTTGCAGACCATATCACCATGATCAGATAATTGAAAACCATCTAGTTGCTCTATATATACTTCTTCTTCCAAGTCACCATTTAGAAAGGCAGACTTGACATCCATCTGATATACCTTGAAATCCTTGAAGGCAGAAAAGGAAAGAAATAATTTGACTGCTTCAATTCTTGCCACTGGAGCAAAAGTTTCTTCAAAATCAATTCCTTCTATTTGAGAGTAGCCTTTGTAGACCAATCTGGCTTTATTTCTGATCACATCACCAACTTCATTCAGTTTGTTCCGAAAGACCCATTTGGTTCTAATCACATTCTTGTCTTTAGGTCTGGGAACAAGATCCCAAGTGTGATTTTTCTCAATTTGCATCAATTCTTCCTCCATTGCTTTAGCCCAGTTTTCATCATTGCAAGCTTCATTTATTGTCTTAGGTTCAATCTTTGAAATCAGACAATACTCATTTGAATTTTGAGCAATTTTCCTTCTAGTTTGCACACATTTGCTTTTGTCACCTATGATTTGATCTTCAGAGTGATTCAGTCTTACATACCTTGGAATTTTGGGAGTTTCTTGCACTTCATCTTCTTGATCGGGCTCATTTAGACTTATCTCTTCTTCCTGATTTACCGGATTAGTTTGGACCTGACTTTCAGAAGAGGTCTAGACTCCTTGAATCAGAACATCATTCTGATCATCTTCATCATATTCATAAAACCTGGAGGGTTTCTCAATTCCCTCATCAATCTTCACATTTGTACTTTCTATCATTTTTCTTAGTCTCTTATTATAACACCGGTATGCTTTGCTTTGTGTAGAGTAACCCAAGAATATTCCTTCATCACTTCTAGCATCAAACTTTCCTAGATCTTCATCTCTTTTAATGTAACATTTGCTACCAAAAACTCTAAAATACCTCACAGTAGGAGTGATGCCAAACCAAAGTTCATAAGGAGTCTTACCGGTATTACTTCTGATTTGAACTCAATTGAGGGTATAGACTATAGTACTGACAGCTTCTCTCCAATAGATCTGAGGAATGTTTGCTTCCATCATCATGATCCTAGAAGCTTCTTGGATGGTCTGGTTCTTTCTCTCCACTACTCCATTCTGCTGTGGAGTCCTAGGAGCAAACAATTGTCTCTTTATTCCATGTTTCTCACAGAATTCTAAGAATTCACCGGATGTGAATTCTCCACCTCTATCAAATCTCAGACACTTCAACTTTAATCCGGTTTCATTTTCTACCATAGCCTTGAATATTTTGAATTTCTCAAAAGCTTCCAATTTTTCTTTTAGAAAAGTTACCCACATCATCCGGGAATAGTCATCAATTAGTAGCATGAAGTATCTATCACCTTGCAGACTCTTGATTCTTGCCGGACCACAGAGATCAGTGTGAACTAAGTCCAATAATCTGGTAGAGGATAGTTCCTTACTTTTGAATGAGACTCTACTTAACTTACCCAACTAACATTCTTTACACAAGCTGTTGGTAGGTTTTACTAATTTAGGAAGATCTCTTACAGCCTAAGTATTGCTTATCTTGATGATATTATCAAAATTCACATGACACATCCTCCTATGCCATAACCAGCTTTCATCAATTTGAACAAATAAGTAACTTTTACCAGTACCAACCAAGTGGAAGATATTACCTTTAGTTTGAGTACTGGATGCAATCTCTATTCTGGAGCTTTCAAAGATCTTGCATTTTCCATCCTTGAACCGGAGATCATAGCCTTTGTCCACCAACTGTCCAACACTAAGAAGATTGTGCTTCAATCCTTCAACATACAGTACATTACCTGTATTGTTTCTACCATCAAAAGAAATAGTTCCTCTACCTCTAATTCTACCAGCAGAATTATCACCAAACTTTGTCATTTCAAATGCAACCAATTTCCTAGCCAATTGATCTCTTGTGACAGTTGTATGGGCTCTGAATTCTTCAATGGCAGCAGCCTTGATTTTGTAAGAAGCAGGTAGGGATCTGAGAATTTTGCCAACAATTTCATTCTCATCCAAGACTCCACCAGCATTTCTAATTCCACAAACTAGCTCATTCACTCTTGGCATAAAAGTAGTAATATTTTCATCATTTCTCATCTTCAGATTTTCAAATTTCCCTTTCAGACTCTGTAACCTTGCACATTTAACATACTGATCTCCTTCATGCAGAAGTTCCAATTTTTTCCAAATCTCATAAGCAGTCGGTAGGTTGATAACATTTGAGAGTTCTGAATCAGATAGTGCACTTAGAAGAGCTTCTATAGTCCGCAGATTGTTTTTAGCATCTGTGATCTCATTTTGAGTTTTCAGACCACCCTGTGGAGGTACATACTGTATTGTAGCCATGTTCCAGTATGTCATTCCCATACATCTCAAGTGACATTTCATGTAACCTTTCCAGAGATTGAAATTAGTTCCATCAAACTTCAGACTATCCTTCTTATAAGACGACATCCTGGATCTCCTCAAGCAGTTAAGCTCTTTTTAGAGGAACTTGGCTCTGATACCAATTGTTAGACTTAGGGTACACAACTGAGAGGGGGGGTGAATCAGTTGTCCAAAATTTCCACACTTAAATCTTCTTAGTGATTAACAGTATATCATTCATGAAACATAATGCAATTAAATCAAAAGCAGAAACTCATCAACACATAAGACACCAAGATTTTGATGTGGAAAACCCAGTTAAGGGAAAAAACTACGGGGTGATTAACCCAAGATTGTATTCTCTATTAGAAGAATAGAAAGAACAAATGGCACATGCCAATTAGGGCTCACTGCCCAAGGACACTGCTCACAAGAGGGTCACTACCTACAAGAGACCCACTGTCTACAAAGTAACAAGTATTTCACCCAAAACTTCTGCTCTGGCTTTCACTCCCTTCTTCGCTACCACACTCTCATCTCCACAAGACACACCTTGGAATGACTTCACAATCCCTTATTTATACAAGGCATCAACTTAGGAACAATCATCTAAGTCAGCAAACACCTACAAGAACATCCGCAAGACGTGTAATACATCCGGTCGACCAGTCTCAGGAAGAACACCAACATTCGGTGGTTATTCTTCAAATACAAACTTTAACTTCAATGTGGACCACCAACATGAACTGGACATGATCCACAGATCACCACAAGCTTTCTTGAATCACCAAGAACATTTACACTTCATCTGCTTACTAGAATCCTTCTCTCCTTCATCCAGAACCTCAAGAACACAGTCTGTCATCACTGTCACAAAGGCATAGGTTCTTCCGGACCTTCAAACCATGAACCAATCTACTTGACACTTCACAAGGACATCCTCAACACTTCCTCAAATCCGCATAATGGGATAATGTATTTCTGGATCTCACCGAACCTATCTGTGTCACTCTGTCACCTCTGAACACCTGTCGAAACTGGTTTTACTTGAGTGACCATAACTTCTTCAGATCTTCATGCGGACCACTGAAAACTTGACTGGAGCATCTCAAGACTTATATCTACAAACCCTTTAAACTGTATCCTCTGATCCTCTACCTATCTTGGACTTTTACCTTGTTGTCATCACTGTTCTTTACTATTCCTGATTGAGACTAATTTTCTCAATATCCTCAGCACACAGCTCATCCAATCCTTCTTATTAATGCAACATGAGTATGTTGACATCAATGACAACAACGGTTAGACCCATACTTGCAACACTCTCTACATATGAGACAGAAATGATGGCTAGTTTGCATGCAGTACATAAGTGGCAGCCATACCTACTAGGGAATCATTTCTGCATCAAGATTGATCACCAGAGTTTGAAATATTTCCTAGAACAATGGGTCTCTTCCCCAGCACAACATAAATGGGTTAGTAAACTCATGGGTTATGACTATGAGATTACTTACCAAAAGGGTAAGGACAATATTGTGGCAGATGCTCTTTCTCACACATTTGATGACCAAGCTTCTTTTTCAGCTATTTCTATTCATGTTCCAAATTGATTGGAATATGTCTAGTAGGGCTATGTCAATGACTCTTCATTATCTCAAATCATCCAATAGTTGGCCAATAACCCTTCTGTTGTACCACATTACTCTTGGGATGGTGCTTCTCTGAGATACAAGGTCGTCTAGTGCTTCCCCGGAGCACAGATCTTCAACAGCCTATCTTCTATGAACTCCATGCTTCTCCATCGGTAGGGCACTCTGGGTTCCATAAAAATTATGAACGGGCACGGCGTAACTTCTTTTGGAAGGGAATGAAAAGGGCAATTCAATATATGGTGGCTGAATGTGATACCTGCCAATGCAACAAGGGTGAAACGACACTCCTTCCTAGATTGCTTGAACCCTTGCCCATCCCTACATGGATTTGAACAAATATTTCTATGGATTTCATTGAGGAGCTCCCTAAATCTGGAGGGAAGATAGTGATCTTAGTTGTGGTTGATCACGTCTCCAAATATAGTCATTTTTGTGCCCTCATCCATCCCTATACCGCCTCCTCAGGTGCACAAATTTTCATGGACCAGATCTTATGTCTTCATGGCATCCCTTCTTCCATTGTCTTAGATCGTGATGCAACTTTCACCAGTCATTTTTGGACAGAACTACTTCAACACTCTAGTACCAAATTGAAGATGAGTTTGGGGTATCACCCACAAACAGATGGTTAGAATAAAATTATCAACAAATGTTTGGAAACTTATCTTCGTTGCTTCACCTCAGAACAATAGCATCAATGGGCAAAGTGGCTCCCTCTCACTGAATGGTGGTACAATACCTCCTACCACACTACATCTAAAATGACCCCATATGAAGCAGTCTATGGTCAAGTACCACCAGTGCTCCTTCCATACACCCCTAGCAGTTCACCAGTTCAGGCAGTTGACATGGTTCTCTGAACTCGAGATCAAATTCTTCGCATCTTATAGGACAATCTTCACATGGCCATAAATCGAATGAAACAACAAGCCGATCAACACTGTTCTGAGTGCACTTTTCAAGTAGGTGATATGGTTTTTCTTCATCTATAACCATATAAGAAATCATCCCTGAAACTCAAAGGGTATCATAAGATGGCTTCAAAGTTCTATGGGCCATATAAGGTTCTTCAAAAGATTGGGTTAGTTGCTTATAAATTGGAGCTTCCTCCTTCCCGCGTTCATCCAGTATTTCATGTCTCTTGTCTACAGAAAGTTCTTGGCACCAACATCAAAGCACAAACTATTTTACCAGAACTAGATAACAAAGGATCCATCATTTTGGAGCCAGAGGTAATCCTCGACATGTGCACTCATCAGCTTCGCTCTCGATCCATCACAGAGGTATTAATTCAGTGGCACGAAATGCAACCAGAGGATGCCACATGGGAACCACTCCTTCAGATTCAGCAACAATTTCCACATCTTAAGCTTTGAGGCCAAATCTTTTCTAAGAGTGATGGGATATTAGGAACCCGTGTTTAACCCTTCTCTTTACTTTGTTAGTATATTGTTGTTGGATGCATATGCTTTGTAAGTCATCCCATGAGTATATTGTATTATCCCACATTCATGGGAAGTAATAGTTGTTTAGATTAGGCTTAGTATATAGATACATGTTGAGGCCAATGAAGGCATCCACTAATTTATTGTATTGAGCTTGCTCAAAGGAGGTCTCCCCCTTGAAGTGGCCTGCGATCAATAAATTCCTTTTGTGTTTCTGCTATTTCTGTTATTTCATGCATTTTTCATTATATTGTTGCAGGAGGTTCCTCTCACCTAGGTTTGGTTTTTATTATTCTTAGTTGTTCATCTATTTTTATTTTAATACCTACTCAGGTATAAAACCCCTTGGAATATCCCTCCAAAGTTTAAGCTGAGCTCAAAGAGAAGAGGAGTTTACCCACTCTTGTATTTGGCCAAAATTCCCCTTTACTTGTTGATAAACCTCTTCCTTTCACCTTGACGACAATCCCTGGTTTGGGTGTTTTAGGAATGTTTTAGAGTTTTGGGTTGGAGTTATCTTGGGAACCAACATTTTGGCATCATTTCTAAGGATTTAATATTTTGATTCAAATCTAAAGTCCTTGATAATAGTGAATCATTTTAATTCTGATTGCTGATATTGAAATATAGTTTAGTTCAAATTTTCTTCCCGGCAAGGGAGTGGCGACTCTGTTTTGATATCTCAGAGTTAATTTTAGTTTGAAAGAAATCTTAAAATGGATAGAGGAAAAAACCAGGAGCAGCCTAGACGTGAAGAGTCCTCTGATAATGCTGGAAATAGAAAGCGTCGGTATAGGGAAAAGAGACCCAATGTAGTACCAACAAGATATCCTTATGTTGAATGACCATTGAATGCCCAAGACCAAGTGGGTATTTCTAGAAAAAATGATGTATTTGATGACCGAAGAAGTCAGCATCAATACACTTATGAGGATTCCGCTAACAATAGAGTTAAAACAAATAGAAGATTAAACAAGGATGCATTGATGTCAGGAGAAATCAAAATGTCTTTGGTAGAGGAAATAAACAACGTGATTCACATTTGAGAGCATTTGGGATGCCCAGTGACAATAAGGAGATATATCAAGATGACGGGCGTCATGATTCTCTTGCAAGGTCAATTGGGAGTCAGCATGACACTATCCCTAATGTGGATGATCATTAGTAGCTTGGGAATGATGAAGAAAGCTTGAAAGAAGGATCCAAGATGAGTTGGACTTGCTTGATCACTTTAGAAACAAGAAAAGAGAGGTACAAGCCTTATTGGAATAGCAACAATCTCAACTTGCTCAGTAGACCCAGCAAAATCAAAATGCTTAGCAGCAGGGCCTGAATCGAAATGCATAGTAGTAGCATGCATATCAGCAGCCACATAATCAGTAGAATAACCAGAGACAACAACAACATCATATGGGACAGCAGGGCGCAAATCAGGCCCCTTCTCACAACATAAACATGCAGCCACTACAAAATCAAGTTAACCAACAGCATTGCAACATTCAACATGTTGGGCATGCACAACAAAGACAAGCACAGAGGTTTATTGCATATAGGCAACCATTAGGAGATGAAAGGTACAAGTATCTCAATTTCATTGGTATTCCTCATTTTCCTAATCCCATTCCAACTAAGATTAGAGGGAAGATTCAAAGATTTTAGGGTAACAATGTTGTCACTAGTGAGGAAAACCTGAGACATTTTATTAATGTCACTAATAAGTATGATATTGAAGACAAATATGTGATGATGAAATTGTTCGTGCAGTCATTGGAAGAAAGTGTAAAATAATGGTACAAGGCTCTCCTTGACAATAGCATTGATTCTTCGGAGTAGTTCATGAGAGTTTTCAGATTGCAGTATGGGGATAGGATTGACCCCAAGTTTTCCATTCATGAGCTCATAGCCATCAAAAAGGCCATCAATGAGACAATAGTTGATTTCAACAGACACTTCATGATGACTATGAGAAAGGTGCCTCCTCACATGAAACCTAATGAATCAATGTGTTGAGTCTTATATTATGGTGCATTTGATTCAAAGCTTGGTTATTATATAAGGGACAAGAATCCCCAAACATTAAGAGAGGCTTATGCTACAACAATAAATATAGAGAGTAACATGAGAGATTCAGGGAAGAACATTAAAAGGGCTGATGTGAAGTTACCCCAACTAGATAGACCTACTTTTAATAAGCCCCTCACTACTGATGATAAGTTAGACAAACTTATGGGGGCAGTGAAGGATTTGAGTTATAAGGTTGCCAGGAATGATAAAGGGTTGCCACCTCAGGGTGCTGCAACACATTTTAATGAAGGAAAAAGGCTTCATAGCAGGCCTTATAATACTGATTGGTCTAAGAGACCATAGTAGAATGATAGGCAAGCTACTCCTAGGCATGTGAGTTTCAAGTAGCCTGAAAGGGACACCCCTGATCCTTTGAGAAAGGAACAGATTAATTTCCAAGATGATTCTTTGTGGTGTCAAGATTATTTCCTTCCTCATGACCCAACTAATTGTGCAATGTCTCATTCATTGAGTAGAGAAGAAGAGTTTCCAAGTGAAGAGGGTGTAGCTGAGTACTATGAGGAAGAAATAAATCAGTTTGATGCAAAAGATTTTGAATGCATAGATTTGGATGTTGATTGTGGTAATAATGAGGAAGATGATCATATTTTTCAATATGATTATGATGAAGGTCCAAAAAATACCAATTGTCAGCCCATGATTTTGGGCATCTAAAGGACCTTATGCAGAAAAAATATCAGCAATCTAAGCCCTCAAAAGAGGATATGAAGGCATTGACTGATGCTACCATCTTGCAAGTCCAAGGACACTATCAACTAAGGAACAGAACTGTCCCTGTTCAAAATGTCCCAGCCAAGGAATTGAAATAGTAGAAATCTGATGAGCAAAGGGACAAAGGTAAAAGCCATGTGGAGCAGAAGAAGAGTAGCACTCCCAAGAGAAATGTCCCTAAAAAGAAAAAGGTTCCAATGCCATCCCCAACAACAAAACACAAATATGTGCAAAAGAGTCCAGTGCCAGCCTAGCCTCCAGTTACCATTCTTGTTTTGGGAGTCCATTACCCAAAAGGAGGTTATAAACGGGATCAACCCAAAACATCAAAGGAGCCAGAAAAGGAGAAGACGAGTGAAGACGGTAAGGATATTTTATCCAACCAAGTTATAACTTACATTCCTTCATAAAATGATATAACTATTTCAAGTGATACACCCTTACCCAATTATCTCCATATTGACAAGGCACAAGTTATTAGCAAAATTAGAATTCCTGTGCCAATAGTGGAACTCCTTAGGATCCCTGAACATAGGGATAGGGCAAAATCTCTTATTACTGTTGTAGATGCACAAAAAAACATGAAGTTGTTCCAGACAATAATGATGAGGGTGTAGGAAATGAGGAAACAATGGAGGTTTATTTAGGGTCTTCCATGGTTAATATCAAAATGGGAGTTGACCCCTTCTACACCACTTTAATTATACATGGATGGTTGTTACATAATTGTATGCTTGATTCTGGGGCATCCAGCAATGTCATGCCGCTAGAAATTATGAATGATTTGGGATTGAAAGTGTATAAATCTTTTGGCAAGTGTTTTTCCATGGATTCTAGGGAAGTCAATGTCATTAGTTTGATCAAGGATGTTGACCTCAAAATCACTGCCTACCCAAACAAGTCTTTCCCCATGGACATAATTATTGTGGACTGCCCAGCTAAGTGGGGTATGTTGTTATCTAGGAAGTGGGCTGCTTCCATGGGTGGTAGTATCCAAATGGACCTATCATATGCTACCATTCTTGTCTAGGGCGTGGAAGTATAATTACACATGGAGAAGAAGGTAGAAGACCTACACATTGAAGATAGATATAAAACAGAGGAGGATCACGTGAATTTCTTTGATACTAAAATTGATCATTTTATGGCATATTGCATTGATGATGATCCTGATATAAATGTTTCACCTTCTAACCATGTTGTTGTTGTTCGTGATACATCTGGTTTGTGAACATTGCACTTTGATGGTGCATGCTCAAAAGATGGTTCTGGTGCTAGGATTATTTTAACATCTCCAAATGGTAAGCAGTCATGCATGTCATTCAGACTAGATTTTCACTACACTAATAATGTGGCAGAATATGAAGTGTTGTTGTCGGGCCTAAATGTGGCACACAAACATGGCGTCCAATGTCTAAAACTTTATGGAGATTCAGAGCTAATTGTCTAGCAGAGTGCACCAAAATATCATAGTAATCCTCTAGTTTGCAAATGAAGTCCTAAACATGCTTATATATGCATTCTCGCTACAAATTTTGTAATTCAAACTTAAGATGTCGGCAAGGGAACCTTTTAACGGTCACAAAACCAACAATTGAATTTTATGTCCCAACCAAATAGGGAAGGACTAGGGCACGAGTGCCCAAGTCCCAAGCCCTATTTTCAAGGTCAGATCCAGTCCAATAAGGTCCCCTTAGTCCCATTTGACATGGATTTCCAAGAATTTTGCATCAGGAGTTAAAATGAACATGCATGATTAAATCTAAAGGACCTGGGAGCTAAACTTAGGAGGTAAAAGTCCTAGGGGGACATTTTACGACATAACATTTAGCCCCCACTTTAATGTATGTATAATCTTACGAGCCATACATGCATTAAAGTATAGTCAAAACACAACAAACATGCTAGACACTTAAAGTTAATGCATACACGAAGATTGAGGAACTATTTCTAGCCCCCAGTCTCAGGTAGACATTAGAGAAAACAAGGTGGAGACATGCAAAACACAATGAAGACAGTAACAGGCACGCAAAACATGGAAAAGACAGTATTGAAGACACGCAATACATGGAGAAGACACAAGAGTAGTCACAGAGAATACAATTGATCTTTTCTTTTTCATTTTTCACATATATAAAGATGCATATGCAAGAAAGTAAAAATGCAACACACAACCCCAAAATGTAGGGAGGGACTCATCTCCACATAGCTTTAGACTACATATGGGGAGAAGACATTCAATACAAATCTCAAAGTGTAGGGAGGGACTCATCACCACACAGCTTTAGGCTACACCAAGGGGAAAACACGCCATACAAAACCCAAAGTGTAGGGAGGGACTCATCACCACACAGCTTTAGGCTACACCAAGGGGAAAACACGCCATACAAAACCCAAAGTGTAGGGAGGGACTCATCACCACACAGCTTTAGGCTACACCAAGGGAAAAACACGCCATACAAAACCCAAAGTGTAGGGAGGGACTCATCACCACACAACTTTAGACTACACTAAGGGGAAAACACATGGAAGACTAACAGCAAACACGAGCACCGTATAGCATGTCAAATACATACTATACATCTAAAACACAACAAACAAGGCAATGGAAGGAACTTATTGCTAATCCCCCACCATCTCAAACACACTATAGGCACATATGAGGGTTAGGCTTATGCCACAACAACTGCCAAAGACATGCTTAAGGGAGGATACACCAACCCTACCTACCTAGAGGACTTTTGAATAAAAAAGGATGTGCACTAGCTCAAGAGATACACCATCCCCACCTCGCATAGAGGGCTTTTGAATAAAAGGATATGCACGATATACTGCCTCCATAGAGGGCTTTTTTATTGCAATATAGAATAAAGATGTGCACTCATGTCGGAGATACATCCCACCTCTATAGAGGGATTACATACATGCTTCGTTAGTACCAAAATCATCAAACAACTTACCTTATATGCCCACACCTTAAGGTGGTTGATATTGTGTACCGATATCAAGCACGTTAAGGTAGAGAGAAAACACACAAGGGAACAAGATCTTTTACAAAGCCCATGCCCCCAAAGGTGACATGTGCTTCACGATCACCAAATATTCCCACAAACACACAATATGCTAAGATAACTATAATGCATGAAAACAAAGAAGCCAAGGCCACACATACAAATTCCAATCTAAGTATAACAGTGGGGCTTATACTGCCGACATCTCAAAACTAAGTGTAACAACAAGGCGATACATACAAAACAATCAAAGTGCATGGAGCAGAAGTATTGTTATGATTTATTAGAGAGATAAAATAACATCAAATTTCACACAGAGTGATTCTATTAGTCAAGCGTCGGATAATATATATACCAACTCCGTCGTCATGTATGGACTAGATCCATTTTTTCTTTGCTTGCTAAAGGGACATGCGGTCCTTATCAATTATGTATTGTTTTTTGTTATTCGCTGACTAGGTAGAACCACTAGAAGAAGGTAAACAACAAATCAAGAGAAGAGAACAAGTACCTTAGGGTTGTCATGTAGGAGGGTGCCCCGGGTCACCAACCGCAACACTATGCCGCCAAGGCATGACACACAACAATAAAACATAGGAGAGGAGCAATATAGAAGAATGATGATACAAATAGAGGAATGGTCACAACAAAGGCGATCTCCTAGTATCCCTGACCTTACAAGAGTATCAAGGGTCATCCTAGGAGGCCTAAACAACATATAACACATCACGAGGGAATCACAACACAGAGAGAAGGGTTAGAAATACTTACCTAAAGGCATATCAATGCTATAAATTGTCAACAATCAAATCATCCTCTTCCCAATCCTGAATTTTAGAAGAAAGAGGTACATAAGGTACAATTTCTAACTCTTTGTTCTTGTTCTTAAATTCTTTTCTTTTAAGCTCTTCCTTATTTGTTTTAGTGTTAAATAGTGGAATGCTTTCTTGTTCAAGCACATTTTGTTGTGCAAAGGCTTGTCTTCTCCTCCTCCTTTCTCTTGCTTGTCTATTCCTTCTTGTCTTATAGCTTATTTTTGTTAGGGTAGTGTCATGTTTTTCCATTGGTTTTTGTATTTCAGAGGAGTAAGCTGATGGATAAGTAGTTCAAGGAGATGTATTTTATTGTTTTCCATGGGTACCTCCTGATCCTTGTAGGGATGATGGAGGAGGAAGCTCCTAATATTTTCCTTTTCCTTTATCTATAGGAAATTCTTCTAATGTAGGTTGTTCTTCATTTAAATTGTTTCGTGAGTAGAGGGACCGACCACTTGATGTAGTAATTTTTCTTTATATCATCTATATCCCAAGAAATTATAATCTCTTCATGGCTCTAGTTCTTGATTAGATCTTGGCCAAAAGTAATCAAGGTTGAAGTGTTGTTGTCTAACCAAGGGTTTATACCTATTGCGAGGGATATTATAAACTTGTCCATCCAAAGGAATTTCTAGGTAGTTATGAATTGTTGAAGGGATGACTTTCATAGCTTTTAACCATGGGCGTCTTAATTTTATGTGGAAGAAATCAGATATAGGAATGACATCAAATAATTGATCAACAACTTTTTCAAATATTGTGACTAATAGAGATATCTTCCCAAAAGTAGGTATGAAAGTTATGTTATGTGCTTTAATCATCATGTCTGAGGGGTCATAGGAATCTTGTATCAAAACATGTGAATAAAGAAACTCTTATGTTGCCACATTAGTCATGTTGTAATGCCCACTCAGTAAATTAACACTAAATTATTAATTAAGTCAGAAATAATGAGAATATAAAATGAATATAGGAGAATATTTACTTGTTACAACTTAATGAAATACAAATTTTTGATTAAATATAAGTTTAGTATCATTCATCGAACAAGATAATTTAAGATATAAACATTTCTTATGCAATTATACACATTCCCAGTAAATGCCATATGGTCATCCATTCGCAAAGTGGAAGAATACTTTATTAGCTCTGAAAACCTACATGTTAATAGACTTGTATTTACACAACTAAATGTAAACATTAGTTCCATAAATTCATCATTAAACATATCAGTTAGCAATATACTAGCCTAAGGCCCTAAGGGGCCGACCTAACGTCTCGGGAGCTCATGATGGCCTTGCCTACGTATTCGCAACGCAAAGACTTCGTAGTTTGGGGACTTGAACTTGCAACCATAGGATGGTTACATTCAAATCAAGACTCCTAAGAAATTATTCACATGATATCAAAACTTCTCAATCTTAGATACACATTCATATGAGAGAATAATTACGTAATTTAAAGTTTGATACAATGGTTAAGTTTAAACCTATCATAACATGAATTTAAATAAATCGCAGAGTAATTAAAGAGATTATAATCTAATACATCATTTAATGCAAAAATAGAATTCATTCATTCAAAAGACAAGACACCAATTACTGCTAACAATCCAAAGTCCTTTGGAAATCTTCTTATTCATAAAATCATTCTAAAATAATTTAATCTTTATGTTTCTTAAAACAAGATTAGGAAGGTCACCCTCCCCTCATCCCTTTCAATAAAGGGATAAAATTACCTCATTTGGTTCTACTAAAAAAAACCACAAACCATGAGTTCTACTTTCATACATTCCTTATCCTTGAGGAGGTTTAATAAATACAATAAATTCAATCATAATAATAACCGTGATTTCCATTCTCCTAATATACCCTTACCCTTGAGATAAAAATTATAATGCAAAGTACAAGAATAACTATTAATTATACAATTGAAATACTACAACATATCATATTGACACTAATGATACTAGAGTCAAACATGTGTATTTATAGGAAAATGCATACTATTATTGGGTTCCTCATGACCCTTAAAGATTATTTATGCAATAATATTGACATAAAAATATTCACATACAACCAACCCATAACTCTTAGATCACTCACTAAATTATTTAATTCTACGGTCATAGTAGGGTAACATTATACAACTATTAAATTCAGTTGATCTTCTATGTCATAAGATAGATTAGCCATCATTCAAATCAATAATAAAAGAGGAGAATTATTTAACAAGTCTATTCATAGATCGCAATAATGATATTTAAACTTAGAAGAGTAAAAGATAAAATCGACTCAAGAACATAAAGTTCATGGTTAAGTAATAAAATCTGCTTTAAATAGTCAAACTTCAAAAAAAATCAACTACAAAGATAATGGAATTTGCACCTAATCAAACATAAGTAACTCTTCTAATTTAAGTACTAGATAAAATCAAGTTAACCTTAATTCAATAAAATCCAATATTTATTAAGCCTAAACTCTTGAAAAAGTAAAAGAAAGGTTTAAGTTGAAGAATATTCTAACGATGAAAATTAAAGTGATATTGAAACTAATACCATTCAGATTAACTACCATGAGCCCTTAGGAGTTAGTAAAAGGAATTTTCAACTATGCCAAAAAACCTAATCATTTCACTCTATAAGAAGCTTTAGATAGCTTAAGAATCAATATCTAATATCATAGACAAGACACTCCTATGATCTTTGACAAAATAAAAGTAAATAGGAAGACCAATCTTTCACTAAAGATATAACTACTTAATTTAACCTATACATACAATAACAAGACAAGATCATATTTCGTATAAGGGTTTACTACAATTTCCATAAATTGCAAACCTAAAAGGAACACATTTCCATTTAAGTTTTAACGTAAGCATTTCAACATATCTAATATTTTCCTTGCTTATGTAATAAGTTATGATAACTCCTATCAAAATAACCATACTAGAGCAAATGTGTTAAGAAAATATTATCAAAGGATCTAAGAACGTTTATGAACTCTTGCTTCATAGAGTAAATCATGAAATTTACATCACTACAAAAATAAATAGAGAAATAAAAGTTTAACTCATAAAAAATATTCTATATTTTTGCATTAAATTTAAACTTAATCTCATAATTCATTTCCATCTATTAAACGACTTTGAGAAGAATTAACATATATAAATCTCTCAGTCAATAACATGGAATAAAGTCTACTCAAGTAATGAGTTTCATAATGAAACTAGCAAATAATGTTGCTATTAAATAGACTTAAATATATTGATTGAGGTAATTATATTCTCACTACGACTATTAAAGGTACTAATGGTTTTAATTTTTACAAGACCCAAAAGAAGAACACTTACATTATATACCTATATGCTTATTCTCCCGAGGACTAAACTAATAACTTCTATTATCAAACAGAAGAAAAGATTACTATGAGGTTGATACAGACACATTTCTAATAAACTACTAAGTTAGGCAGTCCCTGGAGTAATATAAATCTTCCTAGTATCGCGTGAGAAGGGACTAAGCCTAGATAGGTAAGCCATTATTTAAATTGACATCCCTAAAGAATTGTTTTAACAATGGAAAGAAATTTCTAAAAGAAAAAGCCAAACATTCTAATCGCAGACTCGAGCTTTAATCATATAACCCAATCATAGAAAGATCTTCTAAAAAGGTTAGAAACTTTCATGCAAATGCAATCAGTAGGCTTAGAGCCAGATTTCCACAATCTTTACCAACATCCTCTCTGCATGCGCCCAAAATGGGAGCTTTAGATCAAAGTAAAGTCATCCATCAAAACATAAGGGAGGCATTGTTTTAACAGATATTATGATTGGAAACTTTGTAGTAGATGTATATGCATAATGTTTGTCTCAAATGAATTCCACCCAGTGGCAGGTTATGGTTCGATGGAGACTAGCTCATGTTCCAATGCTCACGAATCTGCATATCTGCTCTCTTGAGAATTCTATCGAATGCTATCAAGTGGCACTCTATCTATCGAGTGCTATCCTTGAGATTGAGTGTCAGAGAGGTCTATAAGGCCTAGCCGTGACCAGTGGGAGTAGCGAACGTCACGAACTGTTTGACAAAATACCACAAAGAGATGACATGGAATAAACATGACAGAGATCAAGTATGACAGAATTATGTTTAACAGAGATGCAAGTATAATTGAGGGACGCGCATGTTAGTCATATAAGTTGACTAAGAACCATGCTTATCAAAGATACTTGTTGATATAGAAACCCTAAAGCTTCAAGCATTCATAACAATATCTAATGCATAGTCTCAATCCCTGTGAAGGCGTAACCGCTCAACTGACTACCCTCCTAAGTCGACAATCACTGAAATAGCAATGTTATGAACCCATGTTAATTCAAAAGTGAAGATCAATAACCAACCACAACCATCATAACATACAAAACAGTTTGAATGACAGTAAGGGCAAGCTTAAATAAGCACTCAGAGAGAGAACAAACAAACTCAATTTTATCCGTTGTTATGAATACTAAGAAAAAATATTTAGCATCAGAACTCTTTGTCGTTTCCCTTAACTACAACCTTCATATTTTTCCAGTTTTCCATTTCTTAAAAACAACAAAGTTACAAATTTACCCGGAGCTCCCAAGAAAACACCTCACCTCCTTCAAGAGCAATGACAACCATGAGTGCACACCGAGAGACCTTCCAATCTTTCAACCTGTACCCAAAAAAACTTGCAGAGCTATCTTCTCTTCTCTCCCTCCTCTCCAAGTAATTTTATTCTTTTATAGACTCTCGTGTTCTGGAAAGAAACTTCCAAGAATGCATGTACCTCCTCACCTCCCCCTTGTCGCCACTAAAGAGTCTTTTCTTTTTAGACTTATGCTCTAAAACAGAGTAAAAACAAAAATGGCAATCCAGTAACATTTTCTAAAATTAGTCCCACTTTCTTGAAACCCTAAGAAATATATTAATTTCTAAGATTTTCTATCTTGAAGATGCATAACTATTATTCTTTGCATGTGGAATAAAATAGAAGAATTTCTCTAAAATATGTAAATAGAAAATATATAATGACAAAGCATGATTTCTTTTGTAAACAAAATTAAATTATCTAAATGGTTATTTCGAAAAAATATAACTAAATATCATAATTAATAAATAAGTTATAGATATGCCTTACACATGCAATTAGGATCTATAAGTGTTCCATTTATGGCATTTTCCATTATCTTCACAGTGATATAAAGAGGCCCTTCAGTTTCTCCGATTGTTCTATCATGAGGTGTGAATACAATTTCGGGTTCAGGAACCTTTCTTTTCCTATAAGGCCTAGGAGGAAACCTAGTGTTATTGTTGTGATTAGAGGCCATTTATGTATGCTTTCAAATGTATTCAATATCTGATTTTAAAATATCTTTATGTATATGTAAGGAAGTAAGTGCAAAACTATGTATGTTTATGACCTAGAAATGCTTGAATATTCCACATTTTTCAATGCAAATTCCTAAGAGAAGAAGTGTTGTAAGGAAATTGATAAGGGCCAGCAGATAATAACCCTTATAACAGGGCAATAATTCAGCAATAACCTTAACAACACACCTATAATGCAAATCTAGATGGATGACAATGCAAAATCTAGTGAAAATGCAAGGTTTTCAAACCCTAATTGTGAAACTAAGGGATGAATATGTGCAAAATGATGTATGAATGAAATATAATCAGATTTATGATGTAAAACAACTTAGCTCAGATCTTAAAATGATGTGAAAGTTTTACAATGCTGAATGTAAGTGCAATTTTAAGGATGAATGAATGAAAAGTGCTAGTTTTTGTTGAAATTGTATATGTGTAAATGCAAATTTTTGAAGTATGAATGCAAAAACACACAAAAATGCAACACTACAAACAAAATCAGATTTGAATAAGTGCCTAAGATGAGTAGTAAAATCTGAAACAAGAATTTAGCTACAAACCCTGGTTTTTGAAATCACTAGGTTATGAGAAAAATGTAAAATTTCAAGCAAGCCCTAGAAATTTTAACATGAAAATGCAATGCAAAAGATTGTAGGATGATGATTTTCTGTAATTTATATCAGATCTAATGTAAAAATCTAAAATTAGAATGATGAAATGCAATGAAATTGATGCAAACTATGTCAAAATGCAAGCCTAGAATGCTGATTTTTTTAAAAAAAATTTCCAATTATTTGTAGATTTTCAAATGCAATATGAAAATGATGAATTGAATGAATGCAAATCTGTAGTACAACACTCAGCAAGGTGAAAAATTCAATAAAGACATGGGTTCACCAAAATGTAAAGTAGGAAAAGAGGGAAAGTTGATAAGGGGGTTTGATATGGTTAGATCCTCCTTTCAGTCCTTACATTTAAGGATATTTAACCAAGTTGAATATCAAATTATGCAAGAGGATTCACCTACAGGTTGTTTTTCACTTATAACGAAGAGAAAACTTGGAATTTTCTTATTCAATATGTTAACTTAAGCCCAATTATGCTAAAAACCCTAATTATGCAAAATCGTAAATAAACGGATGAATCTCGACAAATGCTCGCAGATAGAGAAGTAATATTCAATGTAGATACATACCAGACTTCAAGATTCTAGATCCTAAAAATTCAGGGACTAAGGAGAAAGTTCCCAAGTCCTAGGTAGGGTTTTTTGCAGAGATTCCTGAAAGTTGTCTGTAACCTGTTCCTGCTGTCCCGGGGGTTTTCTACCCTGAAGATCCAGAGGACTTTGAAGTGGGCATCCAAGTCCTAGTACTGATTTTCTTCTTAGATCTGCAATCCCAACACTTTGTACTTGCCTTTTACAACTCCACTCTTTTAGATATGCCACTTGTAACCTGCAATCACAAGAAAGAGGGGGTTGGGGGTTGTGGTGTTTTGGAGCTTGCCTCAGTCAAGCTCTGGAATGACATTCAAGCCTTCCAACACCATTGTCAGATGGAGAGTGCATGTCCTTGTAGGACAAAGGCAAAAGAAAGTGGATAAACAATTGATCCAAATACAAAGAGATATCACCTTGGAGGTGTAGCTCGCATGAAGATGAAGATCTTTCACAACATGAGAGGATGAAGCCAAATCTGCAATAACAAACACAACAACAAGATTCTGCTCTATAACAATGAATGCTTTGGATGCTCTAAAATCATAAGTGTGCCAAAATAACATAGTGATCCTCTAGTTTTTAAATGAAGTACTAAACATGCTTATATATGCATTCCCACTACAAATTTTGTAATTCAAACTTAAGATGTCGGCAAGGGAACCTTTTAACGGTCACAAAACTGACATTTGAATTTGAGGTCCCGACCAAATAGGGTAGGACTAGGGCATGAGTGCCCAAGCCCTATTTTCAAGGCCAAATCTAGTCCAATAAGGTCCCCTTAGCCCCATTTGACATGGGTTTCTAGGAATGTTGCATCGGGAGTTAAGATGAATAAGCATGATTAAATCTAAGGGACCAAGGAGCTAAACATAGGAGGTAAAAGTCCTAGGAGGACATTTTATGACATAACAAATATATTGAATTTGAATAAGTGAACAAGTAAGCTTTCTATTAAGTTAAAAAAAACTAGAATTTTTCTTGAATGTGGTGCACCCAATGAGCTTTAACTATAAACAAAATCACTCAATTACAAAAACATTATACAATCAATCTAAATCCTTTTTGTTGAGGTTGAGTCCCAACTATTCAAGCAACACCCAACTAGGATAGTTAGACTACTAACTACATAATGCAAACCACATCTAGAGTTTGAATACCAACTATTTGGTTGATCTCATGCCATAATATCCCACAAACATTTGATGACATTAACATGTCATGCACATTGAAAACCTATGTTGCATATCAACAAATGAATGGATTCAATAATAACCAAGAAAATTTTGTTGATTGGGTTTAACCTCTAAAAGATTTTAGAGATTAGATATGAGTGTGAAGTCAAATTCTTGTTGTAGCTTATTCATGAGTGTATGAAGTAGGTTGTGATGTAATGAATTGGAAAAGGAGGTAAGTCTCTAGACTACAAAGCTCCTGAATAGAGGGATCAGACCAATTTAAAATCGTTAGGATGTTGCTTGCAAAAGGAGCTTCCCCGCTTTTCTTAAATTATGAATGGATTTTCATGGGCACATGTTATATATACACATATATATACACGCATATATGTCTATTCACACACACATATGTGTGTGTAGATATATATGTATATATACATTTATGTACACGTGTGTGTATAACTCCAACAAATTGTAGATTGCATAATGTTGCAATAATCTCTAATATAATTTATCGATATCTCAACTATTTATTTTCATAATTTAGAAAACTACAAGATCTACAATTTACACTTTCACTATTTATAGATTGTATATTTATAGGGATTTGTCCAGCGGTATATACTTGTAAACATATTTTTGAACAAATATAAAAAGATGTGGTGCAGGAGCACCCTCAGGACTTGATATGCCTCCAGGAGGCAAAGTTTGGATTTTTGCTTTGTTTTGGGTTGTTTCATGTTAATAAGGTCTTTTAGGCCATTTCATGTCATTTAAAGTCATTGTTGAGTCTTTAGGTGTAAGGTAGTGCAAACATGCCAATGTCAATGTTGTTAATGACAACTTTTCTATGTAACCAATTTTGCAAAGTTGTTTCAAATGGTAGTTGGGGTCAATGGAATAGTTCCAATTGATTGTATGTGCATAAATAGGCTTTCTTTGTATGACCATAGAGTTGGATGATGGATTTTTGGAGGAAAAGCAATAAAAACATCTCTGATTCTGCACTTTCTAACATTTTCTTCCTGTTCTATTGCTTCTAGTATGGACCTGTACGGGCTTGTTTTGATCTGAGACTGATTGGGAATGAAAGTACATTGAATCCACTTTTTGTCACATTTTGTTGCATTCAATTTCATTGAGAAATAAGCAAGTTCTATTTATTTCTTTCCAAACTGGTCCAAACCCTAGGTAGGGTAACCAGTGAGCAAGAAAAATGTATATTTTTGCCTTCCACCAGTAGAAGACCCTGAAACTTGGTGGAATGGACTGCGTTTGCATGTATTTTGATATTCCAAACTTGCAGGAGAAGAGATGTATTTTTGTATGTGTAATGAAGCCTTGAAAGTCTGATATTCCTACGTATCAGACTGAGAAAACCAGTGAAGGACTCACCTTAGTATTGTGGAAGGCAAGAAAGTTGATTTGTCAAGTGTGGAGTATTGACATGGTTGTGTGGGGACCATGTCCATTCAAAGGGATTGTTGAATTGTCTTTGTGTGTGTGAGAATAGACCTTCTTCATGATTGTTCCATTAGCCAGTCTACTGCAATGACCTGTCACCAATGACATATGTGTTACAACAGAGATACATTAGGAGTCTATTATTGTTGTAAGACCAAGGTAACATGTATGAACCTTGTGAGGGGTTTCAAAAGTCTTGTGAAAGAGTTTTGTGGTATTGACTCATTGATTTGGCCTTGTGACCATCAAGGAATGCTGCTTTCAATAGGAAAGGTCTTGAAACCATAGTTCATGCCCTTGCCTCTACATCAAATTGGTATCAAAGCCCAAAGATCTGGGTAAGGAAGTTATGGGAGTTTGTGTATTGTCTTTTTTTTGCAGGTTGAAGGAAGAACCTGGATACCAAAAGACTAGGCCAGAGGAAAAGAAAGGGGCCTAAGGTGAGGTATCACGAAGACAAGAAGAAGCATTGAGAAGAAGCAAGGTGAAAGAGACTTGCTTCCAAAAGGAGAATGGAAGTGTTGAGAAAAGTCCATGGAGACTTACAGAGTAAGGAGGTACCAAGCAAGAAACAAGTCATGAGAAGAGAGGGAAGTGAGATGAAGAAGAAAAATGAGAAGGAAAAAAAAAATGTTTAGCAAGAAATAATAGAGTTGAGGCACACCTTGGAACAAATGAAAAAAGTTCAAGAAAGAATGAATCTTGAGATGCATCAGTGTCTTGAGAAAGCAAACCGGGAAAATGGTTGGCACTGGCCAATAAGAAAGAAGGTAAAGTGGCCCATCAAGAAGATCATTCAGAGGTGAAGAAGGTAAGAGAGGACAACAGAACCAGACCTTGGAGAGTCATTATTGATGATAGAAGAGCCTAAGCCATCTAAGGAGGAGGAAAAAGTTAACTTTAACACAATAATCAGACCTAGGACAGTCATAACAATAGTACACATTGGTGAGTTGCCTTGGGACATACATGACATGTTGAAGGGTGGTTTAGACATTGTTGTTGATGAACCTACTAATCCATTGCCTCTAATGAGAATAATCAGTTATTATTTAAGGATATTAGAGAGCAGTAAATCTGAGTCTATTTACTTATTTACCAATATGGGAATGTATGATAGTAATAATGTCAAGAGGGAGCAGGCTGATCAGTCTACAAAGTCTATGGAGAAGGCAGCAATAAACCTAGTCAACTAGGATGGTCAAGAGTATATGCAAGGTCACTGTTCTTTGTACCCATTCCAGTATGTTTTCTCATCATGTTCTCTGCCTGGGGATGATATGAAGAAGCAACAGATCACTCATTCTACAAGAACAATAGAGAGGGCAGCAATTAACAAGGTAATTTGTGATATTGTGAATGCTCAACCTATGACTCCATCAAAAGTTGTAATATTTGTAGGTTCCATAGAATAATGTGGAAAGTAGATCAAACAAGAAAGTGTAAAGGATAATGTTACACAAGAAGTTGAATCCTTTCACACCAAGGAGACCAAGGGATTTGAGTTTGATGTTCCTACACAATGTAGTGGTAAAGTTTTCACTATTGAAGCAATGGGGATAGAGGAGTTCAAAGATTCATCTGCGAGAATGATTGCTCCTTTTGATAGGCTTAAATACTTTTGTAAGGTACTAAGGAGACCTAAAGTTAAGATGAGACACTTCTTGATTTGTTTCACCGAAGCATAGGTACAGAGCAGCATGAAAGAGTTGGAGCAGCATAGTACATTTCAGATTAATCAGTTCAAGGAGTCCAAGTTGAACAATATTAAATCTTCCCATTCAAGTGGACTTGAATTTTTTTCTTTTCCTTGGGAGTATGGTGCATGAGCACCCTCAAGACCTGATATGCCTCCAGGAGGCAAAGTGTGGATTTTTTTCTTTGTTTTGGGTTGTTTCATGTTAATAAGGTCTTTTAGGCCATTTCATGTCATTTAAAGTAATTGTTGAGTCTTTAGGTGTAAGGTAGTGCAAACATGTCAATGTCAATGTTGTTAATGACAACTTTTCTATGTAACCAATTTTGCAAAGTTGTTTCAAATGGTAGTTGGGGTCAGTGGAATGGTTCCAACTAATTCTATGGGCATAAATAAGCTTGCTTTGTATGACCACAAGGTTGGATGATGGATTTTTGGAGGAAAAGCAATAAAAACATCTCTGATTCTACACTTTCTAACTTTTCTTCCTATTATGTTGCTTAGTACGGACCTATATGGGCTTGTTTTGATTTGAGACTGATTGGGAATGAAAGTAAATAGAACCCACTTTCTATCACATTTTGTTGCATTCAATTTCATTGAGAAATAAGTAAGTTCTATTTATTTCTTTCCAAACTGGTCCAAACCCTAGGTAGGGTAACCAGTGAGAAAGAAAAATGTATATTTTTGCCTTCCACTGGTAGAAAACCCTAAAACTTGGTGGAATGGCCTATGTTTGCATGTATTTTGATATTCCATACTTGCAAGGGCAGAGACGTAGGTTTGCATGTGCAATGAAGCCTTGAATGTCTAATATTCCTATGTATTAGACTGAGAAAACCAGTGAAGGACTCACCTTAGCATTGTGGAAGGCAAGAAAGTTGATTTGTCAGGTGTGGAGTATTGACATGGTTGTGTGGGGACTCTATCCATTCAAAGGAATTGCTGAAGTGCCTTTGTAAGTGTGAGAATAAACCTTCCTCATGACTGTTCCATTAGCTAGTCTACTGCAATGACCTGTCACCAGTGACATATGTGTTACAACAGAGATACATTAGGAGTCTATTGTTGTTGTAAGACCAAGGTAACATGTCTGAACCTTGTGAGGGGTTTCCCAAGTCTTGTGAAAGAGTTTTGTGGCATTGACTCATTGATTTGGCCTTGTGACCATCAAGGAATGTTGCTTTCAATAGGAAAGGTCTTGAAACCATAGTTCATGCCCCTGTCTCTGCATCAAATTGGTATTAGAGCCCAAAGATCTGGGCAAGGAAGTTATGGGAGTTTTTGTATTGTCTTTTTTTTACAGGTTGAAGGAAGAACCTGGATACCAAAAGACTAGGCTAGGGGAAAAGAAAGGGGCCTAAGGTGAGGTATCACGAAGACAAGAAGAAGCATTGAGAAGAAGCAAGGTGAAAGAGACTTGCTTGCAAAAGGAGAATGGAAGTGTTGAGGAGAAAAGTCCATGGAGACTTGCAGAGTAAGGAGGTACCAAGCAAAAAACAAATAATGAGAAGAGAGGGAAGTGAGATGAAGAGGAAAAATGAGAAGGAAAAACAAATAAATGTTTAGCAAGAAATAATAGAGTTGAGGCATGCCTTGGAACAAATGAAAAAAGTTCAAGAAAGAATGAATCTTGAGATGCATCAGTGTCTTGAGAAAGCAAACTAGGAAAATGGTTGGCATTGGCCAATAAGAAAGAAGGTAAAGTGACCCATCAAGAAGATCATTCAGAGGCAAAGAAGGCAAGAGAGGATAGCAGAACCAGACCTTGGAGAGTCTTTGTTGATGATGGAAGAGCCTAAGCCATCTGAGGAGGAGCAAAAAGTAAACTTTGACACAATAATCAGACCTAGGATAGTCATAACAGCAGTACACATTGGTGAGTTGCCTTGGGACATACAGGACATGTTGAAGGGTGGTATAGACATTGTTGTTGATGAACCTACTAATCCATTGCATCTAATGAGAAGAATCAGTTATTATTTAAGGATGTTAGAGGGTAGTAAATCTAAGTCTATTGACTTATTTACCAATATCAGAATGTATGACAATAATAATGTCAAGAGGGAGCAGGCTGATCACTCTCCAAAGTCCATGGAGAAGGCAGCAATAAACCTAGTCAATTGGGATGGTCAAGAGTATATGCAAGGTCATTGTTCTTTGTACCCATTCTAGTATGTTTTCTCATCATGTTCTCTTCCTAGGGATGATATGAAGAAGCAACAGATCACTCATTCTACAAGCACAACAGAGAGGGCAGCAGTTAACAAGGTAATTTGTGATATTGTGAATGCTCAACATATGACTCCTCCATCAAAAGTTGTAATATTTGCAGGATCCATAGAAGAATGTGGAAAGAAGAGCAAACAAGAAAGTGTAGAGGATAATGCTACACAAGAAGTTGAATCCTTTCACACCAAGGAGACCAAGGGATTTGAGTTTGATGTTCCTACACAATGTAGTGGTAAAGTTTTCACTGTTGAAGCAATGGGGACAGAGGACTTCAAAGATGCATCTGTGAGAATGATTGCTCCTTTTGATAGGCTTAAATACTTTTGTAAGGCACTAAGGAGACCTAAAGTTAAGATGAGACACTTCTTGATTTGTTTCATCGAAGCACAGGTACAGAGCAACATGAAAGAGTTGGAGTAGCATAGTACATTTCAAATTAATCAGTTCAAGGAGTCCAAGTTGAACAATATTAAAGCTTCCCAGTCAAGTGGACTTGAATTTTTTTCTTTTCCTTGGGAGTATGGTGCAGGAGCCCCCTCAGAACCTGATATGCCTCCAGGAGGCAAAGTTTTAATTTTTGCTTTATTTTTGGTTGTTTCATGTTAATAATGTCTTTTAGGCCATTTCATGTCATTTAATGTCATTGTTGAGTCTTTAGGTGTAAGGTAGTGCAAACATGTCAATGTCAATGTTGTCAATGACAGCTTTTCTATGTAACCAATTTTGCAATGTTGTTTCAAATGGTAGTTGGGGTTGGTGGAATGGCTCCAACTGATTGTATGGGCATAAATAAGCTTTCTTTGTACGACCATAGGGTTGGATGATGTATTTTTGGAGGAAAAGCAATAAAAACATCTCTGATTCTGCGCTTTCTAATATTTTATTCTTGTTATGTTGCTTAGTACAAACCTGTACGTGCTTGTTTTGATCTGAGCCTGATTGGGAATGAAAGTAAATCGAATCCACTTTCTGTCACATTTTGTTGCATTCAATTTCATTGAGAAATAAGTAAGTTCTATTTATTTCTTTCCAAACTAGTCCAAACCCTAGGTAGGGTAACCAGTGAGCAAGAAAAATGCATATTTTTGCCTTCCATCAGTAGAAAACTGTGAAACTTGGTGGAATGGCCTGTGTTTGCATGTATTTTGATATTCCAAACTTGCAGGGGCAGAGATGTAGGTTTGCATGTGCAATGAAGCCTTGAAAGTCTGGTATTCCTATGTATCAGACTGAGAAAACTAGTGAAGGACTCACCTTAGCATTGTGGAAGGCAAGAAAGTTGATTTGTCATGTGTGGAGTATTGATATTGTTGTGTGGGGACCCTGTCCATTCAAAGGGATTGCTGAAGTGTCTTTGTGTGTGTGAGAATAGACCTTCCTCATGATTCTTCCATTAGCCAGTCTGCTGCAATGACCTGTCGCCAGTGACATGTGTTACAACAGAGATACATTAGGAGTCTATTGTTGTTGTAAGACCAAGGTAACACGTCTGAACCTTGTGAGGGGTTTCCCAAGTCTTGTGAAAGAGTTTTGTGGCATTGACTCATTGATTTGGCCTTGTGACCATCAAGGAATGCTACTTTCAATAGTAAAGGTCTTGAAACCATAGTTCATGCCCCTGCCTCTACATCAAGATGTCAATATTATTTCTTGTGTCTATGAAGATAGAAGTATAGTACCAAATCAATCTATTTAGTTGTGTTTCTTAACACAAGTGCATCATATAGACCACTATATGTGGAATTAAACTATGAACTTTTGTTTTCAACACACTATCATTATTGGGATATTTTTCTCTATGTTGACTAGTGCTTGGATTATTTACAGACTTCCTATGTAATTGTATGTGTTTTTACAACTATGTATATGTGTTTTAATAGTTGTATAATGTTATGTCAAAAATTGTCCTCCTATATGGAATGGCACAATTTCTCATAGTTTAGCTCCTCTCCTTTGGTGTCCTTTCAACCTATTTATTTCAGACCTTCCTAAACCCTGATTGACCTATGCCTAATTGAAGAAATGTCATATTCCAGAGTAGTTGATGACTGAAGGTGAAAATAAAATTTGGATTTTGGATTCCCTAGACTAGCCGAGGTAACCAAATCCTGAGGTGCACGGCGAGAGCGCCCTAGCCCTGCCCCATTTTTGGGGTTTTGAATTTTGGCGGGGTGTTGGCTCCCGCCGTGCACCTCTGGATTCCATTTTCAAAATTTTATTTTTGCGCGATGTCGGCATGTTATTTCAAATATTTGAAATTCCTAAGGTTAGATATTTAAAGACATTTGAAAATTATTTTATCATACACAATCTATATGCAAGCTTTAACTCTGCCAAAATTACCATTAAAGATCAGCAACTTGTTAAAGCTCTTGAATTTATTTGAATTTGATATCATGGAGACATTTGATGGAGATTAGGAATCAATATCTTAAGACTATCTTTCTTTTCCTAGGGTTTGAACACCTTTTGTATGATCGGGAGAAGGGTTGAAGCCTCCAACATCGAGCTTGGTAATCCTTCACAGATACGGCTGCCTTGCCTTCTTGTTCATGCAAGTATTCATTGTTTTCATCTCCTTGAGGTGAAGTTGTGCATGTTTCATTAAGTGAAGCAAAGTGTTGATCTTTCCTTGATGCTTGAGTCATCTAGGGTTCTACATTTCTGCATACACATTTGTTTAATGAGCACACACATTTGCAAAACTTTATCATTAGCTATTGTTGAGGTAGGAATACCAAAAATAGGGCTTGACTAAGGCAAGATCCTATATAGCCACAACTATCTTTCTCCTCCTTTTGTATTTGCAGGTCATATACGAATAGATCTGATGAAACAGAATGACAAGAAGACGGATATTGCAGACACATTCATCATAGAGTTTTGGATTTTGAGATTGTGAGACTTTCAAGGATCTATGACTCATGCCCTAGCCCACTTGGATGTTTTCTTCAGGATTCAGAGACCTCTGAAGATTGTTAGTCAACTAGTGTAGAAGATCCCAACAGTCAGAAACCTTTGGGGCTTTATGACTAGCACCCTAGCCCATCATAGCCTCAGATTCTGGGTACATTTTCTCTGTACAGTCTTCTCTGCATTTTTGTGATTAGTTTGTCTGTATCTGTATCAAAAATTTAGTTATTACCGTCTGATTGGTAATTTAGGGTTTCATGCTTATTGAGTAATATTAGCTTGTGAAAACCTGATTAGAAACTTCCACACAATCATAATTAGCAGAAAAAGGGAGTCTTAAAAATCTGTAGTTTAGTTCTTACTTCCCTAATGTTTTAGTCTATGGAAAGTGTGGGACTTGAAGTCTTTGATAACTCTCTTGATTCCCCATTTTCCCACTAAACATTTTGGTGAACCCGTGCTTTAAAAGAATTTGCATCCTTTTAAATATCAGATTTGAATTAATTTGCTATCCTAAATCATATTTAGATTGCAAACCCTCTTTTATGAAAGTACATACATTGAATCTTGAGTGATTTCTTTATCCTTTCATTAAAAGAGTTTGAAATTACAACTTTGTGTTTTGCATAGTGCTATTCTATTTCATTTTCGCAAAGTTTATGCTATATCATTTTATATTTAAGCCTTGGGTTAATTAGAACATGCTATAATGTTGAATTACTTTTTACAAGACTTTCATATTTATGATGATCCATTTAGTTGTGATGACTTCAATATGTTATATGAAGCCCTTGAGGACTTTATCTTGATTGAACATTCCACTATGACTCCTAAACTAACATTGTTTCAAAGAATAGTAAATGCCATCTATGTTCCTAAACCTCAATAGGAACCTGTGAAACTAAAAATAGTGGTCAACTTGTGTTCAGATGTGGTTCAACCACACTCTAAATCAGTGCTCGTTGTTAGAGGTCTTCCACCTTCTTCTTGACTTTCTAATTACATTTATATATATGCCAAATAAATAACACATCAAAATTCACAACCTAGTCATACTATGGTTGCTCACACATACAATACTTGGAATAACAAACAAAACAAACAAAAAATGAGTATTATGATATCTTTACCAGTTTCTCAACCTATGCTTCCTCAAGCACATTGTTTAACACAAAAAGTTGGTCAAGATTATGATCTTGTTGAGTAACTTCGTGCTACACCTGCTAAGATTTCTCTTTGGGAACTTATACAAACTTCACCTACATACAATGGAATGCTCCAAAAAGCTTTACAATAGGTGATTGTGCCACTTGCTATCAATTCGAATGATGTAGCATCTCTTTTAGATTGTATGCATGCGACAAAAGCAGACATTCTGGTCCAACACCATGAGTTGCCATCTCTTAAAGTTCAAAATCAGTATGATCCTTTGATTATTTTCATTATAATAAACAAGAAACTTATCAAATGAGTTATGAATGATAATGGATCAACTCTTAATGTTTATGGCATCAATTTATTACATAAAATCAAAGTTGATACATCTTTGATTAAACTAGATAGAATAAGTATCCATGGTTTTGATAATGTTGGAAGACAATATGTAGGCACCATAACTTTACTTGTACAAGTTGGGCTTGTGACTTTATCTACCCTGATTCATGTCATGCCTGGTTCTTTATGATACAACATGATTCTTGGTAGACCTTGGATTCATGCATTGGGGGTAGTGCCTTCTACCCTTCATTATTCGATCAAGTTTATTTATAAAGATAAACTTCATACTATTGAAGCTGATCCTGAACCGGATAACTATTTACAAATCAAATCACAAAAACATGTTGTTCATCACAAGATCTTAAATAACTTGAAAGTTGACCCATCAACTCCTCTTGCCATAGATAATGTTGTGCAAGAGTCCAAACAATCAAATGCAATTCTAGGTGACAATTGGGGTTCGTTAGATTTTACATCTCCTTCTATTGGTGAATATAAAATTAACAATCATGGTCCTAAAACATCAGATGTTGCATCGATTTCATCTAAAAATTCAAGTCAGAATCCAAAAGTCCCTTTGGTAACAAACATGGACAATACTCTTACTTATACTACAGACCATGAGACCTATGAGGATCCACCTTCATCCAAGGAGATGGCCTCCCTTTATGGTCGAGGATTTCAGATCCTTTATAAGAATTATGACTATGTAGGTAATGGTTGCAATATTAATCAACAAGGGATTAGAGTACCTATACAATCCGCTTCGCACCATTACTCAAGTGGCATTGGATATAATCCTTTCAATCAATCTAAAGCTCGTAGACGTCCTAATCTTAATGTGAATACAATATCAACACTTAATTTGATATTTCCTGAGATGATTGACACTAATTGTCCTCCAAGAGAGATTCCTTTGGATATCTTTTCAACAGATGAAGCAATAATTGAACTTTTAGGAGCTTATGACAATATTCCATGTTTCCATCATAAACATGGATTACCTTATTGTTTGAACAATACTGCATATTTTTGAAAGTCCACTAGTATGATAAATACAACTCTAAAATCTGAGTAATAATACAAAGAACTGCCACAATCACCTGATCCCCTAGACCACAGTACTCTACTTAATGGAAAGACTATTGATGTTTTCATGGAGAAAGATAATACTGAAAAAATTATCCCTATAGGTGATTGTTTAAACACAGAAGAAAAAGAAGATATGATCAAGCTACTACATGAATTTTCTGAATTATTTGCTTGGAATTACTCAGACATGCCTAGTATTGATCCTTAGATTGTAACACATAATATAGTATTAAAACCAGATGATAAATTGTTTAAACAAAAGATTCGCAAAATGAATCCCAAGGTAGCATTACTCATTAAGGCTGAGATAGAAAAGCTTTTACAAGCTGGCTTTATTTGCCCTATTGACTATTCACCTTGGATTTCAAATATCGTGGTTGTTGCTAAACCCGATGGCTGTATTTAGTTGTGCACTGACTTTCAAGATTTGAATCTTGCATCTTTGAAAGATGATTTCCCACTTCCAAACATTGATATGATTGTTGATTCAATAGCCAACCATGAACTACTCTCCTTCATGGATGGATTTTTAGGATATAATCAAATTTTTCATAAACCCTCAAGATCAATATAAAACAAATTTTATAACACCTTGGGGAACATTTTTTTGGGTAGTCATGCCATTTGGATTAAAGAACACTAGAGCTACTTACCAACGTGCTATGACTCTTATCTTTCATGATTATATGCACAATATATTAGAGGATTATGTTGATGACATCTTGGCGAAGTCTATCCATCGCCAAGATCGGGCCATAACTCTCTGACAGATCTTTGAGTGAATAAAGAAATACATGTGATTAAATCTCTATAAGTGTGTCTTTGGCGTAGACAGTGGGAAACTGTTGGGATTTATAGTTTTGAACCATGGTATTGAAGTAGATACGAAAAAGATTGGTGTGATTATTAATATGCCAGCATCTAAGAACATATCTCAACTTCGTAGTTTGCAAGGGAAGATATAGGCCATTCATTGATTTCTCTCACAACTTGCAGATAGGACTCACCCTTTTACCCAACTACTAAAAAAAGATTTGAAATTTCAATGGAACTCAGAATGTCAGAAGGCTTTTGAGGATATAAAAAAGTTATCTTGCTAACCCTCCTATTTTACAACCTGCTACTACTGATAAACCTTTCATTCTTTATACCTCAGCATCTAGTAATGTTCTCGTAGCATTATTAGCACAACATGATAATGAAAGCAAGGAATGGGCTATATATTACGTCAGCCAAACATTGCTCGATTATGAAGTGCGATATACTATCATTGAGAAACAATGCTTAGCTCTTGTATTCGCAACACAAAAGCTTAGGCATTATCTTTTAAATGTTGAGATACACGTTATGGTAAAATTTGATCCTTTAAAACATTTATTTGCTCACACAGAACTTTCAAGTCATCTTGCTAAATGGGTTATGTTGTTAACTAAATTTGATTTCAAATTTATCTCTCAAAAAGTGATTAAAGGACAAGTGTTAACCGACCATTTAGCTGAAGCACCTTCTCCCTTTGCTATATAAAATCAGGAGACATTTCTTGATGATCAAACCTTAAATATGGATAAAGATGACAAATAGGATTTGTATTTTGACGGATCTAGATGTCGAACTGGCTTCGGTGCTAGTTTTATATTAGTACCTCCTTTGGGTAAACCGATCCCTATGTCTTATCATCTAAATTTCTCATGTACAAACAACATCATTGAGTATGAAGCTCTCATCATAGGACTTCATGTCGCTTTGGCTTTGAACATCGAAAACATCACCATATATGGAGATTCACAATTAATTGTGCAACAAATAACAAGATCGTATCAAGAGAAACAAGACAAATTATCTCAATACCATGATCTAGCCTTATCTTTGTTACAACAGTTTACATCTTTCTCAATCGATACTATACCTAGAAAAGACAATTGGTACGAGGATGCAATCGCAAGCGTGACTTCTCTTATATCCTCTACTGATTCACTTGATGAATACATCTTTATCATTCATAATATTAAGACACCTACATTAGATGAAATAGCATCTTCAGATGTTAACCGTTGTTATAACATGAACTCTGATGAATGGTTCTCCCATATATTCAATTATTTGCATGATGGAACCATCCCTAATTCAAATTCTAAAAATGCCCGAGTTTGTCTATGCAAACTTGCGGCGCGATATATCATCTTATCTAATGTCTTATATAGATGAAGTTATAATGGTGTTCTTCTTCGATGCCTTAGTAATTCGGAGATCCTGATAGCTTTGGAAGAAGCTCACTCCGATGCTTGTGGAGGGCATTTCGAAGGAAAATCATTGGTACAAAAACTAATACATATGGGGTATTACTAGCAACACATGGAACAAGATTCCTTTGCTTACATCAAGAAGTGCCCACAATGTCAACAACACCAACATTTAATCCGAGCACCCACCTAGGAACTTCGTGCCCAATTTTCACCTTGGCTATTTTCTATTTGGGGCTTGGATCTAATTGGTAAAATTTCTCCACCTTCTTCTCAAGGACACACCTTTATAATCATTGCTATTGATTACTTCACGAAGCATGGGTTGAGGCCGTTCCTTTACAATCCATGACTGTTGAAGTAATTTGTCTCTTTATACAAGACAAAATCATCTCTCGATTTGGTATACCTTCCTCCCTAGTTTCTAATAATGGCATACCATTTAAGAACAAGGATGTGACGAAATTTCTCAAAAAATATCACATTCAACATTGCTTCTCTATGCCTTACTATCCTCAATTGAATGGCCAAGTAGAAGCTTCAAATAAGGTTATTAGACAAATTCTATGAAAACTAGTTAATAAACATTAGAAAGAATAGCATACTCAATTATCTTACACATTATGGGCTTATAGAACAAGCATTCGTACAGCTAAGTATTGGAACTACATTGTATAATCTTATTTATGGTGTTGACGTGGTAATGCCCCTGGAGTTAGAAATTCCTTTATGAAGGTTTCCTTGAGGGATGTTATCGATAATGATATGGAACAAGAAAAGAGATTACAAGAACTTGAGATGCTTGATGAACAACGTATCAAGGCTCTCCAGCATCTTAAGGCCCATCAGAAGAGTATACAACGATCATATAATGAGCATGTCATACATCATTCATTTGACATTGGAGACTTGGTATTATGTGAGAATCAAGGCAATGTAAATGCACCTCCTGGAGAAAAAGGAAAGTTCATCCCTAACTGGCTCAGACCATATGTAGTTACTGAAGACTTTAGATTAGAAGCATATAAATTAGTTGATGAACAAGGTACGCCACTTAAAGAACTTATTAATGTTACACATCTCAAGAAATTTTATGCATAAGATTATATGTTAGATGTTCTTTTCAAAAGCAAACTGACTAGTTAGTTTTTCTTCAATTTCGACAAGATATGATTCTGTCTTAAGTCATTTAACATAATATCTTTTTCGGTTAATCATTGTTGTATCTTGTTTAAACATGCTTTATTAAGATCACCTTTGTATTAACTAATTATAACATAGAATGTGGATTATGTGTGCAATTGATTAATCATTGCACGCTTTTTACTATATGTTCTACAAATAATTGTTTACTATCACATTAGCATTAATTACATTTTCACATAAGCATTAACATTTATCACTAGTTGCATTTTATACAAATCACATGTGCTAGATCAAACAATAGTAGAAGCAGTAATAGAAAAATATCATATATATAATCATCAGTTGAATATAGATCAGAGTCGACTACCCCTACATCAAAATGGGATGTCGTAGTACATAAGATAGATCACATAGCTGAACCTCAGTCACCTATCCCCTCGAGACCTAGTAGTGTGTGTGTGATGGAAGGCTAACCATGTGTGGCTACAAACCATGAATGACTCCTAGAGTCACTTCACAACTGTAACCCCTTGATCTCACCTCTTAGTCCTAGCACCTCGGCATGTGACTCTTGATACATCTGTCGGTACCTGTCTTGCTCTACCTAGGCCCTGCCTCTGTCAGCTATCACCTGACGTAACTCAAGAAGTATGATCTCATTGACAACAGGATCTCATTGATAGCAGGATCTCTCTCAGGTGAGGGTACTACTGTAGCCTGATCTCGTAGTGTCTAGAGCTCTGCCTCTGCACGCTTGGCTCTCTATATAACATGATCTAGAGTAGACTCCATAGCTAATCTGTATCTCATGAATGGCATGAAAATCTCTGCATGTCACCCTGTGGATGGCTATGGAGAATACCCCATCTGTACCTGTCACTTGGCTGCATCAAAAGGAACTATCTCTGCTATGACGCGACTCACAAAGTTGCACCATGTGTCTATCTCAACTACAAAAAGAAAACAAAATAGAATATCTCATATAGAAATCATAAATAATCATCAAAATAAATAATATGCATCTATATAATAAGTATCCTACCTAGATCTCCATCTCGCTAAGATGGATCTCAGATAGTTGATGGTGTGACTAGCTCTGTAGCTGACTCTACAGCTAGGGGCATATGACCACTGGTCTCCCCTCGCTCATGCTGGAATGAACTCCTAACACCTATAGGAGCTAGACCACGAGATCTCAACTGTGGCCTCAACTCGGCCTCCTCGTCACTGTCTACCTCCTGCTGATCTCATTGCGGTCTCGCTATGAAGATGTACCGTGAGGGGGTCTCCTCCTCCTCCTCATTGTCATCATCCTCCTCCTCCTCTAGATCATAATATCCAGCAAAGTCACTAACGTCATCCTCTATCCCTATGTCACTCGCGTGACAAGCCCAAGGTCAAGGATAACCTGTGGGATGACCGAAAGGATAGATAGGAGTGGTCCGTGCTATCTACCACTAGATCTGGTATTCTTAGGTAACTTTGACGTCATCTGCATCAGATATCAGTCTTGCATCCTTTGTACCATCATCATCACTAACTGCTATATCGACTACCGTCAGTTTTTAGGCATTATTCACCCTGACTGCACTGCATAGTGAGCGTGCATAGCTCAGATGCATCACAGGGACATCCTGTTTGCATATGAACTGTCATGCCACTCTATCAAAGTAAAGCCACATGACTATGTGATCGAGGAGACCGGCAATCATCCGATCCCTCGGCATCCTATCTAGTTGCCTACACTGACCTGGCCATGCTATGTAGCTGCAATATGGTCTCTAGATGATGTCGTTGGGTTGCAGTATGTCAAATATAACTCTCTAATATTGTAGATCACCATGTCTCCAACATATGACAAGAGGATATGTGTGGATGTGTAAACACTGGCTCTATGTGGAAACCTGTAGGCTATGTACAATTGATATGCTCAAATGCCTAGACTTGTAATAAAGTGCAACACATTAGGCTATGTGCCTCATAATGGACATATCGTCCCAAGCCACAGTAGAGGTGCGCAAGCATACTGCACCTCCACGTGTATATTGTCCTCTGCTCCTCCATTGCCTTGATAATGTGAACAAGGCCCCCGTGAAGGTGACTGCCTCTTCCATCTGGTGCGACTTCTAATGTGATAGTGACCATCATGATCCTCCAAACCAATGGGATGTCAACACATCCCTGCTCTAGCAATCGGAGCTGAATGTGCCCTCGCTCTGCCTGAGCGACTATGTGGCCTAGACAATACATCTAGCTCACCCATGTGCACTCTGCTGAGTGACACTCCATGATCCTCACTGTCTCTCCACATACAAGCAGTCGTGGCATCCGATAGACATCCTCTAGCATGACATTCATCTCCCCTGTAGGTAGATGGAATGTAGAAGTATCTGCATTCCACCTCTCCATTAAAGCCATAAGCATACTGCAATGGAATCTAATTGTGGGCATGTCAAACACCCACCATAGACCTATTGCCTGTAGGTGGCCTCACTCTCCATTGGTTATGGTACCGATGTGGTTGAAGCAGCATCATCATGTGACCACCTATGTGCTCTCACATCTTGGGGATGACCTGTAGGATGAACAACGAGAAGTTGAATCAATATACAACATCAAATCACCATCTAGCATCTACAAAAAAAATCAGTGCCCTACCCCTGGGGCCCTTGTCATTTCTAGACTTGGGTATCCTAGGAGAACCTGGGTGCCCAAGGTAGACTTGGGCACCCCAGGTGGACTAGGGCGCCCTAGTGAGACACAGACACCCTGAGTGGACTTGGGCACCCTTGTTGGGGACCCAAGTCCAGAAAGGCCTATGCAGCATGTAAAATGAAAAAATCTAAAGGAAATAGAAAGAATGATGACAAAAGCAAGGATTAGGACCCTACCTCAGCCTTAAAGTGTCTCTCTGCCACTCAGGCTCAGAGCATCTCCAGTCTCAGAAGCTGGTATGGATGTCGGGTCGGCATCATCAGTCTCTTCCTCCTTCTCCTTCTCTCCTCTACACAACGAAACAAGAATGAATAGTGAAAAGTGCAAACTCCATTTACTTATAGTAAATGGATGAGAATTCCTATCACTATCTAGGTTCAAAATTGAACAATCTTATCCTTGAGACTCTATCTTGGGCTGTCGAACTCAGATTTTCACATCATGTGTTGCGTTGGAAACCTAGTTCTACCCTCTATCCTACATAATGTGTTGCGCTTGGGTTTTTTTGTTAAAACAACCCTCGCAATGTATTTCTCATCAAGTTTCCTTAAAATCGATGTGTGTAGATATTCTCCTTATTTCTCCTTTTCAGACTAAGCAAGAAGAAACAACGGGGGGCATATATCTCCCTCAATTTCCCCCTCATCATGTCTCATCACTCAACCCCTTAGTGCTTATGGACTAACTCATTGGTGGTGGTTGCAGGTTGATTTGATTTTGATTTTCTAACAAGTGTTCCTTTACAGGTTGCGGTTCCTAACTTTGTGGTCTTACATGATTATAGACTTGGGGGCTTCTTCCTCTTCTGTGACAACACTTCGGCGTCCTCTACAATATCCTTTTGGGTATCCTTTTTATGATTGATGTATTTACTTTCCTTTAGTTGCATATGCACATAGTGTCATATGGCCACTAAAGTGGGGGCTAAATGTTATTTCAGAAATTGTCCTCCTGTATGGAATGGTACAATTTCTCATAGTTTAGCTCCTCTCCTTTGGTGTCCTTTCAACTTATTTATTTCACACCTTCCTAAACCCTAATTAACCTATGTCTAACTTAAGAAATGTCGTATTCTGGAGAAACAAATGGCTGAAGGTGAAAAGAAAGTTTGGATTTGGGATTCCCTGGACCCCCTTAAGGCAGACCTGAACAAAAAATCAGGGCTTGGGCTTGGGTGCTCGCGCCCTAGTCCTGCCCCATTTTTTAGGGATTTGAATTTTGGCAGGGTGTCGTCTCCCACCGTGCACCTCAGGGTTTCATTTTCAAATTTTCATTTTCGCACGATGTCGGCATGCTATTTTGAATATTTGAAATTCCTAAGGTTAGATATTTAAAGACATTTAAAAATCATATTATCATACACAATCTATATGCAAGCTTTATGCCAAAACTCTACCAAAATTGCCATTGAAGATGAGCAACTTGTTAAAGCTCTTGAAGTTATTTGAATTTGCTATCATGGAGACATTTGATGGAGGTTAGGAATCAAGATCTTGATACTATCTTTCTCTTCCTAGGGTTTTAACACCTTTTGTATGATTGGGAGAAGGGTTGAAGCCTCCAACATCGAGCTTGGAAATCCTCTATGGATACGGCTGCCTCGCCTTCTTGTTCATGCAAGTCTTAATTGTTTTCATCTCCTTGAGGTGAAATTGTGTTTGTTTCATTGAGTGAAGCAAAGTGTTGATCTTTCCTTGATGCTTGAGTCATATAGGGTTTTACATTTTTGCATACACATTTGTTAGATGAGCACACACATCTGTAGATCTTTACCATTAGCTATTGTTGAGGTAGGAATACTAAAAATGGGGCTTGACTAAGGCAAACTCCTATATAGCCACAACCATCTTTCCACTCCTTTTGTATGTGCAGGTCGTATACAAACAAATCTAGTCAAAAGAAGCGATAGGAAGATGGACATTGCAGACACAACCATCACAGAGTTTTGGATTTCGAGATTGCGAGACTTTCAGGGCTTTATGACTTGCACCCTAGCCCACCTGGATGTTTTCTTTAGGATCTAGAGACCTCTAAAGATTGTCAAACAACTGGTGTAGAAGATCCCGACAGCCAGAAACCTTTGGGGATTTATGACTAGCAGCCTAGCCCATCATAGCCTCAGATTCTAGGTACATTTTCTCTGTACTATCTTCTCTACATTTATGTGATCAGTTTGTATGTATTTGTATCAGAAATTTAGTTATTACCGTCTGATTGGTAATTTAGGGTTTCATTCTTATTGAGTAATATTAGCTTGTGAAAACCTGATTAGAAACTTCCACACAGTCATAATTAGCAGAAAAAGTTAATCTTAAGAATTTAAAGTTTAGTTCTTACTTCCCTAATGTTTTAGTCTATGGAAAGTGTGGGACTTGAAGTCTTTGATAACTATCTTGATTCCCCATTTTCCCACTAAACATATACATTTTTTCAACTCTACATGTAGTATAGAAATATGTTGGCACCTAAAAATTACATTATTGGGATATTTTATCATTTGTTTGTTACTACCTGGATTATATATTTTGTATTTGCAAGTATGCAAAAATGGTGACAAGTTTGTAGAGCATCTAACACATAAATTAGTCAATGCAGGTAAAGTTTGAGAGGACTTTACTTTGGCAATGATCTAATAGAATGTAGATTACATTTTGTTTTGTTGTTTCTTATTATTTCCATTCATACAAATCTTTAATGCAAAATAAACATTATTGTATATAATATATGCATATATCTATGTGTGTGTGCGCGTGTGTACGTACACACATGTAGATTGTATAAATCCATATACAATTGTATATATGTGTATAGAGTTGTATATGTATGTGTATACAATTGTATGCATGCATATATAGTTGTATAAAGACATGTGCATAATTGTATACACATTCACTCATTTGTAATGACACATTAGTGTAAAATACCTCAAATAGATTTAAAGCATGACATGGGTGTGTAGGTACCCCCTTCATTATGGCATGGTATCGAGTGACCCCTTCATAGTTGAAGAGAATGGATCATATATTTTTTCACAAAACCAAGAGATACATCTATCATGAAATCTGCTTACACAATATTTGCTATTTTTTCTAATAAATATGGTTTACTTTTGTTTTTGTTCAAAAATAAGAAAAAATTTCACAAAGAAGCAAAGCTCAAGTTTAAGTTCCTCAATTAAGAGAAACATCACTACATGTGGAACTTAGCCACAAAGGCACAAGACCAAGATAAACTCGAGGACTTTTCCTTTTGAGGAATTTGTTAGGGTTAGCCGACAGAAGATATCAATTAAATGCAAATAAAGATTAAACAGAGGAATGAAAAATACATAGAAATAATAACAGTGAGAGACAAGTTTTAATGTGGTTCACCCAAACTCGAGGTACATCAACCAACAGAGAGTCCAATATTATTATCTAATAAATCAAATTGATTACAACCAGCAATCCTTGCAACTCAATACTGCTGCAAAATGCTACAATACATCTCAACAGAAACCCTAACCCTTGACCTCGTCTTGGGGGCGCTGCCCCTCGACCCTGTTATAAGTTGCGGGGAAACCACACCAATAAAAGTGGGGTAAATTTAACCTCTGAGTCTGATTAGACTCCATATAACAACAATCTCCCACTTGGAGACTGATCAAACTCCACAACATATCATCTCCCACTTGGAGACTGATCATATCACCACTAACCTTGTAGCTCCCACTGGAAATAAGCACCCTAGACTCTATTGTTCTATTTTTTGTTTTCAGTCTTGGAGACCAACCGAAGTTGAAAAGGAGCTCAACTTCTCCCTTGTCACTACCTTCATAAACATATCCACTAGATTTTTATCTGTATGTATCTTTTCCAACCTTAACTATCCATCATCGAACACCAACCGAATGAAGTGATACCTAAGTTGTATGTGTTTGGTCTTTAAATGCAAGGCATAATTCTTTGCTTGAGATGTATGGCACTCTGGCTGTCTATATACAAAGAACTGTTAGCCTGTTGTTTGCCCAATTCTTCCATGAAAGATTGCAGCCATATCATCTCCTTACTTGCCTCTATTGCAGCTACATCTCTGCCTCCGTGGTGGATAAAGCAACCACCTTTTACAACCGTGAGATCTAACTCACCACTGTCCTACCTACAGTAAACACATAACCTATAGTACTCCGCCTGGTATCAATATCCCCTGCCAAATCTGAGTCTACATAACTTGCTAAATCAGTATTAGAGCCCCCAAAACATAAATGTTTATTGGATGTACCTCTCAAATATCTAAGAATCCATTTTACCGCACTCCAATGCTCCAATCCAGGATGACTCATATACCTGCTTACGAATCCTACAACATGTGCAATATCCGGTCTTGTGCATACCATGGCGTACATTAAACTTCCTACAACTGAAGCATATGGTACCTTGGACATTTTGTCTTCCTCTTGTGTCGTAGGACACATCTCCTTAGTCAATTTCAAATGACTAGGCAAAGGTGTGCTAACAGCTTTTGGATTCTCCATATGAAATCTCTGCAACACCTTTTCAACATAATTAGCCTGAGATAGAGTCAATTTTCTATTCTTTCTATCTCTACAAATTTTCATTCCAAGGATTTATTTTTCTGCTCCCAAATCCTTCATAGCAAATGATTGTGCTAACTGTTGTTTTAACTCTCTTATGTGATCCATGTTAGACCCTGCTACAAGCATGTCATCAACGTATAAACATAAAATAATGTAGCTATCATTATCCAACCTCTTAAAATAAACATAATGGTCAGAATTGCACCGACTGTAGCCTTGCTCAACCATAAAACTATCAAATTTTAAGTACCATTGCCAAGGTGCTTGTTTCAAGCCATATAAACTCTTCTTCAATTTGCACACTTGTTTCTCTTTACCTTTGACCTCAAATCCTTGGGTTTGTTTCATATATATCTCCTCCTCCAAATCACCATAGAGAGAGGCAGTTTTTACATCTAGCTATTCCAAATGCAAATCTTCAATAGCCACAATACTTAAAATAGTACGAATAGAAGTCATCTTAACAAATGGAGAAAATATCTCATCAAAATCAATACCTTTTTTCTGTGTAAATCCTTTTATAACTAACCTGGTTTTAAATCTTTTCTTACCTCTATCTTCCTCTTTCAGCCTATAAACCCATTTGTTTGGTAAAACCTTTTTACCTACAGGCAACTTACATAATTCCCAAGTCTGATTTTTCATCAAAGAGTCCATTTCTTCTTTCATTGCAAGATCCCACTGAACCTTTGTATCCACCTACATAGCTTCATCATACCCATCCGGTTCACCAGCATCTGTTAACAAAATAGAATACAAAGAGGGAGAAAACCTTTCAAGAGGTCTACTTAGCCTTGTTGACTGTCTAACATTCACTGGAGTTTGTGGTATTTCTTGTTGTTGTTGCGAAGCATGAGGAACCACTAGAACATCATTATCTGGAGTATCATCTAGCACCACATAATCCTTTTCTTTCTTCTCATGTTGTTGCAGCTGATCTTTGTACAACACCTTCTCATTGAATACAACATCCCTGCTTCTCACAATTTTCTAATTTTTAAAATCCCAAAGCCTATAACCAAATTCATCAATGCCATATCCAATAAAGGTACAATTTTTTGATTTTGCATCTAGCTTGGTTCTATTTTCAAAATCTACATGTACAAATGCTTCACATCCAAAGACTTTGAGAAAAGAATAACTCACCTTCTTACCTGTCTTTGCTTCCTCTGGAATATCACAACCCAAAGGAACTGAAGGACATCTGTTAATTAAATATACAACAGTGTTGACAACCTCTACCCACATGTTTAAAGGCAACCCAATATGCAATCGTATGGTCCTTGCACACTCCATTATTGTCCTATTCATGCGCTCAGTCACTCCATTCTCTTGTGGGGTCCCTGGAATTGTTTTCTGCCTATGAATTCCATTAAAGGAACAATACTCCTCAAATTCTTTGCTGCAATACTCACCACCATTATTAGATCTGAGACATTTTAATCTTTTACCCGTCTCGTTCTCAACCAAGCTTCTCCATTTCTTAAATGTTTCAAATACATCATATTTCTGCCTAAGGAAATAAATCCAAACCTTCTTAGTTGCATCATCTATGAATGTAACATAATACTGAGAGCCACCAAGAGAAGATACCTGAGCCGGTCCCCATACATCTATATGCACAAGCTCCAACTTTTCATCTTTCTTAAATGCTTCCCATCCTTAAGAAAACTAACTCTCTTTTGAATGCCATACACAACTTTCACAGAAATTCATATTAATACATTTCAAACCTGGTAAAACTTTCTTAGAATAAAGTACCTTCATACCTTTTTCACTCATATGCCCAAGTCTGTTATGCCACAGTGTTGTCTTAGAACCTGCAGTAACTATTTCAGTCTCTTCCTATGAACCTACAGCAACTGTTCCTAAACCTGTTTATTTTTTTATCTGCAACAACTAAAGTAGAAGGAACAGTATGACCTATACAAAGCTATAATGTGCTACTTTCACACCTTTTATCTACTATTAAGGCACCTTTTGAAACCTTCCAATTTTTATCACTGAAAGTAACTTGCAATCTTCATTAGCTAGCTGCCTTGCTGATATTAAATTCCTACTCAGCCTTGGAACGTGCCTTACCTCTTGTAGTAGCCAATGATTCCCATTCTACAACTTAATCTTGATTCTTCCCTTTCTAACAATCTGACAAGGTTCGTTATCTCCCAAATAAACCAGCATTATCTAGGGAAAGAATCAAAGCATAATTTTCAGATTTATTACTTACCACATTTGCCTCCTTATTGCCTTCTTGTTTGTCTATTTTATTCTTCCGAGACTAGCAATCTTTCTTCAGATGACTTGGTTTCCCACATTACCAGCAATCTTTCTGTCCTCTGGATTGGGATCTCTTGACCTTTGATTTTCTTCGTGACTTCCCATGACCTCTAGAATCTTTTCCTCTCTCCTTTGATATGCCCCTACTTTTTGCATTCAAAACATTACCTGATGTGCTCTCCTGAGCTGTTCCATCGCATTTCCTCGCTAAGGATAACACCAACAACATCATCAAATTTCAAAGTGTTTGAACCAAAGACAAAGTTACTTACAACCATTACCAAGCTATTCTAGCTTTCTGGCAAAGAACATAATATCAAGAGAGCCCTCACCTCTTCATCAAATTTCACTTTTATAGAAGTTAATTGACTGGTAATTATATTAAACTCATTTAAATGATCTGTCACAGATCCACCTTCAATCATTTTTAGATTAAACAAATGCTTCATGAGAAATACCTTATTTGAGGCTGAGGGTTTTTCATACAATTTAGCCAAAGCTTTCATCAGTTCACTTGTTGTTGTCGCTTCCGTTATATTGAATGCCACAGATGGTGCCAGGTAGAACTGAATGGTTCCCAGTGCCTTTCTGTCCAAAAGATTCCAATCCTCATCAGTCATTGTTGCCAGTTTCTTGGCTATTCCTTCCAACGGCCTCCATAAATCCTTCTAATAGAGATAATCCTCCATCTGCATCTTCCATAATTGATAGTTCTGCCCATTGAATTTATCTACCTTCAATTTACCCTCATCTGCCATTGTTTCCACTCAACCGTGAGACCTTCCTGCAGATGATAATCAAATACAACCCGCTCTGACACCACTTGTTAGGGTTAGCCAATAGAAGATATCAATTAAATGCAAATAAAGATTAAACAGAGGAATGAAAAATACACAGAAATAATAACAGTGAGAAACAAGTTTTAATGTGGTTCACCCAAACTCGGGCTACATCCACCAACAAAGAGTCCAATATTATTATCCAATAAATCAAACTGATTACAACCAGCAATCCTTACAACTCAATACCACTGCAAAATGCTACAATACATCTCAATAGAAACCCTAACCCTTAGCTGCTTTTATCAAGCTTATGTCGGTTACAAAATTAGGGTTTTTTTATGTCAGCCAATAAAAAAATAACTCCTGGTGCCTTAATAAAATAATAAAAATCGTGAGGTTTCGGGGGTGCTACCCTCAAGCCCCCGCAAGGGCGCTACCCCTTGACCCTGTCTTGGGGGCGCTAGCCCCAAACCCCCACAAGGGGTGCTACCCCTTGACCCTATTATAATTTGGGGGGAAACCGTGCCGATAAAAGTGGGGTAAATTTAACCTCCGAGTCTGATTAGGCTCCATATAACAACAGAATTCTCTTTATAAGTCAACAGTAATTATAATTAATCCTCATAGAAAGATAAAAGATTGTTGATTTTAAGGAAAACATCTTGCTAAAACACTTTGTTTTTACCTTCCCTTCTTTTATCCTAATTTATTTTTCTAAATTTTGCCATAATTCAAATTCCACGCCATAGCAGAAGATGAAGGGATATGTTTTCCTTTTTTTTATGGAATTTAATGTTTTTCAGTCAAAAAAAAGCTGTCATGTTTCTCAAATTTCAAAGAAATGTAAATGATGTGATTTATGTAGGAACAATAAAGCACTCTAAGAGGCAAATGGGAAAAGAATGTCTAACACAAATGAAAAGGAAAAAGAAGAGAGTTCTTAGGTGGGAAACATGTATATATAGTTGTATAAAGACATGCATAGTTGCATAGACACATTCACTCATTTGTAATGGTGCACTAGTTGAAAAGACCTCAAATACATTTAAAGCATGACATGGGTGTATAGGTACCCTGTTCACAATGACATGGTTCCAAGTGACCCCTTCACAATTGAAGAGAATAGATAGATTATTGCACATATGCTAGTTGCATAGACACACTAATTGGTATATGGAGTTGTAATATGGTAATTTATAAAAAACCATTAACATAAAATATTGAATAGAAATAAAACCCACTACTATATATGATTGTAAAATCATGAAGAATTATATTATGGGAGAAATGAGAGATTATTGTTGCAAAATGTAGTCTATAATTTGTTGGAGTTATATATGTCAATAATTAATGAAACTCGGAACCATATATGAGTACAAAACAATCAACAAAAAACTGTGACATCTATTATTACAAATAAACCCTTTGGCGTTACATTGTAGGATAGAAGATAGATTATTATAGCAAAAAACAATCTACGATATGTTGGAGTTACTATATATATATACATAATCCTTCACAAATGGCTGGAGATGCTTCAAACATGATTTTCCATCATAACAAAATATGTAAAAGAATATAAGCATGTAAATTCCCATCATAATTGTGTGTGTGTGTGTAAGCATGTAGCTGTAAATAATTTTTACATCCATATATAGTTGATGAAAAATATGTGTAAAAGAATATACAAGTGGACATATGTCTCTAAATATACAATTTGTAAATAGTTAAACTATAAATTGAAGATCTTGTTGTTTTCCACATTACAAAATAACAAAAGTATCGAAACTGATAAAATTAATATTATTATCATTTGAATTTGTGTATGAAATCTGGGATGATATGTTGTGAATTATGAAGTAGATTTGTTTTCAAGTCTATAGGGTAGCCTTACAACATTTATTGTTTGTGTAGGTACCTATAGCAATTGGAAGATGTCACGTGGATGTGAGAGCAACCATGGGAATATGTGTCCTTGAGAGCCCATTTAGTTGAGAGGGACTTGTATTTGTCGTAGCTTAGGCACTAATAGTTGATCATGGAGATGTGTAATTACAACCTATTTGGCTTTTGTCAATTCTCCAAAAGGGTGGTTATTATAAGCAATATATGTTGTAATTAATTTAAAGTTTATTTTATTTTGAAAGAGTCTCTATTTGGACCAACTTGTCTTACATTACAAATACACTAGCATGTATTTTGTCCACCTTGAATGGTAAACTACACATGCACAAGTGAACATGTATTCGTGCTTTAGGGATATTTTACTGGGCTTTTATTTTTCATGTATTGGTTATTGTACTAGATTTAATTGGGGGGTTATATGCACCACACCATAGCAACTATTTGGGCAGGGTTGTATATTGGGTCCTCTTCCTTATTGACAAACAACATATATCTATGTAGAGTTAAGTTTATTCTCTTGCATTGTTATTATAAGTGCCTAAAATATGTGAGTATACATGGTAGTCTGATGGTAATCTAATGGTTCATTAATTTATGACCACTTGAGCATTTCCAGTTCACTTAAGCATTTCTGAGGTCACTTAGATGACGTACCCTGACAAAAGGCACATGCATTGACAAAAGAGGCGACATGCATTGACAAAGTAGGTGACTTCAACATTTTTATTAGCACATGAAATTTCGAATTCTGGCCATTTTGCTATCATTTTTTACCTTGATCTCAAACATAACTCAACTCCTACCTCTATCAATCCCTAAATTCCCACCCTAATTGTGAATTTAATCCTACTTATACACCCCAAATGGACTCACAAAGGGGTGTTTAGTTATTTCTTGTTCGCATCTTACTGAAAGTTTAAGTTTTTGCCTCTCCTGTCATAGTCTTTTGAGCAAGTTAAAAAGTCAATTATATAGCTCCTAAGTCAAAGTCCAAGCTTTTCTTACAACATCCATGTTATAACATCATATAGGCTCTCCCCATAGTTATTTTTTAGCTTCAAAGCTCCCAAAATAATATGTGCATGACTCTACTATTTCCCTCTTAAGTTAGCCTCTCATCTTCCCTTGCTTCTTCCATCAAGAAAATTACCCCAATCTAGATAGGAGAGAATAATGCAAAAGCTAAATCATTGAGGACACACATGCCACAAGCATCTTCATTAGCATCTCAAGTTGTTAATCTCTCAGGTGTGAGGTTTCATTATTTGCTTATAAGTTGTTAGAGTAGTTTACTTTCAAAAATATTAAAATAAAATAGCAAGTAGAGTAGATTAATCTATCTTCCATCTTGCCCAAATCTATGACATTCCATTAACTGAATCTCGGACTTTACATTAGTTAGATAGTATTTCTTTATTTTATTGTATTTAATTAATGTATATTAAATTGTGAATTTTAGTTTTATTTTAGCAAAACATGAACTTTCTAAAAATAAACACTGTCAATAGTATCAATCAATCAAAAAAATCATCTTCAAATAAACAAACACAAGTTAAGGAAAATTCAACATAGTGTAGAATCCATAAATCAGATTATAACCAAGAATTAATTGAAAGAGTTAGAAACAAATACTGTGAAATGCTCGAATGACAAAATAGTATCAAATAACTATCTCCAATATCGAATGAAATTACAAGCTAGGTAGTGAGTTTATATAGAAAGGAGAGAGGGTGAAGGTGGCAACACAGACCAATAGGAAGCAACCATCTATTGGTCTTATGATAGCAAAGTATCTTCCCAAGATATCTAATGGTTCCTCCCTTGTAGTATTGCGACACCTCGTAATCCACTCACCTAAATAACCCACTTTATTAACCTAACCAAGCTTAAATAACATGCAGGAAAAAACTTATGAAAAGAAATAAAAAACCTACACTAACACCCCCCCTTAAGCATAGCTTAGGTGGGTAAAGAGACGGGTCCTAGAAAATGAAGCCTAATGAGGTACCCATGTACATGGAAATCCCACCAAAATAAAATTTTATCTCAGTTCATGATTACAATAACCCCATAAGAGATTCCCTTATAACTCAAAGAGAGCACACATGACACCCCTCTTTTTCACTCAATCAAAGAACCCCCCAAGAAAATATGATTTGGCACTTTATAATTAGTGCGATTATAATTGCCACCTGTTGTAGTAGTTGTGTTGTACACCTTGCATAGCATTGGTATTATTTTATTATGTAAAATAAATATTTAATTGTGGTGCATCATGTGATGTGTTTAGCCACATTGGATATTTATTTGGATGCCACTTATAATCATTGTATGTAATATTTGGTTAATTACTTTATTTGTAATTATTTGATTAATTGGGAAAACTTAGTACCAATAATCAAATGTGGGGTCAATGATTTTGTAGACACATGGTTTTGGGGAAAATAGTATTATAATACCACATGTTGTATTTGTGTGAGCTTATGTCTATAAGAGCAAACACATGAGTAGTTGTTGTAATAAGAGTTGGTTGAGTGAAGGCTTATTGCCTTTGACTGGGTTGTAGCTTCTCTTGCAGGATGGTTGTGTGAGGGTTTGAAGCATGGCATGGGATGTATGGTTACATGCTTGTTCACATGGATTGCAGGTAGAGAGAGAACATGATGTTTTAGTGGTTATATATGAATATGTATTGTTGTTTATTGTTGAATAATACATAAGAGATGCATGCTTTTGGAGGTTGGGTTTTTCCCTCTATGAGGGTTTTCCCAAGGTATATCTTGTGTCACCATTGATGGCATGATTGTCTATTTACTTTGCATGTGGATTTCAAGTTTATTGCACATTGAATCTCTTATTGGGTTATGAGGAATTAGTCTCTATGGCTGCATATTTCCAACATTTGGTATCAGAGCTTGGTTGCCATGATTTGGGAGGAAATCTCTGTTTGATAACCCTAGATATGAGTGGATTTTTTATGTATAGTGGAATACATGGCTTTGCATGGAAGGAATGAAGGCAATATCATGGTTACAAGGTTGTTTGTAGACTTGGATTGTTGCAGATCTAGGGTTTCATGGACATTTGGCATGTGGGTTTTCAATTTGAGCTCTTTGTATGGAGGGTTTTGGAGGTCAGCATTTGTAGGAAGCCTCCTGGGCAAAAATAGACCCTGCCATTGGATTAAAGAGCTACTATAGGTGAAGAAAAACATATAATTCACCTATGTTCGGAGACAAAAAAAATTTCCCTTGTTGATGCCCTAGCGGATCTGCAGAGGGATATCCCATACGGCACATGTCGTAGAGCATCTACAAAGAATATTCTATGTGTACCGTGTTTGCACAGGTACGACATCGAGAAATATTTTAATAAAAAAAATTTCAAAGTTCTGTAAATGTTTTTTGATTTATCAAAAAAAAAATTGGGGTGGGTATGGAGTCACAGACCCTTGTATCCCTGTCCCATCGACTCTATTGCACGACATGACAATGCCAGTATGGGACTGTTAGTCCTGTTGATGGCTGTCAACCATCACTGACAGGTCGGGCTGACATGGGCTTAGCCCCTAGTTTCTGACCCCTGTTGAAAGGAAGCTAGGTGTGTAGAAAACGCTTCCTACACTAATCTAATGAGGAGAGGGCTATGCAAATTCAACTTTATCCTAACTATTACAGCAACGTTAAACCATTAACATGAGATATTGTAGCAATACACATACACACAGAAAGTAGACAGAAGAGAGAGAGACAAGATATACGTGGGGAAAACCCTTACGGGTGAAAAACCCCACACTCCAAAACACAACTCAAATGTATTACAGTAAACAATAACAGATTACAATATAGTTTCAGAGCCAATGCTCTTTCAGGAGTCTTCGAATGTCGAATCTGGAGATATTCCGGCAGCATAACAGTACTTGTACCAAAGTTATCTATCTCCCATCCAAGCACCTGTTTATATAGAGTTTACAAGGCAAATATGGAACCTTCTAGAGATGGGCGTCCATCTTGGACACATGCCCCAAAATCCACACCTAAGGACACTTGTCCAACATCCCATCCCGAAGTGGGTGCCTGGTCCCAAGATAGGTTATGACAGATGCTCTTACGCACCTTATAGTTGTCATAGAATCCGTCATACACTGACTAAAAATATCATATTCCTCTTACATGTCATAACTGTTGCAAGTATGAGGTGAACCAGTGTTGTCATTGATGTCAACATACTCATATTACATTGACAAGAAGGATTGGATGAGCTGTGTGTTGAAGATATTGAGAAAATTAGCCTCAGTCAGGAACAGTGAAGAACAATGATGAGAAGAAGGCAAATATATTGGATAGGTTGAGAACCGGAGGATGCGGATTAAAGGGTTTGCAGATATGAGTCTTGAGATGCTTCAGTCAAGTTTTCAGAGGTCCGCATGAAGACCTGAAGAAGTTATGGCTGTCTGTGTGGAACCGGTTTCGGCAAGTGCTTAGAGGTGACAGAGGATCACAGAAAGGTCCGGTGAGGTCCGGAATTGTACAATCCTAATCTGCGGATTGGAAAGAGTGTTTGGGATGTCCTTGTGATGTGCCATCTCGAGCTGTGTATGATTTGGAGGTCCGGAAGTACCTCTTGCATTATGACAGTGGTGACAGACTGTGTTCTTGAAGTTCCGGATAAGGAGGATAAGAGATTTCAGTAAGTAAAGGAAATGCGGACGTACCTGGTCATTCAGGCAGGCTTGTGAAGTTTTATGGATCGTGTTGAGGTTGTGTTGTTGATCCGCATTGATAGTAGAGCCCGGAATTGAAGTTATTCTTCCGGATGAAGTTCTTGCTCTGTTTAACCGACCAGATGAGTTGTTCATCCTGCGAATGTTCTTGTGGTGGCCGACCGGATGTGTTATTCATCTTGCAGATACTCTTATGGTTGTTTGCCGACTTAGATGTTTGTTCCTAAGTCGATGTCTTGTATAAATAATGGTTTGTGAGTTCATTTCAAAGTGTGGATTGTGTGGATGTGTGTGGCATAGCGAAGAAAAGTGCGAAAGGCAGAGCAGAAATTTTTGGGCTTAAAAGGAACTGATCCAGACATAGTAGAGATGTCATTCTCCAGTTCAAGATTGTGATTCTTATCACTTTGTAGACAGTGTGTCTCTTAGTAGGTAGTGGGCCTCTTGTGAGCAGTGTGCTCGGGCAGTGAGCCCTAATTGGCAAGTGCCATTCTTTTTCTTATTCTTCTAACAGAGAATAATCCTTGGGTTAATCACCCCGTGGTTTTTCCCTTAACCGGGTTTTCCACGTCAAAATCTTGGTGTTCAATGTGTTGATGTTTATCTGCTCTTGTGTTTATGTATTATGCTTTCATGGATGATTAATTGATATGCTGTTAACTAACAACGAAGAATCAAGTGTTTGAAAGAACAAGAAGTTTTATACAACTGATTCACCCCCCCTCTCAGTTGTATGCCTTAAATCCAACAATTGGTATCAGAGCTAAGTTCCTCTGAAAGGAGCTTAACCGCTTGAGGAGATCCAGGATGTCGTCATACAAGAAGGATAGTCCGAAGTTCGATGGAACCAACTTCACTCTCTGGAAAGGTCGCATGAAGTGTCACTTGGAATGTATGGGAAAAGCATACTTGGCTATGGTCTCAAAACCATATGTACCTCCACAAGGTGGCCCGACAACTCTGAATGAAATCACAGAAGCAGAAAACAATCTGCGGACCAAGGAAGCTCTTCTAAGCGCATTGAATGACTCAGATCTCTCAAATGTTATTGACCTACCAACTGCATATGAGATCCTGACTAAACTGGAACTTCTGTATGAAGGAGATGAGTTTGTCAAAAGTGCAAGGTTGCAAAGTCTGAAAGGGAAATTTGAAAGATTGAAGATGAGAGATGATGAAAACATCACTACCTTTATGCCAAGAGTGAATGAGCTGGTATGTGGAATCAGAAATGCTGGTGGAACTCTAGATGAAAATGAGATTGTCTGCAAAATCCTAAGATCCCTTCCTGCTGCCTACAAAATCAAGGTTGCTGCCATTGATGAATTCAGAGCCCACACAACTGTCACAAGAGAACAACTGGCTGGCAAACTAGCTGCATTTGAAATGACCGAGTTTGGAGATGATCCTCCCAAGACTAAATCTGCTTTCAAAGCCAGTGCCTATGTGAAAGGCAAACAGAGATTTGATCCGGGAGAAAACTCATCAAGGAAAATGTCATGGTATGATCAAGCAAGAAGAGACATGGAAGAAGAAGAAGCAGAAACAGCTCAACTTGAAGCCCTCATTGCAAAGAGACTGCCAAGAGGATCTGGTAAGTATGAAGGAAAACTACCCTTTAAGTGTTTCAACTGCAATAAGATTGGTCATTTTGCTTCAAGATGTCCGGAAAGATCTGCAAGGTCTAATACTAACAGACAAAGGTTTCAAAAGAATTGCTATTATGTTCATGAAGAAGATGACAATGAAGGAGTAACAGATGATGAATCAGAACTAGGAAGCAAATCCGGAAATGAGTGGGTGTTTATTGCCATCAAGGAAGAAGATTTAATACTCTCTGAATCTGTCAAGTGGAAGAAAAGGATGATTGGGTTATTGAAAAAGCTTTGGCTGCTCAAGTGGAAGAAAAGGATGATTGGGTTATTGACAGTGGATGTTCTCATCATATGACTGGTGACAAGAATAAGTTCTTGAATTTGGAAAGGTATGAAGGAGGAATGGTAAAGTTTGGTGACAATTCTGCTGGCAGAATCAGAGGCAGGGGAACTATTTCCTTTGATGGAAAGAGCAAAACAGGTAACGTACTATATGTTGAAGGATTGAAGCACAATCTTCTCAGTGTTGGTCAGTTAGTGGACAAAGGCTATGATCTCCGGTTCAAGAATGGAAAATGCAGAATCTTTACAAGCTCCGGAACTGAAATTGCATCCGGTACTCAGACAAAAGGTAATATCTTTCTTCTGGTTGGTTCAAATAAAAGTTGTTTGTTTGTTCAAATTGATCAGAGTTGGTTATGGCATAGAAGAATGTGTCATGTAAATTTTGATAACATCATCAAGATAAGCAATACTCAGGCTGTAAGAGATCTTCCAAAATTGATGAAACCTACAAATAGTTTGTGCAAAGAATGTCAGCTAGGTAAACAAAGCAGAGTCTCTTTCAAAAGCAAAGATCAGTCTTCTACCGGATTGTTGGAATTAGTACATACTGATCTCTGTGGTCCGACAAGAATCAAGAGTCTGCAAGGTGATAGATATTTCATGTTGTTAATTGATGATCATTCCCGGATGATGTGGGTTACCTTTCTAAAAGAAAAATCAGAAGCATTTGAGAAGTTCAAAATCTTCAAAGCTATGGTAGAGAATCAAACCGGATTGAAACTAAAGTGTCTAAGGTCTGATAGAGGTGGTGAATTTACATCTGGTGAGTTCATTGACTTTTGTGAGAAACAGGGTATAAGGAGACAGTTGTCTGCTCCTAAGACTCCACAGCAGAATGGAGTAGTTGAGAGAAAGAACCGGACCATCCAGGAAGCTGCTAGGACAATGATGTTGGAAGCAAATGTTCCTCAAATGTTTTGGAAAGAAGCTATCAGCACTGCAGTCTACACTCTAAATCGAGTTCAAATCAGAAACAACACCGGTAAGACCCCCTATGAACTCTGGTTTGGCATCACTCCTACTGTGAAATATTTCAGAGTATTTGGTAGCAAGTGTTATATTAAAAGAGATGAAGATCTAGGAAAGTTTGATGCTAGAAGTGATGAGGGAATTTTCTTGGGTTACTCCACTCAAAGCAAAGCATACCGGTGTTACAATAAGAGATTGAGGAAAATGATAGAAAGCACCAATGTGAAAGTTGATGAAGGAATTGAGAAACCTTCAAGATTTTATGAGTTTGATGAAGATGACCAAGACAGTGTTCAAGAAACTCAATCCTCTCCGGTGAGACAGAGTCAGCCTAATCCGGTAAATCAGGAAGAAGAGATAGGTTTGAATGAGCCTGATCAAGAAGCAGCAGTGTTGGATACTCCCAAAATTCCAAGGTATGTAAGACTGAACCACTCTGAAGATCAGATCATAGGTGACAGAAGCAAAGGTGTACAAACTAGAAGGAATGTTTCTCAAAATCAGGATGAATGTTGTCTGATTTCAAAGATTGAACCTAAAACAATAAATGAAGCCTGCAATGATGAGAACTGGACCAAAGCAATGGAAGATGAATTGATGCAAATTGAGAAAAATCATACTTGGGATCTTGTTCCCAGACCTAGAGACAGGAATGTAATTGGAACCAAATGGGTCTTTCAGAACAAACTAAATGAAGCTGGTGAAGTAATCAGAAACAAAGCTAGACTGGTCTGCAAAGGCTACTCTCAAATAGAAGGAATTGACTTTGAAGAGACTTTTGCTCCGGTGGCAAGAATTGAAGCAGTCAGATTACTTCTTGCATTTGCTGCCTTCAAAGACTTCAAGGTATATCAGATGGATGTCAAGTTTGCCTTCCTAAATGGTGATCTGGAAGAAGAAGTCTACATTGAACAACCGGATGGATTTCAATTGTCTGATAATGATGATATGGTCTGCAAGTTGAAGAAAGCTTTGTATGGATTGAAGCAAGCCCCAAGAGCTTGGTATGAAAGGTTGGATAAGCATCTTGTGCAGATTGGATTCAACAAAGGTACTGCTGACAGTAACTTATATTTCAAAATTGATCATGAAAATATTTTGATTGTTGAAGTGTTTGTGGATGATATCATTTTTGGAGGAAGAGATAGTATGTCCAAAACTTTTGCAAATCAGATGAAAAGTGAGTTTGAAATGTCTATGCTTGGTGAAATAAATTTCTTCTTGGGTCTGCAAATTACTCAAACAAAAGAAGGGATCTTCATTTCTCAGACCAAATATGTGAAAGAATTGTTAAGGAAATTTGGTATGGAAGACTCAAAGCCTATGAACACTCCTATGGCAACCGGATGTAAGTTAAGCAAATATGATGATTCTCCAAAGGCAGATCAGACAAAGTATAGATCAATGATTGGTGGATTGTTGTATCTCACTCAAACTAGACCAGATATAATGCAGGCTGTTGGTCTTGTGGCAAGATTCCAGGCTGATCCTAGAGAATCTCATGTTATGGCAATCAAAAGAATTTTTAGGTACTTGAAAGGAATAGTTGAGTATGGTCTATGGTACCCTAGAGATCCGGATTTCTCTCTTCATGCTTACATAGATGCAGATTGGGCAGGAGATGTGGATGACCGGAAGAGCACTAGTGGTGGAGCATTCTTTTTGGGGAAGAGATTGGTTTCTTGGTTAAGCAAGAAACAAGATGCAATATCTCTGTCTACAACTGAAGCAGAATACATTGCAGCAGCAGGTAGTTGAACTCAAATTTTATGGATGAAGCAGATGCTAAGAGACATTAAAGTTGAATATGAGGAGCCTATCACAATTTTCTGTGATAATTCAAGTGCAATTAATATTTCTAAGAATCCGGTATTGCATTCTAAGACTAAGCACATATCTATCAAGTTTCACTTTTTGAGAGAACAAGTAAACAAGGAAGAAGTCAGATTGGAGTATGTTCCCTCCAAGGATCAGATTGCAGATATCTTTACAAAACCTCTTCCCAAGGACTCTTTTGAATATCTCCGGGAGAAGTTAGGGGTCATGGCCCCTCCGGTGATGAACTAGGAGGCACTGATGTGCATCAATCCGGTGGATATCACAGTCATATCTTGTGATCCGGATTGATGATGGGGAGCTGCTACTAAGGGGGAGCAGCTGGTATGATTCTGATGTATTAGAATTGCAAGTATGAGCCCTTTGCCATTGATGTCAAAGGGGGAGAAAAGACATGTGAAAAACAAGTGGTTAATGATCAAAGGGGGAGCGGTAAAGGAAGAGAAGACATGTGAAAAGTTGTTGTTGATAGGGGGAGCTGTGACAGAAAGGAGAAGTTCTTGTCTTGATGGTTTTTCACATCATATGTTGCCATCAATGACAAAGGGGGAGATTGTTGCAAGTATGAGGTGAACCAGTGTTGTCATTGATGTCAACATACTCATATTACATTGACAAGAAGGATTGGATGAGCTGTGTGTTGAGGATATCGAGAAAATTAGCCTCAGTCAGGAACAGTGAAGAACAGTGATGAGAAGAAGGCAAATATATTGGATAGGTTGAGAACCGGAGGATGCGGATTAAAGGGTTTGCAGATATGAGTCTTGAGATGCTTCAGTCAAGTTTTCAGAGGTCCGCATGAAGACCTGAAGAAGTTATGGCTGTCTGTGTGGAACCGGTTCCGGCAAGTGCTTAGAGGTGACAGAGGATCACAGAAAGGTCCGGTGAGGTCCAGAATTGTACAATCCTAATCTACGGATTGGAAAGAGTGTTTGGGATGTCCTTGTGATGTGCCATCTCGAGCTGTGTATGATTTGGAGGTCCGGAAGTACCTCTTGCATTATGACAGTGGCGACAGACTGTGTTCTTGAAGTTCCGGATAAGGAGGATAAGAGATTTCAGTAAGTAAAGGAAATGCGGATGTACCTGGTCATTCAGGCAGGCTTGTGAAGTTTTCTGGATCGTGTTGAGGTTGTGTTGTTGATCCGCATTGATAGTAGAGCCCGAAATTGAAGTTATTCTTCCGGATGAAGTTCTTGCTCTGTTTAACCGACCGGATGAGTTGTTCATCCTGCGAATGTTCTTGTGGTGGCCGACCGGATGTGTTATTCATCTTGCGGATACTCTTATGGTTGTTTGCCGACTTAGATGTTTGTTCCTAAGTTGATGTCTTGTATAAATAACGGTTTGTGAGTTCATTTCAAAGTGTGGATTGTGTGGATGTGTGTGGCATAGCGAAGAAAAGTGCGAAAGGCAGAGCAGAAGTTTTTGGGCTTAAAAGGAACTGATCCGGACATAGTAGAGATGTCATTCTCCAGTTCAAGATTGTGATTCTTATCACTTTGTAGACAGTGTGTCTCTTAGTAGGCAGTGGGCCTCTTGTGAGCAGTGTGCTCGGGCAGTGAGCCCTAATTGGCAAGTGCCATTCTTTTTCTTATTCTTCTAACAGAGAATAATCCTTGGGTTAATCACCCCGTGGTTTTTCCCTTAACCGGGTTTTCCACGTCAAAATCTTGGTGTTCAATGTGTTGATGTTTATCTGCTCTTGTGTTTATGTATTATGCTTTCATGGATGATTAATTGATATGCTGTTAACTAACAATGAAGAATTAAGTGTTTGAAAGAACAAGAAGTTTTATACAACTGATTCACCCCCCCCTCTCAGTTGTATGCCTTAAATCCAACAATAACCTCCCTTGACTGCCCAAAGATGCCTTTCTCTTGTGAAGAGATACTCATCGACACTTGTCATTAATTAAAAATCGTTTGAGGTTTCGGGGGTGTTGCCCCCGAGCCCCCACCAGGGTGCTGCCCCTCGACCCCGCCCTATACCATGACAGGGAGCACGCCAGGGGCGCTGCCCCTGGACCCCGCAAGGGGCTACACCCCTTGACCCTGTCTTGGGGGCGTTGCCCCCAAACCCCCGTTAATTATTCAAGGGGGAAACTGCAGCTGCCAAAGTCACCAGAATTTACCCTGCTGCATATACACAAGGTGCTGACTATGCTAACTCAACATGGGATAAATAAATACAACATTAGGAATTTGCAAAGGTTGAGACACCTTAATTCCCAACACTGGTCAAGCAGGGTGGAGCCCAGCGCCCCTCGCAAGTTTAAAAAAATTTATCTAAAATATTTAAAAATTTCAAACCATATAAAACAAAAAATTAAACCCTTTACAAACACTTTTGGAGTCCACCGCTTAGCAGCCGTCGATGCGCCACCGCCTCTGGCAGGTCACCAACAGGCCACCAGGCTGCCACCAGTGCACCACCAGAGGGCCACCAGGGCCTATTTTTTAGCCTAACTGGGCAAATGTTTTCCAAGGGGCATAACTTTTTCCCACAATGTCATATTTTTGACTACTTATAGTCAACAGAAACCTCTTTCTACATACTACATAGTGGTGACAAAGACTTTTCCAGATTCTGCCATTTTGACTAGTTTTTGCTAGTTGGAAGCTAGATGTTTGTTATGAGCTTTGACTGGGTATAACAAGTGCATACGAAGTCGGATTTCAAAATTCTTATAGCCGTTGGAAAGGTATTTCTGAGCACTACATAGTGGAGCAAGTTTAGAGATGATATTTTGAGGTTTATTCAGATTATATCAGTTTGAGCTACTTTTGGTTCCTTTGACTTTTGGTGATTTTGTGAGTCAAGGGAAAATTGAATCTGGGATGATTTGGTGTTTGATTCATTGCAGACTTACATGTTTACCTCTGATTATCCTTGGTTGACAACAGTATACATGTATTGTTGAGTTTGCATGTTCCATTCTGAGATCTACTGTTGTGCAGTGTTGTAGGTTGTCTATGCTTACAGGTTGCATTAATGACTTGGATGTGGGTTGTCTATGCCCATAGATGTTTCAGTGTTGATGTAGATTCTGATTTGTGGCTTGGGTTAGTCACATGTTACATTGGTTTGCTTGTCATATGAGATATAGAGAGAGATGATATTACCCGATACAGTCATGATATGGGACCTATGTGTGTTGACTATATGGTACAGTTGTGTGAGACATGATGGGAGTTTGGTGCAGGTACATTGGGGTGGTGATCATGGTGTCATGGATGTTTCCTATTTAGTTGGGACGTTGGCATGACATGATTATTTTATAGGTGCATTTTGGAGATTATGGTTTACTCGACCTTTTGGGAGTTGTGTCATTTACAGTGGATTCTTTGATTGTGTTGAGGCCATGGATGATCTTCATGTAGGAGATGGTTATCACGATGTCATGGATAGCTTAGTTACATGTTTCAGTGGGAGATTTGGACAGTGATGGGTTTGATGGTTTGATGTTTATGTTGTTTCCATGTATAGCTCGGTATCACACTTCAGTGGGAGCTTTGGCAAGATATGGTTATCTTCATGTGATTTGGAGATGTTCACATCATGGTACCATGGAGGACTTTTGGAGTCTTTGGTTAAGGTGTTGGTTATGGTTTGTCAGTTTTGACAAGTGATCCTTGCTTACAGGATGGTTGGTAATGTGTCATGGTTTACTCTTGATTGTGCATTAGAGTGTTGACATGATACAGGTTCTCTTGAGATGGGATGTGTGCATTACTGCATGTGATCTTCCTTTGAGGATATGATTAGATCATGATGTCATGATATGTTCCTACATTATGCAAACATGCAGTGGGAGATTTGACTATAATTTTGATGGTTCTCTTCGTATTGAGTACATTGGTCATGTGCTTGGGAGCTTCATAATGATATTTTTTTTGCATTTGGAGTTTAGCATGGATTGATCATGGAGGTACTCATGGATACTTGGAGACTTAGGTGAGGCTTGAGTTCTCTTGGATTAGAGACATGTGTTGAGATGGTTACTCTTTCATGAGGATTTCAGCAGCAAGACCAAGGAGCCTACACCTTGGTTGGACGTGAGTCCAACATTGACATGTTGAGGAGATTGTTCTTGGAGAGATTCTTCGAGACTTGGTGCATCCTAGAGGAGCAATCTCATTCCCACTCTTAGTCCACTTGACAGTGAATTATTTGATAGTTATGCCCACCTAATTTTCAAATGCATTCTTCATTTTGTATCTTCTCATGCTTGAGTCTTGAGCTATGGATTATGGTTGTGAGGACTTGTTTGAGGAGTAGATGCATGGATATGATTGGCTATCTCATTATGTTTGATCCTGAGCTATTATGAGATCACTATATGTAATGGAGATGGTTAGTGGCTTTGGGCTTATTCCTGTTGTTGGGATGGTTATGAGTTTGATCTACCTTTTGGTTTAAGAGGCTTGCATCTTGTTGTTGGATGTTGTGGAGGCTTCTTGTCTTTGGGTTGTAAAGGAGATCATACTTTTCATAGCTATAGCACATTAGTGTGGATAGAAGGACATGGTTATGATTTGAAGGTTTTCCCTTGATTGGTCTTATTCTTCTTCCTAGATATTTATGTTCACATGACATTGGAGTTGAGATGTGTATGGAGTTGTTGAGTCTCTTTGATTTCTTTCTCTTATGATGGGGAGGATTTGGGAGAGATATGGACTTGAGGAGAGTTATCTTGCAGCTATTTAATTTGTAGATTTTGCATATCTGTGTGTTCTTTGACACTATGTGATAGAGGATGAACAACCACATCTTCCATGTGCATGCTATTAGTGGATCTTTGGATGCCTTGATCTATTTTCAAATTTGACATTTACTCATGCAATGGGAGTTCTATGATGTATATGATTCCTTTGTTGGATGTTCTCATTATGTTGTGATTTGGAGGGCCTTGAGGTTTGTTATCACATGCTTTGTGTTGTTACCTTGGAAGACTTTTTTATGTAGGATTGAGTATATACAGGGACTTGTTATCATTGTAATTTGAGTTGGATATGTTGATGGCATAAGGTCTACTTGTTAGCATTTGTGTACCTTGGTTTGGAGGTATGGTTAGTTGATGCATTAGCAACTAGTTGTGGTTGTATTTCAACTATGATTTATTCTTGTTAGCTACTCAAGCCTATTTGTTACCATTGGATTTGGTGTTTGTGTTTAGATATCAGTTGATGTAGGTTTCTTCTTCTATGTGACATTTTAGTGTGGCATCTCTTTGGAGGATCTTGTTCTTCATGAGGCTAGATGGAGGATGGGGAGGTTCTTGTTTGACATGGTGGACACCTTGATTATTGTTGCAGGTATCTTGGAGTATATGGAGCACATAGATGGTTATATGGTACATGTTAGGCACACATGATGGTTTCCCTTGATATTTGAGTTTACATGTTGATCCCTTATGCAATGTATACAAGTGGAAGAATGTTGGAGTAGGTGTGTTGTACATCTTGCATAACATTGGTATTATTTTATTATGTAAAATAAATATTTCATTATGGTGCATCATGTGATGTGTTTAGCCACATTGGATATTTATTTGGATGCCACTTGTAATCGTTGTATGTAACATTGGGTTAATTACTTTATTTGTAATTATTTGATTAATTGAAAAAACTTAGTACCAATAATCAAATGTGGGGTCAATGGTTTTGCAAACACATGGTTTTGGAGAAAATGATATTATAATACCACATGTTGTATATGTGTGAGCTTATGTCTATAAAAGCAAACACATCGGTAGTTGTTGTAGTAAGAGTTGGTTGAGTGAAGGCTTATTGCCTTTGGTTGGGTTGTAGCTTCTCTTGCAGGTTGGTTGTGTGAGGGTTTGAAGCATGACATGGGATGTATGGTTATATGTTTGTTCACATGGATTGCAGGTAGAGAGAGAGCTTGATGTTTCAGTGGTTATCTATGCATATGTATTGTTGTGTATTGTTGAATAATACATGAGAGATGCATGCTTTTGGAGGCTAGGTTTTTCCCTCTATGAGGGTTTTCCCAGCATATATCTTGTGTCACCATTGATGGTATGATTGTCTATTTCTTTTGAATGTGGATTTCTAGTTTATTGCACATTGAATCTCTTATTGGGTTATGAGGAATTAGTCTCTATGGCTTCATATTTCCAACACCACCAACAAGAAATGCTGAGTGGACTTGATCTCAATGCTATTACAAATCCTCAAAAAAGCATATGCTAAAAATATAACTTTGGCACAATACGAAGTGAAATAAATAGCACCACTGCAAAGTACACAAAAAATGCACTTTCAAAAAAAGAATCACCTCAACCTGAGGTTGTATGTAAAAGTTATGCTTCTTCAAAGTTCCCAAAACGAGAACTATGCAGTGTCACGAGTGAGAATCTACAATTTCTAAAAATTCTATGCATCAAAATAAAAAAAACATCTACACTAGTGAAAAGAGCATGAAAAAATAGCCCAACTAAATAAAAATTTCTCGAGAAACAGAGCCAATACAACCTAGAACTGAGCCTTTGAAAACTGCCTTCAAAAATGCAACTATCAATAGAGAGGGGGTTTGTTGAAACTTTCTAATTTAGTTTATGCAAAATATAAGCTACATGCAAAAACTAATAGATACCAAGATGGTTTTTTGATGCTACGAACAAAACCCAGAATGTGTTTTTCTTTCTAATGTACAAAAGATGTGAATCTAATGTAAAAAATGTCTTTAGCAAGAAAAAACAACCCCAACAACAACAATATGACATGTAAAGGTCGAATCAACCACCTAAGACAAGCAAAGGCATGCTGCAACCTGCAAGATTGATTAAAACACAAAATATACAAGCCGATTATCAGATTTGAGCTTCAAAACCCTTGTTTGTGGGAATGGCCAATGATCTCTAAATGAGTGAAATGAAAGCCAAAAATAACTTTCAAGAGCCTCTCAAATGCAACGGAATAGTCAAAAATTCTGCTAGACTACCCGAAGCTGTTGCAATCATCCAGATCTGATACATGCAAAATAAGATTAGCAGATCTTCATAAATCCTTTATGATTCTCTAGATCATTTGAAAATGCAAGAGAAGGGCATACGAGATTTTGCAAGATATCTACAAAGAATCTAACCTTACAAAACTCAATCTGATAGCAAGTTAGAATCCATAAATCAAATTATAATCTAGAATCAATTGTAAGAGTTAAAAACAAATATTGTAAATGCAAAAGCAATTGAAACAGCATACCAATGATACCAAGAGACTGATGTGAAATGCTTGAACGGAAAAATAGCATCAGATAACTATCTCCAATATCGAATGAAATTACAAGCTAGCTAGTGAGTTTATATAGAAAGGAGAAAGGGTAGAGGTGGCAACCATCTATTGATCTAAAGATAGAAAAGTATCTTCCCAAGATAGCTAATGGTTTCTCCTTTGTAGTATTGCAACACCTCATAATCCACTCACCTAAATAATCCACTTTATTAACCTAAGCAAGCTTAAATAAACGTGTAGGAAAAACCTTATGAAATGGAATAAAAAACCTACACTAACACATAGAACACCCATTTGAAATCATACAAGAAACTATGGAAAACAAAATTCATTTGTACATTCATTTAGTCAATTTTGATTATTGTTGTTATATTTAGCTAGTTGTATTTGTTTTAATAGCTAATTAGCTCACATTATTTATTTGGGAAAACAAAAAAGGATAGATTAATCATTTTACTTCTTTGCATATAAGTAGCATTTAGTTTAATCATTATCATCCATTTCATTAGATTAAATTTGTTCAACTCAACTTTCAAAGTCCTTGCTAACAAGACAATGCAACAAACAAACAAAATAAGAAAACCAACAAACAAACAAGAAAATTGACAAGAAAGTAATTGACAAACTACTAATCAAACATAAAACTCTCTAATCTCCTCACTCTCCCACTATCAGGCTCATATGTCCAAGGGTTAGAGAGGATTGGATAGAGTCCATGTAATGCCCTAGGGTTTTCACCCAAAGCATTAGCTGAACAACATCGAACCAACAAAAAAAAATTCATTTGCAAGTGCAACATTTACATGTTGCATTGCACTCATGCACACACAAGGTGTCGCAACAAGCACAACAACACCCTAAATGACATCACCATTGCACTAAGAAAGGTGGCACAAGCGGAAGACTTCACCCATCATGTGAAAACTCACCATGATGACCAAGCGAGATGTAGAGCTCACTCCATGATGAGGGTCGGATACATGTCCATGACCTCGCTCCCTCACAAACACATGGAGTAGGATGAGGGTGACATCCACCTCAGTCCATTCCATGACTACACAAGACATCCCAAACCACCTACGGGGTCTAAAAAACATTAATCAACATCAAAGAGGATTCATTTTAACCAAAAACATTAAGGTGTTGAACCAATTATGTCCACATGTCAAAAAGGACAAAAGCAATACAAAAGGCTACACATGTTCGACACCAACGTCGACACATATCAAAAGCAAAGATAGGATCCTCACCACCTATGTGGGATGAATATGATCCAACACAAACATATCCATAAACATCAAATAACTGAGTCTAAACATGCTAACATAGCTAGATTTTAACATGTAAATTCTATCAAAACATGCCAACATCCTCACAAACCTAGGCGTGGAAAAATACAAGATTATATCCAATAATTATAGTATTCAAAGGGCTTCATCCTAAACATAGATGAATCATAGCCAACATCATAAATCAATTCATAGAATTAATTACATCTTATTACAAGGGTCTCAAAAGACCTACATTACAAAGGTTACAATAATCAATAATGATAATATACAAGTGCAAAAAACACCCAAAACCAACATGCTTTCCAAGGTACAACAAGACACAAAGCACAAGGTAAACCACCTGCAAAAGGATCAAGGAATCCATCCAGTACCTGAAGATCATCATGAAGGACCAATGGGGAAATATTGCTCGCCTCCCAACCATATTGTCATCGTCAAGCGCAATAGTTGTCTATGCAACTCTAGGCAACCCCTGAGCTATGGAGAAGGTGATCATGGCAAACTTGCTAGCATCATCTCACTCAAACTAGGGTATACATAACAACATATGGCACACACGCCAATCAATGCACACAACACACATGGCACAACTCTCAATACAATGCATATAAAAAAAACATGGTACAACTACCATCCAATTGCATTCAAGTAACATATGGCACACTTGCCAAAGCATAATAGAATTACATCACAACATTCAAGCATAAGGGAAATAATTACACCTTCAATGAATGTCCAACGAGGCACAAATCATAGTCCATCATAGACACATACAAGCATGAATCGAACATCACAATGCACATGGTAAACATCACACGTCGAGTCAAACTCTGATGGTGGAAGAAGGAAAAGAGACCTAGGTAGTTAGGACAAGGAGTGTCAAATGAGGGAAATACTCACCTCGTGGTAGAACATGAGGGCATAACCTCCTCATAGCAACCAGACAATACACCAAAGATTGCTCTTTCGACCCAAACCCAAGCAAGTCGGATACTTCACCAGGACATGCAATTTGGTGTAGATGATCTCATTATTAAATTTTATTACCTAGTGTGTTTAAATGTTATTCTTGATTAAAAACGTCCATTCGCTAATTCATATGACCTCTTTGGGCTGTGGTGCATGATGGTTCAAGCTACTCCTTTCCTACCCCTAGACCTCTTCCTAAACACCCATAGCACCAATTTGACCAATTGGGCATGTGGCACAGTTTACGAGGTGACAAAATCACAATTTTGACAAAAACACAACATATTCTCAAAAGATGCAAAACATCATTTTAATTGGGAGACAACTCATACCACAAACTAAAACATCAAGGAATGCATAAAAAATAACTTTTAGGTATTAAAAAATGGAGAAATAAGTGACACAGATTTCAATGCACCAAAATGTCCCAAAACACAACATAGTCTCACAAGATGCAGAATCACATAATATGGAGTCAACTCATCCCTCAAAGCAAATCATAAATGAAATGCATAGAATTTAGTTTTCATGTTTTCTAAAAGTGCAAAATAACCATAAGGCCCTAAAAACTCCATTGGAGCTCTATTCGGCACCTTGACCAAAGTTTGACCAATTTTCTAACTTTTGTTTTTCAATAGCTATGGATGATCTAACAACTACCCATCATAGATAACATGCCCAACAACCAATATATGCAATAAAAATGAGTTATGGATTTCCACAGAAAATTTTCCAGGGTTTTGTCTGTATTTCTATGTTTCCAAAATGGAAAATACATGAAATAAATAAATAACCAGCTGAAATAAATTTCTAAGTTTCCTACAACTAAGCAAAGCCATCTTCAACCATTCTAGATGGTGTAGCATGAAGGAAACATAATAAAACAATTTAAATGAGAAGATTGGAGAAACTTACCTTCCAATACAAGCAAAATCCAAGGAAAAGAATGAGGTCGAATGTCCGTTTCGATCCACACACAACAAACAAGCACCAAGATCCTGAATCCAATGCAAACTCCAAGAAAATCCAAGCAAATATCCCTTCCAAACAATCCAAAATCCATTTTGCAAGCAAGAGGGTTTCAAGCAAAGGAGAGAGCAAATTTTGGAGAGAAAAAGAATAATTCAAAATACATGTCTTTTTTCCTTTTATGCCTCCAAAGACACTATTCCTTTTTTCATAATAAAATATTCCTCTTAAGTGATTTAATAAATCAACATCAAAATTATAGCCTTTGCACAATTAAATCATTTAATTCATTAATTCCAAACAATAAATAATTACAAATTTTCATTTGAAATCACATAAGCATTTAATCAAAATGCATTAATATCTCAATTTTCCTTGAAAACACCCAAATAATTCACTAAGAATAACAAGGAAATAGTTAGTCAAACAAACTCAACTATTCCAAATAGGTTATTGTCATTTAACTCAGTCTCATTATGAAAAGTACAAACACACCATACTAGGCATTATGTTTCCTCATATAATGCAATTTCTACCTTTTTATGGAAAAATTAAATTTCAGAATTAAACCGAAATCACTCAAATTTGTTCCACAAGCTTATAATGATGCAACAAACATTTTCGCTAAAGAAGAAATAGAAATTTCTAAATTAAAATAATTAATTTAATCTGAAAACACGGAAAACATGCTTTTCAAACCATTTTAAAATAAAATGCATGGATGCTAAGGAAACACACGCAAATGATTCCAAACACACACAGGTTTCCACAACACAAGGATATGGTGAGATGGCTTAGCGTCCCATGTCAAACTTCTCCATATTTCCCACATTAGCTAACACCTGTAATTATCTGCACACTCAAGTCAACAATCAGGCGTACCTATTCCACATATAATAGCCAAAGCAACATAATCCACTCCAACGTGGTATAATCACACATGATATAAAATAATCACATCCACTATGATCATCTACAACTACCATGATCCAAGAATATGATGCATAAATGGAAACATTTCACAATGCGGAAATAATACAACAATCACGACTATAACAAGTATAGTGAAAATAGTGAAGCTAAATCACTGGAATAATCTAACATACACAATCACAACATATGCATCCCATAATGCATAGTTGGAAACCAAATAAAAAAGCACAACCCCATCGGAAACACCTCGACGTTCATGTAGAATACATCATCAGAACCCATCGATGGCACCATAGACCTCGTCTACAAGTTTAGTGCAATGCATCAAAGCATAATAATCACATAATACACTGATAAACACTTAGAACAATATATAACACATGAATCAAAAAGCACACAAGACAAACTAGGGTGGGCATTACAGTCCATCTTAAATGAGCTCAAAATAATTCAACCAAACCTAGAAGTAATTAACCAAGAGCAAGTCCAAGAGCATACTCTCATCTTGCAACAAATATAAGAAGAAGACCAAAAAAAACAAGCAAGAGAGTCGACCCTTCTCTGAGAGTTAATTGAAACAAAAAATTGTCAGTTAGACACTATCCTCATCAATGCTCAATAGAAGCTCAACATAATTTGTGTAAACAATGCACCAAACCATACAGAGATTGCCATCACAACACCTCTTCAAAGGTTTGCAAGAGCTCACCCCCACATTGCAACCACCACACCACAAATCAACACCATCATCCATCGCCAAGTGCTCCTTCCTTGTGAAGAGAGTAAGCAAGTCAACACAACAACTCCCCCACATATGAACATCATTACCATTTTTAGGACACTCCATCACAAAGAGAGTAGTCCTCCAAATGTTCCCCCATTCCATTAGCTTTTGTCATGTGAGCAGGAGTGATATGTCTACACAAAGGCCACATGTGAGCAATGCTTGTGTCACCCCACTTCTAACTCATACATAGTAGTGGTGAATGAATTTGGAGCATCACAATTACTTATTTTTATTTAGATATTCTTCTACAATTGGCTCCATCTTATCTTTATTCACACATATTTCTACATCTCTAACATTTATATGCCCATCATTATCATCCACATCTAGACATTCATTTTATGTTCGAGATTTTACCATTTCTATATCTCAAGTCAATCTTGTGGGTGTAGGATCGATCTTGCATCCACATAGCTGACCCCTAATTTTTCAAAATCCAAATCCAAATTTGGGTGACTCCCACCCATTTATTTCCCACCTTGAGCTAACTCGGTACATGTTTGGCATGAGTTATTACTATTACTTATATTTAAGGCATTCAATGGCATTCATTTGACATGAGGAAAAGAATTGAATGTCATTTGCATTTAAGGAAGGAGCATCCTAGGAAAACTTCATTTCAAACACCTAAAAATATTCTAACATTTCATTGCATCATTTTAGAGCATCTACATGCATGAAGATCATTGTCCTAGATTATTTCCACCACCGTAAAGTCAATCTTATCAAAGGGATCAACCTAAGAGAACATAACCCTTGTGATCTAGTGATCTCCCCTAGGTGTTTCTAAACATTGTCAATCCTTGACATATAGAAACACACAAAGAATCAAGTGAATCAAAAATTAGGATCACACATTGTACCAGATTAAATCTATGAGCCACAGATCATATCTGCACCCAAAAAAATGACCCAAGACCCCTTCACTCAACCTCCCATAGAGTTAACAAACTATTTTAATTTTGAGGTAGAGTACAACTAGAGTTGAACCATCTTTAGACTTGAGACAAATAGAATTCAATACAACACCATAAGTATTCCTTCCCCATTGATCTAGAGCTGGGTACCCTAAGCCTATTTACATTTAATTTACTAGCTTGGCACTTACTATTTCAATTATGACTCCCATGGCTATTATTTATTAATTTAGGTTAATTTAGGTTGAGTTGTATGCATTTCATTTGATTAGCCTAGGTTAGGTTAAGGAAAACTTTGTTTTCCTTTAAATATCTATATCAGACATGTTTTTACACAACCTAGTTTCCCCCTAGGGTTTCTCATAAATATTAAGGTTTTCAAATATGTACCTTTATAATTTTTATACATCTTATTTCTAGATATGATCTTCCTTTCATTCTTCTCTAGCGTTTGGTGTGCTTATTTACATATCATATATTTTACCCACCTTTGCATTGGCTTTAGGGTTTACATTTTACACTTGTTTCAAATTTGATTTAGGACATATGTTTTGATTTATAATATATTGTACATCATTTCAATATCATTTATTTTCTCTTCTTAGGCTTCTATACTTTTATTGCATAGTTTTGTGAACCATGTATCCTACCTTTGGTTAGATCTTTATTGTTATTGTAGACACCTAAAATTTGTCAATGCATTTTCACATCACATTCGCATTACTTCCCAACTTAATTATTCATCTTTTATACTTTCACATAATTAATTAAATAATTCTTAATTATTTAATTAAATTCATCCATCTTCGTGATTCTTCCACATTAATTAAATAATTATTAATTATTTAATTAAGTTATTTTTCCCACTTCTTAGCATTAATTAAATAATTTACAATTATTTATTAATTCACTCATTTTTTCTAATATTTTTGATAAAGGTAAGCAGCTAACAAGGGGCTAAACCTTTTAAAAACAAGGCCCCCAGGGCAGAACAAACAGGCCAAACCAGGCTAGGCACAACACAAAAGCACTATAGAAATTGCAAACCAACAACGACCAAGCTGCAAACTAAACAACAATATAGCCCGAGGGCAAAAACCTAACTCCCTTAACCCTCTTCGCGAGGCAACGATAGATTTAGGGAGGCCTTTCTTTTTTCTCTAAACTACAGTCCAATCAACCTCTAAAACCAAGTCGACCGAACACAGCGAGAGGAGAAGGTCCTCAGCCGCAACTGCAACCAAAGAAGGATAATGCACAGGGCGAGAAGTCGACATCGCGAAAGAAGAAACAGGAAAATATATGTCCCGACACATATCTAACGAGACCAAAAGAGGGGCTGAGGGCCCAGCATAAGCAACTAGAGATGTAGACCCAGAAGCAGGCACATCTAACAAAGTGGCTATAAAAGCTAAAGAAGAATCTCGTCCATGAACAGGAACGAAGGAAGGAGCTAACAAAGGGGCCACATGAGAATCGACAACCAAATCTATTGCCTCACCCATAGAAGACTCGGTTAAGGCATCTTGAGAAGAGTCATCTCCCTGGGAAGAGCCATCATCCATAGAATCATAAATAGTTAGGTGATCCATGAGTGCATTCTTCCACCAAGTTGGTGAACTCTTACGGCAAGAGTGAGGACAGCCTGATGCCAAGTGACCAATAGAAAAACATCTTCTACACCTAAAAGGAAGGCCCTCATAGTCAAGTTGTTGCGTCCATGGCCTTTCCCCAACCATCAGTACAACATCTCCATGGAGGGGCTTGGAAATGTTAATATCAACCAATATTCGAGCAACCGTAGTGTGCCCCATATCTAAGATAGTAGATTCTACTTTCAAGAATCGGCCAATATGCCCTCATAGAAAGAATCCTCCCAAAATTGTAGAGGGAGATTCAGAAATGAACCCAAATTGGTTTGATGTTAATTAGCTCAATAAGAGGGTTGAAGGACCGAACCCAAGGTTTGATGGAGAGCAAATGCTCACCCCACAACCAAACCCTACCATCTAGCACTAAATCTCACTCCTGAGTGGAAGCAAAAGCTGCTATGAAAAAACCCCTAGCACAGGGATAAAGCTCTATCTTACCCTCAACCAAGGGTTTCCACAAATTCTTGACCCAGGAATGAAGATCAGAAAGAGAAGGCCAAAGCCCATTAAACCTACAGATCACTCCATGGCTTAGGTAGTAATCCTCATTCTCTGAAACCTCGGGGCCACACACCACCAAAGGGGTAGAGCGGGTAGCTGGCAATGGCTTAGCTCTTGACAATGAAGAATGGACACCAGAGCTGTTAACAGCATCAAGGAATGATTTCTTAGGGCAGCCAAAAGATTGCCCTACCCTACCAAAAGCCATCTTTGGAGAAAGACCAAAGGTCCTAACCGCATTATCATCCTGGGTAGGAGCACCAGCGACCAAACACAAAGCTCCCACACCCGAGGCGTCAACACCCAGCAAACCCTCTGGAGTGCCCACACAAGCAGCAGAGCATACCACATTCTCCACAAAAACCAGAAGCGACCCCTGAACAGTAGCCCACCCATCGCCATTCAAAATAGCGTCTTCCCGCTCAGAGCCATTTACACCACCCATCGCCATTCTCATGAAAAAAAATTCAAATTATATCTTTTTCTTTATTTTCTTTCTATTTCTAATTCATGTGTATCTAATTAATTTATGTGTATCAATTTATGTGTATCTAATTAATTAAATTAGTTAGATAATATTATCAATTATCCTCTCATATCTCATCTTAACTTCTTCTTGATTTCTTTCCATTTCTAAGTGGTGTATCTAAATAATTAAAATAATTAGATAATCTTATAAATTATCCTCTCATATCTAAATCATATCTTCTTCTTGATTTCTTTCCATTTCTAACTCATGTGTATCTAATTAATTAGATAATCTTATTAATTATCCTCTCATATATCATCTTATCTTCTTGATTTATTTTCATTTCTAATTCATGTGTATCTAATTAATTAAATTAATTAGATAATCTTATCAATTATCCTCTCATCTTTTTTTGGATTTGTTTCCTTTTAAAACAAAAATCAAATCCCTTATATATTTTAAAATCTTATCTTATCTTCTCCATTTATTTTCTCTTTTGATCAAATAAAGCAAAAATTAAATCCTTATTTCCAAAATCAAATCTTTATTCCTTCATTTTCAAAAATTTATAAATGAAGCCTTCTCCAAACCAAAAGGGGGACTTGGATTTTTTCAACTCCCTTATTTATTTTCAAATCTTATCTTATCTTCTCCATTTATTTTCTCTTTTGATCAAATAAAGAAAAAATTAAATCCTTATTTCCAAAATTAAATCCTTATCCCTTCATTTTCAAAAATTTATAAATGAAGCCTTCTCCAAACCAAAATGGAGACTTGGATTTTTTACAAACTTACGCTCTTGAATTGAACTTCAATCCACGATTTGCAATCAAGGTTACATTACGTTTAGAGCAATCCACATTTCAATACACCAAGGAATAGGCATCGTTGTGTGGTAACATTTATTATTGTTTGCTTTGAAGTTTACTAGTGTATAAATATAGTATGCTGAGAGATATCTTCAATAGCTTTTGTAATTTTTCACTTTTTTCCTTCAACCATTTATTTTTATTTTCCATGTTTTTTTGTTTGCATTGTTTTTGTCATTTTTTCCACCTTTTTTTCCTTCAACCTTTTTTATTTTTTGCAATTTCTTTTTTGGTTCCATAGTTTTTTTATTTTTTCCACTGTTGCAATTTCTTTTTTGGTTTTTTTTTTTTATATATTTCAATTTATTTTTGTTTTTTATTTTTTATTTCTTTTGCTATATATTTACACAGAAAAAATGAGTGCTCTCATCTCATCTCCACCCCGCTATTACTGTAGAATGCCTCTCGGCATCATTATTGTGCACATTCGATTATTTCTTGAGTTATGTAGGCATTGAAATAGAATCACTATGTTTCTTATTTATTTTCCAATTTATAGCATAAACATTTTGGCATGTCCGATGATCTAACTCCCATTTTTTGCAAGTATTTTTGAGGCTCTTTGTTACAAATTTAGGCTCATTTTGGTCAAGATTTGAGAATCACTTGTTGTAGACGGCCTCCTTCTCCTTCAACATACTAAAATAGACATTTTTTTCAAACTATCATAACTTTTGCAAAACAAATCAGATTTTCACAAAATTGGTGGCATTAGAAAGTTGACTCGTTTAACTTTGTTGCGGCGTAGACCTCATTAGAATATTTGTCTCAGATTATTAGGTATATTCCTTCAAATTCGTCATTTCTTTGTAAACTTCTTTTGAGCATAACTTGTGCAAAACTTAACAAAATTTCACAATTTTTTAAAGTGATTAGAATTTCGTGTAGAATATGCTCATCTAATCTATTATGTTGTATTTGTCTATTATTTTTCTAATTTTTCTAGAATTCCATCATTTTGGTCTAATCCTGATTTTGTATCTTTCGCTTGCCAAAGAAGAAATCCTTGAAACTACTCACAAATTTCTGCAGGTTTGCATGTCAAAGAAAATATCTGAAACTACTAACAAATTTCTACAGATTTGCATGCCAAAGACATTTTTTATCACTAATCTAGGCACTTAGTCTAATCTAGGGGATAGTAATTGAACCTTGTTTGCTATGTCTGGAATTTTCTATGTGTGTATACTCTCTCCTCGCACCGAAAGGTGATCTTGGAGATCAAAAGCACTAGTAAATTCATTTTACTTTCTTTACTTTTATTCTCGAGGACCCAAGATCAATACGTATGCTCTTCTCTCATGTCGAAAGGCAATCTTGAGAATCAAAAGTACTTGGTATCCTCTCTAGGAAGCTTGTTAAGGGATTTCATCACCCTTAAGGACAACCTCAACCACGTGTTTTGATGAGGTATATAGAGGGGGGAGAGCAAAAGTTGTACCTCAATCTAGTAACGTAGTTATTGGCACAACCTTGGGGCCCCGAGTGATTCCGGACACAAGGTGAAGTGATGTTTGCTGAACCGTTTATGTCATGATTTCAATGGACTAGTGTTCACAGACTTGAACCCCATTGTACCTAGTGTATTTCAAGGGCTCCCTAGGCACCTTGTTATCCTAGATAAGACCTTTCAGCCGTCATATCCTTCGATGCATCGTAGTCGCATGGAGGAAAAGAGCTCACGCTATTACCTTCATTATTTGAGATAAAATACACTTTGGGCAAAACTTTTGTCTCCAAGTAAGGGTGTAAGGTGGTACATGACCTTGCATTTCCTACTTATCCGAGCAATGATAAACGATATCAAGAGGATGGAAACCGCCATTATCTAATAGTGGGGGTTGAAGTCGCACTTGAGTGAGTCTGCAGGATATGGCACTCCTTGCTTGATTAATATAGAATTGTACAAGAGTGTTTGGCATGTTTTCTTATTATCTACCAGTGTGTGCCATTTGTTATCCAAAGAGGTTAATAGCCTTGGCACCCATTTCCAAAAGTATCACAACCATTGTGTCTTTTTTTGTTTGAAATCTCTTGCCAAAGAACTTATCCAAAAATCTTTTCCGAGCATTTGATTACAAAATTTTGATATTATCCCAATCATTCCAAATCATCCAATCCTATCATCTCTAATTATCCAAGTCATCCTCATTACCCATCCTCATCATCTCAAGCATCCAATCACTCTATTCTAGTCATCCTAATCATCCCTCTTATCCACCTCATCCCTAATCACTCTAATCCTTCATCATAATATAATCAATCACAATCTATCTACAATCCAATCAATTTCATCCATCTCATAATCCTAATCATAATCCCATGTCATCTCACATCATTGTCTTAATCCAACTTCATCCACATAATCTTCATCACACTCCATTCTTCATGATCTTAATCATAATCCCATTCATGATCCCCATCTAATCCATCCTTTTTCAAAATGGTTATGACACTAGAAAATAAGAACCTAGAGCAAGATCATTATAGTGTTTGAAAAATGCTTGATGAACTTAGGATGCTATATAAAAAGGAACAAATCATTACCCCACAACAACATTAACACATACAACAACAACAACCACCCCTAGACCAACAATTCCAACAACTCTTAGACCAACAAATCATACAACAACAACAATCCCACATACAACTATAAGCTCTTTTACAACAACAATTCCAACACAAAAGCAACAAGTCCAAATACAACCAAACACTCAACAAATTACATCTCAATCCCATGTGTCACCTCCATCATCATACCAACCTAGCCTACCTACATATCACGTTAATTCCACATCAACCTATCCCGTGTATACACAACATCCCCTCAAGGATCATCCAACTCCTTATTCCAACATTTCAACTCATCATCAAATTTGTTTACAAGACTATAAAGTTCCTTCACAACAAGAACATGCAACTCCAAGTTACCCTTTGCACCAAGATCATGTGTCCTTAAATCCTCATGTTACCTTTGACAAGGGGAACACCACTAGCTTATGCATCCCATGGGTATCCTCCATCATCATCTAATCAAATGGCTATTCAAGAGCCTCCTAGTCCTATCCCAAAACCACCATGCGATCCATTCACCAATCTGTCAACCCCTTCATTACCATCTTCCTCTAATTTTCTTAATCCTAGTCCATTAACCCCTTTAATCCCTCCACCATGGGATCTTTCCACTCCTAATCCTAATCCATCCAATCCCATTATCACTCCACCCAATTCTACTCCTAATCCTAATCCATCGAATCCCATTATCCCTCCACTCAATCTCAATCCTAATCTTAATCCATCCACCAAATCCTAATCATAAGCCTTATTATCCATTCATTATATTGTCCATCCACCCATAGATTGCTCTTCATGTTATCACACTCGGGTATCTAGATTTGTACTTATCTGGGGTGCACAAATTATTGATCTCCTTTGATTATACTCAATTCACATTCATAAGCTAATGTGTTATCTGCTCTTTAATTTCAGACCACTTAATAGCAATTCACAGTTTTAGCATTCTATTTTGTAGCAGAATGAGGCTTTCACAATTCATGACAATGAAAGTTTAGTTTGTATAAAATTTTGGATCACACTCCATCATTCATCATGAAGAGAAAAAAAGAGATGGGTTCCCTGACATACAATTTTAGATTTAAATTTAGTGAGATATTGTACCCCGTGTCATATGGGAGAGAGAGATCTTCTAGTGTTTCCTGTCCAGATCCTAGCATGTCCTATTTCCCTTGTGGTGTTAGACCGAGTGTTTGGTTCAATGTAACTAGCATGTACAATCGGTTCATTCAGGGGGTTCTGTATTATGCAGGGGTGAACTAGCTCAGTGTTAAAGCAGCTTGTGTAATTTTCTAGTGTCTAACACAATGGATGATTAGGTAAGCCTCAATTTCTTAGTTTTTTTAATTGTTAGCTTATGAGACTTATGGCTCAAATGCTAACATGTGCTAATCAGGACATATCTAAATTAAATGACTTCCAAATTTAAAGTTCTGCTGCAGAGACATTCTCCAGCAGGAGGTACACAACAATCACTGGAGCCGGAGCAATTCTGGTGATCTGTAGATTACACCTGATTGCATAAGCAATAGTAAAGATTCAAGAATCACATATCAACTTCTTAATTTAATTTGATGAATGTGGATGTTTTAATGGAAGTCCTTAGTTACCATCTGTTTGTGGAGGAGGTTGTTAAGTTCGGTTAAGAGATTAAATTTGAGTAGATAATGTTTGGATATTTCCCTCTCGATGATTCTGTGGGGGATTGAGACCTAAAGGTAGGGCTGTGAATCTAGGATGCTTGAATGCAAACATCATTGCTAGTGTTGAAAAAACAATCCACATTTTGAACTGCACAGGGACTGGTAGCTTAGGGGTAGATTGCTCAAATATGCTAATGGGAGGTTTTTGGTTTTGATTCTAGCTTGTCTATGTAAAATAACATAGTATGCAAGCCAGATTAGGAACCCCAAACAAAGATATGTGGCTGAAGGAGGTGCATTCAAAGAACAATCTACGCCCTCGAGTGCAAAGGGGGCAGTAGTTGCATCTAAGAGATTCTTAGTTGCTGGTTATTCTACAAGGATGTTTTCCAGGGAACAAAGTAATGCCAATTACAAGGTTAGCAATGCCTCAATTTAGTTCCTTGAGAAAACCAATTTAAACTCCTACACAAAACTGTGTTATAGTGGCAACTAACTCAATTGAAAGGCTAAGATGACCTTTACAAAATGTTTATAAATTATTCACCACACTGAAGCTGTATTCTTATCGACAAAATTTGCTGGATTACATCAATGGATAATAACATGCAATTTTTTTGCAATAGCTTGCCACAACATGCTAATAACCTGAAACAACATGCTAATAACATAAAAGCAATTCCCCAAATCTGATCTGATGTTTGCTGTATACTGATGTTCCAGTCCTCAAATCAACCTGCAAAAAGAAAAGAGAATACCTTCAACACAAATGCAATCCCTGAATGCTATATTGTCTATGAAATTTTTTATGCATTGTTGAGTTGTTCCTCGAGCAATATCTCTTCCAATCTGCATATTGAATGATTCCAAACCCAAAAAAAAAACACACATTGAAACATATCAAGGTTCAAACAGAAGCATAGTGTTTGACAAAATACCTGCATGTTAGAAGTCAGTAAACTTTATGGGTGTTTGAAAAAATTGGTTTCAATTTGGGGTGGAACATTACACCTATCAAGTTTATTTGTTAGATTTGATGTCTCTGCACTCTGATTTGCCAATTCATCACGAATGTGCCTGGCATAAACAAACAAAAAAACATTTTGATGTTAATAGTCTCTTGTAATAAGTTTTGTGAAGTAAAAAACAATTAAACACAACAAATTGTCAAGCAAAATAACTTAACTCATTAACAAAACTACAAAACCAAAACCCCCCATTTTTCTAGATAGTCAAATGCTTGTAATTTTCATTTCCTTTTGTCTCAGATAAATGTTTCTTACAAATATAAATTACGAGTTTCAAAAGGCACACTTACCCCCTTTCCAAGTTCAAATCCAACCGCTGCCCTGCAGTGACTTGGTCGATCTCATACCTATTGAGTTAAAGATGATCAAATAAAGCTTGGGAAAAAATCACATTAACTCGAATGAAAAATACAATGCTACAGTAACACTTAAAACCTCAGTTCGCTGTGCATTCTATCTATGTCAGTTCGTAACTTTTCTGTCTCACATTGCAACGAAGAGAAAAGGTGCTCCTGGAAAATCATAAATCATCACATACCAATCTTTAATAAGTGTATATCTACTCATCAATGTAATCAAACAAAAAAGATGTTTTTAATAGATTTGCTTAACATTAATCATCACCCTAAGAAAGCAAAAACTGTATGCACAGACTTATAAACCACTTCTAAATAAACTCATAAATAATGACTGCAGTGCAACATTGAAGAACAACTTGGACAGAGGATCCCACCACAGCCCCTGATTCAGACAGGTTTTGGCTTCCAGCAAAAGATCACATTAAACAGTGATAATGCTTTGAAGAGAATCTAAGTTTTGCAAGGGAGGAACTTACAGCATTGGCCTGTCACTAAGTTTAACAATGAAGGGGAATAAATGCCCAAAAAAACAGAAATTTAAAATTTGACACCTACACATAAGTTCGGTTTTACATTGTTTTGCAAAAATGGTAAGGTAGCATTTTTAAAGAAATGGTGATTAAACAATAATAAATGGTTAATCAGTAAGCACTGGCACTTTTGGAAGTGATCAAATTGGCGAAATCACTGTGGTGTAAGCTCCTTGAAGTGGAAGATGATTTGCAAGTTGTTATATCAGGCTTCTTAAGTAAAAGTTTAAACTTTGAAGGATGGAAGTTGAAGAATATTATGGAATAAGTGGTTATGTTTGGCAGCAGCTTTGATGCTCTAAAGCTATGTCACAGGGTTCTAATTTGAATTCTGCCAGAAATGAAATTCTGAATAAATTCGGCAAGGAAAAATTTGGAAAAAAAATTCGTAATTAAATTCTCTTTATGTAAATTTGAATATATATATATAACACTACATTTTAAATAAAAAAATACTAATTTTAAATAAATACACTACATTTTAAATTAAAAATATACTACGTACACTACATTTTAAGTAAAAAATATGAAAAAAAAAATACTAATTTTATTTTAAAAATATAAAAATAAAAATATATTAAATAAAATATACATTATATTTTAACTTTAAAGTTTAAAAACAAAATAAAAAATCTAAATTTTATTAAAAAATTTAAAATTAAAAAAACAAAATAAAAATACTCTAAATTTATTAAAATGGTATTTATTTTTAATAAATACATTACATTTTAACTAAAAATATAAATAAAAAATACTAATTTTATTTTAAAAATATAAAATAAAAATATATTAAATAAAATATACATTACATTTTAACTTTAAAGTTTAAAAACAAATAAAAAATCTAAAATTTATTAAAAAAACTAAAAATTAAAAACAAAATAAAAAATTTAATGATTAGCCTATAGGCTTTTATATGTGAGCATTATAGAGCTCAGAGTTCTCTGATGCCCTAAAAAGAATTCACGCCGGGAAATTTTCTAAACTCGTCGGTCTTCCTATCGGCGTATTCCTTGAACCTTCTAAAAACTACATAACACAATGAATTGACCGCAAGAAAAACGGGAGTCGGGAGGAGAGTGTAGGGAAAACGGGCACAGGGAAGAACAAACTCCGTTGTTTTTATTAGACTCTGTATAAATCCGTTGTTTTAAAGTGAGCAGAAGAATAAAATGAAAGTTCAACCGCTGCCGTACGAATTCCATGCGAATTTCAACGACTTTATTAAAATTTGTATAAATCCGCCGAATTTCAAATCTCATGGCCGAAATTCGGCGTATCCTGTGACTTAGCGCTAAAGTTTTGCCACTGTTACAGAGAATGAATGAAGGGGTTTCTCAATTGCCTTTTTTGACAAAGGTAAGGGTGGATCCTGAAGAGTAGGCAATTGAGGAACTTCTTATATTATCCAAAACAAGGTTTTGTTTTGCCCCATCTATCATAAAATCTAACAATATTTCATTTGCTCACTATATTCTCTGCGGTACTGGAAAAGTTAAATCTAGTGACACTTATACCCAGCAGCCATCAGTTTTGGAGAAACAATTTAAATGTCTCAACATTTTTCATCTGTAAAGGCTAAAGGCAATTTATTTTTTTCTTGTACAATAGGATGTTTATTGATGTTCAACCGGTCTTGACAAATCGCGCAGAAGAGCTATTATTAACCATATTTACTCAAAACATACACAAAGGACATATGACTTCTTATCTCCATTATCACTACTCAAATTTTCATAATTTTTAAATGCAGCAATACTATGTTTCAGAATAGTTGTAGACAGCATAGTAATTTATTAAATACTATGTTTTACAAGGCATTGACATGGCACACTGAAAGTGTAAATGGAACCCTAAAACACAACAGAGATTTTTTTAAACAAGGGTTATTATATAACCTGCATTTTTTCACATTTTTTCAAAAAACACAGTTTTGACCAGGTCAAAGACATGCTGGTTTGACTCGTCATGCCCCAACCACTGGGTGCTGTTTAATCACAATTACTTGCATGTTATTGTCGTTTTATGCTTCTAAGGTAGACAGAGTTAACTATTAATCTGACAGGATAAATTCTATACTCATTTATCAGATCTCCCATCCTCCATTTTTCTCCAGGGAAGAGATGTCTATCAGGGCATATCTTTGAATCTGAATAATATATGACAATAAATAGCATGTGATACTGCAAACCTTCAGGGCAGATCCTTCATAAAAAAAAGTCCAACTTCAAAATTGCAACCTACATAGCAACAAGCAAGACCAATACCTTCACATCAAATGGAAGATTACCAACAAATAAAGTCATCCTTGTATCATAGATGAAATGTTTTCCATCTTTTAGTTTCTTGCGAGGTGGATGTGCTCTATCTACACGAATATGATTTCCACTGAACTGCAATAAACAGAAACACAATTTTAATAAATTACTGCACTAAGACTAGAGAAACCACTTCCAATCATCAACAAGATCAACTCATGAAGTTATATAATAGTAAACAATTGACCAAAACATTCCCAAGTATCTGATATATCCAAACTTGCATTCATACATACCAAAGCATTCTCAAGTACCAGATCTATCTGAATCTACATTTACATGTGGCATTTGAGAAATCAATTCTTATTCCCAAGTGAAGGGGCATATCTGCTAATAAAGTACTGAAGTTGGGGTAGCAATTAATACCTGTGTCATGTTGCGTGACAAGGCAGCATTTACTGATTGTGCATCTTTAAAGACAATGTATGCATGGACACTGCTCAAATGACAATCAGACAGGTAATACAATATATGATTAATATAGTAGGTATATGCAACAACACAGATATTCAAATCAAAGCATGTAATGACAAAAGAAAGACCTTAAAAAAGGTAATTCCAAGATCACATGATAATGAGTTTTGAGATACATAGGAGACATGGAGAGCAAAAAAGACCAACGAACATGTAGTCCAAAATATTTAAATGTTTGTTTTTTTTTTAAATATTTCCTGGTTGACACAACAATAAATTATGAGACATGGGAAATATGTTAAAGAAAACCCATGAACATATATGGTCCGATCACAAAACAATAAGTTATGAGAAAGATGTGATATATATGACCTTTTTACTAATGGCTACACTATATTTTAACAACAAAAAATTAATAGCTGATATATATGACCTGTTTACTAATGGCATCATATTACATGTAGGAGGCTGACAGTCACAAACCTGTTAACGGAATCGTTGACCTTCCCTTTGCATATTGCTCCCTTTCTTGGCAGTTGTCTGTTATAAAAATGTGAGCGCAAGGATTAGCGCATCAACACCTAGCTTTATTATCACAGATTCACAATAATGAAAAACAGCAGGAAGAATGTAAAACACAAAAGAAACAGCTAGACCTTCACCATATGATACAAAATGTTGAATATCAGATCTAACTTCTTCACAAAATCAAAGCAAGGAAATAATCACATCCACAATCGGGACAGATCGTAACCCAAGTGATTCAACCTCCCCAAACTGAGAAAATTCTCTTATCAGCTTTTTTCTCTTAAACCCTAGAGGGAGGTTACCAACAAATACTGTCCGCTCCAGCTTCTCACTATCATCACGATCTTTTTTGTTAACAACCATGTCTAACGCATCCTCACCCCGTTTCCTCTTCCCTGTTATCTTCTCCGGTATCACAACTTCTTTTGATGTATGTTCACCATCCCCCAAGCCATGTCTTACATCATACTCTTCTTCAAAAGCATCCCTTTTTCTCTTCTGCAACACTGATTTCCCCTTAAATTCAGTAAGCGCTTTCTCCTTTGATTCCGTAACAACTGTTGAACCCATTCTAGCTCCACCCTCAACCTCCTCAAAATGATGATGACTAACTTTCATTCTCTTATTCGGTTCATTGTTTGCTTGCTCAAGTTGCCTTTTAAGGCACTTTTCCCTGGGCATTTCCTGCACTTCATCTTCCTGAACCTTTAGAGTAGATTGCCAGTTTTCCTCCAATGCAACTTTTGTCCTCTTCTCCTTCCTTACAATGGAAATGAGGAAGCAGGTACCAGTAATGTTGATCATGTTGACAAGAAGGAAATTAAGTGCAAGGTCTTCTAACATAATCTCCTTTCTCTTCCTCTCTAGCAAGCCATGTTTGTCATTCTCTTATTGAATTTTGTCATTTTCCATTTGAGGTTTGACACTCACCTGGGCCCGGTCGTCCTCTAAAAAACCTAAAGAACCTGAATTACCCTCTCCATTCAAGCCCTCTTCATTTAGCTTCTCCTCGCACTTATTTTTCTTCCTGTCAGCATGATCAACATGCTTTCTTTGTCTTTATCCTGCGGTCCAAATTCTCATCATTTTGAATTGTAATGTCTGTTTCAGTCTTCTCTTGCCCTAGCTTGTTACTATTTCCATCCCCTTTTACTTGCTTCTACTTCTTGGCAGGGCCTGCTCATTCCCACGAACTTTAATTCTTTTATTGGGTTCATTGTTTGCTTACTCAAGTTGCCTTTTAAGGTGCTTTTCCCCGGGCATTTCGTGCACTTCATCTTCCTGAACCTTTAGAGTAGATTGCCAGTTTTCCTCCAATGCAACTTTTGTCCTCTTCTCCTTCCTTACAGTGGAAATGAGTTGATCATGCTGACAAGAAGAAAAATAAGTGCAAGGTCTTCTAACATAATCTCCTTTCTCTTCCTCTCTAGCAAGCCATGTTTGTCATTCTCTTCTTGAATTTTGTCATTTTCCATTTGAGGTTTGACACTCACCTTGGCCCAGTCGTCCTCTAAATAACCTGAATTACCCTCTCCATTCAAGCCCTCTTCATTTAGTTTATCCTTGCACTTATTTTTCTTCTTGTCAGCATGATCAACATTACTGGTACCTGCCTTCTCATTTCCACCTGAGGTCCAAATTCTCCTCATCTTGACTTGCAATCTCTGTTTCAGTCTTCTCTTGCCCTAGCTTGTTACTATTTCCATCCCCTTTTACTTGCTTCTTCTTCTTGGCAGTTCTGTTGTACGAAAAACTAGCACTGGCCTGCTCATTCCCACTAACAACTTTCTTTCTCGCTTTCTTGATGTCTAAATCTTGGCCATTTTCACTGTTAGATTTGTTTTTTAATGTTCTGATATCCAAATTTTCATCTTTTTCACCAATGATCTCTGTTTTAACCTTTCCTAGCTCTGAATTTCTACTATTTTCATCATCCTTCAATTTCTCTTTCTTCTTGCCAGTACTATTATTGTTTAAACAACCTCGCCATTTCCACTGGCAGTATTCTTTTTCTTCTTTCCAATCTTCATCATTTGCACCATACGTTTTCTTTTTTTTTGTCCCGATTGCCAAATTTTCAGCATCATCACCGACAACTTCAGTTCTCCTCCTCTCTTGCCCCGTATTTTTACTACTTCCACTTTGTTTTAATTTATCACCACTTTCGGCCTTGTTTTTTCTTTTCCCCTGTTCAAATACCCCGTCCACACCAACATCATTGCCCTGCTTTAAACCCTCGTCCCATTTCCTATAAGAAGGGTTTTTACTGGAAAACAATGACAAGCCTCTCTTTGCTATGTTTCCAAAAATGGCTTTAAAATAGTCACTACTGCCACCATCCTTCGCCGCCTTCCCCATGCCAGTGGAGAAGAATGCTCAAACCACTCGAAACCCTACTTATTTGTATTTATGCATTAGAAAAGATGGTGGACAACTGAATCAAACCCTAATGAAAAATAATGAGCAAATATAAGTTATAACAACGCAAGGGCCAACAAATGCTCAGACCCTGTTACAACAAAATTACGGGAAAATAAATGCAAAATGCAATAAAAGTATTGTAAAAAAGGAAAGCTTGAGTACCTGTATAGAATGGCAATCTTTCCGGGGTTAAAAAGGGATGGGGGATGCTGTTAATGAGAGTTAACACAGAGAGGTCCCGCGTTCGAGTCCCACTGATTAGAAACAATATCTACGTGTGCAATCGATACGAAACCACACAAGCTCATCGTTCTGTAAAAGAATAAGTGAAAATTAGTAATACAGATTATTGCTAATCTAAGCACGAAGGTCTCACAAATTTAAGGAAATGATCGATTATTTGGCTGTTTTTTAAGGGGGTAGGTTCTTTTATTTTTGGCGAGTATATCGTCGTTACTCGTCGTGAAAAATCTGCATAGCACGCGAATTCCCATTTAATTTTGGGTTCATGAATGGTTATTTCGTTCGCCGCATACAATATTTTCCTGTTTATTGCAGATTTCCATTGCCGCTTTCGCCGATTTCCCTTTCCTTTTCCTTTCAAAAAAGAATCAGAAATAACTCGGTGAGCGTGAACAGAAAACAAAACAATCGCCTTGTCAGGAAGAGCTATTTGGTACAATAATGTTGTAGTCATCTCAACAACCACAATCAGACGATAAAGATGAGCGAAGAAAGCAGGGCAGCGTTGGAAGCGAATCAGGGGAAGACGGAGGAGAATGAGGGCTGCGTCGGACAGGAAGGAGAGGTGGCAAATATTGGCGCACTTTTCGTAGAAGCTGAGCAACACCTTGACAGGAGTATTGGCAAGGGCATTATCAAGGTTTCAGTCAGGAATATAAACCTTTCTATTGCAGATGGAGCGCAGGAAATTTTGTTTCCCGACCATCTCCTCAATTCGAAAGTGGAAAAGTTGAAACAAACTGCTGCAATTGTGAAATTTGTAGGGATTTGGCCTACCCTGGCTCAGATTAAACTTTGGTGTGAACAGAATTGGAAGGGATCGATCCCTGGAATAAGCTTTTTATCTCTAGGATTTATCCAGATGGTGGCCCCTGGTTCATGGGCTCAGCGGGGCTCTTCATTCAGCCTTGGTCCCCAGGGTTTGATCCAATTTTTGAACCACTTAACAAGGTGTCGTTGTGGTTAAGATCCAGAAGAACTAAAAAATTTGGTAACAAGCCAAGTATTTCGGTCGATGCTGGGGGCAGCAACAGCAAAGGTAGGAAGTCAGAAGTCCACAAGGCAAAAACCAAGGCATTAGAGGACTTGAAAAAGGGGTCACAGGTGCCTATGACTAAATTTATTTCTCAAGGAGGCGAGCATCTCCTAGCCATAGGTAATCAATGAAAGTTCTGAGTTGGAATATAAGGGGGCTCAATAGCCCCCAAAAGCGTCGCTTAGTGAAGCGGCTAATAGAAATTGAAGCACCTGATATTTTGTTAATCCAAGAAACTAAACTCGAAGCGATGGGGTGGCTCACAGTCCTACTAGATCTGCTGGAGGAACCACAATTCTTTGGAATAAGTCCAGCATTAGTGGTGTTGAGGTGGATGCCAATAGTTTCTGTCTTTCTGTACAGTGCTTGGAGGTAAATAACGGAAGTAAGTTCCTGATCACTAATGTCTATGGCCCTCAGACGGAATCTGCTCGGGCTGAGGTTTGGGATTACCCCCGCTCCCTCAGTCTCTCCTTTCCTCTTGCAAACTGGGTTCTGGGTGGGGATTGCAACTCTATTCTCGCTCCCAAAGAGAAGCAAGGTGGTAGGATCCTCGGGAGTTGCGGTTCAATCAGCTTCAGAAATTGTTGTGATGACCTTGCCTTGGTAGATATCAAGCCGAGATCTGGGTGGTTCACTTGGAATAATAAGAGGATAGATGAGGACTTCATCCAATGCAGGTTAGATAGATTCTTTCTTAACTCAGAATGGCTACTGGAGCTGCGTGGCTATGGTTCTGAAGTCTTGCAGTATGGAGGCTCAGACCACAAACCCATTATCCTTTCCTTATTTCATTCCAACACGCCTGGGGGCATCCCTTTCAAAATGGAAAGTTTTTGGTTCTCCCACCCAGATTTCAGTAAGCTAGTTGGTAATTGGTGGAATGTGGATATCAAGGGTTGTAAAAGATTCATTGTGGAGAAGAAATTACAAAAGGTTAAGAATGAGGCTAGATGCTGGAATAAGGCAGTCATGGACAACCTCTTTGTCAATAAAAGTAAGGTGGAAGGGGACCTCAGAGCCATAGAGGAAGAAATAATGACTGCTAGTTATACTCAAGAATTAAGGGAGGTGGAGGTTAAACTTTTAGATGAATACAATAGACTGCTCAGAATGGAGGAGATCTTTTGGCAACAGAAGACCAGAGTCAAATGGCTGAAAGAAGGCGACAGAAACACAAAGTTTTTCCAGCTGTCCACCAAAATAAGAAGAGAGCATAACAAGATTTTGAGGATTCAAAATTCTGACAATGAGATGATAGTAGACATTGAAGCCATCCGGGGCGAAGCTTGGAGGTATTTCAGTGGTTTTCTGGGAACATCTAGTAATGAGGACGACCTTATACAAGAAGAGATGCTCGATTGTATACCCAACATTATTTCAGATATTCAAAATGAGGCCCTCATGGCCCCCTTCACGATGGAAGAGATTAAAGTGGCTGTCTTCTCCTTGGGAGCCAGGAAGGCCCCCGGGCCTGATGGTTTCCAAGCTGAATTTTGTCAGGAATATTGGGAGACTATTGGTGAGGACGTGTGGAAGGCTGTTGAAGAGTGTAGGTTAAGGCGCTCCATTTTGAGGTCATGGAATTCTACTTATATAGCACTAATTCCCAAGGTGAAGGATCCGTCCTCTTTTGATCAGTATAGGTTGATTGCGTTGTGCAATGTTATCTACAAAATTGTTTCCAAGGCAATAGCTACCAGGCTGAGAAGGTGTCTCAACACCATAATTTCTGAGGAGAGAGTATAGACAAATTTTGAACGGCATTGTTATTGCTCATGAGGCGCTTCATTCTGCTCAAAGTAGAAACCGTGATGAGATGTTAATTAAATTAGATATGAATAAAGCCAATGACAGGGTTCCTTTGAATTTTCTGATTAAAATCATGAGGAAGTTTGGCTTCTGTGAGTCCTGGTGTAAGTGGGTTTACAGCTGCATATCTTCTCCCACTTATGTTGTTCTGGTGAGTGGAGTGCTGACGGAGTCCATCAAAGCTTAAGGGGTCTGCGTCAAGGTGACCCCTTATCTCCCTTCCTCTTTCTCATTGTTGCTGAGGTCCTCGGGCGAAATTTGACCAAGGAAAGTAGAGCTGGTAATTTGATTGGTTTACAAGTCTCAGGGGGCACTGAAAATATCACTCATCTCCAATTTGTGGACGACTCTCTTCTCTTTGGCATTGCGTGTTCTTGGGAGGCGAGAACTCTCAAAAAGGTTCTCGTGAAGTATTAAAGGGTTGCTAGTCAGAAAGTGAACAGTTCAAAATCTAGGATTTTTCTTTTGAAAAAAGGATGTTTGGAGAGATTGGAAATCCACAATATCCTTGGTTTTGCACTCGATGCGCTGCCAAGCAAGTACTTGGGCATGCCCCTATTCTACAAAAGATCTTCTGAGCAAGAATGGAGCAATGTCTCCAACAAAGTTTAGGGTATGCTAGGTTCTTGGAAAGGTAAGTGGCTTTCTCTGGCTGGGCAAATTTCTCTAATTAAGGCTTCTCTTTCATCTGTGCCTGTCTATACTATGTCAGTCTTTCAAATCCCCAATTAAACAACAAAATATATGGATGCTGTGAGGCGAAGTTTTCTTTGGAGAGGGACTGAAGAGCAGTTCAAATATAATCTGGTGAAATGGGAGGAAGTGTGCAGACCGGTGGAGCGGGGTAGTTTAGGAATTAGGATGTGCAAAGACATGAATACAGCCCTTGGTTCCAAACTTGTCTGGCGCATCTACTCAGAAAAGCATAAGCTCTGGAGCAGGATCTTACAAGCAAAATATTTTGAGAATTATGTTGACAACCTCTTCTTCGGTGAACTCCCGAAAGGCTCCAGCATGTGGAACTTCTTGAAGACTTGTAGCCAATATATCAAACCCAATTTGATGTGGAGATTGGGGAAGGGTGACAAAATTCATTTTTGGAGGGATAGCTGGCTGGAAGAAAAGGCATTATGTGATCAGTGTCGGTTCATTCCTCTAATGTCTCATTTTGAGGTTGTGATTGGCCGTTGGGTGAAAGACTATATTGAAGGGAATCAGCCTAATAGATCTTGGAAACATCTTGAGGCCCTAGTGGCGGACCTTCAACGGGAATGGGGAGAGGTTATAGAGAAGTTAAATAAAGTGCCGCTAGTGGGCAAGGAGCTTGAAGACAGGATGATGTGGGGCAAGCACCCTATTGGTAATGTAACTGTAAGAGAAGCCTACTCCATTTTTTGTGCTTGTTCCTCTCCTAATGGTTTACCCAAAATATGGAACAAATATGGCATCCCAAAGACACATGTTTTTTTGTGGATTGCATGGAAGAAAAGAGCCCTGGCTTGGGATCGACTGCGGATGATGGGTAAAGCTGGGCCATCTTAGTGTATTATGTGTAAAGCTCAGGAGGAGTCTAATGATCATTTGTTCCTTCACTGTGATTTGGCTTGGTAGCTTTGGGGCCGTTTTCTTGCCAAGTGGGGTATGGTTTGGGCTTTGCCTAGAGACATTACTTCACTACTCGATGGTTGGCAGCTTAAAATCAAAAGTTCGGGGATGCGTCTGATTTGGGAGGTGGCCCCTGCTATCATTGTTTTGACGATCTGGGTGGAAAGAAACCAACGAATTTTCAGGGAAGAAGCGAGGTCCTTGGATAGACTCTAGGATAAAGTGGTTGACCTCATAGGTGAGCTGGGCGCTGCTCATAAAAAAGAGCATTGGATTCTTAGGAAAGATGAGGAAAAGTGGGCTAACGAGTGGCCCAATTTCAGAGGTAATGTACAGGCTTCTATCTTTCCTATGAAGGAACCCTTGGCTTCCTCTTGGCTTTGTCCCGAGCAAGGGTGGTTTAAGCTAAATTTCTACGGAGCTGCGAAAGGTAACCCTGGCAAGGTAGGTGGAGGAGGTGTTTTTAGAGATGACCAAGGTAAACCCATCTTGCTATATGCGCTCGATCTGGGTTGTGAAACAAATAATGTTGCAGAAGCTAGAGCCCTCTTATGGGGGCTGATGATCACCAGAGAGAAAGGCTGGAGGAAATTATGGGTCGAGGGGTGTTAGTGTTTTAGCTGCGGGAGCTAATTTTTCCTATAAGATATTCTTCTCTAAGACCTGGTCGGCCTAGCAGAGATTTGCCCAGTCTGCTATGTATAGGAGATAGTATCCACACTTCAACACATTCAATTACAAGCTTAATTCACAAGGCAGAGCAGACTTCTAAGGAGCAGATCAAGTTATTTCAAGATCAAATCAGATTTATCAAGTGTGGACTTATTCATTGTGCTTCAAGAAGTGAAGCCATACCTGTAGGCCTTGGATTTGGCCATTGTAAAGCAGATTGTTGTTCTTATCATTCAATATATAAGAGATATATTGTTGTTGGGTTTTTCCCCTCAAGTTGGAGGGTTTTCCCAGGGTATCTTGTTGTGTTCATTGTTCATTGTGTTGCATTTTTTTTGATTGCTTTAAATCTGATCATAAAAACTAACATGGTATCAGAGCGGGTCTAAGAAAAGATCTGATCAGATTTGTTTAAGTAGTCAAGTCAACTTTTCATCTAGGGCAGATCTTGAAGGCAAAGGATTGCAGATCTAAGGTTGCAAATTATTTTAGACCTAAGGGCAGATCTTTGTAGGAGAATTTGTGCAGAAAAAGAAGATGGTGAACAGTGTCAAGGTAGAAGATAGGCTTGATGGAGCCTCAAACTTCAACTCTTGGAAACCCAGGGTACTCATTGCATTAGAGGAAAATGATCTTCTTGATTTTGTGGAAAGTAATATGCCTGAGCCTTCCGATGATACTGAGAAAATCTAGTGGAAGAAAAAGGGCACGAAGGCTAGAAAGATCATGATAGACTCTGTGATGAATCACCTAGTACCGATCATCTCCAAGTTGAAGTCAGCTAAAGAAATGTTTGATACTCTAAAAGGATTATATGAGATCAACAATACTAGCAGAGCCCTTGCTTTGAGATGTCAGCTTCACCATGTAAAAATGGATAAAGAAGATTCAATTATCTCATTCTTTATGAAGATCGCTGATTTAAGAGATCAGTTGAGCGCTATTGGGGACATAATTGCAGACAGAGATCTTGTTATGTTGGCACTAAATGGTCTTCCCCAATCTTGGGAGCCCTTTATCCAAAGCATCAGTGGGAGATCTAAGTTGCCCAAGTTTGATCATCTTCGAGCTGATTGTATTCAAGGAGAGTCCAGGTTGGTAGCAAGAGGAATTGAGCGAAACTATAATGGTGTAGAAAATCAAGTTCTTGCTACACATACTTCTAGAGAAAGAGGAAAAGGAAGAAAGAGGAATAGAGATAGAGAATCAGATTTTGCCCCAGAACCGAAGAAGAAGGATCTCTCTCACATTCAGTGTTTCAGGTGTGACAAGTATGGTCACTTCGCTCGAGATTGCAAATTAAGGTCTACTCAACTTGTTTCTATTGCGGAAATTGCCACGGGGACATCTCAGAAGGAGTGAAGCTCTAAAGCCGATTCAGAAGTTTTCTTTTTCTAAAGTCGATCAGTTTCTTTGAAGAGGAGGAATTAACATTCAGAGGGAGTCTGACAATCTATCAGAGGCAACCTTGGACGAGGAGGTCAGGAGGTTGATGTTAGTTCTTGGAACTTCAGAGGGAGTCACATCATCATGAAAGCCCTTGCAGTGTATATTTCTCTGAGACGGAGAAATATGAGGTGAAAGCCCTTGTAGTGTATATTTCTCTGAGACGGAGAAATATGAGGTGAAAGCCCTTGTAGTGTATATTTCTCTGAGACGGAGAAATATGAGGTGAAAGCCCTTGTAGTGTATGTTTCTCTGAGACGGAGAAATATGAGGTGAAAGCCCTTGTAGTGTATGTTTCTCTGAGACGGAGAAACATGAGGTGTAAGCCCTTGTCCATCTCTGAGACGGAGATGTGGTTCTTTCACACATGGGAGTAGCCATGGTGGACCTCATGTTGAGTGACTCCATGATGATATAACGTTGAATGATTCCGTGATGAATACTTTTTTTCTCAAATGGGTGTAGTCATTGATGGTGTCATGTTGAGAGACTCCATTACATGAATATCTAGAAAAAATACCTCCCTAGCTAAGAGGGAGTGTTAGTGTTTTAGCTGCGGAAGCTAATTTTTCTTATAAGATATTCTTCTCTAAGACCTGGTCGGCCTAGCAGAGATTTGCCCAGTCTGCTATGTATAGGAGATAGTCTCCACAGTTCAACACATTCAATTACAAGCTTAATTCACAAGGCAGAGCAGACTTCTAAGGAGCAGATCAAGTTATTTCAAGATCAAATCAAATTTATCAAGTGTGGACTTATTCATTGTGCTTCAAGAAGTGAAGCCATACCTGTAGGCCTTGGATTTGGCCATTGTAAAGCAGATTGATGTTATTATCATTCAATATATAAGAGATATATTGTTGCTGGGTTTTTCCCCTCAAGTTGGAGGGTTTTCCCAGGGTATCTTGTTGTGTTCATTGTTCATGGTGTTGCATTTTTTCTGATTTCTTTAAATCTGATCATAAAAGCTAACAAGGGGGATTCGAAGCTTGTTATTAGAGCAATGAAAGAAGACACATTTCAAAACTGGAGACTTGAGACCAACATTAATGCTGCAACTTCTATATCTGAGAATCTGGACCATGTGAGATTTTCGCACATAGGGCGCACTGGCAATGCGGTGGCGGATTAGGCTGCCAATGTAGGTTCGGTCTTGAGGGAGAAATTGGATGTTTGGTCCAAACAATGGGAGGATTCATTTCCCTTTGAGGTCTCGTTGCCGCTGGCCAAAGATCTTGGCAGAGACATTGTAGGATGTTGGTAATTCGATGAAATTGTTTTTGGTTCCTTCTCTGAGCATTATGCACACGTGGATGCTATCCCTGGATTATTGTATTTCTTCATTCGTGGTTCATGGCCCCTTAAAACAAGGTTTTTATAACAAATAATAATAATAATAATATATTAATTACTATAATTTATTAAAATATATTATATTAATACTAATATATTTATGGATAATAAAATAAAATATATATTTCTATATTTAATATAAATATATAATTTTTATATTAAATTAATTTTTAAAAATATATTAAATAATTAACCTAATATAAAGTATAGCATACAATAATGAGTATAATTATGTTAGATAATAAGTATAATTAAGTATAATAATATGTATAAGAAGTATAGTGTACAATAATAAGTATAGTATAGTGTATGTAGTTTTTTATGTTAGATATTATATATGATATATAAAATATATAGAAAACGTGAAGCATAGTCTAACAAACTAAACATGTGTAGCCGTTTCCTTGGACACCAATCAAGACTTTGTCTTGTATGAAGTAGGGCACTTGAGGGACCAAAGGGTGCCAATGTATTTTTCCAAACTCATGCATTTCAACGAACTTTACAAATGAATATTCCAAATCTAATTCATGTTTGAACTTTAGGGTGACTATTCAAAAACTTGAATGTCTTCTCCACCGCAAACACCACTTGAGAAAAGGCTCCCAAAACTCTTAGTGAAACCCTTTCGGCTTTGATTTCCTTGTACATCTATGTCAAATGAATAAGTTTTACATAACTAGAAAGTGGAACATAGTGAAGGGAGATATAGACAAAGAGAGAAGAGAGAGATATAGAGCATAGATTGATATAGAGAGAGGAAGTGTGTGAAAGAGAGGGGGGAGGGAGATAAAGAGAGATAAAGAGAAATAGAGAGCTAGAGAGAGAGACAAAGATATATATATATACAAAGAGAGACATTGAGAGATAAAGTCAGAGAGAGATAGAGAAAAAGAGAGATGTAAAGCCTAGAGGATGTGTAAAAATTCAAATTTCATAAAAGAAAGCACTTAGATTTTAGTAAAGAATTTACTACAAAACCCATCACAAGAAACCATTTCAAAAGATAAAGATCAAAGAAAGTATGTCTTCTAAAGGTTTGTCTACAGAAAATAAAGATATATCTTTTTGTTTACCACACCATTACTTTGAATATGTGTATACTATGCCAAAGGTTGTATGGGTAAACCATATCCTTATTATGTATGATGTTGAACTAAAATTTATGGATTCAAAGTACTTTTAAATTTCAACTACAAAACATGGCTACATGCGTAACCTTCCTATGAATAATTATTTTTAGATTTTACCTTTACCACCCATGACAATTAAAGTGATATTTCCTAAAATAGAAAATCATTGGCTACAATGGGATTATGATACTAAGCTTAATTGCTTAAACATAATGGCAAAAAGTGTTATGTTATGTGATAGACTTGGGCCTGTGGTTAAGCATTTTAATGGAGAAACCTATATTATAGATCAAGCCTTGGTACTTTTACAATGTAAAAAGTGGAGCTTGGCCTATGTTGGTCCAAATCATTTGTTGAAACATAATGGCAAAAAGTGTTATGTTATGTGATAGACTTGGCCCTGTGGTTAAGCATTTTAATGGAGAAACCTATATTATAGATCAAGCTTTGGTACTTTTACAATGTAAAAAGTGGAGCTTGGCCTGTGTTGGTCCAAATCATCTAGCTCCATTGGAGCCTCATGAAATGACACTTTTACAAAAATAGAGAGAGAGAGAGAGAGAGAGAGAGAGAGAGAGAGAGAGAGAAGGGATATATATATATAAAAGGAAAGAGACAGGAGACAAACATACATATATAAAGATAGAAAGAAAGAGAGGAGATAGAGAAATGTATCTTTAAATAATACAAATTTCTTTTAAAAAATAACTTATTTACAATACACTTAGTTTGATATAATGCAATAATTTTATCTCATAAACTCTTAGCAATGTTTTGAACTAAAGCAATCATCAAGATTGAATTAGATAGACAACCTAATAGTAAATCTATCTCTTCTAATTTGTCCCATTCATCTTGATCCATTGCTGATGGTAGAAAATTGAGTGCAAAAAAATTATTATGATCCACTAATCTGTCTCCACTAAAAGATCTTAACCTTATAACATTAATATATGCACTTTTGGCTTACTAAATTTATCTCGGATTTACGAAAAACATAGCCCTCACAACAATTCGAATTTATTTATCACTTTTCTTAGTTTTTCTTTTTTCAAGTTTTTGGTGGTAGGTTTCATGAGGATTTGGGTAAAAGACTTTAAATATATTTCTAATACAATATTACAAAATAAATTTATATATATTATAAAATATATTTATATTTATAGATTTTTAGCATAATATTATATTATAAAATTGTATTTTTAGATTTTATTTTTATATATATAACCTAATTAGATTTACTTTATATACAAAATATAGATTATAATAATATTTATTATTATATACTCTTTTATATACTATGAATTATTCAATATACTTTTAATATAAATTGTATAATCGTAATATTAGAATTTAATATATTTTTAATAGTTATATATAATTTAACTATATATTTATTTAATATATAAAGTCTATATTGTAGTTATATTTATTATTATATACTTTATTTTATGTCATATATATAATTATTAAATATAAATAAAATATACTACATAAATACTATATATAATATATGTTTTGTAATATAACACCACTTAAACTAATCTATAAGAAATCTAACAACTTAACTAACTTTACATGGGTTTAAATAAAGAAGGGGTGTGGAGAGAGAGAGAGAGAGAGAGAGAGAGAGAGAGAGGCTACCAAAAATAAGTATTGAAAGTATTGATTTATGTGAGGCATACAATGCATTCAGTTGTAACTTGATAGAATAAAGGTTTTATTTGTGCTCATTGTTTGATCATTCATAAGGCAGCCTAGGTTGTTATTTGGAAGAGTTGGGACATCAAATTTATAGTAAAAGGTAATGTTTGAATAGAAATCCTATTTGTTGATTCAAACGTAATGGTACAATAGATCAAGATATATCAAGTGTCCAAATGGACTACACTGGAAAATATCAACTTATTGATGTTCCAAACCTATTTGTTTAAGGTCTCCAATATTCTTTTGGTGAAAATTGAACACAAAACAATGTAATAGTTAGTAATGGACATAGAGCTATAGTTATTGTCAAATTTAGTTCGAAAAATCTAATGTATTTTTCCCATAATTAGCTAGCACTAACCTGGTTATATGTAACATAATGCTTGTCAGTCATGAACAACACCATATAGTCTTAGGCAAGATATTTTGAAGGACAAATGATCCATAGGCTTTATAGTTGAACTTGTTCTTTTGACATATAATGCAAAATCAAAAAATACCTTTTATGTCATGTAATGCAACATTGGGCCTTAAACGAAATCATTTAATACACTTGTTCACCAAGATAGTTGCAAATATGTTTTCAAAATAACTAAAGAACAAACATGTCGCAACACACATAGAACTTGACATTGGAAACGTAGAACATAGACAAAAAACAACAATGCACCTTAAGACATGTTTTAGCTTAAATTAGAATCCCAAATGATGAGAAAATAGAAAAAAAATTCCTTCTCAATGTTTTATCACCAGCCTATTCTCAAGCACATGAAATCAACCAAATATGTTTTGTGCATATCACACAATCATGGCATTCCATGAGACCACATTTCTTGAAGGTATTTTATCAAACACTTCCCTATATACCAACGCCGCAAACTTTTTGTTACAAAAAGTAGAGCATTGGTACAAAGAAACCTTACAAAATGTGTTCCAACAAGTGACAAATAGTATTGCATGGGATTGTCAAATGCAAATTGACCTAACTATGAAACTCTCACCAAAAGGTAATGATGCAATTGCACACTAAGAATTCAAACTTGCCAGCTATACATATAATTTTTTGTTGATGCATCATGTCATATAATTTATGCCTCATCAATTAACCTTAATTACTATAAATATAAATATAAATTTTAAATTTTATCTTATAAATAAAAATTAATAAGGGTCCATTTATATCAGGAGACCTAGTGACCCAATTGTCCTATTACATAGATAGATATCAATAGGTGCTCAAAACATTTTTTTATAATATAAAATTTTCTTATTAAAGAATTTGAAAGCTAATAAAGATGTATAGCATAATATTGAAAGGAAAATCTTATTAATATTGAATACTTAGGAAGTGACAAAGAATATGAAAAATGATTTGGAATAGTGATCATTCCTTTATTTTCTATGAATTTCCACGGATTGTGAATTATGTAAGTCATGCAATTCATTCAAGTGTAAATTGATAGAATAATGAAACCTTCATTTTGTACTGATCTGGACTTCAATAAATTATAAATTCCTTATTTGTCATAGCCAAGTTCCTTCCCAAATTGAAGAGGCTACCAAAAGCAACTATTGAAAATTATGGATACTATTATTATTTTGAATCTTATTATTTTGATTATAAGAAACTATGTCATCCAAAAGTTTGTGTGTAGAAAATAAAGATATACGTTTTCATTTACCACACCATGTTAAAGGATTGGTTGGAATTAGAATTCCATATCACCTTGTGGGTTGGCAATTGAAGCTTAAAGAATTTGAGCAAGGCCCACCATACTTTTACTTTGAATATGTGTATAGTATGCCAAATGGTGTATGGGCAAACCTTATCAAGCCTTGCGATTTGTGTATTGGTAACAAAGTATATATACATACATAAGCAAATTTTAGTTCAACATCATACATAAGTATGTTTATAAGGGCTCTAGATTTTTATATTATTTTGAGGCACAGTTTCAAAGTATATATACTAATCAATCCTCTCTCTCTATCTCCCCTTCTTTCTTGTGTATATGAAAACAAGTATAATGAATATATCGAATCTGAAAACAAATAAAGGTTGAAGAATTTGTTATGCAACGAGATATTATTCATAGGAAGGTTATGCATGTAGCCATGTTTTCTACTTGTAATTACAAAAATATCTTGTGGAAAATAAATAGTATGTCCGTTGTATTTTAGTCGGCCTCTTCTTGCATAGGTTATCTAGGTTAACCCTTGCTATTCAATTAGAGGTAGAGAGAAAGAGGAAGAGATAAAGAGAAAGAAAAAGAGAGAGGTAGAGAGACGGCCAGAGAGAGAAGAGAGAAATATAGGGAAAGAGACAACAACAATAGATCAAGATGAATGGGACAAGTTGGATAGGAGATATAGATATACTATTAGGTGGTCTTTCTAATTTAGTCTTGATGAATTTTTTAGTTCAAAACATTCTACACATTTATGAGAAAAAAATATTGCATTATATCAAACTAAGTGTCTTATAAATAAGTTATTTTTAGAAAGAAATTTGTATTCTTTAAAGATTCGTGAAGGAGACTTTGTAACCAAACATTTAAAAATTGCCTCCCATAGATGTAAAATTGTTCATTATAGGATACCATCTTTTTTTGAAGCCTGTTTATCTAGGATCAATATCATTTCTTTGTTCTCTAGAATTGGGGGTGCAGAAGTTGCTTTGCATCATTTGGGTATATCACTCATTTATGTTGAATCTACAAAAAATGGAGATAGGAAGAGCTATAACATTCGGGTCAACCCACAATAGTGGGTTACACTTTTGTGGATGAAGAAAAATTGAAGGTGCCAAAAAATCTTTAGCAGACACCTTTGTTCGAAGGTTGACTCTTTGAACAAAGGCCTTGTCGGCCAAGTCAAAAAGTAGATCGTCAGCCCCTTCGTTCGAAGGGGGGTCTGTGAACGAAGGTGATTGAGCGCCAAATAAAAAATAATAAAATAATGCCTTTGATCGAAGAGGGTCTTCGAGCAAAGCCATTATTTTATTGTTTTATTTATAAAATAGGTTAAGACTCTCAAATGATAGTTTTTTTTGTCATTTGAGAGCTCACAGTAGAACGAAGGCGATAGGGAACGACATCCGAAGGTGACAGGGAACGACGTCCACGAAGGCGACAGGGAACGATGTCCATGAAGGCGAAGACCCCACATGATAGCATCTCCATACACATCGAGCTCCAGTCACAGTTGAATACGGGCCACATCACCATACATGTCGAGCAAACTCCCATATTCAGGTGCATAAATTTGTCGTGTCGTTTCTAATATTGTATATATGCAATGCTTGCATGTTCACTTGAATACACTAGTTTCTTACCGACAAGGGCTTCCATGGCTTCCATTACAATCAATTAAATAAAGAAAATTTCCTGCTATGAAACCCTAGTTTGGCAATAGGATTTGTGATTACAGTTAATGAAATATAGAAAAATTCAATTAAACACAGGAATTTGATGAATTCAGTTAAAGAACTAGAACAATTTGGCAAACCCTAGTTTGCCAAACTAGGGTTTGTCATTACAATCAATAAAATTGAGAAAAATTCATAAAAAGCAAAAAAATTTCTTGATACAATGAAAGAAGTATCAAACCCTAGTTTGCCAAACTAGGGTTTGACAAACCCTAGAGTTTCAAAAGAAATTAGGGTTTGTCAAATTAGGGTGAAAAGATGAATTTAGTTTCACCCTAATTTGACAAACCCTAAACTAGGGTTTGTCATTACAATTAATAAAATAGAGAAAAATTTCATAAAAAATAGAAAATTTTCTTGAGACAATGAAAGAACTATCAAACCCTAGTTTGTCAAACTAGGGTTTGACAAACCCTAGAGTTTCAAAAGAAATTAGGGTTTGTCAAATTAGGATGAAAAGATGAATTTAGTTTCACCTTAATTTGACAAACCCTAAACTAGAGTTTCAAAAGAAATTAGGGTTTGTCAAATTAGGATGAAAAGATGAATTTAGTTTCACCTTAATTTGACAAACCCTAGTTTGGCAAACTAGGACTATTTATCTTTTGATCCTTGTTAGATCCTACTTCCCATATGGCTTATACATATACTAAACCTACTAAATTCATCACACACATGGATATTCTAAGCATAGAGGCATTGCATCGATACGTGAAGTTCAAGAAATTATAGACAAATGGAAGATAAACATTACATATACTCATGAGCACAAAAATCCCTCACTTGATAAGATGAATCATGGAAAACAAGTCACATGAATGTCAAGATCCTAGTCTTGTTCACCATATGTAGACCTCAAGAAGCTCATTATTTGGATAGTGACACAAATTTTGTAGTTTACATGTGTAAATTTATGTATATAAATTTATGTATTTTTGTGATGTTTCTTGTACTGGATATGCTATAAATCATATTGAGTTACCATAGAAATATATGAATGTATAATTTCATAATTTTTCTATTGTAAACATAAGTATGAAAAAAATAGACAACTAAATAAACAAAAAAAGGGTCTAGGAAGGAGGGTTATGGCAATATATGTCTTTACAAATGATGTAGATAAGATACAAAAATTTGCACTAGAGGTATTAGTCTTTGATTTTCTATCACATACACAAGCCACTTTAGAATCCTTAGTAGTATCTTTCTTCTTTTGTGGCATTTGCCCATATATAGATGGATCCATGTATAAGGTGGATTATGAAAATCATGATCATTTATCTTATACTCTCCCATAAAGGAAGATGCAAAATCTAAAGAACCCAAAGCATCTCCATAATTAACATTAATACCATCTTGTGGGGAATCTTCCTCTTTCTTTTCCTCTTTCTATTCTTTTGTATGACTATTTTTTATTTTTAGGCATTTCTTATGTTGACTTCTTCTATGTAAATAATTTTTTCTTTCTCAACCATCTAACAATGAATAAATGGATGTTCATTTGCATAATTAGTATAAAACTTATTCCCATACTTAAACTTTATCTTTTGATTTACATTAGATGGAATTTAATTCATTGCATGAATCCATGGATGCCCCAATCAAAAAATTATGTTAAATGCCTTGGAATCACATGAAATAGTGCATCAATGGTACAAACAATTCTACATGATAATAGGAAGAGTAATATTATCAAACACTTTGACTATAACTTGAACCATTTTTTCCAATTCTAGCATATCTACTTGAAGGGTTTATATAAATGTAAGATACGCATTGCGGACCATGTTCTTGCCGAATTTTCAAAACTTGCACTTGCGGTTATAATATGTGCATCTACAGTTTTTACCATTTTGCTTCAATTTTGAGCCTTAAATATGGCCTTGATCTTTGTGCTTATGATATTCAACATGGGGATGAGAAGTCAAATTACTCCCCCCTTATACCTTAGTCAAACTCAAGTGGATTGTTATAACAATTTTTGGAACAAGTTTGAAGACATGCCAAGTAGAAATGTAAATGCCTATATCTAGATGTTCAAATGATACAATGATATGATACTCTAATTAATCATGTGGATGCCTAAAATTAACTAGGGCTTCAACCTCTAATACAATGTAACCTAGTGCACAAATTTGAATATTTTGTGTTTCAATCAGCATGTGGGTAACAACTAGTTGGAGGCAAGTTAGCTTGGGCCCATGTTTAAATTTAATTTTAGAAAATGGGGAAATACCGCACATGTGGTTTTGAACCAAGTTCAAAATCATAACTACAATTTTAAACTACAACAAGAAACAAAATATAAATTCAAAGGGTTAGGTTTGGACCACTAGAGAACAAGGACATATATTCAAATAAGGTATAAATTGGATGTCAATTCTCTAAACAAAATATGCCATTTAGACATTAGTTATGACTTTAAGAACAATAGGTCAAAATAAGTCCAAAATGATTGGGGAAAAGTATTAGGGATGGACTTTTCACCATTACATGAGTTTAAAAAATCAAAAATAAAATATCTACACTAAAATCATTTGAGACTCATACTAAATTTCCTAAATGTTCTCATTAAATTGTTGGAATTATTACATCTTTAGTATATAGTTAATAAATAAATATATTACAAATAAAGTCACCTTAGTGACTTGTTCTAGTATTTAAATAATTAAATGTTAGTTTATTATTGTTAGTTTGGGGAGTTACTTTCCCATAAGTAGTTTTGGTAATTAGTAAGGAAAAGAAAAGGCTTTTAAGACAATTTATTATAATGTAAAAATTAACAAGTTGAGTGCATGATAGTGGCGGCCATTACAGAGTAATTGGCATTGATAGCATTTTGGTAACATAATGGCAGTAGCTTTGCTACATTTATTTTATTTTGTTTTACTGATAAAGGGAGGGACAACCATCAAAAATAATTACACTACAACTAGAAGAGGGCCACACCTACCTTAGATAGGCCATGCTCCCTCACAAGAAGTTGAACCTCCTTAAGATCTATTGTTGCAAATGTCTAGAAGTAGCCATGTATGCAAAATTTGGAAGTATAATGTTGTGTAGAGGAGAGGAGAGGACAAAATGGTGAGCGATTCAAGGATCTATGCCAAGGTAGTTGTGATGGATGCACATCACCACATGTTTGGATGCCTCGAATGTCTCCATTCTAGCCAAGCAGCTCCTCAATGGCTAATGAGTGTGGTTGTGCAATGTGAAGAGATCTATTTGTTAGGTGGACTTGTTCGCCAGAAAATGAAGTACCGCCATTTTTAAGAACGAGAATGAATACGAAGCCATCTCATGGCCCCATTCATTTTAGGGCACCTTCCATAATTCTTTAGAGGACAATTAGAGTCCTAGAAGCTGAATTGAACTATGTGACTTGTTTGCTCTGCAACTGATTGAAAAAATTGAGATAAATTTTGTAAATCGTTTGTTTACTTAGCTCAGCCTGATGGTTCTTGGTAAATTTATGATTCCAATCCAGTTGAGTATCATGTGAATTATCTATCTTAACTATCTATTTTAAACATTTTTTCCAGTAGTAGTATTTGAACACATAATAGATGCTAGATTTTAATTTCATAAGATGAACTTCATATTTAACCAGCTTCCTTCAATGATTTTGGAATACTTAGAACTTTATGCTATTTTCTACAAAACTGGAAATGGTGGGGATGTGCCAACTAGATATAGTAGACCTGGGAGTCATGTTTTTCTATACTTAACACATTTGCTTTCTATAGATGTAGCAAGAAAATATAGACAAATTCATAGCATCCTTAATCACTCAAGGTCAAGAAAAATACTTTAATAAAAACATGTCTAATTTAGTGAATGTACTATAAGTTTAATACAAAATGAATCAAACCAAATTATATAATTTGCCTGATCAATTAAAGTGATTTTTAATGCCTAATCAATTAAAGTAATGTAATAGTCATATATTTCCATGGTAACTAGATATGTATAGTCATTGGTTGTATCCATGTTCTTAGTGTGTAATGTTCATTATTTTATATCTTTAACTGTTGAGTTACCTAGATGTGCTATAATGATTTCAAATCAAATCAATTTATCTCTCTCCCTTGGTAAGTGTGTGAACACTGTAAAGAAAGAAAGTGTACATGGAGTAGGAATGACTTAAATGTTTTATTGCACACATGGTATTCATTTTTATGACACTAATACATGTTCAACATTACACATGTATGTGTAGATTTGGAAAAGTTAAAATTTCTCTCTCTCTCTCTGTGCAAGTTGAAAAGGAAAAGAATCATCCATGCATTTTAGAAATGAAATCTTCCCTCTTGTTCAACTATTTATTTTACGTGTTAGAATTGCATTAGGATCCAGTCATGTTTAACCAGTTCTCTACAAGATGACTGATATGCCTCACCAACACTAGTGATAACTAGTGTCTAAGTTTGGAAGATGTGGAACAATGCATCAAATGTACACACTTGTACATCAGAGAAGAAATGTATGTTGATATAAGCGAGTGAAACACAACATCCCTATCTACTATGATGTAGGACGTGTATGTTGATACATTTGTTCCATAGTCCAAAGTAGACACTATCATGTTATGTTGTTGGTGTGACATATCAGTCATACTTGTAGAGAATTGGTTCAACATGGCCATCCTAATGCACATGTATGTATGTATTGGAATAAGTAATTTATTTTTACATGAACAAAATTTAGGTTGATATATATATATATATATCATGGCACATGCGCCATGGTGCAGAGGTAAAACGCAACGGGAGCTTACAAATGGGAAGGAGGAGTCAATAACACAATCAGCATGTTAAAAATCCCTATCGGCTTAGCATCATCATCATCATTTCCTGCTAACACAAACAACATCATCATATTTCGGACGAGCATGAAATATCCTCCTGCTGACTACTGTTCACTTCCTCCGCCTTTCGCCTTTCCCCTGTCAGCATCATCATGATACTCGACGAACACAATTATCCTCCTGATGATCACTAATCACTTAGAGCCAAACTCTATCGGCAGCATCATGATGTTCGACATCATCTTCAACAGCAGGATATAAAATATCCGGTTGCTTCGATATATCCTGATGACGACAACTTCAAGCACCTCTCCTTTGATGCTTACGTCACCCCGATATCTGACTACACAAACAACAGCATCATGATATGACTTATCCGGTCATATTGAAACATCCTGATGATGTTACCCAAACTTTATGCCGATGACTTACGCCGATGCCAAAACACTTAGCGACAGCAGGATAAACTTGCATAGGGTGATATTCGCAATATCCTGATGACGATGACGTCACATGCACCTGATGATGATGTCATCCGGATATAAGACACTTATATCCTCCGCAACATGATAATGAATATCTTGATGACCTTTTCAATATCCTGATGATGACCTCTCCGATACTTAGCCAAAAAAATGAACTTTCACTCCCGCATCCGATAGCGATATGCAGATGATGGGCACACATGAAAGATGATCCTGACGACGATATACACTGAGTATATATCCGACTTATATCATCCTGATGCACTTGAAACATGCAAACTTCATCAGCTTCATAACCCGATCCGGATAGCGATACACTCACAGATGATGATGCGATTCGCTCCGACTGGAAAAGCACATGCAGACCCCTGTATATCCGTCCGCTGCATGCAAACTCACAGAACCGCTCAATTTCACAAAGGAAATATGATGATCGGGCCGGATCACCTTCAGATCAAAACTTAACAATTTATCTTCCTAAACCTAGCACATGAGGATGCTAGGTTGATTCACAGCATGCTACCAACTGATCTCTTGAACAATGAAATGCATAAACAGAAAACTAAAATGCAAACTAAACTATCATACATGACCATTCCACCGATTCACAGGATCAACCGGTGGAAGGGTTGAAAGAATCCATCAACCTGTAATCAGAACAGAAATCAAAACAGATACAGCTGATAAACCAGATAATGCAATTGATGAGATCTTATTCAGATGAAACACAAATGTCCTGTTTCTACAATACTGTCAAACAACAGTGCTTCTCAATATCTGGACTGTTCTCCTGAATCTCAACTCAATCACTAACACAACACCATAACATAACACAACTAACATGCTAAACCCTAACAGATCGAAGGTATATATAGCAATAACCTACGAGTACTACCAACTCGATTCCCAGCGGCTGGGAGCTTCCAAGCGGCTGGGAGAGGACAGCGCATACTACCTGATCACAATCTCTAACTACCTGCACACTCTCCTAGGCTGATCTAATACATATGCATTGGTCTAATGGACCTTATTACATGATGAAGTCAAACATACTAAAAATAGACTAATGTCCTGTCATGCGGACAATTAACCTATATCCTGTCTTGTAGGGCTGCTCCTACACCATACAGAATTGTACGCGGATCATGCCATACCTTATCTGGGACTCAAAGATGATCTTCCATGCTTCAACACACTTCCACAATCTTCAAGAGATCTCCGTAATCACTGGGTTTAACTAAGTCAGCTAATATTGGTTACATGCTACATTATCTGGGAACAATCTTCAAACACAATCTCAATTCCTTAACGTGGACCAAAGTCCAGATAGGAACATGATCAGGAGACATCCACAAGAATGTTATAATCCTTAGGAGCAACCCCACAACCTTTAACCACTTTACCCATAAGAATCTTCACACCGAAACACATGAACTTCACCGTCTTCAACTGTCATAAAGGAAAGATAGCTTGCGGACCACCAAACCATGAATCATTACAACTGTAGGCACTTATCATCATCCCAGACTTCCGTCTAGAACTATAGAGCAAAACACTTTATTGCGGAGGAATGCGGAGCAGAATACTTTCTCCCTGTCCCAACTGAACTTACAAAAAAAAGCAGGTTTTACTCTGGTGAACACAACTCACTCATATCTTCATGCGGAGGGCTCAAACCTAGAATGTAGCATCTTCAGACATACCTCTAACTTACTTTCAATCCGTAGACCATGATCTTCAAGCAACAATAAATGCAGAGCAGTTTACTAGACTATTCTTCAGCATACAACTCACTGTTTGTACTGCACTTCTTTGTAACTCACTTATTTCTTCTGGAGAGGCTAATTTTATCAATATCCTCAACATACAAAGCTTCTAAATAAGTAATAGAATAAGATACAGTTGACACCAATGACAACAAAGATATGTTGACATTAATGACAACACCAATTAGGCACATACTTGCAACAATCTCCCCCTTTGTCATTGATGGCAACATATGATGTGAAAAACTACAACAACCATCAAGACAAGATTCTCCCCCTTTCTCTTTACACACCTGCACTCTTTCTTTCTCCAAGATTCTCCCCCTTTCTCTTTACACATCTGCACTCTTTGTCTATCTAAGTTTTTCACATGAGTTCTCTCCCCTTTGACATCAATGCAAAGGGCACATACTTGCACTTTTCTGCTCTGATCCAATCTCTATTCTAAACTTTCTTCAACTGAGTGCTCCCCCTTACTTGATGCTTTCCCTGACTGCAACTTTGGTTCTTCATGTGAAGTTCTCTCCTTCTTGGTTTGTCAATTCTCACCTTAGGATCTTGCTACTACTGCACCGTTTCCTCTGTCAGCAGCACTGCAATACTTACTGCTCTTTATCAGAAACTCATATCAACATCATCTACCTGCTTCCCCTGAGAGGTAACTTCATAATCCTCTTGACTTCAACAACCATCTCTGATTACTACCTACATTGCTACACCTTTTTCCTTTTATTGCTTTGACTACTCCCCCTTAGGTGTATACATCAGACTGTATCTATCTCATATTAGAACCTTCACATGCTATCACTTCTAGAGTAACATATCTTGTCTTCTCAAAGCTTCAGACTTGACTATGTTTGCAACTTTTCTTCTGCAAGCTTCCCTTATCTTCAATCTAGTTGAAACAATGTCTTCTTCAACCCGACATTCAAGTAGGCAATCTTCACATTTAATTTGAAGTCCTTATGTGCTACAAAGGATAGAAAAAACTTAATAGCCTCCATTTGTACCACCGGAGCAACATTTTCTACTTGTGAGTACCTTTACACGCAGCCTTGCTTGAAAACTTATCCTTGCATACCTCATCTATTTCCAAAGAAAATTGCTCTGTACTGAAAATAATCCTGAAATACTGTTGCTCATTATTCTCAAGCCAATTATCAAGATCAGACACACTTATGGATGTAGATGTAATCACTGATCAATAACCATATGCCAGAACTACAGAGCATTATCTTCAACAACAGACCCAAGCGAACCAGAATACCAAAGCCTTGTCACTTGATTTTATCCAAAATTCATGACCTGTCAGCTTGTCCCTTAAGTACATACTTGACCAATTCATCTGAACCACATATAACAATCTTCAACTGCAGAGGCATACTAATCCAATTTCTGTCACTTACTTTGTATACTGCTCATGGGTATGTGCAGGATCATGATGGGCCAAACTATACCTCTAAGTGGCAATGAAAATACAAAAAATCAGACTTTATCAAGTTCATGTGAAATTTTGAATGGATTATCTATACAATTTGAAAAGGATGTAGGAATGAAATTTGTAGACAATTGAATCTAGTTTATAGGCTACTAATTTAAAAAAAAACTAAATTTACTTAGTGAAAATTGAATATTTCAATGAACAACTATTAAATTTTTCAGAAAAAAATAAAAAGTGGGTGTCTATCCAGCCAACCTAACTATGAGTAAAAATATATATATATATATATATATATATATATATATATATATATATATATATATATATATATATATATATATATATATATATATATATATATATATATATATATATATATATATATATATTTGAAACTTTCAAAATAAGTAGAGGACTCATGTCTGGATGTGATGCATATTTATTTGAAATTTTTTTCTAATAAAATAATTAGTTATGATTTTTTTACTGTGACTTTTTAAAAAAAATAAAAAGTAATTTTCCAGCGAACCTAACTCGATTAAAAAAAATCAAAATTCAATTTTTTTTTTAACCTATAGCCAGAAAAGCATAGAGTGTGACGCAAGTTTTGGATCTCAAAAAGGTGAAATGGTTTGAAAGTTATGGATGTTTTTCAATCAGTGTGTCCATCAGGATTTCAGAGACACGATATATTGAAAATTATTAATAATTATTTAATAAAATGATAACCAAATAAATCTTATATTTTTAGAAAGCTAACAATTTTTTCTATAAACCCTTTTCATTTTATCAATTTTGTATAAAAAAAAGTCGTCAGCACAAAGGGTGAAGTTCGAAGAAGAGACTGAAACATTAAAACACGTTACAATCCATAAAAAGTCAACAATCAAAACGGATATCCGTCTTGCTTTGTACCAAAGCAAGACGGATATCAGTTTTGCTTTGGTAAAAGCAACTCAAAATGGATATCCGTTCTAAAAACGGATATCCATTCTGAAAACGGGTATCCGTTCTGAAAACGGATATCCGTTCTAAAAACGGATATCCGTGATCTATGAAAAATTTTGTACCATTGGTTTTGGATTAAGAGAAGCAACATATTTTGTACCATTGGTATTGTTGCACTAAAGATACAATCCATGGGTATATCGTTTATGTATGCGTGGACATTTCATGTATATCCTGCTATCGTTTATCGTGGTTGTAAATGGTGAATGTACATGTCAAAGGATACAAAGGTTAACCGGCCATATCGGGAAAATTGGGAAAAGATACATTAGTCGACCGATTATAACAAGTCATGTTATGTATAGGCTAAATCGAAGACATCGGACTGACAATAGTTATCGGAGAGACAAAGTTCCATTGAGCCGACAACATTGATCTCACCGATCAAGTCATATCGGGGTGACAATCATTAAGTGTCACCGATGGGTTATTTATCGACACATCGGAAGAATGGTTGAGAACTACACCGATGAGAGGGAGTCACACCGACAAAAGGAACATTGGAAAGAGATGGACTCTCGGAGGCGAGAAGAAAAGTGTCACCGATAGAGGCGGTCTGGCCGATGGTGTAGTTCGGTGTTTATTGTTTCGGTGTGAGATACGATATCAGAAATCGAAGAGAATGTCTGACTGATGTAGAAGTCTTACCGATGACTAATGGATGGTAAACACATCAGGGAGAGTTATAACGTCAGAATGCAAGTAAAAAGTCTCACCGAGGGTATTGGTCTTACTGATAGACAAGGGTTGTGAATCTCACATTGGAGTAAGTGTGTATATATCCTGCAATCATCTTATTCCATGAGACCACATTTCTTTGAGGCATTTTTTCAAACAGTTCATGTGTCTTGTCTATGCTTCCACACTTTCCATACATGTCTACCAGAGCATTTCCAACTAGAATATCTACAAAAATCCCACTTCCATTATGCTTTGATGAATGTCCATACCCTATTCCAAAGCTCCCATTTTGGTAGAGGTAGAGAGGATGCTGACAAAGGTTGTAGAATCTAGCTTTACACTTGCCAATTGCATTTGCTTGAAATTTTCTAAAGCCTTTTCAACAAACCTGTTTATGCATATCCTACAATAATAGTAGTCGAGGAGACCACATTTCTCCAACTAGACTTCTACCAATTCAGAAAATGTGTGCATCTGGACCAGTGTTTGGTACAAGAAACATACCAATAGAGTGGTGGCCATAATTCTCCCTCAATTGGAATTAAAAGGTACCCTTTTTCCATCTGAAGGAGGTCTCTCCTTGTTATGCACTTTAAATCTCTCTTTTAGTTCTTTCAAGGGAAGGATTCCACCTTGGTTTGACCAGTTGAAAGCGTTGAAGATACTTGACTTAAGAAGAAATGGACTAGAGGGATCTATTCCCAAATCTCTTGCCAATTACTCACAACTTCACTGGAAAAGAATTTCACACAACAACTTGAAGGGGAGCATACTTGCAGAATTTGGTGGTCTAGGGAAGTTAGAACATCTTTGTTTGTCCTACAATCGCCTGAGCGGAAGCATTCCAAATTCTCTAGGAAACTGCATGTCTCTACTTGATTTGTCCCTTTACAATAACCATCTCACAAGTGCTCTATTCTCATGTCTTTACTTTGAAGAGAGCATGCTAATTACTTTGATCCGTCCTCTTATACATATCAGAGAACAACGGAGGAATCACACCGACAGCATAAGCCTGAGTGATGGATTCTACACATCGGCGAGAGGTCCCACATCGGGCTAACAAATTTGAAGGTTACCGATAATGATAAGTCTAGCTGACAATAGAGAAAGGAAGAACATGTGAAGCATAGTTCGATGAGACATTAGAAATGTCTTGCTGATAGTAAAGAAAGAGTGTATTTTGGTCTCGTTTGGACCTTGGGAAGGATATTTTAAAAGCTATTTGAGCAATTGGTGGGTTAATGGGTATTTTACACCCTATTTGTAAGCTTTTGTTGTGTTGCTCTGCATCACTTGTCTACAACATACAAAGTTTACCTTTCTCACCCATACCTTCAGTATATAAAGGACATTAATAGGGAATTTTTAATTTCTACTCAGTCAGTGCAATCTAGGAGAGGATAGATTGTCTAAAGTTGTGATCTATTTCCATTTACACTTGCCATAACTACAAATGCTTAGTGTTTATTCTCAACCCCGGTATATAAATAAAATGTGACCTATTGTTCTAATAGGCCTATAGGGACAAAGAGGTGATAAAGCCTTTAATTTTAAACATGACATGGTTTTGATAACTTCCCATATTGGTAAGGTCCTGGATGACAATCCTTTGATGCACCTAATTATAATAGGTGTTATGATAGTCCTTGGTATCTTTTAATTTCTTTCTTGAATGGCCTGCAAATAAGACATAAGACATATTAGATCCTTCATAAATAAGAATTCTCATACATTACATTTAAACTTAAACCCCCTAAACATCCATCAATCCATCCATTAATATCAAAATGCCATGAATATCCTATGATCAACCATTCTAATTCCTAGGATATTCATATATTGCAATTTTGCTTCTCTATACTAAAATAGCCCAAGGAATATCTAACCTTGAATTTGTATTTTAACAATCTAATGTCTTTACGAATAACATTGAGCCTTCTTTTGGGACAACATTTTTGCCTTTAGAAGCTCCTAATTTGATGATAGCCTAAAATCAAATAATGGCTTATATCCAGAGCTTTATTAAGTTGATACCTAGGTGGATTAGTGTGTAAACATTGAAATTAGATGGTAATTCACAAGTTTATTGAATAATACAATGAATCCCTAGTCTAGAATCCAAATGTACACAATAAAATGGATATTTGTTTTGTAGTAGCCATATGGACGTTGCAAGTGTCCGTTGCAAAGAATTGGGCTTTTCCAAAACGGATATCCATTTTGTAAAAGTAGAAAAAAGACAAAAGGAATATTGTTGGGCCCGACTTCCACAACCAGAGACCCTCTACTGTCGAAATACTCATGATTTCTGGCTATAACAGTGAAAGGAATATTTTTATGTACTTTTGGAGACACAATTTTCTTGTTACAATCATAAGGGTGATATTTTTGTTCCCCTAATGGGGAGCAACAGTTGTCGTAAAGCAAAAAGGAGGAGGAAAGTTACATTGGAGGAAATTGAAGCAATTAGGAAAAAAGATAGGGAAAGGAAGAGGATTGGAAGGGTGGGTTTGGTGGATGCTCATCAAGGTGAATCTTCTTCTTTACCATCAAATGACATGCAAATTGAAGATGTTAATTTTGATTATAATGAAATGTTAGATAAGAATGAAATTCACCATGATATTGCAAATGAAAATATTGAAAAATGTTATGAAACACCTATTCATAATAGCAATACCATGGACAAAGAAGAAGAAGAAAAATGAAGATGTGCACTTGAAGAAAGTGGATATGAACATCATGATGTTGAAATTGCACTCCATAATCCATTTGTTGATAAAATTGATGAGGTTGATAACATAGATGAAACAAGAACAATCAATGTATCTCCAAATTTCATAAGAAGAGAGGACATTTGTCAAGAAGAGAATAACCGTGATGAAATTGGAAAACACCCAAAAACCCCAAAATGGTTAGTTGAAATTGATGAGAACATAATGGAAAAACTTGAAGGCAAGAGGTCATCACAAACGGTTCGGTTGTGGGCTACAAAACTCTTCAATGAATACTTTGAGAAGAAAACATTAACCGAACAATGCCAACTTTTTGTGCAATTATTAAAGATGTACAAAATGAGACCTTTACTAAAGAAATTAAAGATTCGGTTAAACAAAGTGTCCAATCGGAATAAAATTATTGTAAGAAGCCTTTTCAATGCACTCAATTCTATTGGAAAGACTAGCAAGGAGAAAGATAAAATAGCTGCCCGTAGAGTAATAACAACTTCAATAGTAAGCAAACAATTAAGAAATGCTCGATTAATGAGGCAAACTTGTGTTGAATTAAGATTGAATCATAAAACATTGTCAAAAGCACTAGCATTAAGATCAAGGCTAGATAGTCCTGTTGCCAATGATACTTGGGCTTTCAGTGGTAGGCTTCCACGAGTTGACAAGAAGCTAATTGATAGCACAAAGGAAGAAATTGAATGATTTTGGCACACTAACTCTAGGGTATCACCGAATGCAAAAGATGTTGTAAAGTTAAGAATTGGTGATAAAGACCGCACACCACATCCTAAATATTACTTGGAATGTAGCCAAACAACATTGTACAAACAATATTGTGAAACTCACCCAAGTATGACAATCTCACAAAGAGCATTTGAATCTCTTAAGCCATTTTATTGTGTTCCTCTTAAAGTTTGTAATACATGTTGTTGCAAATACCATGTAGAATTTTCTATGTACCATGAATTATTATGCAATATTCGTTCTACTTTGCACACTAACAAAATGTTACAGGAGTGTGGTGCAATTCAACTACCAAAGTCATCTAGGGACTTATTGGATTTATTTCTATGTATTAGAGATGATGGTTGCATGTTCTACAAGAATGATTGTTTAAATGAAAAGTGTTTACAATGTGGTGGGTTATCAAAGTTTGTATCATGTTTTCATGAGGGCAACGAGCATGATTTGGAAAGAGAATGGTTGAGAAAAAGAGATATGAGATAGTGAAATACAATTTGAAAAGTGGAGGTGAAAATTCTAGATATGAGTTGATTGTAAGAGAGGTAAGAATTGCTGATTTTATTAATGATTTTAAGAAAAATCTTTTCTACAAGTATGTCAGACATAGCCACAAGTCTCGATGGTTAGATCAACAGTTCATGATGTGTAAAGACTCTTTCCCGATTGGAACTATTGTCTCTGTTGTTGATTTTGCATAAAACTATACATTGCAACCCCAAAATGAAGTTCAATCCCAGTACTACAATTCTATTCAGATTGCTATTTTTGTTCACATCACATGCAGACATGCCCCCGAGAGTACAAAAGAGAACAGGAAGATTGTCAGAGAATACCATTTTTACATGAGTGATGATCGATCTCATTCAGTAGAGTTTGTGCAATATTGTTTTCAACAATTTTATGGGTTCTTGCAAGAAAAAGATATTAGAATAGATCAACATCTCATTTGGTCAGATAATTGCACTGGTCAATTCAAGAATGCTCGTAATTTCTATTGGTTGAGCAAAATGCATGTAGAGAAGGGTATACCTCATATTTGGAATTTTTTTTAAGCTGGGCATGGAAAAGGTGAACATGATGGAGCAGGTGCATGCGTGAAGAGAGCTCTTTTTAAAGAACAACTAAAGATTAGAGGTGGTGCTACATTCAGTGATGTAGATTCCACTGTTAAGTGGTGTAACTATGCATTGTCAGGAGGAGTGGCTCTTGATTCTGAAGTGCGCAGGTTCTTTTGGTTGGTTGATGATGGGATAGCGATAGAGAAATTGGAATGTCAGAGAATCAGTGAATCATCAAAGATGCATTCATTTCAAAGCTCAAATGCAAGTACATGGACTATTTGGACATGAGAATTAGCTTGTTTTTTTCAGAGTTGTATTAAATGTGATTGGAACAATTGTGAGTCAAGTGAGTGGGTAGATGCATGGATTCCACAATATTTAATCCCTTTATATGAAGGTCAATCATCTTCCGTCAATGACATGGAGAGCTCATTTGACTATGAACATCTTTCAGACCTTGTACAGCCAGGTCATGTTTATGCAGTTGTTGCACCACATGGAAATGAAGAGAGGTCAGACTATTGGTTGGCACGATGTGTACAGGGAAAACAAAAGCTAACACAACCTATGACAGATGATGATGGGTTCACATATCCTACAGGATCAGTTGTTATTGCTGGGACTTGGTTACGAACAGCTCGGAAGGACTAGGATACTTTACACACAAAACAAGACCTCCCCTAGCATTTACTTGCCCACCCCAACGTGTTGGAGCAAACCGTTCGGCCCTAGGACCTGTGGAATGCAAAATTTCAATCCTAGCAACTTTTGACTTTGTCGGTAGCTTACAGCTCAGAACGACTGGGACGCTTGGTGCACGAAACAAGACCTCCACTAGCATTTACCCACCTACCCTGACGCGTTGGTGCAGTCCGTTTGAACCCACAAGCTATGGAATGAAAAATGTCGCACCTAGCACCTTTCCACTGCATCAAATTGAAGCATTTTGCAACAATGCGTTTGATTTCGGCATGGTTAAACGGAATGGAGTTGACCAAAAATGAGAGAAGTTATTGTGGAAGGATGCCACATGCACTTGTAGGTCCAAACAGAACATTCCCAACTCACGAATTCTGAGAACTGCCCCGTTAAAGTTTGGCAGTTTTTTGGTCTCAGTGATCTTAAGGGACTTTGCCAGTAGCCTCTTGCCCGGAATGACTGGGACGCTTGGCGCACAAAAATGAGACCTCCACTAGCATTTACCACCCACCCCAACACGTTAGCATAGTCTGTTTGACCCCACGAGCTATGGAATGAAAAATGTCGCACCTAGCACCTTTCCACTGCATCAAATTGAAGCATTTTGCAACAATGCGTTTGATTTCAACACGGTCAAACGGAATAGAGTTGACCAAAAATGAGAGAGGTTATTGTGGAAGGATACCACGTGCAGTTGTAGGTCCAAACAGAACATTCCCAACTGTCAGGAATTCTGAGAACTGCCCTGTCAAAGTTTGGCAGTTTTTTGGTCTCAGGGATCTTAAGGGACTTTGCCGGTAGCCTCTTTCCCAGAATGACTGGGACGCTTGGCGCACAAAATGAGACCTCCACTAGCATTTACCCTCCCACCCCGACGCATTGGTGCAGTCCGTTTGACCGCACGAGCTATGGAATGAAAAATGTCGCACCTAGCACCTTTCCACTGCATCAAATCGAAGCATTTTGTAACAATGCGTTTCATTTCGGCACGGTCAAACGGAATGGAGTTGACAAAAAATGAGAGAGGTTATTGTGGAAGGATGTCACATGCACCTGTAGGTCCAAACAGAGCATTCCCAACTATCACAAATTCTGAGAACTGCCCAGTCAAAGTTTGGCAGTTTTTTGGTCTCAGGGATCTTAAGGGACTTTGCTGGTAGCCTCTTGCCCGGAATGATTGGGACGCTTGGCGCACAAAACGAGACTTCCCCTAGCATTTACCCACCCACCTTGACGCGTTGGCACAGTCCGTTCAACCCCATGATCTATGGAATGAAAAATGTTGCACCTAGCACCTTTCCACTACATCAAATTGAAGCATTTTGCAACAATGCGTTTGATTTCGGCACGATCAAACGGAATGGAGTTGACCAAAAATGAGAGAGGTTATTGTGGAAGGATGTCACATGCACCTGTAGGTCCAAACAGAACAATCCCAACTATCATGAATTCTGAGAACTGCCCCGTCAAAGTTCGATAATTTTTTGGTCTCGGGGATCTTAAGGGACTTTGCCGGTAGCCTCTTGCCCAGAATGACTGGGACGCTTGGCACACCAAATGAGACCTCCACTAGCATTTTACCGCCCACCCCGACACGTTGGCACAGTCCGTTCGACCCCACGATGAGCAGAAAAAAAAATATGGCACCTGGCAAGGTTTTTGCTCGTAGGATCTTAAGTGACTTTGCTCTTACGGAATAATGTATTGGCAAAGGCCCTAGTTTTCATAAGAGGAGACATGTGATTTTAAGAGGTTTTTGGGAATGTCACTTTAGCCTTCCACTCCTTATCTAATGACGAGTTTATTCTCAGAGTTTGATGGCTTTTATGAGCATATACACGATGTTGTTTTAGGATAGTCATAAACCCTAATGCAACTTATAAACCCTCTTTGCATAGTAATTTCATGAATGACTATCTTGTAGGATTTACATACATACATACATATATGATCTCGTAGGCATCTAGGTTTCATACACAAATTGCAATAGTTGTAGAGCCAACCTCCTATCAACGAGAGTTGAATAATAGTAAATAGAGAGCTTCTCGGCCATAAATGGGATTTGCATACACACACACACCCAACTGCAATAGTATCCTTATTGGCCTTATTGGCACCTCCCCCCAAGATGTAAGTTTTTTATGTTTATAATGTGCCCCCAGTGTCCTTGACATAGAGTTTCTTGACATTAATTTCATTCAAACATGTCTTCAATTCATCTTCAAAATGTTTTCAATACATCTCCAATGCCTTTTCCACAAAGGTTTATGCATATTTATACATGATTTGAGGGAAACCAATAGTCTCCAACTGACTCTTGAGTACTTGACTATTCATCTTCCATACTTTTGCATTTTTTTTACATTTTTCATATGACAACTTTGACATATTTACAAAATTTGACAAGATGAAGACTAAATACATGATGAAATGGTTTATCATGACCTTATTTGATTAGGGCATATATAAGGAATTTTTTCATATTGATTCTATTGATTCTATTGATCTAAAACCATTCTCTTGATCTAAAACCATTCTCAATGCCAAACATATCATCAATGGACTAAAGAACTATCATCATAATGTATGGCATCATGGGAAGTATCATGACTTGCACATAAGGAATTTAAATTATATTGTATATCAAGGTGTATATACATTAAAATCTAGTCCATAATGGTAGACATATACAAAAATTTGGCAAATATGCCAACTCAAAATATTTTTTACAAAATGTGGCATATGCCATGTCTCAAAATCTATATACAATCTACATGCCAAATAGCTACATCAAATACTGCAAGTCCACTTGACCCTCAATCTGTGATGGATCCTCAATCTGTGATGGATCCTGAAAAAGTGTCCTCTTTGTACCAAAATGTCTAGTAATTGATGGAGGTGAAGTTTCCTGCATTAACAAGTCAAAACACAAATTTGATTAATCTCTTCAATGGTAAATAAAAATAAGTTAAAGTTAGTAAATAGATTCTTATCTACTACAATTAAGAACTTTCATTTATTAACATACATCTAAATCACTACAATCAACTATAAGACCGCTAGATAAACTATCAATTATTTAGAAAAATTTAATTCAATTACCTCAACTCTATGTTGTTGTTCGGACAATCGTTCTGCAAATGATTTTCTCTTAAGACGATCAAGTGTCCTAGTGAAGCATGATGGCAAAGGTGGTGCAGAGGCACCTACCTAACAGCTGGCCTCCATGAGGCTGTTAGTTTGTTATAGGTCTTGTTACTGTTTTCAAGAAGGTCTGTTAAGACCAAATGCATGTAATAAGGTCAAGCTGATCATATTAAGATCACGCTGACCAGGCTATACTATTTTTAGCCAGTTTGTTAGGACAGTTGTCATGTTGTAGGATCGGTTGGATCTCCCAGCCGCCTGGAGAGTTCCCAGCCGCTTGGAGTCGGGTCAGTAGTACTCGTAGGAAAATCTATTTAAGCATGAGGATCGATTGATATTGCAGACAGATAGAGATATCATCGATCATAGTATTGTATCGCATTGAGAAGTCAGATTGCAGAGAGAGATTGAGCATTGTAATTGCATCTTTTGAACTCAATAAAGATCCTGTTTGTGTTCATTTTCTGTTTGCCCTCCATTGTGATCGATTTGCTGTTTTGGTGGTTATATGGATTCGCTGATCCATTCCACCGGTTGATTCGTTGAATCGGTGGAATGGCTGTGTACAGTAGGTTAGGAGGTAGTTTGTGTTTTCTATTTGTTCGCATGCAGGTGTGCAGGATCGCGGTCGAGAGGTGTTGAGAAGCCTAGCATCCTCATGTGCTAGGTCGAGCTGATAGAGTTTGGAAGATCACCCTGGAAGTGGATCGAGTCATCCCAGAAGGTTCGGCGGATCAGAACAGTGAAAATCCGCTAAGGCTGGAAAGTTTGCAAAAACGACATCATCAGGATATTTTGGTGAATATCCTGAAGTCGCTTCGGGTATCGTCATCCGGATAAGTGAAGATGAGCATGATGCAGTTGAGTGCATGAAGTGAATGTGCGTCGGGGTGATCATCATCAGGAGTTGCCGAAGAGGAGTGCATCGGCATAAGGTAGAAGATCGGGTCATGAAACTGTTGAAATTTGCATATTTCAAGTGCATCAGGATGTTGTAAGTCGGATATATACTCAGTGTATATATCGCCGTCAGGATTATCTTCCGTGAGTGCCCATCATCTGCGTATCGCTAACAGATGCGGGTGTGAAAGTTCGGTTTTTTTGGCTAAGTGTTGAAGAGGTCATCAGGATATTGTGCGACGTCATCGTCATCCGCATATGACGTCATCGTCATCAGGATATTGAGATATCCCCCTATGCAAGTTGATCCTGTTGTCGCTAAGTGGTTAGGTATCGGCGTAGGCAGAAAGTTGTGAAACATCATCAGGAGGTTTCGAGAGAACCGGATAAGTCAGATCATGATGCTGTTGCTTGTATCGTCGGGCAGCGGGGCATCGAAGGGAAGGTGTTGAAGTTGTCGTCATCAGGATATTTGGAGCAACCGGATATTTGATATCCTGCTGACGAAGGTGGTGTCGCATATCATGATGATGCCGCTAGTGTTTGGCGCCCGATGAACAGTGTAACAGGAGGATGTTTGCGCCCGTTGAGTATCATGATGATGATGATAGGCGACAGGCGGAGGAGGTGAACAGTAGTCGGCAGGAGGATAATTGTGATTGTCCGAAATATGATGATGATGTTGGTGTTTACAGGAAATATGATGATGATGCTGAGCCGATAGGGATCTTTATCATGCTGTTTGTATTATTGGCTCCTCCTTCCTGTTAGGAAGCTCCCGTTGCGTTTGCACTCTGCATCATAGTGGTATCAGAGCAAAAGGTTAGGATCTTTTGGAAAAGATAAGCAGGATGTCAGACGAAGAAGGAACATCTGAGTTTCCAACAAAGATGACCAACGCTGAGTTGGCAGTTTTGGTGAAGAAACAGATTGCAGAAAGTAGGGCCGTGAAGGCTCAGAATCAGGAGTTGAAAGATGAGTTAGCAAAGTTGAGGAGCAGAGTAGGTTCTGGTAGAGAAGAAGATAGGGAAGAAGAAGAGATCCCTAATTGGAGCGAGGAGGTCGTTCCTGCAGACCAGAGACCACTGTTGAACGCCCTCAAGGCCATGGAGAGGAGAACCATGGATGTGAAACTAGATTTGCCAGTGTTTACAGGCAAGATGGACCCTGATTCAGTGATGGAGTGGATAGACTGTTTGAACAATTTCTTTGTAACAGAGGAGATACCAGAACAACAGAGAGTGAAGATAGCACAGTCAAAGATGAAAGAAGCTGCCTTGACATGGTGGAATTTTGTTCAAGATGATAGAGTACAGGAAGGAAAACGTAGAGTTGCCACATGGAAGAAGATGATGGCATTAGTAAAAGAAGCTTATATCCCATTGGATTACAGTATCCAATTACACAAGAGGAAGCAAAACCTGAAGCAGAAGGAGCTAGATGTCAGCTCATATACAGAAGAATTCATGAAACTCTGTATGAAGACAAAGGTAAAAGAAAGTGAAGAAGAGAAGGTAGCCAGATACCTTAATGGATTGAAGTTCAATATTCAGGATGATTTAAGTCTGCATAATCCAGATACAGTTCAGAAATGTTTCCAGTTGGCATTGAAAGTGGAAGAGAAGTTAAAGAGAAAACAAGAACAAAACAATAGAGGAAGAGGATCAGCCCATAGAACAAGGCAAACCAATGAGGGTCAAGAAGACACTGGTAAAGGACAGGGACAGTCTGATTTCAGAGGTGGATGGAAAGGTAATAAAGGAAGATTTGGAGGTGGTAGAGGTTCTACTACATTTTCAGGAAAATGTTACACCTGTGGTGAGTTTGGTCATCCATCCTTCAAATGTCCAGAAAACAAAGGTTCATCATCCAGAAATGATAGAACGAGTGACAAGAGAGTACAACTTGTGCAAGAAGAGAAAGAAGAGAAAAGTGTGCAGAGTCCAAACACTTATCAAAAGGATAAGGAGGCTGATAATTGTGGTTACCCAGAAAGTGGAGAGTCTCTACTGATGAGAAGAACAGTGATGGTACCTGACAAAGAATCCCCACACAGAAGAGCTCTTTTCAAAACCACATGTAAGAGCAAAGGTAAGGTATGTAAGGTTGTCATTGATACTGGTTCAACAGACAACATGGTATCTCAGGAAATGGTGGATAAACTGAATTTGGAAAGGATTCCACACCAACACCCTTGCAAGGTATCTTGGGTGAGTGATAGTCAATCACTTTTTGTCTCTGAACAGGCATATGTTGATTTTCAGATTGGAGCATATCAGGATAGAATTTTGTGTGATATTTTGCCCATGGAATGTTGTCACCTACTGTTGGGTAGACCATGGCAATTTGATCGAAGGGTACTGTATGATGGGTATGCTAATACCTACACCATCCAGAAAGATGGAAAGACTATTAAGTTGATGCCATTACAGGAAGCAGCTGCAGTACAGAAGGCAGCCAAAGTCATTTTAATGGGAAAAAAGGAATTTGTGCAGATGCCTAGAGGAGCAGGCATAAAGGCAGTTGAGGACACTGCAGGGACAGGAGTTGTTCAAGACAACAAGCTGAAGAAAGTTTCAGTTGTGACTGACAGAGGTCAGCAGCAGGTTCAGAAACAGGTGTGTAAACAGCAACCAGTTGAGAGGAATGACAAGGATGTTGTCATAGTTGGGACTATTGCTTGTCCTATAAAGGTTGATAGGAAGACAGAGTTGAACATTGCAGAAGTTCAAGAGGCAGTTCAGACAGAGGTTCTGGTCAGGCAACCTGACAAACGCAGGGTATGTGAGAGAAAAGCCTACATTGACAGGCATGAGGATTTACTTGCCAGAAAGCAAGTTACAGTTCAGAAGTCTGGGAGCAGCCAAGAGACAGCAGCAGACAAAGCTGGAATAGGGCAGAACATTGCACAGGCAAAGTGTAAAGTTGGAGGACTTCCATATCCTAACTCATGGGACATGAGTTATTTTCTGTTGGGGAGTATGGTGCAGAGGCACCTACCTAACAGCTGGCCTCCATGAGGCAGTTAGTTTGTTATAGGTCTTGTTACTGTTTTCAAGAAGGTCTGTTAAGACCAAATGCATGTAATAAGGTCAAGCTGATCATATTAAGATCACGCTGACCAGGCTGTACTATTTTTAGCCAGTTTGTTAGGACAGTTGTCATGTTGTAGGATCGGTTGGATCTCCCAGCCGCCTGGAGAGTTCCCAGCCGCTTGGAGTCGAGTCAGTAGTACTCGTAGGAAAATCTATTTAAGCATGAGGATCGATTGATATTGCAGACAGATAGAGATATCATCGATCATAGTATTGTATCGCATTGAGAAGTTAGATTGCAGAGAGAGATTGAGCATTGTAATTGCATCTTTTGAACTCAATAAAGATCCTGTTTGTGTTCATTTTCTGTTTGCCCTCCATTGTGATCGATTTGCTGTTTTGGTGGTTATATGGATTCGCTGATCCATTCCACCGGTTGATTCGTCGAATCGGTGGAATGGCTGTGTACAGTAGGTTAGGAGGTAGTTTGTGTTTTCTATTTGTTCGCATGCAGGTGTGCAGGATCGCGGTCGAGAGGTGTTGAGAAGCCTAGCATCCTCATGTGCTAGGTCGAGCTGATAGAGTTTGGAAGATCACCCTGGAAGTGGATCGAGTCATCCCAGAAGGTTCGGCGGATCAGAACAGTGAAAATCCGCTAAGGCTGGAAAGTTTGCAAAAACGACATCATCAGGATATTTTGGTGAATATCCTGCAGTCGCTTCGGGTATTGTCATCCGGATAAGTGAAGATGAGCATGATGCAGTTGAGTGCATGAAGTGAATGTGCGTCGGGGTGATCATCATCAGGAGTTGCCGAAGAGGAGTGCATCGGCATAAGGTAGAAGATCGGGTCATGAAACTGTTGAAATTTGCATATTTCAAGTGCATCAGGATGTTGTAAGTCGGATATATACTCAGTGTATATATCGCCGTCAGGATTATCTTCCGTGAGTGCCCATCATCCGCATATCGCTAACAGATGCGGGTGTGAAAGTTCGGTTTTTTTGGCTAAGTGTTGAAGAGGTCATCAGGATATTGTGCGACGTCATCGTCATCCGCATATGACGTCATCGTCATCAGGATATTGAGATATCCCCCTATGCAAGTTGATCCTGTTGTCGCTAAGTGGTTAGGTATCGGCGTAGGCAGAAAGTTGTGAAACATCATCAGGAGGTTTCGAGAGAACCGGATAAGTCAGATCATGATGCTGTTGCTTGTATCGTCGGGCAGCGGGGCATCGAAGGGAAGGTGTTGAAGTTGTCGTCATCAGGATATTTGGAGCAACCGGATATTTGATATCCTGCTGACGAAGGTGGTGTCGCATATCATGATGATGCCGCTAGTGTTTGGCGCCCGATGAACAGTGTAACAGGAGGATGTTTGCGCCCGTTGAGTATCATGATGATGATGATAGGCGACAGGCGGAGGAGGTGAACAGTAGTCGGCAGGAGGATAATTGTGATCGTCCGAAATATGATGATGCTGTTGGTGTTTACAGGAAATATGATGATGATGTTGAGCCGATAGGGATCTTTATCATGCTGTTTGTATTATTGGCTCCTCCTTCCTGTTAGGAAGCTCCCGTTGCGTTTGCACTCTGCATCAAAAGGTGGCACATCACTCACATTCTCAACAGACTACATAAAAGCAAAGTAACATTGAAATAAATTAATATATAATTATTAAACAAAATAGGAAATGCATACATTTAAAATAGGAAATGCACTACACAAAAACTTATCTACTAGAAAACAAGCACATACCACCATCGAGGCCCTTGCATCAATTAAGAAGGACAAGAATGTAAGACTCTAAATGACTATAATCAAATATTTAAGTTTTCTAAATTATCAATTAAAGTACAATTCAATCAAATTACCTCCCCCTTTGTTGGTGTTGAGAAAGCCGTTCTGCAAATGATAGTCCCTCGGGTCGATTGGGAGTTCGAGAAAAGACTATTGGCAAAGATGCCACATCATTCACATTTTCGATTGACTATAAAATAAAATTAACATCAAGATATAAATTAATATATAATTACTCACAAAGAAATAAATGCATAAAAAAAAAGTTAATGTGTACAACAAATTATACCAGCAAGTCTAAGCCAAATTGGATGGTAGACAAAGTTCCATGATGGACTTCTGTCAACTCCTCCTCTGTCATCAACTGTTATCCCACTTAGATACATTAGTACTAATAAAGTTGTTTATATATTCAAATGGAATAGACCATAAAATTTAACTTTAAATTTTACCTGCATAAAAGATTGCTCATGCATTTCTCCTTCTCTAATGTTTACTGATCCGGTAGCTTCTACTCTTGTCCCTGACCCCTCAGCTTGAGTTCTGGACCCCATTGCCTCATCTCGTGAATGGAGATCATACTCTCATGTGTTCAACAGTGGCTCACTACTCTCCATAATAGAACCCAAGCATAAATGATTGCAAGAAATGCAATGATGGGGCACACATATATGTCTGGACGACGATGGTCTAGTAGTACCAGGTGATCCAATATCATCACCTTCATCATGTGCTTGTGCAAACTGAGATGTCTGTATAATCAAATGCTCAGTCAAAGAGTGTATGGCACTAAGGCCCTATTGTGTTGCATTTGCAACAACGTCTGGGTGCTACATTGGGGGTGGAGAAGGGATAGCAGGAGGGGGAATATAGGGACCTTGTACTTGTCTAATTGCCCCAGGTCTATCTTGAGGCATTCCTCTACCCACTCCTTGAAACTCTCTAAAATCAAAATAATTAACATGTTGACCCATGACGAAAGCTACATAGAGTTTACGGAGGAAATACAAAGGCACATCTAAATTGTTGTTGGGTGGTTTACCAAAAACCATCCACCAACGTTCCCAAAAGTTTTGACTAATGCCCTCATGAATACACCATTTGATTGGAAATTTGGGCTTACGGACATCAACATGCAATCCAGTTTTAGGATTGACAAAGTGTTGGGCTACCATAGTTTTTGTAATCTCTAAATCTTTGACTTCCTCATATGACAAACCGTTAGCATATTTGTCCTTCTTGGCTTCTCGCCATTGCCGAAATGATTCGTGTTGGGTTGACAAGGTTTGAATATGATTAATGATTCCCTCTAAATTCGATGTCATTATAGACAATCGAGGGTGGCGGCGATACATTTCTATGATCCTACTTATATGATCAATATTTCTTTGAATATTCTCTTCTATTGTTGGAGGGGGAGGGTTTGGTGGTGGAGGGTTTGGGTAGTCATTTTGTGCATCCATTTTACCTAATTAAATTATAAAACATACCCACTTAGCATAAAAACCAAAAAAATTACTTGAAAATACAAAACAAACAAAAAAAATACATGAAATCTTACCTCTGTGGATCGGATATCCGTTCCTCAGCTCTGATATCCATTTTTTGGAGATGAGACTGCGTTTTGCAAGCCGCGGGTTTGCAAGAACACAGTCTTTTTTTGCTTTTTATGATCTCCTAAACGGATATCTATTTTGGAAATGGATATCCGTTTTCTTTTTCCCTATTGTATTCATTGTTTTTTATTTTATTATTTTAACATTTTTAGCATTTTAAGTATTTAGGCATTTTAGCTATAAAATACAAGCAAATTTATAAAGGATTATGATGATATTTAAGCATTTTAGCTATAAAATACAAGCAAATTTATAAAGGATTATGATGATATTTAGGCATTTTAGATATAAAATACAAGCAAATTTATAAAGGATTATGATGATATTTAGGCATTTTAGCTATAAAATACTATCAAAATTTATATAGGATTATGATGATATATATATTTGATTTTTATATGATTTACTTATACTAAGGTATCTCATAGTATTTTAAAGGCACTTTTGAATAGATACAGGAGAGAGGTAGATGCGGGTTAGGGGTTAGGGATTAGGGCCATTATTTAGGGTTTACGGATTTAGAGAGAGAGAGACTACTTTTGACATGCAACCGTAAACCCTAAATAATGCCCCTAAACCCTAAACCGAAGTAACCCTAAATAATTCTTCCAAATACTAAACCCTAACCCCTAAACCATAAACCCTAAATAATTCCCCTAAGCCCTAAACCCTAAACTTGAGAAAGGGAGTCCTAGTTTTCTTGTTTCCATTTGCTTCATCGATAAGGGAGAGGCAAAGATAGAGGGGAGAGATAGGATATATAGGAATCATAGGGGAATGACTGGGATGCATGATTAAACCTAACCCCTAACCCCTAACCCCTATTTCCTAACCCTTAAACCCTAAACTTGAGAAACCATAAACCCCTAAATCCTAAACACTAAACCCAAGAAACCCTAAACATCTATCAAGCTCTATCTCCCTATCTCACTATCTCCCCATCGCTATCATTCCTCTACCTCTCAATCTCTCTCCCTATTCTTTAGCCATGTCCCTCACTCTATATCTCCCTATTGGTCCTCTCTCTCTAAACACTAAACCCTAAACCTCTAAACCTTAACCCCTAAACCCTAAACATGAGCAACCCTAAACTCTATCTCCTATCTCTCCCTTATCTCCCTATCTCTATCATCCTTCTACCTCTCAACCCTTCTCCCTATTTCTCTAGACATATCGCTCACTCTCTATCTCCCTATCTCTCCCCTTTGTCACCTCTATCTCTCCCTATCTGTCTCCTCTCTCTTTCTATCTAGCTATCTCCAAAACTGAGAAACCCTAAACCCAGGTACACCCTAAATCCAATCAACTCTAAACCTATATCCCCCTATCTCCCTATTTCTATCATCCCTCTACCTCTCTTGATCTCTCTCCCTATGTCCCTGGGCATGTGCCTCACTCTCTATCTCCTTATCTCTCTCCTCCATCTCCTCTCTCTATCTCCCTATAATTCCTCTCTCTATAAACCCTAAATCCAAAATCCTAAACCTCTAAACCTAACCCCTAACCCCTAAACAATTTAAATCCTAAACCCTAAATAATGCCCCTAAACCCTAACCCCTGACTCCTAAACCTGAGAAACCCTAAACCCCTAAACCTTAAACCCCAAACCCCTAAACCCTAAACCCAAGTAACCCTAAACCACTATCTCCCTATCTCCCTACCACTTGTGTCCCTCTACCTCTCAATCTCTCTCCCTATGTCTCTAGCCATGTCCCTCACTCTCTATCTCCCTATCCCTCCCTCAGACTCCTCTATATCTCCCTATCATTCCTCTCTCTCTATAAACCCTAAATCAAAAACCCTAAACCTCTAAACCTAACCCCTAACCCCTAAACAATAAATCCTAAACCCTAAATTATAATGCCCCTAAACCCTAACCCCTAACCCCTAAACCTGAGAAACCCTAAACCCAAGTAACCATAAAACCACTATCTCCCTATCACCTTTGTCCCTCTACCTCTCAATCTCTCTCCCTATGTCTCTTGCCATGTCCCTCACTCTTTATATCCCTATCTCTCCCCTCAGACTCCTCTATATCTCCCTATTGGTCCTTTATCTCTCTCTAAACCCTAAACCCTAAACCTCTAAACCTTAACCCCTAACCCCAAAACCATAAACCCTAAACCCTAAATAATGCCCCTAAACCCAAGCAACCGTAAACCTCTATCTCCCTATCTCTATCATCCCTCTACCTCTCAATCTCTCTCTCTCTATGTCTTTGGACATGTCTCTCACTCTCTATCTCCTATCTCTCCCCTTTGTCTCATCTATCTCTCCCAAACTCTATATGTCCCCTCTCTCTATCTCTCTTTAAACTGTAAACCCTAAACCCCTAAACTCGAGCAACCCTAAACCTCTAAACCCTAAATAATTCCCCTAACCAACCTCTAAAGCACTTCTCTATATAGGTGCAACTAATACCACTTTTTCATTGTTTTCCACATTTAATTATATTCTTTTCCATTTTCCAAGTCCTACATGTGTCCAAGTTGTATTGTTTGTCAAGTTTTTAGTCTAATTGTTAGTCCCAGCTCTCATGGTTATTAAAATGTTAGTATATTATAGTTAGATTTATCCTTCAGTAACATTAATTTACACATTGTTGCACAAACAACCACATTGAAACATAACCTTACCTAATTAAGGTTAACCTTTTAAAAGGTTCTTTCATAAATGGCGAGCTTAACAGATCCAACTAGTTCAATGTTCTTATAGTCCATGCTTACCCTTCCAAGAGAGTTCATGCCATGTTAACTTTGCATTATGTCCTAACATATCACATGAAGGACATCATCATCACAAGGAATAACAATGTCATGAAGGATTAACAAAGGTGTAGCTTCACCACATAAAGTATCATTCATAATTTTATCACTAGAGGGTAAGGGTATATCATGTGTATCCTTCTCAAACCATGTATCATGAATCAAATCATATGAAGGATTGCGTAAAGCAATTTAGGGCATGAAATCCAAAACACCCCAAAACACAACCCCTGCTGCCCCACCATTCCTATCCCCGAAATATTGGAACATAGTCTAGAAAAGTGATTATTTCACCTAATGAACAAAATTGAATATTTTATTATTGATTATTTGAGTAATTCATTAGTGATCATGATTCTTAGTGTTTAACAAATCCTTATGGATCAATGTGTAAAGAAGCTACCAATGTTAATTTGCCCTCCTCCTTCACTAGAAACGGTCTTTAAGGAGGTTCATATATTGATGGGAGATCCAAGATTTAAGAGGTGTATTTTCAAAAAGAGTAAAAAGCCTCCCCTCTTACCCCATCATGATTTCCTTCACTCTTCGTCGATTTCTCTTCCCCATCCTCCCCTCTCTTTCCTAACCTGATCTTGTTAGCTCCCCTCTCCCTTCTCCTATCTTTGTCCTTTTTTCCCCTCTTTGCTGGTTCTTGTCCCCGCCCCCCCTCTGTCCCCTCCTTGTCCCCTTTTGTGGGATTGTGTCTTTGCCCCTCCTCTTTTGCCCTCATCTTATCCCCTTTTCCTCTCCCCCCTAGGCTCCTCTCCCCCCTTTCCCTTTGCTCCTTATCCTCCCTCCTCTTTACCCTCCTTGGCCCGTTCTCACCTTTTTATTTCTCATACTCTTGTCCCCTAGCTTAACCTCCTGTCTCCAACCTCTGGATCTCGTTGCCCCCTTCTCCCTCCTCTTTAATTTCTAGGTTTTTAACCGTATCCTTCGTTTCTTGTTGCCCCCTAGTGCTCCGTTTGTGGCTTGGAGTTTGTTGTGAATATATATTTATATATATTATTTGGTCATTATAGCTTGTCTTCCCTTTTATGATTTACTCTTCTCTCTTATGCTTTCTCCTAGTTAGTTTCTTTCCTCCTTTGGATAGTTATTGGCTTACCTTTCTTTTTTGTTAGCCCCCCCCCTTTGCCTTTGTAGTTCACCCCTCTCTCTCTTTTAACTTGGAGCCCTCTCTTGTTCTTTATATGTAGCTTTTCCCAATCTATCCCTCACATTTTAACCTCTTCGGTTGTCCCCCCCTTTTTTATTATTTATTAAATTATTTAATTATCTTATCTCTTTCATCCTCTATTTGTTCTTTATGGTTGATTGTATTACAGTTATTCCTCTTTTTGCTCCCTTCTAATTTGTGGCCTTGCTCCTTTGTTTGCTTTTTTAATTTTCTTTACTTGGGTCTTCCTCTCATCCTAATTAGTCTTTCTTCGTTTGTTTTGTCTTAGTGTGCCTAGATGTCCCCCACTCCTCTTTGTCCCTCACTTCACTAGGTTTGATAGGCAGCTATCCTTCTCCCTTAATTGATCTTAGTTTCTACCTCACATCTCTCTCACTCCTTTTAAGTGGTCTTAAGTCTGCATACTGTCATTCATGTTCTCTCTTCTCTTGCTTGTTATCTTTCTCCTGATGATGGATCGCTGTGTGTGATTCAAAATATTGAGGAAAATAATAATACATAGTCAAATCCAGAAGCATTTCAAACTCAACATCATGGACTGTGGAAAATTGATGACACCAGTAAAAAGCCTTTTTCCCAAATTTTTTTCGAAAATGGATATCCGTTTTGGTTTGGTATCCAAACCAAAACAGATATCCGTTTCAAAGTCAAACTTTGCCAAGTCGTGAATTTGGCTAAGTAAAAACGTGATTTTTTTCCTATTGCCACTGTTTGGCCTATGATGATCCTGCACATACCCTCATATTTAGTCATTTTGGGCTTCCAGACAAGAATCCTTTTCTGTCTTGATCTACAGACTTCCCTTCAAGCAATCTGCCATATAAATCATCACATCATACTTCTGTGCCGAACCTCAACACTGACTATCTGGCTAGGGGATTTAGAATTTTCAATACAGCTCCCCCTGAGCCAGAGTTCCCAGTTTACTTCCTGGAGGAAGTATCTGCTCCAGAATCTGGTGCAGACTCATCTCTAACTTCATTTACTTCTTTCTTTACCCAAACCTTGTTAATCTCCTTCTTAACTTCTGTCGGATCAACCTTTTCCACTGATTTCTTCAATTCTTCTTGATTATCCTTCTTCATGTTCTTACTTCTGCAAAATCTTGCAATATGTCCAGGCTTGTTGCAATTAAAGCACATAGTATTTTTCTGATCATTTTTTCTTCCATTCATCCTTGACCTGCATAGGTTAGCCTTATGCCCAAAATTATTGCATGAGTAACAATAGTTACTAAAGGATTCCATTGTCCTATATGTTCCATAGCCTTTACTCACTTGACTCCTACACTCATTAGCCCTGTGTCCCATTTTGTGGCATGCATAACACCTAATAGAGTTCTGACTCACTTTGCGTCTACATTCAACTACTTTATGACCAATTTATTACATGTGAAACACTAACTAGGAGTACTTTGCTTTATCCTATTTCTACACCAAGAAGCTTTGTGACCAAACTTGTTACATGAATTGCAATAACCATTGAAGGATGGGTGCCTCTGAGCATTTGGTTGCCTAACTGATGTTCTTCTAGGTCTATTTATTTGATCCTGAGTCAGTTTGCCTCTATCCTTTTCCTCAATATTCTCTTCCTTTTTTGAGTCTTATGCTTTCTTTGTTATCAATATTTTCCTGACTTGCCATTAGTTTATCATATCTAGTAGCACTCACACAGAATTGATCTCTTTGGACCCGTACATGTTCCAAATTAGCCTTCAGGTCTTCAACTTGTTCTTCAAGCTTCACACAATCTTTGGTTTTGTCCTTCAGATATTCCTCAATTTTTTTCTTTTCTTCATTGTTCTCCTTTAGTCTTTGCTGAAGCTACCTGATTTGCTCTCTTAACTCATTGATGTACTCATTTATTTCCATGTTTTCATCTTCAGTCTTGGAATTTTTGTTGTCAATACTGGCAATTAAACATAGCTTCATACCAGGTTTGTGACCTTCCATATCACATTCTATTTTGTCATTGATGGTCTGCGAGCCTTCTTGTCCTTCGATTTGCAGATTCTCACTAACTTTGTGTTAGATTTAAGATAGACAACTGAGAGGGGGGGTGAATCAGTTGTTCAAAAACTTACTTCTTATTAATCACTTGAATTCTCTTTGTAATTCAACAGCATAATAATAAATCAATCATGCAATAATTCAAGAGTAGAAACACATTAACACATACGACACCAAGATTTTAATGTGGAAAACCTAGCTAAGGGAAAAACCATGGGGTGACTAACCCAAGATTGTATTCTCTGTTAAAAGAATAATAAGAACAAATGGCACATGCCAATTAGGGCTCACTGCCCAAGCACACTACTCACAAGAGGCCCACTACCTACAGGAGACACACTGTCTACAGAATAATAGATATTACATACTTGAACTGAAGAATAGCATCTTTACTATACTTGAGTCAGTTCTATTTAAGCTCAATACTTCTGCTCTGCCTTTCGCTCTGCTCCTCTCTACCACACACTCATCTCCACACCATCTATTTGAAATGACTTCACAACCTCTTATTTATACAAGACATTTGACTTTGGAATAATTATCCAAGTTGGCATACATTACAGAGAAAATATAAATACAACAAGACTAATTCCAAAAAGACTTCACGCAGATCAACACGTTGTCGGCCACACAGATCTGAGACTTCAATCTTCCTTTAGGAACATGCCAATCTTCATAGAACATCTTCAAGATTATCCGCAGGATGTGTAACTCATTTGGTCGGCCAAACTTAGGAAGAACATCATTATCCGGAAGTAATTCTTCAATTACGAGCTCAAACTTCAATGTGGACCACCAACATGAACTGGACACAATACAAAGACTTCCACAAGCTTGCCTGAATCACCAAGAACATCCACTCTACTTCTGCTTACTGAAATATTTCTCTCCTTCATCTAGAAGCTCAAGAACACAGTCTGTCATCACTGTCATATTGGAATAGATGCTTGCGGACCTCCAGACCATGAACCAATTGAGTTGTCAATTCAAATTGATATCCTAAACACTCCACCAAATCCGCAGAACAAGATATTCTATTTCCGGATCTCACTGAACCTATCTGTGTCATTCTGTCACCTCTGAATATCTGCCAGAACCGGTTTTACTCAAGTGGCCATAACTTCTTCAAATCTTCATGTAGACCTCTCAGATATTTACTGGATCATCTTAAGACACGTATCTACAAACCCTTTTGTACGCATCCTCTAATTTTCATCTTAGCGGGGATCTTTACCTCCCTATCTTCACTGTGCTTTCTATGTTCCTGATAGGACTAATTTTCTCAGTATCCTCAACATACAACTCATCCAATCCCTATCATCAATGCAACAGGAGTATGTTGACATCAATGACAACACCGGTTAGGCCCATACTTGCAACACTTTGACATTTGTACTTTCAACGATCCTTCCCAATCTATTGATGTAGCATTGATAAGCTTTGGTCCAAGAAGAGTATCCAAGAAAAATGCCCTCCTCATATTTGACACTATCCTTTTCCATTTTGATAAGACATCTGCTTCCAAAGATTTTGAAATATTTCACAGTGGGTGTAGTTCCATACCATAATTCAAAAGGACTCCTTTTATCTTTGGTTTTTAACAGAACTTTGTTTAGTGTATAGACAATGGTTTGAATTGCCTCCTTCCAAAATGTATCTGGCATATTTGCTTCTTCCATCATTAATTTTGTAGTTTCCTGAATAGTCCTGCTTGCTTCTTCCATTTCCTTATTTTTTACAAAGAGTTGTTTCTCTATCCCATAGGTTTTTGGTAGAGAGCTCTTCTTCTGTGCCAATTCTCAAATTCTTTATTTTCATGCTCAGCTCATTTTCAACCATTTCTTTAAAATCTTTGAGTGCATCTAGAGTCTTTGATTTATCTTTGAAAAAGGTAACCCAAGTCATTCTAGAAAAATCATCAATAAAGAACATAAAGTACATGTCTTCATGGAGGCGTGATATTCTTGTAGGACCACAGAGGCTTATGTGAATCAATTCTAATTTTTCAGTGGAAGATCTATGCAATGTTTTTCTTGACATTCCTTTATCTTGACATTTCCTGCAAATGATGTTGGTTGAGTAGTCAATTTTTGGTACATCCTTCACAACTTGAGCTGATCTTAGTAAGTCATCAAGATTTGTATGACACAATCTTCTATGCCAGACCCAACTTTTATTGGTCGTAGATGTAAGCCTATGGAGGTCACTTTTCCTGAGATGATAGAGATTCCCTTCTGTCCTTTTTCCAATTGCTATTGTGTCTCCTGATTTTTCTTTGATTTCAAAAATATCATTCTCAAATACAAACCTAAATCCCTTCTAGCATAATTGTCCAATGCTCAAGAGATTTTGCTTCAAACTTTTGACATAAAGAACATCTTTGTAGAATAGTTTGTTTCCAAGATTGATTGATCCTAATCCAGAGGTTTCAACAGTGCATTCATCTCCAATCGTAACTACCCCTTCATTATATCTTTTCAGATTTACAAACTTGCTCTTGTCACCAATCATGTGGTTAGAACAACTGCTATCAATAACCCAATAGTTCTCACTTTGAGGCATGACTTCATTTCTAGTGCATTCTTCTGGATCAGAACATCTTTGATGGTTGACATTCTTTTCTTCATAAAACACTTCCTTGGACAATCCTTTTTTATTAATTTTTATGAGTATTCAAGTGCATCGGTGAGTGTTTGTTTTCCTTCTCACTCCATTAGGATCTCCCTTGAGTTGTTAGACTCTTTCTAAAGGGACGTGGCTCTGATACCAATTGTTGATATGCACCCGACAACTAAGAGGGGGGGTGAATTAGCTGTCTCAAAAACTTAAACACTTTCTGCAATTAACCATTCATCACTTATCCACAATTATTATGATTTAATAATGAGTGCATGAAATCAGAAACTTAACCACAGATACAACATCAAACACAAGAGACACCAGATTTTATGTGGAAAACCCCAAGGTGGGGAAAAACCACGGAGAGGATTAGCTCTTAATATATATTGCAATCTTGAAATAATGATGTTCAGGCTTGGTCACTCCACGGGCCTAAACATACTGGCTCACTGCCATGAAGAACAACTAGGTCTAGCAGGCTCATTGCCTCAACCCTAAACCTAGCAAGATTACAATAAGGGTTGTTAAACCCTACTGGCGGCTCACTGCCATGATCAACACCTTCTTATGTCTATGATTGAAGTATAACAATTCCTTTGCTCTGCGCTACTCTTCTTCTTCTCTACTCTACCTTTTGGACCTTTCTTATTATCTTTCCATTTCTACTCAAGGACAACTTTTGCATGACTCAACTACAAGTATTTATACACTTCAACAACCTTGGAATGATCATCAAGGTCGGCATCACAATCATCAACCATTGGAACAATCTCTAAGGTCGGCATTATAAACATTTACAAAATAAGTCTTGACCTATTACAATATTATGCAAAGGGGATGAAGTAAAAGTGTACGTGGATCATGCCATGCCTTAGTTGGGACTCAAACATGATCTTCTATGCTTCAACATGCTTCCACAATCTTCAAGAGATCTCCGCAATCACTGGGTTTAACTAAGTTGGCTAAGACTGGTTACATGCTACATTATCTGGGAACAATCTTCAAACACAATCTTAATTCCATAACATAGACCAAAGTCTAGATAGGAACTTGATCAAGAGACATCCACAAGCACGTTATAATCATCAGGAGCAACTACACAACCTTTAACCACTTTACCCATAAGAATCTTTACACCGGAACACATGAACTTCACTGTCTTCAACTGTCATAAAGGAAAGATAGCTTGCGAACCACCAAACCATGAACCATTGCAACTGTAGGCACTTATCATCATCCTAGACTTCCCTCTAGAACCGCAGAGCAAAACACTTTATTGTGGAGGAATGCGGAACATAATACTTTCTCCCTGTCCCAACTGAACTTACAAAAAAAGTAGGTTTTACTCTGGTGAACACAACTCACTTAGATCTTCATGCAGAGGGCTCAAACCTAGAATGTAGCATCTTCAGACATACCTCTAACTTGCTTTCAATCTACAGACCACAATCTTCAAGTAGCAATAAATGCAGAGTAGTTTACCGGACTATTCTTCAGCATACAACTCACTGTCTGTACTGCACTTCTCTGTAACTCACTTGTTTCTTCCGGAGAGGCTAATTTTCTCAATATCCTCAACATACAAAGCTTCTAAACAAGTAATAGAACAAGATACAGTTGAAACCAATAACAACAAAGATATGTTGAAATCAATGACAACACCAATTAGGCACATACTTGCAACATGTAGTTCAGTGTTTGTAGTGAACAAAACATAAACCTTCAACATAGATTTTATATTATAGAAACTAATACAAGAAAAAGGTAACTAGATTTCTTAGTTTGATAATTTGTTAAGTTTATTAAGAAACAAATGCAACAAGATTGTGCAAAGGTCAAGTTGGACTAATAGATAAATTAAGATAAACAAGGTTATATTTTTACAAATGGTTATACAAATTCTTTCAAGGACTACCAGACAAATCAATTCAAAAGTCACTTCCCATGGCTCAGTTTCATAAGCTTATATTTCCAACAATTAAGCAGGTTTTGTTAGATTGGAAGTAAATTGAAATAATACGCATAAAAACAATTTCCATGATGATGAGCTACATTGATTTGCATTATTTGGTTGAGAAGAATGAAAGTCAATTGCATCTACTAGAGAATATGATATAGAGTTTGACTAGATATATTGAATTTGAATCAGTGAACAAGTAAGCTTTCTATTAAGTTAAAAACAACCTAGAATTTTTCTTGAATGTGGTGCACCCAATCAACTTTAACTATAAACAAAATCACTTGATTACAAAAACATTAAACAATCACTCTAAATCCTTTTTGTTGAGGTTGAGCCCCAACTACTCGAGCAACACCCAACTAGGACAATTAGATTCCTAGCCACCTAATTCAAACCACATTTAGAGTCTGAATACTAACTATTTGATTGACCTCATGCCATAATATACTACAAACATTTGGTGGCATTAACATGTCATGCACACCAAAAGCCTATGTTGCATATCAATAAATGAATGGATTCAATAATAACCAAGCAAATTTTGTTGTTTGGGTTTAACCTCTACAAGATTTTAGAGATTAGATATGAGTGTGAAGTCAAATACTTGTTGTAGCTTCTTCGTGATTGTATGAAGTAGTTTGTGATGTAATGAATTGAAAAATGAGGTAAGTCTCTAGACTACAAAGCTCTTGAGTAGAGAGATCAGACCAATTTAAAATCGTTAGGATGTTTCTTGCAAAAGGAGCTTCCCCGCTTTTCTTAAATTATGAATGAATTTTCATGGGCACATGTTATATCTATTCACACACATATGTGTGTGTAGATATATATGTATATGTATACATATATGTATGCATGTGTGTGTATAACTCCAACAAATTGTAGATTGCATTGTGTTGCTAGACTTAGGGCACACAACTGAGAGGGGGGGTGAATCAGTTGTGCAAAACTTTCTCCAATTTATACACTTAAAACTTCTTGGTGATTAGCAGTATATTAAACATGAAACATAATGCATTCAAATCAAAAGCGAAAACTCATCAACACATAAGACACCAAGATTTTGACGTGGAAAACCCGGTTAAGGGAAAAACCACAGGGTGATTAACCCGAGAATGTATTCTCTGTTAGAAGAATAGAAAGAAAAAAATGGCACATGCCAATTAGGGCTCACTGCCTGAGCACACTGCTCACAAGAGGCTCACTGCCTACAAGAGACACACTGTCTACAAAGAAATAAGTATCACATACATGAACTAGAGAATAGCATCTTCACCATGCTTGAATCAGTTCCATTAAAGCCCAAAAACTTCTACTCTGACTTTCGCTCTCTTCTTCACTACCACACCCTCATCTCCACACCACTCTTTTTGGAATGACTTCACAATCCTTTATTTATACAAGGCATCGACTTAGGAACACTCATCTAAGTCAACAAACACTTATAAATCATCCAAAAGATGTGTAATACATCTGGTCAGCTAGTCTCAGGAAGAACACCAACATCCGGTGGTTATTCATCAAATCCAAACTCTAACTTGAATGTGGACCGCCAACATGAACTAGACACGATCCAAATATCACCACAACCTTTCCTAAGTCACCAAGAACATCCGCACTTCATCTGCTTTCTAGAATTCTTCTCTCCTTCATCTGGAACTACAAGAACACAATCTGTCATCACTGTCACAAAAGAATAGGCACTTTCGGACCTCCAAACTGAGAAAAAATCTATTTGATACTTCTCAGGGACTTCCTCAACACTCCCTCCAATCCGCAGAATGGGATGATGCACTTCCGGATCTCACCGGACCTATCTGTGACACTCTGTCACCTCTGAACACCTGCTGGAACCAGTTCTACTTGAGTGACCATAACTTCTTCAGATCTTCATGCGGACCTCTGAAAACTTGACTGGAGCATCTCAAGACTTATATCTACAAACCCTTTAAACCATATACTTTGATCCTCAACCTGTTTGGGACTTTTACCTTCTTTTCATCAATGTTCTTCACTGAGACTAATTTTCTCAATATCCTCAGCACACAGCTCATCCAATCCTTCTCATTAATGCAACATGAGTATGTTGACATCAATGACAACACCGGTTAGGCCCATACTTGCAACAATCTCCCCCTTTGTCATTGATGGCAACATATGATGTGAAAAACCATCAAGACAAGAACTGCTCCTTACTGTCACAACTCCCCCTATCAGCAACAACTTATTCACGTCTTCTTTTTCTTTACTGCTCCCCCTTTGATTAGCAACAACTTGTTTTTCACATGTCTTCTCTCCCCCTTTGACATCAATGGCAAAGGGCTCATACTTGCAACTCCAATACTTCAAAATCATACCTGTTGCTCCCCCTGAGTAGCAGCTCCCATCAATCTGGATCACAAGATATGACTGTGATATCCACTGGACTGATGCACCTTAGTGCACCTTAGTTCATCACCGGAGGGGCAATAACCCCTAACTTCTCCCTGAGATATTCAAAAGAGTCCTTAGGAAGAGGTTTAGTAAAGATATCTACAATCTGATCCTTTGAGGGCACAAACTCCAATTTGACTTCATCCTTGTTCACTTGCTCTCTCAGAAAGTGAAATTTGATAGATATGTGCTTAGTCTTAGAATGCAACACTGGATTCTTAAAAATATTTATTGCACTTGAATTATCACAGAAGATTGTGATAGGCTCCTCATACTCTACTTTGATATCTCTTAGCATCTGCTTCATCCACAAAACTTGAGTGCAACTACCTGCTGCTACAATGTATTCTACTTCAGTTGTAGACAGAGATATTGCCTCTTGTTTCTTGCTTAGCCAAGAAACCAATCTCTTCCCCAAAAAGAATGCTCCACCACTGGTACTCTTCTGGTCATCCACATCTCCTACCCAATTAGCATCTGTATATGCATGAAGAGAGAAATCACGATCTCTAGGATACCACAAACCATACTCAACTGTCCCTTTTAGATATCTAAAAATCCTCTTGATTGCCATGACATGAGATTCTTTGGGATCAGCCTAGAATCTAGCAACAAGACCAACAACCTGCATTACATCAGGTCTAGTTTGAGTGAGATACAACAATCCTCCAATCATTGATCTGTACTTTGTTTGGTCTACCTTAGGAGAGTTATCATCTTTGCTCAACTTACATCCAGTTGCCATGGGAGTATTCATTGGCTTTGAATCTTCCATCCCAAATTTTCTCAACAATTCTTTCACATATTTGGTCTGAGAAATGAAGATTCCTTTCTTTGATTGACTAATTTGCAGACCCAAGAAGAAATTCATTTCACCAAGCATAGACATCTCAAACTCACTTTTCATTTGATTTGCAAAAGTTTTACACATACTATCTCTTCCTCCAAAGATGATGTCATCAACAAATACTTCAACAATCAAGATGTTTTCATGATCAATTTTGAAATATAAATTACTATTAGCAGTACCTTTGTTAAAACCAATCTTCAAAAGATGCTTATCCAATCTTTCATACCAAGCTCTTGGGGCTTGCTTTAATCCATAAAGTGCCTTCTTCAATTTGCAGACCATATCACCATGATCAGATAACTGAAATCCATCTGTTTGCTCTATATACACTTCTTCTTCCAAGTCACTGTTTAGAAAGGCAGACTTGACATCCATCTAATATACTTTGAAATCCTTGAATGCAGCAAATGCAAGAAATAATCTGACTGCTTCAATTCTTTCCACCGGAGCAAAAGTTTCTTCAAAATCAATTCCTTCTATTTGAGAGTAGCCCTTGCAGACCAATCTGGCTTTATTTCTGATTACTTCACTAACTTCATTTAGTTTGTTCCGGAATACCCATTTGGTTCCAATCACATTCTTGTTTCTAGGTCTGGGAACAAGATCCCAAGTGTGATTTTTCTAAATTTGCATCAACTCTTCCTCCATTGCTTTGGTCCAGTTTTCATCATTGCAGGCTTCATTTATTATCTTAGGTTCAATCTTTTAAATCAAACAATATTCATCTAAATTTTGAGCAATTCTCCTTCTAGTTTGCACACCTTTGCTTTTGTCACCTATGATCTGATCTTCAGAGTGGTTCAGTCTTACATACCTTGGAACTTTGGGAGTTTCTTGCACTTCTGCTTCTTGTTCAGGCTCATTTAGACCTATCTCTTCTTCCTGATTTATCAGATCAGTTTGATCTAACTTTTAAAAGAGGATTAAACTCCTTGAACCGGAACACCATTCTGATCATCTTCATCATACTCATAAAACCTTGAAGGTTTCTCTATTCCCTCATCAACCTTCACATTTGTACTTTCTATCATCTTCCTTAGTCTCTTGTTATAACACTGGTATGCTTTGCTTTGAGTAGAGTAACCCAAGAATATTCCTTCATCACTTCTAGCATCAAACTTGCCTAGATCTTCGTCTCTTTTGATATAACATTTGCTACCAAAGACTCTGAAATATCTTACAGTAGGAGTAATGCCAAACTAGAGTTCATAAGGGGTCTTACCGGTATTGCTTCTGATTTGAACTCGATTGAGAGTATAGACTGCAGTGCTGACAGCTTCTCTCCAATAGATATGAGGAACATTAGCTTCCATCATCATGGTCCTAGAAGCTTCCTGTATGGTCTGGTTATTTCTTTCCACTACTCCATTCTGCTGTGGAGTCCTAGGAGCAGACAACTGTCTCTTTACTCCATGTTTCTCACAGAACTCTATGAACTCATCGGATGTGAATTCTCCACCTCTATCAGACCTTAGACATTTCAACTTTAATCTGGTTTCATTCTCTACCATAGCCTTGTATATTCTTAATTTCTCAAAAGCTTCTGATTTCTCTTTTAGAAAAGTTATCCACATCATCCGGGAATAGTCATCTATTAGCAACATGAAGTATATATCACCTTGAATACTCCTGGTTCTTGCCAGACCACAAAGATCACTGTGAACTAAGTCCAATAATCTGGTAGAAGACAGTTCCTTGCTTTTGAATGTGACTCTGCTCAGCTTTCCCAACTGACATTCCTTGCACAAGCTGTTTGTAGGTTTTACCAACTTTGGAAGATCTCTTACAGCCTGAGTATTGCATATCTTGATGATATTATCAAAATTCACATGACACATCTTTCTATGCCATAACCAACTCTGATCAACTTGAACAAATAAGCAGCTTTTACCAGTACCAACCAAGTGGAAGATATTACCTTTAGTTTGAGCACCGGATGCAATCTCTGTTCTGGAACTTTCAAAGATTTTGCATTTTCCATCCTTGAATCAGAGATCATAGCCTTTGTCCACTAACTGTCCAACACTGAGAAGATTGTGCTTCAAACCTTCAACATACAGTACATTACCAGTTTTGTTTCTTCCATCAAAAGAAATAGTTCCTCTTCCTCTGATTCTACCAGCAGAATTATCACCAAACTTCACCACTCCTCCTTCATATCTTTCCAAATCTATGAACTTATTTTTGTCACCTGTCATATGGTGAGAGCAACCACTGTCAATGACCAAATCATCCCTTTTTTCAACTTGGGCAGCCAGAGCTCTTTCTATAACTTTATGATTGATAGATACAGAGGATATTGGTTCTTCTTCCTTGATGGCAATGAACACCCATTCACTTCTGGATTTATTTCCTGTCTCTAATTCATCATCTGTTACTCCTTCATTATCATCTTCGTCATGAACATAGTAACAATTCTTTTGGAACCTTGATTTGTTAGGATTTGGTTTTGAAAATCTTTCCGGACATCATGAGGCAAAATGACCAATCTTATTGCAGTTAAAACACTTAAAAGGCAATTTTCCTTCATACTTACCAGATCCTCTTGGCAGTCTCTTTGCAATGAGGGCTTCAAGTTGAGCAGTTTCTACTTCTTCTTCTTCTAGGTCTTTTCTTGCTTTCTCATACCATGACAGATTCCTTGATGAGTTCTCTCCTGGATCAAATCTTTGTTTACCTTTCACAGAGGCACTGGCTTTGAAAGCAGATTCAGTCTTGGGGGGATCATCTCCAAACTCGGTCATTTCAAATGCAGCTAGTTTGCCAGCGAATTGGTCTCTTGTGATAGTTGTATGGGCTCTGAATTCTTCAATGGCAACAGCCTTGATTTTGTAAGAGGTAGGTAGGGATCTGAGAATTTTGCCAACAATTTCATTCTCATCCAAGACTCCACCAGCATTTCTAATTCCACAAACAAGCTCATTCACTCTTGGCATAAAGGTAGTAATATTTTCATCATCTCTTATTTTTAGTTTTTCAAATTTCACATTTAGACTCTGTAACCTTGCACGTTTAACATACTGGTCTCCTTCATGCAAAAGTTCCAGTTTACTCCAAATCTCAAAGGCAGTTGGTAGGTCAATAACATTTGGGAGCTCTGAGTCAAATAATGCGCTTAGAAGAGCCTCTTTGGTCCGCAAATTGTTTTCAGCATCTGTGAGTTCATTTAGGGTTGTCGAACCACCCTGTGGAGGTACATACGGTTTTGTAACCATAGACCAGTACACCATTCCCATACACTGCAAGTGACATTTCATGCGACCTTTCCAAAGATCAAAGTTGTTTCCATCAAACTTCGGACTGTCCTTCTTGTAAGACGACATCCTGGATCTCCTCAAGCAGTTAAGCTCCTTTTAGAGGAACCTAGCTCTGATACCAATTGCTAGACTTAGGGTACACAACTAAGAGGGGGGGTGAATCAGTTGTGTAAAACTTTCTCTAATTTATACACTTAAAACTTCTTGGTGATTCGCAGTATATTAAACATGAAACATAATGCATTCAAATCAAAAGCAAAAACTCATCAACACATAAGACACCAAGATTTTGACGTGGAAAACCTGGTTAAGGGAAAAACCATGGGGGTGATTAATCCAAGAATGTATTCTCTGTTAGAAGAATAGAAAGAACAAAATGGCACATGCCAATTAGGGCTCACTGCCCGAGCACACTACTCACAAGAGGCTCACTACCTACAAGAGACACACTGGCTACAAGGAAATAAGTATCACATACATGAACTGGAGAATAACATCTTCACCATGCTTGAATCAGTTCCATTAAAGCCCAAAAACTTCTGCTCTGCCTTTCACTCTCTTCTTCGCTACCACACCCTCATCTCCACACCACTCTCTTTGGAATGACTTCACAATCCTTTATTTATACAAGGCATCGACTTAGGAATACTCATCTAAGTCAGCAAACACTTATAGATCATCCGGAAGACATGTAATACATCCGGTCGACCAATCTCAGGAAGAACACCAACATCCGGTGGTTATTCATCAAATCCAAACTCTAACTTCAATGTGGACCGCCAACATGAACTAGACATGATCCAAAGATCACCACAACCTTTCCTGAGTCACCAAGAACATCTGCACTTCATCTGCTTTCTGGAATTCTTCTCTCCTTCATTTGGAACTACAAGAACACAGTTTGTCATCATTGTCACAAAAGAATAGGTGCTTCCAGACCTCCAAACCGAGAAAAAATCTGTTTGATACTTCTCAGGGACTTCCTCCTCACTCCCTCCAATCCACAGAAAGGGATGATGCACTTCCGGATCTCACCGGACCTATTTGTGACACTTTGTCACCTCTGAACACCTGCCAGAACCGGTTCTACTTGAGCGACCATAACTTCTTCAGATCTTCATGTGGACCTCTGAAAACTTGACTGGAGCATCTCAAGACTTATATCTACAAACCCTTTAAACTGCATACTCTATTCCTCAACCTATTTGGGACTTTTACCTTCTTGTCATCACTGTTCTTCATTGTTCCTGATTGAGACTAATTTTCTCAATATCCTCAACACACAGCTCATCCAATCCTTCTCATTAATGCAACATGAGTATGTTGACATCAATGACAACACCAGTTAGGCCCATACTTGTAACACTATTCACACACACACACATATGTGTGTGTAGATATATATGTATATGTATACATATATGTATGCATGTGTGTGTATAACTCCAACAAATTGTAGATTGCATTGTGTTGCAATAATCTCTAATATAATTTATCAATATCTCAACTATTTATTTTCATAATGTAGAAAACTACAAGTTCTACAATTTACACTTTCACTATTTATAGATTGTATATTTATAGGGATTTGTCTAGCGGTATAGACTTGTAAACATATTTTTGAACAAATATAAAAAGATGACAATATTATTTTTAGTGTCTATGAAGATAGAAGTATAGTACCAAATCGATCTATTTAGTTGTGTTTCTTAACACAAGTGCATCATATAGACCACTATATGTGGAATTAAACTATGAACTTTTATTTTTAACACACTATCATTATTGGGATATTTTTCTCTGTGTTGACTATTGCTTGGATTATTTAAAGACTTCCTATGTAATCGTATGTGTTTTTACAACTATGTATATGTATTTTAATAGTTGTATACTATTATGTCAGAAATTGTTCTCCTGTATGGAATGGTACAATTTCTCATAGTTTAGATCCTCTCATTTGGTGTCCTTTCAACCTGTTTGTTTCAGACCTTCCTAAACCCTGATTGACCTATGTCTAATTGAAGAAATGTTGTATTCCAGAGTAACCGATGATTGAAGGTGAAAATAAAGTTTAGATTTGGGATTCCTTGAATCCCCTTAATGCAGACCTGATTAGAAAATTAGGGCTTGGGCTTGGGTTCTCGCGCCATAGCCCTGCCCCATTTTTTAGGGTTTTGAATTTTAGCGGGGTGTCGGCTCCTGTCGTGCACCTCAGGATTCAATTTTTTTTTTTTCGTGCGATGTCGACGTGTTATTTCAAATATTTGAAATTCCTAAGGTTAGATATTTAAAGACATTTGAAAATCATTTTATCATACACAATCTATATGCAAGCTTTATGCCAAAACTCTACCAAAATTACCATTGAAGATCAACAACTTGTTAAATTTCTTGAAGTTATTTGAATTTGCTATCATGGACTAGACATTTGATGGAGATTAGGAATCAAGATCTCGAGGCTATCTTGCTCTTCCTAGGGTTTGAACACCTTTTGTATGATCGGGAGAAGGGTTGAAGACTCCAACCTTGAGCTTAGAAATCCTCCATGGATACAGCTACCTCACCTTCTTGTTCATGCAAGTCTTCATTGTTTTCATCTCCTTGAGGTGAATTTGTGCTTGTTTCATTGAGTGAAGCAAAGTGTTGATCTTTCCTTGATGCTTGAGTCATCTAGGGTTTTACATTTTTGCATACACATTTGTTATATGAGCACACACATCTACAAATCTTTATCATTGGCTATTGTTGAGGTAGGAATACTGAAAATGGGGCTTGACTGAGGCAAGCTCCTATATAGCCACAACCATCTTTCTCATCCTTTTTTATGTGTAGGTTGTATACAAACAGATCTAGCGGAAAGGAGTGACAAGAAGACAGATATTACAGACATGGTCGTCATCAAGTTTCAGATTTGAAGATTGCGAGACTTTCAGGGCTTTATGACTTGCACCCTAGCCCACCTAGATGTTTTCTTCATAATCTGAAGACCTCTAAAGATTGTCAGACAACTAGTGCAGAAGATCTGGATAGCTGGAAACCTTCAGGGCTTTATGACTAGCGCCCTAGCCCATCACAGCCTCAGATTCTGGGTACATTTTCTCTGTATTGTATTCTCTGCATTTTTGTGATCAGTTTGACTGTATATGTATCAAAAATTTAGTTATTACTATCTGATTAGTAATTTAGGGTTTCATGCTTATTGAGTAATATTAGCTTTTGAAAACTTGATTAGAAACTTCCACACAGTCATAATTAGCAGAAAAAGGGAATCTTAATAATCTGTAGTTTAGTTCTTACTTCCCTAATGTTTTAGTCTATGGAAAGTGTGGGACTTGAAGTCTTTGATAACTATCTTGATTCCCCATTTTCCCACTAAACATTTTGTTGAACCCATGCTTTAAAAGAATTTGCATCCTTTTTAATATCAGATCTAAATTAGTTTGTTGTCCTAATCATATTTAGATTGCAAACCCTCTTTTATGAAATTACATACATTTAATCTTGAGTGATTTCTTTATCCTTTCATTAAAATAGTTTGAGATTACAACTTTGTGTTTTGCATAGTGCTATTCTATTTCATTTTCACAAAGTTTATGCTATATCATTTTACATTTAAGTCTCGGGTTAATTAGAACATGCTATAATGTTGGATTACTTTTTACAAGACTTTCATATTTATGATGAGTCATTTAATTGTGATGACTTCAATATGTTAGATGAATCCCTTGAGGACTTTATCTCATTTGAACATTCCACTATGACTCCTAAATCGTTGTCGTTTCAAAGATTAGTAAATGCCATCTATGTTCCTAAACCTCAAGAAGAACCTGTGAAATAAAAAATAGTGGTCAACTTATGTTCAGTTGTGGTTCAACCACACTCTAAATTGGTGCTCACTATTAGAGGTCTTCCGCCTTCTTCTCGACCTCCTGATTACATTTATAACTATGCTAAACAAATAACACATCAAAATTCACAACAACCTAGTAATACTATGGTTGCTCACACATATAATACTCAAAATAACAAATAAAACAAATAACAAATGAGTATTCCAATATCTTTACCAGCTCCTCAACCTATGCTTCCTCAAGCACATCGTTTAACACAAAAAATTGGTCAAGATTCTGATCTTGTTGAGCAGCTTCATGCTACTCCTGCTAAGATTTCTCTTTGGGAACTTATACAAACTTCACCTACATACCACAGAATGCTCTAAGAAGCTTTACAAAAGGTGATTGTGCCACCTTTTATTGAGACAAATGATGTAGCATCTCTTTTAGTTTGTATGCATGTGACAAAAGTAGACATTTTGTTTCAACAACGTGAGTTGCCATCTCTTGAAGTTCAAAATCAATATGATCCTTTGATAATTTTCATTACAATAAACAAGAAACTTATCAAATGCGTTATGATTGATAATGGATCAGCTCTTAATGTTTGTGGCATCAATTTATTACATAAAATCAAAGTTCATACATCTTTCATTAAACTAGATAGAATAAGTATCTGTGGTTTTGATAATGTTGGAAGACAATCCGTAGGCACCATAACTTTGCATGTACAAGTTGGGCCTATGACTTTATCTACCATGATTCATGTCATGTCTAGTTCTTTATCATACAACATGATTCTCGGTAGACCTTGGATTCGTGCATTGTTGGTAGTTCCTTCTACCCTTCATCGGTCGATCAAGTTATTTTTAAAGATAAACTTCATACTATTGAAGTTGATCCTGAACTAGATAACTATTTACAAATCAAATCACAAAAACAAGTTGTTCATCACAAGATCTTAAATAACTTGAAAGTTTCCATCAACTCCTCTTGCCACAAATAATATTGTGCAAGAGTCTAAACAATCAAATGCATTTCTAGGTGACGATTGGGGTTCATTAGATTTTACATCTCCTTCTATCAGTGAATATAAAATTAACAATTTTGGTCATGAAACATCAGATGTTGCATCGATTTCATCTAAAAATTCAAGTCAGAATCCAAAAGTCTCTTTGGTAACAAACATGGACAATACTCTTACTTATACTATAGACTATGAGACCTACGAGGCTTCACCTTCATCCAAGGAGATGGCCTCCCTTTATGGTCAAGATTTCATATCCTTTATAAGAATTGTGACTATGTAGGTAACGGTTGCAGTATTAATCAACAAGGGATTAGAGTACCAATAGATCTCCTTCGCACCATTACTCAAGTGGCATCGGATATAATCCTTTCAAGTAATCTAAAGCTCGTAGACATCCTAATCTTAATGTAAATACAATATCAACACTTAATTTGATATTTCCTGAGATGATTGACATTAATTGTCCTCCTAGAGAGATTCCTTTGGATATCTTTTCAACAAATGAAGCACTAATTGAACTTTTAGGAGCTTATGAGAATATTCTGCATTACCATCATAAACGTGGATTACCTTATTATTTGAATAGTACTGCATATTTTGGAAAGTCCACTAGTATGTTAAATACTACTCTAAAATCTGAGGAAGAATCTGAACAACTACCACAATCACCTGATCCCCTAGACCATAGCACTCTACTTAATGGAAAGACTGTTGATGTTTTCATGGAGAAAGATAATATTGAAAAAATTATCTATATAGGTGATTGTTTAAACACAGAAGAAAAAAAAGATATGATCAAGCTACTACATGAATTTTCTGAATTATTTGCTTGGAATTACTTAGACATGCCTGGTATTGATCCTCATATTGTAACACATAATATGGTATTAAAACTAGATTCTAAGCCATTTAAACAAAAGATTCACAAAATGAATCCCAAGGTAGCATTACTCGTTAAGGTTGAGATAGAAAAGCCTTTACAAGCTGCCTTTATCCGCCCTATTGACTATACACCTTGGATTTTGAATATCATGGTTGTTGCTAAACCCGATGGCCATATTTAGATGTGCACTGACTTTCAAGATTTGAATCTTGCGTCTTTGAAAGATGATTTGCCACTTCCAAACATTGATATCATTGTTGATTCAATAGCTGGCCATGAACTACTCTCCTTCATCGATTAATTTTTAGGATATAATCATTTTTTTATAAACCCTCAAGATCAATATAAAACAATTTTTATAGCACCTTGGGGAACATTTTGTTGGGTAGTCACACCATTTGGATTAAAGAACATTGGAGAAAATGTGCTATGACTCTTATCTTTCATGATTTTATGCACAATATCTTAGAGGATTATGTTGATGACATCTTGGCGAAGTCTATCCATTGCCAAGATCACACCATAACTCTTCGAGAGATCTTTGAGCGAAAAAAGAAATACAACATGCGATTAAATCCCCATAAGTACGTCTTTGGCGTAGATAGTGAGAAACTGTTGGGATTTATAGTTTCAAACTGTGGTATTGAAGTAGATACGAAAAAGATTGATGTGATTATTAATATGGCAGCACCTAAGAACATATCTCAACTTCGTAGTTTGCAAGGGAAGATACGGTCCATTCACCAATTTGTCTCACAACTCATGGATAGGAATCACCCTTTTACCTAACTACTAAAAAAAGAATTGATGTAACTCAGAATGTCAAAAGGCTTTTGAGGATATTAAAAGTTATCTTGCTAACCCTCCTGTTTTACAACCTAATAATGTTGATAAACCTTTCATTCTTTATACCTTAGCATCTAGTAATGCTCTCACAACATTATTAGCACAACATGATAATGAAAGAAAGGAACGCGCTCTATATTACATTAGCCAAACATTGCTCAGTTATGAAGTGTGATATACTATCATTAAGAAACAATGCTTGGCTCTTGTATTCGCAACACAGAAGTTTAGGCATTATCTTTTAAATGTTGAGATACACATTATAGTAAATTTGATCCTTTAAAACATTTAATTGCTAAAACAAACCTTTTAGGTATCTTGCTAAATGGGTTATGTTGTTAACTGAATTTGATTTCAAATTTATCTCAAAAAATGATTAAAGGACAAGCGTTAACTGACCATTTAGCTGAAGCACCTTCTCCCTTGGCTATACAAAATTAGGAGACATTTCCTGATGATCAAATATTAAATATGGATAAAGATGACAAATGGGAATTATATTTTGATGGATCCAAATGTTGAATTGGCTCCTATGCTAGTGTTATATTAGTACCTCCTCGGGTAAACTGATCCCTATGTCTTATTGTCTAAATTTCTCATGTATAAACAACATTGCTAAGTATGAAGCTCTCATCATAGGACTTCATGCCGCTTTAGATTTGAACATTGAAAACATCACCATATATGGTGATTCACAATTAATTGTGTGACAGATAACAGGATTGTATCAAGCGAAACAAGACAAATTATCTCAATACTGCGATCTAGCCTTATCTTTGTTACAATAGTTTACATCTTTCTCAATTGATACTATACCTAGAAAAGACAATTGACACATGGATGAAATGGCAAGCGTGGCTTCTCTTATATCCTTCGCCGATTCACCTAATGAACACATCTTTATCATTCATAATCTTAAGACAACTACATTAGATGAAATAGCATATCAGATGTTAACTGCTGTTATAACATGAACTCCGATGAATGGTTCTCCCATATATTCAATTATTTGCATGATGGAACCATCCCTAATTAAAAATCTAAAAATGCCTGAGTTCATCTACGCAAACTGACGACATGATATATCATCTTATCTAATGTCTTATATAGATGAAGTTATAATGGTGTTCTTCTCTGATGCCTTAGTAATTCAGAGATCCTGATAGCTTTAGAAGAAGCCCACTCCAGTGCTTATGGAGGGCATTTCAAAGGAGAATCATTGGTACAAAAACTAATACATATGGGGTATTACTGGCAACGCATGGAACAAGATTCCTTTGCTTACGTCAAGAAGTGCCTGCAATGTCAACAACATCAACATTTAATCCGAGCTCCCACCCAGGAACCTCATGGCCAAGTTTCACCTTGGCCATTTTCTATTTGGGGCTTGGATCTAATTGGTAAAATTTCTCCACCTTCTTCTCAAGGACACACCTTTATAATCATTGCTACTGATTACTTCATGAAGTGAGTTGAGGTTGTTCCTTTAGGATCCATGACTGCTGAAATAATTTGTCGCTTTATACAAGATAACATCATCTCTCAGTTTGGTATACCTTCCTCCCTAGTTTCTGACAATGGCACACCATTTAAGAACAAGGATATGAAGAAATTTCTTGAAAAATATCACATTCAACATTGCTTCTCTATGCCTTAGTATCCTCAATCGAATGGCCATGCAGAAGCTTCAAACAAGGTTATTGGACAATTTCTACGAAAAATTGTTAATAAACATCAGAAAGATTGGCATACTCAATTATCTTACTCATTATGGGCTTATAAAATAAGCATTCATAAAGCTACTAGAACTACACCGTATAATTTTGTTTGTGACACTAACGCAGTAATGCCCCTGGAGTTAGAAATTCCTTCATTTAGGGTTTCCTTGATGGATATTATCGATGGTGATATGGAATGAGAAAATAGATTACAAGAACTTGCGATGCTTGATGAACAACATATCAATGCTCTCGAGCATCTTAAGGCCCATCAAAAGAGCATACAATGATCGTATAATGAGCATGTCATACATCGTTCATTCAACGTTGGAGACTTGGTATTATATGAGAATCAATGCAATGTAAATGCACCTTCTGGAGCAAAAGGAAAGTTTAGCCCTAATTGGCTCGAACCGTATGTAGTTACTGAAGCCTTTGGATCAAGAGAATATAAATTAGCTAATAAACAAGGTACATCACTTAAAGAACCTATTAATACTGCGCATCTCAAGAAGTTTTATGCTTAAGATTATATGTTAGATGTTCTTTTCAAAAGCAAACTTACTAGTTAGTTTAGCTTCAATTTCAATGAGATATGATTTTGTCTTAATATTTAACATAATATCTTATTTGGTTAATCATTATTGTATCTTGTTTAAACATGCTTTATTAAGATCACCTTTGTATTAACTGATTATAGCATAGAATGTGGATTATGAGTGAAATTCATTAATCATTGTGCTTTTTACTATATGTTCTACAAAGAATTGTTTAGTATCACATTAGCATTAGTTACATTTTCACATAAGCATTAACATTTATCACTAGTTGCATTTTATACAAATCACATGTGCTAGATCAAACAAAAGTAAAAGCAGTAATAGAGAAACATTATATATATAATCATCAGTTGAATATACATCAGAGTACCCCTACATCAAAATGCGATGTCGTAGTACATAAGATACATCACATAGCTTAACCTTGGTCTCCTGTCCCCTCGGGACCTAGTAGTGTGCGTGTGATGGAACATTGACCATGTGTGGCTACGGACCGTGAATGACTCCTAGAGACACTTTGCAACTGTAGCCCCCTGATCTTAGCTCTCAATCCTAGAACCTCATCATGTGACGCCTGATACATCTGCTGGTACCGGTCTCACTCTACCTGGGCCTTGTCTCTGTCAGCTTTCACCTGATGTAACTCAGGAAGTAGGATCTTGGTGACAATAGGATCTCTCTCAGGTGAGGGTACTATTGCAGCCTATTCTCGTAGCATCTAGAGCTTTACCTCTGCACGCTTGGCTCTCTGGATAGCCTGATCTAGAGTAGACTTCATAGCTAATTTGTATCTCACGAATGGCATGAAAATCTCTGCACGTCACCCTGTAGATGGCTATGGTAAATACCCTGTTTGCACCTGTCGCTCAACCGCACCAGAAGGAACTATCTCTACTATGATGTGACTCACAAAGTCACACCATGGATCTGTCCCAACTGCAAAAAGAAAACAAAATAGATATCAATATCTCATATAGGAATCATAAATAATCATCAAAATAAATTACATGCATTTATATAATAAGTATCCTACTTGGATCTCCATCTCGCCAAGATGGATCTCGGATAGCTGATGGTGTGACTAGATTTGCAGCTGAATTTGTAGCTGGGGTCATATGACCACTGGTCTCCCCTTGCTTGTGCCGGCTTGAACTCCTAGCACCTATAGGAGCTAGACCATGAGATCTTGACTGTGGCCTCGACTCGACCTCCTCATTGCTATCTACCTCCTACTGATCTCACCGCGGTATCACTCTGAAGATGTACCATGATGGGGTCTCCTCCTCCTCCTCCTCATCATCATCATCCTCCTCGTCTAGATCATAATATCCAACCAAGTCATGAACGTCATCCTCTATCCTTGTGTCACTCGTGTGACCAGCCCAAGGTTGAGGATCCCCTGTGGGATGACCAGAAGGATAGATAGGAGTGGGCTGTGCTATCTACCACTAGATCTGGTATGCTCAGGTAACTCCAATGTCATCTGCATCAGATATCAGCCCTGCATCTCTATACCATCATCATCACTAACTATTATATCAGCTACCATCAACCATCAGGTGCTATTCACCCTGACTACGCTGTGTAATGAGTGTGAATAGCTCAAACACATCACAGGACATCATGTTTGCATTCTAACTACCATGCCACTCTATCAAAGTAAAACCCCATGACTATGTGATCAAGGAGACCGGCCATCAGCCAATCCCTTTGCATCCTAGCTAGCTCCCTGCACTGACCTGGCCATGCTATGTAGCCGCAATATGGTCTTTAGATGATGTCGTTGGGCTGCAATTTATCAAATATAACTCTCTAATATAGAAGATCACCATGTCTCTAGCATCTGACAAGAGGATATGCGTGGACATGTGGATACATAAATGTTGGCTCTATGGGGAAACCTGTAGGCTGTGTACATCTGATATGCTTAAATGTCCAGACCTATAGTAAAGTCCAACACATTAGGCTCTGCACCTCATAATGGACATATCATCCCAAGCCGTGGTAGAGGTGCACAAGCATATTGTGCCCCCATGCGTATACTATCTTCTACTCCTCCATCCCCTTGATAGTGTGAACAAGGCCCTCGTGAAGGTGAATGCCTCGTCCATCCGGTGCGATTGCTAATGCAATAGCGACCATCATGATCCTCTGAACCAATGGGATGTCAGTGCATCCCTGCTCTTGCAATCAGATTTGAATGTGTGCTCACTCTCCCTGAGAGACTATGTGGCCTACAAAATACATTTGGCTCTCTTGTGTGTACTCTGCTAAGCGACACTCTATGATCTTCACTGTCTCTCCACGTATAGGCAGTCACAGGATCTAATAGACATCCTCTAACGTGAAAGTCATCTCCCCTGTAGGTAGATGGAATGTAGAAGTATTTGCATTCCACCTCTCCATCAAAGCCATAAGCATACTGCAATGGAATCTAATTGTTGGCATGTCAAACACCCACCATAGCCCTACCACCTTTAGGTGGCCTTGCTCTCCATCAGTCATGGCACTGATGTGGTCTTGAAGCATCATCATCAAGTGACCACCTGTGTGCTCTCGCATCTTGGGGATGACCTACAGGATGAATAGTGAGAAGTTGAATCAATATACAACATCAAATCATCATCTAGCATCTACAACAACAATAAGTGCCCTACCCCTAGGGTCCTTGTCCTTTATGGACTTGGGCACCCTAGGAGGACCTAGGTGCCCAAGGCAGACTTGGGTGCCCCAGGTGGACTAGGGCACCCTACTGAGACACAGGAGCCTTGAGTGGACTTGGGTGCCCCTATTGGGGACCCATGTCCAGAAAGGCCCATGCGGCATATAAAATGACAAAATATAAAAGAAACAGAAAGAATAATGATAGAAGCAAGGATTAGGACTCTACCTCGGCCTCAAAGCATCTCTCTACCACTTGGGCTCAGAGCATCTCCAGTCTTGGAAGCTAGTATGGACATCGGGTCGGCATCGTCAGTCTCTTCCTCCTTCTCCTTCTCTCCTCTATACAATGAAACAAGAATGACTAGTGAAAAGTGAAAACTCCCTTTACTTATAGTAAATGGATGAGAATTCCTATCACTATTTAGGTGCAAAATTGAACAATCTTACTTTTGAGCCTCTGTCTTGAGCTGTCAAACTCAGATTTTTGCATCGTTTGTTGCATTGGAAACCTAGTTCTGCCCTCTATCCTACCTAATGTGTTGCACTTAGGTTTTTTTTTTAAACAACCCTCGCAATGCATTTCTCATCAATTTTCCTTGAAATCGACGTGTGTAGATATTCTCCTTGTTTCTCCTTTTTGGACTAAGCAAGTAGAAACAAGGGGGGGATATATCTCTCTTGATTTCCCCCTCATCATGTCTCATCACTCAACCCCTTAGTGTTTATGGACTGAGTCATTGGTGGTGGTTGCAGGTTGATTTGATTTTGATTTTTTGACAAGTGTTCCTTTGCAGGTCGTGGTTCCTAACTTTGTGGTCTTGCAGGATTATAGACTTGGAGGCTTCTTCCTCTTCTGCAACAATACTTCCACATCCTCTACAATATCCTTTTAGGTACCTTTTCATGATTGATGTGTTTACTTTACTTTAGTTGCATAGGCACATAGTGTCATATGGCCACTAAAGTGGGGGCTAAATGTTATGTCAGAAATTGTCCTCTTGTATGGAATGGTACAATTTCTCATAGTTTAGCTCCTCTCCTTTGGTGTCCTTTCAACTTGTTTGTTTTAGACGTTCTTAAACCCTGATTGACCTATGTCTAATTGAAGAAATGTCGTATTCTGGAGTAACCAATGACTGAAGGTGAAAAGAAAGTTAGGATTGGGGATTCCATGGACCCCCTTAAGGCAGACCTGATCAGAAAATCAGGGCTTGGGCTCGGGTGCTCACGCCCTAGCCCTGCCCCATTTTTTAGGGTTTTGAATTTTGGCCCCACCGTGCACCTTGCGATTCTGTTTTCAAATTTTTGTTTTCATGCAATGTCAGCATGTTATTTCAAATATTTGAAATTCCTAAGGTTACATATTTAAAGACATTTGAAAATCATTTTATCATACACAATTTATATGCAAGATTTATGCTAAAACTCTGCCAAAATTGCCATTGAAGATCAACAACTTGTTAAAGCTCTTAAAGTTATTTGAATTTGCTATCATGGAGACATTTGATGGAGATTATGAATCAAGATCTTGAGACTATCTTGCTCTTCCTAGGGTTTGAACACCTTTTGTATGATCGGGAGAAGGGTTGAAGCCTCCAACATCGAGCTTCGAAATCCTCCATGGATACGGCTACCTCGTCTTCTTGTTCATGCAAGTATTCATTGTTGATCTTTCCTTGATGCTTGAGTGTAAGGTGCTAAAATCTCACTTACTAAAAATAGTATCCCAAAAAGCATTACTCATTCCCGAATAAGGAAAGTGAATCATTTATAATAATCAAATATCCATAGTTGTACAAACTAGAAAGTTTCCAACAAAGGAGTACAATTACATTCACTAGAAGAGTGTTACATTTTCATTTACATACACCAAAAGGGTGTTACATTACATGTCAATCTGCATCTATTCCACCGAACCTTAGAGAGAGAGAGAGAGCATCATCGTGGTGACATCCACCTTGCCACAAAGCATAAAGCTTCCCCGTGCTTCCCTATTGGGAAGCTCGACCCATCACGAGAGGTCTAGCAAACTGAAGACAGTGTGGGTGAAGGAATCTAGTGTAGTCATGACATGTCTTCCATCTTTAATTGGTGACAAATGCATACTGAACCCATGATATTATGACAAGAGTATCTTTTACTAATTTGATTGACAATTGCATACCTCATCCAACTATGCAACACAAGGTAAGATAACATTCAAAAGCAAATATCTTCTCAAGGAAGCAAACAAACCCATATGATATCTAGAGATCAATGATCACTCATAGTTTAGAAGAATGCAAAATATAACTATCTCTAAATTTATATCTCAGGTAGACTAAACCATAGTTCATATTTAGTAATTAATAAATGGTGGTCTAAACTTCTCAGATGTTTCCTTATAATAAGATATCATAGATGCAATATAACATACTTCTTGGTACAATTTAGTTTATACTATCTCGAACATTCTTACATGTCCATAGACATTTTTCTTCAACTCAATTCAAGTAAATTAACAAGCTTGAACACAACAAATTCCTAAGTGTCCACATTCAATACTAGGTGTATACAAGCATATTTGCTAGATATTAACAGATAGACAAAGTACCCTTTTTAGACTAATATTGCAATGTAATGGCATAAGTCTAGTTGTACCTTCCAAATAAGTCAACACCCATTTTCTTAGAAGGCCTAAATTTTAATACAACTTCTATATTCAATTAAGCACATTGTCATTCTTCGAGAACATAATGTAGACAAAATACAATCAAAATTTTAAAAAGACTATGTCGTATGAAAGGAGAGGTTTTGGATAAACTATCAAAATTTATATAGGATTATGATGAAATATAGATTTGATTTTTATATGATTTACTTATACTAAGGCATGTCATATTATTTGAAGGACACCATTGATTAAATAATTGTCATAAAAATTGCTTGACAGGTAGGGTCGACTATCAAATTTAAGCCTTGATTAAGATATCCATTATATCATTAAATTGAAGAGAGTGGCATTCACGTGAATTCAACTCTAGTATAATTATCTAGAAAAATAATAAGGATATTTTCTTTACTCTTGATTTCTAATATTTAACTAATTACAACTAACAAATTTATCTTAGAATATGAGTAATCTCAAGTCACATAGTGGTTATAGATACTCATTTCATCAAAGAAAACCAGTGAACATTCACATAAGAATAAAACCTTAGAAGAATATGAAAATGAATATATGATAAAGGCATTTCAAAATACTAGTAATCAGAGGTAATCTAGTAACCTATTCGGCCAGCAAGGGTGTTGGCTAGATTCAGGATTAGAGACTAAGACATAGGCCGATCTCTATGCCTTTTAAAGAGTAACATTACTATTTAGGGTAAAATTGGGCTTGTTTAGTTTTTAGTGTTTAGATGTTTGAATCCTCCTTTCACCCTATACATTCAAGGATCTAGGGTCAAGTGGCAATGCACTATCTTATCCTAGGTCATTGTGAGATGTAGGGAAAATTGGATTAGGGAATTTAATTATCAATTTTCCTTCTCTTATGCTCAATTGACCATTAAATCCCTAATTTCACAAATACGACTGTAAATGGAAGAATAACAGAAAAAGCTCTTGTAGAGGGAAGCAAAATATCAAATTATAGAACACCTGTTTTCAGGGTTCCGAGGCGAAAAAGTCAGGGACAAAAGAGCAGGCGCCCAAGTCTAATGCCCTGCGTTTTGTCTAGATCTAGAAACTCAGTCTGCAACTCTTCCCTGTTGTTCCAGAGATTTTTCTGTCATGGAAGTTGGAGGACTAATGAGTGGGCGCCCAAGTCCAGGGTGTTTTTTTTTCCTTTTGTTCTGCAATTCTGACACTTCAAGATGCCTTCCTACAACTTCGCTTTGTCTAGCTCCGCCAACCATGAAAACTTTGGGAGGGTTTTGTGGTGTTTAGAGGCTTGCCTCGGTTAAACCCTGGAGGACACTTAAGTCTCTAAACACCATTGTCAAATGAAGAGTGCATACCCTTGTGAGGCAGAGGCAAAAACTAAAGGAAATGATGATAAAAACACAATATAATGTCACCTTGTAGTGAAGATCTCATGGAAGAAGATGCTCTTCATTCCATGATGAAATGGATGCTCAAATCTGCAAACACATACATATAAACCACACAAATCTGCTCTTGCAACACAATGAAAGCCTTGAATCACCTTGAGAAACATAATAGCTTGCTAGTAATCTTCTCCTTGAAATCTAGTTTACAAATGAATGCCTAAACATGCTTTTATATGCAACTACAAACACTCCCGCCAAGATTTTTCATAATTCAAACTTACCATGTTGGCATAGGACCCAAATAACGGTCATAAACCGACACCCAAATAATTGGGGCTACCCCAAAATAGGGCAGGACTAGGGCGTGGGCGCCCAAGTCCTCCCCCCTATTTTGGGCAGGGTCAAGCTCAAGGGGTCCTCCTAGGTCCCATTTGTCATGTTACCTAGGGCTCATTCCATCGGGATGCCAAATTATGAAGTAAGATGTCCTAAATGCATGCAAAAGACCTAGGAGCTAAACTTTATGAGGGAAAAGCCCCCAAGGGGACATTTTCTGACGTTACATTTAGCCCCCACTTTAATGTATGTATAAACGCAAGGCCAATACATGCATTAAAGTAAGGTCACAAACACAGCAAACACACCAAGCACGAAGAAGACATGCCAATCACATAGAAAATAGTAACAGACACACAAAACATGGAGAAGATAGTTATAGTCACGCAGAACACGGAGAAGACAGTTAATGCATAGAAGACATATTAATGCATGGAAGATAGACATGATTTATTTTCTTTTTCTTTTCTCATATATATGAAATGCAAATGCAAGTACTGGAAAGTAAACAAACCTCCCATAATACATGATGCACTTATCGTGCAGGTCTTTGTATATATGGGGCAACGCACACGCAAGACATGCAAAACCTCCCAAAATGCAGGAAGTACAACCTAAGGTGCTGGTCTTTATACTGCATATGGGGCAACAAACACGCCAAAACACACATTTGAAGACACGGAGAAAACACAACAAACAAACGATGGTGTGTTCCCTATTTCTAGGCTTATCACCATCTCAGGCACACATCGACAATTGGGCTTCGCCACAATAATCACAAAAGACACACTTAAGGGTTGAGTTAGTCACCAAACCACTCTCCACCTCCGTAGAGGACTTTTAAAAATGCAACCCCACCAACGTCACGAGGACACCTTCTAGTGAAAAGGAAGCATGGCATACAACCCCACTCGCATCAGAGAGATGCCTTACAGTGAAAAGGAGGTATGAGCTCAAAAGTATACAACCCCACCCGCATCACGGAGACGCCTTATGGTGAAAAGGAGGTATACGCAATAGATTTCAAGATAAATTGGTTGATTGCAAACAAACTCAGGATGCAGGAAATACTCATCGCACTTGTCTGCACCTAAGGACAAGCACATTGCTAACATTTATAACAGACAGCTTACCTTATATATGACCCCACCTTAAGGTGGTTGATATCATGCATCGATATCAAGCATGTTAAGGTAGGAAGAAAACACACAAGGGAACACAAGCTCTCGCAAAGCCCATGCCCCCCAGAAGTGACATGTACTTTACGATCGCCAAATGTTCCCATAAACAACAACATCAATGCATATGATTAACCACACAAAGAGCCAAGGTTATACTATGAATTCAAAGTTCGAGGATAACCATGGGGCTATATCACGAAGATCTCTGAATTGAGTATCGCCAAGGCTAGATTCAAAGACAAACAAAGGTGCACAGAGCAACAGTATTGTTAAGGTTTGTAAATTATACGATAAAAACATCATCAAATTCACTACGCGGAAAGCACGAGTGCTTCCACTAGCCAAGTGTCAGATAAAATATACAACCCCATCATCATATTAGGAACTAAGTCCATTTTTTGATTGCTCTCGAAAGGGACACTAGGTCCGCATCAGTATAAATGTTTGTCATCATCCGCCCGCTAGATAGAAACACTAGAGGAAGGGAAATAATAAATAAGAGAGGAGAAACAAGTGTCTTAGGGACAGTCATGTAGGAGGGTGCCCCCAAGTCACCAACTGCAACATTATGTCCATAAGACACAACACACAACGATGAAATCAGAGAGAGAGCAAATTAGAAGAATGATGATACAAATAGACGGTCACAACAGAGGTGGTCTCCTGGTATCCCAGACCTTATGGGAGAATCCGAGGTCATCCCAGGAGGCCTAAACAACACATAAAACATCACGAGAGAAGCACACCATGAGAGAGATAAAGGGTTAGAGATACTTACCTGTAGGGTCTTCATATTAGATTTTGGAACTTGCAAACCTCTTGGAGAGGTACTCGATCATGTTTAATGCAAAATTTGAGTGGTTCTTATGAAAATCTTATTTGTTATCATATGATGTTTGTTTCTCAAATCCTTGTTTAAATGATGCTTTTTGTTGCTTATGAGGGGGAGAACCACTATTATTTCCAATTGTTGATTGTCGTCTTACTCTTTTCTTATTTTTAGTGAGTTTTCGTTGTTCAATCTTTCTAACATGGTAATGGGAATCATCCTATACCATCTCACTTATCTATATCAATTGTTGTTCTTTCTTTTCTGATACATTTTGATTATCTCCTTATCCATATAAGGACAACGGAGGAGGAACCTTAGCATAAATTCTTTTTCTTCATGAACGAGGTGAATTGTCCACTTGTTTCTTATCTACTTCAATCATTCCCACGATACTATCATAGTCCAAGTAATCATCCTCGTCTACTTCCACTAAACTTTGTTCCAACATATTGGTTTTAGTATGCTTAGGGAAAGGATTAGTGAAGATTTGTAAGTTCTGATTCGGCGGAGCAACTTATTTGTTTCCATTATCATTCACACTTGATACCTGGATGACATTTGAATCAATAAGGTCATGTATCTCATGTTTTAGACGCATGCATAGTTCAATGTCATGTCCTTGCATTTGATGATAATGACAATATGCATTAGCATCAAAGTAAGGTCCTTGTTTACTAGGATCAACATGCTTAATCAGGGGAAGCTTTAGAATGTTATTACTCACAGCTTGGTTCATGATAGAATGATAAGACTTGGATATTAGAGTAAATTTTCTTGGTTGATATGATGCTTTCTTTGGATTAGTGATAGCTGAAACATTTGAAAAGTTGTTCATATTCAGTCCATTAATCTTGATGAAGCTCTTGTTATTATTATTCCTCTTAAAGTTGTTGTGTGATGATCCACCCGTGGATTGTCCAACTTGAGCCGATGAGTTTTGGTTTTCATACTGACTAGATGAAAGTTGATAATCACGAAGGGCGGTAAATAAATGTTGAAATGAGTTATACTTCATCAAGCGGATCTTATCATGAATATTAGGTTGTAGATTTGTAATAAATATCTTCTAAACATCCTCATCTTTCATCTAATACTAAATTTGTGCATAAAGCCTTTGATACCAACTAATGAATTCAGTCAACTTCTCTTTTGGACCTTGTTTGCATTGAACCAAGTCAATTAGAGTAACTTGGGGTCTGATATTTGCTTGAAAATGTTGTAAAAATTGATCAATCAACTGCGAAAAGGAGTGTATTGAATTCAGAGGCAAAGAGCAAAACCATTCTAAAGAAGTATCTTTGAGAGATCGCGGGAAAAGTTTTGCCAACAAATCCTCTTCAAAATAAAAATCACTACACAAAGCTGTAAATGTTGCCACATGAATATTAAGATCATTTTTTCCACCATACTTTTCAAAGCGAGGAGTCTCAAACCTCTTAGGCATAGGAGTTCTCAAGATTGCATAGGAAAGGGTATTACGGGCATGATATGTTGGTAGACTAGGCTGCGAAGAATTTGTCAAGTTTGTTACCTTTTGTTGTAAAGTAGTCATGCCCTGTAAAAGTTGGTTTAGGATGGCATCATTTGGAGATGAGATTTGTTGTGAGGAAGTGGAACCAAAGTGAGGAGGCGAATGAGCTTGAGATATAATAGGCAGAGGCTGGGAATATGTCAATGGTGTTTGGACATAGTGATAGGTGGAAGATGGTTGTGAGTAGGTATTAGGTGGCTGAAAATGAGTAGAATAGACAGGTGGTTGAGAATAACTATGCATAGAGGAGGTCCCCTTATAGAAACCAATTTTTGATAATCAAATCCCACAGCTTTCTAATTAGTTCCATTAGATACTCCAATACCAGTGGTAGAATTACTACAAGTGTTCGCATTAGTTGTTAAGATTGATGTAAAAGTGGATATTCCCGTAGTCGGTATAGGTGCCGAAACTTGAGTATGAGATGGTAATAGAGTGTTATTTATCACTTGTGCACATTCATTCATTGGCATAATGTTGGTTTGTACAATATGTGCTAGACCACAAATTACATTAACACCATCTTGTCCCTTTTTCATCAATTCTCTTATGTTATGAATTGTAGGGACAACTTATTTGGCTATTCTCTCATTTTCCATAAATGATTGAAATTGTGCTAGCTCTTTATCCAATTTTTCTATTTTCTCATTACATACATATCCTATCGCCTCAATAGTATCATCAACATCATGAGAAGTTTGTTCTTCCATTGTACTTGTAACGGGTGTAATGTCTTGTAGCATTTGGGTTTCTCCTTTTGTAAAGAAGGTGTTCAAAGTACCAACTTCTTCAAGAGAACTAGATCCCATGTGTCTTATGCTTCTTCTTAAAGGAATATTTCTCTTAGGGCAGTGATTTATTAGACTCATGCAGCAATATGCTCAAGTTTTAGGCCTAAGATATGTTGTCAATGCTTGATTTTTTGTACTTTTTTGAATGCAAATGTATGAAACAAAAAGTGTTGTAAGGATTTTGATGAAGGGTAGAAAATTATATGTTTGATATCAGTCCAAAACAACAATATGATCCTTCTCAACACAATCTTGATGCAAATCCAAGATAAAGCCAAGTCAAATTATAGTGAAAATATGTCGAAATAGACACTTTTTTCACCAAAACTCAATGCAAGAGAGCATAACAAAGGGTGTTGTAAGAAAAATGGTGATGGATAGAAAATAATATTAGTAATAATAGCCACTTAATGTCAAAATACCCAACACAACAAGCTTTTAGTGCCACCTAAGGTCAAACCTTATGTTGGAAATAGTCCGGACAACTGAGAGGGGGGGTGAATCAGTTGTCCCTAAACTTTAACCTTTTCTAAACCTTTTAAATCTTCTTTATAATCAGATTAATGATGAAAACATTTAAGCATAAATCAACATAAGAGCAAAAACAACATGAACACACAACACTAGAATTTTGACGTGGAAAACCCGGTTAAGGGAAAAACCATGGTGGGGGTTAACCCACAAAAATGAGTACCATGTTAAAAGTACTTAAGAAAATAGAAGGCACGTGCCTTCGAGCACACTACCCAAAGCTCACTACTCAAGAAGAGGCTCACTGTCTATAAGAAATTATGATTTATACAGAGATAATGAACTGAGAAATAACATCTACATTCATGCCTGAATCATTCCCTTTGAAGGCTCAAAACTTCTTCTCTTCTCTTGAAATTCTTCTTCACTGACTCTTCACTCTATACTCCCTTTGCTCTTCTTCTTCTCTACTCTACTTTTGATCCCTTCTTCAGATTTAATTCATTATGTACAACGATGCTTTTCAACAACTCTTCAATAAGTATTTATATGCTTCATCAACCTTGGAATGATCAACAAGGTCGACTAAACTTGATGCGGATCATCACACTATCGGCCAAACACAACTGAGACTTGAATCTTTTCTACAATCACGTGATGCGTCATAAAAAATCTCTTAGATCGTCCACAACATGTTAGGAACATCCGATTGGTCAAGACTGGGAAGAACATCAACCTCAAAGAAGAAATCTTCAATCAACTAGCTCAAACTTTAGTGTGGACCTCCAAAATAGTAGCCACATGATCCAGAGACCTCCAGAAGCACATTGAAATTACCAATAACATTCACTTTCAACCAAATTACCAGAATCATTTGTATCTTCCTCTGGAACCTCAAGAACACTATCTGCCATGACTGTCAAACTAGAAAGATAGCTTGCAGACCTCCAAGCCATGAACCACTGGAGTTGATGATACATACTGATTTCCTAGACATGCCTCTAGAACCACAAATCATCATTTTACATTATCAGAGCAATTTGGACCTCTTTCCTGTCACTCTTTATTGAATAATGCAGGAACTTATTTTACTCAGATGGTTATAACTTCTTCAGATCTTAGTGTGAACCTCTCAAATCTTAACTAAAGCTTCTTCAGACAAACCTCTACATAGCCATATGGTCTGCATATATTGATCTCCATGAATTTTCTCATTATCCTCAACAGTCTGGTCTTCTATACAAACAACAAAATATGATACAATTGACACCAATGGCAACAAGGATATGTTGACATCAATGACAACACCACTTAGGCACATATTTGCAACAATCTCCCCCTTTGTCATTGATGGCAACATATGATGTGAAAAACTAAATTTAACCATCAAGACAAGAACTTCTCCCCTTTCTCTTCTCACTTCTGTAACTACTTTCTTTACTGCTCCCCCATACATCAGCAACTAGTTTTTCACATGACTTCTCTCCCCCTTTGACATCAATGACAAAGGGCACATATTTGCTATCTTTTCTCCCTTTTTGCTTCAAAATGACCCAAAATTTTCATACTGACTACTCCCCCTTTGAGTAGTACCTCCTTAACATCAATCTAGATCACAAGATATGAATATGAATTCCACCAAACTGATGCACCTTAGTGCATCTTAGTTCTGATCAGGAGGGATGATAACCCCTAACTTTTCTCTGAGATACTCAAAAGTATCGTTGGGAAGAGGCTTAGTGAAGATATCTGCAATCTAATCTTTGGAAGACACAAACTCCAACTTGACTTCATTCTCATTAACTTTCTCTCTCAAGAAGTGAAACTTGATAGATATATGCTTTGTCTTAGAGTGCAATACTGGATTCTTGGCAATGCTTATAGCACTTGAATTATCACAGAAAATTGTGACTGCCTCCTCAAACACAATTCTGATGTCCTTCAGCATTTGCTTCATCCACAGAACTTGAGAACAATTATTTGTTGCTGCTATATACTTTGCCTCTGTAGTAGACAGAAAAATTGCCTCTTGTTTTTTGCTCATCCAAGAAACCAATCTTCTTCCCAAGAAGAATGCGCCACCACTAGTACTTTTTCTATCATCCACATCTCCTACCCAATCAGCATCTGTATATGCATGAGGAGTGAAATCATTGTCCTTTGGATACCACAGTCCATAATCAATTGTCCCCTTGAGATATCTGAAAATTCTTTTGACTGCCACAACATGGGATTCTTTTGGATCAGCTTGAAATCTGGCAACAAGTCCAACTGCATTCATGATGTTAGGTTAGGTCTGAGTCGGATAGAGCAATCCTCCAATCATTGATCTATACCTTTTCTAATTTTCCTTTGGGGAGTCATCATATTTTCTTAGCTTACATCCAGTTACCATAGGAGTACCTACTGGCTTTGAATCTTCCATTCCAAACTTCTTCAACAATTCTTTCACATGCTTGGACTGAGATATAAAGATACCTTTATTTAACTAAACAATTTGCAGACCTAGGAAGAAGTTCATCTCACCAAATATTGACATCTCAAAATCACTTTTCATCTGATCAACAAATGCTTTGCACATACATTCATTTCCACCAAAAATGATATCATCAACAAAGACCTCAACAATTAGAATGTCCTCATGATTTATCTTGAAGTACAAATTACTAACAACAGTACCTTTGCTAAATCCTAGCTTAAGAAAATGCTTATCCAATCTGGCATACCAGGCTCTTGGAGCTTGCTTGAGTCCAAACAAGGCTTTTCTTAGTCTATAAACAATATCTCCCTGATCAGACAACTGAAATGCTTCTAGTTGTTCAATGTAGACTTCTTCCTCCAAATCTCCATTTAGAAATGCTGATTTAACATCCATATGATAAACTTTAAAATCTTTAAAGGTAGCAAAGGCAGGAAGAAATAATCTAACTGCCTCTATCCTTGCCACCGGAGCAAAAGTTTCTTCAAAGTCAATTTCTTCCACTTGAGAATAACCTTTACATACCAACCTTGCCTTGTTTCTCACCATCTTCATTTAGTTTATTTTGGAAGACCCATTTGGTTCCAATCACATTTTTGTCCTCAAGTCTAGGAACAAGATCTCAAGTGTGATTCTTTTCAATTTGCACTAATTCTTCTTCCATTGCCTTAACCTAGTTTTCATCATTGCAAGCTTCACCTACTGATTTAGGTTCAATCTTTGAAATCAAACAAATCTCTTCTTGATCTTCAACAACTCTTCTCCTAGTTCAAACAACTCTATTTTTATCTCCTATGATTTGATCTTTAGGATGATTCATTCTTACATACCTGGGGGTTTTGGGAATTATTTGAACTTCTGTTTCTTGAACTGGTTCCTCATCTTCTATACTAATCTCTTGAGTTACTGGAGTCGCTGGATCAATCTGGCTATGAGTCTAAATTTGATCTTGCCTTCCTTGATTTTGCCTTTCATCTTGATCATCTAAATCATATCCGCAATACTTGAATGACCTTCTTTGCTTTCATCAACTTTAACATTAGCACTTTCAACAATCTTTTTCAACCTCTTGTTGAAGCACCAGTAAGCCTTACTTTGAGTAGAGTATCCCAAGAATATTCCTTCATCACTTCTTGCATCAAACTTGCCTAATTCCTCATCTCTTTTGATATAGCACTTACTACCAAAAACTCTGAAATATCTTACAGTAGGAGGATGACCAAACCATAGTTCATAAGGAGTTTTACCAGAATTTCCTTTGATATGCACCCGGTTAAGAGTGTAGACAATAGTACTCACAACTTCCCTCCAATAAACTTGAGGAACATTTGTTTCCATCATCATGGTCCTAGTAGCTTCTTGAATGGTCTGGTTCTTCCTTTCCACAACTCCATTGTACTGAGGAGTCCTAGGAGCAGATAATTGTCTTTTTATCCCATGCTTTTCACAAAAAGCATCAAACTCACCAGAAGTGAATTCTTCACCCCTATCAGATCTCAAACATTTCAATTTCCCACTAATCTCATTTTCAACCATCATCTTAAACACCTTAAACTTATCAAGAGCTTTTGATTTTTCTTTTAGGAAGGTTACCCACATCATCCAGGAGTAGTCATCAATAAGCAACATGAAATATATGTCTCCTTGCACACTCCTAATTCTAGGAGGACCACAGAGATCATATGCACCAGTTCCAATCTCCCACTTGAACCTTGTTCCTTACTTTTTAATCAAATTTTGTTCTGTTAGCCCAATTGACATTCTCTACATATACTATCAGGTTTCACAAGTCTTGGAAGATCTCTTACAGCTTGAGTGGAACTTATTTTGACAATGTTATCAAAATTTACATGACACATCCTCCTATGCCATAACCAACTTTGATCTATTTGAGCAATCAAACAACTTTTGCCTAAACTTCTTAAGTGAAAGATGTTACCTTTAGTCTGAGTACCAGATGCAATTTCAGTTCCAGAGCTTTCCAAGATTCTACATTTTCCATCCTTGAAATGAAGATCATAAACCTTGTCAACCAACTGTCCAACACTGAGAAGATTATGCTTCAGTCCTTCCACATATAGAACATTATTGGTCCTATTCTTACCATCAAAAGAGATGGATCCTCTGCGACGGATTCTACCAGCTGAGTTGTCTCTAAATTTCACAAGTCCTTCATAATTTTTAAAATTCAAAAACTTACTCTTGTCTCTAGTCATATGATGAGAACATCCACTATCAATCACCCATTCATCCTTTTCAACAACCTGAGTAGCCAAGGCACTTTCTATATTTACACAGCTAGTAGATTCGGTAGACATTGGATCTTCTTCTTTAATAGCAATTAACACCCAATCACCTTCTCCATGATCAGATTCATCATCTGTGACTCCTTCTTCCTCCATTTTCTTGGACATAGTAACAATTCTTCTGACCCTTGTACCTGTTAGGGTTTGGTTTTGAAAACCTCTCGAGACACCTTGAAGAAAAATGACCAATCTTATTACAAGAATAATATTTGAGTGGCAACTTTCCTTCATACTTACTGGATCCTCTTGGCATCCATTTGGCAATGGGAGCTTCAAGATCTGTAGTTTTTATTTCAAAATCTTCAAGATCCTTTCTTGTCTTCACAAATCTATTTGATCTTGCAGAAGAGCTTTCACCTGGATCATATCTTTGCTTTCCATACACACTAGCCTTGAATGTAGATTCAGACTTAGGAAGAGAATCACCAAACTCACTCATTTCAAATGTTGAAAGCTTGCCAACTAACTGATCTCTTGTGACTGTTGTTACTGTCCTGATTTCTTCAATGGCTATAGCCTTGTGCTTGTAAGCGGCAGGTAAGGATCTGAGCACCTTGGCAACAATTTCTGATTCATCCAATACTCCACCTACATTTCTGATACCGGTCACAAGTTCATTTAATTTCTGCATGTAGGAAGTAATGTTTTCATCTTCACTCATTACCAATCTTTCATATTTACCCTTCAGTCTTTGTAGCTTGGGATATTTAACATATTTGTCACCTTCATACAAATTTTCCAATTTACTCTAAATCTCATGAGTAGTTTACAAATCCAGGACATTTGCCAATTCGGTATCAGAAAGGGCACTCAATAATGCTTCTTTAGCTCGAGTGTTGCGTTCAACATCTCTAAGTTCATCTATATTTGAAGGTCCATTCTTCAAAATCTTATACACATTCTTGGTTATTGTCCAAAATCCATCACCCATACATTCTAGATGACACTACATGCGTACCTTCCAGAGGGAATAATTTGTTTCATCAAATCTCAGACTTTCCTTTTTGTAGATCGACATCTTGGATCTCCTCAAGCAGTCAAGCTTCTTTTGGAGGAACTTGGCTCTGATACCAATTGTTGGAAATAGTCCAAAAAATTGAGAGGGGGGGTCAATTAGTTGTCCCTAAACTTTAACCTTTTCTAAACCTTTTAAATCTTCTTTATAATCAGATTAATGATGAAAACATTTAAGCATAGATCAACATATGAGCAGAAACAACATGAACACACAACACCAGAATTTTGATGTGGAAAACCTGGTTAAGGGAAAAACCACGGTGGGGGTTAACCCACAAAAATGCGTACCCTGTTAAAAGTAATTAAGAAAATAGAAGGCACATGCCTTCGGGCGCACTGCCTAGAGATCACTGCACAAGAAGAGGCTCAATGCCTATAAGAAATTATGATTTATACATAGATAATGAACCAAGAAATAGCATCTACATTCATGCCTGAATCAGTCCCTTTGAAGGCTCAAAACTTCTGCTCTTCTCTTCAAATTCTTCTTCACTAACTCTTCATTCTATACTCCCTTCACTCTTCTTTCTCTCTACTCTGCTTTTGATCCCTTCTTCGGATTTAATTCATTGTGTACAAGGATGCTTTTCAACAACTCTTCAATAAGTATTTATATGCTTCATCAACCTTAGAATGATCAACAAGGTCGGCTAAACTTGATGCAGATCATCACATTGTCAGCCAAACACAACTGAGACTTGAATCTTTTCTACAATCATGCGACGCTTCATAAAAATGCTCTTAGATCATTCACAACATGCTAGGAACATCCGGTCAGCCAAGACTAGGAAGAACATCAACCTCAAAGAAGAAATCTTCAATTAACTAGCTCAAACTTCAGTGCGGACCTCCAACATAGTAGCCACACGATCCAGAGACCTCCACAAGCACATTGAAATTACCAATAACATTCACTTTAAACCAAATTACCAGAATCATTTGTATCTTCCTCTGGAACCTCAAGAACACTATCTACCATGACTGTCAAACTAGAAAGATAGCTTGCAGACCTCCAAACCATGAACCATTGGAGTTGATGATACATTATGATTTCCCAGACATGCCTCTAGAACCGCAGATCATCATTTTACATTACCAGAGCAATCCGGACCTCTTTCCTGTCACTCTGTCTTTCCTGAATGATGTAGGAACTGATTTTACTCAGATGGCTATAATTTCTTCAGATCTTAATGTGAACCTCTCAAATCTTAACTAGAGCTTCTTCAGACAAACCTCTGCATAGCCATATGGTCCGCATATATTGATCTCCATTAATTTTCTCAATATCCTCAATAGTCCGGTCTTCTATAAAGACAACAAAATAGGATACAGTTGACACCAATGGCAACAAGGATATGTTGACATCAATGACAACACCACTTAGGCACATATTTGCAACAACTTAGTGAAAATATAGCAAAATATGCAATTTTTCATAGTTTTTCAACTCCAAGACCTAGCAAAAGGGGTGTTGTAATGAATTTTAGGAGGGGCAAAAAATAAAATCAATGATACCAGTCACCTCAATCCATAAAATTTGTCACAACATGCTTAGATTGCAAACTAGGCCAAACCTTAGGGCAAAAATAGCCAAAATATGTAGTTTTTCATCGAATTTTCAACACAAAAGTCCATTAAAAGGGTGTTGTGAAGCTTTTTAGGAGGGGTAGAAAATAATTACCCTGATAATAGCCAATTAATACAAAAATACCCTTCACAACATGCCTATGGTGCAAGTTTATAGAGTCAATAAGGCCAAATTTAGTGAAAATCGTTGTTTTTGAAGCCCCAGGTTTGAGATCTTAACACATAATGCTATGTGAATGTTTTGAAGTATGATTTATGATGAAAATGAATTAATCTTAGATCTGAAAATGATTTCCAATCTTTAATGTGCAAAATGCTAATGCAAATCTAATGAAAATGCATGAAAATTGCTAGTTTTTGTTGAAAGTTTCTATGCAAAATTGCAAATATTTGAAATCTGAATGCAAATTTACACTTAAATGCAAGACTATAGTCAAATTATAATTTGAATGAGCCTCTAAAATTAGTATAAAAATCTGAAAGAAAATTTTGCCTAATAACCCTAGATTTTGGAATTACTAGGTTTAATGAAAATTGTCAAAATTTCTACAAAAGCCTAGCAAATTAATGATGAAAATGTAGTGCAAATTTCTAAATTTTTGTGTTTTTCTGTATTTTATATCATATCTGATGCAAAAATCATGAATAAGGAAAATTTAGAAAGAATTGATGCAATTTAGTAATCTATATGAAAATGCAAGCTAAGGTTTTCAAATTTTTGCAAATTTTTTAATTTTTTTGTAATTTTCTCAATGCAATAAGATGAAAGACTATATGAATGAATGAAATCAATCCAAATCTAAAGGCACACACTCATCAAGTTTCAATTTAAGTCCAAAAAAAAAACACGGGTTCACCAAAATGTTTAGGGTAAAATTGGGATTGTTTAGTTTTTAGTGTTTAGATGTTTGAATCCTCCTTTCACCCTATACATTCAAGGATCTAGGATCGAGTGGAAATGCACTATCTTACCCTAGGTCACTGTGAGATGTAGAGAAACTTAGATTAGGGAATTTAATTATGAATTTTCCTTCTCTTATGCTCAATTGACCATTAAAACCCTAATTTCACAAATACGACTATAAACAGAAGAATAATAGAAAAAGCTCTTGCAGAGGGAAGAAAAATATCAAATTACAGAATACCTATTTTTAGGGTTTTGAGGCAAAAAAGTCGGGGACAAAAGAGCAGGTACCCAAGTCCAATGCCCTACTTTTTGTCCGGATCTGGAAAATCAGTCTACAACTCTTCCCTAATGTTCTGGAGATTTTCCTGTCACAAAAGTTGGAGGACTAATGAGCGGGCACCCAAGTCCAAGGTGCTATTTTTCCTTCTGTTCTACAATTTTGACACTTCAAGATGCTTTCCTACAACTTCACTTTGTCCAGCTCCGCAACCTGTAACCTGCAACCATGAAAACTTTGGGAGGGGGTTGTGGTGTTTAGAGGCTTGCCTCAGTCAAACCCTGGAGGACACTTAAGTCTCTGAACACCGTTGTCAGATGAAGAGTGTGTGCCCTTCTGAGGCAGAGACAAAAACCAAAGGAAATGATGATAAAAACACAATATAATGTCACCTTGTAGTGAAGATCTCATGGAGGAGATGTTGTTCATTCCATGATGAAATGGATGCTCAAATCTGCAAACACAAACACAAACCACACAAATCTGCTCTTGCAACACAATGAAACCCTTGAATCACCTTGAGAACACAATAACTTGCTAGTAATCTTCTCCTTGAAATCTAGTTTACAAATGAATGCCTAAACATGCTTTTATATGCAACTACAGACACTCTCGCCAAGATTTTCGTAATTCAAACTTACCGTGTTGGCATAGGACCCAAATAACGGTCATAAACTAACACCCAAAAAATTGGGGCTGCCCCAAAATAGGGTAGGACTAAGGCATGGGCGACCAAGTCCTCTCCCCCTATTTTGGGCAAGGTCAAGCTCAAGGGGTCCTCCTAGGTCCCATTTGTCATGTTACCTAGGGCTCATTCCATCGGGATGCCAAATTATGAAGTAAGATGTCCTAAATGCATGCAAAAGACTTGGGAGCTAAACCTTATGAGGGAAAAGCCCCCAAGGGGACATTGTCTGATGTTACAATTACTAGGATAGCATTAAGAACAAAAGTTTTTTTCTAGAAGAAAATACCTAGATCGATGGTGAGATTTGCAGGCCAGGAGGGATTAAATAGACCCTTTAAAAAAGAACAAAGGGTAGAATGCAGTCCACAATAATGAAAGGCCAATTGCATGCATTTACAAGGTATAATTTGAATGCTTCATTGGAATGAAGTTGTTTCAAAGGGACCAAATGTATCAAATATTTTAGATAGAAGAATCTCAAGGAAATCGTTTAGTAAAAACATCAATACATAATGCCATAAATGGATGTGAGTATAATCATAGAACAATAACAACATAAAATATAGATGGATATCAGAGATGTGAGTCATTTCTATGTGCATTTTCATTTTGTCTTTAAGCCTGTTCACAAGTTCCCCCTAAACAAATCATGCGAAAGCCCTCTATTATTATGAAGTGATCAAGAAGTTGTTGATAACTGAGAGGGGGGGTGAATCAGTTATCCTAAACTTGCTTCCAATTCAAACACTTAAATCCACTTTTTTATTTAATAGCATAGCAATTAATCATTCATGAAAGCATAAAGCATAAACACCAGAGCAGATACACATCAACACATGAGACACCAAGATTTTGACGTGGAAAACCCGGTCAAGGGAAAAACCACGGGGTGATTAACCCAAGGATTATTCTCTATTAGAAGAATAAGAAAAATAGATGGCACATGCCAATTAGGGCTCACTGCCCAAGCACACTGCTCACAAGAGGCACACTGCCTACAAGAGACACACTGTCTACAAAGTAACAAGTATCACAAACTTGAACTAGAGATTGACATCTTTACCATGCTTGGATCAGTTCTATTTAAGCCCAAAAACTTCTGCTCTACCTTTCACGCTCCTCTTCACTACCACAGACTCATCACACCAAGACACACTTCAAAATGAATTCACAATTCCTTATTTATACAAGGCATCTACTTAGGAACAATCATCTAAGTCGGCAAACACCTACAAGATCATCCGTAAGACGTGTAATACATCCGGTCGGCCAGTCTCAGGAAGAACACCAACAACCGGTGGTCTTTACATCAAATCCAAACTCTAACTTCAATGTGGACCACCAATAAGAATTGTGCACAATCCAAGGATCACCAAAACCTTTCTGAGTCACCAAGAACATCCGCACTTTATCAGCTTACTGGAATTCTTCTCTTCTTCATCCAGAACTTCAAGAACACAGTCAGTCACCACTGTCATAATCAAAAAGGTGCTTCTGGAACTCCAAACCATGAAAAAATCTAGTTGTCACTTCACACTAACTTCTTCAACACTCCCTCCAATCCGCAAAATGAGATAATGCAATTCTAGAGCTCACCGGACCAATCTGTAACACTCTGTCACCACTGAACATCTACCGGAACCGGTTCTACTAGAGCGACCATAACTTCTTCATATCTTCATGCAGACCTCTGAATTCTTGACTGGAGCATCTCAAGACTCATATCTGAAAACCCTTTAAACCGCATCCTCTGATCTTCATCTTATCTTGGACTTTTACCTTAATGTCATCACTGTTCTTCACTGTTCTTGATTGAGGCTAATTTTCTCAATATCCTCAGCACATAGCTCATCCAATCCTTCTCATTAATGCAATATGAGTATGTTGACATCAATGACAACATTGGTTATCCTCATACTTGCAACAGAAGTGCAGGAGCATCTTGATCAATTGGTTTGTAGCCAACTAAAATGGTGAAGTTACCTAATAGATAATGCAGGTCTGCGCAATGAATAAAGACACGAGGAGCCTTCAAGCAATGCTCTTGGAAGGTGTAAAGTCATAGTGTCCTCTCTAGACGAAAACAAGACTGGGTACATTGAAAGGCTTCTAAACTTTCAAGCAAAAGCATTGTTATAAGATGATCGACATACTAAAACCCTGGTATTTATTGGAGGACAAAAAATAAAGATCATGGCGCATCCAGAGGAATGAAAGAAAAACATAAACGTTTCATGGAATATCCGCTAAAACAATCACAGATAACAATCAACAGAGGCGCAAGGGTCTGCACTAAATCGTTTGATTCAAAGGGGCTTAGAATTCTTCAGTAAGGATAGGTGAAGACTAAATTTCTTTCTGTGTGCACTTATGCAGAGAATTTGAGAGAAGAACAAAGGTCTACAACACTAAAGAATCCATATCAAAAAGTAGTGACACTTAAAACTCCTAGACCCATATTTAAATTAGATCTACAGGAACCAAGAACAAGCATAACGGAAGGAAAGTTCTCTGTTAAATGTAGTAGCTGCTAAAGTAATACAAATAAAAACAATCTACATATTCGCTATTGGATAAACATAGATAAACCGAGACAATATAAAATGTGTACATACCCAAACCTAACCATTGTTCAAAAACAAAATTTCATTTTTGTAAACACGGTAATAATCTCAAACCTAGTAACCTTGAAGGCATGATGAGACATTATCAATTCTGAGATAAATGACATCCAGTTCTTTAGATCGAGTCCTCTCCATGAGTAATTCTCCTCCGGTGGAAAATAGATTTATCCAAACCTATTTTAGACAACAGACACCGTGAAAGATGCATGGTATCAGACAATGAAATCTCTGACACTGGTCCTCTGTAGAACGTTCCTCTTCCTAAGATTGTTTTATTTTTTTATATTTTCCCATTTCTATCTTTTCCTAGCTTTATTTTTTTTATTTTTTCCTTTTTGCTTTGTTTTAATTCTAATTTGGTTTTTATTCTATTATTTTCTTGAATTCACTTTCTTTTTGCTTTATTCCAATTTTGTTTACTTTCTATTCTTTTTATTTTTGTTCCAACTTATAAAATCTTGTTATTATCTAAATAGGGCTTAAAAGAATTTAAAATATTATCACAAAAACATATGTATATATTTATTTTATTTAATTATAAAATAATCTCTTTAATGCATCATTATCTATCCTAACATATCAAATTATCTAAATAATTATTCTATAACGACTATTAATAGTCAAATGATTATACTAATGTGTTTCAATTAAATACTTCAATCTAATCTATTTGAATTATTTTTCACACTCATTTATACTGATGCAATTTAATCTATATGAAACTATGTGGTGTGTGCAGATTCCCTTCACCACCAGTCACCATTAATTGGCTAGACGCCCCCCCTGAAATGATACTCTCTCTCCGTTGAGAGAGTTTCTTGCCACATACATGAGTTGAAATAAGTCGATGCTCATCAAAACAATAATGTATTTAAATTTTAATTATTGAAATTAGGATCATGACATTGAGTCATCTAGGGTTTTACATTTCTGCATACACATTTGTTAGATGAGCACACACATCTGCAGATCTTTATCATTGGCTATTGTTGAGGTAGGAATACTGAAAATGGGACTTGACTGAGGCAAGCTCCTATATAGCCACAACCATCTTTCTCCTCCTTTTGTATGTGCCAGTCATATACAAATAGATCCAACGGAAGGGAGTGACAAGAAGATGGATATTCCAGACACAGTCGTCACATAGTTTCAGATTTCATGATTGCAAGACTTTTGGGGCTTTACGACTTGTGCCCTAGCCCACCTAGATGTTTTCTTCAGGATCCAGAGACTTCTAAAGATTGTCAATCAACTAGTGCAAAAGATCCCAATAGCTGGAAACCTTCAAGGCTTTATGACTAGCGCCCTAGCCCATAACAACCTCAAATTTTGGGTACATTTTCTCTATATTGTCTTCTCTTGCAATTTCTATGATCAGTTTGTCTGTATTTGTATCATAAATTCAGTTATTACCATTTGATTGGTAATTTAGGGATTCATGCTTATTGAGTAATATTAGCTTGTGAAAACCTGATTAGAAACTTCCACACAATCATAATTAGCAAAAAAAGGGAATCTTAAGAATCTCTAGTTTAGTTCATCCTGAATGTTTTAGTCTGTGGAAAGTGTGGGACTTGAAGTCTTTGATAACTATCTTGATTCCCCATTTTCCCACTAAACATATATATATTTTAAAATCTACATGCAGTATAGAAATATGTTGGCACCTAAAAATTACATTATTGGGATATTTTGTTGTTTGTTTGCTACTACCTGGATTATATATTTTGTATTTCCAAGTATGCAAAAATGGTGACAAGTTTGTAGAGCATCTAACACATAAATTAGTCAATGCAGGTAAAGTTTGAGAGGACTTTACTTTGGCAATGATCTACTATATTGTAGATTGCATTTTGTTTTGTTGTTTCTTATTATCTCCATTCATACAATCTTTAATGCAAAATAAACATTATTGTATATAATATATATGCATATATATGTGTGTGTGCGTGCACATGCACACACGCATATAGATTGTATAAATGGATATACAACTGTATATATGTGTATAGAGTTGTATATGTATGTGTATACAATTGTATGCATGCATATATAGTTGTATAAAGACATATGCATAATTGTATACACATTCACTCATTTGTAATGACACACTAGTGTAAAAAACCTCAAATACATTTAAAGGATGACATGGGTGTGTAGGTACCCCCTTCATTATGGCATGGTCTCGAGTGACCCCTTCATAATTGAAGAGAATGGATCATATCTTTTTTCATAAAACTAGGAGATACATCTATCATGAACTCTGCTTACACAATATTTGCTATTTTTTTTCTAATAAATATTGTTTACTTTTGTTTTTGTTCAAAAATAAGAAAAAAATTCACAAAGAAGCAAAGCTCAAATTTAAGTTCCTCGATTAAGAGCAGAATCACTACATGTGGAACTTAGCCACAAAGGCACAAGACCAAGATAAACCCAAGGACTTTTCCTTTTGAGGAATTCTCTCTATAAGTCAATAGTAATTATAATTAATCCTCATAGAAAGATAAAAGATTGTTGATATTAACGAAAAACATCTTGCTAAAACACTTTGCTTTTACCTTCCCTTCTTTTATCCTAATTTCTTCTTCTAAATTTTGCCATAATTTAGATTCCATGCCATAGCAGAGGATGAAGGGATCTGTTTTCTCCTATGTTTTCCTTTTTTTGATGGAATTTAATGTTTTTCGGTCAAGAAAAAGTTGTCATGTTTCTCAAATTTCAAAGAAATGTAAATGATGTGATATATGTAGGAATAATAAAGCATGAGCTAAGAGGCAAACAGAAAAAGAATTTCTAACACAAATGAAAAGGAAAAAGAAGAGAGTTCTTAGGTGGGAAACATGTATATATAGTTGTATAAATACATATGCATAGTTGCATAGACACATTCACTCATTTGTAATGGTGCACTAGTTGAAAAGACCTCAAATACATTTAAAGCATGACATAGGCGTGTAGGTACCCCATTCACAATGACATGGTTCCAAGTGAGCCCTTCACAATTGAAGAGAATGGATAAATTATTGCACATATGCTAGTTGTATATACACACTAATTGGTATATGGAGTTGTAATATGGTAATTTATAAAAAAATTGTCAACATAAACTATTGAATAGAATTAAAACCCACTATTGTATATGATTGTAAAACCCTAAGGAGTTATATTATGGGAGAAATGAGAGATTATTTTAGAAAAATGTAGTCTATAATTTGTTGGAGTTATATATGTCAATAATTAATGAAACCCGGAACTATATATGAGTATGAAACAGTCAACAAAAAACTGTGACATATAGTACTACAAATAAACCCTTTGGAGTTACATTGTAGGATAGAAGATAGATTATTCTAGCAGAAAATAATCTACAATATGTTGGAGTTACTATATATATACATAATCTTTCACAAATGGCTGGAGAGGCTTCAAACATAATTTTCCATCATAACAAAATATGTAAAAGAATAGAAGCATGTAAATTCCCATCATAATTCTATGTGTGTGTGTGTGTGTGTGTGTATAAGCATGTAGCTGTAAATAATTTTTACATCCATATATAGTTGATGAAAAATATGTGTAAAAGAATATACAGGTGGACATATATATCTAAATATACAATTTGTTAGTAGTTAAACTATAAATTGAAGATCTTGTTGTTTTCCACATTACAAAATAACAAAAATATCAAAACTGATAAAATTAATATTATTATCATTTGAATTTGTGTATGAAATATGGGATGATATGTTGTGAATTATGAAGTAGATTTGTTTTCGAGTCTATAGAGTAGCCTTACAACATTTATTGTTTGTGTAGGTACCTATAGCAATTGGAAGATGTCACATGGATGTGAGAGAAACCATGGGAATATGTGTCCTTGAGAGCCCATTTAGTTGAGAGTGACTTGTATTTATGGTAGCTTAGGCACTAATAGTTGATCATGGAGATGTGTAATTGTAGCCTATTTGGCTTTTGTCAATTCTCCAAAAGGGTGGTTATTATAAACAATATATGTTGTAATTAATTTAAAAAGTGTATTTTATTTTGAAAGAGTCTCTATTTGGACCAACTTGTCTTCCATCGCAAGTACACTAGCATGTATTTTGTCCACCTTGAATGGTAAACTACACATGCACAAGTGAACATGTATTGGTGCTTTAGGGATATTTTATTGGGCATGTATTGGTTACTGTACTAGATTTAATTGGGGGGTTATATGCACCGCACCATAGCAAATATTTGGGCATGGTTGTCTATTAGGTCATCTTCATTATTGACAAACAACATATATTTATGTAGAGTTAGGTTTATTCTCTTGTATTGTTATTGTAAGTGCCTAAAATATATGAGTATACATGGCAATCTGATGGTAATCTAATGGTTCAATTTATGACCACTTGAGCATTTCCAGATCACTTGAGAATTTTTTAGGTCACTTATATGACATACCCTAACAAAAGGGGTGACATGCATTGACAAAAGAGGCAACATGCATTGACAATTTATAGGTGACTTCGACATTTTTATTAGCGCATGAAATTTCAAATTCTGACCAATTTTCTATCATTTTTACCTTGATCTCAAACATAACTCAACTCCTACCTCTATCAATCCCTAAATTCCCTCCCCCTAATTATGAATCTAATCCTACTTATACACCCCAAATGGATTCATAGAGGGGTGTTTAGTTGTTTCTTGGTTGCCTATTATTGAAAGTTTGAGTTTTTGCCTCTCCTGTCATAGTCTTTTGAGCAAGTTAAAAAGTTAATTATATAGCTCCTTAAGCCAAAGTACAAGCTTTTCTTACAACATCCATGTTATAACATCATCTAGGCTCTCCCCATAGTTATTTTTTAGCTTCAAAGCTCCCAAAATAATAGGTACATCACTCTACTATTTTCCTCTTAAGTTAGCTTCTCATCTTCCCTTGCTTCTTCCATCGAGAAAATTACTCCAAGCTAGATAGGAGAGAATAATGCAAAAGCTAAATCATTGAGGACACACATGCCACGAGCATCTTCATTAGCATCTCAAGTTGTCAATCTCTCAGGTGTGAGGTTTCATTATTTGCTTATAAGTTGTTAGAGTAGTTTGCTTTCAAAAAGATTAGAATAAAATAGCAAGTAGAGTAGATTAATCTATCTTCCATCTTGCCCAAATCTATGACATTCCATTAACTGAATCTCAGACTTTACATTAGTTAGATAGTATTTCTTTATTTTATTGTATTCAATTATTGTATATTAAATTGTGAATTTTAGTTTTATTTTAGCAAAACATGAACTTTCTAAAAATAAACACTGTCAATAGTATCAGTCAATCAAAAAAATCATCTTCAAATAAACAAACACAAGTTAAGGAAAAATGAACATAGTGTAGAATCCATAAATCAGATTATAACCCAGAATCAATTGAAAGATTTAGAAATAAATACTATGAAACGCTCGAACGATAAAATAGCATCAAATAACTATCTCCAATATCGAATGAAACTACAAGCTAGGTAGTGAGTTTATATAGAAAGTAGAGAGGGTGGAGGTGGCAACGCAGACCAATAGGAAGTAACCATCTATCAGTCTAATGATAGCAAGGTATCTTCCCAAGATATATAATGGTTGCTCCCTTGTAGCATTGCAACACCTCATAATCCAGTCACCTAAATAACCCACTTTATTAACCTAAGCAAGCTTAAATAAACATGCAGGAAAAACTTATGAAAAGGAATAAAAAACCTACACTAACACCCCCTTAAGCATAGCTTAGATGGGTAAAGAGATGGGTCCCAGAAAATGAAGCCTAATGAGGTACCCATGTACATGGAAATCCCCCCAAAATGGAACTTTATCTTAGTTCATGATTATAATAACCCCATAAGAGATTCCCTTATAACTCAAAGAGAGCACACATGACACCCATCCTTTTCACTCAATGAAAGATCCCCCCAAGAAAATATGATTTGACACTTTATATTTAGTACGATTACAATTGCCACCTGATGGAGTAGGTGTGTTGTACACCTTGCATAACATTGGTATTATTTTATTATGTAAAATAAATATTTAATTGTGATGTGTTTAGCCACATTGGATATTTATTTGGACACCACTTGTAATCGTTGTATGTAACATTGGGTTAATTACTTTATTTGTAATTATTTGATTAATTGGGAAAATTTAGTACCAATAATCAAATGTGGGGTCAATGGTTTTGTACACACATGGTTTTGGGGAAAATGGTATTATAATACCACATGTTGTATTTGTGTGAGTTTATGTCTATAAAAGAGTTGGTTGAGTGAAGGCTTATTGTCTTTGGCTGGGTTGTAGCTTCTCTTGTAGGTTGGCTATGTGAGGGTTTGAAGCATGGCATTGGATGTATGGTTATATGCTTGCTCACATGGATTGCAGGTAGTGTTGGTAGGTGGCGACTGATCAGGAAAGTATTATACACTAGCCATGTATCCTCGCTAGGGTTCGGGGTTGGGCCGGGCCCTGAGCGAGGGTTCGAGGGCAGCAACCCCCGAGAAATTTTTTTTGGATCGACATAAAAAAACCTATTTTGTAACCGACATAAGGCTTCATAAAAGCGGCTAAGGGTTAGGGTTTTTCGATATATTTTTTTGTAGCATTTGCGACGATATTGAGTTGTAGGGATTGCTAGTTGTAATCGATTTGTTTTATGGGATAATAATATTGGACTCTTTATTGGTGGATGTAGCCCGAGTTTGGGTGAACCACATTAAAACTTGTCTCTCACTGTTATTATTTTTCTGTATTTCCATTCCTCTGTTTAATCTTTAATTGCATTTAATTGATATCTTCTACCGGCTAACCCTAACAAGTGGTATCAGAGCGGGTTGTGATTATCGTCTGCAGGAAGGTCTCACAGTTGAGTGGGAGCAATGGCGGATGAGGGTAAATTGAAGGTCGATAAATTCAATGGGTAGAACTATCAGTTATGGAAGATGCAGATGGAGGATTACCTCTATCAAAAAGATTTATGGATGCCATTAGAAGGAGTAGCCAAGAAATCGGTAACAATGACTGATGAGGATTGAAATCTTCTTGACAGAAAGGCATTGGGAACCATTTGGTTGTGCCTGGCACCATCAGTGGCATTCAATATAATGGAAGCGAAGACAACAGATGGTCTGATGAAAGATTTGGCTAAATTGTATGAAAAACCCTCAGCCTCAAATAAGGTATTTCTTATGAAGCATTTGTTTAATCTAAAAATGGTTAAAGGTGGATCTGTGACAGATCATTTAAATGAATTTAATACGATTGTTAGTCAATTGACTTCTGTAAATGTAAAATTTGATGAAGAAGTTAGAGCTCTCTTGATATTATGTTCTTTGCCTGAAAGCTGGAATAGTTTGGTAATGGCGGTTAGTAACTCTGTTTCTGGTTCAAATACCCTAAAATTTGATGATGTTGTTGGTGTTATTCTGAGTGAGGAAATTCGTAGGAAAAGCTCAAGTGGATCCACATCAGGTAGTGTTTTGAATGCAGAAAGCAGAGGCGGATCAAAGGAGAGAGGAAGAGGTTCTAGAAGTCATGGGAAGTCACAAGGAAAATTAAAGGACAAGAGATCCCAATCCAGAGGACAGAAGGATTGCTAGTACTGTGGGAAACTAGGTCATCTGAAGAAAGATTGCTGGTCTCAGAAGAATAAAGAAGGAGACAAACAAGAAGGAAATAAGGAGGCAAATGTGGTAAGTAATAAATCTGAAGATGATGCTTTGATTCTTTCCCTAGATAATGCTGGTGATTCATGGGTTTTAGATTCAGGGGCCTCATTTCATGCTACGCCCCATAGAAGTTATTTTAATGATTATGTCCAAGGGGATTTTGGGCTAGTTTATTTGGGAGATACCGAACCCTGTCAAATTGTTGGAAAGGGAAGAATTAAAATTAAGTTGCAAAATGGGAATCACTAGCTACTACAAGAGGTAAGGTACGTTCCAAGACTCAGTAGGAATTTAATTTCAACAGGGCAGCTAGTTGAAGAAGGTTGCATTGTTACATTTACTGATAAAAATTGGAAGGTTTCAAAAGGTGTCTTAATAGTAGCAAAAGGTGTGAAAGTAGGCACCTTATATCTTTGTATAGGTCATATTGTTCCTTCTACTTTAGCTATTGCAGAGAAAAAATAAACAGGTTCAGAAACAGTTGCTGCAGGTTCATAGGAAGAGACTGAAATAGTTGTTGCAGGTTCTAAGACAACACTGTGGCATAATAGACTTGGGCATATGAGTGAAAAAGGTATGAAGGTACTTCATTCTAAGAAAGTTGTACCATGTCTGAAATATATTAATATGGATTTCTATGAAAGTTGTGTGTATGGAAAGCAAAAGAGAGTCAATTTTCTCAAGGATGGGAAGCAAAAGAAAAATGAAAAGTTGGAGCTTGTGCATACAGATGTATGGGGACTAGCTCAGGTATCTTCTCTCGGTGGCTCTCGGTATTATGTTACATTCATAGATGATTTAACTAGGAAGGTATGGATTTATTTCCTTAGGCAGAAATATGATGTATTTGAAACATTTAAGAAATGGAGAAGCTTGGTTGAGAATGAGACAGGTAAAAGATTAAAATGTCTCAGATCTAATAACGGTGGTGAGTATTGTAGCAAAGAATTTGAGGATTATTGTTCCTTTAATGGAATTCGTAGGCAGAAAATGGTTCCAGGGACTCCACGGGAAAATGGAGTGGTTGCAAGCATGAATAGGACAATAATGAAGCGTGCAAGGACCATGAGATTGCATGTTGGGCTGCCTTTAAACATGTGGGCAGAAGATGTCAACACTGTTGTATATTTAATTAATAGAGGTCCTTCAGTTCCTTTGGGTTGTGGTATTCCAGAGGAAGCATGGACAGGCAAGAAGGTGAGTTAATCTTTTCTCAAACCTTCGGATGTGAAGCATTTACACATGTCGATTCTGAAAATATAACCAAGCTGGATGCAAAATAAAAAAATTGTACCTTCATTGAATATGGCATTGATGAATTTGGTTATAGGCTTTGGGATTTTGAAAATCAAAAAATTGTAAGCAAGGATGTTATATTCAATGAGAAGGTGTTGTACAAAGATCAGTTGCAGTAGCATGAGAAGAAAGAAAAGGATTATGTGGTGCTGGATGATATTCCAAATAGTGATGTTCCAGTGGTTCCTCATGCTCTGCAACAACAATCAGAAATACCACAAACTCCAGTGAATGTTAGATGGTCAACAAGGCTAAGTAGACCTCCTGAAAGGTTTTCTTCCTCTTTGTATTCTATTTTGTTAACAGATGCTAATGAATCAGAAGGGTATGATGAAGCTATGCAGGTGGATACACAGATTTGGTGGGAGCTTGCAATGAAAGAAGAAATGGACTCCTTGCTGAAAAATCAGACTTGGGAATTATGTAAGTTACCTCCAGGTAAAAAGGCTTTACCAAACAAATGGGTTTATAAGATGAAAGAGAAAGATGGAGGTAAGAAAAGATTTAAAGCTAGGTTAGTAGTAAAAGGATTTGCACAGAAAAAGGGCATTGATTTTGATGAGATTTTTTCTCTGGTTGTCAAGATGACTTCTATTCGTACTATTTTAAGTATTGTGGCTGTTGAAGATTTGCATTTGGAATAGCTAGATGTGAAAACTGCCTTTCTCCATGGTGATTTGGAGGAGGAGATATACATGGACTAGCCCCAAGGATTTGAGGTCAAAAGTAAGGAGAAACTAGTGTGCAGATTGAAGAAGAGTTTGTATGGCCTGAAACAAGCACATCGGTAATGGTATTTGAAATTTGATATTTTTATGGCTGAGCAAGGCTACAGTCGGTGTAATTCTAACCATTGTGTTTATTTTAAGAGGTTGGATAATGACAGTTACATTATTTTATGTTTATATGTTGATGACATGCTTGTAGTTGGGTCTAACATGGATCACATCAGAGAGTTAAAATAGCAGCTAGCACAGTCATTTGCTATGAAAGATTTGGGGGCAGCAAAACAAATCCTTCGTATGAAAATTTGCAGAGATAGGAAGAACAAAAAATTGACTCTATCTCAAGCTGCTTATGTTGAAAAGGTGTTGCAAAGATTCCATATGGAGAATGCAAAAGTTGTCAGCACAACTTTGCCTAGTCATTTGAAATTGACTAAGGAGATGTGTCCTAAGACATAAGAGGAGGAAGAGAAAATGTCCAAGGTACCATATGCTTCAGCTGTAGGAAGTTTAATGTATGCCATGGTATGCACGAGACCTGATATTGCACATGCTGTAGGAGTTGTTAGCAGGTATATAAGTCATCCCGAATTGGAGCATTGGAATGCGGTAAAATGGATTCTCAGATGTTTGAGAGGTACATCCAATACACATTTATGTTTTGGGGGCTTTAATAGTGATTTAGCAGGCTATGTAGACTCAGATTTGGCAGGGGATATTGATACCAGGCGGAGTACTACAGGTTATGTCTTTATTGTAGGTGGGACAATAGTGAGTTGGATCTCATGGTTGCAAAAGGTGGTTGCTTTATCCACCATAGAGGCAGAGTATGTAGCTGCAACAGAGGCAAGCAAGGAGATGATATGGCTGCAATCTTTTATGGAAGAATTGGGCAAACAACAGGCTAACAGTTCTTTGTATACAGATAGTCAGAGTGCCATACATCTTGCAAAGAATTATGCCTTGCATTCAAATACCAAACATATATAGTTGAGGTATCACTTTATTTGGTCAGTATTGGATAATGGACAGTTAAGGCTGGAAAAGATACATACATATGACAATCCTGCGGATATGTTTACAAAGGCAGTGACAAGGGAGAAGCTGAGCTCCTCTTCAGTTTCAGTTGGACTTCAAGACTGAAACAATAAAGTCAGAACAACAGAGTCTAGGGTGCTTATTTCCAGTGGGAGCTGCATGCGCAGCGGTGTCGCCCAGGATCAGTCTCCAAGTGGGAGATTGTTTGGTGTGGAGCTTGATCAATCTCCAAGTGGGAGATTGTTTGGTGTGGAGCTTGATCAATCTCCAAGTGGGAGATTGTTGGTAGGTGGCGACTGATAAGGAAAGTATTGTACACGAGCCATATATCCTCGCCAGGGTTCAGGGGTGGCAACCCCCCAGAAGTAGGGTTTCGGGGGTGCAACCCTCAAGAAATGTTTTTTGGACCGACATAAAAAAACCTTATTTTGTAACCGACATAAGGCTTGATAAAAGCGGCTAAGGGTTAGGGTTTTTCGATATATTATTTTGTAGCATTTGCAACGGTATTGAGTTGCAAGGATTGCTAGTTGTAATCAGTTTGATTTACTGGATAATAATATTGGACTCTTTGTTGGTGGATGTAGCCCGAGTTTGGGTGAACCACATTAAAACTTATCTCTCGTTGTTATTATTTTTGTTTATTCCTTTGTTTAATCTTTATTTGCATTTAATTGATATCTTCTGGTGGCTAACCCTAACAGGTAAAGAGAGAGCTTGATGTTTTAGTGGTTATCTCTGCATATGTATTATTGTTTATTGCTGAATAATACATGAGAGATGCATGCTTTTGGAGGCTAGGTGTTTCCCTCTATGAGGGTTTTCTTGGGGTATATCTTGTGTCACCATTGATAGTATGATTGTCTATTTCTTTTGCATGTGGATTTCTAGTTTATTGCACATTGAATCTCTTATTGGGTTATAACGAATTAGTCTCTATGGCAGCATATTTCCAACACCACCAATAGGAAATACTGAGTGGACTTGATCTCAATGCTATTATAAATCCTTAAAAAAAGCATATGATAAAAATATAACTTTGGCATAATACAAAATGAAATAAACAGCACCATTGCAAAGTACACAAAAAAAATGCACTTTCAAAAAAAGAATCACCTCAATCCGAGGTTGTATGCAAAAGTTATGCTTCTTTGAAGTTCCCAAAATGAGAACTGTGTAGTGTCACGAGTGAGAATCTACAATTTCTAAAAATTCTATGCATCAAAATAAAAAAACATCTGCATTGGTGAAAAGAGCACGAAAAAATAAACCAAATAAATAAAAATTGCTCGAGAAATAGAGCCAGTACAACCTAGAACTGAGCCTCTGAAAACTGTAATGCCCCTCATTTTTGGCTTATGACAGTTGTTAGTTTTTCTATTGCACTTGATAGTTTTGAGACATTTGAGTTATTAGACTTATGGTTTATGCTCATGGTGGACTATGTTTGACTGAGGTGATTATTGACTTGTGATGACGTTATTGATATATTCTAGTTTATGATGAGATTGACATGTTCAGTAATGATTAGATATTATCATTCTTTTGTGATTTGTTGGTATCTAACTTATAGTTAGAGGTGTTTATGTTATTGTAATGCTTTCAGAGAGGGGACAGTGTAGTATTGCTCATCTCGAGCACCCTACTACACTGCGAATCCCTAACTCTATGTGTGTGCTATATATTTATATACTCAAATGCAACGTATTGTTTTGCAGGTTGCAGGTACCGGGCCTCGACTCCACCTGACTTAGCAAGTTTGAGCGGGCCCTTGCACCAATGGATAACGTTGATGGGAGATAACATATGGTTTCCTTAGGTCGATTTATGTCTTCAGTCTGTAGTCGTGAATTTGGATGTCACACTTTGGTCATTGCCTCAATTTTGGTCGTCATGTGGTATGTAAAGATTATTGTCGAGTTTTGCTTGCTAAGCCTATGTGTGTTTTGGTAATGCATTATTGAATTTATTATTATTATAATAATGTTATTTTGTCAAATTTAATGGTATTTTCTTAGTCATATATTATTAATGAGTTGTGGTATATTATTTTTAATATAGATTAAATTCATTATTTTAATGCTTTTATTAGAATATGAGTCATAAGTATTTATTATGGTTAAATAGTATATAGTTATTTAAAGAATAATATTAGTGAATAATTTAATGTTTGTTAGTTGTCGAATATGATTCCAGATTTGAGGAATCTCTATGTTAAGTAAAAATTTTAATTTCTTCTAAGTAGTGGGATTTTCTGTAACGGATTGGAGATAGTGGAATTTATGACTCTTGGCTATTTTTGCTTCTGGGTTATTATTTTTTGGGAGAAGAGATTTGATGGGGAGATAGACATAAAATTTAGGGAAGAAATTGTTACAGAAAAATTGAGGAAGATCTGGAGATAGCTGAAGAAGTTGAAGCCTGGGTCAAAATTCTAGTATGTTGTGTTTTCTGTAGCAATTCAGACAATTTGTTTAAAATTCATGTTGAAACTCTTATGTGTATTTGAACCTGTCTTTTTGTTCCAGTGGAATTCTCGTCTTCCTGTCACCATTCGACCTCATATCATCCTTCTCTCTGAATTGTCGTTGCTTGAAGATTACACATTAGATTGAGATGGCTGAGTTTTAACACCTTATGCATTGTAAACTTTAGTTTTCTTCCTCTAATCTATTACTACTACCATACGGCCTAGCCTTATCACATTTGAAAATTACCAAAGCCTAAGTTATGAGTTCGTGGTGCTGAATTAAATCTTTTCTTGCTTGTTGTGGTCCTCCTGATGGTTACCGTACGGATTCCCTCTTTCTACTGTCTTCTTTGAAATCTTCTTCTTGCCTGAATGAACACCTAAAATTTCAATTTTAAATTTTTTTTTGAGATTTCTTCTTGCCTGGCACCAACCGTACATCTCCAATTTGGGATACTTCTACAAATTTGGATTCTTATTCTTGAAAACTGCATACCAAATGCCTAAGTTGCAATTCCTGTAGAAAACTAATGACCTTCAATTAATTTCTCTCTGAACGTGAATGAAAATCTTTGGCTATTCTATTATGATTTCCTTGTTTAAGCCAAAATCATATAAACCAAACATGCCTAAGATCAAATTAGCAAGTTTCAAATCCTTAGGAAGTAAGGTAGAAGTTTTGATTTAGCATAATTCTGGTTTTGTTTGGTAAACTGGCAGTTGTTAAATGAGTAAAGTTGTTATGTTGATTCATAGGTTTATAATCAACTCATTTTAATAATAGGAATTAAGAAAGAAACATTGCCAGAGTAGACTTGTAGTTTATATTTTGTAATATACTAATTTGTAGTGCATTTAACTCTCTAAGAAATGAATTAAATCAATTAGATAAGTTTGTAATATTTTAACCTATAGAGCAATTATCTTTATTGAGAATATTAAATGAATAAATTAGGATTTTTTTTATGTGAAATAGATGTTTATGGTAATGTTAGTATTATAATTTTAGTATTAAATATTAAGTTAAAAACTTTATAGTGCTTCCATGTTTAAATTGTTGAAGGTGATATGTTGGAGTTTAACTTAGATATAAAATAATAAATGATAATAAAACTTGTCTTGCCTTGATCAGTAATTCTTGGGGTTAGATTTCTCTTCCTGAATCTTCTACAATTTTCTTCTTCTCTGCCATTTGAAAACCTCTAATTTCTCTATTAAATTCTTGAATGCTTGAAAATTTATTTTTGGATCCATCCTGTATCTCTGATCCTATATTGCCATCTCACTCTCATGGCTTCCCTGGTAGACCATTCTTCATTTCTGTTATAAACCTCAGAAGTCTTCTTCCAAATATCTTCCTTCTGGATTCTTTTCTCTCCATAATTTCTCCCTTGCAAGCCAATTTTCTTTTTGAGTTACTTCAGGTAATGACTTCTTTGAAAACATGTATTATCAATGTATTGAATTTCTCTTGTTATACAATAGCTTTTAGGACTGGAATCATATTTAGAAAGTTTGCAAATGTAAGATAAGAATTAGAAAACTTATATTTTGAACTCTTGAACAACTCCTTGATCTTGCTTTGTGATTTTAGTTTTGAATTAATAATAATCAATTATATTCTTTTTAATTTGGCCAATATAAGTTTGCTAGATATGATTATTTATACATTGAGTTAAAGTAGTTAGGTTCTTATTAAATATAAATTTGTTTAGATGTTGAAGTAATAAATTTTTTTAGTTATACTTTGATTTAGCAAATAAATAATAAATTAGTGATTTATTGTGCATTGAAATGTAATGATATTGGTCAAGCTAATATTAGTTTAACTTTTAAAATTAGTTAGGATAGATCTGTAATATTTTATAATTATCATTATTAAATTTATTGAGTTATATAATGGTTGTGCTCACTTAATTGGTTAGATAAAAATTTGTTTAGTTTTGAATTAGCAATATTTATGGTTGTTATAGATAAATAAAATTATAGATGAAAGATAGCTAATAAATAAATTAGAATATTAATGTGTGTTAGATTATAATGACAATACTAGTTCTTTTTTAAAAAAATGTTAGGTGGTGTACTATTTTAGAATGTATGCAAATATAATCTTTAGTTAGAAAACTTCTATTTGTAACTCCATGAGCAACTCATAAATCTTGCTTTGTGTTTTTTCTAGTTTTGATTTATTAAATCTTGCTTTGTGCTTTTTGTAGTTTTGATTTATTAAAACTGTTAATTTGACTTTCTTTTTATCAAACTCATAAAATGCAATAGTGATAAGATAATATTAGGTTATCTTAAAATAATAGGATAGAGTTGTATTATTTTAAAATTAATTTTATTTAAATAAAGTTGTTTTAGTAGATGCAAGTTTGTTAAATAAATAAATTAGTTTTTCTTTTAATGTAAAGTAGATTTTATGGTGATGCTACTTATTAAACAAATGATAAATAATATTATAATTCTAAAATTAAATATATTGAGTTAAGTAGTAGTTATATTCTTTTTATCTTACATATACTATCTTGTGGTACATTGATTTTAATTAATAAATAATAAATTAGAGATTTATTGTGAATTGAGTTATTATGGTATTGATTAAACAAATAATAGATGAAATTAAAATTCTAGAATAGAATTATTATTAGAATTTTATTTAAAAGAGAGTTAAAATTTTATAGTGTTGTTGTTAGCGAATAATATAGGAATAGTGTCTTAAAACTCTATTAGATTGCTTGACCTATGCTATGGCTTTATGGTCGGTATAATTGTACAATGTTGATGAGAAGAAGCTTTGCCTTATAATTTAATAGGTTTATCCTACGATATAATTACTTGGCATGTTTGGATAGTAACCTCGTAACTGTTACAGTAGAATAGAATTGCTTAGGATTGTGTATTAATGTAATAGAAACCTTATAAAATTGATGATGTAGGTAATGAATATTTGATACTTGTATATGAACATTGTTTTAACGTCATAGGCATTGATGATGTTAGTAATATAAGTTTAAATGTTGTTAGTAACCTTCCATATTGAGGGATCTTAGTAGTAGGAATAGGAGTTTAATGCATCTTGACTATGACTAACATTCTTGATAGCAAGATAGTAGGAGTTTGATGTCATTATTCAAATCTTAATATTGTTTTATTGTTTTAAAAATCATTTTTATTTTATATCTTTTTAGGGTCATAGATTTATTTGCAGTTGAGTTGAGATTGGGATGATTATAGTTATTCTTTTTAAAAGTGAATAGACGTCAATTGTAGAAGTAAGTTATTAAATAAATCATAGAGGGAATTATAGATCTTGGGATTTGATTAGAATATTGTTATCTTAAGTAAGTTTATGATTTAATCTAAAAAGAGAGATTTAAAGTCTTTTATTGAATCCATGTTAAAATAGTTCGCAAAGTGTTTTGGATATATATATATATATATTCCTTGTTGTTTATTGCTGATTTTGAACCGATGTGTATCAACGATGCAATTGGGTCATTGCATGTATTTTGGTTTTGAGCATTGCTGTTATGCTTTGTCTAGCTTAATGTAATGGTGATCATGTTAGTTTTGTGGGAGGTCAAGGATAGTTGTCTTTTGGTATTTGTGTTAAAATCTTTTAGCTCTAGAGGCTTGTTACCTTGAATTCAGTGTGATATTGTGGCAAGGATGTTTTTGTGATATGTCCTTTGGTATGAGGTCTTGATGTAGATTGGAAAAGATTGTTGTTTTGAATTTGAAAATTGTTGATTAATGTTTTATCTGATTGGGATTTTGAAATGGACAAGGGTAAGTTTCGTGGTTGAGGTTTTGGTTTTAAAATGGCCTATGTAGTGTATTGGTTGGCAAAAAGATTGAAGCCTTTCAGTCCCTTGTCCATACATATTATTGGTTCTGGATATTGGTTAGAGGTGCTAGTTGTATGTAGGAGAGTGGCTTTCATGGTGGGGCCGGTGCCCAAAGTGGCTGCCTGGGTAACCCCATGGAAGTTGTAATTAAGTGATAACTTAATAATTTGTTTAAGTGGGTTGGGTAGAAATTCACATAACAAGATAAGTATGATGCCTCACCCATGCCTTGAGTGCTCTCATAGGCTAAGGATGGGATGAGAAAGCCTGGTTGGCGAGGTCGACCTCCTTGTCTTCATGAGAGGATGTGTCGGCTCCACATGTGTCACCCTATGGGGTCGGTGCCTAGAGAGAGGCTGCAGGGTAACCATAGATGGGGGGCGGCTTCTAGAGAGAGATAGCCTGGGTAACCCATGCTAGGACCATGCGATGACACTCTCCCTACTGTAGTTTAGTTACTTCCTCTTTATTTTTTGTTATAGCCTCTAGAGTATTGTCTTGATGAATTGACTTGTCTTGATGATTTAACTTGTCTTGATGATTTAACTTATATTGATGATTGACTTATCTGGAGTATTGTCTTGATGAATTGACTTGTCTTGATGATTTAACTTGTCTTGATGATTTAACTTATCTTGATGATTGACTTATCTGGAGTATTGTCTTGATGAATTGACACGTCTTGATGATTTAACTTGTCTTGATGATTTAACTTACCTTGATGATTGACTTATCTGGAGTATTGTATTGTCTTGATGAATTGACTTGTCTTGATGATTTAACTTGTCTTGATGATTTAACTTATCTTGATGATTGACTTATCTGGAGTACTGTCTTATCTTGATGATTTGACTTGTCTTAATGATTTGTGTAGTCTTGATGATCTGAGTTGTTTATGTCAAATTTGTTTCTGCTTGTTTGTAACCTTTGACTTAGCGGAACCTCAATGTTGTCTCCTAGCTCGGGGGGTGGACCTCAGGGTTCCATATGGTTGGGTGGACGAGCTTAATCCATTGGTTTTCTTGGATGTACTGGTTCGAGGACATTGTAGAAGTGTTTCCAGTTCTAGATTTGTTCTGCATCTTCAGAGTTGTAGTATACCTTTAGGATTGTATAATTTTGTTGTATATTATAAACTGATGATATCGATCATGAAGCTTGTAATCTTGTAATCTTATATTTGAACCTTTGTAATTATTCATCTCTGCAAATGAATGATGTAAATCATCTGCTGTTGTATTATAATGTATATCACTTGTATTGTTATAATTTTATGTTTTTCTGATGCAGTTATGTTCCCTAGAGGTGTTAGTTGTTCATTTGATTTAATGTTGTTAATAGTGTAGATGATTAATGCATTTACTTGCTTCAAGAAAAAAAATATTTCTGTAAACTTTGCACTTGTTAGTCTAGCACTCTAGGGTTGCATGACGGGGCATCACATTTGGTATCAGAGCCAGGTTTGAACACTGGGTACTCTGGTTAATATTGAGCCCATTATGTAACCTAGTGCTTAAAATTCTGTAGATTAAAATTCTTTTTCTTTTAATTAGTTCTTGTTTTGAAGTTGTCTGTAAGAGGATGCCTAGAGGTCGAGGTCGAGATCGAGGTCGAGATGTGAGATCTCTATCCTTATTTTATTTGCAGGCTTCCAGGAGTAATCCTGATCCTAGGGGGGAGGATGTAATGCCCCTCATTTTTGGCTTGTGATAGTTGTTAGTTTTTCTATTGCACTTGATAGTTTTGAGACATTTGAGTTGTTAGACTTATGGTTTATGCTCATGTTGGACTATGTTTGACTGAGGTGATTATTGACTTGTGATAACATTATTGATATATTCTAGTTTATGATGAGATTGACATGTTCAGTAATGATTAGATATTATCATTCTTTTGTGATTTGTTGGTATCTAACTTATAGTTAGAGGTGTTTATGTTATTGTAATGCTTTCAGAGAGGGGACAGTGTAGTATTTCTCATCCCGAGCACCCTACTACGCTGTGAATCCCTAACTTTGTGTGTGTGCTATATATGTATATACTCAAATTCAACGTATTGTTTTGATGCAGGTTGTAGGTATCGGGCCTCGACTCCACCTGACTTAGCAGGTCTAAGAGGGCCCTTGCACCAATGGATAACGTTGATGGGAGATAACATGGGGTTTCCTTAGGTCAATTTCTGTCTTCAGTCTATAGTCGTGAGTCTGGATGTCACACTTTGGTCATTGCCTCAGTTTTGGTCGTCATGTGGTATGTAAAGATTATTGTCAAGTTTTGCTTGTTAAGCCTATGTGTGTTTTGGTAATGCATTGTTGAATTTATTATTATTATAATAATGTTATTTTGTCAAATATAATGGTATTTTCTTAGTCGTATATTATTAATGAGTTGTGGTATATTATTTTTAATATAGATTAAATTCGTTATTTTAATGCTTTTATTAGAATATGAGTCATAAGTATTTATTATGGTTAAATAGTATATAGTTATTTAAAGAATAATATTAGTGAATAATTTAATGTTTGTTAGTTGTCAAATATGATTCCAGATTTGGGGAATCTCTATGTTAAGTAAAAATTTTAATTTCTTCTAAGTAGTGGGATTTTTTGTAATGGATTGGAGATAGTGGAATTTATGACTCTTGGCTATTTTTGCTTCTGGGTTATTATTTTTTGGAGAAGAGATTTGTTGGGGAGATAGACAGAAAATTTGGGGAAGAAATTGTTACGGAAAAATATAGGAATAGTGTCTTAAAACTCTATTAGATTGCTTGACCTATGCTATGGCTTTATGGTCAGTATAATTGTGCAATGTTGATGAGAAGAAGCTTTGCCTTACAATTTAATAGGTTTATCCTACGATATAATTACTTGGCATGTTTGGATAGTAACCTCATAACTGTTACAGTAGAATAGAATTGCTTAGGATTGTGTATTAATGTAATAGAAACCTTATAAAATTGATGATGTAGGTAATGAATATTTGATACTTGTATATGAACATTGTTTTAACGTCATAGGCATTGATGATGTTAGTAATATAAGTTTAAATGTTGTTAGTAACCTTCTATATTGAGGGATCTTAGTAGTAGGAATAGGACTTTAATGCATCTTGACTATGACTAACATTCTTGATAGCAAGATAGTAGGAGCTTGATGTCATGATTTGAAACTTAATATTGTTTTATTATTTCAAAAATCATTTTTGTTTTATATCTTTTTAGGGTCATAGATTTACTTGCAATTGAGTTGAGATTGGGATGATTATAGTTATTATTTTTAAAAGTGAATAGATGTGAATTGTAGTAGTAAGTTATTAAATAAATCATAGAGGGAATTATAGATCTTGAGATTTGATTAGAATATTGTTATCTTAAGTAAGTTTATGATTTAATCTAAAAAGAGAGATTTAAAGTCTTTTATTGAATCCATGTTAAAATAGTTCGTAAAGTGTTTTGGATATATATATACTCCTTGTTGTTTATTGCTGATTTTGAACCGATGTGTATCAACGATGCAATTGGGTCATTGCATGTATTTTGGTTTTGAGCATTGATGTTATGCTTTGTCTAGCTTAATGTAATGGTGATCATGTTAGTTTCATGGGAGGTCAAGGATAGTTGTCTTTTGGTATTTATGTTAAAATCTTTTAGCTCTAGAGGCTTGTTACCTTGAATTCAGTGTGATATTGTGGCAAGGATGTTTTGGTGATGTGTCCTTTGGTATGAGGTCTTGATGTAGATTTGAAAAGATTGTTGTTTTGAATTTGAAAATTGTTGATTAATGTTTTATTTGATTGGGATTTTGAAATGGACAAGGGTAAGTTTTGTGGTTGAGATTTTGGTTTTAAAATGGCCTATGTAGTGTATTGGTTAGCAAAAAGATTGAAGCCTTTCAGTCCCTTGTCCATACATGTTATTAGTTCTGGATATTGGTTAGGAGTGCTAGTTGTATGTAGGAGAGTGGCTTTCATGGTGGGGCCAGTGCCCAAAGTGGCTGCCTGGGTAACCCCATGGAAGTTATAATTAAGTGATAACTTAATAATTTATTTAGGTGGGTTGGGTAGAAATTCATATAACAAGATAAGTATGATGCCTCACCCATGCCTTGAGTGCTCTCATAGGCTAAGGATGGGATGAGAAAGCCTGGTTGGCGAGGTCGACCTCCTTGTCTTCATGAGAGGATGTGTCAGCTCTGCATGTGTCACCCTATGGGGCCAGTGCCTAGAGAGAGGGTGTCAGGGTAGCCATAGATGGGGGCCAGCTTCTAGAGAGAGATAGCCTGGGTAACCCATGCTAGGACCATGCGATGACACTCTCCCTACTACAGTTTAGTTACTTCCTCTTTATCTTTTGTTGTAGCCTTTGGAGTATTGTCTTGATGAATTGACTTGTCTTGATGATTTAACTTGTCTCGATGATTTAACTTATATTGATGATTGACTTATCTGGAGTATTGTCTTGATGAATTGACTTGTCTTGATGTTTTAACTTGCCTTGATGATTTAACTTATCTTGATGATTGACTTATCTAGAGTATTGTCTTGATGAATTGAATTGTCTTGATGATTTAACTTGTCTTGATGATTTAACTTATCTTGATGATTGACTTATCTGGAGTACTGTATTGTCTTGATGAATTGACTTGTCTTGATGATTTAACTTGTCTTGATGATTTAAATTATCTTGATGATTGACTTATCTGGACTACTGTCTTGTCTTGATGATTTGACTTGTCTTAATGATTTGTGTATTCTTGATGATCTGAGTTGTTTATGTCAAATTTGTTTTTGCTTGTTTGTAAGCTTTGACTTAGCGGAACCTCAATGTTGTCTCCTGGCTCAGGGGGTGGACCTCAAGGTTCCACATGGTTGGGTGGAAGAGCTTAATCCATTAGTTTTCTTAGATGTACTAGTTCAAGGACATTGCAGAAGTGTTTCCAGTTCCATATTTGTTTTGCATCTTTAGAGTTGTAGTATACCTTCAGGATTGTATAATTTTGTTGTAAATTGTAAACCGATGATATCGGTCATGAAGCTTGTAATCTTGTAATCTTGTATTTGAACCTTTGTAATTATTCATCTTTACAAATGAATGATGTAAATCCTCTGCTGTTGTATTATAATGTATATCACTTGTATTGTTATAATTTTATGTTTTTCTGATGCAGTTATGTTCCCTAGAGGTGTTAGTTGTTCATTTGATTTAATGTTGTTAATAGTGTAGATGATTAATGCATTTACTTGCTTCAAGAAAAAAAAAAATTGTAAACTTTGCACTTGTTAGTCTAGCACTCTAGGGTTGCATGACGGGGCATCACAAAAACTACCTTCAAATCTACAACTATCAACGAAGAGGGGGTTTGTTGAAATTTTCTAATTTAGTTTATGCAAAATATAAGCTACATGCAAAAACTAATAGATACCCAGATGGTTTTTTGATGCTGCGAACAAAACCTAGAAGACATTTTTCTTTCTAATGTACAGAAGATGTGAATCTAATGTAAAAAATGTCTTTAGCAAGAAAAAATGACCCCAGCAACAACAAAACGACATGTAAAGGTTGAATTAGCCACCTAAAACAAGCAAAGGTATGTTGCAACCTAAAAGATTGATTAAAACACAAAATATGCAAGTAATTATTAGATTTGAGCTTCAAAACCCTTGTTTTCAGGTATGGCCAATGATCTCTAAAATGAGTGAAACAAAAGCCAAAAATAACTTTCAAGAGCCTCTCAAATGAAACAGAATAGTCAAAAATTCTGCTAGACTACTTGAAGATGTTGCAATCACCTAGATCTCATACATGCAAAAACAAGATTATTAGATCTTCATAAATCCTTTTTGATTCTCCAGATCATTCGAAAACGCAAGATAAGAGCATACGAGATTTTGTAAGATATCTACAAAGAATTTAACCTTACAAAACTCACTCTAATACCATGTTAGAATCCGTAAATCAAATTATAATCTAGAATCAATTGAAAGAGTTAGAAACAAATACTGTAAATGCAAAAACAATTGAAACATCATAACAACAATACCAAGATATTGATGTGAAATGCTCGAACAGAAAAATAACATCAAATAACTATCTCCAATATCGAATGAAATTACAAGCTAGCTAGTGAGTCTATATACAAAGGAGAGAGGGTGGAGGTGGCAACACAGACCAATTGAAAGCAACCATCTATTGATCTAAAGATAGCAAAGTATCTTCCCAAGATAGCTAATGGTTGCTCCCTTCACTAGTAGAAAAACAAGAAAAAATGACTAAAAAAACTACCAAAAATTGGTCATGTGATCAGTAGTTTGGTCACGTGACCATTGGTAGTTTATTGCCGGTCATTTATCTCGCGACCAAATTTATGACCAAAAAAATGTTAGTCATTAATTTGGTAGTATATTTAGTCATAAATTTGGTAGTATATTTAGTCATAAATTTGGTAGTGTATTTATTCATTAATTTGGTAGTATATTTAGTCATAAATTTGGTAGTATATTTAGTCATCAATTTGGTAGTATATTTAGTCACGTGACCATTGGTAGTTTATTGCCAGTCATTTATCTCGCGACCAAATTTATGACTAAACAAATTTTAGTCATTAATTTGGTAGTATATTTAGTCAACAATTTGGTAGTATATTTAGTCATCAATTTGGTAGTACGTATATTTAGTCATTGTAATCATTTAGTCATTGATTGTTGTTAACTGGTCATTTATTTAGTCATGGTAGTCATTTTTATTTACTGATTTCCATTAATTGGTAGTAAATTTAGTCATGATATGAATAATTTATTAAATACCATAAATTTTATAATGCAGAAAAAACATATTATTAAATTTGAATTTAAAACATTAAGGAAATAAATTTGAAAAACTATATATTTTATGATGCTGCCAAGTAAAGATTGATAAATTTGAGCCAACACTTTCTATTTGAGAATCGGCCAATAGGAAAATGAAACAAGACAAAGCAAAGTGGCAATAAATATTTTTTTTATTGGAACAATGCAGGAAAAGAATTACAAATAATAAAAAGCAACACAAGGCTGCCATAACTACAAAAAACTAGTTCAACTCTATCATGTACAACAAACTACAAGGACTGGCTGAAGAAAAAACCAGTTCAGCAGCCACATTAGATACAATAGTGAAACAATGGAAAGGCAAGTCGAACCGATGAAGCCCTTCACATCTTTTGACACTTAGAAAAGAGATGTTGCCATTGAGCATTCCATGAGACATCATTTCTTTTGGCATTCTGTTAACCAGTTCAGGTGCTTTGACTGCAGCCTTGGTGCATTCCATATTCTCCTTCACACAAGCCATTGAGTTGTTACCTGTGTATTCAAACAACCCTGAACCACTGTGAACAATATCTGAATAACAACCTGAGAAAGCTACTTAGAGGCCCCTGTAGTAGTGACCCTGCAGCAACAAGAAAACACACCATTCCCTGTAACCTTCCATAACATGGTACCAGACACTTGAAGCAAAAGCGACACTTGAAACAGTGAAATCCAGCCAATCAACAACATGCTGAAGATGACATGGAAATGTTTTTGGTTTCGTACAATTACAGTAAAATATGAATTTGTTTAAAACAACGTTTTCATGATATTTTCTTCATTACCTCAAGAAATCATAAAATAGATCATTACACAAAATCTCTACTCTTGGAATCAATATCTTCCCTTTCTCACATGGCAATACCGCACTTGCCCATTCAGACTATTAAATTTCAAAAAACAAGCTAAACAACAGACATTCAAATGACCTCCTGCATAGATAGGATCTGAAGTTCACTACTGTCTTATTGTAGCCAGAGGTGCAACATGTACACCACATAGCAAAACATATAGAAGAAGCTTATGATGTAGAAGCTACTGTTATGGTATCAACAAAGATCACCATTTGTTATCTTGATTGTCGTGTTTGTAATGTTGTAGGGTGCATTTTCCCATTTTCATCAGAAGGTTTTTCTCCAATCCAAAGTTCCATTGCACAATACATCATTAGTAGTAGATCAAGAAATTTTTAACAGCTTTTTCAATTTCACCACAAGTTTCCAATCATCATTGGATAAATCATCCTAAAAAAAATAAAAAGAATATTCCATTTTAGACATTAAAAAGTTGTTTTATCAGCCAAAAATGAAAAGCACAAATGTTCAATTAGTATAAAATGCATAATAGTAAATACACTATAAAATTATGTAATGTGGATATCAAATAGCCTTACCCTGTAGTTTTCTTTCAATATATCTATGGATCTTCTGGTGAGATGACTCACAAATTCATCCTCCATTTCAAAATGCCTACCAAACATTTTATGTGCTTCATCAACATTGCTCCCAACAATCTTTAAAGTTCGTATGATAATTCATTAACAAAAACATTTCAAAAAATAGCATTCAAAATCATATAAAACTATTAACAACAAAGACCACTTCTCAAAATACCTTCATGGCCACTTTTTCACCCTTCTTAGCCATTTCAACAGATTTATGATTGATCTCAATTAAGGCTATTTTGCCAATAGCTATGAAATCTATTGTGGGAACACATAATGGTGTGCCAATCTGTAGATGCAATCACCACATATGGCTTTATACAAACCAAAAATGATACAATAATCTTTTACATGCATAAGTCATAACACCGAAAAGACTAGGTTTAGATACTGACCCTTGCAATGCCTTCAAGAATATCAACACCAACAATTATAGGATCCTTCTTGTTAAAAATACAATTTGGCAAAATGCTCAGTACACAGGGGAAAACAACATCTTCTGCAACCTCTTGTTTCCTTTCTTCCTTAAGATTGTCCATATATGCTTTAAACTAGTCAAATAGATGATAAATAATGTCCGCTGTAAATATCTTGACACCAACTTCATCTGCAAGCTCTCGAGCTTCACGAGTAATTTTGACATCAAATGCCAAAATTGCAGCATACTCTTTCTTCTTTTTCTCAAGCATTACACTCGCACACATGACATCTTTTTTATGCATAGGCCCAATACCAATTGCACTAACTAGGATGCTTACAGCTGGGGTCTTCAAGAACTCAAGTAAAGCCTCCAAAGATCCAAGAGTTGAAGCTTGAACATAAACTCCTTCCCCACTCTTATCAATCCAAGACATTACATTATTGATAACTTGCATTGCTTCTTCCTTAATATCCTCTAAATCATCATCAGGTCCAACAACATATAACTGAGTCCTACTATGGCATGCTCAAGACCTTGAAATCAAGAAATTGCAGCTAAATTTCATTGTCCACATATATTTGATAAATTTATGCTCATATACATAAAATTATTACCCTGAAATTTGATACCTGAGTGGTTATCTTGATTCCCTGTGTAGCCTTCAACTCCTTATGATGTTGATAAGATCCCTAAAACCAAAAAAACATCTTAAGCTATGGAATATATTATATTATTTTAACAATATGATCAATATGACATGGTTTGAGTAATCTAAATTTGAGGTGTAGATTATTGTATTCTAGCATAGTAGATCACAAATACCACCCATTCTCCTTTACTATAAAAGAGCATTTCAATTTTTTTAATGCCACATATACTCCATTAAATAATATGGCACCACAAGGCTTCCAAGTATACATACCACTATGTAGGTTACCACAATGGACCACTTGTAAGGAACATTTTAAATCAGGATCAAAGTCACCTGGATCTTGAAACCAAAAGGCAATCCCTTGGCTTTTACACCATATATATCAATTTTATCCACCCTATGTCCTGATGTTTCAAAAGGTAACTCCTGGTGCCTGTAATTTCTCATACTGTCTGATCATTCAACATTTACAAACTATTTTTTATTTTGAACAATTTCCATATCCAAGGTTGACTTGATGATGCTATAGTATGGTAAGCTTTTACCAGAGTTCTAGCACAAGTTTTGGGATATAACATTTATTATTTGTTAAGTTACCTAATTGGTAGAAAAATAGGGCATTTCCAGGTACTACTCATCCCATAATCAGATTCAGAATTGAATCACCTATGGAATTGGGCATGGTTGGGATTTTTGGGGCCTGAAATGGTGTGGAATCATTGAGGTATGAACCCTGGTGACTCCAGGATAGACGTGGCATTTTGAAGAAGTTTCTATGATGATTCTAGAGGCAAGTAATGTTTTCAATGCATTTTTAAAAAAAAATTACATATATGAACAAGCTACAACATGCTAGAATTAAAAGATTGATTCAACATCATGATAAAGAAAGGTAATCTACAATAAAAAATATCATGCAAATATATATATATATATATATATAAAGTTATAAGATATGAAAATTGTCTAAGAGTATATATATAAATATAATAAAAAATGTCATAGTTGTCTAAGAGTTTCCAACTCTTTCAAATACACCATGAAAATTAAGATCCCTAAACAACACATTCAAAATACTGCATAAAGCAGTGGGCCAAGATGTCTAACAACAAGTACATGATAAACATCAACTATGCCATTTTTTGTAAATATTTTAGTGGCCACCGTGTGAAGGTTCCTTCTTTCTCTTTCAGACGGACAACTCCATTTATTTTGTCTTCATAAGCAAGTTGTATGTTACTTGTGACCTTTAAAATATTTACATTTGCATCTCCTGTTCCTTTCAAGTTGACTCCATGTACAATAGATAGTGAGTGAATATGCCCAATGCCCACAGCAACACCATCACACAGATCCAACACCCTAACTTTATCCCCTTCTTGGAGTTTATCAATACATATCTGCAAAAAAAAAAATACACATTATATTGAAATACATAATAATTATTATATAGGTAAGGATTACCCTTATTTACATAATAGAGCAACCATTACTTATGTTGGAACAAAATTTTAAAACCCTAAAATTTTGTTAATTCCTACCATTATTCCAAATAAACTATTCTAATGTCTCACCTATTAGGACCTCTCAAAAATTTTGCACATTTCCATCCTACTTAATCTTTTCACTTGTATATGACCATTTCTTAATAGACATTCATTCCAAAATTTTATGTCATTTATTTCCTAGGGTCACATAACATGGTCATTTTGAGGAGTATGTAGTTATTCTTAATCATTTCTGTGTTTTTGCAATTTACCGCAATCTCGCAGGTCATCGTCATTGTCTTGGCGGTAGTACGGGAACTAGAGCAACAAGAGTCATGTATACCACACTCCCGCTAGAAACATACAAGTTATTCATGGCATGGCGGTAGGAAGGGCTCGGTCAACCATGTTACCGCAATCTCGTAGGTCATCCTCATTGTCTTGGTGGTAGTGCAGGAACTAGAGCAACAAGAATCGTGTATACTGCACTCTCGTTGGAAACATACAAGTTGTTTGCGGCATGGAGGTAGGAAGGGCTTAGTTAACCATGTATATTGCGATCCCTCGGAGGTCTCATCACTTGGTTGTGGCTTGGCGGTAGTAAGTGTCCAAGTTACTGGGATCCCACGATGGCTTTCAAAGAGCGTTTGTGGCAAGATGGTAAGCAATAAAAGTTGGCAACATAATCTCACCGCGGTAATGAGAACAGGCACTTGCAGGTTGACGGTAATGGAAGAAAATGGAATAAAGGGGGCTATAAGCCCTGAGATCTCGTTTTGTTTGAGCATAAGGGCTGAGGGTTGGCGGTAATCAAGAAAAGTGAATAAAAGAAATTAAAGCTTATTGCCATCCCGTGACCGGTTTAAACAAGCTCCGCGATAGTGCTGTAATGATAATAAATGAAGGCATTGAAGCTTATTGTCATCTCATGACCGGTTTAAACAAGCTCCGCGGTAGTGCGGTAATGATAATAAATGAAGGCATTGAAGCTTATCGCCATCCCGTGACCAGTTTAAACAAGCTCCGCGATAGTGCGGTAATGATAATAAATGAAGGCATTGAAGCTTATCGCCATCCTGTGACTGGTTTAAATATGCTCCGTGGTAGTGCGATAATGATAATAAATGAGTAAACATACTCAGTGCGGGTGTGTGATTACCGAGAAATTTGACAGATCTTGTCATTTCATCTGATTGTTGGATCAAATTTGATCAAGGGCTTATATTTGAAATGAATTGAATGTGGAGATTTTATAATTTCGTGGCACGAACCAAAAATAATGGTTGAATGCTAAACATTGTGGCTCAATAAAATCTAGAAATCTCTCAGTATTTGCTTAGTTCAGAGATTGCAGATTGGCTTGGAGAAGGCACCCAGTTTGGTCTATTCTTAGTAAGCTTCGAATTGTTTAAGTAAGTCCATCTCTACATTCTCTGCAAGAAAGTTTGAAGAATCTTTGCTCTATTTCAATTCTCCATGCATTTTCTTGAGTTGCAAAACCCTAGTTTGTATAATGGCACCCAAGAAGTCTGAATCCACAAGTAAGACCAGTAACCCTAATCTTGCCCCTAAGAAATGATCACTGCAGCAATCTTTGCTAGATTTTTTACCTAATTCAATTGACAAAGGTTGAAAGAAAGTATTTAGGGATGTTGTTGAGGGTTGTAGGGATGCCATAATTCCCATTTCTGGCTGGAAAGTGTTTTGGTACTTTTGTCAGAAGAAGGATCATCAGGGACCGGTGGGCAATCTATGGAAGCTGGATTTGGCCAAGCTAATTGTTTCAAATGTATTCGTGGATGTGGAACTAATTCGTACTCTGGCACTGCACTACCACCTGGCTACTAAAACAATAAGGTTGTCAAATGGATCTTCTCTGTTGAGAATTGATAGAAATGCTATAATTGAGTATTTTATGTTGAACAAACAAGCTCTCACCAAAATTGACCTACAAAAGATTGAACAAGAATACAAAAGTTTGAGAAGAACACTCAGAAGTGATGAGCTGCCGATATTTATGAGAAGAGGTGCAAACAACAGGATGGTTGATATTCCTTCCAATGCAGTTGAACCATTCCCTATGGAAGATTTTGCAGTCTATTTCAAATGGACCTATTATGCATTGTGCCAAGTACTGGAAATTGATGCTAATCAGAGGATGCCAGTTAGTTTGATGATGATGGATTTGTAGATACAAAATTCAAAGGTGAGCATTGAGTATGATTTTGCCTCATATCTTGAAAAGAAAATACATGATGGATTCATTAGTGTAAAGGAAGATAAGAAACCCATGAACTTCAAGTTTTATTCTTTGGTTTGCCATCTAATCCTATATCAAAATAGGAGTAAATGGTCAAGTAAAATGCACATCAGGATGATTGATAGGACATTCTCAATGTTGGTGTTACATGTGGGATTCTCATTGCCAGACTGGTAACTCTAATGTATTTCATAATGAATTTTCTGTGAGAATAATGAATTCTTTTGGTATTGGGATCCCCAAATTGTCACCAGAGATGAGGGTAACTCTGAGACCTCTTGCACATAAACCAGAGCAAGGTCATACTTTCAATTATGCTGATTGGTTCTTCCTAGCAAAGCACACAATAATCAGGGTATATGATTGCCCCCAACCACCTCACAAATTGCCAAAGTTTGTTTCTGACAAAATTGCATTCTTGGAATTCATGTGGCAAATGATGTGGAGGAAAAAGGAAGTGATGAAAAAGGTGAAGAAAGGCACCTTTTTTCTTGATATCATTATCCTTGGAGATTGGTCAATTGGATCGTACACTCTAGAGGAGCTGCAGGCCTATTCGAAGGCCAAGTACTCTTTGGAATCTGGTGTTGAAAGAGTTTGTGACCCTGAAGGTCATATGACCTTGGTGAGACAAGTGATCTTGACTAAGATGGGCATCTCCCATAAAAAATTTTATGATGAGGATGTGATAAGGAACCTGGTTACTTTTAATTAAGTGTATGACAGGAAGAGGAAATGGGAGATCCTCAAGAAAATTGAAGATGACAAAAAGGAAAAGAATCTAATTTTTGAAGGCTTTTTTGCTGAAGAGAAAGATCCTCTAAGGAGGATTAATACAATGATTGAAAATTTTGAAAGTATTTACGCTAAATCTGAAGCACAACCTACCAAGGCTACCAAACTTCCAGTGAAGAGGACTGCAGGAATTGAGATTCATGAGCCTGCCCCTGATGTCATATCAGTTCAAGATCCACATCCCTAAATCACCACCACATAAAAGGCAGAGAACTGAAGGCATGTCTCCTATGGTACCATATGAGATGTCTGAGGGTGTGGTAGATACTGATGAAGTTGCCAATATTTTGACACATTTGCATGATGGAGAGGAAGTTGATCAACCATTGGTTGGTCAAGAAATTGATGCACACAAGCCTGAGGCTAGGATGGAAGAACAAACCCAAATTGATCTAGAGCTACAGGAAGATGAAAAGGTGGTGGCATCATTGAGATTTATTCAAGATGATGATTTCATCAAGACTCCAGAGTTTCAAGATTTTTGGTTAAAAATGAAGATGAAGGAATTTGATGAAAAGGTGGAAATCAATAAGATGGGTGTTGATGAGTCTCAGTATGATCAAACCCAAACAATCCAAGAACTAAAAGTTGATGAAATCAATGTGACTCTTGAGGAAGCAAGACAAATGGTCTTGAAGAGTAACATGTTGATCATCCCAGGTCTTGAATTGAAAAAGGTATTCTTGCTTGACCAAGTTAGGAGTCAAGATGACCCTAATCTTGTGTCTAAATTTGATTATAAGGAGGGAATGAGTGGATGTGGTTTCAACCCAAAGACATAGACTCTTGCCATATGGACAAAACAGAAGAACACTAGTAAACCAAGGTTGCTAGATGTTGTTCAGGGAATGAGGGGATCTGCTGTGGTGAAAACCTTACGAGATACTTCAAGAACTAAGGCCTCTACTCTTACAGTCCATTCTGTCATGTTCACCCATGCAGTTGTAAAAAAGTTGGAAAAAAATTTGTAGGATTATGAGAAAACACAACAAGACATGAATGATGAAGTGAATAGGTTGTTCATTGAAAATAGGCAATTAAAAAGCAACTGCAAGATGTGGGTTCTTCCCAGAGTCTGTCAATAGTTCCATATCAACCTTCTGTGCCACCAACAACTGGTGATGTCATAGTGACAATGCAAGAGTTTAATGCTTTGAGAACAAAATTTGAAAAATAAGTTGAGGACCTCAAGAAGCAAAATGAGGAAACAAAAAATGAGACAAGGATCAAGGTCCTTGAAGTCTTTGAGAACATTCTAGAATACAAGATAAAGCTGGTTGTGGATAAACTTGGGGATGTGCATGATTGCTACTCCATGTTATCTTAGGCCATTAAATAATTGCAAGCAAACTTTTCTGTTTTGGAGCCACTGTACAAGAAATGGCAACCTTCCTTGCAGAATTTAGGCCTGCTTTGCAGGATACTTCAAAGAAATCTTGATGCTCCTGCTGAATTAAAGCCCATAGAGCAAACGGTGACTATGATCATTGAAGAGCATCAATATGCTAGTAGTGAAGACAAAAGGATGCAAACCAGACTTGAATCTTTTTCTACTTTCAAGCATCAATTTATCCCCCCTATTCTAATAGAGGAAAACAAACAAGTTAAAGGCCTTGATACTTGGAAGGCAAAATTTAGAACAACAATGTCTGTGGTTATGGAATTCTTGAAAAAGGAGTAGGATATAGATACTTTGAGCTTTAACATGATTTTGGATAGGGTCATAGCCCTAGATGCAGGAGATGGAAAATTTGTAATTGATGTTAAGGCAATGTTGGATAAAAGATGGAAGGACCATCAGACCAATCTGGTCTGAATTTAGGAATTCAAATGGCCCAGTGACCTTACATTTGATATGTGGGAGCAGACATACTTGAAAGGTTGATGTGCAGGAGGAGCAACGAGCAGTTTTGCTGGCGTCAACATGGAGAACAAGGACAAAATTTTGACTCTTTTTTGCGATAATAGATAGGGGCATAACACAATTAATAGATACTGCAACATGGAGATGAGTACCTTGTCAGGCCTGAGGTCACGGGTGCTCTATGATGATTAACAGATTCAGATCTTGGTTAACTTGCTTATGCCATTAATTTCTCTTTATCAAACATTTTAGTTACAAGAGGCCTGAAGCTTGTTGCTTCCCATATTTATAAGGGAAACCAAGGCCTAGACAATCATCATCTTTATGCAAGACAATTTATATATTCCAATATTATGTATACAATCATATTTTAGATTCAATACATTACACTTCTATGACAATTTAATATTATAATGGGCAAGGATGGTTAACTTTGTGGATATGTATGGTGTTATGATTTTCTGTTAATATTCAAGTTCATAAGTTGTTTGATTGTCTCCATATTGGCTATTTCTAGTTATTCAAATCAATAGATTTATCAAGGCACATTTGTTGTCATTGTGTGGATGCTTTTAATTGGTTTCTATTAGAAGTTGATGTAACTCCCTTTAAGTGACTTACATTTATTGGTCTCTCTCTAGAGTTAAATCCTTTAAAGTAAATCATACTAGTGGGTTTTCCTTCAAATAGAATTAAAACAACTTACTTGAATAGTACTTACTTGCACGTGTGTGTTAAAACAAAAATGACTACCATGAAAGACATACAAACAATAAATAACACTCACCTCAATTCCAGCACAACTACTACTACTCTGAATATCATGCAGATTCTCATCAAGACGTTCAACATAATCACTATCATCATTGTCCTCAAGTTGTGTAGCTTTGTAGAGAACACTATTCATAGGGCCTTTTTCTTTTCGTTCTGCTCTCATATAATTTCTCTGCATGTGGTTTAATCATCATGCAAAAATTAATATAAGTCAAGTAAAGAATGCAAAAACTATATTTTTTGTTCAAAATAACATTTTTCTTCCACTCTTAAATGACCAAGTCAAGGTATGTTGTGAGATTCTTCCTTTATTGTAAGCAATAGATTCCAGTTTATAGGAGGATTCTTATAGTCATGAGCATAAGATTTCAACAAGAAGGCACAGTCCCAGTCCTTCATATGATAAGGAAGACAGTAAAAGTTGTAAGATGGCAGTCCATATCTCTGTCTTAGGACAATCCATAGCATGGAAGGTATAGGAGAAGATAAAGAGATGCAACAGCTAGTAGGGTTTCACCAAACAAAGAGAAGAGATAAAGGCTGTCAAAACCATTAGACAGTGACCAAGAACCCTTGGAATGACAGCAACAAAGCAGATATGATAGCCTTGACTTTAGGATCGGTGATTAAGAGCTTTACTAAGACATACTTAAAGTGACTGTCTAGAATGATAGAGTTAAATGTCACAATGCAACATAGGAGCATGTCATAAACATGACAAGGACAACAATAATGAAGTGAATACTCAAGCAAAATGGTTTGAAGTAGAACCTGGTAAATTACAGTATTGGATGTTTCTTTTGGTTCTGTAAGTGGAACAGTGAGACAATTTATGATAACACATTTATGTAAAGCATCAATGCTAAGGTTATAATGTCTAGAATTGCAGTATTGCACGTTGAGGGTAGGTTCATTCTTTGTTTATAGTATCCAAGAGCTATGATAACTATTGAAGTATCCAAAAAATGCAATCACAAGGAAGTATAACAAGAACATGGTACAAGATTACCCAATAACAAGCACACGAAATGAAAGGATAGTGTAATAGAGCCTCTTACCTCATCTGCATCCATAATATTATGCTCATTCCATGCAGAAACTATAGGCTTAATGGAGGAAGCCAACTGTGACAATTTCTTAGTGAGACTGTGTAAGCAACTCATTATATGTCGGTACCCTTCATTTGAGTTAACATGATCTGGAGAGGCTCTTACTGGGCATCTAACAGATGGCTCTAAAATCTCTGTTGTCAAACTAGATTTCCACTTCATACTACCGTTAGATTTACTAGGATCTAGTGCTACCATATAATTGAGCATATCTTCCACACCTGCTTCTCTATTACTGTTTTCCACCTAAAATACAATGTCAATATCAACATATAGTCAGTTCAATAAAAAATTGAAATAAATAACCAATGTAAATTAAACCAAAAAGCCATAGCCTTACTCCAAGTTTGTCCATTTTGGCCTGCAACCCACCTTGGCCAAATGTATATCCAGCTGCCACATTATCTCTTGCCCTCTTTCCTTTATAACTCTTTGTCAAATATTCTTCAAAACACATATTTTCTTTCAATGCCTCCCACTGTTTGGGAGATAGAGGGGATTCTAACCTCTCTTTTCCCTCCAAGATTATTTTTCTACAATTGTATCTATAATTATTCATCAAAAGTCTCATCTTTTGCTTGCAATATCTTCTAGAGATTTGTCCACCAGTAGTCTCAAAAGCATTTTCCATTTTTTGTATAACATTTTCCACATTTCATGGATCTTGCTTTGTAAAATTTGATTTGCAAATATCCAAATGGGCCCTACATCTCACACACAACTCAAAGGGCCACCTTGCAGCCTTTTTCCTAATGGGATCACCATCTCTCGATACCTCAACCAAGAATGGCTTCTTGCCTTCTAATCTTCTTTGTTTTGCATTCCTCTCTGAAGATCTATATAAATCTTGACTCAATCTTTTTCTTTTGAAAAAAGTAGGCACATCTTCTATTAAACCACTAGCAATATTTTTGGTTGATCAACTAGTTCCATCAAAAGTTATAGCAAGCACATCAGATGCAAGTGATCTCTCTTCATGACTTTCATTAACCGAAACTTCATCGTCCTTGGCCACATCAGGTGTTTCATGAGTAGGTAGATTAGTACCGGTCTCTGTAGATTTCACTTCAAACACATCATGTAATCTTGAATAAATCATCTGCAGCTCACTTACTGTTCCTTTCCTCTCATTGTTTTCAATAATCTCTCTTAGACTCTGTGCTAAGAGATCATCACAACGTTGCACATCACCATGTGCTATATCAGGCTGCACATCACCATGTGCTATATCAAGCTGCACATCACCATGTGTTATATCAGGTTGTACATCATCACAAATATTCTTTTCACCAACTGCATTCGTACTTGAATCCCATATGTGTTGGCTTCTACTAGTTGGCAGTACTGTATCTTTACTTTCCTTTTATTTTCTCTCTGCATTTTCTTTGCACTCTTTTTCTTTCCTATAAAACAAAAAAATATCATATTATGTCTTATATACATAAACCTCTTGCCTATAAAATTTCATAAACACAATTAAATAAATAATATACTACTTAATGGATTTACAACTTGCCTGTTTGTCAAACCAAGATGCGATAAATATTCACTATTCTTTGCCACATGTTCTTTATGAAAGAGCTCATAATCTGTCAATGGAACTTCAGCAACATGATCACTATCATCTAAATTGTGCCTCATAGTCTTTTTCCTCATTTCTTGAAGTCCAAATAAACAATAATATATAAATCAGCAACTTGAATCAGTACAACAAGAGTGGAATATAAATAAAGCCATTATTTTCAGTCAACTAGAGCATATAAACAAATGCAGTCATAGTATATAAGGATTTCATTTCCATTTGAATGATACAGTATATAAGGACAGTCCCCATATGAAATACATTCATAGAGCATATAAGATGTATTCTTAAAAATTAGAGGAGACAGTCTATGACAAGTGACATGACATAAGATGATAGCATATAAGATGCATTATATGGAGGAGCAAAAATTTAGTAAGTAAATGTGGCACACAGATTGAAACCCAAAGGAAACTCTATTTGTTTATCCTTCTATTTGAGAAGAAACTAATTGCCTTTCTGATAGTATGAATCATCATTATTTCTACTTATATAATCCTTATTATTTCTACTTATAAAATCCTCATTATTTCTACTAATATAATTCTGCAGAAATTCTGAACAAACAAATGTAAGTAAACTAAAATAGTCAATATGTGCTTTAAAAATGAGTAATTTATTTTTGGAACAAATATAGCTAGTTATATGCATGACCTGTAACAAGACAAGAACTAGAAAAACAACAAAAAATTAGAGCTCAACACAAGAGATTACCCTAAAAAACCCAAAGTGGAAGAAATTCATGTACATAATACCCTTTCTTATCGTCCTACTTCTCTACTACATTTTACAAGCTCACTGTTTTCTTGATGCCTTCACTAATCATCTGCATTGCCAGCAAGATCAGAATCCTGATCGCTCATGTCTGCATCTGCTTGATTTTCTTCCTCATCCTCATCTATGTGATGCAATACATTCTCTCTCCCACTCTCTTCATTGGTAATCAAAATATCTTCTCCAAACACTCCATCATCATCTTCATCCACTACTTCGAATGTTTCTTGTAAATTAACATATTGCCCATCAGGCATTATATCAACAGCTTCCATGAAATTTTGTTTCGAACGAGACTTTGTTTGAATGACATACGACCATCTTGGGCTTCTTACATCATCAATTAGAAATGATTGGTTAATTTGAAAAGGGAAAACATAGGGCTCATCCCTCTGATAAAAATTGTCCTGTATTTGCATGTACAAATCCATACTCATCAACATGTACTGCGGATGGTTGGATCCACTTACATTTTAATAATATAGGACTGTTTTCACCAAAATCCACTTGAATAATTTCTTGGATGAATCTAGCATAGAATTTCTTCTCAGTTTCGTGAAGAAATTCAGCACTTACAACACAATCACAATTTGTCTTTCCTTTGTCTTTTTCCTCCACTCTTAAATGGCTACCATAGGCCCACATTCCACTTAAACGCATAGCCCATAAATGTGGAGGTTGTAAAAGCTCACTTTCCTCTGTTGTTATATCTTGACCTTCTTCTTTTGCATCACTAACTGCATTAGCAATCTATTCTTCAAATTTTGGAAAAGAATCACCTCCAACCAAATCATAATGTATGCGCTTTTGAGGTCAATGTTGCATCCAACTTTGATTCTCTTCTTCATATTTTCTACATAGAATATTAATGTGCAAATAGTAAGATTAATAATATAAATGTGTAAATGCAATTGAGTAAGATTAATAATATAAATATGTAAATAAATAATTGTGTAAATTTTTTTAACTTGTGCCACTTATCGAACGAAGATGTGTTTTGAAGAATAAAGGCATGTATCTCACTTATTTCTTGATGTGATAGCTTGAAGCGACATCCATTGCCTTCTAATACTTCACCTCCAACTCTCTCATCTTCATCATCATCCCATACACGTCGATTGACATTTTTAAAATCCTTCATATATTATGTGTAAAATCCAATGGCCTCTTGCATTGAATATCCCTCAGACATGTTGCCTTCTGGTTTTGCCCTAGTACGAACAATTTTTTTCAAAACCTTCATATATCATTCTATAGGATACATCCATCTCATTCTTATTGGACCACAATGCTCTAGTTCATATTCTAGATGTATCAAAAGATGCATTGAAATGTTAAAGATTGTTGCTAGAAATTCCCGTTCCAATAGACAAAGGACTTCAACAACCTCCTCCCTCAAACTATCAAAGTTTGAAGGATCTAATACATGTGAACTCATTCTCTTTAATATTAGGCCCAACGTTATAATTGCCAATCTTGGCCCCTTTGCCAAACCTGATATATTTACCACAATAGGTAAAATATTTTTGATTATAACATGATAGTCATGGATCTTTAGGCCTCTTAAGCTATTAATGTTAGTTTGGCTTCTGATAGTACTACTTACATATCCAGTGGGAAAACGAGTCTGAGACATCAACTGTAAGAATTGTGCACGTTGTTCCTTTGTCCAGACATAAGGAGCACTGGGTTTTCTATATTTTGCATCATCATATTTTTCAACCCAAAGATTTCAATGAATCTTTAGTTCTCAAACGTCTTCACGTGATGAAATAGTATCAAAAGCACCAAAAAGAATTTCTATAATAGCATAGGCTATATTTTTCTCAGTATGCATAAAGTCAACAGTATGCCTAATGGCTATATCCTTAAAGTATGGCAACTTATAGAATATGCACAACCGTTTTACACCACTTTCATTACATGGATCATATCTACTACCAGCAATCCCACCATTTTCAATAAATGACATTCTTTTTTGTCCATTCTCAATAATGTAATCACCTGTTATTAGCAAAGGTGCTTCACGATTATCTTCTTGACCATTGAAACGTGTTTTTTGTCGATGATATGTATGACCCACTTTAAGGTAAGCATGATGTCCACAATAAATACACTTACGCAAAATTCTTGAGTGCCTCACAAAATCCTTAAAGTTGCAAGCAGGACAGCCATGGTATCCATGAACAGTGAGACCAACCAATGTACCATATGCAGGAAGATCATGAATCGTAACCAATAAGGAAGCTCTTAAAGTGAATTTGATTGAATGACCATCACTTAAAGATTGAATTGCTTCAATTACTTTCCACAATTCCATTAGCTCATCATATAATGGCTCTAGATAGGCATCTCTTGTATCTGAAGTCACACTTTTCTTTCCTGGTATAATCAATGATAGCATTAAGAAAAATGGTTTAGTTGCTAACCATGGAGGCAAGTTATAATTTATTAAAAATACTAGCCAAGTTGACCATTTAGTACTTTGATCTGAGAATGGGTTCACCCCATATAGAGCCAAACCCAACCTTATATTACAAGGATCTTCAGAAAAATTAGGCCATCTGTTATCAAATTCCATCCACATCTTAAAATCAGGCACATGTCATTGTTTTCCATCAATGCTCTTATTTTGGGCATGCCACTGCATAAGTTCAGCAATGTCTGTGCACCTATACATTCAGAGTAATCATGGGATTATCAGAAAGTGGCAAAGAACCTTTCTAAGAACCACAGTTGATTTCAACCCTTGTTTATACCTTGCTTCATGACATTTTGGACATTCACTCTCACTTGCAATATTTTTGTGAAATAATACACAACCATTAACACATGTGTGGATGTTTTCATACCCCAAGCTGAGCTTACTAATCTGCTTTTTACATTGACTTCATTTTGTTGGCAATGTGGAGTCAGCTGATAACAATGAACTTAATAATGCCAATAACTGATCTACACTCTCATTTGTCCAACCATGCACCACTTGTAAGTTAAGAATTTGAAGGATTGTTGTCAAATGACTTAACTTGCAATTAGCATACATAGGCTTTAAAGCATCCTCCATTCACTTGGCCCAATCATCATTTAGACCCTCATTCAACATTATTTCAACTTCAAACCCTTTGTCTAACATTTTTGCCTCTTCATCTATGTTCGGTGCCACTTCATCTATGTTTGTTGCCTCTTCATCTCTCACAGTCTGCAATTCTATCATATCTTCATAATAATTGTAATCCAAGGGCTTATACCACTATGCCCATATCTTATCATATGTCGATAAATCACATTTCTTTTTCTCACCCTTCCACCAAGACAGTCATTACATGGACATGGATATTTTTCCATTTCCCTCTCTTTGGCTACTCTCTCATCATATGCATGATATTGATCCGTAGTCAACCTTTGACGCTAATCCATCTATAATATTGTGCATTCCAGTATTAATTTAGTATAATAAGCTATCCTACACCTAGAAGGCCTTTAAATATAAAATCTTAAAAGGTAACCTTCAATCATGCATATGGTCAAGCTGGAATAACCTTTCCTTCAGTTTGGGCTAGTCATCATGCAGGGAGATCATGGAGAGTAGAGGTGTGGTTTTATTTGAGTTCAAGGATCAATTAAGGATCAACTTCAAAAATACTGAAGATAACATTTTCTTTTGAGTTTTCAAGCTTCAATCATGAAAATATCTCCTAGGGGGCACCCACAAGCAGCTTCCCCAAATATCATAAAAATATCAGTTCACTTTTGGCAATAAGGGTTTTGAATTACCTTTGAATTTGCTGCAGAGTGCGTCCCCAAATTCAACTTTGTTGCAGAGGGCTTTGCCAACTTCAAATTCATGATAGCAAACTCTAAATTCCTTGCCCACCTTCTCAAAAGTCTCCAAGTCCTCTCCAAACAAGCTTTATCACCCATGCAAGTAGCTGCTACACTTATATGCACCTAAAACATTTTTCAGGTACATGCATCAAATAGAGTAAGTGCTTCAATATGTGTCCATGAGAATAACAAACATCAACAACAATTCAATTTCATTCCCAATGGCGACAATTATACATTTTACAAGTTGTCTGACTTAGAAATATAGACAAGCTATGTAAAACAATAGATAAATAGCATTTCGAAGAAATACTAAACAATTTATCAAGATTACACGTTAAAACCCCAATTAAATAACCATTGTGATGAAGTATTCATAGCATCAAATCACTTGCCAAAATCATATGCAAAGTCACCAAATAAAGGACTCAAGATGTCAACCATTTCAAATGACAATCATGACAATAGGAAAAACAACATAGAGAATATAGTCATGCCTTTGATTGCAAAGGAGGGGGTAGATATTATAGTCTATAGCATCATTGAAAAGATAAAAATACAAAATCCATGAAGCCAAACACTTTTGTCAAAATACAAACCCTTACCTAATTAGTTAACTGATCCTTGAAGATTTTATCAGGCAAAGATAGTCATTATATAGATGCTAAAACAGTGACACAAGTGACTTTGAAAGTGATGATAGTCATGTAATCAAACTGACAGTGAAATCAGTCATCAAAAAGAGTAATGCACAACACCACAGAAGAAAAGAGGAGATCACTATCCATTCAAAGAGATGCCCTAATCACAGTCATCAAAGTGGGCTACAACAGTAGAGAAAAGACAGTGGAATATTGACAGTCTTTTTACGTCCAAATGTGAATTATGTGAAAACTATGTCATATATCAATAACAAAAGTAACAGAGAGGATTTTTTATAGTCAGAAGTCTATGAATAGAATCTTCAAGTTTATCAAAATCAAGCTAATAAGCTATATGATAGTCATAGCAGCAGATGGACAAAGGGAATGTGACTGTGACAGATTTTTGCATACAAAGGATAGTCATCATCAATGATATCTTTGTATTAAGGAATTTGTAGGCAAGTTCATGATAGGACAACAAAGATTAGTTCATGTATGAAGCAATGATCAAGGTTTTCATGACAAAGGTTACTGTCAAGATAGCAGTAAGAGACAATAAAGACAGTGAAGAGCAGATTTAAGGAATGAAACAAACCATGGAATAGTCTTGCATTTTCAACAACAAGATTTCATTCTCTGTTTTGTGATAGTCATTTTGAAAATACAATCTTTCAAAGGTTGAATCACACACACAGGGGCAGTGTCTAAGTCACAAGTTGAAGACCATCAAATTCCTTCATGCCAAGGTATTCTAAATATAAATCATGAATGGAAAAAGTAGAACTTTATCAATAAAGAACCATGAGACCTCTTCATACAGTCATTAAAAGAGATAGAACAATCACTAATGACAGAGCACCAAGCTTTCAAAGATACAAAACTTTAGAGCAGGCTAAGAGAAGAATAGACGTACGTGGAAAACCCTACCTCTGCTTCATAAAACCGTTTGTTATCTGCCATCTATCTCCCGTCTATCTGCTCTATCTGTCGTCTATAGCTGGAAATCCCAAAATTCCCTCCTTTCTTCATTCACACGATGATCTCAAAACTATTTCCAAACTCAAAGAACTGCGGCCATGAACAATCTTCTCATGTTCGACTACTCATACCCTGTTCTTGGCAGACATGAACAATCTTCTCCTATTTGACTACTCATACCCTATTCTTGGCAGCCATGAATAATCTTATCCTGTTCAACTACTCTACATACCCTATTCTCAGCGGCCATGAACAATCTTCTCATGCTAAACGCACAATCTTTGCTTCTTCACAGGTTTCACCTTTTGTTCAAAATTCATAAATGCACAATCCCTCCATTATTTCCCTCCAAAACTAAAGTGAAAGAAAAAAGAATAGAGGAATTTATTTAGTCCTTTATTTACTCAATTTTATTTGTAGTTGTGTTTTTTTGCACGATGACCAAATTAGTCATTTATTTAGTCATTTCAACCGATGACCAAATTAGTTATTTATTTAGTCATTTATAGTTGTTTTGCAAAAAAATTTAGTCACGTGATTAAAAGTTTGGTCACGTGACTAAAAGTTTTAGTTACCTGGTCATTTATTTGCCATATTTCTACTAGTGCTTGTAGTATTGGAACACCACATAATCCACTCACCTAAATAACCCACTTTATTAACCTAAGCAAGTTTAAATAAACATGTAGGAAAAAACTTATGAAAAGGAATAAAAAACCTACACTAACACATAGAACACCCATTTGAAATCATACAAGAAACTAGGGAAAACAAAATTCATTTGTACATTCATTTAGTCAATTTTGATCATTTTTGTTATATTTAGCTAGTTGTACTTGTTTTGATAGATAATTAACTCACATTATTTATTTGGGAAAACAAAAAAAGCTAGATTAATCATTTTATTTCTTTGCATATACGTAGCATTTAGTTTAATCATTATCATCCATTTCATTAGATTAAATTTTTTCAACTCAACTTTCAAAATCCTTGCTAACAAGACATTGCAATAGGACCCTATTCGGTGATAGTGTGGCATATCATTCAAGAAGGGGAGGTGGTTTCTTTTTTGGAAGGGATGGTTGGTCATGATGAGAACCTTTAGCGCTAGTTCGCGGAGACTTGGGACGATGAACCCAGAGAAGTCAAGATTGGTGGCATTGGCTTCCAGGGGTATGAGGAAGTGATTGGGCAGGCTACGAGGCTTCCTATTAGAGGGAAGAAACATTCAAGATGCAGCAGGGTGCCCTATCCTGAACATATGGCTCTCTTCTTTAGAGAGGGGGAGGCGGTCGTGAAGCTACATGGTGGGTTTGAGAGAGAAAAGTTGTCGGATCCATGGGGCCATATCTGCTTAAAGATTATGAAGTTCTTCACGCTGGAAGGGAGATTCAAGGTTTTTTACCACTCCCACTTTTCTCTGCTTAACCACTTTAGAAATAAAATGGAAATTAGTTTTCCTTTTTTTTTCTGCTTTCTTCCCTGGATAACTCTATCAATTCGGTTAGAGAGCTTAGGGATAAGAATGATGGACACCCACTTGTTCCCATTCATCAAGGCCTCATTCTAAGACTTTATCAGTTCCACCTTGCCCTGTGCCCCCCGAACCAAATTAAGGTTAATCTGCTTGAGGATCCCCAGCTGAGTGTGTCTCCTGGTTCTAAAGGCAAGGTGAAGACTTGTGTGGGGACCCCTAAGATTTCCCTCAAAACCCCTAAGGTTGATCCCCATACTGTGGATGATATCCCTATTGGAACCCCTACCACCTCTAAAAAGAAGCCACAGAAAGGTGCCACCCTGGTGCTAGGGAAAAAGTCAGTCAAAAGAGATAGACTGGATTCGAAGGATGAAGGGAATGCTCCTGAGAAGAAAACTAAGAAGGGTAAGGAGGGTGTGATTGTGGATAAGCCTGTGAAAATTGTTGAGCTGGACCCTAGGCATAAACTTGTTGGTAGTGGGGAAGGTGTGGGGGCTGCTAACCCAAGGGTTCATCGGTCTACCTGCATTGTTGGAAAACCTTCTGTGAACCCCCAAGGGGTGGAGATCTCTGATGACTCAGAATTTGTTGAGGAAATGATGGAGGGAGGAGAGGAAAACCCCACTGAGTCTGTGCATGAAGTTGAAGGGGCGAGTCACTTCGCCTCCATGAACAAATCCAGTTTTGAGGACTTGGGTGAAGCTGTTAGGGTTTCTGAGGGACAAGATAGCAAGGGGAATCGCTCGATGTGCATTACAACTATTGAGGATCTGAGACACCTCCAAAAGAAGATGGAGGGAATGCAGAAGAAGTGGAAGATTATGGTCGAGTTTGCTGCTAAGGCTCTACATCGGGCGGCGTTGATCTTCAAGGTTGTCAAGGACTTGGATGACAAGGTCAAGCAGGCAAGGCTCGATAGCCTAGGAGATTACAAAGACATGGTTGATTTCCTGGCCAAGTTTGAGACGACTGATAATCCCTAGTTTCTGGTTGTTTTTGTTGTTTCTGCTATTTTTTATTAGGTGTTTTTTGTCTGTTGTTCATACATTGTTAATGTGTTGTTTCTGGCTTTTTAATGGTCTATAGCCCGAGAGGTCATTTTGTATAGGGTTTTCGACCCTCTTTTCCAGCTAAACTAATCAAAAACAAACAAACAAAATAAGAAAACCAACAAACAAACAACAAAATTGACAAGAAAGTAATTGACGAATTGCTAATCAAACATAAAACTCTCTAATCTCCTCACTCTTCCACTATTAGGATCATGTGTCCAAGGGTTAGAGAGGATTGGATAGAGTCCATCTTAAATGAGCTCAAAATAATTCATCCAAACCTAGAAGTAATTAACCAAGAGCAAGTCTAAGAGAAAACTCTCATCTTGCAACAAACATAAGAAGAAGACAAAAAAAACAAGCAAGAGAGTCGGCCCTTCTTCGAGAGTTAATTGAAATAAAAAATTGTCAGTTAGACACTTTCCTCATCAATGCTCAATAGAAGCTCAACATAATTTGTGTAAACAATGCACCAAACCATACAAAGATTACCATCACAACACCTCTTCAAAGGTTTGCTAGAGCTCACCCCCACATTGCAACCATCGCACCACAAATCAACACCATCATCCATCATCAAGCACTCCTTCCTTGTGAAGAGAGTAATCAAGTCAACACAACAACTCCCCCACATATGAACATCATTGCCACTTTTAGGACACTCCATCACAAAGAGAGTAGTCCTCCAAATGTTCCCCCATTCCATTAGCATTTGCCATGTGAGTAGGAGTGATATGTCTACACAAAGGCCACATGTGAGCAATGTTTGTGTCACCCCACTTCTAACTCATACACGGTAGTGGTGAACAAATCTGGAGCATCACAATTACTTATTCTTATTTAGATATTCTTCTACAATTGGCTTCATCTTATCTTTATTCACACATATTTCTACATTTCTAACATTTATTATGCCCATCATTATCATCCACATCTAGACATTCATTTTATGTTCGATATTTTACCATTTCTATATCTCAAGTCAATCTTGTGGGTGTAGGATCAATCTTGCATCCACATAACTGACCCCTAATTTTTCAAAATCCAAATCCAAATTTAGGTGAATCCCACCCATTTATTTCCCACCTTGAGCTAAATCGGTACATGTTTGGCATGAGTTATTACTATTACTTACATTTAAAGGCATTCAATAACATTGATTTGACATGAGGAAAAGAATTAAATGTCATTTGCATTTAAGGAAGGAGCATCCCAAGAAAACTTCATTTGAAACACCTAAAAAGAATCTAATATTTCATTACATCATTTTCGAGCATCTACATGCATGAAGATCGTTGTCCTAGATTATTTCCACCACCGTAAAGTCAATCTTATCAAAGGGATCAGCCTAAGAGAACATAACCCTTGTGATCTAGTGATCTCCCCTAGGTGTTTCTAAATGTAGTGCCCCTCATCTCGTCATCCATCAGATTGATGTTTGCTTAAACTTTATAGTGTCCTAGACCGTAGATGATGAATCTCTTGTTATCTTGTTACTTCATTGTGAACCTGATTGTATGATAACAGTTGTTGATGTTGGATTTTATCATTTTATGTTTTAGAATTTGATAAATGAACTAGATGTTACAGATGTTTTGATGTTAATTGCGATATTGGATTGAATGTTTTATGTTGTTGATTAATATCAGATACCTTGTTCAACGTAGTTAATTGTTTATGCATAAACGTGAATGGAACAATGTTGTATTACTCGTTGTCGAGTACCCTACACCACTGCGATTTCCATTCACTATAGGACTGTATTTGGATATATATCTTGAATGTTTAACCGTGCGTTGTTGCAGGAATGCAAGTACTAGGCATCGACTCCACCTGATTACAGGTCTGAGCGTGCCTTCGCCAATGGATTAGTTGTTGGAGTTAACGTGAGGTCCCATGTCAGTGTGGTCTGGTTGTCAGTTTATTCTCTTGGTCATTGTCTGTCATTCGATCATGATTTGCGGACAAGTAATATTGCACCTTGGAGTCTAACTAGGTTAGAAAGTGTCTGAATGTGTAAAGTGTCTTGTGCGTTAATTAGAATCATATTACGAAAAGTATAATGTCAATAATTGTTGATTATTGTTGTAAATAAATTATTATTTTATTAGAAGTATAGTTGTCAAATAAAGATTGTAAGAGGGTTTGTATTATTTAATATAATATTATTTACAATAAATAATTAAATAAATAAAATAGTTGTAAGTTATGTTGTAATTAGTGATTTACAACTAAATTAATAAAATAAATTAAAATATATATAGTTGTACTATTATAGATAGTTGTAATATTATAACTTTATTAAATAAAATATGCTTGGTCGGCTATAAAGTCATTAAGTGTTGTCGAGAATTATGTGTTTTCATTTAAAAAAGAAATACAATAAAATAAATAAAGAACTTCTTTGGGATTATTAAATTAAATAAAAATATTAGTAGAGGAGGGAGATGCCCGGGATCGCGTGCCGAGTCCCTTGGACGAAGGAAGGGGCTGTGTTATAAAAGAAAAGGCTTGTTGAGGCAAAGAGGAGCATTGCAGGTAGAGAAAAAGTAAAGAAGATCAGGGAAAAAGGCTTGGACTGCAGCAGTTGAACCGGAATTGTCGAATCGGCATCGCAACCAGGTTCCATTTAAAAGTTTAATTTACTCCTCTGCTTCTCTTTCTGATTCTGCAAATGTTGTTGGTTGTTTAATCTTCCAAATGTTTGTTTGGGTTAAATTTATGCTTAAGATGTGATTCGATCTGCAATCGAGTTGCATTCTGAGATTTCGCTACCAAATCCTAAACCCAGTGTTCATTTTTCTGTTGGCTGTCCTCTCTACATTTAAACAATAACATCTCTTAGGGTTTAAATCATTTCTGCCAAGGAATTCGTTGTGTAATTGTCTTCCTCCCACTCTATTTACCGGCAAACATAGTGTATTTCCTTGGATCTTAGCTTGAAGGCAGTGACATCACCACATTCTGTAGAAGATGCTTTACCAAATTGCAATCATAGCCATACAACTCCTGCAGCTTTCACTGTTATCTCAATGAAAAAGTTTTGGGTGTCCTCAAGTTGGCCAGCAAAGGCAAGACGGTCAACCTCGCTCACATAATGTTCGTATGTAGGTGAAATGCAATGATTACAGGGTTTAGACTGAGATTTTAGCGCTACACTTGTAGCAGTTCGTTCCAGGGCGAATTTACATTATTTTTGGTTATGCATTGCATTCATCTTCACCCTGGAGGTTTGCCAATGAATATCTTTGTGGATCGCATCATTTGGAGATTTCCTTTCTATTGATCACTATATACCTGATCGGCTTTTCCTTTAGATACTCTGTAACCAACGCAGAATATTGATAGCCTTAGAAACCATGTTGTGGAGTATCCATTCTTTTAATATTCGCCTGTGAATTGCACCATATGTTACCAAGTGGGCCAGATCGATTACTCCTGCGTCTTTAGATGTGATATGTCTGAGATCTCATTAGTTCCCTACCTTTCATCGATTCTCCTTATCATTTGAGATGCACCACACTAGCCCACTTCTGCATCGATGTTTGAGGAAAGAACATACCCTTCAGAATCATCCGAACTGGAACGTCCACCCTAGTGCTCTGAAATAAAGATAGTCCCAATGCACCACCCCTTAGTTAGAGGTAGCTGGAACTGTATGGACTGGAGAACCATAAATGAAACCTTCTCGATTGCCATGTGTCAATTCCGCAATCAATTGCCAAGTCCAAACGAAGTTGCTGAAAGGTTCGGGGATGGCCAAGTGGATGATAGGGAAAGAGAACCAAGTATGGGGGTAAACCGTATCTAGTAGAGTTCCACGGATGCAACTGCATTGACCGGCCACCTCTGATCTAATATGGAAGCCAGTCTAGACTCCTATTGTCACCGCATGAGCTATCGGATGAGGTTCCTTCCACCCATTAATTCTATTTTGAGAGAGACCCGAGCCAAGAAGCCCTACTGTCTTTAGGCCATTCGTTGATGCCACAGCAATAAGGTAAGGATGTCAACCTCTCAAGAGGTTACGAGAGTTGAAATAACAATGCGTATTACTAAATCTAAACAGGTGCGAATAGTTTCATTGATCCAGTTTTGTAACTTGCTTGTTAGTTCTTGGCTTACAAGTTGTTGGAGCTTTAGAGGCCAGGTTATATCGAGTTTAGGTATGTTGAGACAGTCATGGAGGTTTCTCAGGGGTCTGTTTTAACTGGTGCAAATTTCTTAAGAAGAGAATGTCTATTTTGCACGTTGGGTGTGGTTAAGGCAGGATGATACTGCATTATGTATTGCTCAAGGAATGGCATTTGTTAGCTCGCCCCAAATCATAATCTAACAATCATTCGAAGTTACAGTCATGGCCATGAAACACCTCTTATCTTTTTAAATATACAGAAAAAGATGACCTCGACCACCTTACCATACAACCAAGAAGCACCAAGCCAAAAGGAAATGGATAGCTCATAGAGTTTCTGTATGAAAAGTTGTTATTTGGAATGTTTTTGATTTGAGTAGGTAATCTTTGTTTTGACCATGACATTCATCTATACTGGCAAAGCTGCATACTTAAGCTTTCAGCTCCATTCAACCGCTTTTGTCAGATATAATTGTCCATTCCTGAGTTTACTGCACTTTGTCTTGAGCCTGATGCACAAAAGGACTTGTATTTTGGCAGTAATATTGTTTATTCATTATTATTACTTGATTGTCTTGAATGCCATGAGAGAGGCCATACCTAATTGGTTTAGTAAGGGCTATAGCCAATTCTATCGGTGGCCTATCTGCTGTAATACCAACAAAACTGGGTGCCTAACCAAAATGCTTTTCGTGTTATTTATACTAGGTATGGTTATATATATGTTAGGTTACTTAACTGTACATTAGTTTGGATTATTAGATTTTGTCATTAACAGTATTATTGTTGTTATGATGGTTCAAGCGCTATATTTTAAATAAAGCACATTCTTGATACAATAAGTTGTGGTCCTAGTAAGGGCAGATCATTGCCTGTTACAGTATCTCGCCATAGCATCCACAGACCATATTCATAGTTCAGTTTGAGTTGCATCTTAGCTCAGTATATCTATTGATTGTAGCAGCTTTTGGAAGTGTCAGGCAAACCAGACATTTTGATTTAGTAGGATATATGTGTAGCTCAAGATAAACATAATGTGGGCTGCCCGTTGAGAAGTTTAGAAACAAACATATATGAGGCCAAGATCGGTTTATCTGGTTGTACTACCTGGTTGTTATACCCTGGTTTTTGAACAATACCCATGTCTCTCACCAAACATGTGGGCTGCAACAAACTGCGGCACTGCAATCTGACCTTCATATAGGTGGATAATTCTTATAATTGCAGTTCAACCTAATTCTGTAATTTGGTTATCAGATGCACACAGACAATTGTTATTGACTGTAGTACAGCAGAATTTCACAAGGTTTTCCTCAAAGAATGCCTTTGTCTTTTATGACTAATGCTGTTCAAAAGTTATATTAATAGAGAGAAGCTGACTCCCATATAACACAATAGAGGATGCGATTTTATTTATAAGGGATGTTGACTTGTGAATAAAGATTACTGATAAGACAAAGTCTTAGTTATTCAATACATACCAAGACATGATCCTTTACTTTCAATGTCACTCGACATGTAGGCTATTATTGTGCATACAAGTCAGCAAGCATTTAGTTAATCCATAAATTCGTATTTCCATATGATCCCTTTTAGGAGTTGTTCTCTGTTTAGGAGTTGTGGTTCTGGTATGTCTTGGAAACATTATTAAGGTGTTGGGATCTCAAAGAACATCATTGGAACCTTCGAATCATTAACCCTCAAACCTATTGCCTTCATTTTCTGTGACCTTGGACTTTCATGAAAAATATTGTGTTAGAAAGAAAACTGTTGAAGTGTTACCGCCAATTATATCAATTGCAAGTTTGAAGGAGTTAGATGGACGCTACCAGAAGTTATTAGACTAAACTAATATCATCCATTCCAATGGTTAAGTGGTCATTAACAATTTCACACCATCTTTGCGATCAGTGCTTACAATTCAATAGGTTATTACACTTGGAAACAGTTATAGTAGAAGCTTTTACCAGAAAACTGTAATGCCTTGGGAACGAACATAGTTGATACATCTATCAGGTTTTGACGACGTGAGAAGGACCAGTCCCGATCTTCTTCTTAGACAGATTTAAATCATCTTTGATTAAAACATTTCAGAGACATCGTTATGACGAAGAAATTCAAGCATAGTAAACTGTTATCTGTTTGAGGTCAAGAATATCTGAAGGATCGTATTAGGGTAGAACTTAGAAGAAAACGAAAACATTGATGTTCATTGTTGATGGTAGGACCTTTGTCCTCGTTGTATTGCCGTATAGTTATAAGGTATCATTTTAGTACTTAATCCAACGTTGGAAAGGTAAGTTAATCAGGGTAAAATTTGTTATACTTGTGTTTTATAATCTATCTTTGGAAACAAATGTAGAATATTTAAATAGTTTAGTTGTAATGTATTAGTATAATTGTTGTATTTATTGTGAAATCAATTAGTTTGATTTAAAGAGATAATGTAATCCATTGTTGACCTCATTACAAAGTTATTTATGATGAGCCAAGAAGGAATTTTAGTGTTTAATTTCTAGAATCTGAATTGTACTGTGTGAGTTAAGTATTTCTATTGTCGTAGAGTCGAATTGAGAGTGGTCATACTTGAAATTCCAGAGGCTTAGTTTGTCGTAGTGTGGATGGATGTTTTTGTATTGTGATGTTATAACGATTATGCGATTCAAATTTAGTATGAAGTATAATGGAGTATTGACTAAGTTGATTATGTGTTTGTGATATTGAATTCTCTGGATGAGATATTTAACCAGTTGTGACTATCTTGTATCTGTTTTGTCGTAATTGTTGTTTGGAGAGACCTAGTATCTGTAAAAGTGTAAAATGTTGTAATGCCATAGGCGATGGATAACAATTGGTGTTATGATTCTATTTGTAATGCAAGAAGGTTTATGCCTTGCAGTAAATATGTATGAGTAATGTTATAATGCCTTGTATGGTGGTTAGGGTTTACTAGGTGTTAGGAAGGAGAGTGGCTTTCAACGTGGGGCCGGCGCCCAAAGTGGCAGTCAGGATAACCCGTTGGAAGTAGATTAATCAAGTGATAACCTAAAATGAACTAAGGGGTTAAGGGTAGATTTCACACTAAACAAGATTAATGGATTCCTCTCCCATGGCCTGTAGTGCTTGTATAGACTAAGGATGGGTAGAGAAGGCCTGGTTGGCATGATTGACTTCCTTGTCCTCACGAAAGGAAGGTTGATTCCGCATGTGTCACCCTATGGGGCCGGCGCCTAGGGAGAGGCTGTCAGGATAACCATAGATGGGGGCCGGCGCCTAGTGAGAGGCTGTCAGGATAACCCATGCTAGGACCATGTGATGACACTCTCCCTACTACAACCTAGCATTCCTGGTTTGGTCTCTCCACTTATGTTATGTTTCGCCTCTGGAAGATAAGTTGTGTTGTATTGTTATTGCCATGTGTTGTATTGGCGTTTGGTCGTCCTTTGTTCATGTTAGTCTACCTGACTGTTATTGTTTGGGACCTCATGTTAACTCCTAGCTCGGGGGGTGGACCTTAGGGTTCCACATGGTCGGGTGGAAGAGCTATTTTATCCATTGGTTATCCCTTGTCAAGTTCATGTGCAGAAAAAATTTGTTCCAGTTGTACTTGTACCAGTTGATGAAGATATATGTGTATAATCTTGTACCGGATTTGTGCAACAGAACATTCATTGTGTATGTGATTCGGATATAGTCTGAAAATGGCAATGTAATGATGTCATGATGTACTCATGTGTAATAAAAGCATTTCAGTTATGTTTTGATCATGTAGATTGTATTATCTGACGGTATGTAATGAATATGAATCAGTTATTCAATTATGTATTGAATTTAGATCAGTTACTGATGAATGTTAAATTATGTTAGTTGGTTTGTAAAGTAATGCAGCCTTGTATCCTTAGAGATTATGTCGTAGTTAGTTATGTTAACATTATTGTTGTCTTAAACATTAAAAAAAAAAAATGTTCCTATTTTATATAGCATAAATGTGTAATTCTTTGAGGTGTACAAGGCGGGCGTTACACTAAACATCGCCAATCCTTGACATATAGCAACACACAAAGAATCAAGTGAATCAAAAAGTAGGATCATACATTGTACCAGATTAAATCTATGAGCCATAGAGCATATCCACACCCAAAAAAATGACCCAAAACCCCTTCACTCAACCCCCCATAGAGTTAACAAACTATTTTAATTTTGAGGTAGAGTACAACTAGAGTTGAACCATTTTTAGTCTTGAGACAAATAGAATTCAATACAACACCGTAAGTATTCCTTCCCCGTTGATCTAGAGCCGAGTACCCTAAGCCTATTTACATTTAATTTACTAGCTTGGCACTTACTATTTCAATTATGACTCCCATGGCTATTATTTATTAATTTAGGTTAATTTATGGTTGTATGCATTTCATTTGATTAGCCTAGGTTAAGTTTAGTAAAACTTCGTTTTCCTTTAAATATCTATATCAGACCTGTTTTTACACAACCTAGTTTCCCCCTAGGGTTTCTCATAAATATTAAGGTTTTCAAATATGTACCTTTCTAATGTTTATACATCTTATTTCTAGATATGATCTTCCTTTCATTCTTGTGCTTCATTGGTACATCCTTATTCTAGGGTTTGGTGTGCTTATTTACATATATATTTTACCCACCTTTGCATTAGCTTTAGGGTTTACATTTTACACTTGTTTCAAATATGATTTAGGATATATGTTTTGATTTATAATAGATTGTACCTCATTTTGATATCATTTATTTTCTCTTCTTAGGCTTCTATACTTTTATTGCATAGTTTTATGAACCATGTATCCTACCCTTGGATAGATCTTTATTGTTATTGTAGACACTTAAAATTTGTCAATGAATTTTCACCACATCACATTCGCATTACTTCCCAACTTAATTATTCATCTTTTATACTTTCACATTAATTAAATAATTCTTAATTATTTAATTAAATTCATCCATCTTCATTATTCTTCCACATTAATTAAATAATTATTAATTATTTAATTAAGTTATTTTCCCCACTTCTTAGAATTAATTAAATAATTTACAATTATTTATTAATTCACTCATTTTTCTGATGTTTTTGATTAAGGTTAGCAATTAATAAGGGGTTGAACCCTTTACAAACAAGGCCCCCAGAGTAGAACAAGCAGGCCAAGCCAAGCCAGACACAACACAAAAGCACTAGAGAAACTACAGACCAACAACAACCAAGCTGCAAACTAAACAACACTAGAGCCAGAGGGCAAAAACCTAACTCCCTTAACCCTTTGTCGTGAGGCAACAACATATTTGGGGAGGCCTTTCTTTTTTCTCTGAACTATAGTCCAATCAACCTTTGAAACCAAGTCGACCGAACACGGCGAGAGGAGAGGGTCCTTAGCCACAACTACAACCAAAGAAGGATCACACACATGGCAAGAAGCTGATGTTGCAAAAGAAGAAATAGGAAAAGATATGTGTCGAAACAGTATGATGAGACCAAAGAGGGGTCGAGGGTCCAGCAGAAGCAACCAGAGATGTAGACCCAAAAGCAGGAATAGCCAACAGAGTGGCTGGAACCGCTGGAGAAGAATCTCGTCCATGAATAAGAACCGAGGAAGGAGCTGACAAAGGGGCCACATGAGAATCAACAGTCAAATTTACTGTCTCACCCACAGGAGCCTCAGGTAAGGCATCCTGAGATGAGTCATCTCCCTGGGAGGAGCCATCATCCATAGAATCACAAACAGTTAGGTGGTCCATGAGTGCATTCTTCCACCAAGTTGGCAAACTCTTACAGAGAGAGTGAGGACAACCTGATGCAAAGTGCCCAATAGAAAAACATCAAGTTGTTGCATCCATGGCCTTTCCCCAACCATTAGTACAACATATCCATGGAGGGGCTTGGAAATGTCAATATCAACTAATATTTGAGCAACTGTAGTGTGCCCCATATCTAAGGTAGTAGAATCTACTTTCAAGAATCGACTAACAGCATTGCCTATGGCCTCATAGCAAGAATCCTCCCAAAATTGTAGAGGGAGATTCAGAAGACGAACCCAAAGTGGTCTAATGTTTTTTGGCTCAGTAAGAGGGTTGAAGGACCGAACCCAAGGTTTGATGGAGAGCAAATGCTCACCCCACAACCAAACCCTACCATCCAGCACTAAATCTTGCTCCTGAGTGGAAGCAAAAATTGCTATGAAAAAACCCCTAGCACAGGGATAAAGCTCTATCTTATCCTCAACCAAGGGTTTCCACAAATCCCTGACCCAGGAATGAAGATCAAGAAGAGAAGGCCAAAGCCCGTTAAACCTACAGATCACTCCATGGCTCATGTAGTAATCCTCATTCTCTAAAACCTTAGGGCCACACACCACCAAAGGGGCAGAGTAGGCAGTTGGCAATGGCTTAGCTCTTGACAGTGAAGAATAGACACCAGAGCCGTTAATAGCATCAAGGAATGATTTCTTAGGGCAGCCAAAGATTGCCCTACCCCTCTAGAAGTTGTCTTTGGAGAAAGACTAGAGGTCCTAACCGCATTATCATCCTAGATAGGGGCACCAGCGACCAAACGCACAGCTCACACACCTGAGGTGTCGACACCCAGTGAACCCTCTAGAACGCCCACACGAGTAACAGGGCATACCACATTCTCCACAGAAACTAGAAGCGGTCCCTGAATGGTAGCCTGCCCATCGCCATTCAAAATAACTTTTTCCCGCTCAGAGTCGTTCGCACCACCCATCGCCATTCTCATGAAAAAAAAAAATCCAAATCATATCTTTTTCTTTATTTTCTTTCCATTTCTAATTCATGTGTATCTAATTAATTAAATTAATTAGATAACATTATCAATTATCCTCTCATATCTCATCTTAACTTCTTGATTTCTTTCCATTTCTAACTCATGTGTATCTAATTAACTAGCACTTGCACCCATAGCAGGTTCAAGGAATACACCGATAGGAACAACCGACGAGGTTAGAAAATTTTCTGACATGAATTTTTTTACGGCGTGAGATAATCCCGAGCACTATAATGCTCACATATAAAAGCCTATTGGCTAATTAAAATAATTAGATAATCTTATCAATTATCCTCTCATATCTTCTTCTTGATTTCTTTCCATTTCTAACTCTTATGTATCTAATTAATTATCATCTCATATCTCATCTTATCTTCTTCTTGATTTCTTTCCATTTCTAATTCATGTGTATCTAATTAATTAAATTAATTAGATAATCTTATCAATTATCCTCTCATCTTTTTTTGATTTATTTCCTTTTAAAACAAAAATCAAATCTCTTATATATTTTCAAATCTTATCTTATCTTATTGATTTATTTTCTCTTTTGATCAAATAGAGCAAAAATCAAATCCTTATTTCCAAAATCAAATCCTTATCCCTTCATTTTCAAAAATTTATAAATAAAGCCTTCTCCAAACCAAAAGGGGGACTTGGATTTTTTACAAACTTATCCTCTCGAATTGAACTTCGATCCACAATTTGCAATCAAGGTTACATTACGTTTAGAGAAACCCACATTTCAATACACCAAGGAATAGGCATCGTTGTGTGGTAACATTTATTATTGTTTTCTTTGAAGTTAACTAGTATATTTATATTTAAAAATATATATCTATAGTATGCCGAGAGATATCTTCAATAGCTTTTGTAATTTTTCACTTTTTTCCTTCAACCTTTTTTATTTTTTATTCCATAGTTTTTTTATTTTTTCCACCATTTCAATTTCTTTTTTGGTTTTTATTTTTTATGTATTCCAATTTCTTTTTTGTTTTTTTTGTTTTTTTAATTTCTTTTGCTATATATTTACACAGAAAAAATGAGTGCTCTCATCTCCACCCCGCTATGACTGTAGAATGCCTCTCGGCATAATTATTGTGCACATTCGATTATTTCTTGAGTTATGTAGGCATTGAAATAGAATCACTATGTTTCTTATTTATTTTCCAATTTATAGCATAAACATTTTGGCACGTCCAATGATCTAACTCTTATTTTTTGCAAGTATTTTTGAGGCTCTTTGTTGCAGATTTAGGCTCATTTTGGTCAAGATTTGATAATCACTTGTTGTAGACGGCCTCCTCCTTCAACATACTAAAATAGACATTTTTTTCAAACTATCATAACTTTTGAAAAATAAATCAAATTTTCACAAAATTGGTGGCGTTAGAAAGTTGACTCATCTAGCTTTGTTGTGGCGTAGACCTCATTAGAATATCTGTCACAGATTATTAGGTATATTCCTTCAAATTCATCCTTTCTTTGTAAACTTCTTTTGAGCATAACTTGTGCAAAACTTAACGAAATTTTATGATTTTTTTGAAGTGATTAGAATTTCGTGTAGAATATGCTCATCCAATCTATTATGTTGTATTTGTCTATTATTTTTCTAATTTTTCTAGAATTCCATCATTTTGGTCTAAATTTTGTAGCTTTCGCTTGCCAAAGAAGAAATCCTTGAAACTACTCACAAATTTCTGCAAGTTTGCATGTCAAAGAAAATATCTGAAACTACTAACAAATTTCTACAAATTTGCATGCCAAAGACATATTTTTTATCACTAATCTAGGCACTTAGTCTAATCTAGGGGATAGTAATTGAACCTTGTTTACTATGCCTGGAATTTTCTATGTGTGTATACTCTCTCCTCGCACCGAAAGGTGATCCTGGAGATCAAAAGCACTAGTAAATTTATTTTACTCACTTTCTTTACTTTTATTCTCGGGGACCCAAGATCAATACGTATGCTCTTCTCGCGCATCGAAAGGTAATCTTGAGAATCAAAAGTAATTGGTATCCTCTCTAGGAATCTTGTTAATGGATTTCATTACACTTAAGGATGACCTCAACCACATGTCCTGATGAGGTATATAGAGGGGGAGAATGAAAGTTGTACCCTAATCTAGCCACATAGTTATTGGCACAGCCTTGGGGCCTCAAGTGATTTTGGACACAAGGTGAAGTGATGTTTGCTTAATCGTTTATGTCACATGCTTTTAACAGACTAGTGTTCACAGACTTGAACCCCATTGTACCTAGTGTTTATCAGGGGCTCCCTAGGCACCTTGTTATCCTAGATAAGACCTTTCGGCTGTCATATCCTTCAATGCATCGCAACCGCATGGAAGAAAAGAGCTCACGCTATTGTTAAGGTGAATAGGGATATTACCTGACTAGTTATTTCCCTTGTTATGTGGATAATTCATATTATTTAACTATTTATTAGTTAAATAATATTCACACACATATTCACATGTTAAGTTGACTTAGTGAGTCTTCTAGATACTTCTAGTTGTTTGTAGTTGTTTCTAGTTGTTGATAGTTGTCACATCCTACACATCAACTAGTTGGCATCTTACCCTTTAGTTGTCACATGTAATACGAATATGACATTTGTCACATGACTACAACTTCTTATCTCTCAACCTTGTCTTTATAAGCAAGGTATGTCCCTTCATTTTGTAAGAGGGTAAGAGGAATGTAATGAAGGTTGGAGATATAGTTCTCTTATAATGCTATTATGCCATTTGAGCATTTACATTATTCTCTCATAGTACTGTTATGCTGTTCATTTCTTTTGCATTACAATTTATTGATTCTAGCCCTTTCAATTTGATTTTGGGTTATATTCTTTTTCAAGATTCTAACATAGTATCAGAGCATATTTTAGAAGATTAGATTTCATTGTTTGAGAGTGTAAATCATGGTGGATCTTGATAGTTGAGTATGCTCTTCTCTTGCATCGAATGATGACCTGGAGAATCAGAAAGACTTGATAGAATACCAGATTTGTGAGGTTTTCTCTTTGTGGCTTTGTATTGCAAGTTCATTTTGCAGCATGCTACTGTAAATCTAAGCACACCATTGTGTTCAAGAGGTCCGAGATAATCAAGATCGCCTTTTGTTTCCTCCAGATCGGACATTAGAGGTGAAATCTATGAGGGTTTGAAGTTGGGAGGTGAATGCAAGATCCAGCAAGTCCCTGATCTTTCAGAGCAATTTGGGCAAAATCAGACCCCACCATCGTGCTCAGGAGGCCCAAAAACCCTAAGATTGACTGTCAAGTCGTCAAAATCAGACAAAGTTGCAGCGAGAGGCAAATTTTTTTGCCCATAGGTTGTACGGATCTGTCGCAGAGAATATTCTCTGCATCAGCAAAATATTCCTAGAATCTTTGCACCTACTTTGTTAGCATTGTTGGGTCGAATCAGAAATTATTCTTTGACCAACAAATAAAAGTTTTTCGTAGGTCATAAGGCTTTCATTTGCAATTTATTAAAAAAATTATGCGGATATTGGGTGATTGGCCATATCCTATCGTAGGTCGTACCCTGTGACTGACCAGTTTAACGACAGTGTGGTCATCAGCAGCTTCGTCTAACATAGGCGGTTAAGTTTAAACACTTCGGCAGTCTTTAAACAATTTTCGTAGTCTTCAATCTACTAGCGGGAAACTTAACCACCTACAACCATTTTCAAACCGCTCGATCTCAGCAACCAACGGCAACGTCTGTATCCTCCCCGACATCCGCTTTCAAACTAGCCAACGGCAGACTAATACTGCCTGTGGCTCAAAACTCATTAGATGATCCTATCAGCATATTCCTTAAACCTCGTGTGGGCATAAAAACTAGTTTGGCAACGGATAAAAGAAATTCCGAAGGGTATTTTTTGGCAGTTAATTGTGGTATAGAAATCATAGCCTGCAACCTTTACACCACCCCGACATGCATACAAACTGTCCAGCGATCATACTGGCAGTCTGTGGCTTTAAACCACCAGTAGACTTTCTCTACTAGCCGTGATTGTTACCGACGATCTCCATAATACTCACCGGCCATTCTAAACTTCAACGGCTTCCATTGGAGGCGATCCAAAATCACTGTCATTAAACCACCTTTGACACCCTGAAAATGGTTTCAAACAGAAATTGTGTGGTTTCGTAGTCAAAAAGTAGATTCGGCAAAATTCGACAGCAGTTTCAGAATCTATGGCAGAATCTTCGCATATGCCAGGGACTTCATTTTTTGACTGTGATGATGCCATGCTAACGTCATCCATCGACAGTTGACGTCATATCCCAATAGTTGTACAGAATATTCTAGTAGCATTTATAAGATTCTATCTACTGACGTCATCAAATAGGTGGCTGACGTCATCCTCAACGCACCTTGTGCTGACGTCATCATTTCTGCAGGTGATGTCATCGATTGTTGATGAATCTTAGAATATTTCAGGGAATCTACTAAGATTCTATCGCATATTCCAAATGATGTCATCAAACCGGTTGCTGATGTCATCAACAGCCTTGGCTCTATTTGGCTCCCCTCCTCCAATGAGCTTTTTGATTTGACAGCTGATCTTCGAAGGCTCATAACTTGCTCATTTCAACTCCTTTTTCAAAGCATTTTTTTTATTCAAGGTAATTTTTCATGCTCTTCTCAATGGTGCAATTGGATATTGGTTTTGATGCCTGGTTTGATCAGAAATTGTAGATTCTCATAGGTGATGTTGCACAGTTGTCGTTTTGGGAACTTCGAAGACTCATAACTTTTGCATATGACCTTAGATTGAGGTGATTCATTTTTTGAAAGTGAATGATTTTTCAAGTACTATGCAGTAGTGTTGTTTTCCACACTTGGTTTGACTCCTAGATTGTACTTTGAGCATACACTCATTTGATTAAGAATTTGTAAAGCATTGAGATCAAGTCCACTAAGCATTTTTTGCTAGTGGCAATTGTACTTGCACTAAATATAAAGTGCCAAATCATATTTGTTTTGGGGGGGGGGGGTGTTCTCTGATTGAGTGAAAAGGGGGGGTTGTGTCCTGTGTGCTTTCCTTCAGTTACAAGGTAATCTTTTGATGGTTTGATCTCAATTCATTTGAGAAGATATCATGGGTTATTCTAATCATCCTTCTGTGATAAATCTGAACAAGGATAATTATGAGTCTTAGAAAAAAGGCATTGTCACACATTGTAGGTGGCTCCATATTTTGCCTTATCTTTATGACCTCATACATTAACCAGATTCACCTCAGAAGAAAAATGCATGGGCAAATAGGAATGATCATATTGTAGGATTGATTGGTTCTAGTGTTGATTCTAACACTATGTGGATTGTTTTGGACATTGATTGTCCATGCACACTTTGGACTAAGATTTGGGAGATCTTTGGAGACCCACATATTTCTCCATTCCTAGATGGTCCTGCAATGGATTGCCTCATACCCATTGATGATGCAGATAATATGCCCTTTGATAATAATACAAAAGAGGATCTTGAATATCTAGCTGGTCTTGATTGTTCTTCTGTTGCTTCTCTCTCTCCTATTGAGATCATTGCTTCACCATCACCTGTTGCTACTTTAGAGTTCAATGACATTCCTTTGAGAACTTCCAGCGATTCTTTACAGCGGGATATTGAGATCACATCTCCTCTAGCACCTGTTGCTTCATCAAAGTTTAGTGTCGTTCCTTTGAGAGCCTCCAATGACTCTTTGCACTAAGACATCAAGGATTCATCTCTTTCATCTATAGTTAAGGAGACTCCTATAGTACCTACTGCTACTTTTGAGTTTAGTGATGCTTCATCGAGAGCTTCCAATGATTCTCTGCAACAGGTTCATTTCAATCTTCTTGATTGGGATTCCTATTTATCAAACATTGCATCTTTGTTTGTGGAGTCTCGCATTGCTGATTTGGAGGACACATTTGAGGGGTTATCTCTCCTCTTTGATGACAGTACACATACACCTGCTATTTCTATAGAGTTCAGAGAGGGTTCATCGAAGGCTTCCAGTGATTCTTCACAGGACATCTTATGGGATTTGCATTGTAGCCACATGGCATGCATTGACATTCCACGTCCATACATCAATTCTTTGGATCTTGCTCTTCATCAGTTTTCACATGATTTTGAGAAGACACTTGTTTCAGTTAGGCCTGAGCCTCCTGATTTGTTTGTAACTCATTTTGACATCAGCATGGAGACATTTGAGCAGTGTTCCGAGATAGGATACATCATGAGACTTCCATCCTCACCTTACTTCTTCGAATGGGAGTTACTTCAGCATTCACCATTGGAGTTGTTTCTTCCTAAGGGGAAAAATGTCATTTGCCGCAAATGGATCATCTTTAGTATTCATATATGGGCATCCTCTTTTGGCACATGATCTACTTCATTGTGGGGGGTTTCATAGTTTACCTCACTCTCTCTATTCTGGGGGGGTGTATTCTCTCTTATGGGGGGGACCTTTTCCTCACAAGGGGTTTTGTTCTTCTCATACTATAGAGAGCATTTTATGTTTTCTCTCTTTTGGGGAGGAGTTTTTTCCCACTAGGTTTTCTCCTTTTCTCCATTTGTGAGAGATTTTTTTTACATGGGTACCTAACATGGCCTTGTTGTTGGGACTCATTCTTGCATTTTGCATTCTTGCTTTAGTCAGCTTCTCCCTAAGTTGCACTTAAGGGGGGTGTTAGTGTGAATAGGGATATTACCTAACCATTTATTTCCCTTGTTATGTGGATAATTCATATTATTTAACTATTTATTATTTAAATAATATTCACACACATATTCACATGTTAAGTTGACTTGGTGAGTCTTCTAGATACTTCTAGTTGTTTCTAGTTGTTGATAGTTGTTGATAGTTGTCACATCCTACACATCAACTAGTTGGCATCTTACCCTCTAGTTGTCACATTTAATAGGAATATGACACTTGTCACATTACTACAACTTCTTATCTCTCAACCTTGTCTTTATAAGCAAGGTACGTCTCTTCATTTTGTAAGAGGGTAAGAGGAATGTAATGAAGGCTGGAGCTATAGTTCTCTCATAATGCTATTATGCCATTGGAGCATTTACATTATTCTCTCATAGTACTGTTATGCTATTCATTTCTTTTGCATTACAGTTTATTGATTCTAGCTCTTTCAATTTGATTCTGGGTTATATTCTTTTTCAAGATTCTAACAGCTATTACCTTCATTATTTGAGATAGAATACACTTTGGGCAAGACTTTTGTCTCCAAGTAAGGGTGTAAGGTGGTACATAACCTTGCATTTCCTACCTATCCGAGCAATGATAAACGGTATCAAGGGGATGGAAACCACCATTATCTAATAGTGGGGGTTGAAGTCACACTTGAGTGAGTCTATAGGATATGACACTCCTTGCTTGATTAATATAGGATTGAACAAGAGTGTTTGGCGTGTTTTCTTATTATCTACCAGTGTGTGCCATTTGTTATTCACAGAGGTTAATAGCCTTGGCACCCATTTTCAAAAGTATCACAGCGATTGTGTCTTTTTTTGTTTGAAATCTCTTGCCAAAGAACTTATCCAAAAATCTTTTCCGAGCATTTGATTATAGAATTTTGATATTATCCCAATCATTCCAAATCATCCAATCCTATCATCTCTAATTATCCAAGTCATCCTCCTTACCCATCCTCATCATCTCAAGCATCCAATCACTCCATTCTAGTCATTCTAATCATCCCTCTTATCCACCTCATCCCTAATCACTCTAATCCTTCATCACTCTAATCCTTCATCATAATGTAATCAATCACAATCTATCTACAATCTAATCAATTTCATCCATCTCATAATTCTAATCATAATCCCATATCATCTCACATCATTGTCTTAATCCAAGTTCATCCACATAATCTTCATCACACTCTATTCTTCATGATCTTAATCATTATCCCATTCTTGATGCCCATCTAATCCATCCTTTGTCAAAATGGTTATGACACTAGAAAATAAGAACCTACAACAAGATCATTATAGCGTTCAAAAAATGCTTGATGAACTTAGGATGCTATATAAAAAGGAACAAATCATTACCCCACCACAACATTAACACATACAACAACAACAACCCCTAGACCAACAATTCCAACAACAACTCTTAGACCAACAAATCATACAACTATAAGCTCTTTTACAACAACAACAATTCGAAACACAACCTATCCCGTGTATACCCAACAACATCCCCCCAAGGATCATCCAACTCCTTATTCCAACATTTCAACTCATCATCAAATTTGTTTACAAGACTATAAAGTTCCTTCACAACAAGAACATGCAACTCCAAGTTACCCTTTGCACCAAGATCATGTGTCCCTAAATCCTCATGTTACCTTTGACAAGGGGAATACCACTAGCTTATACATCCTATGGGTATCCTCCATCATCATATAATCAAATGGATATTCAAGAGCCTCCAGTCCTATCCCAAAACCACCATGCAATCCATTCACCAATCCATCAACCCCTTAAATCCCTTCGTTACCATCTTCCTCTAATTTTCTTAATCCTAGTCCATTAACCCCTTTAATCCCTCCACCATGGGATCTTTCCACTCCTAATCCTAATCCATCCAATCCCATTATCCCTCCACCCAATTCTACTCCTAATCCTAATCCATCGAATCCCCTTATCCCTTCACTCAATCTTAATCCTAATCCTAATCCATCCACCAAATCCTAACAATAAGCCTACAACATCCACCCTTCTTATCCATCCATTATATTGTCCATCCACCCATAGATTGCTCTTTATGTCATCACTTACTCGGGTATCTAGTTTTGTATTTGTAAGGGGTGCACGAATTATTGATCTCCTTTGATTATACTCAATTCGCATTCATAAGCTAATGTGTTATCTGCTCTTTAATTTCAGACCACTTAATAGCAATTCACGTTTTTAGCATTCTATTTTGTAGTAGACATGAGGCTTTCACAATTCATGAGAATGAAAGTTTAGTTTGTATAAAATTTTGGATCACACTCTATCATTCATCATGAAGAGAAAAAAAGAGATGGGTTCCCTGACATACAATTTTAGATTTAAATTTAGTGAGATATTGTACCCAGTGTCATATGGGAGAAAGAGATCTTCTAGTGTTTCCTGTCCAGATCCTAGCACGTCCTATTTCTCTTGTGGTGTTAGACCGAGTGTTTGGTTCAATGTAACTAGCATGTACAATCGGTTCATTCAGGGGGCTCTGGATGATTAGGTAAGCCTCAATTTCTTAGTTTTTTTAATTGTTAGCTTATGAGACTTATGGCTCAAATGCTAACATGTGCTCATCAGGGCATATCTAAATTAAATGACTTCCAAATTTAAAGTTCTACTGCAGAGACATTCTCTAGCAGGAGGTACACAACAATCACTGGAGCCGGAGCAATTCTGGTGATCTGTAGATTACACCTGATTGCATAAGCAATAGTAAAGAATCACATATCAACTTCTTAGTTTAATTTGATGAATGTGGATGTTTTAACTTAAGTCCTTAGTTACCATCTGTTTGTGGAGGAGGTTGTTAAGTTCGGTTAAGAGACTAAATTTGAATAGATAATGTTTGGATATTTCCCTCTAGATGATTCTGTGGGGGATTGAGACCTAAAGGTAGGGCTGTGAATCTAGGATGCTTGAATGCAAACATCATTGCCAGTGTTGAAAAAACAATCCACATTTTGAACTACACAGGGGCTGGTAGCTTAGGGGTAGATTGCTTAAATATGCTAATGGAAGGTTCTTGGTTTTGATTCTAGCTAGTCTATGTAAAATTGTTACAGAAACTATAAAAGATTTATATTGAACATATTCAAAGGATTATATTGAGAGAGCAATGCTCATTTTATAGAGAAGATACAAACTAAAAGGCCTGAAAGCTAGAATAAAGCAAAACTAACAATAGATGAATAGGTTGCATAAAGCAAACAACAATATAAAGCAGAAGCTAATAAAGCATAAAACTATCTTATCCAAGGAAAGATAGATTAACCATTATATAAACTTACTAATTTATTTTAATACCCCCCTTAATGGTCAATTTCCTAACTAAAACAGAGTTGACCCCCCCTAAAGATGACAACCGAAACAAAGATAGGCTAGTCCACGAGCAACTAAAAAAACAGGCAGAGGAGATGGCCTAGAAGGCGTAGAAAGTAGACTCCTTCTGCTCAGTATGCTCAGCGACATGTGCTGATGGTGTTGAAGCTTCAAACTTGGACTATTCAGCAGCCAAGCGTTTCCAGCAATCCTTTTTCATATGGCCAAACTTGTGGCAGTAATTGCACTGGATGTTGTACTTCTTGGAAGGGTCCTGTGACTGACCCTGACTAAATGGCTAAGAGGGCTGATTGGAGCCCTGATTCTGCTGAAAGGACTTGGCAGTAAATGCCTGTTCTGAGGAGGAGGAAGTAGCACTGCTACCGAACTGATGTTTCCATCGATCCTGCTGCAAGAGTTTGTTGCATAGATCTGAAAACTTCAGAGTAACATTAGTTGAAATAATGTTAAGAGTCTCGATAAAGTGCTCGTAAGCAGATAGTAGGCTTTTCAAAGTGATGACTACCATATCTTCCTCGTCCATGTCTCGACCAATCGCTGTCAACTGATCACGGATGTCCTTGATTTTAGTGAGATGCTCTTGCAAAGACATCTGTTCATCCATCATGATCGAGAAAAGCATGTTCTTTAAAAAGAACGCACGGCTCTTGTCAGACGTTTCATGAAGATCCTTCAACATATCCCAAATTTCTTTTGCAGATTTCCCAGACGGAACCTGAGGCAGCGAATCATCGGTGACTAACAACTTGATAAGCATCACCGCTTCACGATTTTGCTTATCAAACTTATCCTGATCTTTACTAGGTAGTTGAGGACATGTAGTTTTCCCTAGAACTAGTTGATCAAGGCGCCGATACTCAAAGATTGTCATCATGCGCTGCTTCCAGGTGTTGTAATTTTTGTCGTTGAATCTCTGACTGCTTTCCAACAGAATGTTGGTCAAGGATGCCATGCTTTGTATTTTTCGAGACACGAAAAGATGAATTATAAGTAGTGGGCACAGATACGAAAGCAAATAGATGACACAGACAGGGAAAATAGAAGTTTTGCATGGATTACGGAGCACTGATTCCGAAGACACGAAATATACTGACTCGAAAATCCAAACACGGATATCGAGATATGGATCTCAAGACAAATCAACACAGATCTCGAGATTGAAGAAAGCATAGGCTTAGAACATCTAAGAACAAATTTCAAAACAAAACGAACTCTGCATGTCTGCTGGATCAAACCTCCACACACAACCACATGCTGGATTAGAAAGTGCAAAAAGAAATGGGTAACAGAGATAACAACTTGTCGATCTTCACCGATTTAGAAAGCAGAGAAACACCACATCGCGATCTGAAATATCGCATTATATGCAAGAGCCCACTATCAAAACAGGGGGAACCCGACTCACAACCATTACAAAACGCGTCTTTTCACCATAAATCACGACCCTTGAATATAGAAGCGCGACTCGGAGTTGATTAGAAACCACAGAAAAAGACAGAGCTCACCGAATATGATAGGAAGGGATAGTCACGATGTCAAAATATGGCAACCTTAGGGAGAGGCAAATCTCATATGAAGCCAGACAAACAGAGAAACACGATTATCAAAAAATGCAGGCAAACAATACTAAAACCAGTGATCCATGAGATTTCTTCAAACCGTAGCTGCCAACATCAAACTCTGCAAAAACAGGAACGCCGCGCCAAAGAATAGAAAACACGTTGACAAAAACCACGCTTATAGAAATTGCGACCTCCGTTATGAGGAAAAACATAAAGGAATAAAGAGATTCGTGGCCACGGGAACAGATTGCAAAGAGACGCCACAGGAAGGACCACAATTTTGTCACTCACAACACGGCGACCACAAAAGAATGCACCTCAAGCAATTACAAAAGGTGGCAAAATGTGGCAAAGTATGAACTCAAACTTCCATTAAAAAACCAACTCTTCAGATACGAATTCCAGAGGAAAATAAGCCGAGACCACAAAGTCTTCGATGACTTAGAAGAAAGCATACTGCAGAGAATCGCGAGAATGCATGGAAATAAGTAGCAACGAATCACGATGAACAAAAAGACAATCCAGAAGTCGCGAAAAATAGAGACGGGAAAAATAATTAACCAGGTTCGAACCTAGCTCTTGATACCATGTTACAGAAACTATAAAATATTTATATTGAACATGATTACATTGAGAGAGCGAATGCTCATTTTATAGAGAAGATACAAACTAAAAGGCCTGAAAGCTAGAATAAAGCAAAACTAACAATAGACGAACAGGTTGCATAAAGCAAACAGCGGTATAAAGCAAAAGCTAATAAAGCATAAAACTATCTTATCTAAGGAAAGATAGATTGACCATTATATAAACTTACTAATTTATTTTAATAAAAATAACATAGTATGCAAGCCAGATTAGGAGCCCCAAACAAAGATATGTTGCTGAAGGAGGTGCGTTCAAAGAACAATCTACCCCCTAGAGTGCAAAGGGGGCAGTAGTTGCATCCAAGAGATTCTTAGCTGCTGGTTATTCTACAAGGATGTTTTCCAGGGAACAAAGTAATGCCAATTACAAAGTTAGCAATGCCTCAATTTACTCCTTGAGAAAACCAATTTAAACCCCTAGACAAAACTGTGTTATAGTGGCAACTAACTCAATTGTAGAGCTAAGATGATCTCTACAAAATGTTTATAAATTATTCACCACACTGAAGCTGTATTCTTATTGACAAAATTTGCTGGATTACATCAATGGATAATAACATGTAATTTTTCTGCAATAGCTTGCCACAACATGCTAATAACCTGAAACAACATGCAATAACATAAAAGCAATTCCCCAAATCTGGATTACATCAATGGATAATAACATGTAATTTTTCTGCAATAGCTTGCCACAACATGCTAATAACCTGAAACAACATGCAATAACATAAAAGCAATTCCCCAAATCTGATCTGATGTTTGCTGTTTACTGCTGTTCCAGTCCTCAAATCAATCTGCAAAAAGAAAAGAGAATACCTTCAACACAAATGCAATCCCTGAATGCTATATTGTCTATGAAATTTATTATGCATTATTGAGTTGTTCCTCGAGCAATATCTCTTCCAATATGCATATTGAATGATTCCAAACAAAAAGAAAACACATTGAACATATCAAGGTTCAAACAGAAGCAAAGTGTTTGACAAAATACCTGCATGTTACAAATCAGTAAACTTTCTGGGTGTTTGAAAAAATTGGTTTCAATTTGGAGTGGAACATTACACCTATCAAGTTTATTTGTTAGATTTGATGTTTCTGACTCTGATTTGCCAATTCATCACGAATGCGCCTGGTATAAACAAACAAAAAAACATTTTGATATTAATAGTCCCTTGTAATAAGTTTTGTGAAGTAAAAAACAATTAAACAAAACAAATTGTCAAGCATAATAACTTAACTCATTAACAAAACTACAAAGCCAAAACCCCCCCATTTTTCTAGAAAGTTAAATGCTTGAAATTTTCAGTTTTTTTCGTCTCAGATAAAATGTTTCTTGCAAATATAAATTACGAGTTTCAAAAGGCACACTTACTCCCTTTCCAAGTTCAATTCCAACCGCTGCCTTGCAGTGACTCTGTCGATCTCATACCTATTGAGTTAAAGATGATCAAATAAAGCTTGGGAAAAAATCACATTAACTCGAATGAAAAATACAATGCTACGGTAACACTTAAAACCTCAGTTTGCTGCGCATTCTATATATGTCAGTTCGTAACTTTTACGTCTCACGTTGCAACGAAGAGAAATGGTGCTCCTGGAAAATAGTAAATCATCATATACCAATCTTTAATAAGTGTATATCTACTCATCAATGTAATCAAATAAAAAAGATGTTTTTAATAGACTTGCTTAACATTAATCATCACCCTAAGAAAGCAAAAACTGTATGCACAGACTTATAAACCACTTCTCAATCAACTCATAAAGAATGACTGCAGTGCAACATTGAAGAACAACTTGGACAGAGGATCCTACCACAGCAAAAGATCACATTAAACAGTGATAATGCTTTGAAGAGAATCTAGGTTTTGCAAGGGAGGAACATACAGTATTGGCCTGTCACTAAATTTACCAATGAAGGGTAATAAATGCCCCAAAAAAACAGAAATTTAAAATTTGATACCTACGCATAAGGTCGGTTATACATTGTTTTTGCAAAAATGGTAAGGTAGCATTTTTAAAGAAACGGTGATTAAACAATAATAAATAGTTAATCAGTAAGCACTGCAACTTTTGGAAGTGAACAAATTGGCGAAATCACTGTGGTGTAAGCTCCTTGAGGTGGAAGGTGATTTGCAAGTTATTAATAAGTGGTTATGCTTGGCAACAACTTTTATACTCTAAGAGTCTAAAGTTTTGCCACTGTTACAGAGAATGCATCTGTGTAGCAAACCACTTAGCTAATGAAGGGGTTTCTCAATTGCCTTTGTAGACAAAGGTAAGTGTGGATCCTGAAGAGTAGGTAATTGAGGAACTTCTTGCAGTTAATGTGGCTCCTTATCTATCTGTCTCCAAATTTTCGCTCCCCTTCTACATAATGTATTGTTATGAGGTTATGTCCTTGCTGGGGACTGTAGGTGTTTTCATCTACATTTGCATATGGGCTTATGAAACAGTTTCTCAACCTTTATATGATGGATTTCCGAGACAAGGTTCTTAAAATAAGGACATTACATACAGATTCTATTTGTATAATTTTCCTTCGTTTTTATTTGCTACAAGGAAAAGAATTCTTGTCTTCCTAAATTGGATAATTATTTCATTTGCTTCAACTATGATTGAAATGTATTGTTGTCAATTGAATTTTTGCCTACCTTTTATTTTTGCAAGCTTTCTGGTGAGTGTTACCACAATGATTATAGGATGTTCTCTTTTCTGACCACTGAGCTTCAACAAAGTATTACAAATTCATTAACCTTTGGTTATGATCTCATTATCACTACTCAGATACAGCAACATAGCAAGGCTGAGGAGTAAGAATAAGATCATAAAGGGCAAAACTCAGTGCAAAACACAGGAACATTTATTAAACAGGGAAACATCAGTGTAATATAATATAAATCATACCTTCATAGATATTACCTATTTCTTAGATGTTATTAAGTTTATTTCGATAGCTACAGAGCATGGTCCTGCAACTCCGCCTAGAAAACAACTTGATAAGTTGAAGTGCAATGGTAGACATGGCACTTGTCAAATAACTCATAATAAAAATTGACCCTGCCAATTTTCTTTAAGAGCTGATTCGAGTTTGGGAGTACTTAGCCATTACAAAGAGTACCGCGATCATTATTTCTAGCAACTTTTTTTATCAGTAAATCAAAAAAAAAAAGCAACAGCACTTCAACTATGTTAATTTCTAGCAATTATAAGGCATGAGTTTTAGAAGGATTTTCCCTATCTCAATCTTACTCCAGAAACTATTTAGCAAGCCTCTGCTGCATGATTTGAGATTCAAAGTTGCATAAAAGCATCCGTGTATCCTTGCTATGTACAACAGAGTATGATAAACATTCTATAACAGCATCTTGACATTTACCATCACGAATGACAGAGCATTTCCTAACACTATTCTACTTTCAGAGGATCAGATTAGTTTTTGCAGAAGTTTACCAAGAGATATCTGGTTGAATTTAATTGCTATTGTTTGAACATGGACTATAATTCTGTATCATTTTCTGATGCATGAAGACTTGTGTTCCAAAATTCTACATATCTCAACACATTTTTTATTTTTCTCATTTGCTATTAAACAAACTTTGTTTCCAAATTCAAGTTATATTATCCAAAACAAGGTTTTGTTTTGCCCCATCCATCATAAAATCTAACGATATTTCATTGGCTCACTATATTCTCTTGGGTACTGGAAAACTTAAATCTAGTGACACTTATATCCAGCAGCCATCAGTTTTGGAGAAAAAATTTAAATGTCTCAACATTTTTCATCTGTAACGGCTAAAGGCAATTTTTTTTTTCTTCTACAATAGGATGTTTATTGATGTTCAACCGGTCTTGACAAATCACGCAGAAGAGCTATTATTAACCATATTTACTCAAAACATACACAAAGGACAGATGACTTCTTATCTCCATTATCACTACTCGAATTTTCATAATGTTTTAAATGCAGCGATACTATGTTTCAGAATAGTTGTAGACAGCATAGTAATTTATTAAATACTATGTTTTAAAAGGCATTGACATGGCAAACTGAAAGTGTAAATGGAACCCTAAAACATAGCAGAGATTTTTTTAAACAAGGGTTATTATATAACCTGCATTTTTTCACATTTTTTCAAAAAACACAGTTTTGACCAGGTCAAAGACATGCTGGTTTGACTCGTCATGCCCCAACCACAGGGTGCTGTTTAATCACAATTACTTGAATGTTATTGTCATTTTATGCTTCTAAGGTAGACAGAGTTAACTATTAATCTGACAGGATAAATTCTTTATTCATTTATCAGATCTCCCATCCTCCATTTTTCTCCAGGGAAGAGATGTCTATTAGTGCATAGCTTTGAATCTGAATAATATATGACAATAAACAGCATGTGATACTGCAAAACTGCAGGGCAGATCCTTCATTTAAAAAGTCCAACTTCAAAATTGCAACCTACATAGCAACAAGCATAGTTGAAAAACTTGCCAAATTGAAAAACTCGCCAAGCCCAAAAACACGACTCAGCAAAAACTCGGCAAAAAACTCGACAACTTAAAAATTGCTTAAATTTCATTAAACACATTTTTTTTTGCGAAATTCAATGATAAGATGCATCCAATGAGTCAATAAATGAGTACATAAAAGAAAAAAGCTGAGTCTAGTTGTATTTGATTGATTTGAAAGCAAATTGGATACAAAATGACATCCTCGTGTGGAATAAGCTGATACTGATAGTCTGAACCAAAATGAAAATAGCAAATTGTTTTTGTAAAACTGAAAGTAAATACTATATTAATATATTTTACAAATTTACATCTTCCTCTTCCTCTACCTTTCTTGTGCACAGGCAAAGATTATATTGCCAAAACTCGCCAAAACTCAGTGAGTTTTTCCCCCTTGACTCAGCACGTAATTCCGGAGAGTTCTTGAAGGAAAAACTCACCAGGCAAAAAAACTCGCGAGTTTTTTAAAACTTGCCAAATACTCAGAGAGTTTTGCAACTATGGTGCCAACAAGCAAGACCAATACCTTCACATCAAATGGAAGATTACCAACAAATGAAGTCCTCCTTGTATCATAGATGAAATGATTTCCATCTTTTAGTTTCTTGCAAGGTGGATGTGCTCTATCTACATGAATATGATTTCCACTGAACTGCAATAAACAGAAACACAATTTTAATAAATTACTGCACTAAGACTAGAGAAACCACTTCCAATCATCAACAAGATCAAACTCATGAAGTTATATAATAGTAAACACTTGACCAAGACATTCCCGAGTATCTGATCTATCCAAATTTGCATTCGTACATACCAAAGCATTCTCAAGTACCAGATCTATCTGAATCTACATTTACATGTGGCATTTGAGAAAAATATTGTCAATTCTTATTCCCAAGAGAAGGGGCATATTTGCTAATAAAGTACTGAAGTTGGGATAGCAATTAATACCTCTGTCATGTTGCGTGACAAGGCAGCATTTACTGATTGTACATCTTTAAAGACGATGTATGCATGGACACTGCTCAAATGACAATCAGACAGGCAATACGATATCTGATTAAGATAGTAGGTATATGCAACAACACAGATATTCAAATCAAAGCATGTAATGACAAAAGAAAGACCTTAAAAAAGGTAATTACAATAAATTATGAGACATGGGAAATATGTTAAAGAAAAACACATGAACATATATGGTCCGATCACAAAACAATAAGTTATGAGAAAGAGGTGATATATATGGCCTGTTTACTAATGGCTACATTATCTTTTAACAACAAAAAATTAATAGCTGATATATATGACCTGTTTACTAATGGCATCATATCACATGCATATTGAAGTGTAGGAGGCTGACAGTCACAAACCTGTTAATGGAATTGTTGACCTTCCCTTTCAGTATTGCTCCCTTTCTTGGCAGTTTTGTCTGTTATACAAATGTGAGCGCAAGGATTAGCCCATCAACACCTAGCTTTATTATCACAGATTCACAATAATGAAAAACAACAGGAAGAACGTAAAACACAAAACAAACAGCTAGACCTTCACCATATGATACAAAATGTTGAATATCAGATCTAACTTCTTCACAAAATCAAAGCAAGGAAATACTCACATCCACAATAGGGACAGATCGTAACCCAAGTGACTCAACCTCCCCAAACTGAGAAAATTCTCTCATCAGTTTTTTTCTCTTAAACCATAGAGGGAGGTTACCAACAAATACTGTCCGCTCCAGCTTCTCACTATCATCACGATCTTGTTTGTTAACAACCATGTCTAATGCATCCTCGCCCCACTTCCTCTTCCCTGTTATCTTCTCCGGTATCACAACTTCTTTTGATGTATGTTCACCATCCCCCAAGCCATGTCTTACATCATACTCTTCTTCAAAAGCATCCCATTTTCTCTTTTGCAACACTGATTTCCCCTTAAATTTAGTGTGCGCTTTCTCCATTGATTCCGTAACAACTGTTGAACCCATTCTAGCTCCACCCTCAGCCTCCTCAAAATGATGATGACAAACTTCAATTCTCTTATTGGGTTGCCAGTTTTCCTCCAATGCAACTTTTGTCTTCTCCTCCTTCCTTGGCCGTGCAAGGTCTTCTAACATATTATCCTTTCTCTTCCTCTCTAGCATGCCATGTTTGCCATTCTCTTCTTGAATTTTGTCATCCTCTAGAGAACCTGAATTACCCTCTCCATTCAAGCCCTCTTCATTTAGCTTCTCCTTGCACTTATTTTTCTTCTTGTCAGCACCTGCCTCCTCATTTCCACTGTAAGTTTTCTTTGTCTTTATCCTGAGGTCCAAATTCTCATCATCTTGACTTGCAATCTCTGTTTCAGTCTTCTCTTGTCCTAGCTTGTTACTATCTCCATCCCCTTCTACTTGCTTCTTCTTCTTCGCAGTACTGTTGTAAGAAAAACTAGCACTGGCCTGCTCATTCCCACTAACAACTTTCTTTCTTGCTTTGTTAGATTTGTTTTTTAATGTTCTGAGATCCAAATTTTCATCTTTTTCACCAATGATCTCTGTTTTAACCTTTCCTAGCTCTGAATTTCTACAATTTTCATCATCCTTAAATTTCTCTTTCTTCTTGCCAGTACTAATATTGTTTACAGTAACAACCATAAGTTTTTCGATAAGTTTTAGTCGTTTACTACTTCCACTTTGTTTTAATTTCTTCTTTATCTGATCAAGAGTATCACCACTTTTGGCCTTGTTTTTTCTTTTCCCCTGTTCAAATGCCCCGTCCACACCAACATCACTGCCCTGCTCTAAACCCTCATCCTGTTTCCTATAACAAGGGTTTTTACAGGAAAACAATGACAAGCCTCTTTTTGCTAATTTTCCAAAAAGGGTTTTAAAATAGTTACTGCTGCCACCATCCTTCGTCGCCTTCCCCATGCCAGTGGAGAAGAATGCTCAAACCACTCGAAACCCTACTTATTTTTATGCATAAACTGCTAATCAAGCCAACATTACTTATTTTTATACTGGTTATTTCGCTCGCCGCCATACAATATTTAATTATTGCAGATTTCCATTGCGGCTTTCGGCCGGGAAATTTTCTAAACTCCATTGTTCTCACGCCGGTAAAAAAAATCGTGTCAGGGATTTGGTTTCTTTTTTCAAAGGAAAAGGAAGGGAAAACGGTTGAAAACAAATAACTCAGAGCATATCAAATAACTCAGAGCATATTAAATTGCAAGATCAAATGACTCAGAGCATATCGCATATCAAATTGCAAGATCAAATAACTCAAGCCGGGAAATTTCAGATTTCCCTTATTCTTCGCCTGCTCCGCGTTTAAATTCAAGCCGGGTAATTTTCTGAGTTCTCAAGCCGGAAAAAAATCGTGTCAGAAGACTGGGATTTTGTTTCTTTTTTCAAAGGAAACCGAATGGAAAATGGTTGAAAACAAATAACTCAGAGCATATCAAATTGCAAGGTCTCAGGTGAGCGCCAACAGAAAATAAAACAATGGCCGCGGAGGAAATCTTTTTTATAAAAGTATTCGCATCTGCATAAACTAAAATCTATTTGCTGCAATTTTATTAAGAACAAAAAAAACTAAATGTATGATATAATAATTAATATTTTATTATTGGACTCATAGGCCTATAGTTTTTATTATACTAAAACTTTGTTAGTGATGGATGCCTTTCCCATTAGGGTCTAAATTAGAGAGTTGTATAGGTGTATTTAGGCATTTTTGCTATAAAATACAATCAAAATTTTAAAAAGACTATATCATATGAAAGGAGAGATTTTAGAGAAATTGTCAAAATTTATATGGATTATGCTGATATATATATTTGGTTTTTATATAATTTACTTATATTAAAGTGTGTTATAGTAAGTCATCGTGGAATAGATAATTGTCATAAAAAAAAATGCTTGACAAGTAAGGTCAATTGTTGTAATTCCCATAGTCAAATTCTTAATCACATGGAAGATGTTACAAAATTTAATAAGTTGTTTATATTATATATATGTAGTAGATTAATTGAATCCTTTATTGATTTTTATATAATCCCCCATACAAAACAAATGGAATCCTTATCACAAAAGTAGAAGAAAAATAATAGAATTAAAATCCTATAGCTCGACAAAGGAAAATTCCAGAGCCATTCAAATTCATCATTAATATTTTTTATTAATTTGAGAGTGCTTTTGACAAATAATTGTATAGAAGTTCTTTGCATCAATTAATCACTATGGAAATGTTGTGTAGCAATAAATTATAGTAGTTTAGAGAATTGCCAATTTTGATCAATACATTACTAATTAAGTCTAGTCCAAACCCATTCATTCATATTATATTTATCCTTTACATAAATCATTGTATTCTAAGAAGTTAATACTATGGAAATATCATGTCTTTGAACTATTTTTATATTTTTCAAAAAATAAAACCATAATAACAAAACAAAACAAATAAATTAAAATGAAAGAAAAGAAAAGAATACTCAAAATGCAATTATAGTACTATTTGGAAGGCATGAACATTTAAGGTTTTATCTAATTGTAAAATGTAGATGATTGAAGATCTAAGGGGACCTTGAATAGTGGTGTCCTTGATGGACTGCATGTTGAGAACTTATACATAGATCATTGTATTCTAAGAAATTAATACTATGGAAATATCATGTATTTGAACTATTTTTATGTTTTTCAAACAATAAAACCATAATGACAAAATAAAACAAATAAATTAAAATGAGAGAGAAGAAAAGAATGCTCAAAATGCAATTGTAGTACTATTTAGAAGGCAATGAACATTTAAGGTTTTATCTAATTGTAAAATTTAGACGATTGAAGATCTAAGGGGACCTTGAACAGTGGTGTCCTTGATGGACTGTGTGTTGAGAACTTATATGGAGAATAATGTTCACTGATTTTTACCACAATTATATTTTCTTTTTCAATATGTATATAATGACATGTTTAGACAGTCATGCTACATTTTTGTTTGGCTATATTTTTTATTTTATAACATGAACCTTTGACATTCTTACAGTGGCAAACATACAGAAATGCTCCTTTTAATGTTTATATCGATATGCTCCTTAAACTAGACAACATTCAAAGCATGGACAATTCTCCAATGATACTCATCACAAGCTTTTTTCCAAATAGATTTTTACATGTGTTATTCCATCCTATTATTTCAAAATACTAATCTACATATCAACCCTTTGTGTATGGATTGAGATTATGATATGTTAAATCAACTACTTGCAATGCTAAGTATCACAACAAGGTTATTAAATCAAACCATTGCACTACAAATTACTATTGGATTGAAAGAATTATTGCATTATTTGAGATTAAGAAGAAGTAATTCAATAGGGATTATCTCTTGCCAATCCATATAGATCTCCTTGACATTTATACAATGGCTTGTAAAAGGAGTAGTCAATCTCTACTCAAGCTTATCAATATCCATGTTAAATGAATTGGTCAACTATCAAATCTTCTTCTACCAAGCAATTTATTTCTAGACCCAAAAAAATTTAAAAATTAAAACAAAAACAAAACAAAATGTGAGCTCACAAACATATTACATCTCCCAAAAAGTGAAGGGTTGTGAAGCAACATTAAAGATCTCTCACCATAAATGAGAAAAAAATCCACATGAAGTTATGTAAATTAGATTTGTTATCTATAAATAATCTCAAATGACAAATGTTCATCTGAGGTAGTCACAAGATAATACACTAAACCCAGAGAAAAGTGCCATACAAAATGGAAAAGGTTAGAATAAAGACCTATAAGAGATGCTCTCTCCATTATGTCAATGTATTGGATTGATTGCAAGCCCTTCTCTCACATCTCCTGTTGGCCAAGCAACTTTTAACTTAAGTGTTTCTCTCTTTTTGCTTTTTTCCATTCTCTACAGTTTCCTTCAATTATTCATTCCAAAGACATACAAGCTTCCTGAAAAATAGTGCAATGTAATGACACCTCTATGGTATGATAAAACATGACTTTTATCCCTATCATATGAGAGATGTTTGAGGGATACAAACCATTGAGAATCTCTGGAGACTTATTGAAAGAAACTAAAAATTGGTACAACATATGAGGAGTTGCATGGGATAGTGGATAAGTCTGGACATTGTTGAAAAGTAAGGGTTGAGCTCCTTGTGAAACAAGTGAAGGTTACACAACCTTAACCTCTGTCAATATTGTAAGAACCCCGATAAACTATGTATAGGTCTGTATACCTATAAAAAGACTATGTCAATAGTTTAGAAAATGTATTTGAACTGCATGGGATAGTGGATAAGTTTGAACATTGTTGAAAAGCAAGGGTTGAGCTCCTTGTGAAACAAATGAAGGTTACACAACCTTAACCTCTGTCAAATATTGTAAGAGCCCTGATAGACTATGTATAGGTCTGTATACCCTTAAAGAGACTTTGTCAATAAACTATGTATAGACAATTGTGACACCTAACATTTGAAATTATTGATACCAATAATTAAACATTATTTTCCCTAATATTGCCCATAAAAACACTCAAGTCATGTATTTAATCATATTTTTTAAAGCTAAAAATGAATTTAATGTGTCTATACCCAACTAGGTTCTTATCCTAGCTTAGAGAGTACCAAAATGATGAATAGTTCATGAACATGCTAAGAATGTCATAAGTGCATTCTGCTTAATTGATTTTGCCTTAAAGGTCACCAAATCACAATATCTTTAAGGTCATAATTGTTGTTGTATATGTGTGAGACACAAATTAAAAAGGCCATTTCTTTAGGTCATGTATTTAATTACGCTGAAAGCCTTCCGTATGTGAGCAGCACATGATGGATTATATAGATGAAGGGCCTATATTAAAAGAATTACCATGAAATCAATCTTGTCCATTGATTGTTTTCCAAATTATACCATAAATTATTAAAAACAAAAATAATAAATGATAGAAGACCAAAAAAAAACAAAAAAAACCAAAAAAAAATGGAACATAAAGGCTGATGTCACTCTTCACTACATGCTTTCTTTTATTTCTTTAGTGTTTTTGTGAAAGTTTGATTGAGAATAAATCTTGGGAAGAGAGGAGTTACTTTATTATGTGTGTTTGTCTTGGTGGAGTGGCAGAGATTAGAGTCACCATTCCATTTTGTAATTTTTGCAAGTCCACTCCCCACACCCACTATATGTCTTATTTGCCTGGTGGAATGGCAGGAGGCGGGAGCATATACACAATCAGCAATTTATATGCATGCATACGCTGAAGTCCACCCTCGCTTCACAATGTATAATATCATTTTTGAATAATGTGATCTACCCTATAGGATTATGGGAATGGCGGTGCAAATTGCATAGTTGCTGCGTAGGCCCACACCTCCACCAAATAGCATAGGGAAATAGACTTAAATTTCTCACTTTATATTGCATGCTGGAGGTGGAAACTATTTCACAATTTGTTGAGTTTTGCATTTAATTTATACCAAGTTGGTGGGCATATCACAGGTAGTACATGGAAGGAACATCATACTGGACGTGGCAACTTTCATTTTGTGCTTATAAATCTTACGGACTGGCTTTACACTTAGAATATTTTGTATAATCCGTAATTAGTATTTAATTATTTAGATGAGTAGATTTAAATTTAGATCTCCTCCTTTATTCTATTTAATCCTTTACCACTAAGTACATGTACATTGTCTAAATTTATAAATGTATGGAGAAATGGGCAGGTGGAGTGAGGTTCAAAAGGTGAGGAGATTGATGAAGGACAGAAGAATTAAAAAGGAACCTGGGTGTCATTGGATTGAAGTCCATAAAATTGTACATGCTTTTTGTGTAGGAGACAGATCACACCCACAGACACAGGAGATCTATGCAATGTTGGAGAAATTGTCCTGGGACATGAGGGAAGCAGGGTATTTTCCAGATTCAGAACATGTATTGAATGATGTGGAGAAGGAAAAAGAATTATTCCTCTTCCACCATAGTGAAAAGTTGGCAATTGCATTTGGATTGTTAAACAGGCCCCCTAGAACAACTATTAGAGTTGTCAAGAACCTTCGAGTATGTGTTGACTGCCACACTGCAATCAAATTTATCTCCAAGATTGTTAGAAGACAAAATTGTTGTGAGAGATGTAAACTGGTTCCATCATTTCAAACATGGACAATGTTCTTGCAGAGATTATTGGCAATTCTAGGTGAAGCAAACTATAAACATAAGCTTGCACTACAACAGGTGCATTGTGTCAAACCTGAAGATGTGAGAAAGACTGGTTGATTCTCTTTGAAGCTCTATCCGCAGGAGGACTGATCAACAAAAAAAAATTGTAGAAGGGGGGAGATATTTGGTTGAGCTTGGAAAGAGCTATTGAGAGCACTGGGATATGCATGCCTCTATATAGAACAAGGGACATATATAATTGTGGGTGACACACAGCGAAAGAGTCATGTAAAAGAGGGATTATTTGATTCCAGAATAAACATTCAAGAGAGATGATATTCCTGGAGTTTCACACCTGGCAGATCTTTGACTCGATCTCTTCTTATCTTGTGGATCAACATTAATAGTGACCGGAACTGGTGGCATGAAACTATGATTGAAATGATGTCAGCAATAGACCAAAACAATAAATCCAGCACAGTCGTGTAGGTGATCAAAGAAGGATCGGACTGTAACCAAGAAGAATAAGAGACCAACAAAATCTTGGCAGTTTAGAGATTAGATCCGACTGAGCCAGGCGACTGTGCTTTCTATAGTCTTCACTGGCATGGCCTCTCTGTTCGACAGTGCGACTGACTCAGTTATTACCACCTATTTGTGTAGATTGTGAATGATTGAAAGTTGCTATTACCCCTGCCGCCATAGTATGCCTTTTTGTCCAAGCTTTTAATCGTATGACCCATTAGTATTACAATGATTAAAAATAATAATAAACAAGAGTTTTTGTTTTTCTATATTTATGACATTGTTTAAAAAAATCTACAATCAAAATTTGTTTGATGGTAGTCCTTTTAATCTGGACCATCGATGTATATATTTCATGTACTGCTCCTCACTAAAGGAATGCCTATCGGCGTAATTAATATTCATTATAATATAATATATATAATAATATATTAATTACTAAAATTTGTTAAAATATATTATATTAATTCTTATATATTTATAGATAATAAAATAAAAAATATATTTCTATATTTAATATACATATATAATTTTTATATTAAAAGGGCTAGATCAATAAGCTGTTGTGAGAGGACAGGGTGGCATTCTCATGATCCGTGGAGGTAAGGTCGAAGGACGGGAACCACCTTATTTTAGAAAGCGCTAGTTTAGAGGCAAGTCAAATTTATTAGATTTTATGACTCAAGCATGAGATGGGATAGGGGCATGTCCGGCTCATCATATCTCGAAGTGGCATGTGGAGGCAGAGAGTTTTATGAACCTTGGAAACTTGCTAACCAAAGCAATCATTTTTTATAGAGTCTTCTATGGATTGTGTGAGAGATGTCTAGGGAAGCGGAGCTTGGAGCAAAGACGGTAAGGTGAAGGAGGAGTTCATTTTTCCTTCTCCTTAGCGCAGGCAATTGCCCAGGAGGGTGAGTAGCAGAACTTTGGGTGGGTTGAAAAAGAGGGTGAGATCCCCTCGAAAGAGGAAGGCTAAACTTACAAGAGAGGAAGCCCTGGCAAGCACGGCGACAATCCTTGATGCAGAGATTAAACATCCTCTTTTGAGGAAGTGGGTGGGAAGAATTATATCAATGGCTAAGGTGGTCAATGGAGAAGATGGTGGCAAGCTCACAGAGGTAATGTTTGACTTCCTGTTGGATCCTGGGACAACGCGGGGAAGATGGAACGTGTTCGGTGCCGCTCAGTCCCTCACAATCACAATGATGACTTCTATGGCGGCTTCTATCATTCTAGCGCATGATAATATGACAGAATTCTCCAAAGAAGCAGAGATCAATCACAGTGTGTTGTTAGATCATTTACATTATTTGTTGATTGTCCAGGTGCATGTTAGAAAGACCTTGGAAAGGATGGCAGTTCAGATGGGGGTTGAAGTGGAGGACAAGGATCAACCTAAGTACAGATGCGGCTGTGATGAGGATGTCGACATGATTGATCTCATAGGTCAGGGTGGGGTTTAGGAGTGTTTACAAGTTTTTCATTAGTTTTGTAGTTGTTTTTTGTTTTGAGATATGAGGGAAGGCCAGGTAATTTTCCCCCTCCTTTTGCATGTATATGTTATAAGTTGACAGTTCCTAGACAATTACAAAACTATTTAGAGGGCCCAGCCCTGATTTTGAATGTGTCCTGGTCCCTTAACCAGGTATATATAAACAAAAAAAATTATATTAAATTAGTTTTTAAACATATATTAAATAAATAACATAATGTAAAAAGTATAATATACAATAATAAGTATAATTATGTTAGATATTATATATGATATATAAAATAAATATAAAACCTGAAGCATAGTGGAACAAGCTAAACATGTGTAGTGGTTTCCTTGGACACCAATGGAGACTCTGTCTTATATGAAGTAGGGCACTTAAGGGATCAAAGGGTGCCAATGTATTTTTCCAAACTCGTGAATTTCAACAAACTTTACATATAAATATTCCAAATCTAATTCATGTTTGAACTTTAGGGTGACTATTCAAAAACTTGAATGACACCACTTCAGAAAAGGCTCCTAAAACTCTTAGTGAAACCCTTCCAGCTTTGATTTCCTTGTACATCTATGTCAAATGAATAAGTTTTACATAACTGGAAAGCGGAACATGGTGAAGGGAGAGACAGACGAAGAGAGAAGATAGAGATATAGAGCATATATTGATATATATATATATATATAGAGAGAGAGAGAGAGGAAGTGTGTGAAAGAGAGGGGGGAGGGAGATAAAGATAAAGAGAGATAAAGAGAAATAAAGAGCTAGAGAGGGAGACCAAGATATATATATATATATATATATAGAGAGAGAGAGAGAGAGAGACCTTCAAAGATAAAGTGGGAGAGAGAGGGAGAGAGAAAAAGTGATAGGTGAAGCCTAGAGGATGTGTAAAAAATCAAATTTCATAAAAGAAAGCACTTAGATTTTAGTAAAGAATTACTATAAAACCCATCACAAGAAACCATTTCAGAAGATAAAGCTCAAAGAAAGTATGTCTTCCAAAGGTTTGTCTACAGAAAATAAAGATATATCTTTTTGTTTACCACACCATTACGTTGAATATGTGTATACTATGCCAAAGGGTGTATGGGTAAACCATATCCTTATTATGTATGATGTTGAACTAAAATTGGTGGATCCAAAGTACTTAAAATTTCAACTACAAAACATGGCTACATGTGTAACATTCCTATGAATAATTATTTTTAGATTTTACCTTTACCACCCATGACAATTAAAGAGACGTTTCCTAAAATAGAAAATCATTGGCTACATTGGGATTACAATACTAGGCTTAATTGCTTAAACATAATGGCAAAAAGTGTTATGTTATGTGATACACTTGGGCCTCTGGTTAAGCATTCTAATGGAGAAACCTATATTATAGATCAATCTTTGGTATTTTTACAATGTAAAAAGTGGAGCTTGGTATGTGTTGGTCCAAATCATCTAGCTCCATTGGGCCTCATGAAATGACACTTTTACAAAAATAAAGAGAGAGAGAGAGAGAGAGAGAGAGAGAGAGAGAGAGAGAGAGAGAGAGAACGCAAAGAGGAAGAGATAAAAGTGAGAGAAATAAAGAGGGGCGAATAAAGAGAATTAGATAGAGAGGGTCACAGAGATAGAATGAGAGAGACAGGGTACATTGATATAGAGATATAGACTAATTTAAAATAGATGTACCTATAGTAGACCTTAATGGACCTCCAACAAATATGCAATGATAAATAGGGAGATTGATGGACGTTCATTGGGCATTTGTAAAGAAACCACTTTTTACTTTTCACTCCACACAATCCTCACATACCAATTGCACACTTTGCTTTCATTTTATTTCTTCTATAACTTTAATTTCTTATCTCTATGCAAAACATATAGGGAGATATTGATAAATAGAGGCAGAAATATACAAAGATGAAGAGGGATAAAGAAATAAAGAGAGATGGAAAAAGATAGACAAACAAAGAAAGGAAAGAGAGAAAGGAAGAGAGAAAGGAAGAGAGAAAGGGAGAAGGGGAGATAGAGAGACATATACAAAGATAGACAGATAGAGAGAGATAAAGAGAAATAGAGAGAGGGATAAATAGAGAAATAGAGGGAGAGAGAGAGAGGAAGACAAAGAGATAGAAAGATAAAGATGGACAAAAATAGATAGAGTTATAGAGAGATAAAGAGGGAGAGGAAGGAAGAGACAGAGAGAGATAGATAGAGAGGGAGACAAAGAGATAGAAAGATACAAAGAGATAGATAGAGAGGAAGACAAAGAGAGATAGAGATATAGAGAGATAAAGAAGGAGAGGAAGGAAGAGATAGTGAGAGAGAGATAAAGAGGGAGAGATAGACAAAGAGAGGGAGATATAAAAGGGTGCTTAGTATTAAATCACTCCCCTCACCTTTTTAAAATATAGCATGCTTATATACATTTTTTTATTCGACAAAAAATACAAATTTTGAGACATTGATATTTTTTTTCAAATACATTTTTTCCTTCTCTATAAGTATTTTGCAAAAAATGGTGTGCATTCTATGTCATGTTTCTTTTACAAAAGTCTTACCAAGAATGCACACCATTTTTGAGGTCTCAAGATAATCCCCATATCATCTACAAATCCAAACAAATCAAAAGTTGTTTCCCTTCAAATTTAATATTTTAAGATAATTAGGAATTCTCAATCTGAAATTATAGCATGTCTAAATATAATTTTAATCCATTTGACCTCCGAATTATGCAAAGGTGTGAAATTATAAAAGCAATGAGGGACACTAAGTTTGATCGGTCTTTGTATCATGTGACATCCCATGAGAGGATTCATGATGGTAGGCCAGATGTCAAATAAACATGATGTAGGTGGTGGCCATGCTTATATTTACAAGAGAATGCCTATTAAATGATGACAAATATGCGTCTTATGCTAAACAAATGCATGTTCTTCAAATAATATGCATATGTGACAATTAATGTAATGCAACTAAACAAGAATATAGAAAGGGAATGCATGCAAATAGAGACTAGACACCAAACACATAAGCTCACACATTTGAAGTAGCTATTAAGCAAAACACGGGGATCTTGAAATCTATTAAGATTATGCAAATTAATTGATGACACTCAAGAAAACAAAAAAATACATGGTCCATATGAACACAATACAATCCTCATTCATTTAAAGACATGACAATTGAACTTCCACAACTATTCGGTGTACCCATTCAACACCAATTAAAGAGAACACGACCCTCACTTGGTAAGTTTCCAAACAATATTTGTAGACAATACCCCACCATAGACAAAGGTAAAGCAAGGTAAGGTGAATCTAAAAACTAATGTCTCATTTCTACCATCACAAAATCATATTAGTATCAAGCTCAAACATACATTATGATCCTATAGGACTGAGACCTGGTATATTTGTTATACATTACAGTAGCTCCCATATCCATAACTTTTGTACACATAATTCTTGTAGAACATCAATAATATCCAGTTTTGAACTTTTCAATTTTTGAAGTTAACTGTTGAAATTTGATGAAGTAAAGTAAATTTGATCAAACTTCAGATAATATTCCATTCAGGATATTACCGAGAGAGATAAAGAGAAAAGGACAGATAGAGAGGGAGACAAAGACATAGAGAGAGATAGAAATATAGAGATACAAAGAGATAAAGAGGGGGAGAGATGATAAGAGAGAGATAGAGAAATAAGAGAGAAAGGGAGAAGGGAGATAGAAAGACATATAAAGATAGAGAGAGATGAGGCAAATAGACATATAAAGGTAGAAAGAAAGAGATAGGAGATAGAGAATTAGATAGAGAGGGACATAGAGAGTGGTAAAGTTGAGATAGAGAAAGAGAGAAGGGGAGATAGAGAAATTATACAGATTGAGAGAGAGAGAGAGAGACAAACATACATATATAAAGATAGGAAGAAAGAGAGAAGACAGAGAAATGTATCTTTAAAAAATACAAATTTCTTTTCAAAAATAACTTATTTACAAGACACCTAGTTTGATATAATGCAATAATTTTATCTCATAAACGCTTAGCAATGTTTTGAACTAAAACACTCATAAAGACTGAATTAGAAAGACACAACCTAATAGTAAATCTATCTCTTCTAACTTGTCCCATTCATCTTGATCCATTGTTAATGGTAGAAAATTGAGTGCAACAAAATTAATATGATCCACTAATATGTCTCCACTAAAAGATCTTCAACCTTATAACATTAATATATGCGCTTTTGGCTTACTAAATTTATCTTGGATTTACGAAAAACATAGCCCTCACAACAATTTGAATTTATTTATCACTTTTCTTAGTTTTTCTTTTTTCAAGTTTTCGGTGGCAGGTTTCATGAGGATTTGGGTAAAAGACATTAAACATATTTCTAATACAATATTACAAAATAAATAAATATATATATATAAAGATAATGCGCCTGGTAAACTTTTTAATGTGACAGGCGACGTTGGTGCGACACGCCCTCCAACTCCACACAAATGCTTTTGCCTGGAGCAATGAACCAGTGAGGCCACAACACGGGGGACCTCATTCCCCTAGCAAGAACACTTCAAACCCACGAGCTCGTTGGCCCAGCGAAGGCGTAAAGCCTACGAGCTCATTGGCCCAATGAGGGTTTGAACTCTGGTGGCCGCCACTAACAACTAAGCGACTTAACCACCGAACCATGCCCTTATCGACAAATTTATATATATTAATAAAATGTATTATATTTATATATTTTTAGCATAATATTAGATTATAAAATTATATTTTAGATTTTTTATTTATATTATAACCTAATTAGATTTACTTATATATATAATATAGATTATAATTATATTTTTTATTATATATTAACATTTTATATACTATGAATTATTAATATTACTCTTAATATAAATTGTATAATCATAATATTAGAATTTAATATATTTTTAATAGTTATATATAATTAACTATATATTTATTTAATATATAAAGTCTATATTGTAGTTATATTTATTATTATATACTTTATTTTATGTAATATATACAATTATTAAATATAAATAAAATATACTATATAATTACTATATATAATATATGTTTTTTAATATAACACCACTTAAATTAATCTATAAGAAATCTAACAACTCAACTAACTTTACATGGGTTGAAAGAGAGAAGGGGGTGTGGAGGGTACGAGAGAGAGAGAGAGAGAGACGAGAGAAGAGAGAGGAGAGTGAGAGAGGAGAGAGAGAGAGAGAGAGAGAGAGAGAGAGAGAGAGAGAGAGAGAGATGAGAGAGAGAGAGAGATGAGAGAGAGAGAGAAGAGAGAGAGAGAGAGAGAGAGAGAGAGAGAGAGAGAGATGATTAATTCAATTGGAGGTTTTGATATGATTAATTGAAGAGGCTACCAAAAATAAGTATTGAAAGTATGGAATTATGTAAGGCATACAAAGCATTCAGTTGTAACTCGATAGAATAATGAAACCTTCATTTTGTACTGATCTGGACTTCCACTAGATTATAAATTCTTTATTTGACACATTTACCAATATAGGACACATTCTACCAATTTGAGAGATCTACAACTTGCTAAACTTGTCAAGGCTCAATAGCTATAGATAAAGGTTTTCTTTGTGCTCATTGTTTGATCATTCATAAGGCAACCTAGGTTGTTATTTGGTGTTTAGTGGAAAATTGGATTTCTTAATGTTCTAATGTTTAGATGTTTAAATCCGCCTCTCCACTATACATTGAAGGATCTAGGGTCGAGTGGCGAGCACTATCATACCCTAGGTCACTTGCAGATGTAGGGAAACTTGGGATTAGGAAATTTAATTATTAATTTCCTTCTCTTATGCCCAATTAAACCATTAAAACCCTAATTATGCAAATACAACAACAAATTGATGAAAGACAGAAAAAGCTCTTGCAGACAGGAGTTAAAATACCAAATCACATAATACATGTTTTTGGGGTTCCGAAGAGGAACAGTTGGGGACACTGGAGTGGGCGCCCAAGTCCAAGGTGCTAGTTTCGTTGCGGAATCTGGACCTCCTTCCGACACTGATCAGCCCTGTAACTTCTGTATCCTGAAACTCAGATGCAAAGGGACACTAGAGCAAGCGCCCAAGTCCTAGAAGTGCTCCGTGTCCTACTTTTCTTCAAATCCTGAATCCTTGATGCCTGCCAATCCTGCTTGCAACTCCACTTTTCCTAAATGCGACCACTATAACCTGCAATCACAAGACTTGGTTTGGGGGTTGTGGTGTTTAGAGGCTTGCCTCAGTCAAGCCGCAAAGGACACTTAAGTCTCTGAACACCGTTATCAGATAAAGAGTGTGCCCTTATGAGGCAGAGGCAAAAACCAAAGGAATCAATGATGAAAACATGATATTAAGTCACCTTGTAGTGAAGCTCTCATGGAGGAAGATGCTCTTCATGCCATGAGGAATTGATGCTCAAATCTGCAAATATCAACACACAAAACATACAAGTCTGCTCTTGCAACACAATAGAAGCCTTGAATCACCTTGAGAACACTTGAACATCACCATTACCATCTAGTTTCTAAATGAATGCCTAAGCATGCTTATATATGCAACTACAAGCATTGCACCAAGATTTTAAAAATCAAAACTTACCGTGTCAGCAAAAGGACCAAATAACGATCATAAACTGACACCCAAAAATTAGAGCTGCCCCAAAATAGGGCAGGACTAGGGCGCGGACACCCAAGTCCTCCCCCCTATTTTGGGCAGGGTACAACTCAAGGGGTCCACCTAGGTCTAATTTGCCATGGAACCCAAGTCTCACTCCATCGAGATGCCAAAATATGAACTAAGATATCCTAAATGCATACTAAAGACCCGGGAGCTAAACCTTATGAGGGAAAAGCCCCCAAGGGGACATTTTTTGACGTTACATTTAGCCCCCACTTTAATGTATGTATAAACGCAAGGCCAATACATGAATTAAAGTAAGGTCACAAACACAGCAAACACACCAAGCACGGAGAAGACATGCCAATCACATAGGAGACAGTAACAGGCACCGCAAAATATGGAGAAGACAGTTATAGTCACGTAGAACACAGAGAAGACACATTAATGCATGGAAGACAGAAATGATATCTTTTCTTTTATTTTTCTCATATATATGAAATGCAAATGCAAGTACTAGAAAATAAACAAACCTCCCATAATACAGGATGCACTACCCTATGGCACAGGTCTCTGTATATATGGGGCAACACACACGCAAGACATGCAAAACCTCCCAAAATGTAGGAAGCACTACCCGAGGGCCACTGGTCTCTGCATATGGGGCAACAAACACGCCACACAAAACAAGCACGCCAAAAACACATACACTTGAAGACAGAGAAAATATGACAGACAAGCGATGAAGTGTACCTATTTCTAGGTCCAACACCATCTCAGGCACATTACAGCACACACCGACGATTGGGCTTTGCCACAAACAATCACCAAAAACATGCTTAAGGGTTGAGTTAGTCACATAACCGCTCCCTGCCTCCGTAAAGGACTTTGAAAATGATAGGATGATGTAATATGCTTCAAGAAATACACCATCCCCGCCTCCGTAGAGAGCTTAAGAAAAAGGATATGCTCGATATCCCGCTCTGTAGAGGGCTTACATGATTGATTGATTGATTGCAAACAAACTCAGGATGCATGATGCACTTACCCTTGGGGCGCAAGTCTTTGCATCTGAGGTCAAACACCTTCCTAACATCTATAACAGACAACTTACCTTATATATGCCCCCATCTTAAGGTGGTTGATATCAGTTATCGATATCAAGCACATTAAGGTAGGAATAAAACACACAAGCGAACACCGACTTTCACAAAGGCCCATGTCCCCTAAAGGTGACATGTACTTTACGATCGCCAAATGTTCCCACAAACACATCCCTGCAAGAAACATGTTATTGTCTACGAAATCATGATAAACAACAAACATCAATGCATATGATTAACTACACAAAGAGCTAAGGTTATACAACAAATTTAGAGTTTGATGATAACCGTAGGGCTATATCACGAAGCTCTCTGAATTGAGTACCCACCAAGGGTAGATTCAAAGGAAACAAAGGTGCACGGAGAAGCAGCTATTGTTAAGGTTTGTAAATGCAATAGAAACATCATTGAGTTCACTATGGCGGAAAGCACGAGTGCTTCCACTAGCCAAGGCGTCAGATAAGATATATAACCCCATCGTCATATTAGGAACTAAGTCCATTTGTTGATTGCTCTCGAAAGGGACACTAGGTCTGCATCAGTATAAATTTTTGTCATCATCCGCCCCGCTAGGTGGAAACACTAGAGGAAGGGAAACAATAAATAAGAGAGGAGAAAACAAGTGTCTTAGGGACAGTCACATAGGAGGGTGCCCCAGGTCACCAACCATGACGCTATGTCTATAAGACACAACACTCAACAATGAAATCAAAGAACAATTTAGAAGAAAGATGATACAAATAGAAGAAGGTCACAACAGAGGCGGTCTCCTGGTATCCCAAACCTTACGGGAGAATCCGAGGTCATCCCAGGAGGCCTAAACAACATATAACACATCACAAGGGAAGCACATCATGAGAGAAATAAAGGGTTAGAGATACTTACCTGTAAGGGTCTACATATTATATCTTAGAGCTCACAAACCTCTTTGGAGAGGTATTCGATCATGTTTGATGCAAAATTTGAGTGGTTCCTTATGAAAGTTTTGTTGATTATTGTATGATGCTTGTTCCTTAAATCTTTGTTTAAATGAGACTTTTTGTTGCTTATGAGGGGGAGAACCACTATTATTTCTGACTATTGATTTTCGTCTTGCTCTTTTCCAATTTTTAGCGAGATTTGGTTGTTGAATCTTTCTAGAATAGTAACAGGAATCATCCTGTACCATCTTACTCATCTGTATCAGTTGTTGTTCTTTCTTTTCTGATGCATTTTGATTATCTCCTGATCCATACAAGGATAATGGAGGAGGAACCTCAGCATAAATTTTGTTTCTTCATGGATGAGGTGGATTATCCACTTGTTTCTTATCCACTTCAATCATTCCGATGATACTATCATAATCCAAGTAATCATCCTCATCTACTTCCATTAAACCTTGTTCCACCATATTATTTTTGGTATGCTTAGGAAAAAGGATTAGTGAAGATTTGTAAATTCTAATTCGGTGAAGCAACTGACTTATTTCCATTATCATTCATACCCGATACCTAGAGGACATTTGAATCAATAAGGTCCTGTATCTCATGTTTAAGACACATACATCATTCAGTGTCATGTCCTTACGTCTGATGATAATGACAAAAGTCATTAGTATCAAAATAAGGTCCTTGTTTACTAGGATCAACAGGCTTGATCAGGGGAAGCTTCAGAATGTTATTACTCACAGCTTGATTCATGATAGAATGATAGGACTCAGATATCAGAGTAAACTTTCTTGGTTGATATGATGTTTTCTTTAGATTATTTATAGCAGACACATTCGTATTTGGTCCATTGATCTTGATGAAACTCTTATTATTGTTTCTCTTAAAATGGTTTTGTGATGATCCACCCATGGATTGACCAAATTGAGCCGATGAGTTTTGGTTTTCATACTGACTAGACGAATGTTGATAATCACGAAGAGCGGTGCTTAAATGTTGAAAGGAGTTATATTTCATCAAGAGAATCTTGTCAGAAATATTAGGTTATAGATTTGTAATAAACATCTTTTGAACATCCTCATCTTTCATCTGATACAAAATTTGTGCATAAAGTCCTTGATATCGACTAATGAATTCAGTCAACTTTTCTTTGGGACCTTGTTTGCATTGAACCAAGTCAATAAGAGTGACTTGGGGTGCGATGTTTGCTTGAAAATGTTGTAAAAATTGATCAATCAACTGTGAAAAAGAATGTATTGAATTTGGAGGTAAAGAGGCAAAACTATTCTAAAAGCAGTATCTTTGAGAGATCGCAGGAAAAGTTTTGCTAACAAAATCCTCTTTAAAAATAAAAATCACTACACATAGTTGTGAATGCTACCACATGGATATTAGGATCACCTTTTCTCACCATATTTTTCAAAGCGAGGAGTCTCAAACCTCTCAGGCATAGGAGTTCTAAAGACTGCATAGGATAACGGATTACGGGCATGATATGGTGGTAGACTAGGCTACAAAGAATTTGTCAAATTTGTTACCTTTTGTTGCACAGCAGTCATGCCCTATAAAAGTTGGTTTAGGATGGCATCATTGGGAGATGCAGTTTTTTTGTGAGGAATTAGAACCAAAGTGGGGAGGTGAATGTGCTTGAGATATGATAGGTGGAGGTTGAGAATAGGTCAATGGTTGTTGGAGATATTGGTAGGTTGAAGATGATTATGAGTAGGTAATAGGTGGTTGGAAATGAGTGGAATAGATAGGTGGTTGAGAATAATTATGCATAGAGGAGGTCCCTTAGGAACCAAATTTTGATAATCAAATCCCACAGCTTTGTAATTAGTGTCATTAGATACTCCAATACCAGTGGTGCATTACTACAAGTGTTCTCATTAGTTGTTAAGATTGTTGATGTAAAAAGTGGATATTCTCGTAGTCGGTATATGTGCTGAAACTTGAGTATGAGATGGTGATAGAGTGTTATTTATCGCTTGTGCACATTCAGTCACTGGCATAAATGTTGGTTTGTACAATATGTTGCTAGACCACGAATTGCATTTACACCCATCTTGTCCCTCTTTTATCTATTCTCTTATATTATGAATTGTTAGGAACGGTTTCTTCAGCTATTCTCTCATTTTCCATAAATGTTTGAATTTTAGCTAGGTCTTTATCCAACTTTTCTATTTTCTCATTAGATACATATCCTGTTGCCTCAATAGTATCATTAACGTCATGAAAAGTTTGTTCTTCCATTGTGGTTGGAGGATGTATAGTATCTTGCATAGTTTGAGTTTCTCCCTTTGTAAAGAAGGTGTTCAAAGTACCAACTACTTCAAGAGGACTAGATCCCATTAATCTTTTACTTCTTCTCAAAGGGATATTGTTTTTAGGACAGCATGTCATAATATTATAGAAGCATACAACACACAACGCACCAACTAAGAGACAAATCCTAAGGGAAGGATAAGATTAAAGGCCAAATGTTGGTTTTTTGTACTCTTTTCAATGCCAATGAATGAAACAAAGGATGTTGTAAGGATTTCAGTCAAGGAAAAAAATTTATATGTCTGATATTAGTCCAAAACAACAAAATTAGCCTTCTCAACACACTCTTGATGCAAATCCAAGATAATGCCAAATCAAAATATAGTAAAAATATGTCAAAATAGGCACTTTTTTCACCCAAAACTCAATGCAAAAGGGCATAAAAAAGGGTGTTGTGAGGAAAATAATGATGGACAGAAAATAATATCAGTAATAACAGCTACTTGATGCCAAAATATCCAACACAACATTCTTTTAGCGCCACTTGAGGTTAAACCCTAGTGAAACTATAGCAAAAATAGGCTATTTTTCACAGTTTTTCAACCCAAGACCTAGAAAAGGGGGTGTTGTAATGAATTTCAGAGCACAACAAATAATATCAACAATATCAGTCACCTCAATCTATAAAATTGATCACAACATGCTTGGAGTGCAAACTAGGTCAAACCCTAGGGCCAAAATAGCCAAAATGTGTAGTTTTTCACCAAATTTTCACTACAAGAGCCCGATAAAGGGTGTTGTGAAGCTTTTATGAGGGGCAGAAAATGATTACCCTAATAATAGAAAAATAATATAAAAATGCCTTTCACAACACACCTATGGTGCAAGTTATAAAGTCGATAAGGCCAAATTGAGTGAAAATTGTTGTTTTGAAGCCCTAGGTTTGAGATCTTGGGATAAAATTCTATGAGAATGCTTTGAAGTCTGATTTATGATGAAATTGACTTATTCTTAGATCTGAAAATAATTTTCAAGCTTGGACATGCAAAATGCCCACACAAATTTAATGAAAATGTATCAAAATTACTAGTTTTTGTTGAAATTTTCTATGCAAAAATTGCAAATATTTTAAATCTAAATGCAAATTCAAACTAAAATGAAAGACTAAATTCAAATTAAAATTTTAATGAGTCTCTAAAATTAGTAGAAAAATCTGATAAAAGATTTTGCCTACTAACCTTAGATTTTGGAATTACTAGGTTATATAAAATTGTCAAAATTTCCACAAAACCCTAGCAATTAAATGATGAAAATGCAAGGCAAAATTTTGTATTTTTCTGTAGTTTATATCAGATCTAATGAAAAAAATCATGAATTAGGAAAATTTAGAAAGAAATGATGCAATTTAGTAAGCCCAACAATGCAATTTTTTTGTATTTTTCCAATTTTTCAATTTTTTTGAATTTTTCTCAATGCAATAAAATGAATGACCAAATAAATGAATGAAATCAATCCAAATCTGAAAACAAACACTCAATAAGTTGTAATTTAAGTCTGAAAACACGGGTTCACCAAAATGTTTAGTGGAAAATTGGATTTGTTAATGTTCTAATGTTTAGATGTTTAAATCTGCCTCTCCACTATACATTGAAGGATCTAAGGTCAAGTGGTGAGCACTATCATATCCTAGCTCACTTGCAGATTTAGGGAAACTTGGATTAGGGAATTTAATTATTAATTTTCCTTCTCTTATGCCCAATTAACCATTAAAACCCTAATTATGCAAATACGACAACAAATTGACGAAAGACGAAAAAAGCTCTTACAGACAGGAGTAAAATACCAAATCACAGAATACATGTTTTCAGGGTTCCAAAGCGGAATAGTCAGGGACACTAAAGCAATCGCCCAAGTCTAAGGTGCTAGTTTCTTTGTGGAATCTGGACCTCCTTCTGACATTGATCAACCCTATAAATTTTGTTTCCTGAAACTCAGAAGCGGAGGATACTAGAGCGAGCACCCAAGTCCTGGAAGTGCTCCTGTGTCCTGCTTTTCTTCAGGTCCTGAATCCTTGATGCATGCCAATCCTTCTTGCAACTCCACTTTTCCCAAATGCGACACTTGTAACCTGCAATCACAAGACTTGGTTTGGGGGTAGTGGTGTTTAGAGGCTTGCCTCAGTCAAGTCCCGGAGGACACTTAAGTCTTTGAACCCCGTTATCAAATAAAGAGTGTGTGCCTTTGTGAGGTAGAGGCAAAAACCAAAGGAATCAATGATGAAAACATAATATTAAGTCACCTTGTAGTGAAGCTCTCATGGAGGAAGAAGCTCTTCATGCCATGAGGAAATTGATGCTCAAATCTACAAATATCAACACACAAAACATACAAGTCTGCTCTTGCAACACAATAGAATCCTTGAATCACCTAGAGAACACTTAAACATCACTATTGCCATCTAGTTTCTAAATGAATTCCTAAGCATGCTTATATATTCAACTACAAGCACTCTCGCCAAGATTTTAAAAATCAAAACTTACCGCATTGGCAAAAGGACCAAACAACAGTCATAAACCGACACCTAAAAATTAGAGCTGCCCCAAAATAGGGCAGGACTAGGGCGCAGGCACCTAAGTCTTCCCCCTATTTTGGGCAGGGTACAGCTCAAGGGGTCCTCCTAGGTCCAATTTGCCATGGAACCTAGGTCTCACTCCATCGAGATGCCAAAATATGAACTAAATTGTCCTAAATGACCCGGGAGCTAAACCTTATGAGGGAAAAGCCCCCAAGGGGACATTTTCCAACGTTACATTTGGAAGAGTTGGGACATCAAATTTACACTAAAAAGGTAATGCTCGAATAGAAATCCTATTTGTTGCTTCAAGCATAATGGTACAACAGATCAAGAAATGCCAAGTGTCCAAATGGACTACACTAGAAAATATCAACTTATTGATGTTGCAGACCTACTTGTTTAAGCTCTCCAATATTCTTTTGGTGAAAATTGAACACAAAATAATGTAATAGTTAGTAATGGACATAGAGCTATAGCTATTGTCAAATTTAGTTTGACAAATCTAATGTATTTTTCCCATAATTAGCTAGCACTAACCTTGTTGTATGTAACATAATGCTTGTCAGTCATGAACAACATTGTATAGTCTTAGGCAAGACATTTTCATGGACAAATGATCCATAGGCTTTATAGTTGAAGTTGTTCACCAAAAAATACTTTTTTATGTCATGTAATGCAACATTAGGCCTTAAAAGAAATCATTTAATACACTTGTTCACCAAGAGATAGTTACAAATATGTTTTCAAAATAAATAAAGAGCAAACATGTCGCAACACACATAAAACTTGACAGTGAAAACGCAGAACATAGATGAAAAACAACAATGCACCTGAAGACGTGTTTTGGCTTAAATTAGAAACCCAAATGATGAGAAAATAGACAAAAAATTCCTTCTCAATGCTTTATCACAAGCCTATTCTCAAGCACATGAAATCAACCAAATATGTTTTGTGCATATCATAGAATCATGACATTACATGAGACCACATTTCTTGAAGGCACTTTATCAAACACTTCCCTATATACCAACGCCGCAAATGTTCTATTACAAAAAGTAGAGCATTGTTACAAAAAACCTTACAAAATGTGTTCCAACAAGTGACAGATAGTATTGCATGGGATTATCAAATGCAAATTGAACTAACTATGAAACTCTCACCAAAAGGTAATGAAGCAATTGCACACCAAGAATCCAAACTTGCCAGCTATACATATATTTTTTTGTTGGTGCATCATGTCATATAAGTTATGCCTCATCAATTAACCTTAATTACTATAAATATAAATTTTAGATTTTATCTTATAAATAAAAATTAATAAGGGCATCTATATCAAGAGACCTAGTGACGCAATTGTATTATTACATAGACAGATATCAATAGGTGTTCAAGTAATTTTATTTATAAAATAAAATTTTCTTATTAAAGAACTTGAAAGCTAATAAAGATGTATAGCATAATATTGAAAGGAAAATCTTATTAATATTGAATACTTGGAAGTGACAAAGTGTTGCAAGTATGTGCTAATCGGTGTTGTCATTGATGTCAACATGATTGTGTTGTCATTGGTGTCAATTGTGTCCTCTACTATTATTGTTGTTATTTGGTTAAGTTGTTGATTTAATGATGATGTGATTCTATTATAGAAGTGTTGAAGGTGTTAAGAATATGTTTCTATTATTGGGTTTCCAAGTGCTTTTGAGATTGGAAACAGTGTGTTGAAGGAGTCTTCTGGCTTACAGTATACTGTTCGAGTTTTTCCTCTTCATTTCTTCTGTGGTGGATATTTGTGTATGCAGCTTGGATATGTTGTGTAGAAGTGTTTTAAGTTGCTAAATCTAGGATTTGGTGCTCAAAATTGTTGTACAATGAACATTATGTTCACCAGTTTGAAGACATTGTCTGATAGTGTTTGCAGTATGGGAGAAAGTATTTTGCTCTGCATTTCTCCACAGAATGGTTTTAGGAGTTGTGGTTCTAGATGTATGCTTATAAGGTCATTATATATCTTTTGTCCAAAATGTTTGTGATTTGGTGGTTCGAAAGGTGATTTTATTTAGTTAGCAGAGTTCGACAGTATTGTTTGTAAGTAGTTTGTGAATTGTCTTCTAATCAAATTTGTTGTGGTTGAATTTGTTGGTTCTCAGGTGACTATAAGTTGTTCGTGGATGTTTCTAGATTGTTTTAAAGCCCTGTGTGTGGTTTGCAAGTTATGGTTGGGTTTGTGGAAGCCTGTGATCAAGAATTTCTTATGTTTACACTGTTTCACCGACCTAGAATGTTTGTGTTGATTGTGGAGTTGATTTGATGATTATGTGAGTGTTGTGTAGTGTGCTTGGATAGATTTGGGTCTAAACTAAGGCATAGAGTGGTTTTCCTTCATTCCCTTGTGCCAAGGAATGTTTAGGTCCAAACCTAATTCAAATATTGTATGTTTTCTAACCTCAGAGATTGTTTCAAGGATTGAAGATTGTGCTGCCAACTTTGAAGAATGTTTTAAGGTTAATGTTGGTATAAATAAGTGTCAAGGATTCATGAATGGGTGTGCAAATGTGGGATATGATGTGTATTTGACTAAGGAAGTAAGAACTTTCATGAATCAAGCAACTAGATGTAGTGTGCAGAAGGCGTCTACTATCTTTCAATATATTTGTGAGGATGATGTTTGTTGTGCTTCATTGGAATTGAACTCATGCATTTGTCAGATGCAATTATATCAGTTCAAACCCTGGAAGTGAGCCACCCTTCTCTTACATCTTTCTTTTTCAGTGGCTAGTGAGTCCACTCGGAGTCCTTGGGTAGTGAGCCCTCTAGGTAGTGAGCCTTGTTGCAGTGAGCATTCTTTCTTTTGGGTAGTGAGCCCTAGGCTGTGATCCCTTTGGCAGTGAGCCTTTGTAATTCAGTATTGATACTACTTTATATTGTGAGCTAATCCTCACTATGGTTTTTCCCTTTAAGGGTTTTCCACATAAAAATATGGTGTTCTCTTGTGCATACTGTTGATGTGTTTAAGTTTCTATTATCTACTTTTCATGTTTAATCTTCATAATAGATTAAGGGTTTAAGTGAACTGATGTGGATATGATTATGTTTATGAGGGATTGAAATTTTTGATACCACTAATTCACCCCCCCTCTCAGTTGTCTTGTGCATTCAACAATTGGTATCAGACCAAGGTTCCTTTGAAGAAAGCTTAACAACTTGAGGTAGATCTGGGATGGCACACAAGAAGGATGCTCGCTTGTTTGATGGATTTGACTATGCTCTCTAGAAGGTAAGGATGGAAGTCTTTCTAATTTATCTTGGTTATGAGGTCTAGAAATGTGTCAAGTCTAATTACTCCAAACCCAAGAATGGTATAAATACTGAAGATGAAATCAAAGCTATTGAAATAGATTGTAAGGAAAAACATGCTCTCTTAAGTGGACTTACTAATTCTGAGTTGGTGAAAGTTGTGAATTTGAAAACTACTTATGAGATTTGGAAAAGGTTGGAAAGTGTTTATGAAGGAGATGGATGGGGGTTTTATTTCTTTCTCATGGAGTTGCATGCATTAATGGATAAGTCCAATCTAGGTTCTTCTCTTCCTGGAGGAAGTCAGAGCTTTACGATTTTGGGTAATCCTGGTGAGGGTTTGACGAGGAATGGTGGTGTCTGATTACACAAAGTAAATGGGTGCTTGGAGAGATCACAAGAACGGTCGGTGCTTGTGATACAACCAGACTATGTAGCGAAAGATGTGCAGTACTACAACAACCATGTGTTGATTTGTAAATTCATGGGGATGCGATCTTCGCTTCCCTTTCTTGATTCTTGGGTTCACAAGACCTAGAACCCTGATGAGGATTTTAATATTATGTTGGCTGCCAACAATTTCTTCATGGTGGACTTTTCCTGTATTGCTGACAGAAATTGGGCTTTCGAAGGCGGGTCGTACTTCTACAACTAGGTGGGCCTATTCATTAAACCATGGCATGTGGGATTCAGCTCAGCTGAGGAGCTCCCTTCTCAGATTTTAGATTGGGTGCACCTCCCTCATTTGCCCCTAGAATGCTAGTAAAGTGATATATTACAGATGATTACTCTCTTGCTCGGTAAGCCTATTGGGTCCTCTCAACAAACCTTCAATAAAAAGGTTCTTTCCTCTGCTAGAGTGTGTGTAAAATTTGATTTTAATAACCCATTGTTGGATTCAGTGGAAATAAGCATTGGGGCAACTTATTGGACAACAATTGGATTATGAGTTATTGCCTCTTCGACATCGTGTATGTCATGAATATGGCCACTTGCAACAGAAGTGTCCCAAAGCCGTTGTTGCTTCTGGTATGGCTAATGCTTCTCAACGGTCTACCTCGAAGGTGGACAAAGGTAAGACCCCTGTGCAGGGGTTGGAGGCGGATAAGGATGGTTTTGTGCCCATTAAGCCTCGTAACAGAAATAGAGGACAAAAGAGGACCCTCAAAAACAAGCAAGAAGAGGAAACCCTCAATAGGTTTGAAGCATTAGAGAACTTGGTTCAGGAAAAAGGTGTTCCCTTCGAAATGCAAGTTACAGATAGTACTATTGTTGATGAGTTCTTGGTGGATCAGTCAAATGCTATTTCCATCCAGGCCCCAGTAGGAGTTCAATTAGCTCAGATGGACACAGATCTCCCTTCATCAATTTCTGGGCTTGGGGGAATTGGCTTGTCATCAGACACTAATATGGTTCATGATCCCTCTCATTCTTGGATCATCATTGAGAAGGTTGTTGGGGAATCTAGTAAAAGCAAGTCTCCTTCTCTTGTTTTGGGCCTGTAGCAAAAAACCCCCAAAAAGGGGGCTCCTAAGAAGTCTCTTAAAACAGGTAGAAAGAAGGATCAGGAAAAGGTAAAGCTGATTGGGGAGATGTTGGTGGAGTCTGGCTCAGTGAGGATAATTGATTCTCACTTTTCCCAGCCCCAGCGATGATTGTGATATCTTGGAATGTTAGGGGTATGAATATCATCACTAGACAAAAGGCTATTTGCAATTTGATTCATGCTCACTCTCCTGATTTGGTTTTCCTCCAAGTGACTAAGTTGTCTGTTGAAAGTATGCTAAATTTGGCTCCTAAGATCTGGAGTAGAGGTCTATGTCAATGTGTGGCCATGCAAGGTAGCTCAGGGGGACTTGCTTGCTTATGGGATCTGCGTGGAGTTGTTCCTCTCTAGTGGCTTTTTGGCAGGTGTTCTATATCTCTTGTTGCTTCTAGTCTGGAGTCAGGTGACAAAATTCTTCTTTCTAATATGTATGCTCCTACGGATCTCCTTGGCAAGGATCATTTGTGGTCTCATATTAGATACTTGCATTCTTTGGAGCCTTTTCTCCCTTGGATTCTTATAGGAAATTTTAATGTTGTCTCGTCTCTGGAAGAGAAAGGGGTGGGACTTCTCATTTGGATCCTTCCTCGGATCTCTTGAGGGACAATGTGCCCTGTATGGATTTGGTAGATATCAAACCCTTGAATGGATTATTCACCTAGAACAATAGGAGGACTGTAGATGCTACTATTCCTGAAAGGTTAGATAGGTTCTTGGTGTCCAATTTTTGGGTTGTGTCAAATGGACGACTAGCTTTGAGATTCTGCATTGGCGGGGCTCGGATCACTGGCTAATCAAATTCTCCACTTGCCTGTCTAGATTCTCTAAAAGACAGTCTTTTAAATTTTATCTTATGTAGCTTCAAGAGGAGTCTCTTCATGATCTAATCCCAGGGTGGTGGAGGGCTGGGAAGCCTGCTTTTGGCACTACTATGTACTCTTTTGCTAAAAGGCTTCAATATGTCAAATATATGTTGAAACGTTGGAACATACACCATTTTGACAATGTTTTCCAGGTTAAAAGGGTTGCACAAGAGCACTTGGACACCATTACTCAACAAATCCAGGCTTAGGGGCTATCTAAGGAGCTGAATATGATGGAGGATGAGGCTGTGAAAGATGTGGAGGAATGGGAGCTTCGTGAGGAAATTTTCTAGAAGCAAAAATCCCACATTGATTGGCTTCAAGAAGGGGATAGGAATACTTCATTTCTTCACAATTTGGTTAAGGATAGAAGGCAGGGAAATATCATATCGTCTCTCAAGTCCCCAGATGGTGACCTTTCCTCTGGTGAGATTTTGAAAGAGTGTATTTTTTTTTTGCACTTTTCTTTGATGATTCCCCTCCTGCCAGTGAGGAGAAGTTGCAATCTTGGCTTGCATTCCTCCCCTGATGACTGGTGAAATGAATGAGTCCCTTCTCAAGCCAATCTCTTTGCTTGAGCTAGAGAATATTGTTTTTTAGATGAGGAAAGGTAAATCTCCTCGTCCTGATGGGTTCTCGATTGAGTTCTTTTAGGAGTTTTGGGAGGTTATAAAGCTTCACCTTCTTGAGGTTGTTCAGGAATCTCAAAAGAATAAGAAAATGCTAAGAGCCTTGAATGCCACCTTCTTGGCTCTCATCCCTAAGCGAGAGGGGGCTAATTCTTTAGATCTCTTTAGGCCTATATTTGCCTTTGTAATGTGGTGTACAAAATAATCAACAAGCTGATTGTTGAATGCCTTAATTCGTGGTTAGATAGATTAGTTTCTGAGGAACAAGGTGGATTTGTGGTTGGCAGGCAGATTCTAGATGGGGTGGTTATTGCAGCTGAGACTATGCACTCTATTGCCTCCTCCAAGGAGAAGGCTATGTTCATTAACATGGACATGGCTAAGGCTTATGACCATGTCAAATGGGATTTTCTAACCAAGATTTTGAGAGCTTTTGGGTTCGACAATGCCTAGATTGAATGGGTTATGAGTTGTGTCATGTCTACATCCTTTTTTTTGCTTGTCAATGGAGAGACTTTTGAACTTTTTGGGGCTTCCAAGGGCCTTCGACAATGGGATCCTTTACCCCCATATTTATTTATTTTGATGGCTGAAGGGCTTGGGAGATTTTTGAAATCTCGTGTGGAGCTTGGTCTCGTTCAAGGTTGGCAATGAGGCAATAACATTCCCTCCCAATCTCATCTTCAGTTTGTGGATGATACGGCATTAATGGGTCTCGCAGAGTGGATGAAGAGGTCAATCTAAGGAAGGCCCTAGACTGTTATTTGGCTGCTTCAGGGCAAAGCATCAATGAAGGCAAGGCTTTTATTTATTTCTTTAATACTCCTAATCTTATTCAATAGAGAATTATGAGTATCCTCAAGTTTCAGATTGGCTCGCTTCCTTTTGTTTACCTTGGCATTCCTCTGGCTATTCGTTCATTACCTCGAGTGTTTTGGCAGGATGTCATTGAGAAGTTTTGAAAAAAGGTAAGTTATTGGACTTGTAGGTGGCTTTCTACTACAAGAAGAGTGACTCTTTTGAAGTCTGTGTTTCAGGCTCTCCCATTGTACAGGTGCTTTGTGTAATCTTCCCCTCCCAGCTTTGTGAAAGACTTTGAGAGTCTTTATCAACAGTTTCTCTGGTCTGGTAATCTTCTTTCAAGGAAGTGGAGTTTGGTCAAGTGGGATGTTGTTTGTTGGCCGAAGCAGGAGGGCGGTCTTGGGCTGCGTCTGGATGATTTGAATCGGCAATCTTTGATAGCTAAACTCTATTGGAGGTGGTGTTCTCATCAATAGTAGACTTGAGCTAAGACCATCACCTCAAAATATCATGGGGATGTGGATTGTGTGGATGTGCCCAGATACAACCTAATGGATAAGGGATCTATGGTTTGGAACAGTCTTAAGAGGGGAGCCAATTTAATTAAACAAGGATTGTTTTGGATTTGCAACAGGGGCTCGGAGGGTCTCTTTTGGTTTGATTCCTAGGATGGGCATCCTCCTATTATGTCTACACACCCTCAGTTGCAGGACCTATGTAGGCATTTTTTTGGAAGCTGGTTGGTCTTATGTGATGGATTTTAAAACCTCTCAGGTTCTGGATCGGGCTACGGTGTACAGGTGGAAGGACTCGCATGAGTGGCCACCTGGGGGATCGGTGGACAATCGTCAGGAGCTGGCTGACATCTTGGTTGGTAGGGTTTGCAACTCTCTATTGGAGAGGAATGTTCTAGCTTGGGGAGGCGGCTGGAGAGGCAAATTCATTGTTGCCTCTAGTTATCAGGTTTTGGATGAGCAGATGTTTGTGTGCACAGGGGTCCTCTGGTGTAAGCAAATCTAGAATAAATTCTCTTGGCCCAAGTGCAATTTCTTTACTTCGTTGGTGATTTATAATTGAAGATAGGAAAAAAGCTAGTTAATCGTGCAAAAATGAAAGAACAGCTAACCTAACTCCCAACGGAGTGCATTCTAATTTAGACAACAATCAAATAAACAGAAAATAACTAAGAATCTAAGTTAGTAATGACTTCTCTGCATTGTTTTCCTCTATCTTGCATTATGTTCTCATATTTGTAAGTTTATGCAAGCATCTTGAGAAGCTTGTGTGTGTGTTAAGCAAGATTTTGGAGATTGTTCAGAGATGAGAGTTCTAAGAGATTAGCATAAGGGATCAAAATGGAGTTGGATGGGATGTTTTATAGAGGAGCAAATTTGAATGGAGGGCCTAGATTGCATGTTGACTTTGAGGCCAAATCAAGGGTGGAGATTGATTAGGGTTTCCTCACCACAAGAGGACAAAATTGAATTTTAAATTGAGATAAATGGTGAGCTGGATAATGGGATTTAAATTAAATAAATTTGTCCAATTTATTTAATTTATGTGAAAGGGGATTAAGTGATGGGATTGATTTATTTGTTTGAATAAATCAAGTGAAGGGGACATTAGGGTATGAATTATTAAATAATTAATTAATTCAAATCAATGATTTAACCATAGAGGCAAATTACAAAAAATCAATGGATTATGGAAGAAATTAGGGTTTTGTGATATGAGGACACTTTTAGGTGTCTACATTTTGCCTCTCTTTGAGATGATGTTCGAGATGATGTGATTTATGTCGAGTAACATCATTTCAAAGAAGCTAAGGAAATGGATAGAGGAAAAGGATGATGATGGAAAGATAGGACGATAATGCCCCCTCAAGAGGATAGGCGGGTTGGACAAACACAGGTAGGCTCTTGAAATGAAAGGGAATTGACCAAAGATGAAAGATAGGGGAATGGATAGAAGAAAGGAATGATACATTAGGCTGCAATGAAGGTGGAGGAATAAAGATGCAAGAGAGAGATGGTGGATGTGTTGCAAGGTGTGGCCCTTGGTCTCCTTGTTCAGCGCTGCGTTGCGGTGGTTTGCGACAAGGGCTTAACCTCCTCCCATGCTTGTTAAATCAAGTGGTTGTATCGGGCATTAATAGGTCGATCTTTTGGTGCAACGATAGCTAATAATTGGTATCAGAGCCGAGGTCATGGGTTCAAACCTCACGCTTGCGCTGGGAGGGGGATTGTTGCAAGGTGTGGCCCTTGGTCTCCTTGTTCAGTGTTGCGCTGCAATGGTTTGCGACAAGGGCTTAACCGCCTCCCGTGCTTGTTAAATCAAGTGGTTGTATTGGGCATTAATAGGTCGATCTTTTGGTGCAACGGTAGCTAACAGGAAGAATGAAATATTGGCTAGAAGAATGGAAAAGAGATCTTGCTTTGATAGATTTTGAGCTTCTCACTTGCAATTTTTCTACTTATCATCATAGAACTTATTATGTCAAAGGATGACAATCACCATGGGATGTCAAAAGTCAAGGTGGAAAGTGTAGTCCCTTGTGAAGGCACATGACAGATAAGGAATGCCTGACTCGGACTAGTAACCGTGATACCTTTTCGAAACATGCGATGAGATAACTGTCAGGTGTGCAAGTCCTTATGCAAGGAAGTATTTAGTTCTTTCCAATGCATAGGATGTCTTTGATTCACACCCAATGGAATCTCAATCACATGCAAGGCACCAAGTTGCCCCAGTCATTTTGCCAAGACAAACCACAAACAACAATCAAAGAAAGAGATCTCACTTTGTCCTCACTTCTCTTCATCACGTAAGGACTGCCTTGAGAAGCTTAGGAGCGAGATTGCAGAAAATAATCTCAAATGCAGGATGAGATAGAGCTAACATCCATTAGGTCATTTGCTGAGTGTACATGTGCTTGTCTGAATGATTATGATCGGTTGAATGATGCCTGGTTTTAGGATAAGGAGCATGTCATATAAGACGTCGAGTCTGGTTTTGGCAATGCGACCTCCTGTATAAGGCAGATGATAGGGGGAGGACATCTCGTATAAGACATGTGGTCTGGTTTCGAGAGTGTCACAAATTGGGAAGATGATTGGCTTGTGAGAAAGGATGGTGTCCAGAAGATGAGACATGTCATCTAAGGCGTAAAGCCTAGTTTCGACTATATCCCATGCTTGTTGTCAAACACGGGATTGGGATGTGTTGATTGGTTGTAGTGATGCTCGATCATCACCATGGGAATGATGAGAGACGACGCCTTGGCTGTGTTGTTGACTGTTGCGTTTGATTTTTTGGATGTTTGTCATCTTGTGAGAGATTGGACTGTGTTGTTTGTTCAAAGTGTCCATCTCACGAAAGGACAACTTATTATGGGGGGAAATGTGACGGGCACTAAGGGGCTAACCTAGTGCCTTGGGGGTGCATCAAAGATGGCCTTACCTACATGAAAGCTCAGAGGCATTGTAGTTCAACAAGGGTGGACTTGGTTTGACCTAGGACCTAGGGGAATGCCTCAGGGGCGCATCAAAGATGGCCTTGCCTACATGAAAGCTCAGAGGCGTCATAGTTCGACCATGCAGGCTGTGTGACCTAAAACCTATGGGAATGCGTCAGGGGAGCATCGAACATGGCTTTACCTACATGAAAGCTCAAAGGCGTTGTAGTTCAGTTTATTGGCTAACACTGTTTATTGCTTGGAATTTTTGGTTGATTATGTGATTTTTTTGTGATTTTTTATGAATATATGGATGTTTTTTAATTTCTAAGAATATTTGAATGTTTTTGTATTTTTGAGAAATATTAGAATGTTTTTGGGTTTTTTTGCGAATATTTGAATGTTTTTGTATTTTTTGAAAATATTTGAATATTTTTGTATTTTTTGAAAATATTTGAATGTTTTTGTATTTTTTAGAATAGGTGTCCTCCAACATCAATTTCAAGATCAGGAACTGCCCCCAGTCGGCTGCATGATAATGTTAGGATGAAGGCAAGGTGAGGGGAATGTGAAGAGAAAAAATGTTTATTTATTTCCAGGCCATAGAAGGAACATCAGGATTTGAGGCAAACGTGGGATGCGGAGTGTGATACTAAGTGAGTGTGGTTCGTTGCGAAAGATGGAATATGGAAATCAAGTGATGGTAGACAATGGAGCATAGACCAACTACACATGGGGCCTGTTTGCCAAGTTTTCACCATGGTACTTCTCCAAAGTGCCACTGAAGTGGTTTTCACTTTTGGACGAATTATTTCTCTTTATTATTTTATTATTTTTATTTATTTTTTACTTTTTTTTATTTTTAAGCATAATACTGCCGAAGGTGCATGTTGTTAATGGGTCTGGTAACGGATCTCCTTCAGGAGTGGCTAGCTGATATGTGCTAGACCCATAGGCTGCAGTAATGACATAAGGCCCTAGCCAATTTGGCTCAAACTTTCTGGGCTTTTCTTGTTCCATCTAATATTTCAGATTTTCGTTTAAAACTAGGTCTCCAATGTTGAAATGTCAGACTCGGACCCTTTTGATGTAGTTGCGGCGGAGATGATTTTGATATGCATGTAAATGAGTTAAAGCATTTTGTCTCCTTTCATCTAGCAACTCCAATTCCTATAGCCGGGATGTCCTATAGTCTTCATCATTGACCAACTGCTAAAATGACACTCTTAAGGAGGGCAACTCGACCTCTATGGGCAGGATAGCTTCAGAGCCATAGACCAGGGAATAAGGAGTGGCTCCAGTGGGCGTGTAGATGTTGGTACGGTAGGCCTAGAGGGTGGGGTTGAGCTAGATATGCTAGTCACGGCCAGCGTCATTGATGGTTTTTTTTAGGATCTTTATGATGGTTTTATTAGATGCCTTGGCTTGGTCGTTCCCTTGTGGGTAGTATGGGGTGGCGAAGTGGTGCTGGATATGGAATCTTTCACAAAGTTCATGGATGTCTTGGTTTTTGAATGGGAGGCCATTGTCCGTTACGATGGATTGTGGGACACCATACTGGCATATGATGTAGTTGAGGATAAAATTGGCAATTTGTTTGTCGGTAATATATGTCATAGGGATGGCTTCAATCCATTTTGTGAAATATTATGCAGCTAAGAGAATAAACTTATGGATGTTTGCAGAAGGGTGGATTTTGCCCACAAGGTCAAGTCCCCATTGAGAGAAAGGCCACAGAGATGTGAGTGGTTGGAGGTCCTAAGCTAGTGCATGCACAAGATCCCAATGTATCTGGCACTGTCAACACTTCTTTGTGAAATGGTAGGCATTCTTTTCTATTGTAGACCAGTAATATCCTGCTCTAATGATCTTCTTTGAAAGGGTAGGACCACTCGAGTGAGCTCTGCATATACCCTCATGTACTTCTCGTAGGGTTGTTAGTGCTTCCTTGGTGTCGAGACATCTTAGGAGGGTATTATCAAATCTGTGGTGGTAAAGGGTATCATGGATGATGGCGTATTTTGCAGCTTGGCAAATGAAGGATTTATGTTGGTTGGAAGAGATGTCGATGGGTAAGTGTGATCATGTAAGTAGGTGTAAATGTCATGGTACCAGGGTGATGTGGGACCAACAATTTCACAAACTAACTCAGATTCAGGGATATCAGAGGTGGGAACCAATAGTTGATCCACCAAGAACTCAAACTGAGTGACATTACTTGGGATATCTAGGAGAGATCCAATGGTTGCCATTGCGTCAGCTACGTGATTCTGGACTCTAGGAATCTGATCAAAGAGCACTGTGTCAAAATAGAGCCTAAAGATAGGAAAAAAGCTAGTTAATCATGCAGAAATGAAATAATAGCTAACCTACCTCCCATTGGAGTGCATTCTAACTTAGACAATAATCAAATAAACAGAAAATAACTAAGAATCTAAGCTAGTAATGACTTCTCTCCATTGTTTTCCTCTATCTTGCATTATGTTCTCAGATTTGCAAGTTTATGAAAGAATCTTGAGAAGCTTGTGTGTGTGTTAAGCAAGATTTTTGAGATTGTTCAGAGATGAGAGTTCTAAGAGACATTAGCATAAGGGATCAATATGAAGCTTGATGAGGTGTTTTATAGAAGAGGTAATTTGAATGGAGGGCTAGGATTGAGAGTTGACTCTAAGGCCAAATCAAGGGTGGAGGTTGATTAGGGTTTCTCCCACCACTAGAGGACAAAAGTGAATTTTAAATTGAGATAAATGGTGAGGTGGGAAATGGGATTTAAATTAAATAAATTTGCCCAATTTATTTAATTTATGTGAAAGGGATTAAGTGATGGTATTGATTTATTTGTTTGAATAAATCAAGTGAAGGGGAAATTAGGGTATGAATGATTAAATAATTAATTAATTAGAATCAATTATTTAACCATAGAGACAAATTAGGGAAAATCAGTGGATTGTGGAGGAAACTAGGGTTTTATGACCTGAGGACACTTTTAGGTGTCTACATTTTGCCCCTCTTTGAGATGATGTTCGAGATGATGAGATTTTTGTCGAGTAACATCATTTCAAAGAAACTAAGGAAATGGATAGAGGAAAAGGATGATGATGCCCCTCGAGAGGATAGGCAGGTTGGACAAACACAGGTAGGCTCTTGAAATGAAAGGGATTGGTGAAGGAAGAAAGATAGGGGAATGGATAGAAGAAATGAATGATGTGTTAGGCTGCAATGAAGGTGGAGGAATGAAAGACTGGCTAGAAGAATGGGAAGGAGATCTTGCTTTGATAGATTTTTGAGCTTCTCACTTGCAATTTTCTGCTTATCATCATAGAACTTATTATGTCAAAGGACGACAATCACCATGGCATGAAAGAGGCCAAAGTGAGAAAATGTGATCCCTTGCGAAACAGGCACATGATAGACAAGGAATGCCTAACTCGGACTAGTAACTATGGTACCTTGTCGGAACATGCGATGAGATAACTGTGAGGTGTGCAAGTCCTTATGCAAGGAAGCATTTGTTCTTTCCAATGCATAGGATGTCTTTGATTCACACCCAATGGAATCCCAATCACATGTAAGGCACCAAGTTGTCCTAGTCATTTTGCCAAGACAAACCACAAACAACAATCAAAGAAAAAGGTCTCGCTTCTCTTCATCGCTTAGGGACTGCCTTGAGAAGCATAAGAATGAGACTGCAACAAATAATCCAATAAAATAAGACAGACTAGACCAACAACCATTTGGACCTTTTTCCAAGTGATATGTGCTTGATTGATTGCTTGTGATTGGATGAAGAAGGTCTGGTTTTAGGATAGAAACATGTCGTGTAAGATGCCTAGTCTAATTTCGACAATGCCCCTACCTGTCTAAGGCAAGTGATTAATTGGTTGACACTAGTGTTGTTGGCCATGCGAGAAACACCAGGGTTTGATTGATGATTGATTTTAGAAATGACGCATGTCGTATAAGGTGCAGAGTCTTGGTTTCGACAATGCCCCATTCTGTGTGAGATATGTGATAGCTGATATTGATAGTGACATATGACATCACAAGGCGATTGATTGATTTGACTAATTGGATAGCTTATCTTTGTTGATGTTGGGATTGGTTTGACGTGCGGATGGATTGATTGCTTTGGTCTGATCAAAGTGTCCATTTCACGAAAGGATGACTTATTATGATGATTGACTTGACGGACCCTAAGGGATAGACCTAATGCCTCGGGGTCTCATCAAAGATGGCCTTGCCTACGTGAAAGCTTAGAAGCGGCGTAGTTTGACCATGCGGATTGTGGATGATTTGAAGAATGGATTTGAATGATATGATGATGTGATTGATTAGGATGTTTGAATGGATCGGTCAAGAGATTTGATTGAGTGATTGAATTGAAGAATTGAATGATTTGAAAAATTGATTTGGTTGGAATGATGTGATGAATTGAAGAATTGATTGAAGAATTTATTTTGTTTGAATGAATGGATTGAATGATTTGGTGAATTGGTATGATGAGTTGAGTGATTTTATTGCTTGGATTTTTTATGGGTATTTGATTTTTTTGGATTTTGACATGTTTTGATTTTTTTTATTTTTGGAATGTTGTGATTATTTTGTGTTTTTGGAATGTTGTAATTTTTTTGTGTTTTTGGAATGTTTTGGTTTTTTTGGATTTTGGGAATGTTTTGATTTTTTTGAATTTTTGAAAAAAATTGCGATTTTTTGTGTTTTGGGAATATTTGAATGTTTTTGGATTTTTGGCATGTTTTTATATTTTTGGATTTTTGATGATATTCGATGTTTTTGGATTTTTGGAATATTTGGATGTTTTTGGATTTTGACATATTTTGATTTTTTTGTGCTTTTGGGATGTTGTGATTTTTTTTGGATTTTAAAATGTTGCAATTTTTTTGGTTTTTTGGAAATGTTGTGATTTCTTTGGTGTTTTTGAAATGTTGGGATGGCATTGGATGATCATTTGATAGCCTTTATGCTAGGTACCAATGACAAGGGAGGACCAAGTCTAGGTGCAAGGGAATGAATGGGATTAGATGAAAGGTTGGGCGATAAGGGATGGAGTGGATATACGTGTAAGAGAGGAAGGATGTGATCTCCAAGGACTATGTTGCATAGGAATAACATGCCCCATTCTAGGTGTAAGGCATGGGATTTTTCATGACAAGGCTTCTAACGAAGGATGGTGATAAGATGGATTAGTTGGATAGGGATAAGGTATGCCAAGAGATATCTAAAGCATGTTTCCACATTTGCCCCCATTTCTTTATCAAGATCAAAAGAGGAAGGGATGATGAATGGACTCGATAGGCTAAGTATGTGAATGGATGGATAAGAATGGAAAATGGAAATTCTATGGAAATGGTATGATAGAATAGAAATGATAGTTTGGATAGACGAGACATTGTGCCCCCAAGTGCAAGTGACATAGAAGATCAACTTACGCATGACGCCTGTTTGCCAGGTTTTCATCATGGTACTTATCCAAGGCGCCTATTTACCAGGTTTTCACCATTGGACGAAGGGATTTCTCTTTACTTTTTTGATTTTTTGACTTTTTTGACTTTTGAATGGGAGAAAGCTGAATATGGAAAGGAGGGACTCAAGTGTCTAGTATCATGAAGGTGATAGTCCTGCTAAAGATAGGTGTCGTCGTATGGACCATGTCAAATGTCATTATGCTCCTCAATGTTGGTAAGGAATTGCATGAAAGTGAGATGGATAAGATAGATAGAGGATTATGGAGGGAATGAAAGTGGATTATGATGTGGATTATGTAGGGAATAATGGGAGAGGATGAAAAGCTTATACAAAAGCATGGACCATAGGAAGGTGTTTGGTGAAATATGTAGGATAATAGTTGAATGATGGCATGATGGATGCATGTGGAAATGTTACAGAATGGAATGGGATCATGACCAATGGTTGCACACACCTTGATAAACATGGAAGCTTGTGATTGGAAGGTGGTGTAGGAAGCAATGGTGACGTTTGCTTAGTGGATGGGTGATGTGGGATTTTAGGGACCCACATGTACTTATGATTTTTATGATTTTTGCCTTTTATGTGGGATGAAGGAATTTGATATTTTGGAGTGGAATGGATGGAAGAGGATGGTTGGGATTTTTGAGAGGTGGATGCCTCATGTGACTTAATTTCTTTTTGTTTAGGGACCCATACCATTTTAGTTTTTGACTTTGCTTTTGGAGGTATGGGTTTGGACGGATTTTTGAATGTGCCTTGCTTTGATTCCTTGCATTGATGTCCTTAGGTATTAGGACCCTTAGGATTTTTGGCTTTATGTAAGGAGGCATCCAAATGTTTATTTTTGCATCCCATGTGGCAGATGAAATGAGTGGAAGCTTTATGTTTAGACGATGTGTGCATTTGTTGGCCATGACTAGGATATTTTGGGTATTTATGAATGATAGGGATATTAGGTGTTGGAAGCAACGGAGGTAAAGTGAATGGAGGGATATTAGGAGTTGGAAGGAGTGGAGGCAAAGTGGATGATGGGAGGTGTATGGTCACATGCTTTTGACATTTATAGGATGATGGAGGCTGAATGGCAACATATGTTTTAGGAATGTGATGGGATGTGCAATGGAAAGCAGACTTAGGAGGCATGGAGAAAGTACCAACATCATTAGATTGTTGTCCTTGGGGTGTGTATCCAAGGTCATATGAGTGAGGGGGGACATTGATATGGATTGGCTCCAAAATTCCTTGTTCATGAAGGCCTAAGCCTTTACCATGATAATTCATCTTTTGGAGTATGCGATTGACTATAGGACTAGGTGTAGTTTGGACAATAGACACGACACTAGTAGAAATATGGCAAATAAATGACCAGGTGACTAAAACTTTTTACAACACAGCTATAAATGACTAAATAAATGACTAATTTAGTTATCGGTTGAAATGACTAAATAAATGACTAATTTGGTCATCGGGCAAAAAACACAACTAAATAATTGGTCAGACAAATAAAAATGACTATTACTCCTCTATTATATTAATAAATAATATAATATAATATAATATTTATATTATAATATTATATAATAATATAACATTATAATATATTTAATATTATATTACTATATAATATATATATAATATAATATAATATAATTATTATATTATAATATAAAATATTATTTATATTATATAATAATATAATTTTATATTATATTATTTTTATTTATTTTTAATGCGCCTGGTAAACTTTTTAACGTGACCGGCGACGCTGGTGCGACACGCCCTCCGGCTCCACGCGAATGCTTTTGCCCGGAGCAATGAACCGGTGAGGCCACAACTGGGGGACCTCATCCCCCTAGGAAGAACACTTCAAACCTGCGAGCTCATTGGCCCAGTGAAGGCGTAAAGCCTTGCGAGCTCGTTGGCCCAGCGGGGGTTTGAACTCTGGTGGCCGCCACTACATCCTGAGCGACTTAACCACCGAACCATGCCATCATCGACATAATATTATATTATATTATATAATAATATTATATTATATTATATAATAATATTATATTATATTATAATATTATATAATATTATTATATTATAAAATATTATATAATTATATAATATTATATTATAATATATTTAATATTATATAATAATATAATATTATAATATATTTAATTACCCTAACTTATCATATAGGCACCAAAATTTATAGTAATTTAAGCCCTAATTAAACTTGAAATGGCATCGTTGATTTTTATTTTGAAAATATGCTTGTTGCCAATGTACCATTAAGGAAATATCAGAGGTCTCCTTTGTTGTTGCCACTCAGTAAAGGTTAGTGAAAATGGTTCCTACTCCCAACTGAAGCTCCCACTGATAAAATGGAGTTTGGGTATATGGTTTGTGTTAAAGAATGTCTCTGTGTTGAGATTGGAGGAACCCCAATATGCAGTGGTGCATCAATAATCTGATTTTGAGGTGAGATTTTACAGAACAATGACTTGGATGTCCGTGTCTCCTATTCAGGAAGTTTGTTTTGAGAAGGCCACACTCGAAGGCTTCCACAGGTACCCATCTTCTCTTCTTTATGTGCACTATGCAACAAACCTGTCAAAGCTTAAATTAAGCACTTGGACGGTTTGTGCTCAAATGTGTTTTTTATCCCACAGGATGATTTTTTATTATCTTTTTGATCTGGGCTCTGGCACTTTAAAAGTTGGATTTTGTTTGTTGGGTATTTAATGATTTTGATTTTGGTTAGTGAAAATGGCTCTTGCTCCAGCCCACATCGGCAATGGAAACATGGAAGCACCTCTTCCTCCATCCAAGGACGCTAAGAAAATCAAAGATGAGAAGAAGGAAGAAGACCTGGTATTTATTTGCCTAGTTTTTGTACTAATTAATCTACTCAGAGCTAGGGTTAGGGTTTTGATTCATTTTCCTTTTATGCTCTTTCTGTGGAAATAGTCAGAGGAAGATTTAGCTTTGAAACATTAGTTAGAAGTATATGTCAAAAGAGTTCAGAATTTAGATCCGGGACTGCAGAAGATGGCTATTGAGAGCATGAGATACGGTACTCTATTATTTTGCCATTTTTATTTTTTTGACCATTTTGGAAACTTAATCACATTTTCAGACTGTCAATTTTTTTCTTTTTATTTCTTTCAGTATGGAAAAGGGTATGCTTCCCCTTGCAAAAATAAAAAGCATGGATGTGATCTGTCTCCTACACAAAAAGCACGTACCATTTTATGCCCTTCAATCCAACTGCATCCAGGGATTTTTTAATTCCTCTATCTTTCATCAATCTCTTACCTCACCACACTTGCCCACTTCTGGATAGATATTTGAGAGAAGAACATAAGTTGTGCAGCATTTTTAGGATCCAAATCAAAAAGCAGTGTTGTTGTAAATACTCCTAAGCCTATATTCATATGTGATCTATAGGCACCAAGAAAACACATCCATACAACTAGCACAGATTTAACAGGTATCTCAATGATAAAGTTTAGGGTGTCTTCAAGATAGCCAGCATGGGCAAGGAGGTCAACCATGCACACATAATGATCAACTGCAGGTGTAATGCAATAAGGGTTACAAATGTGATTGAAGTATGTACAACTCTCATCCACTAAACCTGCATGGCTGCATGCACCTAGAATACAAGCAAAGCTTACAATGTTAGGATATGTTCCAGAGTACTTAATTAATTCAAATATTTTGAGAGTGTCCTTGCAAAATCCATTTTGTGCATATCCTGCAATCATTGCATTCCATGAGATGACATCTCTTTGAGGAATTTTGTCAAATAATTCACATTTTTTGTCTGTGATTCCATATTTTGCATACATGTCTATGAGAGCATTTCAAACTATAATATCTCACAAGAATCCCCCTACCATTATGCTTTGAAGGATGTCCATACCCTATTCCAAAGCTCCCATTTGGGCACAGGCAGGGAGGATGCTGGCAAAGGTTGCGAAATTTAGATTTACAGCTATCAATTGCATTTGCTTGAAAGTTTATAAAGCCTATTCAACAAATCCATTTTGTGCAATCATGTAATCATTGCATTCCATGAGATGACATCTCTTTGAGGCATTCTATCAAATAGTTTGTGTGCGTTGTCTGTGCTTCCACATTTTTCATATATGTCTATCAGAGCATTTCCAACTATAATATCTGACAAAAATCTATGTTCTATTATGCCTTGATGGATGTCCATACCCTGTTCCAAAGCTTACCATTTTGATACAGGAAAAGAGGATGCTGGCAAAGGTTGTGGAATCTGGCTTTACACCTACCAATTTCATTTGCATGAAAGTTTCTAAAGCTTTTTCAACAAATCCATTTTGTGCATATCATGCAATCATTGCAGTCTATTAGACCATATTTCTTTCAGGGATTTTGTCAAATAGTTCACATGCCTTGTCTATGCTTCCACATACATCTCTCTCTCTGTATATGTATATTCAATTGCATTTGCTTGAAAGTTTTTAATGCCTTAACATGTCGAACAGGGCAGTTGCAACTACAACATCTGACAAAATTCCTCTATCCTTTATGTTTTGATGGATGTCCATACCCTATTCCAAAGCTCCCATTTTGACACAAGTAGGGAGGATGCTGGCAAAGGTTGTGGAGTTTGGCTTTACACCAGCCAATTGCATTTGCTTTAAAATTTCTAAAGCCTTTTCAACAAATCCATTTTAATAAAAGAGGGTGAGTCCTTGCTTTATATAAAAATGTGCCAGACTATGTGGATCTATCTCCCTTTACAAAGAACATATGGTGTTGATTGGTGATCTTACAAGGATCTGTATGTTGGATAATTGGAACAAGACATAATTAACAATTATACATTGCTGGAATAATTTTTTCCCTAAGCATCATTTTTAATTATTATGTGTTTTGTGTAATAAAACATTGTTAACCTTTGTGAAATGGAACACATCTTGTCTAATTTGTGAATTTTTTATTGTATTGGTCTAGGTTAATGAGGAAGCAAGTGATAAAGTGCTTGAGGTGGAATAAAAATATAATGAGATACGACGGTCGTATTATGACAAACGCAATGAAGTCATTCAAACAATCCCTGATTTTTGGCTAACTGCAGTATGTTTTTCTTTTTTCATTAGCTAAGTTTGTTCCTGAATTGTGCAATTCATTATTACATATATCAAAAGGGATAGTTGATACAACCTTAATGGAACTTGTTTTGTTGCTAACTTCTTTTATTTACAATTTCTGAGCCATCCTGCTTTAGGTGACCTTCTGACTGAAGAAGACCAAAAGGTTGTGTTTTATTATCTTTTTGAAATCATTTCACTATTTCATTTATATTATATTATGTGGGATTTCCTTTTTTTTTAGACTGAATCTCTCACAAATATATGACACTCTAAAAAGTCTTCAAGATCCTTACCTTGTTATATAGATTTAGTCACTGCATGACGAGGCTTTTTATGTTATCACAAAACCTGTAGGGGTACACATTGGTTTGTGTTATTACCCTAACCTACATACCACTGTATAATGCTCTTCATGACTGTTTAGGCTATGCATACTTGCAATCTGTTCCCCAATCTGTATATTGCATCATAGAATATTCAATAGACTTATTCAATGCCTTTCTCAATTGTATAATGTAGTGAAACTGCTCACTGTCCTTATTGACATGCTTGGACAAGAATGGAGTCTCCAACAAAGGCTCAAACTATCTTCAATCTATAAGAATATGAACTTATACATATACTTTCTACCCTCTATCTGAAACGCTTACTATTATAGGCCCTTTTAGACTATGTAAATTCTTTAATGCAGAATACAGACCTTGTAAAAGATTTGATAGGTTTTGACAAATGTTACTATACAAATTCCTTTCTTTTCTTTGAAAGATACTCGTAAATCTGCTTCTGTTTAAACTTTTGTTTACACCTGCCAATTGCATTTGCTTGAAGGTTTCTAAGGCCTTTTCAACAAATCCATTTTGTGCAATCCTACAATCATTGCATTCCATGAGATGACATCTCTTTCAGGCATTCTGTCAAACAGTTTGTGTGCCTTGTCTATGCTTCCACATTTTTCATATATGTTTATCAGAGCATTTCCAACTATAATATCTGACAAAAATCTGTCTTCTATTATCCAACTACATCCAGGGATCTTTTTAATTCCTCTATCTTTCATCATCTCCTTACCATTTGAACCTCACCCTAGCTGCCCACTTTTGCATATATGTTTGAGAGAAGAACATAAGTCGTAGCATTTTTAGGATCCAAATCAAAAAGCAACATTGCTATAAATACTCCTAAGCCTATATTCATATGTGATTTACAGGCACCAAGAAAACACATCCACACAACCACCACAGGTTTAACTGGCATCTTAATGATAAAGTTTAGGATGTCCTCAAGATAGCCAGCACAGGCAAAAAGGTCAACCTTGCACACATAATGATCGACTGTAGGAGTAATGCAATATGGGTTACTCATGTGATTGAAGTATGTACAGCCCTCATCCACTAAATGTGAATAGCTACATGCACATAGAACACAAGCAAAGCTTACAATGTTAGGATATGCTCCAGAGTGCTTCATTAATTCAAAGATTTTGAGAGCATCCTTGCAAAATCCATTTTGTGCATATCTTGCGATCGTGGCATTCCATGAGACCACATTTCTTTGAGGCATTTTGTCAATCAGGTCACGTGCCTTGTCTATACTTCCACATTTTGCATACATGTCTACCGGAGCATTTCCAACTATAATTTCTAACAAAAATCCCCTTTCCATTATGCTTTGATGGATGTCCATACCCTATTCTAAAGCTCCCATTTTGGCACAGGCAGGGAGGATGCTAGCAAAGGTTGTGGAATTTGGCTTTAGACCTGCCAATTGCATTTGCTTGAAAGTTTCTAAAGCCTTTTCAAAAAATCCATTTTGTCCATATCCTGCAATCATGGCATTCCACGAGACCACATTTCTTTCTGGCATTTTTGTAAATAGTTCACGTGCCTTCTTTGTGCTTCCACATTTTGCATACATGTCTACTAGGGCAGTTGCAACTACAACATCTAACAGAATTCCTTTATCCTTTATGCTTTGATGGATGTCCATGCCCTGTTCCAAAGCTCCCATTTTTGCACAGGTGGGAAGGATGTTGGCAAAGGTTGTAGAATTTGGCTTTACACCTACCAATTGTATTTGCTTGAAAGTTTCTAAAGCCTTTTCAAAAAATCCATTTTGTGCATATCCCGCAATCATTGCATTCCATGAGATGACATCTCTTTGAGGCATTCTACCAAATAGTTAACATGCTTTGTCAATGCTTCCACATTTTTCATACATGTCTACCAAGGAAGATGCCACTACAACAAATGACAAAATTCCTCTATCCTTCCCCAGATGTAGTTGGACAGGCTTCCTGCATCACCGTGGGAGCTGTCAAGAGTCAGTGCGGGAGTGCACTCCCGCACTGACTCTTGACACTCTCGCACTGACTCTTGACAACTCCCACGGTGATGCGGGAAGCCTATCCAACATTTTGCATACATGTCTACCAGAGCATTTCCAACTATAATTTCTAACAAAAATCCCCCTTCCATTATGCTTTGACGGATGTCCATACCCTATTCCAAAGCTCCCATTTTGGCACAAGTAAGGAGGATGCTGGCAAAGGTTGTGGAATTTGGCTTTAGACCTACCAATTGCATTTGCTTGAAAGTTTCTAAAGCCTTTTCAAAAAATCCATTTTGTCCATATCCTACAATCATAGCATTCCACGAGACCACATTTCTTTCAAGCATTTTTTCAAACAGTTCACATGCCTTCTTTGTGCTTCCACATTTTGCATACATGTCTACTAGGGTAGTTGCAACTACAACATCTGACAGAATTCCTTTATCCTTTATGCTTTGATGGACGTCCATACCCTATTCCAAAGCTCCCATTTTTGCATAAGCGGGGAGGTGTTGCAAAGGTTGTGGAATTTGGCTTTACACCTGCCAATTGCATTTGCTTGAAAGTTTCTAAAGCCTTTTCAAAAAATCCATTTTGTGCATATCCAGAAATCATTGCATTCCATGTTATTATGATCAATCTATTATATAATAATTATTATAAAATATTATAATTGATAATTAATAGGATAGGATTATTAATAATAACCTTATCTAATGATACAAATATAATATATTATAAATTATATACTTATTTATTAATTTATTAATTATATTGTAATATTATTATTTATTAACTATAATTAATATGTCATATATTAGGTATTATATATATTATTATATAATATATAATATTAATTATTTTGATATATTATATAATTAATTATATTATTAGTTATAATATATGGTTATTATAACTTATTTATCCAATGTTACATAATTTATTGGTTAATATCATATTAATCAATTTGATATATTTAACATTAATAAGTGGATAAATATATTATAGTAAATGTATTTTAAGTTTATATATTATATATGAATTTAATATATATAATAATTAACCATATATTTATTACTATATGATTGCACTAGTAATATATATTATAACCTTAGTAATGACTAATAGTGATGTGGGAAGACCCTGTCCAACTACATCCGGGGATTTTTTTAATTACTCTATCTTTCATCAATCTCCTTACCTCACCACATCTGCCCACTTCTGGATAGATGTTTCAGAGAAGAACATAAGTTGTGCAACATTTTTAGGATCCAAATCAAAAAGCAGTGTTGCTATAAATACTTCTAAGCCTATATTCATATGTGATCTACATGCACCAAGAAAACACATCCATACAACCAGCGTAGATTTAACAGGTATCTCAATGATAAAGTTTAGGGTGTCTTCAAGATAGCCAGCATGGGCAAGGAGGTCAACCATGCACACATAATGATCAATTGTAGGTGTAATGCAATAAGGGTTACAAATGTGATTGAAGTATGTATAGCTCTCATCCACTAAACCTGTATGGTTGCATGCACCTAGAATACAAGCAAAGCTTACAATGTTAGGATATGTTCCAAAGTGCTTAATTAATTCAAAGATTTTGAGAGCATCCTTGCAAAATCCATTTTGTGCATATCTTTATAACTTAAGTCTAGTATGTATATTCAATTTATATTTTGAGCAGTATGTATCATTTAGACTTTCACAACCATTTACTAGAATATTTTTACCAGGATTGACATGCTTATGTTTTGATTAGTATGTGATGGTCTAGGTGTTTTGTTTGTTTAGTATCAAAGTTATATATAGTTCATACTATTTTGATTGCAATTGGTTAAGCTTCCATGTAACCCAATAGTGGATGATATTTTGAGAAAGTATCTGGAGCACAAGACCAAGAAGGAGGGTGTGTAAGTGAGATTTTTTGAAAATGCATATTTCTTTCTTGTCATGACTGACTGCTTCTTTGGTACCATTTATTGATTTTCCTCTTGTCTTTCAATATGCTTCAGTCTTTATTGTCGTATCTGTGTGTAAGATACATATAGTGTAAGGTGGATCTTATTGCATTAATGCTATTGAGTTCCATTCAGTATTAGTGCATTCAATTTGTAAAATTCTTTAATATTGGAAGACTATTTATATGCTAGTGCTTTCTTTAGGTAAATTATGGTTTATTGTATTTTAGAGTGATGGAGTAAGTCATGTTAGCAATACAAAAATGGGTGCAAGATCAATCCTACACCTATAGATCTAACCCCTGAAATTCGAAAGTTGAAATTCAAAATTTGGTCAACTCACACCCATTCCTTTCTTGCCATGAGATGACTTGGTACAAGTTTCATGTGAATATTGCCATGTACTTGTATTTAAAGACATTCAGTATGCATTTACTCACAATCAATGCATTTAAAGTCATTTGTTGTTGCAGACAGATTAGTAATTATTGGTAAATTTCATACTGTTGTAGCATTATTTGTGTGAGTCAAACTTGAACATTAGTCCTCAATGTTGTTCAGTTGAAATTGTATATGACTGGGGGTTACCTTTGCATAGATCATACTGTGTTTCAATCAAATATGAATAAATGAACTATGGAGTTTGACTATCAGACCTGTTTATGCATTTCTTCTTGAATACTTTCATAATATATGCCTATATTGCTGTAAAATTCCTTATCATCCCACTTTGTTTTTCATATTTCAAAGTTTCGTAAATCTTTTTAAAATATTAACAAATTTTGAGTTTTTTAATTGTGGACAGGTACAGAGCAAGGAGAAAATGCAAAACCAGTGCCTTCTAGATGCATTTATAGCCCACCCCATGTGTAACAATGGCATCACTGAAGACATGCATTCACACCGATGGCTTTTTAGCTTTAGTTTTAGTTTTTTTTTCAGTTTTAAAAGCATAATAAATCAGCAGTTTGCATACTGCAGAAAGATTTTGTCTTGAAAACTCTATACATAGAGTTCTTTGTAACATATTTTATATACAGTTTGAATATACATTGAATTATTTTCCAGCATTGTTGTTTCAATCATTTGAGCAGATTTGTTGATAAACAAGTTCTTTGTAACATATTTTATATACAGTTTGAATACACAGTGAATTATTTTCCAGCATTGTTGTTTCAATCCTTTGAGCAGATTTGTTGAAGTTTATCAACAAAAAATGGCATAGTTGATGTTTATCATGTACTAGTTGTTTATATATGACAAGTTGATGAAAAAATAATGATTAAAATGACCAAATATACTACCAATGGACGGAAATTAGTTAATACAAATGACTAAATATACTACCAATGGATGGAAATCAGTGACTAAATAAATGACTAAATATACTACCAATTGACGGAAATTAATGATTACAATGACTAAATAAATTTGGTCGCAAGATAAATGACTGGCAATAAACTACCAATGGTCATGTGACTAAATATACTACCAAATTACGAAATATACTACCAAATTGATGACTAAATACACTACCAAAATTATGACTAGATATACTACCAAATTAATGACTAAATATACTACCAAATTTATGACTAAATATACTACCAAGTTGATGACTAAATACACTACCAAATTTATGACTAAATACACTACCAAATAAATGACTAAATATACTTCCAAATTTATGACTAAATATACTACCAAATTTTATTACCAAATTAATGACTAAAATTTGTTTGGTCATAAATTTGGTTGTGAAATAAACGACTGGCAATAAACTACCAATGGTCACATGACCAAACTACTGATCACATGACCAATTTTTGGTAGTTTTTTAGTCATTTATTTCTATTTTTCTACTAGTGTTCATTATTGGATAGAGAAGGCGAAGTGGAAGAAAATGGTTGTTGTTGCCCCAACGAGGAACATTCTTGAATGAAAGTGGATAGGCCAAGTGGATATGATGGTGGACTTGACATGGGATCGATGGTGGATGTGGGAGGATCATGAGGATATTATTATGTTCATGTAGATCCAAGTTATTGATTTGATCTTCTATGTATGTTTGGGCGGCACATGTCTCATCATAGGAAGTGGATGTTTTCATATTAGGCCTAGATGGAGGATGGATGGATGGGGTTATAAGGTCTTGACCATGGAATGCATATAGTTGGCCAAGTGGATCATCATGGTCTTCTTGATCATAAAAGGGATCGTGATCGTAAATGGGAGCTTGATCATGAATAGGATTATGTGTGTTATGAATGGGATCAATAAGAGAACTTTGATCTTGATTTTGATAATGGGGTAATGTTTCCTTATGCTTAGGATTGGACCCTTGACATAGCTCTTGACTTGGAATGGAAGTGAATGTGGAGCACTCTTCAATAGGGTCGATATGTTTTGGACCACATGATGGGGTTGAGGGGATGGACATGGTATTTGAGGACTCTTTGGTAGGTTCATGAATGGGTGTTTGACATGGGGATGGTCTATTCCATGCTAGTAACCCTTGGATCACATCCTTAGTAAGGGTATGTGTGAAAGGACAATATAGTGGATGGATGATGAGGGTAGATGATGTGGACTCGGATTAGGAGTGCGGTGGTAGAATATACTTATAGGGTGGATGAGGTAAACTTGTGTTCCCCTTGTCAAAGATGGCATGAGAATTTAAAGGCACTTTGTCTTGTTGCCAAGGTGGGCTTGGATAATCTTGTGGATAGACTTGAGGTGCTAGAACCTTGTTCTCTAGAATTGTCATGGAATGACACATGTCTTCATATCGTTGTATGTCATTTTGTGGGATTAGGGCCATGTTGACGAGTGCTTGACTAGGATGAATGATGATGGTTTGGAATGACTAGGAATGTGATAGAGTGTGGGATTGATTTGATGATTAGATGGGTGATTGAGGATGATTAGGGTATGGTTGGGGTTGACTTGGAAATGATTAGGATATGATTAGGGATGAGGTGATTGGGATGAATGATGTGATTAGAAAGGGTGATTAGGATGTGAAGGCTGAATGAGGCAGATATGAGTAAGATGTGACTAAGATATGATGACTTCGGATGAATGTGTTGGAAGGGATGTTCAGAATGCGTGGAATGAGGGATGACTAGAAGTATCTATTCCCTTTCTCTTCTTTTTGCAACCATGTCTTTACCAAATGAGACTTGTGAATTTTGGGATGGTATGCGGATGTCAATGCAAGGTGATGAGGCCAAGACTATGATAGAGGCTAATGATATTGGTCTTCAAAAAGTCTAGCTCCAAGAGGGTACTCTCATCTACTAATGACCTTATCAAAGTATAAATTGGATTTATCGATACCTTGAGGTGTGGAAGAAGTAGTTGATTAAAGTGGACCCATGAGTTTCAGAATTCACTTGGAAGGATGGACTTAAACTAACCTTGGAGTATTAAGCCCAAGTGGAAGAAGTGATTGATGAAAGTGAACCCATGAGTTTCAGAATTCACTTGGAAGGATGGACTTAAACTAGTTGTGGAGTATTAAGCCCAAGTTGTGATTGATGTGAAAAAGATGTCAAGGTCTCTTGGTCCACAGATTTGTACTTATGATACAGTCAAGCTTCGACAGTTTCTCCCTATGTTTCGACCTTAGGAAGACCAATATTTTGGGTGCCCTATAAATGTCAAGGGCTGAAATCTAATGAAGTGTTCTGATGAAACTTGATCTTAAAGGAATGAAATTGGGTATGTAGTGGAATGGAATTGAATGTGTAGTGGAATGAACAAAACCAGCAGGTCAAGTCTATAATGTTTTAACACAGTTGCAATCGGATTCGATAGGGAGAGTAGATGCTCAAAGTTTTCCCTACGATTGTGGTGTGTTGTGATTAGGAATGAAATGGATTGGATTGAAATGAATGGTTAGGATATGATTAGGATGCGATTGAATGATGATGATATGTAGTGATGAGATTAGATGACTTGGATGGATTAAGAAGTTGATTGGATTATGAATGAAGGTGTGGGTGTGATTAGGATTAGATTGGGATGACTAGGATATGTGATAGTGATATGATGTGAAATGATAATATGAAATTGATTGGATTCAAATGGCAAGGATGATGAAATGTAATGATTAGGATTTGATTGGGATTTGATTAGGAAGAATGTGACAAGGGATGATTAAGGTTTGAATAATGATGACATGGATATGATTAGAGTATGATATGGAATGATTAGGGATGATTAAGATGATGTTAATTGGATGAAAGAGGTGATTAGGATATGATTATAATGAGTTGGATTAATTAGTAAGGATGATTAGGACAATGATTAAGATGACATCGAATGATGTGGAAGGATGATTAGGATAATTAGGATATGAAGTGAAATGATTAGGAATGGTGATTAGGGTATTATGTGGAATGACAAGGATGAAATTGATTGGATTTGAATGGAAAGGATGATGAAATGTAATGATTAGGAATGATTTGGATTTGATTAGGAAGAAGGTGGCGAGGGATGATTAAGGTTTGAATTATGATGACTTGGATAAGATTAGGGTGCGATATGGAATGATTAGGGATGAGTAAGATGATGATTAGGATGAAGTGTAGAATGACAAGGATATAATTAGGATAAGGTTGGATGATTATTGAATGATAATTAGGATATGATTAGGATGTGGTCGAATGATTATGGAATGATGAATAGGATATGGTTATGATGAGTTGGATTGATGAGGATATGATAAGGGTGTGATTAAGATAGGACAAGTATGATCAAGAGGTTGGTTATGTGAATGATAAGGACAATGGTTAGGTGTTGGTTTGACTTGGAATGGTGTTGATTGGATTAGAAAAAGGATGATGTGGCGTGATGATAATGTAATTATGATGTGATTAGGATGAGGACAAGTTGGATGATGTGATTAGGAAAGGTGGCTAGGATGATGTAGGACAAGGATGATGTGGAATGACAAGGAGGATGGTTAGGAAGAGTGATAAGGATGAAGGTGACTAGAAATGATTGTGTACGAATGATTAGGATAGGATGAAAGTTGAATGATGAGGATATGGTATGAATGTGATCAAGGTATGATGACTTGGGATGAATGGATAGATTTGAATGTCTAGGGTGATGATTAGGAAAGCACACACATCAATCATAGAAGACACATGGCAATCAATTGGTTGTTTTTTATGACTCATGATGTTTTGCAAACACTTGGAAGACATGCACAATCCTAGGCTAGGAAAGGATAATACTTGTTGAGTTCCCACTTTGATTTCTCCAGACGCACTTATTCAAAGTGGATAGCTCCAGAAACTTGGTGGCACAGGCTCTCCCTTATAGTGCACTCACTTCTTAGGCACACCAAGTTCCAAGTCCTCAAGACACGTAGATCTTAAGGTACTTAGCTATCTATGCTAAGAACTACGAGATTGTGGGACAGCTCCAAGGGTCTATCATTCAACCCCCTGCGTTAAACAAGTAGAGGGTTTTGGCCAATAGACAAGGGTTCGTAGTGAATATTTGGGGGACCGGCACCTGAAGAGTATCCAACAAGCCACTAAAGGCTTTGACTAACCCTACTAGGAGTTTTAATATACACAAAGTTATGCCTCCTTTCGAGTTAGCGTTGTATGGTGAGTGCTCATACCGATTGTGACTTGGCTTTCGCTTTATCCTAATTTGTATAGCAAACTAGATGAAAGTACCACTTGGGGTCGCAAATGAGTTCTCCTTGCAGATGTGTCTCAAGAGCAGGCCCACTCTAAAGGGTAACAAAAGCAACCTAAGCACCGAAAGTACTTTTGATCCCCAAGTTCATATGATAATGCGAGGGGAGAGCATACATATTTTTGGACTTATGACGCACTAGACAAAGGTTCATTCACCCTTAGAAATCAAATGTGTGGTGTGACAAATGCAAGTGTTCAAGAAGTGTTTTTTATTCCTAAGATTGCTTAGAGCATGAGGGAAGAGTATACACACCTTAAAAACACAAGCAAAGCCACCAAGTAAATCAGACAGTGATTCATTTTAAGCCCCCAAGAATCATGTGAAAACAACAAGTTATGTTCATTTTAGTGCACCAAAGTCGAAGTGTTCCTATGATATCAAAACACATGCATGAGAATGAAAGGAACCCTGCATCAAAATGTTAGTAGTTTCAGTTAGATTTCTTTGACCAGCGAATGCCACACGCTGCAAATCAGACATTAGTAGCAAAAAAACTCCAAGATTATGCAAAAAACATGAAACTTTTGTTTAGGGTAAAATTTGGATTGTTTATGTTTAGTTGTTAGATGTTTGAATCCTCCTTTCACCCTTTACATTCAAGGACCTTAGGGTCGAGTGGCAGTGCACTATCATACCCTAGGTCGCTGTGAGATGTAGGGAAACTTGGATTAGGGTATTTGATTATCAATTTTCCTTCTCTTATGCTTAATTATCCATCAAAACCCTAATCATGTGAAAATGATAGTAAACAAATGAATAATAGGAAATGCTTCTACAGAAAGTTGTAAAATTACAAATGACTACGTACCTATTTTTGGGCTTCCGAGGCAGAAAAGTCGGGGACAAAAGAGCAGGTGCGCAAGTCCAGTGCCCTACTTCTTGTCAGGATCTACGGACAAGATCTGTAACCTGTTCCTGCTGCTCATGAGAGGAAGATGCTCTTCATTCCATGAGGAAATGGATGCTCAAATCTGCAAACACAAACACATAGACAACACAAATCTACTCTTGCAACACAATGAAAGCTTTGAATCACCTTGAGAACACAATAACTTGCTAGTAATCATCTAGTTGAAATCTAGTTTACAAATGAATGCCTAAACATGCTTTTATATGCAACTACAAACACTCCCGCCAAGATTTCATAAATTCAAACTTACTATGTCGGCATAGGACCCAAATAATGGTCACAAGCCGACACCCAAAAATTGGGACTACCCCAAAATAGGGCAGGACTAGGGTACGGGCGCCCAAGTCCTCCCCCCTATTTTGGGCAGGATCTAGCTCAAGGGGTCCCCCTAGGCCCCATTTGTCATGATACCTAGGGTTCATTCCATCGGGATGCCAAATTATGATTTAAGATGTCCTAAATGCACACTAAAGACCCAGGAGCTAAACCTAAAGAGAGAAAAGCCCCCAAGGGGACATTTTTCGACGTTACAACTTCAAGTAAAAATCCCTTTTTGCAAGCCTCGAAGTCAAAATGGTCAAAAAAGGGAATCTGCAAAATATCTCAAAAAATTGATTAGCTACAGAAAATTAGAGATCAAAATCAAAAAATTTAGAAAATTCAGAGCAATATGAAAAAAATTCGCTGAAATCTAATAAATTTCGCCAAAGTTATGAGCGTTTGAAGTTATAAAACAATGTTGACTTTGACTAAAAATTTACCTAATAAAATGGTACATCTACCTGAAATTGATCTTACCACTGCAAAATTGGCTAAGTTTGTTCTGTAACGCCACTCATTTCGTGAAAATTTGATATGTTTTGCAAAAGTTATGAAAATTTAAAAAAAACTACATGTTTAGGCATCTGGGGGGCAAAGAGGCTAACCCTAGCGGTTAGCAAACAATTGGTGGTTTAGACCTAAGTGGTCACATGCAAAGGGTTATCTCTGGCAATCAGTCTAGATAGTTAAGGTTTTCTAGGCCCCTGGTCACCCATGTGACCAGGGCCTAAGCCTATGCAAAAATAAAAAAAAGAAGGTAAAGATAGGGGGCCCGCGGTCAGTAAGGTGACCAAAACTCAATGCAAAAGGGGGCTTAAGGCCCAACAATCAACGTTGAATTTTAGGTGGAAGTCAAATTTTTAAAGCCGCTGGTCAAAGGCTACATAGCCCCCTGGTCATTCATATGACCAGGGGCCAAAAGGAAAAAAATAAAAATAAAAAAACAAAAGGTCAAAGTAGCAAGCAAGCCCACGGTCACTAAAGTGACTGAAGCTCTCAGTCGAAAGGGGCTTAAGCCCCCACCCACCAATTAAAAGGTCTGAATCTCCAAAGAATAACAGGTGGGAAAACTGGTGGTTGGGGTTTTGTTCAGCAGGGTTTAATCTTTGACCAAAGTTTAATCGTAGGATAGGCGACGGCTTGCACAGTTGGTAGAGGGGATTTAGTGGCGGCAAAGATGGCGTTTAGGGTTTCTTTCGACGGGAGGTTAGCAAAATGGAGATTGGAAGTCGGACACAGCGATGGGAGGTTAGTAGGGGGTCGACAGAGGACTTGGGACATCGACTTTTAGGATTCCGACGATGACTGCTGAAGAATGAAGTAACAGTGGATTCTAAGGTGGGAAAGAGATCGTAGTCAGCGAGGGATTAGGTTTTTAGGTTTAGGAAGCAGTGGAAGGAGATAGGGCGAATGGTGGTGGTGGGTTTTCAAATGTAGGTGGCGCTAATTGTCGAGTGGCGATGAAGGTTTTCAGATGTGGTGAAGAGCAAGTGGCGGGGGAAATGTTAGTGTCATTGGCGTGCAGCAGTCAAATTTGTGCCTGTAAGGGACGTTGGATCCTAACCTTGTAGCAGGTAAGATTGTTCTGTGTGAGCGTAGGGTTAATGTTAAGTTTTGCACTCAGTAGGGAACCGAGGGAATAATGGTAGTGACAGATAGCATATGTGAGATGACCTCAAAGTGAGGAGTGGTGACAACTGCGACCGAAAACAAAGGGCGGCAACAGTGTAAAACCGTAGGTGACAAGCGTTATCTAAAGGTGGTGTCAATTACATTGAATGGTGTTCGAAGGTTATAGGAAGGCGTGCAATGAATGGTTAAGGGTTAAGGTCATCATTTAGAGGACAATGACCATGAAAGCAAATAGTGCACAGGGGGTGGTCGATAAGAGGCGTTAGGGTTTATAGCCTAGGGCCTAGGGCAAATGCAGGTCGGCAAAGAGATTGTTGGCTGTGGCAGAGAGGGATATGCAAGGCAATAGTTAGATGACAGCGACCAGAGAACATTTAACTACCAGTAAATAGGAAACTAGGGTTTGACTCTGCATTGACTGCAACATGAAAACATCGAACTCCTGAATAGAGACCTGCAAAAAAATGAGACACAGGAATATGTAAAATAAAAACGTTAAGCCTACAAATTTGTGAAAATGCCCCTAGATCACATAAAAGTGTTAAACCTGTGAACTTCAAACAAATAGCCAGAAAATCATCACAACAGCAATTGTAATAGAGCGTACGGCAGATCCGTACGGATCCCTACTGTATGGACTGTGAAATTAAAAAAAATTCAAATTTTTTCAAAAAATTTGTAGTGGCCAAAATATATCAAATTTTATGTTGTTTTTCACCGAAAGGGCCTCCCAGACTCAATGGTGAGGTCCGTTTGAGCTCGAGAGGTCACCTACGAATTTTTCCCTTCAAAAGTTGAAAAAAACTGATCTTTTCACATCAAGTTCACCAAATGAAGATAGGAAAAAAGCTAGTTAATCATGCAAAAATGAAATAACAGCTAACCTAACTCACAATGGAGTGCATTCTAACTTAGACAATAATCAAATAAACAGAAAATAACTAAGAATCTAAGGTAGTAATGACTTCTTTCCATTGTTTTCCTCTATCTTGCATTATGTTCTTAGATTTACAAGTTTATGCAAGCATCTTGAGAAGATTGTGTGTGTGTTAAGTAAGATTTTGGAGATTGTTCAGAGATGAGAGTTCTAAGAGACATTAGCATAAGGGATCAAAATGGAGCTGGATGGGATGTTTTTATAGAGGAGCAGATTTGAATGAAGGGCCCAGATTGCATGTTGACTTTGAGGCCAAATCAAGGGTGGAGGTTGATTAGGGTTTCCTCACCACAAGAGGACAAAATTGAATTTTAAATTGAGATAAATGGTGAGATGGATAATGGGATTTAAATTAAATAAATTTGTCCAAATTATTTAATTTATGTGAAAGGGGATTAAGTGATGGGATTGATTTATTTCTTTGAATAAATCAAGTGAAGGGGACATTAGGGTATGAATGATTAAATAATTAATTAATTCAAATCAATTATTTAACCATAGAGGCAAATTAGGGAAAATCGGTGGATTGTGGAGGAAATTAGGGTTTTGTGATCTGAGGACACTTTTAGGTATCTACAATAATAGATGCTTGACCTGGGAGAATCTTTGGAAGTGGGGATTTTAGGGCCCCTCTATGCGTAATGTGTTCTAATAGTGATGAGAACATTTCTCATCTCTTCTTCCAGTGCTCTTTTGTTAGAGTGATCTAGTATTTATGGTGGGAATTATGGAGGCATCCGTATAGGCATGTCTCATCTTTAGAGGACTTCTGGAGTAGTCTAGAAAGTTATTTACCTAAAACTTCCTTCCTCCACATTGCTTGGACAATTGGTCCCAGCTTCATCATTTGGCATATCTGGTTGGAGAGTAATCGCAAGATTTTTATGGATAAGAAGCCTCAGGTGCGGCAAGTTTTGATGAGGATCTTAGGAGTTCTTCAGGAGACTTTGGAGGCTAGGTGTGATCTCTCAGTCCCCATTGACCTTGGAGATATGGGAATTGTTCAGAGTTTGGGTGTTTCTATTTGCACCAAAGGTGGGATGAGGCTTGGTTTGGGTTGAGGAGCTAGAGGGAAGGTTCAAAGAGATGGTCATTGGATGTCACCACCTTTAGAGGTTCTGAAGATTAATACTGATGGTTCCTCTAGAGGCAATCTAGGTCACCTTGGTGTCAAGGGCATTGGTAGAGACTGCTCGGGAGTGGTTGTGTTCTTCTTCTCAGAGTATCATGGCCAATACTCTAACAATTTTATAGAGGCCTTGGCTATTCTATTGGATTTGAAAATGGCTTGTGCCCTTGGTTGGAAAAGGATAAGTTGTGAGTCAAATTCTCAGATTGTGGTAGATTTGCTGAACAACTAGCAGTTGGAGGATGTAAATTGGCAGCTAGCTAGGGTGGTTAGACAAATAATCTCTTTGGGTGAGGTCCAGGATTCTATCACCTTTGCCATATCCCCAGGGAGTGGAATAAGGTGGATGATGCTTTGGCTAAATGGGCTTCTAAGCCGATGGGCAACTGGAAAGTGGATGAAAAAGGGTACAAGAAATTTTAGTGGTAAGTTGCCTTTTAAATGTTCCAATTGTGGAAAAATAGGTCATTATGCTTCAAGGTGTCCAAATAGAGCTCTGAGAATCAAGAATAAGGAAAACAAAGGTAAAACAGTTAAGAAAAGTTACTATGCAAGTATTTCTAATGATGAATCTAATTTTGAGGATGATAATGATAATGAATGCTTATTGATTTCCATAAGAGATGAAACTGGTTTTGCTAACTCTGGAAGTTGTGTGGAGGAAATGTAGCTAGGATAAAAATCAGAGTTAATGCACAAACAACAAACTATCAAACCCTAACAAGCACAATGAAATACAAGATAGCATAGAAATCAAATGCATGAAGCAAATGCAAACTGAATCTCCACACTAAGCTTGGCTCGCCTCCATTGCTCTCTTCAATATTGCATAGGAGTGCATGATTTTGAAGGATTGTTGATTGCTCATTCCAGCAGCATAACGGTGCTTGAAAACTTAACATTATGAAAATGGCTTGGTTGAGAGGGTTGATTTATAGGAAAGGGCTAATTTGAATTGATGGTTGAGATTGAAGTTGTTTTCAACAATGTGAATGGCTAGGATCGATTAGGTTTTCCCACTCCATGAGGAGTTGTAGTCATACATGACAAGTGTAGGGTAGACCTAATTTAAATAAAAGATTATTTAAGTTAGTGGGACATGTGAAGTGTATTAAATGAAAAATGTAATATGTGACAAGTGTTGCAATGAGGTGAAAGGTGAGGACCTAAATCAAATATTTTATTTGAATTATTTGGGACATGTGAAAGGGGGATTAATTAAATAAATAAGATTTATTTAATTAATTGTCTAGTTGATTACGATGGGATTAGGAGTGGGATTATACAAGGGACCTAGGACAAAACATTGCAAGATGTCTCACGAGGTAATGTTGCAAGACATGGACAAATTTAGGTGTCTACATTTTGCCCCTCTTTGAGATGATGTTAGAGATGATGAGATTTATGTCAAGTAACATCATTTCAAAGAAGCTAAGGTATGGATAGAGGAAAAGGATGATGAAATGGGATGATGATGCCCCCTCGAGAGGATAAGCAGGTTGAACAAACACGGGTAGGCTCTCAAAATGAAAGGGATTGGTTAAGGAAGAAAGATAAGGGAATGGATAGAAGAAAAGAATGATGTGTTATGCTGCAATGAAGGTGAGCAACCATGAAGTTTGATATAGCAGTAGATGTTATGCACCAAGGTATAAGGACCAAGGTGACGATGTGTCTCATGCACCCAGCGTTTAATATGACCTTGTCTAAACGTATGAGGAAGTAAACTTAGAGCATTAAAGTCCTAATGCACAAAAGGTATGATATGACCTTAGATGCAAAGGTTAATGCAAAAAGCCATTCCAACATACACAAGATATGAATATTAGCTGGAAATGAGAGGGATGTGATTCAAATGCAAGATAAAATGATGACACACACAAGCAATCAAGCATGCACAAATTATACAAAAACAAACAAGGTATTGCCTCTGTCAAGCTGTAAACCAATCATTGATTGATTGATTGATGATTGATGATTGATGACTGTGTCTGGTTTCAGGAAATGAAACATGTCATAAAAGATGTCTGGTCTGGTTTCGACAATGCAACATCCTGTATAAGAAAGACAATTGATATGATTGATTGATTGACACTAGTGTTGTTGGCCATGCGAATCAACACTAGGATTTGATTGATTGATTGATTGATTTGGTTTACGTCATGATTAGGATCAAGACCATTTATGTAATTGGATAATTTGACTTGATTGATTGACTTGATTGGTATGGATTAATGATTGACTTACATTTGGATTATTGCTTGGATTGATTGGATTGTTATGATTTGATTGGAAGATTGATGTGATTGGTGATTGGATTGATTAGAAGAAGTGATTTGAAGAGTTGGATGAAGTGATTTGTTGAATTCATTGATTTGGAATGAATTGATGATTGATTTGACTTGAATTGAATTGATAAGGATGATTGAATTGAATGGACTTGATTGAGTGGTTTTATTTGATGAAGTGATTCGAAGAATTGAATTGATTTGAGAGATTGAATAAGATGATTGGATTGGAGGAATTGAATTGATGAGATTAATTTTATTGCTTGGATTTTTGTTAGATATTTGATTTTTTTGTATTTTGGGAATACTTTGATTTTTTTAGATTTTGACATGTTTTGATTTTTTGGTTTTTTGAAATGTTTTGATTTTTTTATATTTTTGCATGTTTTGGGAATGGCATTAGATGACAATTTCGATAGCCTTTGTGCTAGATACCAATGACAAAGGGAAACCAAGTCTAGGTGCAAGGATAATGGTGGATTGAATGAATGGATAAAAGGGTGGATAGTAGTGGATGGAATGAAATACATAAGATTTGACATGACAAAACTTATGGAAAGAGGTTGATGATAAGATTGGATGGAAAGGATGAGGTATGCCAAGAGATACCCAAAACATTTTTCAACATTGTGCCCCTTTATCTTTATCAAGATCAAAAAGAAGGAAGGGAGGATGGATGGATAGGTATATGTATGTGAGTGTAATGCATAAGGATGGTAGGATGGGATATGATAGGATGGGAATGATAGGTTGGAAATGATCGGTTGGATGGATGAGATAACGTGCCCCCAAGTGTAAGCGACATAGAAGATCAATCTACACATGATGCTTGTTTTCCAGGTTTTCGTCATGGTACTTATCCAAGGCACCACCAAGGGTGGTTTTCACCATTGGATGAAGGGATTTCTATTTACTTTTTTAATTTTTTTCTTTTTTTTTTTACTTTTTGAATGGGAAAGGTGGAATATGGATACGAGGGACTCAAGTGTCTAGTTCCATGAAAGGTGATAGTCCCAGTAGAAATGAATGTCGCATGGACCACGTCAAATGTCTTTATGCTCATCGATGTTGGTAAGGAATGGCATGAAAGTGAGATGGATAAGATAGATAGCGGATTATGATGTGGATTATGTAGGAAAGGATAGTGGATTATGAAGGAACAAGAGTGGATTATGTAGGACTTATGTAAAAGGATGGATGAAAGGCTTATGCAAAAACATGGACCATGGGAAGGTGATGGGGAAGATATGTAGGATAATAGTTGAATGATGGGGTGATGGAGGTATGTGAAATCATGACCAACAGTTGCACACACGTTGATAAACATGGAAGTTTTTGGTTTGGAGGTGGGGTAGGAAGCAAAGGGGATGTTTACTTAGGAGATGGATGCTGTAAGCATTTAGGTACCCACATAGATAGTATTTTTATGATTTTTGCTTGACTTGTGGGATGAAGGAATTTAAAACTTTTGAATGGAATGGCATTTTTGAATGGAAGAGGATGATTAGGATTTTTGTGATGTGGATGCCTCATTTGATTTGCTTGATTTTTGTTTAGGGACCCAAACCATTGTAGTTTTTTACTTTGCTTTTGGAGGTATGGGCTTGGATAGCTTTTTGAGTATATTTTTCTTTAATTCTTTGCATTGATGTCCTAAGGTATTAGGATCCTTATGATTTTTAGCTTTATGGGAGGCGTCTAAATTTTTACTTTTGAATCCCATGGGGTTAGTGGAAGCTTCATGTTTAGATGATGCGTGCATTTTTTGGTCATGATTAGGAATGTGAAGGAATGTGTAAATGGATGGATTTGGTGTTGGGAGAAGTGGTGGTAAATTGGATGGTGGGATATTAGGAGTTGGAAGTAGCAGAGGTAAAGTGGATGGTGGAAGGTGTATGGTCACATGCTTTTGGTGCTTGTAGGATGATGGAGGTGGAATGGCAACATATGTTTTGGGTGTAGATAGTATTTGTGGTGGAAAGTGGTAGACTTAGGATGAATGGAGGAAGTACCAACATCTTGAGATTGTTTTCCTTGGGGTGTATATCTAATGCCATATGAGCGTCGATGGATTTTGACATGGATGGGCTCCAAAATTCCTTGTTCATGAAGGCCTAAGCCTTTACCTTGGTAATTCATGTTTTGGAGGATGCAATGGACAATGGGACTAGATAAGTTTTTGGAACTAGACTTGAGTTCATTTTTGGATGGAGAAGGTGAGATGGAGGACAAAGGTTGTTGTTGTCCTAAGGAAGAACATTCATGGATGAAGGTGGATAGACTAAGTGGATATGTTGGTGGACTTGAAATGGGATTAATGGTGGATGCGGAAAGATCATTAGGATCTTGATTACCATTGAGTTCGCTAAGATCCAAGGTATTGGTTTGATCTTCTATGTATGCTTGAGAGGTATGTGTCTCATCATGGGAAGTGGATGTTTGTTCATTAGGGATAGATGGAGGATAGATGGATGGGGTGATAAGCTCTTGACCATGGAATGCATAAAGTTGACTAAGTGGGTCATCATGGTTTTCTTGATCATAGGTAGGATCTTGATTATAGATGGGAGCTTGATCATGAATAGAATTAATTGTGTTATGGATAGATTGAATGGAAGCGATTTGATCTTGATTAGAATTAGGAGATAATGGTTCTGCATGCTTTGAATTATACCCTTGACATATCTCTTGACTTTGAGTGGAAATGGAAATGGATGACTCTTGGATAGGTTTGATATGCTCAATGGGTAGTGGACTACATGATGGGGTTAAGAAATGGACATGGTGTTGGAAGGTTCCTTAGTAGGCTCCAGGATAGGTGTTTGACATGGAGATGGTTGATTCCTTGCTAATAGCCCTTGGATCACATCCTTTATAGGTGGATGGGTGGATGGATAATATAGTGGATGAATAATGAGGATGGAATTTGTAGGCTTGGGATCATGATTAGGTGGAGTGGATAGGTCCCATGGTGGAGGGATAAAATGGATGGAAGGTGTTGTAGGCATAGTGTTTTGACTTTGATTGGATGAAAGGTCAAAAGGATTGAATGGATTGGTGGATTTGGATTTGCTTTGTAATGTTTGAACTTATGACATGGAGTTGGAGGATTAAATGGTGGAAAAGATAATGAAGGGCTTGCATGAGCTAGGTTGGTGTCTCCCTTGTCAAAGGTGGCATTAAGACTTGAAGTCACTTGATCTTGTTCTAAGGGGTGACTTAGGATCACATGTTCTTATTGGGGTATGAATGGATAGGTTTATGTGGCATTGACATGGAAAGAAGTGGGATTGGTTGATGTGGCATTGACTTGATGTGTGGATGAATTAGGTTGGTGTGAAGGTGACACATAGGATTGACATGAATATTGTGGTTATGTTTGTTGGATTTGACAAGTGGCTATGAATTTTTGGGCTTGAACTAGGAGTTGTTGTATTTGAAGTGATTGGATTTGTTGAAATTTTTGCATGATGTCTTGGAATCGTTGCATGGTTTGTTGGTCTAGGGGTTGTGGAATTTGATGAAGTGTTTGAATGAGCTCTTATAGTTGGGGTGCTAAGACCTTGTTTTCTAGTGTGGGCATGGTGTCACACATGTTTGCATTTCATCTTGTTCCTCAAGGTATGCCACATAGTTCTTGTCATCACTGGAAGTATGAGGAGGGGCCCCCTCGAAGTATGATTTTGGGTCTAGGATTCATCTCATTATTGGGATTAGAGGAAGGGCCTCCTCGAAGTATGATCTTGGGTCTTGAATTGTTCTCGTCATTAGTATTAGAGGGATGGCCTCCTCGAAGTATAAGTTTGGGCTTTGAATTGTTCTCATCATTAGGATTGGAGGGAGGGCCTCCTCTAAGTATAAGTTTGGGCTTATGATTAGGATTAGGCTTGCCAAGAATCAAGACCATTTTGACTAGTGTTGTCTAGGACTAGGATGATGTGGAATGATTTGGAATGAGTGATTGAATGATTGGGAATGATTAGTATAGATAGAATATGATTAGAATGTGAGGTGATTAGGATATGATTAGGATGAAATTGATTGGACTAGAATGGAGATGATGATGTGCAATGATTAGGATATGACAAGTAGAATGATTAAGATGTGTATTAGGTGAATGACAAGGATGATTAAGATTTTGAGGAATGATGAGGATGTGATTAGGAGGTGATTAGGATGAAATGACAAGGATGAATGGGGTGACTTGTCTTAGAATGAATGTGTTGGGAAGAATGTTTAGAATGATTTGTTTATGTGTTTGTGTTGATAGCTTGATGTGGTAATTTGCAAACAAATGATTACATATGTACACACATGAATCACACATGCAAGACACATAAGCAAATTTGACTTTGAAAAATTGAATTCTAATGTGATGATTAAGCAAGCACTTGAAGAAGACACATCAACAACCCTAAGACTAGTCAAGTGGGTTTGGCCAATTAGGTCTTACTCTAGGTTGAACAAGTTGACTAAGGATGTCCCCAATATACTCAAGGTACGAGGGGCTCAATTCTATGAAATGAAAGTGAAATAGTGCCACACAGCTGGGAGAAAGGGGTAACCCACCCTTCACCTTCACTTCCTAAAGGTATAAAGTTCTTTGGGGCTTAGCCAAGAGTGACAAGATTTCAACTTCCAAAGAGGGTGTCTTTCGATTCACATCTCACTTTTTATACTTAGCTGAAATGCTAGAGTTGAGGTCATCGCTTGGAGTGGTGTGTCTCCAAGAAGGCCTCGTAGAAAGGGTGTGGCAAAAGCAAACTAAGTGGGTGTTTTTGATCTCCAAGATCACCTTACAGTGCAAGGAGAGAGCATACACACATGCACTTGATTCACACTCACACTTGTAAATTTCCCTTTAAGAAACGAAATGTGTGGTGTGAAAATGAATGGATAAAAGGTGTTTTTGATTCTCAAGATCGCACGAAGTGCATGAGAAGAGCATACACACATTTGATCACATTCAAGTTCACCAAACAATGCAAGAACTTTTAATCCTAAGTCAAAATGTGTGATGGAAGACAATGGTTCATCTTAGACCCAATTTTGATGTGTGATGGCAAGCAATGATTCATTTTAGGAGCCCAAATCCAAATGTGAGAGCAAACAAATGTTCTTTTTATGCCCAAATTGAAAGTAATGATTATGATGAAATGAAAAGAGATGAAAGATGAATGGAGTGCCCCTAAATTTTTTGTCCTTAAACCTACTATTGTGAATGATTCCAATGTTGCTACAACTCCATATGATCACCTAGAAGCCACAAAAATAAGAAGGAACAAGTAAACATGCATAGAAATGTGTTTATGTGAAAAAGATGAAATCTAGTAAAATCTGATCAAGATGAATAGTGACAGAAAAATGAATAGTATGAACAGAAAGTAGACGAAATCCTAAGCACTTTTAATAAAAATTTCATTAAAAAAGGATGAAATTTGCAAAATATATAAGTGTTTGAAGTTCATAACTGATGTTGACTTTGACTGAGAAAAAGAGGTGAAAATGGTATAGTCACCTGAGTAAATACAAAATTGGATGCATCTATCTATAAAGCCAAAAATCCTAAGGATCCTCATACCTTAGGACATCAATTCAAAAAGTCAAAGCAAAATCCATCCAAAAGGCTACATAAACCCATACCTCGAAAAGAAAATTCAAAAACTAAAATGGTTTGGGTACCTAAGCAAAAAGCAATCAAGTCAAATGAGGCATCCACATATCAAAAATCCTAACAATCCTCTTCCATTCAAAAATCCCAATCCATTCATAAATGCCATTCCATTCCAAAATTTCAAATTCCTTCATCCCACAAGCAAGGAAAAAATCACAAAAATCCTAAGTCTATGTGGGTTCCTAAATCACTACATCAACCATCCCCTAAGCAAACATCCCCATTACTTCCTACACCACCTCCAAGTCAAAAGCTTCAATGTTTATCATAGTGTGCGCAACCGTTGGTCATGGTTCTCTTCCATTCCACAATTCCACATACATCCATCTCCCCATCTTTCATCCATTATCCTACATGTTTCACCCTCACCTTCCTATGGTTCATGCTTTTGCATAAGCCTTTTCATCCATCCTTTTACATAAATCATTCATCATCCACATCATAATCCACTCCCTTCCCTACATACTCCACAGCATAATCCACTATATACCTAATCCATCTCCCACTAATGCACCAACATCTATGAGCATAATGATATTTGACATGGTCCATGTGAGACATCCATCTCTAATGGGACTATCACCTTTCATGGCACTAGACACTTGAGTCCTTCCTATCCATATTCCCCTTCTCCCATTCAAAAATTTAAAAAAACAAAAAAAATTTAAAAAGTTAAAAGAAATCCCTTCGTCCAACGCTGAAAACCACCCTTGTTGGCGCCTTGGATAAGTACCATGATGAAAACCTAGCAAACATGCATCATGTGTAGGTTGATCTTCTATGTCACTTAAACTTGGGGGCACATTGTCTCATCCAAACCTATCATTTTCCATTCTATCATATCCTATCATACTTAGCCATTATACCCAAATTCCTATCTATCCATCCTCCCTTTCTCCTTTTGATCTTGACAAAGATATGGGGGCAAAATGTTGATAAATGTTTTGGGTATCTCTTGACATACCTCATCCTTTCCAAACCAATCCATCTTATCATTCCTATTTTCATGATCTTTGTCATGTAAAATCCTAAGCATTGTACTTAGAATGGGGCATGTTGTTCCTATGCGACATAGTCTTTGGATATCACATCCTAACTCCCTTATGATGCCTACATCCCTTCCACTATCGCCTATCCTTTTATATATCCATTCATCATGAGCTTTCCATGGCCTGTTCTTTTATCCATTCACCTATCATGGGCCTTCCATTTCATTTACTATCGCCCATCCGTTTATCCATCTTACCTTCGTCCTAGCATCTAGACTTGGCTCCCCCCTTGTCATTGGTATCCAGCATAAAGGCTACCCAAATTGTCATCCAATGCCATGTCAAAACATTTCAAAACTACAAAAAAAATCAAAACATGTTAAAATCTAAAAAAAAATCAAAACATTTCAAAAATTTAAAAAAATCAACACATTCAAAAACCCCAAAAAAATCAAAACATTTCAAAAATTCAAAAAAAATCAAACATTCCAAAAATCAAAAAAAATCAAAAAACATTCAAAAATCCCAAAAAAATCACATATGCCCAAAAATACAAAAAAAATCAAATATCCAACAAAAAACCCAAGTAATAAAATCTATCCAATCAATCCATCAAATCACTTCTTCCAATCATCAATCAAATCCAATCATAGTTCCAATCAATCACACTCACTCATTCAATTCTTCTAAATCAATCCAAATCAATTCACTTCCTCAATCAATTCTCAATTCATCAATCACCAAATCATTCCAATCATATCACTTCTTCAACTCCAAATCATTACAATCAAATCACCTCTTCAAATCCAATCAAATCAATCAACCCAATCAAATCATTCAATTCATTTCATTCAATCTCATCATCAAGTCATCCAAGCAATAATCCAAATGCAAGTCATCCTTAATCCATACCAATCAAGTTAATCAATCTTGTCAAATTATGTAATTACATCAATGGTCTTGATCCTAGCCTTGTTGTAAACCCAATCAATCAATCAATCAATCAAATCCTAGTGTTGATTCGCATGGCCAACAACACTAGTGTTCACTCAATTAATCAATTGTCTTATACAGGATGTTGCATTGTCAAAACCAAACCAGGCGTCTTATACGACATGTTTCATTTCCTGAGACCAGATAGATCATCAATCACTTAATCATTGGTTTACAGCTTGACAGGAGTAATACCTTGTTGTTTTTGTATCATTTGTGCATGCTTGCTTGCTTGTATGTTATCATTTTATCTTGCATTTGTATCATTCCTAGCTAATATTCATATCTTGTATCTGGGCAAGGTTGTATTACGCTGGGGCACGAGACACATCATCACCTTGTTCTTTATACCTTGGTGCATAACGTATAGTGCTATATCAAACATCATGGTTGCTCACCTTCATTGCAGCATAACACATCCTTCACTTCTTCTATCCATTCCCTTATCTTTCTTCCTTGAGCAATCCATTTCATTTCGAGAGCATACCTATTTTTGTCCAACCCGCCTATCCTCTTGAGGGGGCATCATCATCCTATCTTTACATCATCATCCCATACCTTAGCTTATTTGAAATGATGTTACTCGACACAAATCACGTCATCTAGAACATCATCTCAAAGAGGGACAAAATGTAGACACCTAAATTTGTCCGAACACCTAGTCGATGCATTAATAAAGACATCATGTAACATTTTGTCCTAATCCCACTCGTAATTCCACTTATCCCACTTTCTAATTAATTAAATAAATCCTATTTATTTAATTAATTCCTATTCACATGTCCCAACTAATTCAAATAAAATATTTGAGTTTATCCTCACCTCTCACCACATTCCAACACTTGTCCTCCTCTCAATTGAGTCATGTGTGGTAGTACATTTTCTATTTAATACACTTCACATGTCCCACTAATTTAAATAATCTTTTATTTAAATTAGGTCTACCCTACACTTGTCACATGACTACAACTCCTCATGGAGTGAGAAAACCTAATCGATCCTAGCTGTCCACATCGTTGAAAACAACTTTCAATCTCAACCATCAATTCAAATCAACCCTTTCCTATAAATCAACCCTCTCAACCAAGCCATTTTCATAATGTTAAGTTTCCAAGCACCGTTATGCTGCCGGAATGAGCAATCAACGATCCTTTGAAATCATGCATACCTATGCAAGATTGAGAAGAGCAATGGAGACGAACCAAGTTTGACCTAGGAATCTAGATTAGTTTATTGCTTTCATGCTTTGATTTCTATGTTCATTTTGTGCTTCATTGTGCTTGTTAGGGTTTGATAGTTTGTTGTTTGTGCATTTACCCTAATTTTTACCCTAGCTACAGGAAAAGGATTGGGAAGCAAACACTAACCTTAAAGGCACTATAATGTCTACTTTTCATGCTAGGAGTGAAAAAGATGACTGGATCATTGACAGTGGATGCTCAAATCATATGACAGGTGATAAGAGTAAGTTTATTAGGCTTGAAAAATTTGATGGTGGAGTAGTTAGGTTTGGTGGTGAGGAAGCTGCTAAGATTTGTGGAAAAGTTTCAATCAATTTTGATAGAAAGCATAACACTGATGATGTTCTTTATGTAAAAGTTTTAAATCATAATATCTTGAGTGTTGGACAACTGTGTAGCAAGGGTTACAATCTTATGTTTTGGGATGATGGGTATGAGATCAGAAAAAGCTCTGGAATAGTAATTGTTGCTAGAAAGAAGACAAGAGGTAATGTTTATCGTCTCAAAGGTGGTGTCAGTTTTTATCTTATGTCTTAGATCAATGAGAGTTGGCTATGGCATAGGATAGTGTGTCACATTAACTTTAATAGCCTGGTAAGGATAAGTTCAGCTCAAGCTTTGAGAGATCTGCCAAAGATAACAAAGCCTATCATTGTCGTCTGTAAGGAATGTCAGTTTGGAAAGCAAACAAGAAGAAGATTCAAGAGCAAGGATCAGTCATCTACCAGATTGTTGGAGTTGGTACATACAGACCTTTGTGGTCCTATCAGAGTAAGGAGTTTCCAACGTGATAGGTATTTTATGTTATTTATTGATGATTACTTTAGAATGACATGGGTTACTTTTCTTAAGGAAAAATTAGAAGCCCTAGAAAAGTTTAAAGCTTTTAAAGCAATGGTTGAAAATGAAATTGATATGAAGATGAAATGCGTGAGGTCTGATAGAGGTGGAGAGTTTACTTCTAATGAGTTTAACATGTTTTGTGAGAATCATGGGATAAAAAGGCATTTATCTGCTCCTAGAACTCCTCAACAAAATGGAGTGGTTGAAAGGAAGAACAAGAATGTTCAAGAAGTTGTAAGGACAACGATAAAAGAAGCAAACCTACTGGAAGTTTACTGGAGAGAAGCAATTCATACTACTGTCTACATACAGAACAGAGTACATGTGAAAGCAAATGACACAAAGACTCCATACGAGCTATGGTATGGAAGGATTCCCACTGCTAAATATTTCAAAGTTTTTGGAAGCAAATGCTATGTATTTTGTATTTGCAAGTATGCAGAAATGATCACAAGATTGTAGAGCATCTAACACATAAATCAGTCAATGCAGGTAAAGTTTGAGAGGACTTTACTTTGGCAATGATCTACTAGACTGTAGATTGCATTTTATTTCATTGTTTCTTATTATTTCCATTTGTACAATCTTTAATGCAAAATAAACATTATTATATATAATATATATGCATATATGTGTGTGTGTGCATGCGTGCGTGCGTGTGTGCACGCGTGCGTGTAGATTGTGTAAATGCACATACAACTATATATGTGTGTATAGCGTTGTATATGTATATGTATACAATTTTATGCATGCATATATAGTTGCATAAAGACATGCATAATTGTATACACATTCACTCATTTGTAATGACACACTAGTGTAAAATACCTCAAATACATTTAAAGCATGACATGGGTGTGTATTTAACCCCTTCATTATGGCATGGTCTTGAGTGACCCCTTCATAGTTGGAGAAAATGGATCATATCTTTTTTTTCATAAAACCAGGAGATACATCTATCATGAACTCTGCTTACACAATATTTTCTATTTTTTTCTAATAAATATGGTTTACTTTTGTTTTTGTTCAAAAATAAGAAAAAAATTCACAAAGAAGCAAAACTCAAATTTAAGTTCCTTGATTAAGAGTAGAATCACTACATGTGGAACTTAGCTACAAAGGCTTGTACAAGACCAAGATAAACTCAAGGACTTTTCTTTTTGAGGAATTCTCTCTATAAGTCAACAGGTATTATAATTAATCCTCACAAAAAAGATAAAAGATTGTTGATTTTAAGGAAAACATCTTAAAAACATCTTGCTAAAACACTTTGTTTTTACCTTCCATTCTTTTATCCTAATTTCTTCTTCTAGATTTTGCCATAATTCAGATTCCGTGCCGTGGCAAAGGATGAAGGGTTTGTTTTCTCCTATGTTTTCCTTTTTTTGATGGAATTTAATGTTTTTCAATCAAGAAAAAGTTGTCATGTTTCTCAAATTTCAAAGAAATGTAAATGATGTGATTTATGTAGGAATAATAAAGCACTCTAAGAGGCAAACAAAAAAAATTCCAACACAAATGAAAAGGAAAAAGAACAGAATTCTTAGGTGGGAGACATGTATATATAGTTGTATAAAGGCATATGCATAGTTGCATAGACACATTCGCTCATTTGTAATGGCGCACTAGTTGAAAAGACCTCAAATACATTTAAAGCATGACATTGGTGTGTAGGTACCCCATTCACAATGACATGGTTCCAAGTGACCCCTTCACAATTGAAGAGAATGGATAGATTATTGCACATATGCTAGTTTTATATACACACTAATTGGTATATGGAGTTGTAATATGGTAATTTATAAAAACTATCAACATAAACTATTGAATATAAATAAAACTCACTATTGTATATGATTTGTAAAACCTTGAAGAGTTACATTATGGGAGAAATGAGAGATTATTGTAGCAAAATGTAGTCTATAATTTGTTGGAGTTATATATGTCAATAATTAATGAAACCTAGAACCACATATGAGTATGAAACAATCAACAAAAAACTGTAACATATTATTACAAATAAACACTTTGGAGTTACATTGTAGGATAGAAGATAGATTATTTAGCAAAAAACAATCTACGATATGTTTGAGTTACTATATATATACATAATCTTTTACAAATTGTTGGAAAGGCTTCAAACATAATTTTCCATCAACAAAATATGTAAAAGAATATAGGCATGTAAATTCCCATCATAATTGTGTGTGTGTGTATAAGCGTGTAGTTGTAAATAATTTTTACATCCATATATAGTTGATGAAAAATATGTCTAAAAGAATATACAGGTGGACATATATATCTAAATATGCAATTTTTAAATAGTTAAACTATAAATTGAAGATCTTGTTGTTTTCCACATTACAAAATAACAAAAGTATTGAAACTGATAAAATCAATATTATTAATATTTGAATTTGTTTATGAAATCTAGGATGATATGTTGTGAATTATGAAGTAGATTTGTTTTCGAGTCTATATGGTAGCCTTACAACATTTATTGTTTGTGTAGGTACCTATAGCAATTGGAAGATGTCACGTGGATGTGAGAGCAACCATGGGAATATGTGTCCTTGAGAGCCCATTTAGTTGAGAGGGACTTGTATTTACGGTAGCTTAGGCACTAATAGTTGATCATGGAGATGTGTAATTGCAGCCTATTTGGCTTTTATCAATTCTCCAAAAGGGTGGTTATTATAAACAATATATGTTGTAATTAATTTAAAAAGTGTATTTTATTTTGAAAGAGTCTATTTGGACCAACTTGTCTTACATTGCAAGTACACTGGCATGTATTTTATCCACCTTGAATGGTAAACTACACATGCACAAGTGAACATGTATTGGTGCTTTAGGGATATTTTACTAGGCTTTTAATTTTCATGTATTGGTTATTGTACTAGATTTAATTGGGGGGTTATATGCACCGCACCATAGCAACTATTTGGGCATGGTTGTCTATTGGATCCTCTTCCTTATTGACAAACAACATATATTTATGTAGATTTAGGTTTATTCTCTTGCATTGTTATTGTAAGTGCCTAAAATCATGTGAGTATACATAGCAATATGATGGTTCAATTTACAACCACTTGAGCATTTCCAGTTCACTTGAGCATTTTTGAGGCTGCTTAGATGTCGTACCCTGACAAAAGGGGTGATATGCATTGACAAAAGAGGCAACATGCACTGACAAAATAGGTGACTGTAGCATTTTTATTAGCGCATGAAATTTCCAATTCTGACCATTTTGCTATCATTTTTTACCTTGATCTCAAACATAACTCAACTCCTACCTCTATCAATCCCTAAATTCCCTCCCCCTAATTGTGAATCTAAGCCTATTTATACACCCCAAATGGATTCACAAAGGGGTGTTTAGTTATTTCTCGGTTGCCTCTTACCGAAAGTTTGAGTTTTTGCCTCTCCGGTCATAGTCTTTTGAGCAAGTTAAAAAGTCAATTTTATAGCTCCCTAAGCCAAAGTCCAAGCTTTTCTTACAACATCCATGTTATTACATCATGTAGGCTCTCCCCATAGTTATTTTTTAGCTTCAAAGTTGCCAAAATAATAGGTATATCACTCTACTATTTCTCTCTTAAGTTAGCTTCTCATCTTCTCATCTTCCCTTGCTTCTTCCATTGAGAAAATTACCCCAAGCTAGATAGGAGAGAATAATGCAAAAGTTAAATCATTGAGGACACACATGCCACGAACATCTTCATTAGCATCTCAAGCTGTCAATCTCTCAAGTGTGAGGTTTCTTTATTTGCTTATAAGTTGTTAGAGTAGTTTGCTTTTAAAAAGATTAGAATAAAATAGCAAGTAGAGTAGATTAATCTATCTTCCATCTTGCCCAAATCTATGACATTCCATTAACTGAATCTCAAACTTTACATTAGTTAGATAGTATTTCTTTATTTTATTGTATTCAATTAATGTATAGTAAATTGTGAATTTTAGTTTTATTTTAGAAAAACATGAACTTTCTAAAAATAAACACAGTCAATAGTATCAATCAATCAAAAAAAATCATCTTCAAATAAACAAACACAAGTTAAGGAAAAATGAACATAGTGTAGAATCCATAAATCAGATTATAACTCATAATCAATTGAAAGAGTTAGAAACAAATATTGCGAAATGCTTGAACGACAAAATAGCATCAAATAACTATCTCCAATATTGAATGAATTTACAAGCTAGGTAGTGAGTTTATATAGCAAGGAGAGAGGGTGGAGGTGGCAACACGGACCAATAGGAAGCAACCATCTATCGATCTAATGATATCAAAGTATCTTCCCAAAATAGCTAATGGTTGCTCCCTTGCAGTATTGCGACACCTCATAATCCACTCACCTAAATAACCCACTTTATTAACCTAAGCAAGCTTTAATAAACATGCAGGAAAAACCTTATGAAAAGGAATAAAAAACCTATACTAACATGCCCCCTTAAGCGTAGCTTAGGTGGGTAAAGTGATGGGTCCCGAAAAATGAAGCCTAATGAGGTACCCATGTACATGGAAACCCCCCAAAATGGAACTTTATCTCAGTTCATGATTACAATAACCCCATAAAAGATTCCCTTATAACTCAAAGAGAGCACACATGATACCCCTCTTTTTCACTCATTCAAAGAAACCCTAAGAAAATATGATTTGGCACTTTATATTTAGTGCGATTACAATTGCCACCAACAAGAAATACAGAGTGAACTTGATCTCAATGCTATTACAAATCCAAAAAAAAAGCATATGCTAAAAATATAATTTTGGCACAATACGAAGTGAAATAAATAACACAACTGTAAAGCACACAAAAAAATGCACTTTCAAAAAAGAATCACCTCAATCCAAGATTGTATGCAAAAGTTATGCTTCTTCAAAGTTCCTAAAACAAGATCATTGTAGTGTCACGAGTGAGAATCTACAATTTCTAAAATTCTATGCATCAAAATAAAAAACCATTTGCACTAGTGAAAAAAACATGAAAAAATAGTCCAAATAAATAAAAATTGCTCGAGAAACAGAGCCAGTACAACCTAGAACTGAGCCTTTGAAAACTGCCTTCAAATATGTAATTGTCAACGAAGAGGGGGTTTGCTGAAACTTTCTGATTTAGTTTCTGCAAAATATAAGCTGCATGCAAAAACTAATAGATACCCAGATGGTTTTTTTATGCTTCAAACAAAACCCAGAAGGCATTTTTCTTTCTAATGTATAGAAGATGTGAATATAATGTAAAAATGTATTTAGCAAGAAAAAAGTGACCCCAACAACAACAAAATGATATGTAAAGGTTGAATTAGCCACCTAAGACAAGCAAAGACATGTTGCAACTTGCAAGATTGTTAAAACACAAAATATGTAAGTCGATTGTTAGATTTGAGCTTTAAAACCCTTGTTTGCAGGTATGGCCAACGATCTCCAAAATGAGTGAAATGAAAGCCAAAAATAACTTTCAAGAGCCTCTCAAATGCAATGGAATAATAAAAAATGTTGTCAGACTACTCGAAGATGTTGCAATCACCCAGATCATATACATGCAAAAACAAGATTACTAGATCTTCATAAATCCTTTTTGATTCTCCAAATCGTTCGAAAATGCAAGAGAAGAGCATATGAGATTTTGCAAGATATCTACAAAGAATCTAACCTTACAAAACTCAAATTGATACTATGTTAGATCCGTAAATCAGATTATAATCTAGAATCAATTGAAAGAGTTAGAAACAAATACTATAAATGCAAAAGCAATTGAAACAACATAACAACGATACCAAGACACTAATGTGAAATGCTCGAATGACAAAATAGCATCAGATAACTATCTCCAATATCAAATGAAATTACAAGCTAGCTAGTGAGTTTATATAGAAAGGAGAGAGGGTGGAGGTGGCAACACAGACCAATAGGAAGCAACCATCTATCGATATAAAGATAGCAAAGTATCTTCCCAAGATATCTAATGGTTGCTCCCTTGTAGTATTGTGACACCTCATAATCCATTCACCTAAATAACCCACTTTAGTAACCTAAGCAAGCTTAAATAAACATGTGGGAAAAACCTTATGAAAAGGAATAAAAAACCTACACTAACACATAGAACACCCATTTGAAATCATACAAGAAACTAGTGAAAACAAAATTCATTTGTACATTCATTTAGTCAATTTTGATCATTGTTGTTATATTTAGCTAGTTGTACTTGTTTTGATAGCTAATTAGCTCACATTATTTATTTGGGAAAACAAAAAAAAGATAGATTAACCATTTTATTTCTTTGCATATAAGTAGCATTTAGTTTAATCATTATCATCCATTTCATTAGATTAAATTTATTCAACTCAATTTTCAAAGTTCGTGCTAACAAGACAATGCAACAAACAAACAAAATAAGAAAACCAACAAATAAATTAAAAAATTGACAAGAAAGTAATTGACAAACTACTAATCAAACATAAAACTCACTAATCTCCTCACTCTCCCACTATCAGGCTCATGTGTCCAAGGTTTAGACTAGGATTGGATAGAGTCCATCTTAAATGAGCTCAAAATAATTCAACCAAACCTAGAAGTAATTAACCAAGAGCAAGTCCAAGAGCAAACTCCCATCTTCCAACAAATATAAGAAGAAGACGAAAAAAAACAAGCAAGAGATTCGGCCCTTCTTCAAGAGTTGATTGAAACAAAAAATTGTCAGTTAGACACTTTCCTCGTCAATGCTCAATAGAAGCTCAACATAATTTGTGTATACAATACACCAAACCATACAAAGATTACCATCACAACACCTCTTCAAAGGTTTACTAGAGCTCACCCCCACATCGCAACCACTACACAACAAATCAACACCATCATCCATCACCAAGCGCTCCTTCCTTGTGAAGAGAGTAATCAAGTCAACAACAACTCCCCCACATATGAACATCATTGCCACTTTTAGGACATTCCTCCATTGCAAAGAGAGTAGTCCTCCAAATGTTCCACCATTCCATTAGCTTTTGTCATGTGAGTAGGAGTGATATGTCTACACAAAGGCCACATGTGAGCAATGCTTGTGTCACCCACTTCTAACTCATACATAGTAGTGATGAACGAATTTGGAGCATCACAATTACTTATTCTTATTTAGATATTCTTCTACAATTGGCTCCATCTTATCTTTATTCACACATATTTCTACATCTCTAGCATTTATTATGCCCATAATTATCATTCACATCTACACATTCATTTATGTTCGAGATTTTACCATTTCTATATCTCAAGTTAATCTTGTGGGTGTAGGATTGATCTTGCATCCACATAGCTAACCCCTCATTTTTCAAAATCCAAATCCAAATTTGGGTGACTCCCACCCATTTATTTCCCACCTTGAGCTAACTCGGTACATGTTTGGCATGAGTTATTACTATTACTTATATTTAAAGGCATTCAATAGCATTCATTTGACATGAGGAAAAGAATTGAATGTAATTTACATTTAAGGAAGGAGCATCCCAAGAAAACTTCATTTGGAACACCTAAAAAGAATCTAATATTTCATTACATCATTTTAGAGCATCTACATACATGAAGATCGTTGTCCTAGATTGTTTCCACCACCATAAAGTCAATCTTATCAAAAGGATCGACCTAAGAGAACATAACCCTTGTGATTTAGTGATCTCCCCTAGGTGTTTCTAAACATCGCCAATCCTTGACATATAGCAACACACAAAGAATCAAGTGAATCAAAAAGTAGGATCACACATTGCACCAAATTAAATCTATGAGCCACAAATCATATCCACACCCAAAAAAATGACCAAAGACCCCTTCACCCAACCTCCCATAGAGTTAACAAACTATTTTAATTTTGAGGTAGAATACAACTAGAGTTGAACCATCTTTAGTCTTGATACAAATAGAATTCAATACAACACCATAAGTATTCCTTCCCCGTTGATCTAGAGTTGAGTACCCTAAGCCTATTTACATTTAATTTACTAGCTTGGCACTTACTATTTCAATTATGACTCCCATGGCTATTATTTATTAATTTAGGTTAATTTATGTTGAGTTGTATGCATTTCATTTGATTAGCCTAGGTTAAGTTAAGGAAAACTTTGTTTTCCTTTGTAAAGTACTATAAATTCTCATCACATGAAAATGGAGTAAAACATAGACTTACTGAAAGTAAAATGAAATACAGTAAAAAAAATAACTCCTACTCATCATTCTGAAGGGAAGATATTAAGATAGTATTCAAGAGTCCAAGCAAAATTTTAGATTCATAAATAAAAGTACAACCATAATTACATTGCATGTACGAATACATCTGAGGTCATTTACAGAGTATGTAGACGTAATATTACAAGTTTTGAATAATGGCATCAAGCCTTACAATCATTTAAATACAAGAAGAACAACTATCATCAATGTCAAATAAATCTATCAAGGAGTCCTCGACCGCCATCGACCAACCGGCCATCTGCTGCGTTGAAGGACAAGAACATGGTTCAAGCGCTTTTTCCGCCCAACCACGAAGCTTGCGCTTCCCTGGTATCCTTCAAACTGAAGGATGCCCAACCCTGCTCGAAGAGCCTAGCAACCTGGAAACATATGCAAGGTGGAATCTGGTATGTGTCTATCAATCTACATGCATCACTAAAATGAATGCAGCATCTCATCAATAGTATATGGCAGGGAATCATACAAAGAACAGCTAGGCTAATTGTCCATCTATTTCAATGGTGCATGTCTATTTCAACATTCATTTCGCTTTGGCCAAAGCAATTAACCGATGTAACGGCGTGCAAGTTTTGAAAAAGAAAACTCACTTCCCTGATAGCCCATACTCGATACCCATCCCAGAAGACAATCTTTCCCAATACATCAAAGAATAAAACACAACAAGCTTCCTTATTCTTTAACAACTTAACAGAAAATTGAAGCATCATCAAACAACTTAAGAGTAATACAATGTGAATTTATATCATCCCTCTATAAATCATAAACTTTTACGATTTCTGCCATACAATGTCTACGATAATTTCCTAACAAATAAAAACAGTTCGCTACTTGGAAAACAAGATTTAGTTGAAGAGGTCATTTATGTTTGAAGTATGCATTTTACATGGAATAAAATCATCAAATGGCAATAGGTCTATTTTAGAGGAAATTTTGATCTACAAGAGGATCTTAAACTTGTTTTGTTAATTCGGTTCTTTTCTTTTGCTCATTTCAAAGGTCAAACAATCAATAGCAATTTTACACCTTAGGTAAGATAGATTTACCTATTATACTAGCCTATGGTAAAATAGTCAATAATCCATTAAATTACCGAGTGTAAAATAGATTTACTTATTATACTAGCCTATGGTAAAATAGTCAATAATCCATTCAATTACCACTCCTCTTTTCCAAAAATTCTAGCTGTTTCCAAATTCATAATGCAATAAGATGGAATTTGAATGGACTTCAGTACAGGAAGGTCGGTGTACAGTAGGAAGGTTTATAAAGTATAGACCGCTGAAAGATGAAGAAACGTCTCTGTGCTTACGGCTTTCACTAAACTGATGAGCTCATTCACATGGAGACAGTGATCTATGCAGAGATCTGATTATAGAGTTCAGCTTGACAGCGCAGAGGAAGTCTGCCTGAATTTCGGTATCATAAACGGTTTATACTTAACTCAGGAACGATTTTTAGCAAATAATACGGCTTTCACCTAGTAAAACAGTTTTCAAATAACAGAAATGGCAACTCATTTTAAACTAAACTGCAAAAAAAATAGCAATCATTAAATGAAACAGCCTTCTTATTTACATAAAACGGCGTTCATTAAAAGGAACAACATTCTATAAAAAAAAACGACATTCATTAAAAACGAAACAGCATTTTATAAAAAAAAGGCATTCATTAAAAACGAAACAGCATTTTATTAAAAAAAAACAGCATTCATTAAAAACGAAACAACATTTTATTAACAAAAAACGACATTCATTAAACTAACAACATTCTATTTTAAATAACGGCATTCATTACTGAAATCGGCGTAAAAGAAATATTAACGTTGAAATGGAGGACAAAACAGGTAAGGATAAAAGTGTGCATGGGAAGATCTCGCCTGTTATGGACCAGAAGCATTTCTTTTAAGGAAAAACGGTTTAAGGAAAAGAAGAAAAGAAATACAAGTCGCGTTTAGCTGGTAATTTTACTTGCCGGTTTATGATGGCTGAACGGGAGGAAGAATATAACAACAGCAAGAGGCTGATTTAACTATAACAAGAAGAGTTTAAGAGTTTGCTTCAGACGGCAAAAGATGGGAACATACCGAATTTGAGGTATTTAAGCCATAATTTCAAGGAGATCTAAGCATGTCTAAAGTGAATAACACTCTTACCTGGACTGATGCTAAGTTTATGCTCCTTGCCTGCTGTTAAACTCTCTTCCTTGCTCTCAGTCACTTTCCAATCGCTCCTCCTTTCTTCTGTATCCTCTCGCCATATATTCCTGTCCTTCTTATCTTCCACCTCCCTTCCTAATTCCTCCGCCTTTCTTTTTATTCTCTCTTCTTCTTTTTTAAACCTAAATTTTTACCTCTTTTGCAGCGTGCTAAAAAAAAGTTTAAGTCTTACTTTTAATTTCTTTTCTTTGCATGTCTTGCATGCCTTTTAATAAACTAAAGTTTATATGAAAAGAACTCCGTATATATATATCTTTTTTAAAGAAAACCTATCTATATATATCTTTATTATTATTTATGTATTTGTTTATAAATAAATAAAATAAAAAAGCTAGTTTATTATTCTTATTTATTTACAAAGGTAAAAAGGATGAAATAAGTCATTAATTTATATAGAATAAAATAAATATTTATTTTCTTATCTCTTATTAAGATCAAATTTAGCTAATCTTTTTATTTTGTTATTTTTATTTTTTTTTAATTTACTTATTTATTTTATTTATAGAACTCTTATACCTTACATATTATATTAAGATTTTATTTATTTAATTACTTACAAAAATAAGAATTTGCTTTTCATATTTTTATATATAAAAACAATATTAGAATAAGGTTGGTATTCTATTTTAATTTGATAACTACATAGAATTCTTATATCTATTGAATTCAAATATAAAACTAATTGTTTATTTCTTCCAAACAGGTATCGAGCTTAGAGTAAAGGTAAAGTACAATGTCGATAAAATCAAATGAAGAGCAAGAGGTCAACATCATTGAATTAACATACAATGCAAACATCCACCAAATCACTCATGCAATGCAACATTCATCAAAACAAGGATGAAATCTATGTGAGCGTGTGTGCAAACACCAGATAAAACCCGTCAGATGTTGCCACGAAGCTAGGACTCCCCTACCTGAACCATGCTCTTGTCGTCGACAAGACTGCAAAAGTCAAACTCATAAAACCATTAATAAGTTAGTCCCAATATAGCCGAAGCGAACGAAATAGCCGAAGCGAATCAATTTAACCATTCAATATAATGTGAAAAGTATGAGACGTGACATCCTTTAAATCTCTATATCAAACCTATTTTTACACAACCTAGTTTCCCCCTAGGGTTTCTCATAAATATTAAGGTTTTCAAATATGTACCTTTCTAATTTTTGAACATCTTATTTCTAGATATGATCTTCCCTTTATTCGTGTGCTTCATTGGTACACCCTTATTCTATGGTTTGGTGTGCTTGTTTACATATCATATATTTTACCCACCTTTGCATTGGCTTTAGGGTTTACATTTTACACTTGTTTCAAAAATGATTTAGGACATATGTTTTGATTTATAATAGATTATGCCTCATTTTGATATCATTTATTTGCTCTTCTTAGGCTTCTATACTTTTATTGCATAGTTTTGTGAACTATTTATCCTACCCTTGGATAGATCCTTATTGTTATTGTAAACACCTAAAATTCGTCAATGCATTTTCACCACATCACATTCGCATTACTTCCCAACTTAATTAGTTATTTCTTATACTTTCACAATAATTTTTGTTTTAATAAAAGGGTAAAAATTTATTCAATCAAAGAGTCTAAGAATACAACCAGCAATAAGACAAAAGGGCTAGAGGCACTAGTTCACATCCAACCACCAAAAAATAGAGAACAAACCACCCAACCAAGACAACCAGAGCCCAATCAAGGACCACACATATCCTCCTGAATCAAATTTTGCAGTTTATGAACACAGTCACTGGGAAGCTGCTCCCACTCATCCACCTTCCAATCATCCCTAAACTTTGAAGCCCATTTAGACAGACAATCAGCCACATTATTCCATTCCCTAGGAATATGAACAAAGTATACCATCTCCAGCGAGCAACACAATTGGTGAATCTGTTGCACAGTAGAAGACAATTGCCAATTTACCCCATCAATGTTCTATCTATTTAACAAGTTGATCACAATTTGTGAATCAGATTCACAAATGATCTTGCACCATCCAAGAGCACAAGCTTTTTCCAGAGCAACAAGAATAGCCAGAGCCTCCATGAGGTTATTAGTTTGGATACCATGATACTTGGAGAAGAAGAAAAGGACAGCCCCGGAACTATCTCTCCCAAAACCTCCCACACCAACATATACTTTCACATTAATAAAATAATTCTTAATTATTTAATTAAATTCATCCATCTTCGTTATTCTTTCACATTAATTAAATAATTATTAATTATTTAATTAAGTTATTTTTCCCACTTCTTAGCATTAATTAAATAATTTACAATTATTTAATTAATTCACTCATTTTTTCTAATGTTAATAAATAATCTATAATTATTTAATTAATTGAATCATAATTCAACATTAATTAAATAAATCAAACATTTATTTAATTAAATCCAAATCATATCTTTTTCTTTATTTTCTTTCCACTTCTAAGTCATGTGTATCTAATTAATTAAATTAATTAAATAATCTTATCAATTATCCTCTCATATCTCATCTTATCTTATTCTTGATTTCTTTCCATTTCTAACTCATGTGTATCTAATTAATTAAAATAAGTAGATAATCTTACCAATTATCCTCTTATATCTAAATCATATCTTCTTATTTATTTCTTTTCATTTCTAACTCATATGTATCTAATTAATTAGATAATCTTATTAATTATCCTCTTATATCTCATCTTATCTTCTTAATTTCTTTCCATCTCTAATTCATGGGTATCTAACTAGTATATTTATATTTAAAAATATATATCTAAAGTACGCCGAGGGATATCTTTTTTTCCATAGTTTTTGTGATTTTTTTTTTTTTTTCTTCAATATTTTGCAAAAAAAAAATTATTATTTAATTTTTCCAATTTTTTTTGGTTCCATATTTTTTTGTTATCTTTCAAGTTTTTTCTCCTTCCAACAGTTTCCAATTTCTTTTTTGGTTTTTATTTTTTATTTTTTCCAATTTCTTTTTTGTTCCATAGTTTTTGTGATTTTCTCTTTTTCTCCGTCAACAGTTTCTAATTTCTTTTTTTTGTCTTTATTTTTATCTTTTCCAATTTCTTTTATGGTATTTTAATTTTTTTTATAAATTTAGGTAGAAAAAATGAGTGCTCTCATCCCCACCCGACTGTGACTGTGTAACGCCTCTCAACGTAATTAATTAAATTAATTAGATAATCTTATCAATTATACTCTCATCTTTTTTTGGATTTATTTCCTTTTAAAACAAAAATCAAATCCCTTATATATTTTCAAATCTTATCTTATCTTCTCCATTTATTTTCTCTTTTGATCAAATAAAACAAAAATCCAATCCTTATTTTCAAAATCAAATCCTTATCCCTCATTTTCAAAAATTTATAAATAAAGCCTTCTCCAAACCAAAAAGGGGGACTTGGATTTTTTACAAACTTACGCTCTCGAATTGAACTTTGATCCACCATTTGCAATCAAGGTTACATTACGTTTAGAGCAATCCACATTTCAATACACCAAGGAATAGGCATCGTTGTGTGGTAACATTTATTATTGTTTTCATTGAAATTAACTAGTATATTTGTATTTAAAAATATATATCTATAGTATACCGAGAGATATCTTCCATAGCTTTTGTAATTTTTCAATTTTTTCCTTCAACCATTTATTTATTTTTTGATTGATAAGATATAATGTATTATATATGAGTATCAAAAAGGATTACACTGTATAAGCCCCAATGGCTGCTTCAATTTAGCATTCCCCTGCCCAAACTGATATTGATTGACAGTGGCCACGCAAGGCCTGAAACCAAAAAGCCACACAAGGCTTGAAACCAAAAAGCCACGCAGAGCCAGTACCATAGCAAAAAATCTCATTCCTAAACCATAATTCAATGGAGACCTATCCCCCAAACCAGACAACCAAACTTTCTATCAATATTTACATATCCAGTAATAGAAGCCAAACAAGAGAATATAACTTAGAGTAGATACATGGCCGCCATAAAACTAAGAAACATCAAATACATAAACCTGACTAAAACTGGGATTTAGTCCAGATCCACCAGCTCCTCTTCCGCTCGAACCAGGTCTGCGAACTCGTATAGCCATTGCACTCCGAAGGGCTGCACAAGGTTGCAGAAGCGCTTCAGAAAGCTGCACCCCTCCTCTGCCCTCTCACGGTGTTCAATCAGAGAAGTCTCAACGAAATTGCCCAGAAATGGAATCCACAAAATGTCTACCACCCCTGCCTTGCACTTCTCATAGTCGCATACGCACGTAAAACCCACCCCCAGCTTGGCCATCTCGACGGCCTCCTCCAAACCACCTAGCAACTCGGGCCTGAAGAGCTCCCTTGCAAGAGGAACTACCATTGATTTCTCCTTGCCTAGGTCAAGCAACGAGGCAACGAGGCAACGAAACAGGAGGAGATGTCATGTCAGAATTTACTCTGTATCAGTCCCTGGCCTACAAGAAATCTTTGCCCAGAATCCTTTTGATTGTTGCAACTGCCAAGGGATGACTGGTTTTCAAAATCCTCATGAGCTGGAGGACGGAAATCTTTCCGAGGAAAGCCATTTGGCTCTTCTTGCCTACTAATCTCACTGGGGTATCCATAGAAGCTCTCTGGAATGCACGCAAGGGAACGAGAGATTACCTTCTATCAGAGTTAGTTAAAAGACCATTGAGGTGCCTCGTGCATTTAAGAGGAGTATGTGTCGGATTACTTGCCAACGAAGCTAAGACAATTCCCCATACATGGCAATGATTATTTCTCCTCTTAATTAGAGTGAAGGAGCAGTTCTCATGTGCCAAAATGGAATGAGGTACTAATATCCGTCGATACCTTGATCATACTCTTAATTCGCCTGATCACCACAATCTTTCGTCATCCGGCTGGATGCAGTGTCCCATCATCAAAGGATGACAATATAATAAAACTAACATCCAAGTAGTGCTCAAATGATTGTCAGGTCCCATCAAAGATCGTGTGTGCTGAGAAGGACTTGCCACTGTGTCAAGGAGAAGCTAACCTGACCCTCCGCTGCCACCGAGCCCCAAACCTTCCACATTGGATTATGTGGAAGGTCTCTCGCCCTTCCACCCACCCTTCAACCATTTATTTTTATTTTCTTTTTTTTGTTTGCATTGTTTTTGTCATTTTTTCCACCTTTTTTTCCTTCAACCTTTTTTATTTTGTGCAATTTCATTTTTGGTTCAATAGTTTTTTAATTTTTTCCACCTTGCAATTTCTTTTTTTATTTTTATTTTTTATGTATTCCAATTTCTTTTTTGGTTTTTTTTGCTATATATTTACACAAAAAAAATGAGTGCTCTCATCTCCACCTCGTAGAATGCATCTCGGCATAATTATTGTGCACATTCAATTATTTCTAGAGTTATATACGCATTGAAATAAAATCACTATGTTTTTTATTTATTTTCCAATTTATAGCATAAACATTTTGGCATGTCCGATGATTTAACTCCTATTTTTTGCAAGTGTTTTTTAGGCTCTTTGTTGTACATTTAGGCTTATTTTGGTCAAGATTTGAGGATCACTTGTTGCAGACGGCCTCCTTCTCCTTCAACATGCTAAAATAGACTTTTTTTTCAAACTATCATAACTTTTGCAAAACAAATCAGATTTTCACAAAATTGGTGGTGTTATAAAACTGACTCGTCTAGCTTTGTTGTGGCATAGACCTCATTAGAATATTTGTCCCAGATTATCAGGTATATTCCTTCAAAGTCATCATTTCTTTGTAAACATTTTTTTAGCATAACTTGTGCAAATTTTAACGAAATTTCACAATTTTTTTAAACTGCTTAGAATTTCGTGTAGAATCTGCTCATCTAAATTAGTATGTTGTATCTGTCTATTATTTTTTTAAAATTTTCCAAAATTCCATCATTTTGGTCTAATCCTAATTTTGTAGCTTTCGCTTGCCAAAGAAGAAATCCTTGAAACTACTCACAAATTTATGCAGATTTGCATGTCAAAGAAAATACCTGAAACTACTACCAAATTTCTACAGATTTGCATGCCAAAGACATTTTTTATCACTATCTAAGCACCTAGTCTAATCTAGGGGATAGTAATTGAACCTTGTTTGCTATGTCTAGAATTTCTTGTGTATACTCTCTCCTCGCACCGAAAGGTTATCTTGGAGATCAAAAGCACTAATAAATTCATTTTACTTTCTTTACTTTTATTCCCGTGGACCCAAAGATCAATACATATGCTCTTCTCTCGCATCGAAAGGCAGTCTTGAGAATCAAAAGTACTTGGTATCCCCCCTAGGAGACTTTCTAAGGGATTTCATCACCCTTAAGAATGACCTCAACCACATGTTCTGACGGAGTATATAGAGGGGGGAGAGCAAAAGCTTACCTCAATCTAGTCACATAGTTATTGGCACAACCTTGGGGCCCCGAATGATTCCGGACACAAGGTGAAGTGATGTTTGCTTAACCGTTTATGTCACATGCTTTCAACAGACTAGTGTTCACAGACTTGAACCCCACTATACGTAGTATTTATCGGGGGCTCCCTAAACACCTTGTTATCCTAGATAAGACCTTTCAGTCGTCATATCCTTCGATGCATCGCAATCACATGAAGGAGAAGAGCTCACGCTAGAACCTTCATTATTTGAGATAGAATACACTTTGGGCAAGACTTTTGTCTCCAAGTATGGGTGTAAGGTGGTACATGACCTTGCATTTCCTAGCTATCCGAGCAATGATAAACAGTATCAAGGGGATGAAAACCGTCATTATCTAATAGTGGGGGTTGAAGTCGCACTTGAGTGAGTCTTCAAGGATTGACACTCCTTGCTTGATTAATATAGGATTGTACAAGAGTGTTTGGCGTGTTTTCTTGTTATCTACCAGTGATGCCATTTGTTATCCATAGAGGTTAATAGCCTTGGCACCCATTTCCAGAAGTATCACAGCCATTGTGTCTTTTTTTGTTTGAAATCTCTTGGCAAAGAACTTATCCAAAAATATTTTCCGAGCATCTGATTACAAAATTTTGATATTATCCCAATCATTTCAAATCAACCAATCCTATCATCTCTAATTATCCAAGTCATCCTCCTTACCCATCCTCATCATCTCAAGCATCCAATCACTCTATTCTAGTCATCCTAATCATCCCTCTTATCCACCTCATCCCTAAACACTCTAATCCTTCATCATAATATAATCAATCACAATCTATCTACAATTCAATCAATTTCATCCATCTCAAAATCCTAATCATAATCCCATATCATCTCACATCATTGTCTTAATCCAACTTCATCCACATAATCTTCATCACACTCCATTCTTCATGATCTTAATCATAATTCCATTCTTGATCCCCATCTAATGCATCCTTTGTCAAAATGGTTATGACACTAGAAAATAATAACCTAGAGCAAGATCATTATGGTGTTCGAAAAATGCTCGATGAACTTAGGATGCTATATAAAAAGGAACAAGTCATTACCCCACCACAACATTAACACATACAACAACAACAACCCCTAGACCAACAACTCTTAGACTAACAAATCATACAACAACAATCCCACATACAACTATAAGCTCTTTTACAACAACAATTCCAAACACAAAAGCAACAAGTCCAAACACAACCAAACCCTCAACAAATTACACCTCAATCCCATGTGTCACCTCCATCATCATACCAACCTAGCCTACCTACATATCACATCAATTCCACATCAACGTATCCCGTGTATACCAACAACATCCCCCCAAGGATCATCCAACTCCTATTTCCAACATTTCAACTCATCATCAAAGCCATTTACAAGACTATCAAGTTCCTTCACAACAAGAACATGCAAGTCCAAGTTACCCTTTGCACCAAGATCATGTGTCCTTAATCCTCATGTTACCTTTGACAAGGGGAACACCACTCTAGCTTATGCATCCTATGGGTATCCTCCATCATCATCTAATCAAATGGCTATTCAAGAGCCTATGGGTATCCTCCATCATCATCTAATCAATGGCTATTCAAGAGCCTCCTAGTCCTATCCCAAAACCGCCATGCAATCCATTCGCCAATCCATCAACCCCTTCATTACCATCTTCCTCTAATTTTCTTAATCCTAGTCCATTAACCACTTTAATCCCTCCACCATGGGATCTTTCCACTCCTAATCCTAATCCATTCAATCTCATAATCCCTCCACCCAATTCTACTCCTAATCCTAATCCATCGAATCCCATTATCCCTCCACTCAATCTTAATCCTAATCCTAATCCATCCACCAAATCCTAATCATAAGCCTACAACATCCACCCTTATTATCCATCCATTATATTGTCCATCCACCCATAGATTGCTCTTCATGTTATCACTCACTCGGGTATCTGGTTTTACGGGTGCATGAAATATTGATCTCCTTTGATTACACTCAATTCACATTCATAAGCTAATGTATTATCTGCTCTTTAATTTCAGATCACTTAATAGCAATTCACGGTTTTAGCATTCTATTTTGTAATAGACGTGAGGCTTTCACAATTCATGAGAACGAAAGTTAAGTTTGTATAACATTTTGGATCACACTCCATCATTCATCATGAAGAGGAAAAAAGAGATGGGTTCCCTGACATACAATTTTAGATTTAAAATTAATGAGATATTGTACCCAGTGTCATATGGGAGAAAGAGATCTTCTAGTGTTTTCTGTCCAGATCCTAGCATGTTCTATTTCCCTTCTGGTGTTAGAATGTGTTTGGATCAATGTAACTAGCATGTATAATCGGTTCATTCAGGGGGCTCTGTATTATGCAGGGGCGAAGTAGCTCAGTGTTAAAGCAGCTTGTGTAATTTTCTAGCGTCTAACACAATGGATGATTAGGTAAGCCTCAATTTCTTCGTGTTTTTAATTGTTAGCTTATGAGACTTATGGCTCAAATGCTAACATGTGCTCATCAGGGCATATCTAAATTATATGACTTCCAAATTTAAAGTTCTGCTGCAGAGACATTCTCCAGCAGGAGGTACACAACAATCACTGGAGCCGGAGCAATTCTGGTGATCTGTAGATCACACCTGATTGCATAAGCAATAGTAAAGAATCACATATCATCTTCTTAGTTTAATTTGATGAATGTGGATGTTTTAACGGAAGTCCTTAGTTACCATCTGTTTGTGAAGAAGGTTGTTAAGTTCGGTTAAGAGATTAAATTTGAGTAGATAATGTTTGGATATTTCCCTCTAGATGATTCTGTGGGGGATTGAAGCCTAAAGGTAGGGCTGTGAATCTAGGATGCTTGAATGCAAACATCATTGCTAGTGTTGAAAAAACAATCCACATTTTGAACTGCACAAGGGCTGGTAGCTTAGGGGTAGATTGCTCAAATATGCTAATGGGAGGTTCTTGGTTTTGATTCTAGCTGGTCCATGTAAAATAACATAGTATGCAAGCCAGATTAGGAGCCCCAAACAAAGATATGTGGCTGAAGGAGGTGCGTTCAAAGAACAATCTACCCCCTAGAGTGCAAAGTGGCAGTAGTTGCATCCAAGAGATTCTTAGCTGCTGGTTATTCTACAAGGATGTTTTCCAGGGAACAAAGTAATGCCAATTACAAGGTTAGCAATGCCTCAATTTAGTTCCTTGAGAAAACCACTTTAAACCCCTAGACAAAACTGTGTTATAGTGGCAACTAAATTGTAGAGCTAAGATGACCTCTACAAAATGTTTATAAATTATTCACCACACTGAAGTTGTATTCTTATTGATAAAATTTGCTAGATTACATCAATGGATAATAACATGCAATTTTTCTGCAATAGCTTGCCACAACATGCTAATAACCTGAAGCAACATGCAATAACATAAAAGCAATTCCCCAACTCGGATCAGATGTTTGCTGTATACTGCTGTTCCAGTCCACAAATCAACCTGCCAAAAGAAAAGAGAATACCTTCAACACAAATGCAATCACTGAATGCTATATTATCTATGAAATTAATTATGCATTATTGAGTTGTTCCTTGAGCAGCATCTCTTCCAATCTGCATATTGAATGATTCCAAACAAAAAAAAAACACATTGAAACATATCAAGGTTCAAACAGAAGCAAAGTGTTTGACAAAATACCTGCATGTTAGAAGTCAGTAAACTTTCTGGGTCTTTGAAAAAATTGGTTTCAGTTTGGGGTCGAACATTACACCTATCAAGTTTATTTGTTAGATTTGATGTCTCTGCACTCTGATTTGCCAATTCATCACGAATGCACCTGGCATAAACAAACAAAAAAACATTTTGATGTTAATAGTCTCTTGTAATAAGTTTTGTGAAGTAAAAAACAATTAAACACAACAAATTGTCAAACAAAAAACTTAACTCATTAACAAAACTACAAAACCAAAACCCCCCCATTTTTCTAGAAAGTCAAATGCTTGTAATTTTCGTTTCCTTTTGTCTCAGATAAAAAGTTTCTTGCAAATATAAATTACGAGTTTCAAAAGGCACACTTACCCCCTTTCCAAGTTCAAATCCAACCGCCGCCCTGCAGTGACTTTGTCCACTTCATACCTATTGAGTTAAAGATGATCAAATAAAGATTCAGAAAAAATCACATTAACTCAAATGAAAAATACAATGCTACAGTAACACTTAAAAAGTTAAAACCTCAGTTCGCTGCGCATTCTATCTATGTCAGTTCGTAACTTTTCTGTCTGACATTGCAACGAAGAGAAATGGTGCTCCTGGAAAATAGTAAATCATCATATACCAATCTTTAATAAGTGTATATCTTCTCATCAATGTAATCAAACAAAAAAAGATGTTTTTAATAGACTTGCTTAACATTAATCATCACCCTAAGAAAGCAAAAACTGTATGCACAGACTTATAAACCACTTCTAAATCAACTCATAAATAATGACTGCAGTGCAACATTGAAGAACAACTTGGATAGAGGATCCCACCACAGCCCCTGATTCAGACAGGTTCTGGCTTCCAGCAAAAGATCACATTAAACAGTGATAATGCTTTGAAGAGAATCTAGGTTTTGCAAGGGAGGAACTTACAGCATTGGCCTGTCACTAAATTTACCAATGAAGGGGAATAAATGCCCAAAAAAACAGAAATTTAAAATTTGATATCTACACATAAGGTCAGTTTTACATTGTTTTGCAAAAATGGTAAGGTAGTATTTTTAAAGAAATGGTGATTAAACAGTAATAAATGGTTAATCCGTAAGCACTGGCACTTTTGGAAGTGACCAAATTGGCGAAATCACTGTGGTGTAAGCTCCTTGAAGTGGAAGGTGATTTGCAAGTTATTATATCAGGCTTCTTAAGTAAAAGTTTAAACTTTAAAGGATGGAAGTTGAAGAATATTATGGAATAAGTGGTTATACTTGGCAGCAGCTTTGATACTCTAAGTCTAAAGTTTTGCCACTGTTACAGAGAATGCATCTGTGTAGCAAACCACTTAGCTAATGAAGGGGTTTCTCAATTGCCTTTTTAGACAAAGGTAAGCGTGGATCCTGAAGAGTAGGCAAATGAGGAACTTCTTGCAGCTGATGTGGCCTCCTTATCTATCCGTCTCCAAATTTTCGCTCCCCTTCTACATAATGTATTGCTATGAGGTTATGTCCTTGCTGGGGACAGTAGGTGTTTTCATCTATATTTGCATATGGGCTTATGAAACAGTTTTTGAACCTTTATATGATGGATTTCCCAGACAAGGTTCTTAAAATAAGGACAGTACATACAGATTCTATTTGTATAATTTTCCTTCATTTTTACTTGCTACAAGTAAAAGAATTCTTGCCTTCCTAAATTGGATAATTATTTCATTTGCTTCAACTATGATTGAAATGTATTGTTGTCAATTGAATTTTTGCCTACCTTTTATTTTTGCAAGCTTTCCGGTGAGCGTTACCACAATGATTATAGGATGTTCTCTTTTCTGACCACTAAGCTTCAACAAAGCATTACAAAATTCATGAACCTTTGGTTATAATCTCATTATCACTACTCAGATACAGCAACATAGCAAGGCTGAGGAGTAAGAGTAAGATCATACATGGCAAAAATCAGTGAAAAACACAGGATCGTTTATTAAACAGGCAAACATCACTGTAATATAATATAAATCATACCTTTATAGATATTACCTATTTCTTAGATGTTATTAAGTTTATTTTGATAGCTATAGAGCATGGTCCTGCAACTCCACCTAGGAAACAACTTGATAAGTTGAAGTGCAATGGTAGACATGGCACTTGGCGAATAACTCATAATAAAAATAGACCCTGCCAATTTTCTTTAAGAGCTGACTCAAGTTTGGGAGTCCTTAGCCATCACAAAGAGTACCGTGATCATTATTTCTAGCAACTTTTTTTATCAGTAAATCAAAAAAAGGAAGCAACAGCACTCCAACTATGTTAATTTCTAGCAATTATAGGGCATGAGTTTTGGAAGGATTTTCCCTATCCCAATCTTACTCCAGAAACTATCTAGCAAGCCTCTGCTGCATGATTTGAGATTCAAAGTTGCATGAAAGCATCCGTGTATCCTTGCTAAGTACAACAGAGTATGATAAACATTCTGTAACAGCATCTTGACATTTACCATCACGAGTGACAAAGAGCATTTCCTAACACCATTCTACTTTCAGAGGATCAGATTGGTTTTTGCAGAAGTTTACTAAGAGATATCTGGTTGAATTTAATTGATATTGTTTGAACAAGGACTATAATTCTGTATCATTTTCTGATGCATGGAGACTTGTGTTCCAAACTTCTACATATCTCAACACATTTTTCTCATTTGCTATTAAACAGACTTTGTTTCCAAATTCAAGTTATATTATCCAAAACAAGGTTTTGTTTTGCCCCATCTATCATAAAATCTAACAATATTTCATTTGCTCACTATATTCTCTTGGGTACTGGAAAAGTTAAATCTAGTGACACTTATACCCAGCAGCCATCAGTTTTGGAGAAAAAAATTTTATGTCCCAACATTTTTCATCTGTAAAGGCTAAAGGCAATTTATTTTTTTCTTCTACAGTAGGATGTTTACTGATGTTCAACTGGTCTTAACAAATCACGCAGAAGAGCTATTATTAACCATATTTACTCAAAACATACACAAAGGACAGATGACTTCTTATCTCCATTATCACTACTCAAATTTTCATAATTTTTTAAATGCAGCAATACTATGTTTCAGAATAGTTGTAGACAGCATAGTAATTTATTAAATACTATGTTTTACAAGGTATTGACATGGCACACTGAAAGTGTAAATGGAACCCTTAAACTGTAAAACACAACAGAGATTTTTTTATACAAGGGTTATTATGTAACCTGCATTTTTAAAAAAAAAACAGTTTTGACCAGGTCAAAGACATGCTGGTTTGACTCGTCATGCCCCAACCACTGGGTGCTGTTTAATCACAATTACTTGCATGTTATTGTCGTTTTATGCTTCTAAGATAGACGGATTTAACTATTAATCTGACAGGATAAATTCTTTATTCGTTTATCAGATCTCCCATCCTCCATTTTTCTCCACGAAAGAGATGTCTCTTAGCGCATATCTTTGAATCTGAATAATATATGACAATAAATAGCATGTGATACTGCAAACCTTCAGGGCAGATCCTTCATAAAGAAAGTCCAACTTCAAAATTGCAACCTACATAGCAACATACCTTCACATCAAGTGGAAGATTACCAACAAATAAAGTCATCCTTGTATCATAGATGAAATGTTTTCCATCTTTTAGTTTCTTGCGAGGTGGATGTGCTCTATCTACACGAATATGATTTCCACTGAACTGCAATAAACAGAAACACAATTTTAATAAATTACTGCACTAAGACTAGAGAAACCACTTCCAATCATCAACAAGATCAAACTCATGAAGTTATTTAATAGTAAACACTTGACCAAAACATTCCCAAGTATCTGAAAATTTGCATTCATACATACCAAAGCATTCTCAAGTACCAGATCTATCTGAATCTACATTTACATGTGGCATTTGAGAAAATAATTGTCAATTCTTATTCCCAAGTGAAGGGGCATATCTGCTAATAAAGTACTGAAGTTGGGATAGCAATTAATACCTCTGTCATGTTGCGTGACAAGGCAGCATTTACTGATTGTGCATCTTTAAAGACGATGTATGCATGGACACTGCTCAAATGACAATCAGACAGGCAATACAATATCTGATTAATATAGTAGGTATATGCAACAACACAGATATTCAAATCAAAGCATGTAATGACAAAACAAAGACCTTAAAAAAGGTAATTCCAAGATCACATGATAATAAGTTTTGAGATACATAGGAGACATGGAGAGCAAAAAAGACCAATGAAAATGTAGTCCAAAATATTTAAATGTTTGTTTTTTCAAAAAATATTTCCTGGTTGACACAACAATAAATTATGAGACATGGGAAATATGTTAAAGAAAACCCATGGACATATATGGTCCGATAACAAAACAATAAGTTAGGAGAAAGATGTGATATATATGGCCTGTTTACTAATGGCTACATTATCTTTTAACAACAAAAAATAAATAGCTGGTATATATGACCTGTTTACTAATGGCATCATATTACATGCATATTTAAGTGTAGGAGGCTGACAGTCACAAACCTGTTAATGGAAGCGTTGACCTTCCCTTTGAGTATTGCTCCCTTTCTTGGCAGTTTTGTCTGTTATAAAAATGTGAGCGCAAGGATTAGCCCATCAACACCTAGCTTTATTATCACAGATTCACAATAATGAAAAACAGCAGGAAGAATGTAAAACACAAAAGAAACAGCTAGACCTTCACCATATGATACAAAATGTTGAATATCAGATCTAACTTCTTCACAAAATCAAAGCAAGGAAATACTCACATCCACAATCGGGACAGATCGTAACCCAAGTGATTCAACCTCCCCAAACTGAGAAAATTCTCTTATCAGCTTTTTCCTCTTAAACCATAGAGGGAGGTTACCAACAAATACTGTCCGCTCCAGCTTCTCACTATCATCACGATCTTGTTTGTTAACAACCATGTCTAATGCATCCTCACCCCACTTCCTCTTTCCTGTTATCTTCTCCGGTATCACAACTTCTTTTGATGTATGTTCACCATCCCCCAAGCCTTGTCTTACAACATGCTCTTCTTCAAAAGCATCCCATTTTCTCTTTTGCAACATTGATTTCCCCTTAAATCCAGTACGCGCTTTCTCCTTTGATTCCGTAACAACTGTTGAACCCATTCTAGCTCCACCCTCAACCTCCTCAAAATGATGATAACGAACTTTAATTCTCTTATTCGGTTCATTGTTTGCTTGCTCAAGTTGCCTTTTAAGGTGCTTTTCCCTGGGCATCACTTCATCTTCCTGAATCTTTAGAGTAGATCGCCACTTTTCCTCTGTGAGGTCCAAATTCTCATAATTTTGACTTGCAATCTCTGTTTCAGTCTTCTCTTGCCCTAGCTTGTTACTATTTCCATCCCCTTTTACTTGCTTCTTCTTTTTAGCAGTAATGTTGTAAGAAAAACTAACACTGGCCAGCTCATTCCCACTAAAAACTTTCTTTCTTGCTTTCTTAATGTCTAAATCTTCGCCATTTTCACTGTTAGATTTGTTTTTTACTGTTCTGAGATCCAAATTTTCATCTTTTTCACCAATGATCTCTGTTTTAACCTTTCCTAGCTCTGAATTTCTACTATTTTCATCATCCTTAAATTTCTCTTTCTTCTTGCCAGTACTATTATTGTTTACAATAAAAACCATAAGTTGTTCGATAAGTTTTAGTTGTTTACTGACAGTATTTTTTTGCTTCTTTCCGATAGCTTCATCATTTTCACCATAAGTTTTCTTCTTTATCTGATCAAGAGTATCACCACTTTTGGCCTTGTTTTTTCTTTTCCCCTGTTCAAATGCCCCATCCACACCAACATCACTGCCGTGCTTTAAACCCTCGTTCCGTTTCCTATAAAAAGGGTTTTTACAGGAAAACAATGACAAGCCTATTTTTGCTATTTTTCCAAAAAGGGTTTTAAAATAGTTACTGCTGCCACCATCCTTCGTCGCCTTCCCCATGCCAGTAGAGAAGAATGCTCAAACCACTCGAAACCCTACTTATTTTTATACTTTATGCATTAACTGCTAACTCATTACTAATTAAGCCCTAAGAGATGAATGAAAAGGGCAAATCAATCAAACCCTTTCAAACGCAAACCTGCAAATGGATCAAGTCCTGAGAAAAGATGGTTATTTCGTCGGGTTATTTCGTTCGCGACCATACAATATTTTCTCCGTTTCTGTTGCAGATTTCCATGGAAATCTGCAATAAATAAACAGAAGCCGGGAAAATATTGTATGGCAGCTAACGAAATGCCGCTTTCGCCGTCTAAACGCATTCAGATTTCCATTATTCCCCGCCTGCTCCGCAATTAAATTCACGCCGGGAAATTTTTTGAACTCCTCCATCCTTCTCAGGAAGGAAAAAAAATCGTGTCAGAAGACTGGGATTTTGTTTCTTTTTTCAAAGGAAACTTAGGAAAGCGAAAACGGTTGAAAACAAATAACTGAGTCGAGCATATCAAATTGCATGATCTGAGGTGAGCGCGAACAGAGAACAAAACAATGGCTTTCGCCAAGGCCGTGGAGAAAATCTTTTTTATAAAAGGATTCGCATCACTTCTTTGTTTTTCTACAACATTCACTAAAATCTATTTGCTGAAATTTTATTAAGAACCAAAAAAAAAAATATAATGTATAAATATAAAGTATGATATAATAATTAATATATTATATTATTATTATAATTTATATAATATATTAATATATAATCATTTATAACATTATTAGTTCGATTATTAATGCATCCCTTGGATGCAATTTATTTAGTCAATAGTCATGCAAGAACAAAAAAAACTGAGCAAAATATTATAGTCTTTAATTTTTTTGGCTATTTATTAAATGGGAAAATGTGATTTATGTTTTTTCCTATTGATTATACTTGAAACAGTAAGTGCAAAAATTCAAATTTTTTTTTTTTCCAAAAATAATTAATTGTCATTTGATTAAGGACAATTTAAGTGGATGAAGGGTATTGCAAAGGAGTCACAGAAGTGCTATGACTAGTTCATAATTTGAAGTTAATGAACCTGATATTGTATTTACTACAGAGTGAAACCATTATTTCCTATCAATTCACAAACTACTGAGAGCATATTTCTGGGTGGCAAAGATTGTAATACATTGGCGGTTAAGCTCTCCTTTCTAATTTTATTTATAAATTGCTTTTCTTTCCACATTTTTGAACTCTAAACAGTTTTAACTATTTTAAATGTAAGAGAACATTAATACTTGGAATAACTAATGATATTTAAGTTGTCATTTAGATTATATGTAGTTAAGAAGGAACTATTTTCTAATTGTTCACATGTCATCAGGTTTTGCCTTTTTAGAAAATAATTGCTTAAAAGTTGGTGTTATTATTTCATGATTATGTTGAATTGCTTGAAGAAGATGATATCCAAGTGCCAGCTTGGTTTACTTTCAACTCCAAAGATAGTGTGAATATAGTGAGTGGTGACTTAGTGACAGAATGTGCTTCCATAGCCAATTCATGTAAAATGGTTGTTGTAATAGGTATCAATTGTAACACACCTCATTTTATTCGTGGATTCCTCGTTTCAATTCAAAAAATGACACACTCAATCATATTTATCCAATTTTTAGAAGTAGAGGAGACCTTTTCCAGATAGCAATACCTCAATCACATGAAAGAATGCCCTTTAGGAGAAAACAAAGAGACAATCAGCCTTGCAGAGGACCAGAAAGTTCCTGCAAAAGGCTTGAAATTCATTGAATAAATGTTGAGAGTACATTAATCTCATGACAAAGATATTAAAATGCAATAACACCTGCATACCGTTAGAATAGAAGAATCTCTGAATAGAATCTGAACAGGTGTACAGAGTAAAACGCCACCTTAGAGATTTTCAATCAAAAATGTTACATGGAAATTATAATCAGCAAGTGGAACCTAAGATAATCATGAAGGTTTACATAAAAATTCACCTCAATAAAATTATCAAAAGATCAGCTTCCAGACTTGCTCAAAACAAGATGGCCAAACTTTGAAAATCTAGCTTCTAGCTTCTATTTTTCTGTTTTGTGTGCAACTTGCTCTTAGTCCCAAGTAGCAGGATCTACATCGTTAATGTTTTTGACCTCTAATACCACTCACAAACCTAAAGATGAAAATCTCGATAGCCTATTGTAGAAAGATGTCCAAGCAAACCACCTTCTCCATGCATCACATCTAATAAGAAATCTAAACCAAATATTATGGGAAGACATATTGATTAGCTTCATACTCAATCAAATAAAATACCTTAAAGGTAAAATAAATTAATAACTAACTCACTTTGTAGTGCTTGGCGACTAGATTTTACTGATGTGCCTTGGCAAAATAGTAATTGAGAACCACCACCAAGACCATCAATTCCATTTCTTATTGGAAGAGTGAACTGACATTTGGCCTTGTCCAATGCTAGGACAAACAACAAGAATCTCTTTAAGATTATGTTTTCGAGAGCTTCATGATATCCTGGATGGTATAAACCATCAATGGATCTGCCACCACATATACAAGTGAATTGATGCATCAATTTAACAATATGGGATTTGATTGATGTCCTAATATACTACAGTTGAGTAAAAGCCTAAAGGTCACAAGACAATACTGACTTATTTGATGCATTAAGAATTTTAAAAAGAAAACAACACATGTCAAAGCATTGTTTCTACCCATCACATTATGCAATCTTCAGTGACTCCCTCTCTGAGCCCATGTAATAGACCATCAAATATAAGCTAGACTGATAGATGGATTTTTACTTCTTGAGATTTATGTTGGTGGCATTCAAATATTTTGCTATAGTTTGTCCATTTCTAATCTTGGATTTTCTAAACCAAATCACTTCATAATTCCATTTTTTTACCTTCACTCAACTTATATTCCCTAATGATAAATTACAACAACATTGGTAACATAGAGGCAGGAACCTAACGCAATGCGTCTCTTGTTATAATTTATGTGTGTGTGTATATATATATATATATATATATATATATATATATATATATATATATATATATATATATATATATATATATATCAAAATATTATATTAATATTCATTATAATATAATATATATAATAATATATTAATTACTAAAATTTATTATATTAATACTAATATATTTAAGCCGATAAGGGCGTGGTTCGGTGGTTAAGTCGCTCAGTTGTAGTGGCGACCACTAGAGTTCAAACCCCCACTAGGCCAATGACCTCGCTAGCTTTATGTCTTCGCTAGGCCAACGAGCTCACAGGTTTGAAGTGTTCTTGATAGGGGATGAGGTCCCCCGTGTTGTGGCCTCACCGGTTCATAGCTCCGAGAAAAAGCGTTACCGTGGAGTCGGAGGACGTGTCGCACCAGCGTCACCAGTCACGTTAAAAAGTTTACCAAGCCCATTATCTTTAAAAAAAATACTAATATATTTATGGATAATTATATGTATATAATTTTTATATTAAATTAGTTTTTAAAAATATATTAAAGAATTAACATAATATAAAGTATAGTATACAATAATAAGTATAATTATGTTAGATATTATATATGATATATAAAATAAATAGAAAACCTCAAGCGGAACAAACTAAACATGTGTTGTGGTTTCCTTGGACACCAATGGCGACTCTGTCTTATATGAAGTAAGGCACTTGAGGGACCAAAGGGTGCTAATGTATTTTTCCAAACTCATGCATTTCAACAAATTTTACAAATGAATATTCCAAATCTAATTCATGTTTGAACTTTAGGGTGACTATTCCAAACTTGAATGTCTTCTCCACTACAAACGCCACTTGAGAAAAGTCTCCCAAAATTCCTAGTGAAACCCTTTCGCCTTTGATTTCCTTCTACATCTGTGTCAAATGAATAAGTTTTACATAACTAGGAAGTGGAACATAGTGAAGGGAGAGACAACAAAGAGAGAAGAGAGAGATATAGAGCATAGATTAATATAGAGAGAGGAAGTGTGTGAAAGAGAGGGGGGAGGGAGGTAAAGATAAAGAGAGATAAAGAGAAATAGAGAGCTAGAGAGGGAGACAAAGATATATATACATAGAGAGACCTAGAGAGATAAAGTGGGAGAGAGAGATAGAGAAAAGAGAGAGGTAAAGCCTAGAGGATGTTAAAAAATCAACTTTCATAAAAGAAAGCACTTAGATTTTAGTAAAGGATTACTATGAAACCCATCACAAGAAACCATTTCAGAAGATAAAGCTCAAAGAAAGTATGTCTTCCAAAGGTTTGCCTACAGAAAATAAAGATATATCTTTTTGTTTACCACAACATTGCTTTGAATATGTGTATATTATGCCAAAGGGTGTATGGGTAAACCATATCCTTATTATGTATGATGTTTCTGAACCTTTATATGATGGATTTCCCAGACAAGGTTCTTAAAATAAGGACAGTACATACAGATTCTATGTGTATAATTTTCCTTCATTTTTACTTGCTAGAAGGAAAATAATTCTTGCCTTCCTAAACTGGATAATTATTTCATTTGCTTCAACTTTGATTGAAATGTATCGTTGTCAATTGAATTTTTGCCTACCTTTTATTTTTGCAAGCTTTCCGGTGAGTGTTACCACAATGATTATAGGATGATCTCTTTTCTGACCACTAACCTTCAACAAAGCATTACAAAATTCATGAACATTTGGTTATAATCTCATTATCACTACTCAGATACAACAACATAGAAAGGCTGAGGAGTAAGAGTAAGATCATACATTGTAAAACTCAGTGAAAAACAAAGGAACATTTATTAAACAAACAAACATCACTATAATATATATAAATCATACCTTTATAGATATTACCTATTTCTTAGATGTTATTAAGTTTATTTTGATAGCTATAGAGCATGGTCCTACAACTACACCTAGAAAACAACTTGACAAGTTGAAGTGCAATGGTAGACATGGCACTTGGCGAATAACTCATAATAAAATAGACCTTGCCAATTTTCTTTAAGAGTTAACTCAAGTTTGGGAGTACTTAACCATCACAAAGAGTATCATGATCATTATTTATAGCAACTTTTTTAATCAGTAAATGAAAAAAAAAAGAAGCAACAACACTCCAACTATGTTAATTTCTAGCAATTATAGGGCATGAGTTTTCGAAGGATTTTCCCTATCTCAATCTTACTTCATAAACTATCTAGCAAGCCTCTGTTGCATGATTTGAGATTCAAAGTTGCATAAAAGCATCCGTGTGTCCTTGCTAAGTAAAATAAAGTAGAATAAACATTATGTAACAACATATGGACATTTACCATCACAAGTGACAAAGAGCATTTCCTAACACCATTCTACTTTTAGAGGATCAGATTAGTTTTTGCAGAAGTTTACTAAGAGATCTATCTGGTTGAGTTTAATTTCTATTGTTTGAACATGGACTATAATTTTGTATCATTTTCTAATGCATGAAGACTTGTGTTCCAAACTTCTACATATCTCAACACATCTTTCTCATTTGCTATGAAACAGACTTTGTTTCCAAATTCAAGTTATATTATCTAAAACAAGGCTTTGTTTTGTCCCATCCATCATAAAATCTAACAATATTGCATTTGCTCACTATATTCTCTTGCGTACTAGAAAAGTTAAATCTAGTGACACTTATACCCAACAACCATCAGTTTTGGAGAAAAAATTTAAATGTCCCAACATTTTTCATCTGTAAAGGCAAGGCAATTTATTTTTTTCTTCTACAATAGGATGTTTATTGATGTTCAACCGGTCTTGACAAATCACGCAGAAGAGCTATTATTAACCATATTTATTCAAAACATACACAAAGAACATGACTTCTTATCTCCATTATCACTACTCAAATTTTCATAATTTTTTAAATTTAGCAATACTACATTCCAGAATAGTTGTAGATAGCATAGTAATTTATTAAATACTATGTTTTACAAGGCATTGACATGGCACACTAAGAGTGTAAATGGAACCCTAAAACACAACAAAGATTTTTTTAAACAAGAGTTATTGTATAACCTGCATTTTTTCACATTTTTTTCAAAAAACACAGTTTTGATCTTGTCAAAAACATGTCAGTTTGACCTGTCATGCCCCAACCACTGGTGTTGTTTAATCATAATTACTTGCATGTTATTATCGTTTTATGCTTCTAAGGTAGACAGAGTTAACTATTAATATGACAGGATAAACTCTTTATTCATTTATCAGATCTCCTATCCTCCATTCTTCTCCAGGGAAGAGATGTCTATTAGTGCATATCTTTGAATCTGAATAATATATGATAATAAATAGCATGTGATACTACAAACCTTCAGATAGGGATCGTCAGATAGAATTGCAGATCGTACTAAATCCTAAAGATACTAGCACCCAACACTAGTGTCCTACCCATTTAGCCCCAATATTCAATGCCAGGTTCTATCAAATCTACTTGTTTGTGTTTTGCACTTATTTTTTGTAAACTGTAACAGTAGTCTATGCATTTACCTAGTTACTCGATTTGGTCTACACATTGCTTAGTTTAATCAATACATTTGTAATCAATCTTTCATCTTTGCAATAAAGGAACAGAGCCCCCACGAACACATCTTGGCTCTTCTCTAGGGACATCAGCCAAGCCGAGAGTCGTTGGTGGCTTGTGTTCCAATGTTTGATAGGAAAGATTGATCTAGTTAGTTCATAATTGATTAGACCTCTTTTCCTATCTTACATTTTGGTGAACCTGACGTGCTTGCAACCTTCTTAGTATTTGTTGTGTTTGATTAGTTAATTAATTGGTTAGAAACTTCAATTGCATATATTATTTTATCTTATATGTTTAAAAAATAAAACATTTAAACATGTTGCTCTTCTTTTTAGAAAATAAAAACCAAAACAATCAAAACCTAAACATAACCTTTCCTTCTTCTAATATATCATCAGTATATTTGTCTTGTCATCACTTTCTCCATTGGTTGTGGCTCATTATGCTTTGATGTGCCCGTCCTATTAAATGCAATTACTTTCTAAATATGTTCTCTTCTTTTCTTACATCATTGTCCATTTTTTCTCAAAGAGTTATTGACATTAATGTTCCATTTCAAGCATCTGATGGTGACTTAACTCTTCCTATGTCACTCTACTCTTTTGATCCATCTCCTAAAATTCCTCCTACTTGTGAGGATATTTCGGTGTAAGAGGATGAAATCATTGATACATTTCTTAACATTAATTTACCTTCTCTTCATTTCAATGCTATCTCCTCTCGAGATGAGGCATTAGTAGATGAAGAGTCTCACCTCATATCAAATCCCCCATAGATAGATGTTGAGCATATTACTTCTACTTCTACCATGTCTTCCATAGTCCATGATGATTGCATGTCTCATCCTATTGATCTTCCTCCTGTAGTAGCATGTTCAAGCCCCTTGGACATCACTAAGGATATGGAGACCTCTTTATATTTTCTTCCTCATTTGGTTGCATGTTCAAGCCCCTTGGACATCACTAAGGATGTGGAGATCTCTTTTCTTCCTCCTTTGGTTGCATGTTCAAGCCCATTTGATATCACTAAGGATACAATCATTGATACTTTTCTTAACATCACTTTGCCTGCTCTTCAATCCAATTCCCTTCCTTCTGGCAATGTGACATTGGTGGATGAAGAGTCAAAACTCACACCGAATTCCCCATGGATAGATGCTTGTCAAATCAACACAATTTACATTTTTTGTTCCCAAAAAAACCTATGAAACCTAAAATTATTGTGCATTTTCATTCCGATGTTCTGCAACCACATTCTAACCCTATGATCATTGTTTGAGGTGTTACAAACCCACCTCAACCTCCTAGTTACATTCTCAACTTTACAAAACAACTTACTCAAAATAATCAACTTGTTCAAAATGTGTCTCACCAACCTCATTATTGCGCGGTTGTTCGCACTTACAACACTCAGAACAACAAGCAAAGTAAACAAGAACCGATCATTCCCACTTCTCTTCCCCTTTCTCAACCTTGTCTTCCCCTAATTCCTTGTCACATGCTAGTAGAGAATATGATCTTGTCGAACAACTTCGCGCTACTCCAACTAAGGTCTCACTCTGTGAATTAATACAAACTTTGCCTACATACCATGGGATGCTTGAAGAGGCTCTACAAAAGGTAGTTGTCCCATCTTCTGTTAAACCGAATGACATAGCAACCCTGTTAGAATGTATTCATATGAAAAATTTAGATATCATCTTTCAGCAACATGAGTTACCTTCTCTCAAAGTTCAAAAACAACATGATCCTCTCGTGATTTTGGTCATCATCAATAGAAATAGAACAAAGCATAATCTAATTGATAACATATCATGTCTTAATATTTCTAGCATAGATATTATGTAAAATTGGTGTAGATACGTCCCTTATAAAACCTGATATTCTTTCTATTCATGGCTTCGATAATGTTGGTAGACAATTATTAGGTACGATCACACTACCAGTTGAGGTAGGACCTATGACCTTTCCCATGCTTATCTATGCTATGCCTAATACGCTTTTGTATAACCTTCTTCTCAGTGGACCGTGGATTCATGCCATGGGGCAGTCCCGTCTACTCTGCACCGCACATTAAAGTTTGTTTATAACAACAAACTCTATACAATTGAGGCTAATTTGAATCTGAAAAGTTGCTTGCAATCAGAAGCCAGATATCAACATCCTATTTCTAAACCTCTTAGTAATTTGATTCCTTCTTCAAAAAAGCCAACCCACTATTCTTTGTTGCCAACAATAGTGATGATTAGAATAGTGCTTCGCCTTCGACTGCATATTTTAGTGACGATTGGGGTTCACTAGATTTTACACCCTCCTTTATTGGAGATTACACAATCTCACAATATAAACCTGAAATCCTAAAGATGGCTTTTGTTTCATTTACGTAATCTATTTCTTCTAAACAACCCAAATCTACCATTTCAACTTCTTCTACTTCAACAAATTCTCAAACACCATTGTCACCTTCTATCCATGATAATGTGCCTTCTTCTTCTAAAGCATGTTTTAGTGATGATTGGGACTCTTTAGATTTTAGTCCCAATGGACCTGCTAAATATAAGATTCACTCTCTCCTCACCCTAACATCTCAACACTCAACAAGGATTTGCATACTTGCCAAAGGATCGATCCTTCTTCTCATGTCAATTCTGCTACTACTTCTTCTTCAACATGTGATTACACTTCTCATTTTGACAAGATTAGTAACGTGTCCTCTCCTCCTTTGTCTAATTTGGAGACACTTTATGGGCCTAGATTCAAAATTCTTTCTAAACATGGATACAATGGAAGTGGTTTAGGGTAAATGAAATAAGGAGTTTAGGCTCCTATGAAACCAATGCCACGCGTTTCTAAAGAAGGTTTAGGTTTTTGGCCTTCTCCTCTATCTACATCCCCTCCGTCGTTGACTAAGGTCTCTATGGCTTTTTCTTTTTAGAAATCAAACAACTCTCCACAACAGAAAGGGTTGCTTCCTACTCCACTTGCTTCTTCTCTTCTATCTCAACAAGAGTGTATCTTTTCGAGTCTACTCAAAGCTTATTTGATCATTCTTCCTCCTCTGACACACAAAAAATTTCCACAAAACAATCAATCAACACTTCTTTTCTGTGCATATCATCAAGCACTTGGCCATTCCACTAGTGAATGTTGAGCCTTGCGTGACAAAATTTAACACCATCATGACACATGTTCTCGTACTTTCTCTCTTGTTGTATCACCTATTCTTTCTTCAAATAAAAAATGATGGTGAGGATCACCATGTCCAGTTCATTTTGCATAATAAACATACATCATTATGAATGAGTCTCCTCTGGTATGGCATTGAGCCACCTCTATCATCACATTGTGACAAACTCCAGCATTTTTTCATGATTGCCCTCACCTGTATTCTGGGGGGCAATGACAACTTGTTCCAGAATCAGACACCCTACGGGTGTCCTTCTTGTAGACACTCTGCTTTCTCTACCCCCTCTCACTTACCTTAAAATCAATTGCATACATTGCTTTATGCAATTATTTTAGGGGAAGTATATATTATGCTCACATGTTCATCCATACATTTACCTTGCTTTATGTTCACCCCCTGAGGTGTTGCATATTAATTCACTCCCTATGGTGTTGTTCATTTTAATGCTCCCTGAAGTATTCACCCCCTGTGGTGTTGTTCATTTTAATGCCCCCTAAAGTATTCACCCCCTGTGGTGTTGGTCTCTAATACTCTCCCTGAGGTGTTGTTCATTTTTATGCTCCTGAAGGCATTGTTTTCTTTTATGCTCCTTGAGGCATTGTTCATTTTTTACACTCCCTAAGGCATTGTTTACTTTTACTCTCCCTGAGAAGTTGTTTATTTTATGCTCCCTGAAGCATTGGTAGTCTATATATCACCTAGCATAATACAACTTGCTAGCATGTGATTCATGTAGTCTATGAGCCATCTAGCATAATATAACTTGCTAGCTCGTGGGGTTCATACAACCTAACCTTGTTACACTCATGGTCACCTACCATAATGTAACTTGCTAGCAAGTGATCCATGAGGGTTTGGTGATTTACATGACCCCTAGCGACAGAGCAAGCTAGTGTCTGAGTATGTACTCTTCTTCATTCGTATTGATTGCTTCCCTGTCTATTTGTCTACAGTCTCTCCTTGAAGCAATCAATCGACTCATTGTGTTCTTCTATCTCCTTTTTAGAATCCCTCTATTTTTTGGTTTTCTTTTATTTTCATTATATTTTGGGGATGACACATGGTATTGAGACAACCTTTCATATCGAGGCCTCTTTACTTTACTGACTCAAAATTTTTCTTTTGTTTGCTTGTGTGTTTTGCTCATGTGGTTTATCAGATTTGTTGTTGAATGCTTTTTGTTTTCCATGTATGCTTCGTGTATGTTCCATGTATGCTTCGTGTATGCTCTGTGTATGCTCTGTATATGTTCCATACATGCTTCATGTATGCTTCATGCATGCTTCATGTATGCTTCGTGTATGCTCCATGTATGCTCTGTGTATGCTCTGTATATGTTCCATGCATGCTTCATGTATGCTTCGTGTATGCTTTGTGTATGTTCAGATTTTACCATATTACTTTGCTAACCATAGTTGTTTCAGCATATAATATTCAGCCTTGTCTTGCGTTTGTTAATTTTTAGATATATGTGTATATGTGTGATTTATGCCGTGTGTCTTGTAACCTCTTTATCTGAGCATTGTAGACTAGTAGAATCCTAAGCTTGGGGGCTATCACATCTCTCAACTTAGCAACATTCTATGTCTTCAACATTCCTATGAAGAGATTTGATTTCTCCATACTTTAGTGTGCATATGAATGTAAGTTCATAACCCTGTTAAATTGGGGGCTAAACGTAGTGTCATAAATTGTCATTGCTTACAATTTCACACTAGGTTTGGCACTCAGTTTAGCATGTATGTTTGTCTATGCTTGTGGTATGCATATTTCACTACTTTTTTAAGAAACTAGGTGAAGTCCCTTAACAACTAGTATTTCAAGAGCAAATTTCACCAGGACACTAGCGCTCAGTGCTAGAGTCCTACTCGTTGGCTCCAAAAGATTTTGAACTTGAATGTTGGCCTTATTGCATTGAACGACACACCTTGTCGGCCTTACCTAATTGGACCCTCAAAAAGTACTTGGGGTTCATATATAAACAACCCTCTCTCCCCCATTTTAAACATGAGACTTCTCTCTCTACAAGCTCTCTATTGGTGAAGACTATTGTTGTATGCACTAACCATTGCAGGTATTTAAGGAAGCTTCTACACCAACTCCTTATGGGTGATACATGTTGCGACATCAATCCAACAAGGGTTTCACACTTATGGTAACTCTATTTCACGGTAATTGTTTGTTGTAGTCTTTATTATCTATTTTTCCTCTATTCATCACACTAACCCTTGTAGGTATTTGAGGAAGCTTCTTCCTTCTACACCAACTCCTTGTGGGTGATACATGTTGCGACATCAATCCAACAAGGGTTTCACACTTATGGTAACTCTATTTCATGTTAATTGTTTATTGTAGTCTTTATCATCTACTTTTCCTCTATTCATCGATGCAAACACACACTCTTTATCATCATCATTTCTATTATGGAGGTGGAAACACCAACACAAGGTTTGATTGGGGCAAGCCCCTATATAGAACAACCATTTTCCCCTTTTATGTACGTGTAGATCCGAATCAAAAGTTTCTGACATTGAGGAGCGACAGAAGACGAAAGGATCTGAGATAGGGATCATCAGATAGAAGTGCAAACCATACTAAACCCTAAAGACACTAGTGCCTAGTGCTATTGTCCTGCACATTCTACCTCAATTTTTAGTGCCAAGTTCCATCAGATCTGCTTATTTTTTCTACACTTATTTTTTGTAAACTATAACAATAGTTTGTGCATTTACCTAGTTATCAGATTTGGTCTACACATTGCTTAGTTTAATTAATACATTTGTTATCAATCTTTTATCTTTGCAACAAAGGAACAAAGCCCCCAAGAACACAGCTTGGCTCTTCTCTAGGGGCATCAACCAACCCTAGAGTCGTTTGTGGCTTGTGTTCTAATGTTTGATAGGAAAGATTGATCTAGTTAGTTCATAATTGATTAGACCTATTTTCCTATCTTACAAATAGTGGGGGGGCAAGCCCCCACACACCCACGTTGGATACAAGGATCCAAAATATGGTTGAAACAAGATCACTACTTAGTGAATACTTCATGTTTTATGAATGATTTATAAACAATTTTAGGAGTAATTAAATACATAGGATTTACAAGGTTGATTGCACCTTAATCCTAAAAAGGCATGGAGTGATCTGCAGATTCAATGGACTATGGCCCTCTCTTCCTAATCTTCACAACTAGGTCATGGAATCATGGAAACCCTTTGTGGATGGTAAGATCGAGCTCTTCCCTAGTGCTAGGGGATTCTTCATTATGACCTTTGCTTCCTTGGAGGAGAGGGATTTAGTGTTGGATGGCAGGGTTTGGTTGTGGGGCGAGCATTCACTCTCCATCAAACCATGGGCTCGTTCCTTCAATACACTCATTGAGCCACTTAATATCAAACCAATATTGATTCAACTCCTGAATCTCCATCTCCAATTTTGGGAGGACTCATGTTGTGAGGCCATCGACAATGCTATTGGTCATTTCTTGAAGGAAGACTCTACGACCTCATATATGAGACATTCAACAGTTGATCGCATATTAGTGGATATTGACATCTCCAAACCCCTTCATGGAGATGCAGTTTTGATGGTAGGGGAAAAGCCTTGGACACAATAGTTATACTATGAGGGTCTCCCCTTCAGATACAAATGATGTTTCTCTATTGATCACTTGGCCTCCAATTTTCCTCACTCTCACCGCAAGGGTGCGGTAACTTGGTGGAAGAATGCACTCATCGATCATTTGACTATTAGCACCTCCCCAAAGGATAGATCCTCCCAGGTGGACAAGCCTTCCCAGGAAACTAGTGCAGGAGCACCTACCTTACAGTGGCCTCCATGAGGCAGTTAGTTAGTTTTAAGTCTTGTTGATGTTTCCAAGAAGGTCTTATAAGACCAATGCATTGTAATAAGGTCAGTTTGGACCAATATTTAGTTTGCATCTAGGTTAATGTGCAAGTTTGTTAGGCGGTTACAATTTGTTAGTTGGTTATGGTTCCCAACCGCTTGGAACCAAGTCTGTACTACCGAGGGTCATTGGATAAATACCCTAGATCGGTTGATTTAGAAGGGAGAGAGATTAGGAGTCTGATAGAAATCGAATCGATATTTGATGCTGAACAGTTCTGTGTTGGAGAACTGAGTTGTGAAACTGTGAAGCAGCTATTGTAGTCATTTTCTGCAAGTAATAAAAGAAGCTATGTTTTGTGTTATTTTCCTGTTGTGCTCTTACTGTGTAAATTGCCTGGGGATCGGATGGATTTTCAACCATTCCACCGGTAGATTGCTTCGCAATCGGTGGAATGGATGTATATAGTAGTTTAGGGTTTCGTTATGTTTGTACTGTTTGTTACAGGGTCGTTGGTTGCTTGTCGTAAGGAATCCTAGCATTTTCAATGTGCTAGGTCAACAGGTTTTAAACTGAGAGAAGCTCGCGATGAGTGCTGGTTCAGGGAGAAACAAATCACTTTGATCGATTGAGTGTGAGGGATGCAGGCTAAGGATATATCGCTAATCAGATTGGGTGCCAAAACTGTGTTGAACACTTGTATCTTCATGTTTTAGGGTTGATATACAAATCATGTGTATATCGCAAGTGCAAACCCTAAGTATATCACTTTTGTATGTTCCATGCATCTATCGCTTGTGACTCATCGCTTTTGTATGTAGCACATGTGTTTAGAAGAATGTACAAGGAAGTCGTCGGGTGATCATCGGTATCGGCATGAGAAGGACGATCGACCGAAGGAGTGGATATCTTTCCGACGGTAGAAGTCCTGGCGACAAGGAAGTGAACATCAGCAAGACGATGTGTGTCGGAGAGAGATAACTCTTGACGACCGATAGTATAGGTGTTGCCGATAGGCAACCAAAGGCGATAAGTACTACGTCGGCGTGAGACGACTGTTGGGGAGACTTTTTGTGGATCGGCCGATGTTGGCAGTGTTGCTGATAGACAACTCAACCGATATAGGGATATCGGTGGGACTTAAGCGATCGAGAGAACAGAGTTTCAGTTGATCGATGGTGAATGTCACACCGATCGTCGTGAAGGGTCGAAGTCTTCATCGAAGTGAGAAGTGTTTCGGCATAAGATCTAGAGGGGTCACCAATAGTTGTTTGTCACAACGACAGTGTTAGCCGATAAGTGTATCGGGAAGAGTTTGGCCGTCGAGCGAAGGCGATAATGTGTTGCCGATAGGTCATGTCTTGGCGATAGGAGTTCATGCTATGTATATCGGTGGGAGATAAGTGATCGGGATAACATTGTGATGTTCGGCCGATGATGTTAGGTCTTGCTGATAGGCAATTAAAGTGAAACCTAAGCAAATGAACGTATGTCATACAATGGGAAATGTATGTTAAGGTTTTTTTTGGGTAATGCAGGCATAGAGGATAATTGACTATGCATCATAGTAGTATCAGAGCTTAGCAAAAGGTCTGGGCTGTTTGTGTGTTGATTCTGTCATTGAGAAGACAGAGGTAGAGGAGTGAGAGGTTGACAAAATGCCTCCGAAAGGTAATGGTACTGCAAGGGAGTTGCAGGAGATAAAGGAAAAACATGCCAGAGAGATGAGAAAGATGAAGGAGCTTGCTGAAGCACTTCAAGCAAGGCTTGCAGCCTTGGAGATGAACAAAAAGAGAGAAGTAGAAGATAGTGAATCTGAGAAAGAAGATGATACTGAAGAATTTGAAGAGGTAGATGAAGATTTGAATGCTGAAGATCAGAGGTTTGCAAAACTGTTAAGGGCAGTTTAGAGTGACAAACCTAAAGTAAAGATTGATGTTCCTAGGCACACAGGAAGTCTGAATGAAGAAGAGGTACTGGATTGGATTGTTGCACTTGATAATCACTTTGAATGTGAAGATGTTGCTGAGGATCTGAAGGTAAAGATTGCAAAGACCAAGTTGGGAGGTCATGCTTTGGTATGGTGGGATTATGTACAATCTGAGAGGAGAAAGCAAGGAAAGTCAAAGATCACTTCATGGGATAAGATGGTAGCAAGGATCAAAGGTAAATTCTTGCCCAAGGATTATGAAATTTAGATGTTTAAGAAGCTACAATTTCTAAGGCAAAAGGAAATGGATGTGAAGGCATACACTGAGGCATTTTACAAGTTGAGTATGAGATCTGGTCATCATGAGAATGAGATAGAAAAGGTGGCTAGGTACTTGGTTGGTTTGAGATTGAACATACAGGATGAGTTAGTTTTAGCTAACCCAAGGAGTGTGGAGGATTGTTATCAAATGGCAATCAGGATTGAAGAAAAGATGAATAGAAGACAAGATAAGTCCATGAGAGGAAGAGGCAGCAATGTAAGAGGAAGAGGATCAGCTCCTACAACAAGACAAGACAATGAGAGTCAAGAAGACATTGGTAAAGGACAAGAGCAGTCTGATTTCAGAGGTGGATGGAAAGCTACCAGAAGCAGATTTAGAGGTGGTAGAGGTTCTACTACATTTTCTGGTAAGTGTTACACTTGTGGTGAATATGGGCATCCATTTTTCAAATGTCCAACAAAAGCAACAAGTTCAGGAGGAGAAAAGAGGGCAACTCTGATCCAATAAACTGATCAACAAAGTGCAAGCAACTCAAACACTCAGCAAAGTGTGAGGGAGACTCCTGATAATTATGGGTATCCGGAGGAGGGAGAAGCATTGATGTTAAGAAGGACAGTCTTGAAGACATCAAAGGATATGATGCAAAGAAAAGCTCTTTTCAAGACCACATGCAAGAGCAAAGGTAAAACATGTAAGGTTGTAATTGATTCTGGTTCAACAGATAACATGGTATCTCAGGAAATGGTGGATAAACTGAATTTGGAAAGGATTCCACACCAATACCCTTACAAGGCATCTTGGGTGAGTGATAGTCAATCACTTTTTGTATATGAATAGGCATATGTTGATTTTCAGATTGGAGAATATCATGATAGAGTTTTGTGTGACATTTTGCCCATGGAATGTTGTCACCTACTGCTGGGTAGGCCATGGCAATTTGATAGGAGAGTACTGTATGATGGGTATGCAAATACCTACACCATCAAGAAAGATGGGAAAACTATTGTGTTGATACCATTACAGGAAGACACTGCAGCACAGAAGACAGCAAAAATCATTTTGGTAGGTAAGAAGGAATTTGTGAAGCTACCTACAGCAGCAGGCATACAGGCAGTTGATGATATCTCAAGGAAAGGAGATCAGAGTTTGAAGAAAGGTTCAGTTTTGACTGACAAAGGTCAGCAGCAGTTTCAGAAAAAGGTTTATGAGCAGCCACAAATTGATTGGCAAGACAAGGATGTGATTGTAGTTGGGACTATTGTTTGTCCTATACAAGTTGACAGGAAGACAGATTTGAACATTGTAGAAGTTCAAGAAGCAATTGCTAAGGTTATTCAACCAGGTATTCAGACATAGGTGCTGGTTAGACAAACTGGCAAACACAAGGTATGTATGAACAGAGCCTACATGGACAGGCATGAGGGTTTACTTGTAAAACAACAAGTTACAGTTCAGAAATCTTGGAGTAGCCAAGAGACAGCAGAGGATAAAGCTGGAACAATTCAGAGCACTAACATGGCAAAGAGTAAAGGTGGAATTTCTCCCAGACTGAACTCATGGGGCATGAGTTCTTTTTCTGTTGGGGAGTATGGTGTAGGAGCACCTATCTTACAGTGGCCTCCATGAGGCAGTTAGTTAGTTTTAAGTCTTGTTGATGTTTCCAAGAAGGTCTTATAAGACCAATGCATTGTAATAAGGTCAGTTTGGACCAATATTTAGTTTGCATCTAGGTTAATGTGCAAGTTTGTTAGGCGGTTACAATTTGTTAGTTGGTTATGGTTCCCAGCCGCTTGGAACCAAGTCTGTACTACTGAGGGTCATTGGATAAATACCCTAGATCGGTTGATTTAAAAGGGAGAGAGATTAGGAGTCTGATAGAAATCAAATGGATATCTAATGCTGAACAATTCTGTGTTGGAGAACTAAGTTGTGAAACTGTGAAGCAGCTATTGTAGTCATTTTCTGCAAGTAATAAAAGAAGCTCTGTTTTGTGTTATTTTCCTGTTGTGCTCTTACTGTGTAAATTGCCTAGGGATCAGATGGATTTTCAACCATTCCACCGGTAGATTGCTTCTCAATCGGTGGAATGGATGTATATAGTAGTTCAGGGTTTCGTTCTGTTTGTACTGTTTGTTATAGGGTCATTGGTTGCTTGCCGTAAGGAATCCTAGCATTTTCAATGTGCTAGGTCGACAATTTTTAAACTAAGAGAAGCTCACGATGAGTGCTGGTTCAGGGTGAAACAGATCGCTTTGATCGATTGAGTGTGAGGGATGCAGGCTAAGGATATATCGCTGATCAGATCAGGTGCCAAAACTGTGTTGAACACTTGTATCTTCATGTTTTAGGGTTGATATACAAATCATGTGTATATCGCAAGTGCAAACCCTAAGTTTATCACTTTTGTATGTTCCATGTGTCTATCGCTTGTGACTCATCGCCTTTGTATGTAGCACATGTGTTTAGAAGAATGTACAAGGAAGTCGTCGGGTGATCATCGGTATCGGCATGAGAAGGAAGATCGGTCGAAGGAGTGGATATCTTTCCGACGATAGAAGTCCTGGCGACAAGGAAGTGAACATCGACAAGACGGTGCGTGTCGGAGAGAGATAACTCTCAACGGCTGATAGTATAGGTTTCGCCGATAGGCAACCAAAGGCGATAAGTACTACGTCAGCGTGAGACGACTATCGGGGAGACTTTTGTGGATCGGCTGACGTTGGCAGTGTTGCTGATAGACAACTCAATCGGTATAGGGATATTGGTGGGACTTAAGCGATCAGGAGAACAAAGTTTCAATTGACCGATGGTGAATGTCACACCAATTGTCACGAAGGGTCAAAGTCTTCATTGGAGTGAGAAGTGTTTCGGCATAAGATCTAGAGGGGTCGTCGATAGTCGTTTATCACAACGACGGTGTTAGCCGATAAGTGTATCGAGAAGAGTTTGGCCGTCGGGCGAAGGCGATAATGTGTTGCTGATAGGTCATGTCTTAGCGATAGGAGTTGATACTATGTATATCGGTGGGAGATAAGCAGTCGGGATAACATTGTGATGTTTGGTCGATGATGTTAGGTCTTGCCGATAGGCAAGTAAAGTGAAACCTAAGCAAATGAATGTATGTCATATAATGGGAAATGTATGTTAAGGTTTTTTTTGGGTAATGCAGGCATAGAGGATAATTGACTCTGCATAGGGGAAAAGCCTTGGACGCAATAGTTATACTATGAGGGTCTCCCCTTCAGATACAAATGATGTTTCTCTATTGATCACTTGGCCTCCAATTTTCCTCACTCTCACCGCAAGGGTGCGGTAACTTGGTGGAAGAATGCACTCATTGATCATTTGACTATTAGCACCTCCCCAAAGGATAGATCCTCCCAGGAGGACAAGCCTTCCCAGGAAACCTTACCCATTCCCCTTGAGCCAAGAAGAGTATTGGTGAATAAGGTTGCAGTGAATCTCACGACTTCTTCTGATTCCTATTCATCCGATCATGTTAGGTCTCCTCCATTGGCTACGATTGTTTCTTCGACCCCTTCTAATCAAGGTTGAACTACTACTTCATCAATTCCAGCTATATTTTTGGCTTTACCTGCTTCTGGATTGGCTTCATTGCATGAGATCTCTTTGATTATGGTGTCTATTGAGGATCCCCTCCTCTTGCCTCACTCTGAGGATTTAGACTTAGAGCTTTCCTAGACAGTGGTCTAGCAAAGAAAGGACTCACCAAATCTATTGATGATTTGCACCCTAGAGTCAAGGGAGCTAGATTTTATAGCTCGAGATCTAGTTTTGTTTAGATCTCTTGTTTGGTTTTTCTTTCATATATCAGGGTTGTTGTGTTTGTGTGTTGTTGATGGCCTGTTTGTGGCCTATTTTACTCTACCTCATGGGCTTTTGTAAATGGTTCAACACCTTGGTTTGTTGCTTATCTTTAAAAAAAAATAAGGTATTGTTGAGCCATTTTCCTCTGTCCAGAGTCAAATGGTTCACCTTGAGAATCTCTTGGATATCTGCTGAGATATAGCCCTGCAGGCCTTAAATCCTTCAAATCCTAGTGATTCGCCTTGTAAAATCCCTGAGAATCTCATCTGGAGGATCCTTGCAAAAAACCCAGAAAAACCTAGAAACCCTTGGCCTTCAATGTCTTCCTTCGCAAGGATTTTCCATCTCCATATTTGGTCAATTTGCATGGATATCTAATGTCCGAATATCCAAATCTTAGCTAACATCCTAGATATTATCTTAATATCCAGACCTTAGCTAAGGTCTTGATATCTCTTTTGTGTGGACCTTTGTAAATGTCTGGATGATGTCATCCAAATATTTCTTAACATCTGGATCTTCCCAATATCCATGACTTTGTGAATGTCCCAATGATGTCATCCAAACCCGCTCCCCAAAGAAATGCATATGACGATGATGTCATCTAGACATTCTGCCTTCGGTATATTATCCTGCATTGATAAAGCATCCTGATGATGTCATCTAGATCTCCTCTTCAACAAAGTTGTTCATGCCGATGACATCATTAGGATATTCATAATAGGCATCTGGATGTTAAGTTAGCATTTGGATATTAAGTTAATATCCTGACGACGGATATCCATGTGAATGACAACCATTCCATGCTACAAAGGAAAATTTGATGAGTGCATCTGAATATCACATAGCCCGCAAACTGTCGAAGCTGACATCATATCTCCACTGCGCGACTGCGAGATGATGACACATGGCGTGTTGGTGCTCCTCAGGAATTTTCAAGGGAGACTCTCCTCGGGTGTGCATCGTTATGATAAGTGGCACCCTCAGTGTGTTCTGTTTGGTGGGCCTCGACAAGCTAACAGAGCCAGAAAGAGAAAGATATAACTGCAGACTCAGCATGCCACCTCACCTTTCACTGAAGGAAGACTCTTCGCGGGACTCTTTAAAGGCTTTTAGCAAAGCTGCGAAATTGCCATGTAGGTGGATTCTTTGGGCCTCAACGCAGAATCAAAAGGGAAGGCGATGGTCATTGATTCTAAAAGCAAACTCATCTACAGCTAGGATTGAAAGGTGACTCTCAAGCATCCCAAAGGTAGGGAAAATGTGAACTCATCTGATAAGCCATTGCAGGGGTCGAATTTCAAAGGATTAGGAGCCGATGAAGACACAAAGACTCAAAAATCTAAAGATTTAAAGTGTTGTAAAAGCTTTGCTTGGGAAATTTTTGTCTCATACGCCATCAATGCGGACCCAAATATCTCTCAGTTGCCCCTTCTAGATATTTGTTGCATTCATTGTTGTAGATGGTGATTTAGCTACTCGCATTGAAGACTCAAAATATCTTCCAACTACCCAATGGATCCAAATATTTTCTATAATGAATTCTTGCAAATAGATGTCCATTTTGAAGAGGAAATATCTCTAATAGGCCCATGGGCGCATTCATTACATTAGGTAATGGCACCCCATTGTAATGCTATATAAAGCATGAAATGTAATGTATTCAGGTTGGCTTTTGGTTTTCCAAACCATATCTCTTGCAATTGTAACCGTGCCTCTGTGATAATAGAAATCAGATTTTACCTTCTCATGAATGGTTCTTTGCTCTGTGTATTTTTCTGTTTGATCTTCATCTGTGAATTCGTCTTTACTCTTGGATTTCATTTAGTTTCTCTTACCTCTGCAAGTAGTTCATGATTTATGCATGTTGGTATGTTGGATATTGTTGTTCTGTGCATACATGGTTGTCTGAGGGCCTTCCCATATTCAAACATGGTGTATCACCTCTCTTTACTTTCAGTTTTACTCCCTCTTCCTCTTTTCCTAAACAGGTGTATAGATTCGGTTTAGTCTTAGGATCATTGAATCTCTCATTCAGCAAAGGAACCAGTCTCTCTCTGGAGATTTGACCTCCCTGCAGGGTCCCACACCTAGAGGTCATCTCAATGTTTCACTAGATTGTTGGAGCCCTAAAAGCCTTCAACATTGGGTGCAAATCTATGTGACAATAGGTATCAACATAATATTGTGTCATTATATAGCTATACGAGACTTTAAAAAATAAATAAATAATCATATCCCAAAAATACTTAACAAACTCTAAAAGGTTTGAAAACATTTGCATGCACTAGATCTTTTAGATCTGCAACAAAAAACATATGTTTTAAATATTTTTTGACAACTAAATTATTTTTTTCCAAATTTTTATTCAATTACACTAAAATAAACCAAAATACTTCATGGAAATGATTATAATGGTTGCATTTTTAAGTGAGATAAACTGAAAGAAATCAAAATGCATAATTAACATGACCATAATGGCATCACTTGGGAATGGATGAATTTCTCCTCTATTAGTTTAATTTTTCCAATTTAGCCATAATTTACTTAGTTTCATCAGTTATGTTTAAATGCTCTTTGTTTAAGACAACAATTGTGTGCCCTACTTCTTTAAAGAAAATACAAGGGTTTTCAAATTTTTGAGTTAAAATTAAAAATATTATATAATTATTTCAAGAAAATTTAAAAATGGTTTAAAAGAATTATGTCCCACTAGATGTAAACTAGTTTTTGGATTATCCTTATTATATTGGTTTTTAAATATTATGTTTATAACATCAACCTAAATATAGAATTATAAAGTCACTTTTAATTTGAAATTAACCTAACAATTAATGTAGCAATTAACATTACAATCAACTTCATAATTTAATTTAAAGGCCAAACATCAAACCAACATTATCCCTAACATTAAGCTTAACATTACTAATGTCAATCTCAATGTTAAGTTGTAAGGATGAAAATAATTTTTATTGTCTAAAGTGATGGTTCTAGCACTAGATTTGACATTGTTTGATTCAAATGTTATAGTTATTTAAATAGTTTATGTTGTTCTTAATTTCCTTTCTAATTGTACAAGGGTTTTGAGGGGAATATTGAAGTTAACTCTAAGGGGTTTTGAGCCAAGATTTGGTAGGGGGTTGAAACAAGGTTTGAGTTGGACTTAAATCCATAAAAACATCAATGAATTTTATAAATTTGATTTAAAAATAAAAAACATCAGAAAAATAGTGACCAAAGTAAAAAATAAACATTTTATTACAAAACAAGAAAAGGGATAAAACCACCAATCACCTAGATGAAGGACATAATTACATGACAAGGAAATAATGTTTACAATTTCAAGCACATGATTATCAGTTTTTAACATATTTTAATTTTCTATGGTATGTGAATAATGATAGAAATAAGAGAAAAGAGGCTTTGGATTTGGTTTCATTTTTAATCCCTAGGAAATAAATATCCAAATGTAATTCAAATTTATCAAGTCAAACTTACTTGGTAACTGATACAAATATACTTCATTTTTCCTCCACACACCCTCTTTCAATTTTGGGTTAGAATTTTTTGTCCCTAGCCCAACTTCTTACACTCACATAGAAGAGGTTTGAAGTCATCGCTCTCTATTCTCCACAACTCTATATATTAAGAAGGTAGCAAGCTCTAAAAAGGGATGTCTTGACATGAAATTACTCTACTAATTGTCACAAAATTCCCAAAGATTAAAACTTTTACAAAATTATATCAAAAAGAACCTTCATATCCCCAACCATAGTTATTATACATTAAAGAGCTAGTCCATCATATATAAGATCAAATACCTTAGATATCTCTTATAACCAAAGAGGAATATCTCGTTATACAGGGGATTTTTAACAATAGTAGAAATCAATACAACAATGATGGATTCAAAGGAGTTAGCATGATCTACCCACACTCTCACTTGACGTTAATGGTGTTAGTTGAAGAAGAGATGTAACTTCATGAACTAAATCTTTTCAACTTATCATCAATTTGATGTCTTCAAATCAACTTGGATTGCTTCACTAGTCTAATGTGCTTGAACTACAATGCTTGGTACAACAATAGCAACCAACACAAAATTGATAAAGAGGGAAGAGTTAGCACCATGTAGCCACATTTTCATTTGATGGTAATTATATCAGTTGAATAACAGAGAGAACTGTATGAATTTAATCTTTTCAACTTTATTTTCAATTTGAAAAGCAACTCAACTTGGCTTGTTTCACTAATATAATGTGCTTGAATTTCAATGCTTGATTACAATAATAGAAACCAATACAACATTGATAAAGAGGGAAGAATTGGCACTATCTAGCTACACTCTCACTTAATGGTAATCGTGTACTTGATCTTCATGTACTTGATCTTTTCAAAACTATCTTCAATTCTATAAAATCCTCAAGTTGGCTTACTTGAAACTAATGTAACATGTTTAGTTCTTTGATGGCATACATTTTATTTTAAAATGAAAACCATAGAGAAATAGTATAGCACTTTCCTCGTATGGAAGGTATCAAGCTAAGAAAAACCACTTTACATGCATTTTAAGGAGGAAAATACAATAATTTTCCTTCTTTTCCCTGGGATAGGATTTTTTTTTCTTTTCCCTAGGATAGGATATAGCTATGAACCCAATCTTAAATACAACCAAAATTTTGTTTTATCATCATAACCATTAACCCAATGAAAAATGAAAATTGATCAAACCAAAAATATTAAAATCATAGTAATGGGAAGATCAAATTCTTGATGTCTTAAATATCTATAAGCACCCCATACTCCCCACCCCAATGAAAATAACAAAACTAAAAGCTTAATATTAATTTAATGGAAAGATTGTTGTTGTCATAAATATTCATAACCACAAAATGTTCAACATTTGGATTAGAAATCTATAGAGAATTTGTGTATCCAAAAGAAGAGATGTACCAAACTTTGGCATTCATATCATTGCTTAAGAAATAATGCACGATAACACAAAAAATATATATGTCAAACAAAAGATAAAGATGCATTAGAAAAGGTAAGTGACCAATAACGTATGCCAAACAAAAACATTAAATTCAAAAGGTGCATTAAGTTCAACTAATATAAAATGAAAGTGACTTGAGTATCGCTATAAGTTTAATAGAACAAGAAATAAGATTTAAATAAGATTTTATCATGACTAGTCATTGTTTCTAGCTCTTATTGTCAAGTCCTATGAAACCAAGCCCCTGTGTTATAATCTACCTCTTGCCATTTTTCCCATCCAACAATTTCAAATAGTTATTATAATTAAAATCATTTACAATATAATAAAACTTAGCTACATTATCAAATAAACCCTTGCTCTTTTCTACATCCAAATCCTCTAAAATGGTCATGTTAAAGATGATTAGAGTTATAACTATTACCATAATTCTATTGAGACAAAAATTTAGAATGATTATTGTGATGAGTCAAATGTGTAATTAAAACTGCAGGACTCAATGAGCTCAAACAACTTATCTCTGGCAACAATGTTAACACAACTTCCATTATTTTTATGAACCACATTAGCTTGTCTAGTTTCCCAAAAAAAAAAAGTCATTCAATGTATAACTCAAGGCTCAAACCTCAAACTTTTGCTTCTCCAACTTATACCATGTTTACAGGTTTATCGTGAGTGCCTATTGAAAATTATTATCATGTTTTAATTCCCTAAACTACTTCAAAAAATATATTTTTAACTCCACTAAACATTGAACATTTGGTAAGGATTTCCAATTATCTTAAACCAAATTCATCGTAAAACACAACTTCCCACATCATTCAAACTAAATATATTAATTATATGCCAAAGATGTTTCTTAATATTGGACAGCATTTTTTTTAGTTTCTAGTAACTTATCTAATAAATTATAGAGGAAAAAGTCTGGATCAACAATTAACATTTGATGGACTCGTTAAAATTGTCTAGTTTGATAATTGTTTACCAAGTGGCTAGGCATGAGTTTTGTGTGCTTAGCAAGAGGTTATTCTAAATTCACCTACCACTTTATTTCCCACATTCTATGCAACAACTATATTTTAGGTTTTGGTTTTAAGATTTTGATAAAAGCAAGGGCATTGATTTTAGCTAATAGAAATCTCTTAAAGAATTTTCATATCATTGTTTGTAAGACTTTCTTACATTTTCTTCTCAGGAGTTGTGGAGCTTGTAGCATGATTAAATTGGACCATGTAAAGTAAACAGAGAAAATTATAAAGGGTAAAGGGATGAGCTTTTCCATAAGGGATAAGCAAAATAGGTCTCTAATAATGGAACTATTTTTTCTTGTAATTAAGGAAAAGGAAACAAGTCTATCAAACTATCTAACAAGCCCATAAGGCAAGGCATGATGAAGTTGAAGGATAGATTGTTCAAAGTTCTAAATATCTCTCATATAGTTCCAACAAATAGCTAATATAGTTCCTAATCCTGTATAATATATGACAATAAATAGCATGTGATAATGCAAACCTTCAGGGAATATCCTTCATAAAAAAAGTCCAACTTCAAAATTGCAACCTACATAGCAACAAGCAAGACCAATGCCTTCACATCAAATGGAAGATTACCAACAAATGAAGTCCTTCTTGTATCATAGATGAAATGATTTCCATCTTTTAGTTTCTTGCAATGTGGATGCGCTCTATCTACACAAATATGATTTCCACTGAACTGCAATAAACAAAAACACAATTTTAATAAATTACTGCATTAAGACTAGAGAAACCACTTCCAGTCATCAACAAGATCAAAATCATGAATTTATATAATAGTAAACACTTGACCAAAACATCCCCAAGTACTAGATCTATCTCAATCTACATTTACATGTGGCATTTGAGAAACATATTGTCAATTCTTATTCCCAAGTGAAGGGGCTTTGATTTCCTTGTACATCTATGTCAAATGAATAAGTTTTACATAACTAGAAAGTGGAACATAGTGAAGGCAGAGATAGACAAAGAGAGAAGAGAGAGATAGAGCATAGATTTATATAGAGAGAGGAAATTTGTGAAAGAGAGGGGGGAGGGAGATAAAGATAAAGAGAGATAAAGAGAAATAGAGAGCTAGAGAGGGAGACAAAGATATATATACAGAGAGAGACCTTGAGAGATAAAGTGGGAGAGAGAGATAGAGAAAAAGAGAGGTAAAGCCTAGAGGATGTGTAAAAAATCAAATTTCATAAAAGAAAGCACTTCGATTTTAGTAAAGGATTACTATGAAACCCATCACAAGAAACCATTTTAGAAGATAAAGCTCAAAGAAAATATGTCTTCTAAAGGTTTGTCTACATAAAACAAAGATATATCTTTTTGTTTACCACACCATTACTTTGAATATGTGTATACTATGCCAAAGGGTGTATGGGTAAACCATATCCTTATTATGTATGATGTTTCTGAACCTTTATATGATGGATTTCCTAGACAAGGTTCTTAAAAGAAGGACAGTACATACAAATTCTATTTGTATAATTTCCTTCATTTTTACTTGCTACAAGGAAAAGAATTTGTGCCTTCCTAAATTGGATAATTATTTCATTTGCTTCAACTTTGATTGAAACGTATCATTGTCAATTGAATTTTTGCCCACCTTTTATATTTGCAAACTTTCTAGTGACTGTTACCACAATGATTATAGGATGCTCTCTTTTATGACCACTAAGCTTCAACAAAGCATTACAAAATTCATGAATCTTTGGTTATAATCTCATTATCACTACTCAAATACAACAACATAGAAAGGCTGAGGAGTAAGAGTAAGATCATTCATGGTAAAACTCAATGAAAAACACATGAACGTTTATTAAACAGGAAAACATCATTGTAATATATATAAATCATACCTTTATAGATATTACCTATTTCTTAGATGTTATTAAGTTTATTTTGATATCTATAGAGCATGGTCCTGCAACTACACCTAGAAAACAACTTGATAAGTTGAAGTGCAATGGTAGACATGGCACTTGGTGAATAACTCATAATAAAATAGACCTTGCCAATTTTCTTTAAGAGATGACTCAAGTTTGGGAGTACTTAGCCATCACAAAGAGTATCATGATCATTATTTATAGCAACTTTTTTTTCCAGTAAATGAAAAAAAGAAGCAACAACACTCCAACTATGTTAATTTCTAGCAATTATAAGGCATGAGTTTTAGAGGGATTTTCCCTATCTAAATCTTACTCCATAAACTATCTAGCAAGCCTCTACTGCATGATTTGAGATTCAAAGTTGCATAAAAGCATTCGTGTGTCCTTGCTAAGTAAAACAAAGTACACTAAACATTCTGTAACAACATCTTGACATTTACAATCACGAGTGACAAAGAGCAATTCGTAACACCATTATACTTTCAGAGGATCAAATTAGTTTTTGTAGAAGTTTACTAAGAGATATATGGTTGAATTTAATTGCTATTGTTTGAACATGGACTATAATTCTGTATCATTTTCTGATGCATGAAGACTTTTGTTCTAATTAACTTCAACATATCTCAACACATTTTTCTCATTTTCTATTAAACAAACTTTGTTTCCAAATTCAAGTTTTATTATCCAAAACAAGGTTTTGTTTTGCCTCATCCATCATAAAATCTAACATTATTTCATTTGCTCACTATATTCTCTTGGGTACTGGAAAAGTTAAATCTAGTGACACTTATACCCAGTAGCCATCAGTTTTGGAGAAAAAAATTAAATGTCTAGCAACATTTTTCTTATGTAAAGGCTAAAGGCAATTTATTTTCTTTCTTGTACAAGAGGGATGCTTATTGTTGTTCAACCAGTCCTGACAAATCACGTAGAAGAGGTATTATTAACCATATTTACTCAAAACATATAGAAAGGACAAATGACTTCTTATCTCCATTATCGCTACTCAAAGTTTCATAATTTTTTAAATGCAACAATACTATGTTTCAGAATAGTTGTAGACAACATAGTAATTTATTAAATACCATGTTTTACAAGGCATTGACATGATACACTGAAAGTGTAAATGGAACCCTGCCTAAAACACAACAGAGATTTTTTTAAACAAGCATTATTATATAACCTGCATTTTTTAACATTTTTTCAAAAAACACAGTTTTGACTAGGTCAAAGACATGTTGGTTTGACCCGTCATGCCCCAACGACTAGGCGCTATTTAATCACAATTACTTGCATGTTATTGTCATTTTATGCTTCTAAGGTAGATAGAGTTAACTACTAGCAGTTGCACATAGTTTTCGCACAACGGATTTGTCGATAGGCTATTAGTAATGGAAGAAATAAATTGTGGAATGAAATATAGAAATAAAATTTCATACTTATATTGTAATATGAGACAATGACAACGGTGTTTTATTTTTTGCAATGTATAAAAAGTATTTTTAATTTACATTTAAAATATATAGTTTTTACAATAAATGTTCCTTGTATGAATAGAAGTAATACAAGGTTTATAGAATTTGGGTTTTCATCACTAACATAAGCATTCTCTCATATTATATTATTTAGGGTAGCATCAAATGCACGTGAATGAAGGATAAAACATTAGTATGATGTTGTAGATGATTACATAAGGTAGAGATATTTTCATATTTTTAATGCAATAAAATCCATTTGAAGTTGTAGTGAGTTCTCCATGGTGGTGTGACAAAGTATCCAAACTATATCAGTAAAGAAACACAATGCTTGGTGTTAGTAACCACATAAAGCATAGGAGGATGCAAAAAATATGGATCATTTAGTTTTTTTCCTCAAAAAGATATTTTTAATATTACCAATTGCTCAACCGCTAACATTGCATATTGGCCATCTTACAATACTAAATGCTATAGCCAATACAATCTCCTAGAGCTCATCTTAAGCCAAGCAAATGTAATTGCATAAATAATTAGAAATAAGAGACGGATCGACAACACAATCACTCAATAATATACTATACAAGAATAAATACAATTATATTAGAGACTATATATTATATATAAAATAAACATATTTAAGTTATAAATACTAAATATTAGCAGTATCAATTACGTCAAAAATTGACTAAATTGCAGCATAATTGTTGGTTTTCATTATGGTTTATTAGTATTTATGTGTTTCATTTGTTTAATTTGTTTGTTACTATTATTCTTTTGTACCTATAACTTTAAGAGGAGGGCATTTGTATGCTTCCTTTGGATTCATGTCTTGGAGTAGATTCTTAGCCCCATGTTTGTCAAAGAGTGGAAAACATTCTTGAAACTTTAACTGTATAGTGAAATCACTATTCTTCAGAGGTTTAATACTATAGATCTATTTCAACTTTGAAGAAATCAATTTAACAGTGAGAAAGCTTAAGAAAAAAAATGTAAGTACAAATGGGAAGCAGTGACAGTTGTTTTTTTTTAAAAAAAAAAATCATGCCTTTATAGTCGATCAAAGAAGAATGTCTTCTATAGAAAGTGTGTTCGTATATGAAAATAATATTCACTTGGCCAGAGAATCAAGTATTTTCCTGTAGTTTAAAATATAAGAAAAATTAAATTTAAAAAACTCTAAAACAAAAAAAAATAGAACATTTTGATTGACTACACAACTGAAATAAATTATACACTTCCAATAGCTTTCCATTTAGTAAACTTCCAATTATACATGACTGAAATAAATTATACACTTCTAATAGAGTTTTCTTGTCAACAAAATATTTGGAGACTTAATACTATAGAGCTAATTCAACTTTGAAGAGACCAGTTTAACAATGAGAAAGCTTAAGCAAAAAACAAGTGCAAGTACAAATGGGAAGCAACATCAGCTGGTTCCAGTTGTCACTGCTCTTAAAAAACAATAAGAATATTCTCCATATAATTTGTAAGAAAAGTAGGTGTTTGAGTTTGTATTTTAAAATCTAAGAAAAATAAAATTTAAAAACTCTAAAACAAAAGAATTAGAACATTTTGATTGACTATACAATTGAAATAAATTACACACTTCTAATAGCTTTCCATTTAATAGATTATTTTATATAGTAAACTTAACCAAGTCAATAAATTTAAACATAATCAAAATAACATTTACATTTAAAAAATTTATTATCAAGGTTTCTTCAATATGAATGTGTGCAATACATTGTAGCTTAGTTACATCCTAAAACACAACCAATACAAAAAATATAAAATAATTAAAGAAAACATAAAGGTGAAAATAAATTGGGAAAAACAAAAAGAAATAATGTTCTTGCCCCAAACCGATGCATGTCTTTGTGATCTGATATAATAAAAAACTATGAGTAGAACTAAAAAAAATTCAACTTATATAGCATTTCTGCATATTTTAGGCCCATTGAAAGTCCATTTGGAATCAATTATAGCTGAATCCATAAATCTAGACCTAACATCAATGGACACTTTTATGAGTTTTCTCAATAAAAATCTATGCAATCATTTGGCATCAAGTTCACTTCCCCAATTAGAAACTACATCTTCCACCTTTTGTGCATCTGCCTCCTTTTGGGCCACGTTATAATTAAATGGGTATGCTTTAATAGAAATAAACAGATTCATTATTGTGTGAAAATCCTTTCCTTCCTTGCTCAGCGCCTCCTAGCAAACGCACTCCCCAAGTAAGTCTGTATTTTACTGTGGTTTTTTCCCTATATGTACAAAGTTGTTCTTTGGTCTAGGTAAATCTGTATTTTGCCGTGGTTAATCACAATGTTTGAATTGCTTTGGTTTGTTAACTTCAGTTTTGGAGACCATCAAGTTCTTTCAGTATCACTGTGGTTGTTTAAAATTCCACACTACCCTAGTTTACTACAACTTAATCAATGGTGTGTTTTGGTGCATCAAGACATGACTGGACCCACATTTTTAGTCTCTTATGAGTTTTGTTAGCTTCTTGAGGCATTTTTACTTATGAATTCAAACAAGCACAATCTATTATTGTCTAAATGAATGTTCCAGGCCTTCCTTTCTTACTTCATTTGTGCTTGTCTGCATTTAAACTATAGTATTCAACCCAACACTTCTCTAGAGTAAAATTTTGAAGGGAAGAGGAAAGAAAGAATTCAATGGTAGGTTATAAGACTGGCTGATAGAATAAATGCTTTTGTGTGGAGCTCAAGTAGAACATATTAAATGGGATAATGTGTAGAAGATATGATCTCAAAAGCAATCTAAACGAATCATTTTAGAGTGTTCACTAATGTTGTGCAAATTTCGAAACGTGTGATGTGCAGATTCAATCGAGAGGGCTTGCACTGCATTCCATAGAGCTAGGAGTGCATGTACACCATCCCATACAATGTCTTTGACATGAAATTTGTGCAACTTTAGAGCAATTGTCTTTTTTAGTGTGGTTAGCTAAGTGAGAATGTTATGGTTACTTTGCATTCAATAAAGTCTTATGTTTTTTTAGAAACTTATGACTATGCTTAGGAGGGAAGCCCATTGACTATGCTAGTATCAATTGAGATATTATAAGTACATATGTAAAAAACCGATGTGTTTTTTTCCAATTTGATTATTTTACAAGGGTACAATATACCTTCATACTTGCAACTGGTGCAAAATTATTTATGACAAGCTTGAAACAAGCCCTCAAAAATCTTTATTGAAGCATATATTATAAGATGTTCTATTAAAGACCAATTTGTGGCATTAGATTTCTCTACTTAAACTATGACGTGGAGAGAATCTAGGGCTCCCAGGCGATTCATTATTTTTTTTATAAATATAAACTTAACAAGTAAATAAAATAGAAATTGTTAAAACTGAGATATTATAAGTACATATTTTTAAAAAATGACGTGTTTTTTTCCCAATTTGATTATTTTCAGAGGGTAGACATTTTTATATTTAAAAGAGAAAAGAAACCCCTATATCAGTGACAAATTTTTGTAGAAGTATACCTTCATAAATTTGCATACATATATGTGTCTAAACATATACATTATAGCTTATATATACTTATATATCCTTGACATGATATTTGTATAAACATATACACGAATCAATAATAAATAGTCGTTGTTCTATAGTTGAAATGCTTGTTATTGTATAGTTGGGTTTTGATGATAGTTTGGATATATTTTTAGGTTCAATAAAATAAGTTCCTCTCATGGTTTTTTAATAAATAAGTTTTCTTTTTATATTTAAATTAGAAGTCATATTTAGTTAAATTATTATAAATAAAGAATAAAGAATTAAAATAAAATAATTAAATTAGAAGTCATTTTGGTTAAATTATTTTAAATAAAAAATAAAGAATTAAAATAAAATAATTCAAATGAAAAAATTGACATTAATATATATTTATTATATTATTTTGTATATTTATTGGTGTTTTATTTTTAATAAAATATAATATTAAAATTGAGTTTAGAAAAAATAATATTATTTTAGAATTTAATATAAAATAATTTATATATTGGGCAGGGACCTAGCTTGGTAGGCACGAGGTCACGAAGTTTAGTCTCCCCCTGCCCACCTATATATTGTACCTGGTTCATAGTATAATAGCTATATTATATTTTATATATATTAATATTATGTAAATTATAATAATCTTATAAACTATTATATATTAATATATTATATAAATAATAATAATAATATTATACCTGGTTAAATAAAAAATTACAATTTATAATTACTTGAGAAATACAACTACTAATGCAATAAATATAAAGGAAAAAAAATTATTCCTATCAACTTCTGTAATTTATAGTTTTTATAAAATTTATTTTTTATTCTCTATTCAAAAATATATTGTCTGATGGATACATTGAAACATATAAACCTTTAAGTGTTTTGTACTTATCTTTCTTAATACTTTTTTATTATTCCAATCTTTGAGAAAAAAATTCACAAAATATATTAGACTTATATATAATATGTTTTGTTATATAACTAATATATTGGTTATCCTTCCAATAAAATCTTTTAATGTAAAAGATTTATCATTAAAAAAAATTAAAATACTATTTAATAATAAGTTAATTTTAAGAATACATGTTAATTGGAATTGACATTAATGGAAGTATAACATGCAAAATGAAATATACACAATATGTAATTAAATTAAAATTGAGTTCAAATTTTATGAATAATCTCATGAATGTGAAGAATAAGTAGTATTATTTAGTATAAAGTAATGTAATTATATATCTTTATTTGTAAATGTTTATAATACTTATTTTATTTTTAATTTAGAATAATATTCCATTAAATTTCTCTCAGATTTTAAATTATATACTTTTATTGTTTTCATTATAATTTTTTTTGTATTGAGAAAGAGCAATTACAAATAATGAAGCAGTTCAGCGAAAGGAGCATACAAAACAACAACTAATCCTTTTCATTATAATTGAGATAACATTGTGCATTCCTATAGAATGTTTTTTTTGGTGCTTGAGATATATGATCAAACAATATACATAGTATATTTGATCTACCTTATGCAACAATCTTTTGTAGTTAAGTATTAAATTGACATATATGCCTTAAACGAAATCCAACCCTACCATACATAGATCCAACTATTGAATTAACGATTTCCTTATCAATTCTATTTTATTGAAAAAAAAAAAACTTATTAAATTTGTTAGGTTCCCAAAAAGCAATTAAAGACTTTAGTATTCCTTTAGCTCTACATACGTTTAAAAAAACAAATGAAGTTGAAGACTTTAATATCCCCACTGCGTGTAGAAACTAATAATAAACTAAACATTAAAGATTTAAATAAAAACATGCGCAAGACCCCACCTTAGATTGACAATAATAACTAAACAATATCGAACCAATGCCAAATTTGTACATTGAATAGTACTTAGATTTTAGATTAATAATTATATTTAAAATAATTATTTACTTTTTTAAAGAGAATACTTGTTAACCCACCAAAAATATTTGTAATCACCATGTTTTAAAATAGAAAAAATTAACATTAATTATTTTTTAACAATAAGTTGGTAACTATCTTGACTTAATTATATATTTTGTGTTTAAATGGAACATTAAATATACTAAAAAATATGTATTCAAAAATATGTTTAATAAATTTATAAATTTTGTTTAATTGATTAATTAATCAAAGTGTTAAAAGTTAATAATATTTTATTTTTAACATTGAACTCAAGTGTATTAGGCTAAATCATTTATATAAAACATTTAAAGCGTTTTATTTTTCATTTTTAATAAAAACATTTACAATTTAATAATAAATGATTAAGGTTAATCATTAATTCCCATTTGAAAAATAATATAAACCTATTGGCTAATTAATTATATTGAATTGTTTACATTTATTTATTAGGCTAAATCATTTATATAAAACATTTAAATCATTTTATTTTTCATTTTGAATAAAAACAATTACAATTTAATAATAAATGATTAAGGTTAATCATTAACTCCCATTTCAAAAATAATATAAACCTATTGGCTAATTAATTATATTGAATTGTTTACATTTATTTATTAGGCTAGATCATTTATATAAAACATTTAAAGCGTTATATTTTTCATTTTTAATAAAAAAATTTACAATTTAATAATAAATGATTAAAGTTAATTTTATGTTTAGTTTAATTATTAATTTATTTTATATATACAATTTATAATATTAAATATTTAATAATTAATAAAAATATTTACAATTTAATAATAAATGATTAAGGTTAATTTTATGTTTAGTTTAATTATTAATTTATTTTATATATACAATATATAATATTAAATATTTAATTAGCCGATAGGCTTTTAGTTGTGAGCATGAAAGTGTTCAGAATTGTCTCACGCCGTAAAAAAACTTCACGCCAGGGGATTTTCTAAACTCTCCAAGAGAGATTTTTTTTTGGCTGCTGGCAAGCACATAAAGCATTTATGTGCATTTACGTTCTCTACCGGTAAGCATTTATGTGCATATATGGAGCTTTTTCTCTACTGGTAAGCATTTCTGTGCATTATGACTACACTGCCGCCCTATATCACTGCCTAAATTGTGTATAAATACACTTGAATACAATGGATGATGTACAGAAGAATACAAACCAGTTGCAAGAGATAGTACCCATTCCATCGAGGGTTCGAAACCCCGTGATCCTCAGACCTAGGGACTGGACTCCCATTGCGCTCACTTTCATGGCGACTTTCTCTCACAGGATAATAATCTCGATCACGGTGCCCATTTCTTAAAACAGTGGGCTCTGGAATGGGGCTACTCTCCCTTTCATATCGGCTTTCTCTTCTAGGGTTTCGATAATAGTTAGGGTTAGATTTAGGGTTTGGACTGTAACGATCAAAGTCCCTTTTGCCATGTAAAGGGTTTGGAGATATGTTGCCATTTTGAGAAGGGAGATGGCGTTCATACCTGCTACGAGCTAGGCTTGGGCTGAGGGCGTGTCTTTTGCTATTGATGTCATCTCTGTAGTTTTCCTCTTTTCGTCGATTATTTCTCCTGTGGTCTGGGGATCGATCCCTGCTACACCGTGCATACTCCCTACTATCATCTTTCAAAGACCTCTCTCTGTCTGCCATTCTGTCCATTATTTTTTCCCTTCTATTTTTGGTTATCAGCAATTTTATGATGCTATTTGGAGGATCGGTGTTCAGATTATTATTCACTAAATAGCGATAACATCTTTTGAATGGTTGATGAATATAACTAGCACTTGCACCCGTAGGAGGTTCAAGGAATACGCCGATAGGAGAAGAAAGGAGGAATAAATTTTTCTTGTGTTACCCAAATATCTTCCCCCATCCTGAATTTCTATAAGCAGATGAGAAGATTTATCTGAGCTCTGTGAGTCTGATATGTATTCTTCCCTATCGCTTTGCTCAATGCAGCTGCCCTTATGTTTTTAACCTTAATCTTTGTAGGATTGAAAGATTGAGGTGGGTTTTGATTGTCGACCATACCAAAATAAATCCATTTTTGTGGCATGGGATGGATCTTATTTCTGTAGACTATAGCAGCTTTGTTTAGTATATATCCGTATGTAATCATTTTGTTTAGTTGTCTTATGCTACAATTTTCTAAACTCGTCAATGTTTCTCTTGCCCGAAAAAAATCGTGTCAGAAAAAGTCTCATGTCGTTGAAAGCAAATAACTCAGACGATCATATCAAATTGCAAGATTTGAGGTTTGAGGTGAGTTGAAGGGGAGCACGAACAGAAAACAAAATAATCACCTTTCGAGGAATCGATCCAGTGGAAGAAATATTTTTTTAAAGGTATTTCCATCAGTTCTTTATTTTTCTGACACAAAAACTAAAATCTGTTTGCTGCAATTTCATTAAGCACAGAAAAACTGAAACCCCATTACAACCTTTTTAAACATTTTGGGTCCAACCTATTAATTTTCACCATAATCTCTCCATTGGGTATGTAATCTTATTTCCAAGGGAACATGTTTCAACATCAAGGAGCCATGCTCTATGTGAATCCACGTCATCAGAGGATAAGCTCAAAAGCTTTACTCCACACTTCTCAAATTATCCTTCCAAGCTCGATAGTACAGACCAGTGTAAAATTAGTTGACCTAGAAAAAAAAAAGACATAAGTAAAACAAGAACATAAAAACAAAATGATATGTTTAAGAGTTTTGAGAACATAAAAATAAAATGTAGTCATAGAGCCTAATGTGGCCATGAGTGGAGTCTGCCTTTAGGAATTTTGTTTCCCAAGACAACTTCTGGCATTTCCTATTTCACAAAAAAAATTACAGTCTACTACGTCAAGCATAAATATTTATGCCCAAAACTTACTACATATAATAGTTAAGGGGTTGAATGACACATAGCACTAAATAGGCGGTAGATTCCACACGTTTGCGCACATACTCCATCTTCCAAAGTTTGGATTCTAGACATTAACTAAATCAACACCTTATTATCTGAGTTCTATTAGTTCACGCCCCTTGGAAAAGAAAAATCTTTACCAAGCAAATACTGTAGGCATTCATCACATTGATTCTTCCCATTCCTTCATTTACTCCCACTCTTCTTAACGTTCCCCTGAACTTCCTATCGGCTAATCCCTTGCAGCCCTGAAGTTGCAAGTGCTAGTAAATAATATTTAAAAATACGACTATAGATTATTTACCTTTGTATCGACTATCATTTCCAGCTGCTTTCCGCTCTGCCCATTTCCGGCAATAATACAAAATAATAATTATACTTTAAAAAGATAAGGGTGTATTAATTGATGCTGGCCGTACGATTTATTTGAGATTTCTGTTTATTGTTGCAGTCTGCTTATGATCTTACAGTTTGATATGACTGTTGACTAAACTTGCAATGAAGATTTTTACAAAATAAACGGTAAAATAGAGAAGATGAAATGCTGAACATAATCTCTAGGTGTGATGTTAATTTAGACTAAGAATTTGTACGGTTTAATAAAGGTGTTTGTCTAAATTTTAAGTAAGGAATTAAAAAAAATCAGCCAAACATAAAACATAAAATACAATATGAGGATTTGACGTTATGTAAACGTTTTCGTTGAAAATTAAGCAATACAAATACGTGTCAAAAAATTCACAGGAAAGACATTAAAAATTTGGGTTTACCTTAGATCTAGGAAAATATCGACATCTTTGAAGGCTGTCTAACGCCTGCATCTATGACAACTCCGACGACAAAGTTCACGTCAGTTGACGGAAGAGCGAGCAGAGGCCTAATTTCGTCGTGAGGCAAAGGATCTGCGTCCATTTTGTCGTGCATTATTTTGTCCTGATAAGGGTGTATTAATTAACCGATTATGGGGCGGGGGACATTTAAAGGACAGACTTTTTTTCTGACACGATTTTGGTCCCGGCGACAGAACAACCGACGAGTTTTGAGACGGCGAAAGAAAACAAAAAAACCGTACCGTAATTAGATGCCTGCTTTTTTTCCGTTACGAATTTTTGCCGTGGAAACAAGAAATCCGGAACGTCGAAAATGACCGTAAATCCCGAAAACAAAAGAACGAACGGCGAAGGTTTTCCGGACCGGAGGCTGACAGCTTTCCGACATGAGACAGTTTTCCGGGACAAAAATGTCCCACATATAAGCCTATCGGCTAATTAATCTGAAAGGATAAATTCTTTATTTATTTATCATATCTCCCATCCTCCATTTTTCTCGAGGGAAGAGATGTCTATTAGTGCATATCTTTGAATATGAATATGTTTGAATTATCTTTTTAACACAAAAAAAAGGAGTTAATTTAAATTTAAACAGGGACATACAACAACAAATGGAAAGACATTTTCTACTAGTTTGATCTGAATGGGGCATTATTTTAGGCATGACTACATATTAAATTATCGATAGATGATCAAGAGAGCTTGATATAAGAACCTAACATGCTCTTGAACAAAACATATGCAATCCCTTTCCCCATGCTTGTTTGAGGATCTCTTATAACCCAAACAACTTCAATGCTAGACTCCATAGGTGCAATTACAACAAATAGCTGATATAGTTCCTCATCTTGTATAATATATGACAATAATAGCATATGGTACTGCAAACCTTCACGGCAGATCCTTCATTAAAAAAAATTCCAACTTCAAAAGTGCAACCTACATAGCAACAAGCAAGACCAATACCTTCACATCAAGTGGAAGATTACCAACAAATAAAGTCCTTGTATCATAGATGAAATGATTCCCATCTTTTAGTTTCTTGAGAGGTGGATGCTTTATCTACACGAATATGATTTCCACTGAACTGCAATAAACAGAAACACAATTTAATAAATTATTGCACTAAGGCTAGAGAAACCACTTCCAATCATCAACAAGATCAAAGTCGTGAAGTTATATAATAGTAAACACTTGACCAAAACATTCCCAAGTATCTGATCTATCCAAATTTCCATTCATACATACCAAAGCTTTCTCAAGTACCATATCTATCTGAATATACATTTACATGTGACATTTGATAAAAATATTGTCAATTCTTATTCCCAAGTGAAGGGGCATATCTTGAACATTTGGTAACGATTTCCAATTATCTTAAACCAAATTCATCTTAAAACACAACTTCCCACATCATTCAAACGAAATATTTTAATTATATACCAGAGATGTTTCTTAATATTGGAGAGAATTTTTTTTATTTTTCTAGTAACTTATCTAATAAATTATAGAGGAAAAAATCTGGATCAACAATTAACATTTGATGGAATTGTTAAAATTGTTTGGTTTGATAATTGTTTAAACATAATGGGAAAAAGTGTTATGAGAAAGAGAGAAGGGGAGATAGAGAGACATATACAAAGATAGATAGATAGAGAGATATAAAGAGAAAAAGAGAGATCAAGAGAGAGAGCAAGAAAGATGGGGGGATAAATAGAGAAATAGAGGGAGAGATAAAGAGAAATGGATAGATAGAGAGGGAGACAAATATATGATAGAAAGATAGAGAGGGAGACAAAGAGAGAGATAGAGTTATATAGAGAGATAAAGAGGGAGAGGAAGGAAGAGATAGTGAGAGAGAGAGATAGACAAAGAGAGGGAGATATAAATGGGTGCTTAGTATTAAATCACTCCCCTCACCTTTTTAAAATATAGCATGCTTATATACATTTTTTATTTGACAAAAATACAAATTTTGACACATTGATAAATTTTTTAAAATATATTTTTTCCCTTCCCTGTAGGTATTTTGCAAAAACCGGTGTGCATTCTATATCATGTTTCTTTTACAAAAGTCTTGCCAAGAATGCACACCATTTTTGAGGTTTCAAGATAATCCCCATATCATCTACAAATCCAAACAAATCAAAAGCTATTTCGCTTCAAATTTAATATTTTAAGATAATTAGGAATTCTCAATCTAAAATTATAGCATGTCTAAATATAATTTTAATCCATTTGACCTCCGAATTATGCAAAGGTGTGAAATTATAAAAGCAATGAGGGTCACTAAGTTTGATCATTCTTTGTATCATGTGATGTCCCATGAGAGGATTCTTGATGGTAGGTCAGATGATAGGTGGTGGCCATGCTTATATTTACAAGAGAATGCCTATTAAATGATGACAAATATGAGTCTTATGCTAAACAAACACACATTCTTTAAATAATATGCATATGTGTAAGGCATATCAGGAACCTATATATTAATTATGATATTTTATTAAAAATAATTAATTAGTTATATTTCTTCAAAAAAATTATTTAAATAATTTAATATTGATTATGAAAAATTCACATATTCTTATTATATGTTTTTCTAATTACATATTTTATAGAGATTTTTTTATGCCACATGCAAGAGTGACAATTATGCATTTTCAAGAGAAAGTGGAGTAGTGGCATTTAAATACTTTTTCTAATTTGAGTTCTTGTGAAGGAATATTTGGAAATTAATTTTTATTTGAGTTTCAAAAGATAAAGATAGTGGGTGTTGGGATTTGAAGTCAAAGAATCATCTTGGACGTTTCAAGAAAGGGAGATAGTGGAATAGTAGGACACTAGTAATTATTGCATTTCCTATCTCATTTATTGGCACATACTCAAGATGTACGAGGAGATGGCAGTGATTGGCATCTGGGAGGATTGTGGCGACAGTAAAATCTTCAGTGATTTCTATATGAGTTTTGATTTAGTGTTAAACTGGGAAGTGCTTGCACGTTGTTATATAGTATGTAATAGTTGTGCAGCATTTAAAATACTTGGGTTCCCGTGATGTTCAATCTCATCCGTTATCTAAAGAAAATAGGAGGACAAAGGATTTATGGAGAAGAAGTGAAGGCTCAAGACCCCATCTCAAGTGGAAGCTTTAGAGATTATCTATGTAGGTATGGAGGTCTATTTTCTTTAGCCATTTTTAAGCATGCCCACCTGGTATTTCTGTATGTGTAGATGCATATGTATGTTTGCTTTTATCGTGAGTATTGGGAGAGTTTGTGTGTGTGTGTGTGTTGATTATATAGCTTGTTATGTCTTGCATGCATAGATAATATAAATATGAGATCGTTCATTCTATTTGAATACTAAGATGTACCTGTTATGCACAAAGCACTTTCACTCAACATTCCAGCTTGGTATCTTTTGTTACAATATTATACTCAGACAAGGCAGATAAAATATGTCTTTGTCTATTCTTTTTGAATAATACGATAGCTCCCTCTTATTCCAAGAGCATTTCCAACTATAATAACTGACAATGCTTTTCTTTATGCCTTAGTGGATATCCATACTCTAGTCTAAAGCTTCTTTTTTTGGCACATGTAGAGAGGTTGTGTTAGATCTCAAAAATGCAGGTTCTCAACCCTAAGAGGTTGCCAATCTCTCTTCAGGCTTTTGGCTAATAGGCACATGGTTAGTATGGTTAAACACTCTTCTCTTAAGGCTCTGCCAGACCTAGGTGGGTATACCTAAATGACTAATGCAAATTTTCATGTAACCTTCACAGTGGCAAATGGGTGTGAAGTAGCTGTAATGTTTGTGAATTGTTCCTAATGCTAATTTTTGAGATTCTAAATGTGTGAAAGGTTTTGAAATGTTTCTTGAAATGATCAGTGCTTTATCATAAATGGGCAATGGAGTCAGGATGTGTAGGATAGGTGTATTCTCCCTCTTGGTTTAACTCTAATTATTTGGCACTTTCAAGTGTTTATACCTTGTATAAACATGCAAGGATGTAGGCTACTTGAGGTCTTCTTATTGATCCCAATGGTATTCTCCCAAGTTACTGTGAACAGCTGAAAGGAATTTTAATTCTGGTAAGAAGGAAACCTAACCAAGATTGTTTGTTTAAACGGTTTTAACTTCGAGCAGAGACCAATGAACATAAACTACCTGGAAGGACTTAAATCAACTTCTTGTAGAAACCAATCAAGTAGAACACATTGAATCAGCAAATGTGATCAGATAAATTAATATATCCTTGATATGTTAATTCAAATAACATGGGAAAATCATTCTGGAGACAACACAAGTAACACATATGAATTAATATTTACAAATAATTGAACACAGAGGTTGAAACACGTGATTGTAATATTCCTTTTCCATTGAATTACTTGAAATGATTTTACATTTTGTGTATTGCAGTCTTCATTTTATTTATTGCTTAATCTATTATTGTTGTTGTTGTTGCTTGTTATTCACTTCTTGATTCAATCTGTTTCATTTCCCATATATACTTTTGTATTTTAGGGTTATAACCCTTCACTTTCATCCAATGCATCTCTTTGTTTGATTAATTAATTACCTCCAATTTGATTAATTTTAACCTCTCTGAGCCTTACATTTTTGTGCAAATTAATAATGACCTTTTCTAGAAGGCTCATATTTACTCCTTCGTGAAATGCTTCACCGATAACTACATTCTTTAGGTAAAAAAATTATCCACTAAGTTAATTCTTCTAGAGAAAGTATTTCATCTTCAAGTGAAAATATTTGATCATGATTGTTAAATCTTCACTTGGTAGATTGATTATGTCCCTTTGAGTAAAATAATTATTCTTCTAGTAGCCCCTTTGTATTTTCATTATGTTATAATCACTTTTCACTTAACTTGTATTTGCACCGTGTATGTGAAATTTCTACCCTTGTAGTTTGATGATGTTTATGCTTCTTCAGATCATTAATTCTCATTGTTTCTATTATGTAATTCATAATTTTTTATCTTTGTATGTAGGTTGAAAAATCCTTGGGCCCACCTCATCGGTATATCGGAGTGACTATTTTTGGGGTCTTCCTGACATCCAAATAGAGTTTTACTTTGCATACTTGTGCCCCTCAGAATTTCAAAGAGACTCTTAGCACACTCCGTCTGACATCCTAACATAATTTTGTTTTCATCTATCTCACGGGAATGTTCATTAAATATAGTTTTAGGGGGGCCACATTATGTATTTTGATTTTAACTAATATCTCGTCATTATTTATTTTGCCAATATGATTTATCCTTCCTAGATGATTTCTTAAACATATGTTTTAATTATTTTCGGGATGTCGGGGGGACTACAAATTTAGTCATTTCGATATGTAGATTTTAGGGTTTCTGCTGAGTTTTCATTTTTGTCATGGGCAGTGAAAATGCTGGCAACGATATATCCTAAAAATTTGCATTTTATTTAATGTTTTGGAAACTATTTTAGCAAAACCAGTTCGTGTATGTCCTGCACCCATTGCAACGTATGGAACCATATTTGTTTAAGGCTTTTTATCAAAACAACTCACTTGTTGTTTCTGTGCTGCTTCACTAGATGTGCTTCCTATATCAACCTTGTTTTTATCTTCAACAATTACCTCTGAACCAGTAGCTGCCAATATGTTTGGGAAATCTGATGGATAGCCTCTAGTATGCTCCTCTCTTCGCCCATCACTAATCATGCCTTTTTCACTTTTACCTCTTTGCCCTCGCTGCATGCCAAATTTTGTATCCATTTGTCTAAAACCAACCTGAACCTCGTGGGAAGACGCCCATCCATAGCTATTTCCCATCATATTTTTTAATTTCAGCACTACCGCTTTTTCCTTTATGGTTGGCAACACGACATCGCTGGTATGTTGTGAGAAAAAAAAATGAGCAACTTCAAAGAATACAATTATATTACTGTTCTGAATTGCAGCATGCTCTCTTCTAATGTCCTCCCTTATAGACTACATCAACACATTATAATCCACATCTAAAAATTGGTTTGCAAAGTTCTAGAGGAGTCCCAAAATACTATCTTTAGATGACAATGGAATATTAGTATCACATGCAATTCACTTAACAAGGCCATGCTTGATCTTTTGTGTCTTATATATGCTCTCAACAGGTATGGCAAATGGGTTTCTCGCAACTCATTTTGCTTCAACATAAATTGAAATTATTCTCGAAAGGATAGATGTACACTTGATATTGCCACTCTCATTTTTTACTACAATGCCAAGACGAACTTCAATTTTTTGATTCACCTTTAAAATAACCCTTAGTATATTTCCACCAGCAACACTACCTTTTATTTCATCAACTTTAGCACTAGGTTTACTCACATCAAATGATCTGATTACAATCATATTGGGTGGAGCAGCAAAATTACGCTCGGGAATAGGAATCTTGTTTGTTATGTATTCACATACAACGTCGATGTTGTACTTTAGTTGTGCAAATATTGGTACCGCTGGAGCTCCATCAGCAATGGTACCCTCGTGTTGGTTGTTGGCTACACTCTCCTGGATCAAGTCAATTTTGTTCTACAAAATAATAATATGTTGAAGGCGCATTATCTCTATAGCAGCAAGGTGCTCAAAAGTTTGAGGCTGAGGACAACTCTCATTACTTGCAAAGTAATGTGCCATCCATAATAGCAACATCATTTAGCATAGTAGCCATAAGAATATCATGACCCTGGCAATCAACAAATGAAACGTGTCTTAAAAGCTTCATGCGTGCATTTTCAAATCCAAGGACATCTCAGAAAGGACTGTCTTCCTTTAAACTAGATATCAGTAATGTTGCACTTTCAACATTGATTACACTGCTAGTAGTCTCACTAGTAGACTCAGAAAACTTACTGCTTTCACCAATAAGAGTCTTGGACTCACCATCAGCTAATGTAGAGGTGTTATTGCAGATACTGTGCGACGCCGAGCACCCATGCATGACCATCCAGGAAGTCCAAGAGATGGTCTTGTCCAAACAACAGCTTGAGCCATAGTTTGAGCTTGTTTCATAACAACCTGAGTGCTATTTGAAACTAGACGCTAGATTGCACCAGCGCTTGCAACTTTGGCCCTGGCATTAGCAATTGATGGCAACTGAGATCCTAAGGCAGATGCAGAACAATAAACAGTACTAAGAAATCTTGTTCATTCAATATGTTTCCCTGAAATCATTGACCCATGTTGATGCTGTAACTTTAACTCACAGATCATTCACAGAAGTAGCCGAAAATGTAGGCACAAGATCAGAACCATTGATGATAGTTGTGATAAATTGTGTGCCTGATTCTGCCAACTCCCAAGTGTAGGAATACACAACACTGAGAGGGGGGGTGAATCAGTGTTGTTAACAATTTTAACACTTTTTACACCTTTTGATTAATTTAATTTCACAGTTATAGAATTCTTCAGATAGAACAAAAATTATGCAGAGTATCAACACAAAGTTGACCCAAGAAATTTCCCAAGTGGAAAACCCTCCTGGGGTATAAAAACCACTCAACTGCCTCACTGGCTTAACAAAAATTTCAGATTACAACTGTCTCACTGACATTACAATTTTGCCTCACTGGCATATTGTACTTCTCTGCATGTCTCACTGACATTACAACATCAAAAATTTCAATGAAAAAAAACTCAGGGGTTTCCCTGTTTCAATAAAACAACACCTTATTTCTCCTTTTCAAAACCAAACAAAAATATATTCTCTGCAATCAAATCAAACTTCAATTGTCATCACCATATCATCTACAATCAATCAATTACAAAATATCTCATACCTCTACAAGATAATCCCAAAATCAATTTACAATTTCATCAAATTTCACACTGCAATTTTGAAAAATTAACCCTCTCTGAAAAATTGTTATCTTTCAACACTTCCACCTTCTCTGAGAAAATATTGATCCTGATTGAAAACTTCATTCATTTAATGCATCATCACACTTCTAAAATTGAACATATCTCCCTGTCCAAGAAAATGTCTCTTCATGCCTCAAACATACCTGCAATACAAAAATACATTTCTCTGCAAGCTAATGTATTGAATTGACATCATCAATTATTCATCATCTTCAAATCACTTATTTAATCTGGTCTTCAAACACTTTTCATGCCTCTGCAACACACCAAAACTTCATTTCAATTTTACCAATAAATAAACCTTCTTCACAATTCTAACATCTTGTATCTCTGTAACAAAACTGATGTGCCATCTTTTCTGTAAAACAAAACTAACATAAACCTCTTCACAAAATTCCTCTAGTCCATTTCACATCCGATTGATCTCTCTGTCAAAAACTCTTTCACATTTTTCATGATCAACAACCTTTAAAAAAACAAAAACCACACCCTTTTATTATCACACTTCAAAAAGAAAAAATCAAAGTTTTCATCTTGAATACAATCTAGTCGATTCACATTCCAAATCTGTCAAAAACATCTTAATAAACTTTCTAACTTCAAACTTCCAAAATTCACATCTTTTGGACTTTGCTGTCACACCAAAATAGAAACAAACTTGATTTTCTTGCCTTTTGTGAACACAGAACCCGTCAAATTTGTGACATGCCGATCGGAGCTCCGTTTAAAACTTGACCATCCGATGAAGAGACCCCGCCAACAGTCATTCAAATGTTGGACGTCGATGAGCATTTCCCGCCGATTTAGAACCTCCGCTACCTGGTGACCGGATACCCCAGGCGATGGGGCCGGTAAAAACAACGGAGTCTCAACCCTTAAGTCATTACTTAAGTCCCGACAACCTCCTCAACGAGTCAACAGGAGATTATAATAAAAGTGCCTTGACAGTTTTAAAAAAGAATTTATGATAATGACTTAGGTTTTTTAAGGGCTTTGACATACATATGGAGCTTTAAAACATACTACATATGACATGATTTAACAATAGAACATCATACTAATTAACTATATTTTGGCAGGATATACAATAGACACAACTTGTGAATATGACAGACCAATTTGTGGAAGGCAACAAATGATTATGACCAATGAACTTACAAGACAAAACTTGAAAAACAAATGTCACACCTTGAAGCAAATAAGTCAAGTATACCATTTGAGACTAAGCAATTGTGCACTGAGATGACCAAGACTAGGCAACTGTGATTCACGGAGATCCACTGAAGCCTTCACTGAAACTTCACTGAAATGATTAACCCACTGTAACTTCACAAAATTGTTTCACTGATAAATCTGAGAGATCATAACCAAGATCATCAACATTTTGACATCAATGAAAAGACAACCATACTCAAAACAGAAGCACTACACCAAGTCATATAGGAAGCTGTAGCAAATGTAATACAATGAGTAGATGAAAACTCTGTGTTCCCTTAGTATATATGTCAAAAGAGTTGTAGTGCCTCCACCCAAGGAGTGTCCAACTACCTTTATCCTGTAGTCAGGATGCTTGTCCAAGGCCTTGATCAGGTAAGGGGTTGCAAGCTGTGCAATCCATCAAGCAACAAGGAGCTTTGAGGGAGTCAACATATGATAAAGAAATCTTCCACCAAATGAAGATTGCTTGAGTAAATGCAATCATATCAGGATTGTCCTATCCCAGGATTATAAAAAGGATAGTCATGAATGGTGAAGGTTATATAGTGGGCAGTGATTTGAATGGACAGTGGTGACTTATTTGAAGGTGCAGTCATGAGACAACATCGATGTAGTTTCAAATTTCCATATCCTCATGGCCATGTGTCAATAATGGAAGAATTACTATGATTCAAATGGTTATCTTCTGGACCTTGCAGTGATGGAGTTGTTTACACAAATCTATGAGTATGAGGAAAAGTTGAAAAAATTTAATGTTGAAGACTGGCACAAACCACTTGATAAGTCTATCCCCTATGCTCAAACCATTAAACATGATCATGGTATTATCCAATCCTCAGTGAGGTAATGGAGGTTGACATTAAAAATATCAATTCTAGGTTGTCATCATGAATATTATGGTAATATCCTCCATCTGAGTAGGCCTCAAAATATGACTTTCCAAAGTAGGCCACTGAGGCAGGTTATACAGATACATTTTTGAATGCTAAAATTTATTTTTTCATCACAGGGACCTAAATTTTTTGCAAAAAATTGTAGGAAATTTTAGGTCCCAACAAGTTATCGGGAAAGGTTATGGAATCTAGATTTGCGCACCAATTGCATTTGCATGAAAGTTTCTTAAACTTGTTCAACCCCCCTTTAGAACGTGACCTGCTATCATCGCATCCCATGAGAATTCATTTCATTGTGGCATTCCATCAAACAGTTCGTATGCCTTGTCTGTGTCCCCTCAATTTGCATATATGTTTGCCAGAGATTTTCCAACTATGATACATAAAAATCTGCCTTCTAATTATGCTTTATGGATGTTCGTACCCTATTCTCAAGCCCCTATATGGCATAGCAAAGAGGTCACTAGATGATTCTTCATCTTGCAAAAAGATCATCCTATATTTTTATTCGCTTGTGAGAACATTATGTCTTGATTAACCTAATTAGCAATGCATCTTCTTGTTTAATCCTGATTTTAAAAGGTGTTGTCCATATTAGTGGCACCGCAACCGTAACAATATTCTTATCTTTAAATCATGTTGGATTTGTTCATGACATTCTATATCATTTTGTTTGTTTCACGAAGGAAATTTTTTGAGTTTACCATATAGGTGAAGGAGTTTATAACAACTTCTTTACTCAAGATTAATAGCTTAAACCCATTGCCTTTAAGGCGTGGCTGTATGAAGTTACCTTTGTCTGGTTTTGGAATCCTTCCAAATTTAATTAACCATAGATTCGTTTCTATATTGGATGGACTTCTCTATCGGTCTGCTTTATGCGCGATCTTTCGGCCAGATCACTTCTAATTTTGGAACAACTCTAGGCTCTTGATGATATTTTATTATGGTCAATTTCTTTAATTATTTTCTCATATTTAAGTATGTTCTTATCATTAATGTTTTGGAGGTTTATTTCTTGGGTATGAGAACTTAGATTTTTTTATAATTAGGCGTACTGGCCTTCTCACCTATCTTGATTGAGTTTATTTATGATTTCCTATTGTTTCTCTTACTATTTCATGTAATAGTCATCATTTGCAATTATCTTAGCATCTTCAATATGATTCCCTAGTGTTCAATGAGGGCTCACCTCTTTCATTCTTAATATCCTATGTTCCTTGTCTTAGGATATGAAATAGCAATATAATTTACTTATCTATTTATGTATGACCCGAGATTATAAGGTAGAGACTTATCATGGAAGGATTATAATATGTTAAAAGATCTTAGGTTTTACATGGATAATAAATATTGATAGTTAAAAGTTAGATTATTGCTATGGATAGGGAAAATTTGCTTGGTGAGTTACAATTCTTTGTAAATTAATAATGTTACTTTGAATCTTAATTGATTGGATTTGATTGAGTCGATTTAGGTTTTACGACTTAATGTGAAACTTGCAATTCCAAAGATGTGGTAGAATCAACACTCTAGATATTAATTGGTGCAGGAGCACCACTTCAACAGGATAAATATGCACAATAAGGTTTTAATAAGGATTAGACATTTCATATTGCAGAGTAGCATTTATATTGCTAAGTCAAATGTGACATTTTATGTTGGCATTTCCTATTTGTAAACATTAAAATTTACATTTCAGACATATTGGGTGATGTGAAGGGTTAAACAAGGTGTCTTGTCATTAGGAGTTTTGTTGTCTTATACAAAACATATGTCATGAGATTAATTAGGGTTTCTGCTAATAATCTTGGTTAAATCAAAATCCCGCAAACAGAGGAGGGGGTTAACAAAAACGGGGAGAGATGGTCGAGAAAAGGGCCTTTTCATTTTTTTTCTATCTGAAACTGTTCAAATGCAAGAAGTTGGACTGAAAGAATAGAAATTCTAAAAATTATGTTCTAAAAATTTTGAATCCTATGTGAAATCTCGGTGAACCGAATTGTTCTATTTATTATCTGTATAGAACCATTGTATTTTTAATTTTAGTCATTATGTTGCCGTGATGCAAGGTTAAATCCATTCCACTGGTGGATTTCTGTGAAATCAGTGGAATGGACTTGTAAAATAGTTTTCCCATTTTGGTTCATTCTTTTGTTAGATAAACATGGAAATGTAGAAATTGCAGAATCTGTCTCAGAGAAGGTCATCGGTGGGAAAATTCAAATATACATTTGAAGTATATACACGGATTGTATGTCTGAGATAGTCTATGAATATATCGCGCCTGTTGCGAGCCCCATTCTGTGTATGCATAGTGGAAAGTGGTATGTATGAAAAGTCTTGTTTAGTCAAGTTTGTGATATTCAGTGAATATACATTTCTTGTATATATCGCAATTGTATGAAGGTATTTTCTTTGTGTATATCGTTGTTGTATCTGGGTACCACCTTGTGTATGTCGTCAAACAAATTGTGTATGTAAGAGTCCATTCGGACTAAGTTGGGGATTGTTTGCTAAAATATACAAATTGTGTGTATATGCCCAATGTATGTCCTAGACAGTTTGTGTATATATCACCATTGTATGTGTGCGTCAGTTTGTGAATATACTACATTGGCCTATCAAAGAGGTATCGGTGTGGGAAGAGTCATCGGGTAGACGAAATTGTGTTGAGCCGACAGTATAAAATCTCACCGAATGAGTTGTATCAGGGTGACAACTGAAGGTGTCACCAATGGATAGTTCGTCGGCACATCGGTGGAGGGAGATTCACTGTGGCCGATTGTGAATGTCTCACCGATAGAGGGAGTCTGAGGATTGAGTGGTCGGGAAGAGATGAACCATCGAAGAGTGAGTAGAAGGTTTCACCGATAGAGGCAGTCTTGCTGAAGGAGAAGTTGGTGTTGGGTATATCGGTATGAGATGCCCATCGGTGTAAGAAGTAGGGAGTCTGAGCGATAATGTTAACATATCGGTGTGAGTTTTGGTTTTGGCGAGCAAGGAGAAAGCTAGGTCGATAACAAGTGTTTGGCCGATGAACATAACGGTTTCAGCGAGAGGGAGACCGTCGGGAAGAAAGAACCGGGGAAGGCTGACAAGGTAAGTCAGGCCGACAAGGATAAAGAAGCATAGTTCGGTAAGATGTTGACAAACTCTTGCCGATATTGACAAAAGGGATTATTTTGTGACTGTTTCCACTATGCACCCGCTCTGCATCAAATTGGTATCAGATCTAGCAAAAGCTCTAGGCAGAGGTGTTTAAGTATTTAATTTTCTGAAGGTAATTGAATCCTATTCCTGTAGTGTGTGGGCAGATGATGTTGAGATCTATCTTGACTATTCAACAATAGAGATTTGACTGGAAGAGGGTGCAGAGTGAAACCACTGCGAGAAAGAGTGGTAGTGCATCTCCAGGATCTGCTGTTGGACGAGAGGATTTGTAAAGGTGTTGGCACTGTCTGTGAATGTTTATGTTAGACAGAGAAAGCGAAGAAGGGGCTAGCAAGATGCCTCCAAAGGGGATGACCACTGAAGTGGCCAAGAAATTCAAGGAGATAGAGGATATGATAAAAAATGGAGTCAAGGAAGCACTCCAGGTTGAGTTGAAAACCTTAGGAAAAGGAAAGAAACCAGACGAGGAGTCTGATGGAGAAGAAGATGGGGAAGAGGAAACAACCTCAGGACAGACAGATATATTTGCAGATCAGAAATAATTTCTGGAGGCCATAAAATCACTTCGTAAGGAGTCGTCTGAATCAAGAATGGAGATTCTGATGTTTAGCAGAAAGATGGATGCAGAAGAAGTCATCGAATGGGTCGAGGCTTTGAACAACGAATTCGAGTACAAGGAGGTACAAGAGAATAGAAGAGTCAAGTTTGCAATGACAAAATTGAAGGGCACTGCACTCACGTGGTGGAACTACACCCAGGGAGAAAGGGTGAAGAGTGGCAAGAGCATGATCTCATCCTAGAGTCAGATGGTAGAAAGGATCAAGGCTCAGTTCTTACCAGCAGATTACGAAGTGCAGATATACAGAAAAATGCAGAACCTCATGCAGAAGGATATGGATGTATCCACCTATACAGAGGAATTTCATAAATTGTCTCTAAGGTGTGGGCATGCTGAGGATGAGAAAGGAAGAGTGACCAGGTATATTAATGGCTTGAAGTACAATATACAAGATGAGATTACCATCTTGACACCAGAAACCGTTGACAAGTGTTTCCAGGTGGCGCTGAGAGTAGAAGAGAAATTGAAAAGAAAAGGAGAACTACAGAACAGAGGAAGCAAAAGACAGCAAAGAGGGGGAAGAAGTCCTTTCAGAGGCAATCAAAGAGGAGGAAATGGATTTGGACACCAAGGTGGATCCAATCAAGAGAATAGCAAAGGAGACAGTAGTCAAATTCAAAGGGGAAGTTACAGTCAAAAAGGAAACTTTAGGGGCAGAGGACCTCTCAGATGTTACAATTGCAATCAAGAAGGCCACATAGCCAGTAGATGTCTAGAAAAAACAACAAGTTCAATGGGGGAAAGAAGGACAAATCTGATCCAAGAGTCTGACTACCAAAGTGTGACAAGCTCGAACACTTATCAAAGTGTGGATGCTCCTGATAGTTATGGATATCCTGAGAAGGGAGAATCATTGATGCTTAGGAGAACTCTTGAAGACATCCAAGGAGATGATACAAAGGGGGGCACTTTTCAGGACCAATTGTAAAAGCAAAGGTAAAATATGCAAGGTAGTAATAGATTCTGGTTCAACAGATAATATGGTATCTTAGGAAATGGTGGATAAGTTGAAACTAGAAAGGATTCCACATCAAAATCCTTACAAGGCATCGTGGGTAAGTGACAGTCAATCACTTTTGGTATATGAACAGGCATATGTTGATTTTCATATTGGAGATTATCAGGATAGAATTTTATGTGACATATTGCCCATGGAATGTTGTCACCTACTTTTGGGTACGCCATGGCAATTTGATAGGAGAGTATTGTATGATGGATATGCTAACACATACACCATCAAGAAGGATGGGAGAACTATTGTGTTGATACAATTGCAGGAGGATGCTGCAACACAGAAGGCAGCCAAAATCATTTTAGTGGGAAAGAAAGAGTTTGTGGAGATGCCTACAGCAGAGTCAAAGGAAGTTGAGGATATCTCAAGGAGAGGAGATCGCAGTTTGAAGACAATTTTAGTTTTGACTGACAGGGATCAGGTGGATCAGTAGCAGGTTACAAAGCAGGTTTGTACATAGCCACAGGCTGATTTGAAAGACAAGGATGCCATCATAGTAGGGACTATCGTTTGTCCTCTAAGAGGTGAAAGACAAACACATTCTACTAGAGCAGTATAGGGGGTTTCCAATGCAGATGTTCAGACAGAGATGATGGTGAGAAAGGATGACCAGCAAAGTGTGAGAAGAGCCTACAGTACTAGGCATGAGTATTTGGTTCCATGGCAGCAGGTTGCAGTCCAGAGATCATGGGGCAGAAATGAGACAGCAGGAGATAAAGGTAGATTCAGTCAAAGACTTAACTCATGGGACATGAGTTCGTTTCAAGGTGGGGAGTATGGTGCAGGAGCACCACTTCAACAGGATAAATATGCACAATAAGGTTTTAATAAGGATTAGACATTTCATGTTGCAGAGTAGCATTTATATTGCTAAGTCAAATGTGACATTTTATGTTGGCATTTCCTGATTGTAAACATTAAAATTTACATTTCAAACATATTGGGTGATGTGAAGGGTTAAACAAGGTGTCTTGTCATTAGGACTTTTGTTGTCTTATACAAAACAAATGTCATGAGATTAATTAGGGTTTCTGCTAATAATCTTGGTTAAATCAAAATCCCGCAAACAAAGGAGGGGGTTAACAAAAACGGGGAGAGATGGTCGAGAAAAGGGCCTTTTCATTTTTTTTTCTGTCTGAAACTGTTCAAATGTAAGAAGCTGGAATGAAAGAATAGAAATTCTGAAAATTATGTTCTGAAAATTTTGAATCCTATGTGAAATCTCAGTGAACCGAATTGTTTTGTTTATTATCTATATAGAACCGTTGTATTTTTAATTTTAGTTATTATGTTGCCGTGATGTAAGGTTAAATCCATTCCGCTGGTGGATTTCTATGAAATCAGTGGAATGGACTTGTAAAATAGTTTTCCCATTTTGGTTCATTCTTTTGTTAGATAAACATGGAAATGTAGAAATTGCATAATCCGTCTCAGAGGTCATCGACGGGAAAATTCAAATATACATTTGAAGCATATACACGGATTGTATGTCTGAGATAGTCTATGAATATATCGCACCTGCTGTGAGCCTCATTCTGTGTATGCACAGTGGAAAGTGGTATGTATGAAAAATCTTGTTTAGTCAAGTTTGTGATATTCAGTGAATATACATTTCTTGTATATATCGCAATTGTATGAAGGTATTTTCCTTATGTATATCGCTGTTGTATCTGGGTACCACCTTGTGTATGTCGTCAGACAAATTGTGTATGTAAGAGTCCATTCGGACTAAGCTGGGGATTGTTTGCTGAAATATACAAATTGTGTGTATATGTCGAATGTATGTCCTAGATAATTTGTGTATATATCACCATTGTATGTGTGCATCAGTTTGTGAGTATACTGCATTGGCATATCAAAGAGGTATCGGTGTGGGAAGAGTCATCAGGTGGACGAAATTGTGTTGAGCCGACAGTATAAAATCTCACCAAATGAGTTCTATCGAGGTGACAACTAAAGGTGTCACCGATGGATAGTTCATCGGCACATCGGTGGAGGGAGATTCACTTTGGCCGATTGTGAATGTCTCACTGATAGAGGGAGTCTGAGGATTGAGTGGTCAGGAAGAGATGAACCATCGGAGAGTGAGTAGAAGGTTTCACCGATAGAGGCAATCTTACCGAAGGAGAAGTTGGTGTTGGGTATATCGGTATGAGATGCCCATCGGTGTAAGAAGTAGGGAGTCTGAGCGATAGTGTTAACATATCGGTGTGAGTTTTGGTTTCGGCGAGCAAGGAGAAAGCTAGGCCGATAACAAGTGTTTGGCCGATGAACATAACAGTTTCGGCAAGAGGGAGACCGTCGAGAAGAAAGAACCGGGGAAGGCCGACAAGGTAAGTCAGGCCGACAAGGATAAAGAAGCATAGTTCGGTAAGACGTTGACAGACTCTTGCCGATATTGACAGAAGGGATTATTTTGTGACTGTTTCCGCTATGCACCCGCTTTGCATCATTAATTAATCCTCTCTTTATTTCTATGTTCATAATTAGGGAAACTAAAAATATATTTAGTGGTTTATATCATTATTGATTTGAATATAACTGGACTTAATTGTAAATTAAATCTAGTGGGTTAACTTTTCTTTCAAGAAAATTAGTACAAATTGGCTATGTGTATACATTATTTTTTTTAGAGTTTGTAATTTGAAAGGAAAGTTGTTGAATGTCAAAATTATCAGATGATTTCAGTCGTCAAATTATGTATAATTAATTTTGTGGTATAGTTTATCAACTAGGTTTTGAGATAGCAAAAAGAGTAATTATCTTTAGATGTTGACTTGGTTGGGGTATAATTTGAGGGAAAGTATAGTTGACGAACTACGAAGTCTCTGCGATGCATATACACAGGCAAGGCCATCATGGATAAGCCCCCGAGACATTAGGTCAGTCCCTTAGGGCATTACACTTGTGATTTTATGCAATTGATATTTGTTTTGTGTTTTTAGTGACTATGCAGAACTGATGTTTATATTTAGTGTGTAGATTCAGATCTAATAACCGTGCAAGAGACCGGAACTGAGAAAGTATATTCCACCTTGTGAAAGGATGATCTTAAGACATTTATTTTAAATGTGTATATTTGTATATGAAGCATTTGTATCTTGTAACTTATTTACAATGTAATATTGATGTTAATTATTTATGGAAGTTAATTTTGGATATTATATTTTAATTATTTCTGAATAATTTAGTAAATGATTGTTATTAATTGTTAATTTCATGAGTGGGCATTACATAGGTATCAGAGCACCAGGTTGCAACACTTGGGAGCTTTGGGCTAAAAATAGAGTGGCTCAGATTCTTAATAAGATGTGTAACGAAATCTGTATGGTATTGGGGTTGCTGTGAGCTTACTAGATTTTTAGAAGTCAAAGAAGAAAATAAAGCTATAATAGAGAAATGTTGAAAGGCTAAGGAGCTGATCCAGGCATGAACATGCAAGGTATGATATATAATGTTATTTCTGGTTGATATGATCGTATAGAAATGTTTATTAATAAAAGATCTGATGTGTAAATGTGAATAAATTGATTGAGGAAATGAATGGTAATTGTCTCCTTGGGTATTTGAATATATTTTGGTGATAATACTGTGAATGATATGTTGGCTAAAAAGGAGAATGGGTGTGGGAGAAATGGGGTTTTGATATTGTGAATTTTGGGAGTTATGAATTACTGGAGTTTTGTTTTTAAGGGAGTTTTTTGTTATGATGTAAAGGGAGTTGTTGATCATGGGAGTTCTTTATAAATAATTTTATTTGTTCATGGGAGTTTATGTGCTATGTGGGAGTGATGTTGTGAAAAGGAAGCTACATTTGTAAAAATGGGAGTTTTTCTAAACTGAGATTATTCTTAATTGTTGAATGTTCATAATTGCATAAGTTTCATGATCAATTCCTTTTGTGGTATTAGTTGGAGCTCCATGTGGTTTAAGACCACCACATTCCCCTCCTCCCCTTAGCTAGCTTGTTTGAAGTCACATAGTGAATGTGATTTAAAGTCTTTTGAAAAAAAAATTGAAATTTTTATTTTATTAATTTCTCCTTTATTTTATTGAGCCAGCAGTTTTGAAATTTTTTCAAGAAAATTGGTTGTTTGCAATTCAAAGTTGTCCTTTGCGTCAAGGTTTATTTTATTAAGGTTTTTGGTTTTGATTTGAATTGTTATTTTTCCGTTAATTAATTTGTTTTTATATGAAGTTTTATTTTATATGAAATCTTTACTCATTGGAAACTTCTATATTTTAAGGCTTATTCAGTGTTTATTGATGCTGGCTTATGTGGAGATTGCCATACCCAAGAGAGGTCCTTGACATGTTGTATAGGGGAGTAGATGGCTTGGAGAATGTATATTGTGAAATTGTGTAAGACCTATTATATGGCATTATGGTTCTATTTGACACTAATCATCCCAATCTTATTGAAAGTATACATGATGTATAGAACTGATATCTGTGATGTTTAAATGTTAAGAGTTGATATAAAAGAATATGTTGTAATGATTTTGATTTCAGTAATAATTAGATGATATAAATAAGCTTGTTGGATAAGCCAAGGTAAGAAAGAAATGATTTATATTTATGTTTTACGATTTAAATGAATGAGTTTATTAAATTTAGGAAGAAATCTATTTGTTATTGTTTGCATATTCAAGTTAGAATGATGAACTCTTACATGAGTTTTATTTTGTTATTTGAAATCAGTGTTGAGATGGAAAATATTTTATAGGAGTTGATGATTTGTGAAATGATATTGTTTAGGGAGTTGGTTGTATTTGGGAGTTGTTGAGAGATTGTTGTTTATGGTGTTTTGGGAGATTATTGATGGTGATTTGGGAAAATTATTATTATTTATGGTGTTTTCAAAAAAATTATTATATAATGAAATTGGGAGAGAATTTGTTACTGGGAGTTGATGTAAGGGAGATTTTGGGAGTTGATGATTAAGGGGGTTAATTGTGTAATGGGGAGTTTGATGCTTATGTGAGTTATTGATTTATTATGAAAGAAAATGAGTTAAATATGTGAATTAGATTCTTGAAAATGATATTGTAATCTGTCTATTATGATGAATATCAAGAAAAAGGTTTATCTTTAATTACTTGGGGGTGGATTCGATCAAGTCAATCCTATGGTTGGGTGGTGAGAAAATTTGGATTGTTATTAACTCTATGGTTGCAGATCAAGTGAGTTAATCTGGGTTGATATAATTTATAGACTAAATCTATTTCATGTGATAAGAAGATTAGTATTGAAGAGTGAAAGGATTCTTTCAGTAAATGAATCTGTAGAAGATTGGAACAGAGCAATGCTATTGTGCAAGTAAATATTTCCATAAATTTTCTTTTCTTTGAGTTAAAATGGTAAAAAGAATATCTAGTCGACTTAGTAATTTTTTTTTATTAAAACTAACTTTTGTTAGAAGTGTGAAGTCAGAAAATATTCATTCCTCGTAATGACTTCCAGGAGGAAGTCCATTCTTAGGGGGGGAGAATGTAAGGCATATCCGGAACCTATTTATAATAATTATGATATTTTATTGAAAATAATTAATTAGTTAAATTTCTTCAAAAAAATTATTTAAATAATTTAATATTGATTATGAAAAATTCATGTATTGTTATTATATGTTTTTCTAATTACATATTTTACAAAGATTTCTTTTATGCCACATGCAAGAGTGACAATTATGCATTTTCAAGAGAAAGTGGAGTAGTGGCATTTAAATACTTCTTTTAATTTGATTTGTTGTGAAGGAATATTTGGAAATTAATTTTTATTTCAGTTTCAAAAGCTATAGATAGTGGGTGTTGGGATTTGAAGTGAAAGAGTCATCTTGGACGTTTCAAGAAAGGGAGAGTGGAATAGTGGGACACTGGCAATTACTGCATTTCCTATCTTATTTATTGGCACATACTCAAGATGTAGGAGGAGATGGCAGTGATTGGCATCTGGGAGGATTGTGGCGACAATAAGATCTTCTGTGATTTCTATATGAGTTTCGATTTGGTGTTAAATTGGGAAGTGCTTGCACGTTGTTATATAGTACGGAATAGTTGTGCAACATTTAAAATACTTGGGTTCCCGTGATGTTCAATCTCATCTGTTATCTAAAGAAAATATGAGGACAAAGGATTTATGGAGAAGAAGTGAAGGCTCAATACCCCATCTCAAGTGGAAGCTTTAGAGATTATCTATGTAGGTATGGCTCAGGTCTATTTTCTTTAGCCATTTTTAAGCATGCCCACCTGGTATTTCTGTATATGTAGATGCATATGTATGTTTTCTTTTATCGTGAGTATTGGGAGAGTTTGGTTATAGATTATATCTATATAAGTATTGATTATATAGCTTGTTATGTCTTGCATGCATAGATAATATAAATATGAGATCATTTATTCTATTTGAATATTAAGATGTACCTATTATGCACAAAGCACTTTCACTCGACATTCCAACTTGGTATCTTTTGTTAAAATATTATACTCAAACAAGGAGTATAAAATATGTCTTTGTCTAATCTTTTTGAATAATAGGATAGATCCCTCTTATTCCCAGAGCATTTCTAACTATAATATTTGACAATACTTTTCTTTATGCCTTAGTGGATATCCATACTTTGGTCCTGTTAGTGCTTAAATCTACACAGGCACCTTCTTAAAGATTCAAGCATTCAAATATGCAAGCCCCTTCCCAAAAAGTCCAAAAAATTCCAACACTTTTGACCCCTACAGTTGTAAAAAAATTGCAAAAAATCAGTTAAGGTGCAGGTGTTTTTGTATATACAAGGGTGTTTGTATATACATGCAGGCAAAATATACATTTTTGGGCTTGTGAAACCTCCATCAGCCCCTAAAATGATAAAAAAATGAGTCAGATGCATGAGTTAGATGCGTATCGAGCTACAGTTTCCAGTGTCTGAATGTTTCTAAGAGTGGCTGAGAGGGTTTCTTCTTGCCAGTGCCACGGGATCCGCCAAGTGTCAAGCCCCGGTTTAAGCCGCGCTTTTGCTTTTGAATGATAACTCTAACACAAAGTGTGCCACGTAGCAGAAGCTGTGTCTATTTTGTTTCTAAGTTGATCGTTGGGGAAGGCGCCACGTGTCATCAACGGAGGCAAGGTTAATAAGTTTCTGTATGTCCACGGAAGGCGCCACATGTCTGCTTCCGCGTATCTCTCTATGTACCCTACGATGCAAGGTAGTGGATGGTGGTGGGCCACAGTTAAGTAATGCAGAATGTGCCACGTGGTGGATGCGGCGCCATAGTTACTTTTGGTTTTGACCCTTTTTTCCAATGATACTTAAAGTTTCTAAGTAGCGCGCAACCCGCCAAGTGTCGGCTTCCGTGAGAGTTTCAAAATGTTTCTTAATATTTCTTCAATGTTGCGGAGCTCGACATGTGTCAACTTTCGCATGAGTTTCAAGAAGGGTCTTTGTGTTTCAAGGAGAGCGCGGAAGCCGCCACATACTTGATAGTCGATGTTGCAGGAGCCGCCACCTGTCCCTTTCTTAAAGGCAAAATGGAGGGAGCGAAGGGTCAGCATTAGAAACTTGAGGTGCCTTCGTGGCACAGTACCATTGGTTGGCGACTCTTCATGCATATTTTGGGACTGTTGATGTCAGTGAGGGGTTTTTGATCAACGGTTAGGTTTTGAAATTGTAGCGATGGATTTTTCCTAAGTGTCTGTGGCCGTTTTTGGGCGGGAAAACTCCAGTTGCGTCTGCTGTTGCGTGCTGAGAGAGCTGCGGGTAGATGAGGCAATAATGGCAAACTTGCAGGGGATGATCGATGGAGTTGACGAGTCAACTACCCGATTGATGAAGAAAGTCCCTGAGCGGCGGCCCAGATCCTGATCTCACCTGCTTTGTCCTCTGTTTCTCATCTGCTGCATTGATGATTTTGAGCACCATTTTTCTGATGCAGTGTATCTGGCAGGACTTTTGGCCTCCCTTGTAATTAATTCGTTGAGTACATAGTTTTGCTATAAAACGCAGACTATGTCACTCATTTTGGTTGTTGAAGACCTTGGCATTTTTGTGTAAATAGTGAAAAACAAGGCATCTCCTGGCTGTTTTATCTCATTTTGGAGTTTATGAGTTGCATCATGAATGTATTTTGCATGTATGTTTAGTTTCATGTTGATACAGATGAAAAATGCTCTTATGCATGTGTTTATCTGTTTGTCTCCTTTGTTGCATGCATCTCCTTCTTTTGAATCTGGTTGCTAAGGGTTTCATAGATTCTAGGATATTGGGTTCTGTATCACATGCTTCATCTCTAACTTCCATTCAAGGAATGGATTAAACTATTTTAGGTTAAGCATGGAGAAGGTCATTTGTCAGCAGGGATATCTGTAAGTAGAGGCAGCTAAATACCCATTGTTGGGTGATGTTTGGAAGGCAAGCATCAATCCAACCCCTTGAAACTTGAATGCTAGTTGCAAACCATCTATTGCATATGTCTAGTTGACTCCTTGCCTTAAGATAGGCACCGATCTACTCCTGGGTTAGTAATTATGACCCAAAACCCCTTGTCTTGCATCTAAATCATCATATCCACCATTCCATAATTTCAACCTATTAGTTGTAGGAGTAGGATTAGGACCCCCTGCATACTCTCACACCTAACCAAACAAATATGTCCAAGAATGTTACCAACCTTGTGATTTATCACACAAATCTTGGTCCAAACATGGGAGTATTCTGCTTGTTATTGTAAAGCTAAATCTTTCTATCATTGGGCTAGTCAATGTTACACTTTTATAAAATACGGACCCCCCCTTGGTGCGGCATAACCAAAAGTGAAGGGGAGGCAGCTCACGCAATCTCCCGTATCTGTTGGCCAAATATATCCATGCATTGGAACTGGCAAACCCTCTGCCGATTCGGGAAAAATAACCAACATGTCCAAAGCTTCTTTTTTTGGCACATGCAGAGAGGTTGTCGACAAAGTTGTGGAATCCAAATTTACGCCACCAATTGCATTTGCATGAAAGTTTCTTAAACTTGTTCAACCCCCCTTTAGAATGTGACCTGCTATCATCACATCCCATGAGAATTCATTTCATTGTGGCATTCCATCAAACGGTTCGTATGCCTTGTCTGTGTCCCCTCAATTTGCATATATGTCTGCCAGAGATTTTCCAACTATGATACATAAAAATATGCCTTCTAATTAAGCTTTATGGATGTTCGTACCCTATTCTCAAGCCCTGTATGGTGTAGCAAAGAGGTCACTGGATAATTCTTCATCTTGCAAAAAGATCATCCTATATTTTTATTAGCTCGTGAGAACATTATGTCTTGATTAATTGAATTAGAAATGCATCTTCTTGTTTAATCCTGATTTTAAAAGGCGCTGTCCATATTAGTGGCACCGCAGCCTTAACAATCTTCTTATCTTTAAATCATGTTGGATTTGTTCATAACATTCTATATCATTTTGTTTGTTTCACAAAGGAAAATTTTTTAGTTTACCATATAGGTGAAGGAGTTTATAACAACTTCTTTACTCAGGCTTAATAGCTTACCCGTTGCCTTTAAGGCATGGTTGTATGAGGTTACCTTCGTCTGGTTTTGGAATCCTTCCAAATTTAATTAACCATAGATTCATTTCTATATTGGATGGACCGATGATTCCCTATCAATTTGCTTTATACACGATCTTTCGGCCAGATCACTTCTATTTTTGGAACCATTCTAGGCTCTTTATGATATTTTATTATGGTCAATTTATTTAATTATTTTCTCATATTTAAGTATGTTCTTATCATCATTGTTTTGGAGGTTTATTTCTTGGGTATGAGAAATTAAATTTTTGTATAATTAGGCGTATTGGCCTTCTCACCTATCTTGATTGAGTTTATTTATAATTTCCTATTGTTTGTCTTACTATTTCATGTAATAGTCATCCTTTGCAATTATCTTAGCATCTTCAATATGATTCCCTAGTGTTCAATGAGGGCTCACCTCTTTCATTCTTAATATCCTAGGTTCCTTGTCTTAGGATTTGAAATAGAAATATAATTTACTTATCTATTTATGTACGACCCATGATTATATGGTAGAGACTTATCATGGAAGGATTAAAATATGTTAAAAGATCTTAGGTTTTACATACTTGGATACTAAATGTTTATAGTTAAAAGTTAGATTATTGCCATGGATAAGCAAAAATTGCTTGGTGAGTTACAATTCTTTTTAAATTAATTATGTTGCTTTGAATCTTAATTGATTGGATTTGGTTGAGTTGATTTAGGCTTTTCGACTTAATGTGAAACTTACAATTCCGAAGATGTGGTAGAATCAACACTCTAGATGTTAATTAATCATCTCTTTATTTCTATGTTAATAATTAGGGAAACTAAAATTATTGGTTTATATCATTATTGGTTTGAATAAAAGTGGACTTAATTGTAATTTAAATCTAGTGGGCTAACTTTTCTTTCAAGAAAATTAATACAAATTAGCTATGTGTATACATTATTTTTTTTAGAGTTTGTAATTTGGAAGGAAAGTTGTTGAATGTCAAAATTATCAGATGATTTGAGTCATCAAATTATATATAATTAATTTTGTGGTATAATTTATCAACTAGGTTTTGAGATAGAAAAAAGATTAATTATCTTCAGATGTTGACTTGGTTGGGGTATAATTTGAGGGAAAGTATAGTTAACGAACTACGGAGTCTCTGTGACGCATATACGTAGGCAAGGCCATCATGGATGAGCCCCTGAGACATTAGGTCGGCCCCTTAGGGCCTTAAGCTTGTGATTTTATGCAATTGATATTTGTTTTGTGTTTTTAGCAATTATGCAGAAATGATGTTTATATTTAGTGTGCAGATTCAGATCTGATAACTGTGCATGATTGTAACATGCCACTTGTTCTACCAATAGATTTAACTAAGTTTTAAGCCAAGAGTAAATAAATCATGAAACCAAAACATGAGTAATAAAATTTTTCCTTTCTTTCATTTGATATGATGCACATTTGAAACATATTTCAAACTTAACCATTGCTCAATCAAATTATATTTCAACAATTACATGAATTGAATAATTCTCATTTACAACATTTCAAAAGATAGTTACATACAAGCTTCATAAAACTAACAGAGATACAATGGTTTCGGTGTCTATCTTCAAATCCCAGCCGCTAACTGCATGAGGAAGCATCACTCAAGCACTTTTCTGCTAACCAGAGACTAACTGCAGTCCCCCACACATTTACCAAACTGGTAAACGGCCCTACCCTTCGACGAAGGGATTGGTATGGTAACCTCAAAGAATAGCCTATACTGAGCAATATGTTGTGTCCTATATATCTAGTACTGTCATACATTGTGGCTCCAACCTACAAGCATGATTGCCCTTCCTAGTATATAAACCTAGATCACAGTGAACTGACAGTGTAAACGTTGGCTGCTTATAATATTTTGGCCAAAGTTTCATCACCCCTAACTTAGATTGGACATCACACACTCACCCATCATTCTAGCTTGATTTGGAAAGATATCAAAAGTTATTCCCTTACCCATGGATCAACAAATCCTAGGATTAACTCCACTTAACAAATTTAAGTTTACTAAATCAAAGGTTATTCCCTTACCCATGGATCAACAAATCCTAGGATTAACTCCACTTAATGATTTTAAGTTTACTAAATCAAAGGTTATTCCCTTACCCATGGATCAACAAATCCCAAGATTAACCCCACTTATCAATTCTAGGTTTTCTATGACACTCTCATCAAAGTATACCAAGTTTCCCTAACTTGACCACTCATAATACAACCATACTACTCATACTTGTCTTAATATAGTCCAATATAGTCACTACTCTTTACTAAGGAGATTATTTAAACAAACAATGCATAATGTTCTCATACTAAATGTATATATATGCATATTTATATATTTCTCATTGATCAAATAAGAGAATACTCAATGTAATAAAGAAAAATAACTCATTTCAACAATACTCAAGATATACAATCATTTAACAGAAATGACATAATGTAGAAGAGATTCAGCATGCCTGATAAAGCTATGCTCCAAGCAATTACTGGCTCCATGCTCTTGATACCTCGAACTATTGAGTACCTTCTCCAAAACCACTCAAAATCCCTTCTCACTACTTACTAACTTGCCTCACAGCTCAAGACCAAAATACAATGCATAAATAAGACAGAAATCTCAAAGAATAGCAGCAATGCATAAGCAACTCCCAAGGAAATTGTGTCAAAAGAATGAGGAATCTCCTCTATTTATACATAAATTTGAGCAAGCTATGGCTACAAACTAGCTGATAGAACCGCCACAACTCCTACTCCTTACTTTGACTCAACAAAACAAACTCGTGGTGGCAGCATGAATCGATGTAAAAGAAACACAAATGAGGACAACATGAAGCAAACTCAAAATTACAAGGTAACTGCTCAGATACAGACTTCTAATGGGTTTCTCTCTCTACAACTAGGCGCCACACATTCTACCATGCTCCCCTATTTTCTTGCAAACAATTTACAAGGAATAAGTCAATGTTTTGGCACGTTGGAAAATAGTTATAAGCCAGCGCTGACAATGGTAAATGTTTTGCACTTTATACATTTTTAAAACTCCAAACTTCAGCAATATATGCGCTTGTATATCAGCACTGCACTATATATATATATATTGTAATGCACTTTATGTGCTTTAGTTCCCTTAGCAAATATATTGCACGCATTGCTTTTTCCAAAGCTAAAAACTTAGCTAATGTTATGTATTAATCATACATATAAGTTTTATTCCAAGCGCTTTAATCTTGGTCTATTTGTTGCGCTACAGTCATAGCAAAATATGCACTTATGTTATCAAAATGGTGCCAATGAACATTACCATAGGTTTCAAGACTATGCGCTTTATAGCAGCACTTAAGATAATTTACTTACATTATATATATATCCTCATAAACTATATTTTAAAATATCAGTTGATAATAGAATTCACATAATCATATTAGCATAATCCGTCAACTACATATGTTTACGTAAACCATAAATGACTATATATATGTATGCATGTAATTGTATATATATATATATATATATATATATATATATATATATATATATATATATATATATATATATATATTATTGTTACATTAAAAACACCATAAAACTCATTAAACCACATATCCACCAACGACGTATAAATATGAAATGCACATATACACACATGCATATAGATATAAGTTTATTGTGAACATGTATATGTGTATTTGCTCATTCCACGTTTATACCTTGTCATTTTACAATTCAAAACTTATCGAAGAAGACTTCAATCGACACTCAGACTAAGTCACATTCCTCATTCAAAAACACTCATAAAATCATATCCAAATAAGCACTTGAGATTACCATGGATTACTTACCTTTACCCACACTGACTCGACCTAGCTCAGCTTAGACTTTCCCTAACATTACCAGACCAAGTCCTTCTCCTGAGTGATACCTCTCCTCATTTCCGGAGGAGCAACCTATTCCTACATTCAACTTACATCATCACAGCAGTAGTTAGCCGATCACAATATAATCATATGCTTCATACATTTCATAATAATAATCACTTTTAATCAATCACATTGCATCATTCAATTTTTCAATATATTCCATTCAAGATTCTCAATATACATTAATGCAAAGATTCATAAACATTCATTTATCCAAGCATATTGACCAGTGTAGGTAAATAGTATATAGTTAGAAACACACGGGGTGTAACATACTCCCCCCCTTGTGAATCATTGTCCACGATGATTTTTAAGTGTGAAGTATAACCGCAACATAACAAGACATAAAAAGAAGTATCATATTAGGAAACATATTGTTCTCAAGAGTTTTCAAAATTTAGAATAACTTGTGGAAACTTCTGCTTCATCTCAACATAATCTTCCCAAGTGGCAAAATCTTTTACATACTGATCCCATTGGACCCTACATTGTAGAACCTCTCTACCGCCAATGCACCACTCATGGTTTTCCAAAATCTAGAAGTTACACGAGCATCCCTGGCAAAAATCTAAAACAACTTCCCTTTGACATTCAAAACAACTTGCCACAAATCTAACAGCATCCTTTTTCATTCCCTTCTAGAAATATAACGGCTTCACATCTGCTAACATCTTAGTAACACTAGGATGTCCTAAGTATGGTGTATTTGTACTTCCATACCAATTTTCTTAACTTACCAGAATAAGGTACATAAATTCTTCCTTCATAACTCAATTATCCATTAGGTTCAAAGAAAAAACCTCATACTTTTATCTTGTAAATTATCCGAGAGTGTTTGCTTGACTTGTTCATAGTACTCATCATCCTTGGATCCTTGCAATACTTGACTTTTGTAGTCGGTTTGGATAAATACCATTGAAGATATATGCCTTCTTTGACTTAAAGCCTCGGCAACTCTGTTCTCTTTTCCCTTTATATAGCTAATGTTGAAATCATAGTCTGATATCAGTTCCAACCACCTCCTTTGACTTGTATTTAGATTGGGTTGAGTAAATATATACTTCAAACCATAATGGTTTATTTTTTTAATTCAAAGGGGTTTTCCCAACAGATAGTGTCTCCACATCTGTAATGCATGAACTACTGCTGCTAACTCCAAATCATACGAAACATAATTTTGTTCATAAGGTTTTAGCTTTCTTGCTTCATAGCCTATGACCCACCCTTCTTGCATTAACACTCCACCTAAACCTTCTCCTGATGCATCCATGATAACAAAAAAATTACCATCTGGATCTGGCACTTTCAAAATTAGAGTCGTGGTCAACTTCTCTTTTAGGAGATCAAATGCCTCTTGACATTTTTTAGACCATTCAAAAAAAATTCCTTTCCTCTACAGAGAAGTGATAGGAAAAGCAATTCTAGAAAAGTTTTCTCCAAACTTACGATAATACCCAGCAAAACCCATAAAACTTCTAACTTCAGGAACATTCTTTGGCACTGGCCACTCAAGCACTGCTTTTCTCTTAGCTGGGTCAACTGAGATTCCTTTTGCTAAAATCACATGTCCTAGATATTGTACTTCCTTCTGAAAGAAGGTACACTGGGAAATTTTTCGTATAACTTATGCTCTCTTAACCGTTGGAGTACCATTTCTAAGTGCTGAAGATGCTCTTCTTTGTTCTTGGAATAAATTAGTATATCATACAAGAAAACCAACACAAATTTATCCAAACAATCTATTCATAAGATTCATGAATGTTGCAAGTACATTTGTTAACCTAAATGGTAAGACTGTGAACTCATAATGACCGTACGTTGTTCTAAAAGTAGATTTGGATATGTCTACATCCTTGATCCTTAACTAGTGATATCCCAATCTTAAATCAATCTTTGAAAACACTGTTGCACCCTACATCTGATAAAAGAGATCATCGATACGTGGTAAAGGATACTTATTCTTTACTGTCACTTTTTCAAGAAGCTGGTAATCTATACACAAACAGAGTGTCCCCTCTTTCTTCTTTACAAAGATCACTAGTGCTCCCCAAGGCGAAACACTAGGCCTTATTAATCCTTTGGACAACAATTCTTCCAGTTGTGATTTTAACTCCATCAATTATGTTGTTATCCTATATGGTACTTTAGATATAGGTTCCAACCCTAGAATTATGTCAATGGAGAAGTCGGACACTCTCTTGGGAAGCAATCCAGGTAGTTCTTCCAGAAATACATCTATAGAATCTCTTAGGATAGGGTATTTCTCCATATCTGTCTTTTTTGCATCCTCCATTTCTCCATCCTCGGCTTTTGGAGATCTTGTGGTATATAATATGCCACATCTTGATTGATAAACTCTTTGTATTCCTCAAGATTTTCTATTTTAACTGCAAAGAGTTGACAACCGTTCTTTTCTCTATGCATTTGCACAACTAAAATTTAACATAGCCTAACTTCTCTAGGTGTCCTTTGCAAAGATACCCAGTTCCTGAGATCATCTAGGCATTCTACTATTTTTAACTTAATTCAAGACATAGGATTCCCTACTATATGCTTATGCTCAATCTTAACTTTCCAACGCTTTGGCTACAAATCTTGCAGCATCACTCTTCATTCATTTCCAGAAATAAAGAGATTTCACATTGATTAGGAGTTTAGTTACTCCTGGGTGACTTGTTTATGGTACAGAATGGATTTCCTTCCACACAAGGTTTGTTAATTCTAAAGGGTTAGAGACATTCCAAGTGCATTCTCTACAATTTACTCCCCTACACAATCCACCAGAGGCCCATCCAGGACATGATAGAGGTAAACATTGCATAAAACATAGTGAACAACCAAAATGTTCTAGTATAGTCACCACAATAATTTAAATCAATGTCAAAGTATAAGTAATTTAATTTTCAAAAATAAGTCAAAAGAATGAGCTCAATTTTGACAATAAATCGAATTTTGACTGATTGGTTGTAAAATAAACAATTTTCAAAATTCGGTGGCTAGACCATTACAAAATAAAGGAATAAAACAATGTCGATCTTAGCAAGAATTAAAAGAGATTTTACGAAAAATCCAAACAAGTGTCAAAATCTAGAGGAACACTTACTATGCACTACGTGACTAACTGAGTCACTAATAAGGGAGTAGATTGATGTACTGCACTCAGGTTTTCAAAAACCTTACAATGGGTTAGTGATCATGCTATAAGCATAACAATTAGATAATCCTCTTAAGCTTTCATCATGCTCAAAATTTTTACAAATCGAAGGGTTATATCACATCCACTCCTATTTTCTAGAGTATCTTTCATTCATCACTCAGATGATATTATGAGGTGGTGTTATAACAACACATCGAGACTATAGTTGGAACACAAACTTCTTCTCTTCGTTCTGCTTAACAAAATTCTATTCCCTTCCTCACTGAATAGGTTACTTGTTCAAAACTTTAAACAACTTGACTAAATATCTCGGTGATAATTACACTCACTATAGTAGTTGTACTTTCTAGCTCATCTAAGAGACAAAATACATAGTTCTCAACCATTTGGCCAAAATGCCATGAGAATAACTAATATCTTCTCCTTACAACTGCTATGAATTATCTTGCAAACTTCATGCAGATTCTAGGAAACTCTTATTCATCTCTCCTAATGCATGTTTCTTTGTATTTGCCCATTGGTTTTCTCATGAATCTTGGAAAACAAAAACATTTATGTGTCTTAGTCCATTTCTCCCGGCATTCTATGCCAATATATCACTAATTGTCTTTTAATGATCCTTTATTCCAGTTGGCTCATTCTAAGCTATCTAGGAGTTAGACGAGAACTCATCTTATCTACGTAATTCTAGGATCTTCAATACTTAGTTGCTCTTGCACCTAGTTAATTACTTCGAATCTTCCCATCCCTAAGTTCTTAAAATAAGAGTGATCTTGACTTCATACAGACACTGCTCTACCTGAGCTCTTAGTCTGATTAGCAATTGACCAAGGTTTTACCTTTCTAGTCAAAGTCTCAAAATATTTCTGTTATTCATCCCAACAAAGTTAAATTGACTTAATGTCTCCATGTCACTTAACCATATGTCGTTATCATCATTTGTTACCTCAATGGTATGAACAATGGCTTCTCTCTCCTTCTTGTCCTTCAGGTAGCGTTCGTTCCCAATGACTAACTTCCTTGCAGTCATTCTCAGAGGCATCATCTTGGCACAAGAATTCAAAACATTAGACTCCCATAATGTTGGATGGGAAAGCATAGTGATCACATAGGTTCCAGAGTTGAACCTAGAAGCTCTGATACCATGTGTAACATGCCACTTGTTCTACCAATAGTTTTAACTAAGTTTTAACCCAAGAGTAAATAAATCATGAAACCAAAACATGAGTAATAAAATTTTTCCTTTCTTTCATTTGATATGATGCACATTTGAAACATATTTCAAACTTAACCATTGCTCAATCAAATTACATTTCAACAATTACATGAATTGAATAATACTCATTTACAACATTTCAAAAGATAATTACATACAAGATTCATAAAGATAATAGAGATACAATGGTTTCGGTGTCTGTCTTCAAATCTTGGCCGCCAACTGCATGAGGAGAAGCACAAGTGCTTTTCCGCCAACCACCGACTAACTGCGGTCCCCCGCACATTTACCAAATTGGTAAACAACCCTACCCTTCGATGAAGGGATTGGTATGGTAACCTCAAAGAATAGCCTATACTGAGAAAGATGTTGTGTCCTACATATATAGTCCTATCATACATTGTGGTTCCAACCTACAAGCATGATTGCCCTTCCTAGTATGTAAAACTGGATCACAGTGAACTGATAGTGTAAACGTTGGCTTCTTACACTACTTTGGTCAAAGTTTCATCGCCCCTAACACAGAATGGACGTCACACACTCACCTATCATTCAATCTTGATTTGGAAAGACATCAAAAGTTATTCCCTTACCCATGGATCAAAAAATCCTAGGATTAACTCAACTTAATGATTTTAAGTTTACTAAATCAAAGGTTATTCCCTTACCCATGGATCAACAAATCCCAGGATTAACTCCACTTAACAATTTTAAGTTTACCAAATCAAAGGTTATTCCCTTACCCATGGATCAACAAATCCCAGGATTAACCCCACTTATCAATTCTAGGTTTTCTATGACATTCTCATCAAAGTATACCAAGTTTCCCTAACTTGACCATTCATAATGCAACCATACTACTCATACTTGTCTTAATATAGTCCAATATAGTCACTACTCTTTACTAGGGAGATTATTTAAACAATCAATGCACAATGTTCTCATACTAAATGTATACATATGCATATTTATATATTTCTCATTGATCAAATAAGAGAAAACTCAATGCAATAAAGAAAAATAACTCATTTCAACAATACTCAAGACATACAATCACTTAACATAAATGACATAATGAAGAAGAGATTCAGCATGCCTGATAAAGCTATGCTCCAAGCAATTAACTGGCTCCCTACTCTTGATACCTTAAACTGTTGAGTATCTCCTCCAAAACCACTCAAAATCCCTTCTCACTACTTACTAACTTGCCTCATAGCTCAAGACCAAAATACAATGTATACAAGACAGAAAACTCAGAGAATAGCAGCAACACATAAGCAACTCCCAAGGAAATTGTATGTGTCAAAATAATAAGGAAGCTCCTCTATTTATATAGAAATTTGAGCAAGCTATGGATACAAACTAACTGATAGAACCGCCACAACTCCTACTCCTTACTTTGACTCAGCAAAACAAACTCATGGTGGCAGCATGAATCGATGCAAAAGAAACACATATGAGGACAACATGAAGGAAACTCAGAATTGCAAGGTAACTACTCAGATATAGACTTCTAATGGGTTTCTCTCTCTCTAACCAAGCGCCACACATTCTACCATGCTCCCCTATTTTCTTGCAGGCAATGTACAAGGAATGAGACAACGTTTTGGCATGTTGGAAAATAGTTATAAGCCAGCACTGACAATGGTAAACATTTTGAACATTATAATTTTAAAACCTCCAAACTTCAGCAATATATGCGCTTGTATATTAGTGTTGCACAATATATATATATATATATATATATATATATATATATATATATATATATATTGTAATGCACTTTATGTGCTTTAGTTCCCTTAGCAAATATATTGCGCGTGCTACTTTTTCCAACATTAAAAACTTAGCTAATGCTATGTATTAATCATACATTTAAGCTTTATTCCAAGTGCTTTAATCTTGGTCTATTTGCTGCGCCATAGTCATAGCAAAATATGAGCTTATGTTATCAAAACGGTGCCAATGAACATTACCATAGGTTTCAAGGCTGCGCACTTTATATCAGTGCTTAAGATCATTTACTTACATAATATATATATATATCCTCATAAACTATATTTTAAAATATCAGTTGATAATAGAATTCACATAATCGTATTAGCATAATCCGTTAACTACATATGTTTATGTAAACCGTAAACGACTATATATATGTATGTATGTAATTGCAAATATATATATTATTGTTACATTAAAAACACCATAAAACTCATTAAACCACATATCCACCGACGTATTATAAATATGAAATGCACATATACACACATGCATATAGATATCCTTCATCCATCGATACTTGTATAAGTTTATCATGAACATGTATATGTGTATTTGCTCATTCCACATTTATACCTTGTCATTTTGCAATTCCAAACTTATGAAAGAAGACTTCAATTGACAATTAGACTAAGTCACATTCCTCATTCAAAAACACTCATAAAATCATATCCAAATAAGCACTCTAGATTACCATGGATTACTTACCTTTACCCACACTGACTTGACCTAACCTAGATCAAGTAGGATAGTGGTGTGTGCTTGCTCAGATTAGGCTTTCTCTAACGTTTACCATACCAAGTCCTTCTCCTGAGTGATACCTCTCCTCGTTTCTAGAGGAGCAACCTGTTCCTACATTCAGCTTACCTAATCACAATAGTAGTTAGCCGATCACAATATAATCATATGCTTCATACATTTCATAATAATAATCACTTTTAATACATCACATTGCATCATTCAATTTTTTAATATATTCCATTCAATATTATCAATACACATTAATGCAAAGATTCATAAGCATTCATTTATCCAAGCATATTAACTAGTCTAGGTAAATAGTAAATAGTTAGAAACACACAGGGTGTAACACTCAATGTTGTCCAAAACCTTGTATGGTATGAGTAGGCTTTGTCTTCATGGATCTATGTTCTTTTATTCTTTTAGCCCCTACATTCTTATATTCTAGTTTTGTTTCTTCATTGACCTTGAAATGTTGTTGCAGGCCTTAGATAATTCTGATAGTGTTCCTTTAAGGTGCAAGGTTTCTTAAAGATTTCACAGATTCTTGTGATCTTTAACCAAAACCTCTCTTAGACATAGCTTTCATTAGTCTACAGACCTACTATAGGATCTATGACTGTGCATTCTTAGCTAGGATCTAATTAATATGGAGTTTAAGCTAGCAGGGTGCCTTGAGACTTGACAACCCTCTTTCCATTGTTGGTGCTTAAAAAGACTTCAAACTTTGAAACCCAAGCTAAAGTAATTTTACAACCCTAATTCTTGTTTGAAAAAACAATAGACCCAAGAGAAAATTTACAAATCTCAAAAACAATTACAAGTTTGCCTTACCCTTATAACATTACTTTGACAACATTTGTCACTACAACTGCTAAAGGGCTTGATAGTCCATGTACATGATATGATGGAACTTCCTCTGACTATGCAGAGTTCTTGGACTTGTTTTGTGACCATGTTTATTTATTGTCCTTTTGTATCTCTATTTTCCTATATCACTTCACTGTTCAATGACTCTTCATGATTCAAATGTCCTTCTTTAATGATTGCCTACTATCTTTTGTTGGCAATCCTGATGCACAGAGACTTTTATTTCACTGAGAATAATCAACACTCCACAACTATGACATTCCAATCAAACTACCTTCAAACAAGCCCTCAATGTTCCTTCTGTCTTTGTAGAAAAACGTATATCCTCCTCAAAGTGGCTCAAACCTCTCATGGATGAAGATCATTGTTCTGGTAAAAACTTCTACCCATTGTGCACTTCATGCACTGTCTAAAACTCTTTCTCACTATTTGCCATTGATTGTCCATGCTTGATTTTGAAAAAACCTATCCATAGAATTTGTTTGAAAACTTATTGGACGCCTCTGGTATTCTCTTTTTTTGTGAATGAAAGCTTTGTAAGCCACCAAAGGAGAACCTAAACTTGACTAAACCCTAAAGACACCAAACTTAGGCTTAAAATTAATTCAAAGACATTGTCTTGCTTTTCAAAAGAAACTCCCTCCACGGGATGTACAATTTTTTGGAGGAAATAAGGTTATTTAGATGCAAAGAAACTTTCATTTCTCCCTTTGACTCATTTAAACATGCATGCTATGTGGAAACATGCCTACTTAGACATGGAAATAGTGGGGTTTTTGCAAGATAACGTGAAGGGAACACTTACAAGACTCTTTAATGACTATTGACACATAGTAAATTTGCATGCAACTTGATTTTCAACAATATTGAAGAAATATGCTAACCTAGAGCTTTCTCAAGACCTTATTGAACTTGAAGAACATGATTAAATATTTTGATCCTTCATGTTTTAAAACACAAGACAAACCTTTACAACCAAATGATGGCAAATTATAACAAACTCAACCTCTACGTTGCTTGATTACCTATTTGAGTCGTCCTATTGAAAATAGGTAATAGTAATGATGTTACTATCCCATCTATCTTAAGCTTGGAGGTAGTGTTGTCAATGGCCATCATAAGGCAATCCCATTTTCACTCCAAAAGAGTGCAACTGGGTCACAATCATATTTAATGTATTCATATGCTTGGCTACATAACCACCATCCTCCATCCTAAGGGTATATGCCTTCTTTCTCAGGAAAAAATTAATTACCAGGGTTTTTGCCTGACAAATTTCTCCCAAATTCTACAGAAGGGCTTGTGCAGTGGCTTCTTCATGTGCATTTCATAATATTGAATTTGCCAAATAAAGTCCAATAATACCTTTTACTTTTTACCGAATATATCCCATGCTTCTTATTTCATTGCAATAGGTTTGGATCCAGATATTGTACACTCAAAATCGTGACTCCGGTTGCCTAGGGCTGTCGGGTTAGATTTCGGCATGCACACAGACCCTTTCCCTCCTTGCCATGGGGCGATCCACCACGTCACTCTCGCTCACGTGGAATTAGCCAGTCGAGAGGAGGCGAGAAATGGTGAGGGTCTGGCTCGTTGGAGAACTGGACTTCACGGAGAGGGGTCGGCAAGTACTGCGACCTTCATTGTTGTGTGCTTTGTTGTATGTTTCGTTCGATTGTTGTTGTTGTTGAGATAACCCTATGACCTGAAGGGTCACTAGTTTCTCTCATTCTGTTTGGATTTCCAAGATTCCACCTTTGTGTGGGTAAATGATTGTTCTTGTTGATGTCCTCTTGTCTTTGTAGGCATTGTAAGAGTTCTTGTTGTATCTGGCGTTGTCTAGTTTCTTCTAACAACAAAAGGACAAATGGGTCTCCTTGTAGTTCAAAGAATGTTTGTTGTTGAGGTATTGGATGGATCTCTTGGATCTCATCATGGATAGCCCTCACCCATTCTCCTCTCACTCCTAAGCACATTCATGAATCAAGATGGAGGTAAATGTGTGATTACTAACCTTAATCAGGTCTAGGGTTTTGACCCAGGGTTTTGTTGATTACGGTTTGACTTGTGTTTTGACTTTGTTTTTACCTCATGATGGGATAGAGGGTTTGATTGGATCATTTAACCGTGGTTACCTTGTGACAAAATCGAGGGTTTGCAGTGTTGTCTATTCTATTGTTTCTCTATGCATGCAAACTAAAATGATATGCAAAACATTCTTTTTGGTATTTTTTAGAGTATTTTGGAAATAAAAGTGCTTCTAATCTATGAAAGTGAAATATGTATGCAATTCTATATGACTTTTCCAATGCAATGTTAACCTATGTTTTTTGTGTTTTCGATGTTTTGAATGCAAATTAATCTAAGAAACAGGAAAATGCTTCTTCTAATAAACTAGATCTAGAAATATGAAAGCATTTAATCTAACATGCAAGATCTAACTATCAAAGAAAAAGCAATGTTTTACTATTCCCAAGAGCAAAGTTGATTCTCTAATTACTATGAATTGAAAGAAAACAATGAAGGAACCTGAGAGAAATGAAGATTTGTTGACTCCACTACCCTCAGCAATCCTTGTAATAGGCAACCTCGAATCCTTTTGTGGCAGCAAGTGATCCTCTTGACAACAAAATGACCCAAAAAAGCAAAAAGAAGCTTTGATGAAGCTTGTATGAGCTCGATGAGAGCTTGGGTTGAGCACAATGGCATAGAATGAAGTAGCGTGACGCTAGTTGGTTGAACAAATAAAGCAAAAGGCACCTTCATCCTGTAAGAGCATTTGAATGCTAAGTTGGAGAGCAAAATTTGGCAAGAGTTGTGTGCACAATGAATTTGCCTCCCTTTGTGCTTGAGGGAGGGGGGGTATTTATAGGTTTAGAAGGAATTGATTGGAGAGTTAACTCATTTGATTGATGAGTTAACAAGAATAGATTGGGGAGTTAACAAGGTTGATTACCCAGTGAACTCAACTGATTAGAGAGTGATGAAGCAAAGATAGCTTATCACTAGAGAGAAAATGGAGGTGAGGGAATGCATGAGATTGATTGAAGAGTTAATTTGAGATCAAATAGAGCTAATTATGCACGTTTGGGTGCATGAAATAGTTAACTCTATATCAGGGATCAAAAACCATGCAAACAAAAAGAAAAACGGGTGAAAATGGAGCAAAAATGAGAGAGAAACTTGAGTTTTTCCGCGGCTACAAAAATAGTAGGGTCGCCCCTTTTGCCAGTAGGGTCGCCGGGGGCGACCCTAGGTCGCCTGGGGGAGATCCGGGCTAGACAGGGTCAAATGCAGAAAAATAGGCTGGGAGATGACAGAAGAGAGGAAAAGGAAAGGTTTTGCATCAAGAAATAGGTCAGTCATGTGGAAGAATCCAAATCTCCACTTGTGTTAGTAGGATCTCCCAGGGGAGATCTGGAAATAATAGGGGGAGATTTGGATTGGTTCAACGAAACTGAAAACTAAAAGTGGGAGATGGATAAGGAGACCTCTAGAAGGCTTCTAGGAGGTGCACTAGATGAAAAACATAGGGGAGAGGTGAAAGCTCACTTACAAGACACTCACAAGGCTTAGGATCAAGGTCGAAAGACAAAAAATGTAAGTCGTCAAGTGTCGCAACAAGTGTCGAAAAGCATCGCAAACGGGGAGAGAGGGAAATCGACAAGGAAGAAACAACACAAGACAAGAAAAGAGGACACATCATCTAGAGGCCTACTGCTTAAAGGACATTATTTCACTCTTACATGTATGTGACAAGGATTTGAATCATCATAGGGGTCCTCATGGAGGCAGTGTGTGATTTTTATGCTTACATATTTGCCCCCTCAAGGACGGTAGTCTACATGAAAGGTAGGTACCATTCCCGAACTAGACCTTACCTATTGTCGATTTTCCCACAATTTGTACCTGCAATAACTAGTGTTAATATGACATTTAAATATATCGAAGTAAATAATGAAAACTAAAATGATGAATCTTACCATAGATTGCTTGAGTTCGACTAGTTGCTTGCCTTTGTCAGTTTGGACCTGTACAGATGAGAGCACACAAAATAATGCACAAAATGGATGCATAAAAGCAAAGAACTAATCTAAAATTCATAAATGAACTAAGCTAAGGGCAAACAAAGTAAGCCAAATTGTGAGATCAGAGCAAAACGGTGGTGGAATCGTTCGTGTGAGCAGTCGATAAAGAGGTATCGTCGAGGAGATCGCAGAGATGGCCACCTCTTCTTCAGCCACAATGAATCAGGTATGCAATCAATGAAGAACTCTTCTCTAAAACCTAGCTTGATTTTTGTGAAAAATCACTTAAAATTGTTTGTTTTTGGTGATTTTCTCTGTTGCATTATGTTGTCTCATCGTTTAGACCAAGATTGGTCTTTCGTTTTCTGAAATTAGTCAAAAAATGATGTTTTTAGAGTGATTTTTGCTTGAGGGAATCGCTCCTAGGGTCGCCCCTTTTGCCAGGCAGGGTCACCCTAGGGAGATCCTGTCTGATAGTAGGGTCACCCAGGGGAGATCTTGAAAAGCAGCAGGGTCGCCTGGGGGAGATCCTGAAAAGCACCTGGGTCGCTCGGGGGTGACCCTGTTGGACTGATTTGACATTGTTTAATGCTTGTTTCGCTTCGATCTAACATGATTTGGTCACTGAGTCTACCTGTTTATTGTAATTTTTGAAGGTTTATGTGACTTTTTTGTGTAAGGTTTTATGCAGTTTTATGATTTTTATGAATTTTATGAGTTTACGAGATCTAATCTAAAGTTCTCTTCTAATTTTGCAGGACATGCGTATCTGATGGAATGCCTACCGAGAGTAGGGATGGCTCTCAAGGATGTTTACTTCATTGAGTATTAAGGATCATGCTATACTGAAGAGGGCAGGTCTTGCTAGAGTTTGTCATGTACCTGTGATTCATCCTATATCCCGCATATGCTACGACATCTTGACTTACTGGGATGTAGATAGGAACACATTCAGGTTCCCACAGATTTCTGGAGAGTCGACTATCACTCTATATGATGTATATCACATTCTTGGTGTACCTGTGAGGGGACAACCTTTGTCTCTTCCTTTTAGCGAGTCCTATGAGGACAAGGCTTCTTGGGCTACATTCATGAGGGTTAATCACCCTAGAGACCAGACAGGAGTTTAGCTTACATCTGTGCCATGACTCCGTATCCCACTCTTAAGGAGGTTCCTGATTGGTTTGATTGCCTTGAGGCTATCAAGAGACAAGGCCTTGGCTCGTCTGAGATGGTGTTGGGTGCCCATCATTCGTGAGATTAAGGAGGGCACAGTTTTTGCTTGGGGACCGGACATCCTGGCTATGGTTTACAGAGACTTGTATTGGATTTCACGGCAAGGGGCTTCAGCCTTTAGCCACTCTTCTTTGATCATGACATGGATATTTGAACACATGAAGCGTTACCTGAAGCTTATTCCTCTTCCAAATAGATGGTTACCGAGAGCAGTGAGGTGGGCGCATGTTGGTCACTTTGATGCTACTTTACCCACTATTGCTACTCTTACTAATGAGCATATGATTTCTATCCTTATCACGACATGGAGGGGGCTTGGGTCTGAGATGGTGAGATTAGAGGGTACTATCGTGAGGTCTCAGAGATCACAGACCGCAATGGTCTGGTTGAGGCTCATCGAGTTGACCGTGTTTTACAGCAGTTTGGCGAGGATGTCCATGAGGACTTGCCCCTAGTGTCTACTTGTTACAGGACCGTTCAGGAGATGGGTGAGAATGGAAATGTCGTTTGGACTCCTTTGACTCCATGCATCTTCATTACTAGGGTCTCTAGAGGAGGACGAAGAGGAGGGAGAGGGACTCCTTCCTAATCTCTAATTGTTACTGTTGATTCAGAATCCACTGACGAGGACTATGTTCCAGATAGTAATGATTCATTAGATGAGGCCGCTCCCGAGGATAAGGATCTTGGTGATATTGATGATTTAGATGATATCCCTGAGGGTCCTCCTGTTGTTCCTCGACCTCCTCATTCAGATGAGGTGATGTGTTAATTTGACCCTGATTGGCACCCTGGCGATCCACGTAAGTTTTTTGTTTACTTGCTTTTCATACTCTTTGTCCTTTCTCTTTTTATATGGATCTGACTTGGTCTTGTTTTGATTCGCTATTTTAGGCAATGTCAGAGAGTGGAGGGACTTCGTTCGTGAGGTCAATGTTGGATTAGCTTCTCCCTTCACTAGGATGACTTATGATCATCTTTTGGATGATCCTGGTGTGCCCCCAGTTGCAGGGCAACACACTGACATTTTTGCTCCTGTCTACCATGGGTGTCAGGTAACTTCAGAGTTGAAGACCTAGGTTGACATGCTTAAGGGTGAGAACAGGTACTCTGAGAGATGGCCCGCCTCAATTTTGGATGACGTGATGCTAGCATGGCGAGGCCTTCACAATCGCATGCTCACAATAGAGCACCTCATTCTCATAGATCTCACGGAGAAACCAGTGGTACTTGTAGACGGAGGAGCTGAAGTTTTGAGGGTTTCATTGGAGGGAACCACCCCTGACTTGCTTTCCTTTGAAATTTGTGCCCCCTTGCATGGGGAGCCTCTACTTGAGAGTGTTTTGTCTTAGCTCTTTGATACCTTTGTGTATGCAAACTTCAGATATATCTATGGAAGTCTATCTTTTTATGGTTTTTCTCTTATTGAAATCTGTACTCATCTCTTGTGCATGTTTGGAAGTTTTGAGGAACTTTTTGATTATGTTTGACCTTTTCAACTCTTTTAACAAGTGCAAGTATGACAACGATGACATATTTTTGTAGTTTTTTTTATGACATATATATGATATGCAGTTCACGATATGATAATGCAGGAACACAAGAAATGTTGTGATGCAGAGCTTACAATGGAAGCACTTAAAACAAGTTGAAAATACCACCAACTCAAAATACACATAAAATAATGTCAAATTTTCTATCGGCAAGTTCAAACTTTATTATACTGATCTGCCGATATACATCAACTGTTGTATATGCAAGACATCACTTACTATTGTCGGTTCCCCTTATCACTTCTACCAATCATTCTTTGTATCGGACGCTTGTATATTCTCAATGTATATTCGCAATATACTTCCTTAATGTGCATTCAAGATATGCCTTCGGTGGGGCCCTCGACCTTCACTCACTCGTTGTATGTTTCACCACATACAAACACAATGTGCAATGCCGATATGCAAGAGGTGGGGACCACCTATCTTCGGTGTGAATTAATTCTTTGCTGAACCATTTGTATGTATCCCCGCTATGCCGATACAACCAAATTTTATATGCAAAACTTGACTTGCTCTTCCTGTGGATTAAAGTATCCTTACCTGCTATTGCCGGTCACCTCTTGTATCCACAGATAGGTACCTTTCCAACATACATTCTATTACCACTCTGGCCGGTCATCCTTTGCATCATGCGACATGTATGTTTTCAATGTATCTTCACAACATACAACCACGATATGCGATTGTAGGATACACATGAAATGTACTCAGATACAAATGCGATATATACAGGAAACGTACCTTCGCATACATTTGTGATATATACATAAATTGTATATTCATTAGGACAACACCAAAATCTTACGTCGAGGACGTCCTCTGCAACAATCTCGCAGCCTCAATTCTGTTGAGCCCTAGCGCATAGAGATGCTAGGCTCTCTACTGCGACATCTCTTCTACAAATCACATCCACTGTACCATTCTACCATGACCACAAACAAAAAGAAAACAAAACAAAAAAACTCTATACATAGTCCATTCCATTGATTTCAAAGAAATCCACCAGTGGAATGGTCTTAATCTTGCATCTCGACAACAAAAAACTAGATTATGTATAGAACAATTCGATACAGAGAATATGCACAGAACAATTCGATACACAGAACATAGAATTTGTAAACACAAACTAACAGAATTTCTATTTCTTCAATCAAACTTCGTCCCTGATCTCTTCTTCAGAAAATGTGTTTATAGTCTCTTCCCATCCAGTTTTCAACCGGAATACCAGAGGTTGGAGTCGTTACAACTTCCATATTTCAGATTTTGCTTAACCAAGATTATAAGTTAAAACACTAACTAAACACACGACACATGTTTAACACACAACATGATTAAACACATCAACAAGATGCTTCAAATAACACAACACACTTCATTTGATCATCCACATACCCCAATTGTCCAAGATATCCAAATTGGCTTATCAGGATGCCAAATTTGTGAAATTGGTTCACATGGTGGGGTTCCTTATTACAAACATGAAATCACAACACAAGGACTACATGACAACATGAACAAACATAGAAATGCATAAAACATAACATATCAAAACCTTAGTCTTCTCCCTCGGATGTATAGTTGGCTTGTTGAAGGGGTGCTCCTGCACCATACTCCCCGGGAGAAGAAATCTCAAGCCCACTTGAAATGAGAGTTTGAAGGTCTGCACCATATTTTATGATCTGCTCTTTAGTCATCCAAACTACCTCTGAATTTGGTTTCCTGTGCCAAGCCACCAAGTACTCAATGTACTCTTTGTTCCTTGTCTTCTTTACCACTCTTGAGTCTAAGATCTTCTCCAATGTTGGTGGATCATGCTTAGGAATATCATCATCTTTTGTACCCTGCAATGGTTCTTGTCCTGCATCTATATTATGCTTGTATGGAGTTAAATTACATACATTGAATATGGGTGATAATCCAAGGTCAGGAGGAAGTTGGATCTCATAAGCATTCTTCCCACACTTCTTGAAAATCTGACATGGTCCAATCTTCCTCTACATTAGCTTGGTATGTTTACCTTTTGGGAGCCTCTCCTTCTTCAGATTAAGCCACACCAAATCTCCAACATCAAATTGTACATCCCTCTTCTTCTTGTCAGCATATGTTTTGTACTTCAATGTAGTTTGTTGGAGTTGGGTTTTGACTTGATCATGCACCTCTTTGATCGCTGATGCAAAGACTTCTCCATCTGCACTAATAGACTCTCCTGTAGGTAGATCTCTCAATTCCAAAATACCCCTTGGATGAATGCCATATACCACTTGAAAAGGTGACTTCCCTGTACTCCTATTGATGTTGTCATTATAGGAGAATTCTGCTTGTGGTAGGATGTTATCCCACTTCTCTCCATGCTGCCTTGTCAAACACCTTAGCAGATTTCCCAATGAACAGTTAACCACTTCAGTCTGCCCATCCATTTAAGGATGGTAGGCTGATGAGAAGGATAAGTTGGTTCCAAGCTTCTTCCAAAGAGTCTTCCAAAAGTGGCCAATAAATTTCACATCTCTATCTGACACTATGCTCAATGGCAAACCATGTATCCTCACTATTTCTTTGAAAAATAGATCTGCAACATATGAGGCACCACAAGTGGTTTTGCATGGCAAGAAGTGTGCCATTTTACTAAATCTGTCTACTACAACAAAAATACTATCATATCCCTTCCTTATTCTAGGCAAACCCAATACAAAGTCCATGCTTATGCTCTCCCATAGCCTAGAAGGAATGGGCAGTGGCTGATACAAACCTGCATTAGTGGATCTCCCTTTTGCCTTTTGACATATCACACATGCCTCCACAAATCTCCTCACATCTGACTATAACTTGGGCCAATAGTAATGTCTCTTCACAAGATCAAGAGTATTATCTAGACCAAAATGTCCTGCCATGGCCCCACAATGTTTCTCCCTAATGATATTTAGTCTCATAGAACACCGTGGAATGCACAACTATCCACCCTTGAAAAGTAATCCATCTTGGATCAGAAATTCAGAGAACTCAACATGATATTTGTCACCAAAGGAAGTACATACCTTGTAAATCTCTCCAAAGTCCTCATCAGCATCATACATGGCCTTCAAAGAGTCAATGCCAATACTCTCCAATTGGATCTAACTTATGGTTAGAGCCCTCCTGCTCAAAGCATCTGCCACCTTGTTCTTGACCCCTTTCTTGTGCTTGAGTGTGAAGGTGAAGCTTGCAAAGTCTCCACCCACTTCATGTGCCTATGGTTTAGCTTCTCTTAACTGTTTATGAAACTAAGGGCTTGATTATTTGTAAACACTATGAATTCTTTTGGCATCAAGTAATGCCTCCACTTTTTGAGTGATTGTACTAGAGCATACGTCTCCAAGTCATATGATGAGTATCTCTTCTTTGCATCATTTAGTTTCTCACTGAAAAATGCAATAGGCCTACCTTCTTGACTGAGTACTGCTCCAATTGCCATGTGGCTTGCATCACATTCTACTTGGAAAATCTTGTTGAAGTCAGGAAGTGCAAGGACTAGCTGCTCTGCCACCTTCTTCTTCAATGTTTCAAATGAATCATCTACCTCCTTTGTCCAAGTGAATCTGCACTTCTGTCCTCCTTTTATGGTGTCAAGCATGGGTGCACAAACATGACTAAACCCCTTTATAAACTTCCTATAGAAGGTTTCTAACCCATGGAAACTTCTAACATCATTCATGGTTCTAGGAGTTGGCCAAGACAATATGGCACTTACCTTCTCTTGATCCATTTTCAGTTTTCCCTGTGAGATGACAAAACCCAAGTATATGATCTCCTCCTGCATGAACAAACACTTCTCCAAGTTGATCATTAGCTACTCTTCATGTAACCTTTTGAGGACCAGGTCTATATGTTTAAGGTGTTGTTCCCTTGTATTACTGAAAATCAGGATATCATCTAGATATACCTTTGACAAATTTACCTATGAATTCCTTCAAGACCTCATTCATCAACCTCACAAAGGTACTAGGGGTGTTGGACAAACCAAAAGGCATGACCTTCCACTCATATAACGCTTCATTGGTCTTAAATGCAGTTTTCCATTCATCTTCTGGCCTAATCCTAATCTGATGATAGCCAATCTTTAGATCTATTTTTGTGAAATATTTAGCACCCCCCAAGCAATTAAGCAAATCTTCTATCCTAGGGATTGGGAACCTATACCTGATTGTTATCTTGTTGATAGCCCTTGAATCAATACAAAGTCTCCAAGAGCCTTCCTTCTTTGGTGCTAGGACAACCGGTACTGCACATGGGCTTAAACTCTTGCCAATTAGGCCTGTCTCCAACAATTCCTCAATCTGCCTTGCTACCTCTGCATTCTGCTCTGGGGTAAGCTTGTATGCTGCCTTGTTTGGAAGTGTAGATCTTGGGATCAGATCTATGCAATGGCTGATGTCCCTTATAGGTGGTAGGGACCTTGGCATTCCATCAGAGATGATGCCTTTGTACTTGTCCAATAACTCTTGGACAGCAGGATCTATGAACCTTTGCTTCTTCTCTTCTTTGATTTCCCGCTGCTGCTCCTTATTCACCTTTAGGCATGGAATTAGAGCATATGCAACTGCACCTTCTTCTACTATCTCTTTCATGAATTGTTTGCCTTCTACCATCATCACCTTAACTTTTTTCCCCTTTGATTCCACTTCGTTCTCCATCAATGGTAGCAACTCTATCACCTTACCATCCTTAGTGATTGAATATGTGTTTCTAACTCCATCATGGTGTGCTTTCAAGTCATATTGCCATGGTCTTCCAAATAGGAGATGGAAAGCATCCATCTTGGCAATGTCAAACAATAATCTATTCTTGTATGATCCAATTTGAAACTCCACCCAAGCCTGCTCTTCCACCACTGCTTGCTGACCTTGGGTGAGCCATGAGACCTTGTATGGGCAAGGATGGGGCAGCCTTCTAAGCTTAAGCTTTTCTACCATTTCAATGGACACAAAATTTTTAGTGGATTCGGAGTCAATCAGAACTTTACATACCTTTCCTCCAGCCCTGCAAGTAGTTTTGAAAAGGAACCTCCTTTGTGGGGGTTCTTTGTCAGGCACCTTCATGGTGGTCATTGCTCTCCTGATCATCAAAGCTTCTCCTCTCTCAGGATATCCATAACTGTCAGGAGCATTCACACTTTGATAAGTGTTCGAGCTTGTCACACTATGACAATCAGATTCTTGGATTAGATTTGTCCTCCTTTCTCCCATTGAACTTGTTGCCTTTTCTGGACATCTGCTAGCTATGTGGCGTTCTTGATTGCAATTGTAACATCTGAGAGGTCCTCTGCCCTGAGATCTCCCTCTAAATGGTGGTCTTTTGCCCCTAAAGTTTCCTCTTTGATTGTAACTTCCCCCTTGAGTTTGACTATTTTCTCCTTTGTTGCTCTCTTGATTGGATTCACCTTGGTGTCCAAATCCATTTCCTCTACCTCTGAAAGGACTTCTTCCCCCTCTTTGTTGTCTCCCTCTTCCTCTACAATTCTACTATTGTCTTCTCTTTAATTTCTCTTCTACTTTGAGTGCCAATTGGTAGCACTTTTGGACTGTCTCTGGGGTATGTAGATTTATGTCTTCTTGGATGTTAAACCTTAATCCATTGAGGTACCTTGCCACCTTCTCATCCTCACCCTCCTTTACCTTTGTCTTGACACATAATTTCATGAACTCTTCAGTGTATGAACTGACATCTAACTCCTTCTGCTTCAAGTTTTGTCTCCTCTTATGTAGTTGGATGTTGTAGTCCAACGAAACATAGGCTTCCTTCACTAAAGCCGCCATCTTCTTCCAAGTAGCAACTCTGTTCTTTCCCTCTTTCACCCTGTCATCTTGGATGAAAGTCCACCAAGTTAGTGCAGCCCCTTTCATTTTGGATTGGGCCATCTTCACCCTTTGGTGGTCTGGTATAGCCTCAGTCTCAAAGAAGTTATTCAAGGAGTCTATCCACTCGATCACGGAATCAGGTTCCATTTTGCCTGCAAACACGAGCAGGTCTATTTTCATATCCATGGTCCTTCTCTCCATGGATTTGAGGGCATTAAGTAAGGGTCTCTGGTCTACAGGAACCTCTATCTCTTCCTGCCTAGGGATCTCCTCTTCATCCTAGTCTTCTCGCTCACCAGAATCTTCTTCTCCCTTCTCTACTTTGTCCCTCAACTTATCTAACTCATCTCTCAAGGCTTGATTCTGAGCTCTAACTACTTTGCTTTCTGCCATTTGCTTCTTCACTAGGACAGCCAACTCAACATTGGTCATCTTTGCTGGGTACTCTTGTGACCCTTCTTCCTCTGACATCTTGTCTTCTGCTTCTACCCAAAGGATACTCCTTTGCTCTAATACCACTTGATGCAGAGCTTACAACGGAAGCACTTAAACAAGTTGAAAATACCACCAACTCAAAATACACATAAAATAATGTCAAAATACATTCATTATTTTCTATCGGCAAGTTCAAACTTTATTATACCGATATGCTGATATACATCAACTGTTGTATATGCAAGACATTACTTACTATCGCCGGTTCCCCTTATCACTTCTACCAGTCATTCTTTGTATCAGACGCTTGTATATTCTCAATGTATATTCGCAATATACATCCTTAATGTGCATTCAAGATATGCCTTCGGTGGGGCCCTCGACCTTCACTCACTCGTTGTATGTTTCACCACATACAAACATAATGTGCAATGCCGATATGCAAGAGGTGGGGACCACCTATCTTCGGTGTGACTTAATTCTTTGCCAAACACTTTGTATGTCTCCCCGCTATGCCGATACAACCAAATTTTATATGCAAAACTTGACTTGCTCTTCCAGTGGATTAAAGTATCCTTACCTGCTATTGCCGATCACCTCTTGTATCCACAAATAGGTACCTTTCCAACATACATTCTAATTACCACTCTGGCTGGTCATCCTTTGCATCATGTGACATGTATGTTTTCAATGTATCTTCACAACATACAACCACGATATGCGATTGCAGGATACACACGAAATGTACTCAGATACAAATGCGATATATACAGGAAATGTACCTTCGCATACATTTGTGATATATACATAAATTGTATATTCGTTAGGACAACACCAAAATATTACGCCAAGGACGTCTTCTACAACCAATCTCGTAGCCTCTATTCTGTTGAGCCCTAGCACATATAGATGCTAGGCTCTCTACTGCAACATCTCTTCTACAAATCAGATCCACTGTACCATTCTACCATGACCATGAACAAAAAGAAAACAAAATAAAAAACTATATACAGAGTCCATTCCACTGATTTCAAAGAAATCCACCAGTGGAATGGTCTTAATCTTGCATCTCAACAACAGAAAACTAGATTATGTATAGAACAATTCGATACAGAGAATATGCACAGAACAATTCAATACACAGAACATAGAATTTGAAAACACAAACTGACAGAATTTCTATTTCTTCAATCAAGCTTCGTCCCTGATCTCTTCTTCAGAAAATGTGTTTATAGTCTCTTCCCATCCAAGTTTCAACTGGAATACCAAAGGTTGGAGTCATTACAACTTCCATATTTCAGATTTTGCTTAACCAAGATTATAAGCTAAAAAACTAACTAAACACATGACACATGTTTAACACACAACATGATTAAACACATCAACAAGACGCTTCAAATAACACAACACACTTGATTTGATCATCCACATACCCCAATTGTCCAAGATATCCAAATTGGATTATCAGGATGCCAAATTTGTGAGATTGGTTCACATGGTGGGGTTCCTTATTACAAACATGAAATCACAACACAAGGACTACATGACAACATGAACAAACATAGAAATGCATAAAAACATAACATATCAAAACCTTAGTCTTCTCCCTCAGATGTATAGTTGGCTTGTTGAAGGGGTGCTCCTGCACCATGTTGTAAATGAGACTATTACTTCTACTGAATGCCATGAGATATGACATTTGACTTTATTGCTTTGAGACTCTTTTTCTTATTTTTGGCATGAATGCAATGTGGAACGAACAATGTGATTGCTCTTAAGTACGATTTTCAATTTAGGGGATTGCGGGTTGTCCCGATGTAAGAGACCTATTTAAGGCTGTGAGATAGGATTTAGGGAAACTCAAGTGGGGAGTGACAATGAATATGGGTGTTTCTGGTTTCTATACTTTGCTAAAGGCTAAACATTGATCCTTCTCTAGATAAGACAAATTGGTAAGCTTTCAACTTAGATGAGTAGCAAATTTTATTGGTGTTCGCTAGACTTAGATCATAGATGGCAAGCAAAGTAGACCCGGGGTAAAGGATATCTGGGAAAGAACAAGGGTCCCTAGATAGAAGATGATCCTAGAGACTACTAGACTCTTCGGTTTGCTCAGCTTAGTGCGTGTGTGTGCTTAGTACCTCTCTTTCTCTATTAGAATGTCACCCTTGAGGCTTCGAGCTTAGACTGATCTCCACCCAAGAGTACGGACATTCAACAATCTTCTATCTTTCACTCTCTTTTGTATCTCTCTTCTTTTTTTGCTTTTTCACTTTTTTTTTGCATCTTTCGTCACTTGATTTTTTTCTTTTTTTTTTCTTTTGACTTTTCAAGAAATGAATGCTTTTGGGACTTTTGCTATGCAATGCTTTGATCTCTCAACTCTCATTTTTGATACTCTTATTTTGATCACTCATTTTTTTTATTCACTCGTATCTAAGATTGCTTCCTTCAGAGTTTTGATCTTTTTGATGTTTTTGGTCAAGAAAGATAAGGGACTGAGTGCCAACTAAAGTTTTTGTAACCTGGTTGGACTTCTCTACTACTACGGAAGAATTAGGAAGGTCTACTTGCAAGATTCCTTTAAACACTGTAGGTTTGAATACTGACTTTGTTTAGACCTAACATCTTGACTCATTAAGACTGGGATCAGTGTAAAGCTAAGAGCTAGGTTTTGATTAGAATCACTGGGAATGCAGGGGGATAATAGTGATTGTGAAAATGGAATCTCTAGGTCCTGAAAGGATAACGTATATCTAGACAGCATTAGACTCCTTACTAAATGGAAAATAGTACAAGACCAAGTCACAAACAGTAATGCAAGATGAACAGAATGATACAAAAATGCAAGAAATAAAACTTGTTTTTAACATTTTTTATTTTTTATATTATTTTTTTATTTTTTATGTTTTCTAATTTTTTTGGTTTTTTACACATAATATTTCTTGAGGTGAAAGGCATTGATTGTTTCACTAAATTTCTCTCCCCCCATTGTGCACAAGAGATAGGCACTGTTTCTGACGTCTTCCTTAACCATGTAAGGACCTTTCCAATCTTCTGAGAAAGTTCTCTTTAGTCTTCTTTTCTTATTTTTCATGCTTCCTCTTCTCAAGACAAGTTCTCCTACTCAGTATGATTTATCATTCGAATCTATTGCTACCAACTTGATGATTTCTCTTGGCATCGTGAGATGAAGTAAGTTTCGAAAGGCATATTGATGGGAAGGAGTCCAATACAAGACTCCATCACAGTTCAATAGCTCTACTAATAGGTCGAATTGTTCTTGCATGTAAACTTTCACATCAAGTCTCTCTTGGATTCTTTGCAAGAATTGGAATAATTCAAGAGGGGTTTGTGGCTCCCTTTGCTCATCGAGGGGAACAAATCTTATACTTGTCCTCCCATTGGGTTCTGGTCTCAGATCCATGGCATACACAATATAACTTTTTGGTAGTTCGAAAATGACAAGGTCATCAATACCGACTGTCACTCTTATCTTCCACTCTCTATGGAAGATACATTCGCTCTCTTCGTCTTCATCGAGAAGTCTTTCAACCATTTCTATTTGTACTTGAGGTGCTTCCCATTCACCGAGTTCATTTGACTGAACTAAGCAAGAGGTGGTTGGTTTTTCTTGTGGTTGTGACACCACAAACATCTTAGGCAACATTCCTATAACATTGGTTGATTCATTATCAATAGAATGTGCTTCTTCCATGGGAATCACTAGTTGATGTGAATCCTCTGTTGGTGTGAGAGGTTCATATGATTCTATTTCTTCTAGTGTCTTGGGGACACGTGATTCACTTAGGGGTGATAACGGTGTGTATCCTTCCATCATGTCTTCTTCTGCATCTGAGAAAGCATGTGGGTCTACATTTCTTAGATCTAATGTGGTGGTCTAAAAGACTGGTCCTTCCATTCTACAAGGCTTCTCCCCAATGCAAGGAAAGAGTTTGTAGACCTCTTGGATATCGATCATGAGTATTTCTAGGGGGAACTGAAGTGGTCCATCCTGCTCGATCAACTCCATGATTTCAATCATTTTATCCTTGGAAATGATTTCCCTTTGCTTTGGTAATGGCCCATTCTCTAAAGCTTTGATTTCTACGGTGTTTATGGTCTTTTCTGGAGTTTCCATCCGTTTGACGCATATTGATTGAGGTGTAGGATTTGGGATGGTTAACTTGGTCGTAAGGAGTTCATAGTCTATGGGGATGCCTATGCGTTTGTTTGATGTATTTGATTTAAACATGCTAAAAGGTTCTTGATCCCCCTATGCGACATATATTTTCCCTAAGTGTAAAAATTGAACTTCTTGAAACAATGTGGACGACATAGCCTTCATCTTGTGTATCCATGGCCTTCCAAGAATTAAGTTATATCCTATGTCCTTGTCTATGACATAGAAAGTGGTTGGAATGGTTTTGGGTCCCAAAGACACTGGGAGGTTGATTTTACCTATGGTGGCTGCCTTTAGATTATCATATCCACTTAGAGTATCCCGTGAAGCGGTGATGTTGGTGTGTCCATAGCCCATCCTCTCTAAAAGGGAGAAGGGAACTATATTCAGTGCATCTCCATCGTCGATTAATGTTCATTTGATGCATGTGTCATAGATCCATACTTGAAGATAATGTGTGGCATCTCCTTTCTTTGTTAACTCTGCCTCAGAGGGCATCTGTTGTAAGGCAAAGAAAAACCCTGGATCCTTAAGTTCTGAGTTTGGTGGGCTGAGATCCTAGTCGACATGGTTGATTTGCTCACTAGGTGGTGGCATAATTTGGTAAGATATTTTAGGCCTATTGCTTGTAGCAATATGAAGCGATGCGAGGGGGAGTTCCTGAGTAAATCAATGAACGAAATGTGCACATATGTTTTCTTTAGATCTTCTTAGAGCTCATAAGGTCTAATGGGAGCTGGTATTGGTTCTACTATTGAGATGGTACCCTCATATGGTTCTATTTGCTCATTTTCTTCCTCATGATCCTCCTCTTGTTCTTCACTATGCATAATCTTAACCAATCCCATTAGCCTAGTTTCTCCTTTTTGTCCTAGTTGTGGTGGGATTTCAGGGTTACTACTCTGAGTTGCTTTGCTTTCATTTGTCGCTTGTGTATTTGATGCACAAGGAACGGGACCTAATAAATTCTCATGTTTGCATTTTGTGGCGCTATTGGAGCTTGATTTTGTCTTGTATCTTTGTTATCCAATGTGACCTCCTGTGGGTTTAAGAACATTTCTATGAACAAGCGTTGTTGGTCTTCTGGTAGTCTTGCTATGAATCTATTGTATTCCCTACAAGACTCAGTGCTATGCCCCCTTGTTCTATGAAAATAACAAAATTGGTTGAATTCATATGGGAGTCTCTCATATCTTCCCTCATATCCGTTCCCATTTCCATCATGGTTCCAACCTTGATAGTTGTCTCGAGGGTAGTACTCGTTGTTTCTTGGTCGATCTATGGCATTTACATTTGGAGGATAGTAATCTCTCCCATTGTAGTCAGCTTTCATCTTCTTGATTGGGGGTTATCTGTCACCCTGTATGTGGTTGCACTCCTATTGTTTTTGAGGATTTTAACAACAAAGGCATTGTTTCTTGTGTTTTCCTTTGTTAGATTTATGTTTGAACCATAGACTTTTCTACCACTGTCAATGGTGGCTTGGTCAACTCTTAAGGCACTTTCCAATGCCTCTTCATAGGACTTATATGGTAGTTTTTGAACATCTTCTCTCATGTCTTTGTTAAGGGCATGCAAGAAGAGATCGTACAGTTCTCGATGATCCATGTTCGGAGCACTGGTTAAAGAATAGAGGACTTGCCTCCATTGATTGACAAAATGTGCTACATATTTGTTTGGTTCTTGTTTCATTGTGAGGAATTCTCTGATCCCTATTTTAACGAGTTTGTTCATGTTGAATGCCATGACAAACTCTCCGATGAGTTGTCTAAATGAATGGATTAAAGTCTCTGGGAGATGATATTACCAATCCAGAGTGATGTCTTCGAGAGTTTTCGGGAAGATCTTTGCTACAACCCCATCCCAAGGGAGGAGTTCTCTTATGGCCGTGGTGTAGGCTTTAATGTGTGAGTTTGGATCTCCTTCTCCTTTGAACTTCAGGAGATCTGGAAATGGTCGAGGTAGTTGCACATTCCTTATGTTTTGGTCTAGAGGCTCTTTCAAATATTCAAGATACATTCCTAGAAAGGCACTTTGAGATTGCGGAGTTGTTAGTAATAACCCTGAGGGTGGGTTTTGATAACCTGTTGTCAGATTCGTTGGATTGTTCTGAATAGGAGGGTTCCCATTCAGACAGGTGTCATTACTAGCATGTTGTGAATAATAATTGAGGTAGGGGGGATTTTGAGATGCCCCCTAGCCCTGTTCATGGGACTTTTGTCTTCTTTCAAGAGCAACTTGCTCTACCTCCAGGATTTGCATTCTTTGCACTAGAGTTGCGATTAAATCTGTAGCAGTTGCAGCTCTAGGTGTTTCTTCATTTCTAGGATGTTCTCTACGAATATTTTTATGGTGAAAGGCTTCCTCACATGTAGCATTTTCTTTTTGTTCTTGTAAGGCAATCCTCAATGCCTCTTGAGCATCTTTGGTTTCTTGTAGACATTTTTCTAACCTTTTAACCTCTTCATTAAGGTCGGTATTTGATGTACATCTGGAAGGTTGTTTTGGTCGATGTATTTCTAACCTCACCCTTCTTGCTTTGTGTGGCATATTTGGTATGGTTGGATTGTTCTCCCAAGCTGGGTTGTTGAACGATAGAGAGCGGCTAGATTCTCTTTGATCTTACTCATATTCAGAATCCTTGTAATCATAACAGTTGGAGATTAGTGCGTCAGGATGTGGTGGCACATACCTATAAAATGAGGGCATTTATGGTTCTCTTGAGGGAATGTTCCCCTGGTTTAAGTTAGGTTCAGTCATATTTGGGGGTGCCATAGACACCACATAATAAATGGAATGGATGACGACGTAAGCGATGGAAGCCGAATCGGCTATGAAAAGCAATGAAAGATTGTTTTGAAGTTTCTGTTAACTGTTTTGAGATGTTTTGAAATGGGAACGCAAACAACATAACAAAGAGGCTCTGCTCTTCACGTCGGGTTCACCAAAATATGTACGCTCAAAATCATGACTCTGGTTGCCTGGGGCCGTCAGGTTAGATTTCAGCACACACACGGACCCTTTCCCTCCTTGCCACGGGGCAATTCGCCATGTCACTCTCGCTCACGTGGAATTAGCTAGTTGAGAGGAGGCAAGACACAGTGGGAGTCTGGCTCGTTGGAGAGCTGGACTTTGCGGAGAGGGATCGACAAGTATTGCGGCCTTCGTTGTTGTGTGCTTTGTTGTATGTTTCGTTCGATTGTTGTTGTTGTTGAGATAACCCTATGACCTGAAGGGTCACTAGTTTCTCTCCTTCTGTTTGGATTTCCAAGATTCCACCTTTGTGTGGGTAAATGATTGTTCTCATTGATGTCCTCTTGTCTTTGTATGCGTTGTAAGAGTTCTTGTTGTATCTGGCGTTGTCTAGTTTCTTCTAACAACAAAAGGACAAATGTGTCTCCTTGTGGTTGAATGAATGTTTGTTGTTGAGGTCTTGGATGGATCTCATCACGGATAGCCCTCACCCACTCTCCTCTCACTCCTAAGCACATTCGTGAATCAGGATGGAGGTAAATGTGTGATTACTAACCTTAATCAGATCTAGGGTTTTGACCTAGGGTTTGATTTGTGTTTTGACTTTGTTTTCACCTCATGATGGGATCGAGGGTTTGATTGGATCGTTTAACCGTGGTTACCTCGTGATAGAATCGAGGGTTTGCAGTGTTGTCTATTCTATTGTTTCTCTATGCATGCAAACTAAAATGATATGCAAAACGTTCTTTTTGGTATTTTTTAGAGTATTTTGGAAATAAAAGTGCTTCTAATCTATGAAAGTGAAATATGTATACAATTCTATATAACTTTTCCAATGCAATGTTAACCTATGTTTTTTGTGTTTTTGATGTTTTGAATGCAATTTAATCTAAGAAAAGGGAAAATGCTTCTTCTAACAAACTAGATCTAGAAATATGAAAGTGTTTAATCTAACATGCAAGATCTAACTATCAAGGAAAAAGCAATGTTTTACCATTCCCAAGAGCAAAGTTGATTCTCTAATTACTATGAATTGAAAGAAAACAATGAAGGAACCTGAGAGAAACAAAGATTTGTTGACTCCACTACCCTCAGAAATCATTGTAATAGGCAACCTCGAATCCTTTTGTGGTAGCAGGCGATCCTCTTGACAACAAAATGACCCAAAGAAGCAAAAAGAAGCTTTGATGAAGCTTGTATGAGCTTGATGAGAGCTTGGGTTGAGCACAATGACATAGAATGAAGCAACATGATGCTACTTGGTTGAACATATAAAGCAAAAGGCGCCTTCATCTTGTAAGAGCATTTGAATGCTAAGTTGGAGAGCAAAATTTGGCAAGAGTTGTGTGCACAATGAATTTGCCTCCCTTTGTGCTTGAGGGACGGGGGTATTTATAGGTTTAGAAGGAATTGATTAGAGAGTTAACTCATTTGATTGATGAGTTAACAAGAATAAATTGGGGAGTTAACAAGGTTGATTACCCAGTGAACTCAGCTGATTAGAGAGTGATGAAGAAAAGATAGCATATCATTGGACAGAAAATGGAGGTGAGGGAAAGCATGAGATTGATTGAAGAGTTAATTTGAGATTAAATAGAGCTAATTATGCATGTGTGGGTGCATGAAATAGTTAACATTATATCAAGGATCAAAAACCATGCAAACAGAGAAAAAAAAAAGAAGTGAAAACGGAGCAAAAACGATAGAGAAACTCGAGTTTTTCCGCAGCTACAAAAACAGCAGGGTCGCCCCTTTTGCCAATAGGGTCATCGGGGGGCGACCCTAGGTCACCTGGAGGAGATCTGAGTTGGACAGGGTCAAATGTAGAAAAATAGGCTGGGAGATGGTAGAAGAGAGGAAAAGGAAAGGTTCTGCATCAAGAAATAGGTTAGTCATGTGGAAGAATCCAAATCTCCACTTGTGTCAGCAGGATCTCCCAGGGGAGATTTGGATTGGTTTGATGAAACTAAAAACCAAAAGCAGGAGATGGATAAGGAGACCTCTAGAACGCTTCTAGGAGGTGCACTAGATGAAAAACATAGGGGAGAGGTGAAAACTCACCTACAAGACACTCACAAGGCTTAGGATCAAGGTCGAAAGCCAAAAAATGCAAGTCGACAAGTGTCGCAACAAGTGTCAAAAGTGTCGCAAATGGGGAGAGAGGGAAATCGACAAAGAAGAAACAACACAAGACAAGAAAATGTAAGGAAAGCACAGGTGCGGAAAACAGCTTCCCTAATGTTAATTCCCAGGGGACAGTGTAGACCAGTCACTTTTTAAATTACAATAACACAGATGAATACACAAGAGAAACCAAAATAGACAATATTTAGAACACAGACACACAGAATTACGTGGGAAAACCCTTACGGGTAAAAAACCCACCACCACAAGAAAACAATCTTTATTACAGTAAGATATACAGTTACAATAAAGAACTCAGCTTCTTGCTCTGGTGTTTGATTCTCGACATCATACACAGTTCATCTCCCTGTACATTTACAGAACGAACCTTTATTCAAGTCTCATCATCATAATACCAACGACACCTATAGACATATCATTCTATTTCCAATCTGCAAGAACAAGAGTCGTTACAGACTTCTGCTCTAACTGATAGAACAGATTCCTCATACGTCGCTGCCATCTAACCGTCGCAATGGTTCACATTTCAGTGAGGCGTTTAGTCCCACATGTACCAAGTCGCAAAGGACTTTGCAGTTTATAACCGCCAACAGACGAAAGAGTATTGTCAGCAATTTTGTTGCCGACAATACCAAGCCTCCAAGTCCATCGGCATAACAACTCCCATCGGCCCTCAGACTTCACCTCCCACCGATGAGCATTGTCTCCCCGATCACCAAGGTTACCATCGGTATAACACTCTCCATCGGCAAAAGATCTAGCTCTCGCTCCGACAGAGGTTTGTCTCACCGATACCAATAAGACTTCCATCAGTCCGCAGTACATCGGCCCAACACCTTTAGCCGACGGATATTCTCTTGCCGATAGACATACGCCATCGGAGTGACTACTCCTGTCGGAGTAACTCTACAGTGTTTGGCCGATAGGCCTTTGTCTTGCCGACGACCGTAACCTTCGTCGAAGTGACTACTCCTATCGGAGTAACTCCACAAAGGTTGGCCGATAGGCCTTGTCTTGCCGACGACCGTAACCTTCGTCGGAGTGACTACTCCTGTCGGAGTAACTCCACAAAAGGTTGGCCGATAGGCCTTGTCTTGCCGACGACCGTAACCTTCGATGCTTATTCCGACGGCCCTTGTCTCACCGATGCCAATGGTCTTCAACACGGTCCTGCCGATAGTGCTTCGTCACAGCGATACCAACATCGCATATCCTCAAACCAATGAACCAAGGAACAGTTGAACTAAAAAATTCATTGAACCTACCAAATGAACTCTAGAAAGGTTCAACAAAGAGGTTCAAAACATAGGTTCAACTAAGAGGTTCAAGTAGTAATTTGAGACACAAGTTCTCTTCAATCTCCCACTTGTCGAAGACATTACTGCTACCTCTTAGTCCTCATTCGATTATTGAGAACTATGGGCCCGAAGACCCATTTCATCTGAGCACCATTTGAACTTGGCTGTGTTCACTGGTTTAGTTAAGGCATCAGCAACATTTTCCAAAGTGTCAACCTTTTCAAGCTTCACCTTCCTGTCTTCCACCATATCACGAACAAAGTGATATTGGACATCAATATGTTTTGTCCTAGCATGAAATGTAGGATTCTTTGCCAAACATATGGCACTTTCACTGTCACAATGAATTTGTATTTGCCCTGCATTAAAACCAACATCAGAACACAACCTTTTCAACCAAACAGCTTCTTGGCATGCACGAGTGGCTGCCATGTACTCTGCCTCTGTTGTGGACAAAGCGACTACAGCCTGTCGCTTGCTCATCCAACTGATAGCACCACCATGTAACATGAACACGTATCCACTGGTGGATCTCCGACTGTCAATGTCCCCTGCCCAATCAGAATCAACATATCCCTGAATACTGATAGATCTCTTAGACCCTTCTAAGTTTCCATGATAACAAATAGCATAGTCAGAAGTTCCCTTCAAATACCTCATAACTCTTTTCACAGCATCCCAATGTGATCTGCCTGGATTCGCCATAAATCGGCTCAAAACTCCCACTGCTTGGGCAATGTCTGGTCTGGTACAGACCATTGCATACATTAAACTGCCAACAGCACTTGCATAAGGTACTCTCTTCATGTCATCAATTTCATTTGAAGATTCTGGACAATCTTCAACAGATAATTTCGTTCCCTGCAAAACTGGAACAACTAACTGTTTAGAATCAGACATATGAAACTTATTAAGAACATTGGTAATATACTTCCTCTGGCTGAGCCAAATTTTTCTCTTAGATCTGTCCCTTTTGATCTCCATTCCCAGAATGTACTTTGCTGCCCCCAGATTTTTCATTTCAAATTTCAAGGACAACTGAGATTTTAATTCTGAGATCATCCCCTTACCATTGCCAATGAACAACATGTCATCCACATATAGTGCAATTATAAGAATCTGGTCACCTTCAGTTTTATAATAGACACAATGATCAGATTTAGATCTCACATACCCCAAGGATAAAACATACGTATCAAACTTTTGATACCACATTCTGGGAGACTGTTTCAAACCATAAAGAGACTTTTTAAGTTTGCATACCAGATGTTCTTTACCTTTTTCCACAAAATGCTCTGGCTGAGACATATAAATTTCTTCTTCAAGGTCTCCATGAAGAAACGCTGTTGTCACATCCATCTGCTCAATTTCAAAATCATATGCTGCTGCAAGTGACAACAGAAATCTAATGGATGTCAACTTAGCTACAGGAGAAAAGATTTCTCCATAATCAATACCTTCCTTTTGGGAATACCCCTTAGCAACCAGTCTTGCCTTGTACTTCTCAATACTACCATCTGGACCATATTTCTTCTTAAATACCCACTTACAGCCTACAGGTTTTCTTCCTTCAGGCAAGGGCACCAGATCCCAGGTTCCATTCTTCTCCAATGATGTCATTTCACTATGCATGGCTTCCAACCAGGAATCTGAATCAGGTACACTAATAGCTTCTTTCACAGTCCTAGGTTCATCAGTATTAGTAAGTAAAGCATAGGCACAAGTTGAATCAGGTACTGAAAATCCATACCTATTTGGTTGTCTTCTTTCACGTGTAGATCTCCTCACAGGTTGAGGTGCAAGTTCAGGTTCTTGCTCTGGATCAGAATCTTCGGAGCTACTTGAACTCTTGTCTGAACCATCTACACTTGGTGCTTGTTGTTCCTCTTTTACAGGAGTCAGAGGAACATTCACAACACTCTTTTCTTTCTTTTCTTCTGTCTTTTCTGGCTGAGGATCAACAACCAATGGTTTCAGCTCTCTGAAAATTACATTCCTGCTGTAGATTACCTTTTCAGTTTCAGGATTCCAAAGCTTGTATCCTTTAATACCGACTCCATAGCCAACAAAGATACATTTAACTGCCTTGTTATCCAACTTAGATCTTTTAACTTCAGGAATATGAGCATATGCCTCACAGCCAAAGACTCGAATATGTCTTAGAGAGGGCTTCTTACTAGACCATGCTTCCATAGGTGTCTTATCAACCAATGCTGATGTAGGAGAACGATTCAGCAAGTAACAAGCTGTAGCAACTGCCTCAGCCCAGAACTTCTGTTCAAGACCAGCATAACTCAACATACTTCTTGCTTTCTCCATCAACGATCGATTTAACCTTTCAGCAACTCCATTCTGTTGTGGAGTATAAGGTGTAGTTTTATGCCTTTTAATTCCATGGTCTACACAATACTTATCAAAATCCGCATTGCAATATTCACCACCGTTATCTGTTCTCAAGCATTTTAGTTTTCTACCAGTCTGATTTTCCACAAGAGTTTTAAATTCTTTAAATCGACTGAACACTTCTGATTTGTTTTTCAAAAAATATACAAATGCCCTTCTTGAATAATCATCAATGAACGATACATAGTATCTTGATTTAGATAAAGAAGGAACATCAACTGGACCAAAAACATCAGAATGCACATAGTCCAGAACACCAGAAGATTTATGAGAACTAGAGTAAAATGAAACACGGTTTTGCTTTCCATATATACAATGTTCGCAGAAATCGAACTCCAGATTACAATCAATCAGCCCATCTACCAGATTTTTGTTTTTCAAGGTTTTTAAACCTTTCTCACCTATGTGACCAAGTCTATGATGCCAGAGCATTGTTTTCTCTGCAGGAAGTTTAACTTCCATAGAATTTACGTCATGTGTTACAATAGTAGCCTTTTCAGATTTTGCAGAGACATTATTACAGCACACTGGTTTAGCATCTAACCTATACAGAGTTCCAATGCGTTCACCTTTTGCCAGAACAATAGAACCTCTAGTCATCTTACAGCCACCATTCACAAAAGTAACTTGCACTCCAACATCATTAAGTTTACTAACAGAAAGTAAATTTCGAGCCAGACCTGGTATATGAAGAACTTCATTCATTCCCTTTATTCTGCCATCCGGGAACTGGATTCTGACTCGACCTCGGCCAACAATTTCCAGTGTTGAATCACTAGCCAGGAACACCTTGCCACCAGCATAGGGTTCATACTTTGTGAACCACTCTCTATGAGATGTCATATGAAAGGATGCTCCTGAATCAATCAGCCAAACATCTTCAGAAGCAGGTGTTGCCAGAGCAGCAATGAAAGCATCAGCATCACTGTGTGAAGACTCAGAGTCAGAGAAGTTCTTCTTCTTCTTTTTCTCCTCTTTGCAGTCTTTCTTGACATGACCTTTCTGTCCACAATTCCAGCACTTCACCTTGGACTTCTTGCCAGGAGATTTTGATTTCCCCTCTGATTTGGACTTAGACTTCTTGTCCTTCTTCTTGCCTCTTTCCTTTGATCTACCACGAACTGACAGAGCCTCTTTGGCCATTCCAGAAGATTTCCTCCGCATCTCTTCAGACAACAAAGAGGCAACAATAGTTTCCTGAGAAAACGTAGTTGTTGTACTTCCAATAGCCATCACCAGATGGTCCCACGAGTCAGGTAAGGAACATAACAGAAGCATACAGCGATCTTCCTCTTCTATTTTTACACCTATAGATGTCAACTGAGCAACAATCGTATTGAATGCACTCAGATGTTCTGCTACAGATGCACCTTCATCCATCTTCAGAGAATACAATTTCTTTCTGAGGAAAAGTTTATTTACCAAGGACTTGCCCTGATAAATATTATTCAACTTTTTCCACAAATCACTTGCAGATTTCTCCTCATGGATGTTCAATAGAACAGAGTCAGATAAACTCAGTCTTATCAGTCCTTTGGCTTTTCTGCATATCAGTTCCCAATCTTCTTGCTTCATGCCTGTAGGTTGAACTCCAGACACAGCAACCCAAAGATCTCTATAGACTAACATGTCTTCAACTTTAAGTTTCCACAACTCAAAGTTTGTGCCATTGAATTTCTCAATGTCTATTTTGTCTGATGTACTTGCCATCTCTATTTAATTTAAAATTAACTTTCTACAGAACTCCCACACAACAGAATTAACACAAAAAACCCAAACTACCGACAAGGATAACACAACGGGCCAGGCTCTGATACCACTTGTAAGGAAAGCACAGGTGCGGAAAACAGCTTCCCTAATGTTAATTCCCAGGGGACAGTGTAGACCAGTCACTTTTTAAATTACAATAACACAGATGAATACACAAGAGAAACCAAAATAGACAATATTTAGAACACAGACACACAGAATTACGTGGGAAAACCCTTACGGGTAAAAAACCCACCACCACAAGAAAACAATCTTTATTACAGTAAGATATACAGTTACAATAAAGAACTCAGCTTCCTGCTCTGGTGTTTGATTCTCGACATCATACACAGTTCATCTCCCTGTACATTTACAGAACGAACCTTTATTCAAGTCTCATCATCATAATACCAACGACACCTATAGACATATCATTCTATTTCCAATCTGCAAGAACAAGAGTCGTTACAGACTTCTGCTCTAACTGATAGAACAGATTCCTCATACGTCGCTGCCATCTAACCGTCGCAACGGTTCACATTTCAGTGAGGCGTTTAGTCCCACATGTACCAAGTCGCAAAGGACTTTGCAGTTTATAACCGCCAACAGACGAAAGAGTATTGTCAGCAATTTTGTTGCCGACAATACCAAGCCTCCAAGTCCATCGGCATAACAACTCCCATCGGCCCTCAGACTTCACCTCCCACCGATGAGCATTGTCTCCCCGATCACCAAGGTTACCATCGGTATAACACTCTCCATCGGCAAAAGATCTAGCTCTCGCTCCGACAGAGGTTTGTCTCACCGATACCAATAAGACTTCCATCAGTCCGCAGTACATCGGCCCAACACCTTTAGCCGACGGATATTCTCTTGCCGATAGACATACGCCATCGGAGTGACTACTCCTGTCGGAGTAACTCTACAGTGTTTGGCCGATAGGCCTTTGTCTTGCCGACGACCGTAACCTTCGTCGGAGTGACTACTCCTATCGGAGTAACTCCACAAAGGTTGGCCGATAGGCCTTGTCTTGCCGACGACCGTAACCTTCGTCGGAGTGACTACTCCTGTCGGAGTAACTCCACAAAAGGTTGGCCGATAGGCCTTGTCTTGCCGACGACCGTAACCTTCGATGCTTATTCCGACGGCCCTTGTCTCACCGATGCCAATGGTCTTCAACACGGTCCTGCCGATAGTGCTTCGTCACAGCGATACCAACATCGCATATCCTCAAACCAATGAACCAAGGAACAGTTGAACTAAAAAATTCATTGAACCTACCAAATGAACTCTAGAAAGGTTCAACAAAGAGGTTCAAAACATAGGTTCAACTAAGAGGTTCAAGTAGTAATTTGAGACACAAGTTCTCTTCAGAAAAGAGGACGTGTCATCTAGAGGCCTGCTACTTAAAGGACATTATTTCACGCTTACATGTACGTGACAAGGATTTGAATCGTTATAGGGGTCCTCATGGAGGTAATGCGTGATTTTTGTGCTTACAGATACTACAGATCATAGATCTCTATCTAAGAGCATATCCTCCATCTCGAGCTTCCACTTCTCAAAATTAGTGCCCATGAATCTCTTCATCTCTATCCTTGATGTGCTTGCCATTTTTATTGCAATAAGATTTCCTTTTGTGTAAATTCCCACTCAATCCAAGATTAGTACAAAAAAACCTATCCCAAACACCTATAATCTAAGGTGACCGGTATCTAATACCAAATGAAAGGAAGAAATGATGCAAAAACACTTCCTAGATTAACCTTTAAGGCAAGGTATGTGCAAAAATAAAAGATCTTACAGTTAGGAAAAAAGAATACACAAAGAAAATTATACCGTGACAAGATGATTTATGTGGAGAAAACTCTTTCAAGAGAAAACCCCACACTCCAAAGTATAACCAATTGTATTATTCAACAACTAAGAGGTTACAATACAAATCACAATCTATGCCTTTACATGAGTATCACCAACATTTAAATTCTAGAGCAATTATAACAACATAACAATACCTACAAGTCAATCATGCAACCCATGCAATACTTCAAAATAGGGAAAATAGTGAGTAAAAACAATAACTCCAAAATGGTGCCACAATTGGCCCAAATTCCAATGCTCAAGTTGGTCATGGTCTCCTCTGCTAAAATTAGAAGATACTCTTACAGTTGTCATAACCTGTCATAATGTCTGTCATAGTTGACTCCTCAATTTAGGCACTCCACTTTGGCATATTCAAACCCATTCAAAGATACCTGATGACTTGTCATAATATTGGCCAACAGTCTAATGTAACTCCCCTATAATCATGATCTTATGTTTCATAAGAATCTATCATAAGTAACTCTCATCTTAAAATGCCATAATGACATTAGATGCTCTTACAATCTCTTACACACCTCCCAAAGTATCCAACACATAGAAAATAGTTCCAACACAAAGTGGGATGCCTCATTTCCCAATATGAGGAAAAAATAATAAATAAATACAAATAATCAATAAACTAGAACATTTGGATGCAAGGTTGAGACAACTTTCCCAACACAAAATAGTAAGCTAGTGAATATTCCTTGTAGATACTAGGCTTTCAATGGAACAATTTCCTAAATCAAATGATGATTTTGAAGATATACATAATGCTTCATATACTAGTGATGTAGGTATCTTGATGTATGCTATGGTTTGTAATAGATCATATGTTGCCCAAGTTATAGGATTTCTTAACAAGTTTATGTCTAACCTTGGTAGAGATCATTACACTTATGTAAAAAGGGTATTTAGATATTTGTGTGGTACTTCTAATTACTATATTTAGTATCATGGAAATGATGATGTGGGTAATTTTTTGGACATACATGGCTCTGTTTTGATAAAGTAAAAGCATGGGAAGGGCTTGAACCCATTACACGAGGAGGCCACAAGGGCAAACATAAAGAGTCTCATGAGAAATGAGACTAACAGTCAAAACACAAAAAATACAACAAGATGCCCAAAAAACCAACCAAAAAACAACAGAGAAAAATAGTGAAACACCACAAAACTAATTACATATTAGCAAGATTTCTTAGACCTTTGATACCCTGCCATTCGTGACTTAGAAATTCTCTCATCACTGAGTGAAACTTCTTCTAAATCAGAACCACCTTGAGGATTGTTGTCCTCCTCTCTATCTTTCCTTTTGAACTCCTTGCCTTTAGATCTGGTCCTGCTGGCCGGACCATGTTAAACCTCTGCCTAGTTGGAAACCTATGAATCTTTCTCCTCCATCTTCTTGAGGCACTTTTTCTTATCTACATCCTTCTAAGTTTCATTAGTCTTGACACCCTGGTTTTTGGCATTCCTTTTTTCCAACTCCGATTGAAAGATATAAAGTGTCATGGCAGAATTCTTAATAGTGGCTCTACTAAACTCAATGATCCCCTCCATATTCTTGAGAATCTTTTCCTGATTCTTTTTTAGAGTCTCAACATCCTATTCTAAAGATTCCCATTTATGAAATGTAGCAGTGAACTTCTCAGTCTTTGTCCATATATCCTTATCGACCTTCTCATTGTCCCAATTGGAATATTCTTGAGAACAACTTTCTCCAACTCCTGAGCCTTATGATGAGTGTCAAGTAGCACTCATCTAAACATCCCTTTTTACTCCCTTTTTCTCATCTTTATACAATGCCTGTCCCGGTAATTGCACTATGATGAGAAGACTTATGTTTGTAGTGAAACTGATAGAATTGTGCAGAATTATCTCTTTTTGGTTTCACAGATTTCCATCACTCAGGTGGAAGACAGCTTTGAGGAACTCCTGAGGTGATGCTAATTACCTCAAGAGCCGAGCAGGAAGGACACCACACAACACTCCAACCTTTTTCCAGCTTGTTGGAGGATCTCCAGAGTGATGCAACAAGATAGAGAAGATGGTGATCATGAAGACCTCTGAAGATGTCTTAATAGGTTTTGAAACCATCTCTGGGGCTATTGGCAACAACATAGAGCCTTCAGAGTTGCACAGAGTCTCTGACACTACTAATTACCAGAATCTCTGGGGCTTCTAAGGAGCTACAGAGTCCGCATACCTAGGCATGAGTGTCTCGGCAGATGACTCTAGTGGTCCACGGGGACATAATGCACTTTTATTTGTTTTTGCATGAGATTAGAGGATTTCTTATAGTTCACTATTTCGAGAAGTCAAGTACCTTTTTATCAGGGCATCGCAGCCTGTTATTGTTATAAGTCAAACTCTAGATTTAGTGACAACTTCAGTGTCACTTAAGTCCTTTTTAAGATTTTGAATGATTATACTTTTGATGGACAATTGCATGTTTTAGTTCTAAGAATAAGAGATTGTTTATATCTCAAGTTGAACTGTTAGGAAAGGTAGTTAACTCCAGAAATATTATGTCGCTTAGACTAATATATATGGATTTGAATAGTATAATAAATTAATTAGATTTTGTAGTGGATGTCTATGTAATTTTTATTCTTCAGAAGAACATATATTTTTGAATACAACATATACTTCAGATATACCAGATTAAAGAAGCCAGTACTGTTATACTTTTGCTCTAAGTTCTTTGTTTAGCCTTCATTTCTGAAGGTGTGGAGAGAGGGCCCACTCCCACCAATAGATAGGAGGCTAGTATCTCTGCTTTATTATATTATTACAGCTTACATTAAGTATAGGTTTTCCTGTTTTCATAAGATAAATCAATTATTGTTAAAGCAATCTTGTTTCTGTTAAATGCATGTTTAAGCTTTTTGTGAATTAGATAGATCATTTCAGAAAATTATTGTTTTAGTCTTTAGATCAGGTTTTCATTTCAAGAAAATAAATAGAAGCATTAGTTTGATTACTTAGGGAAGTTCAATTTAGTAGATTAGTTAAGGACTGTTGATTATTAGGTTTATATTGCAGACAACCATGGACATAGCCCTGGATTTGAGACATAAAATATGATTAAATTCCAAGGTACAACGACCCTTGTCATTTTTGGCATCATTCCTAAGGACGTGTGTTAATAGTAACCCTAGTTAATAGTCCCATTTAGATCAGATTAATTCTACATGGTTAGACCTAGGGATCCAAAAGGTAGATACATCAAACAAACACCCAAGCAATAGACTATAAGTGAAAGGAGTAAGGTAAGACAAGATATTGTTGAAAAGGAAGAAGAACATTTAGGACCTACCTTGGAAATCACACCACAATTAAATACTCCCACAAGTCCTCAAAACCTTTCATTCTCTGAGTACATTCAAGAATTGTAGGAGAAACACCAGGCAGATTTGTTAAGAGGATCCACTTTACTAGAAACACAAACTGAGTCTTGGAAGGAAGAAGCATCACAAAAAGAACCATCAAACATGGGGGACAATCATAACCCAACAGATCCTCTGTAGGAGAATGCAATAACCTTTTCATACCCCATTGTTCTCACCCCTGGGGAAAATTCCCCTATGGAGAACATTTCACCTTCAAATCTGCCAACATTCAAGGGTCTTGCTTCTAAGGATCCAAATAAGTTTCTTTTTGAGTTTAAGGTCTTATGTCAAACATATGACTATGGATCTGGTAACTAAAAAGTCAAACTTTTCCCATCTACCTTGAAAGATTCTACCATGAGGTGGTTCATGGGCTCATCCCCAGATTCTATCCACTCATGGGAACAAAGGGAAACTAACTTCCTGGATAAATACCAAGACTATTGTTGAATCATTGATAGAAAGGAAGATCTGTTTAGAATTAAACATAAGGAGGATGAAAGCTTAGAAGACTACCTAGATAGATTCAATGTTGCCCTTAGAAGGTATGGCAACCCTATAGCTCACAGCTTGGCCAAAATTTTATTTATAAAATGGTTAGATAGAGAGTTGACCAAAGAAAGCACTGGATCTAATGGGAAGAGGAAATATCAACAAAATGGACATGCCTACAATAGAGGAAATATGCAGAAACTAATCCAGAACATAGGATGGAGTAACAACACCAAGGTCTCTAAAAGGGAAAAATGATATAGGGAAGTTAATGGAGGAGGTTGCAAATCTAAAAACATATATCTTAGTTCAACTGAATACCACCTTAGATGGGATTTAGGCAAAAACCAGAACAACTGAACCCCTATCAATTTATTGTCCTAGACATAGAAACAAACACCTTTTGAGAGAGTGCCCACTGGATAAATATGAGATTTACTAGATCTGTGACAAAGAACACCTTACTAGTCACTGTGATCAACTCCTAGCCCTGAAAAGACTGAATAAAAAGAATGTCATAATAGAAGAGGAGTTGAGCTGTGTAGGGCAGAAACAAATTGGTCATTTCCCATACAACCAATACCCAAATCAGGCTTCTTATAGGGGCCCTTTAAACTGGGGAAATAACCAATGGAAATTTCCCATACAACCAATACCCAAATTAGGCTTCTTATAGGGGCCCTTTAAACTACGGAAATAACCAATGGAATCCAATCTGGCAGGGACCTCAAAAAATTCCTCCATGGGTACCAAAAGACTGGTCAAGCCAACAATGACAAAACCAATAGTGGAAAAACCATACTTGGGGTAATTAACAGTCGCCACAACAATCCCCATCACAATATGGACCACAAAATATGCAGCCTTAGTGGGGTCCTCAGCAGGGTTATAATCAACAGTTCCAAGGACAACCTAGATGTTTCCAACCCCAACAACAAGCACTCCTAACTAGACCAAGGAACACATAGGGATAGTCTCAAAATGATCTAGTTAGTCAACCACCCTTACTAACTCAACCTGTAGCAAACCCATGAAATAAACATGGAGCAGTTGTTTACATGACTGAGCAAGAAAACATGGCTAGTGCAAACACTATTTATCTAAATAACCTCCAGCTATGTTATGGGAAAGCACTTCCAAGACCATCTCCTCTGCTCATAGTTGAACTAACAGATGACATAGAACCTAAAAATCCATCCACTCAACCCCAAGAGGAGATTATAGTAGAAATGGTGCCACAGAACAACCCTCAGGTAACTCTAGAGTTCCTCCTAAAGGAACAGCTCTGAAGACCACCTTCAGTGCTACTTCCAAAACACACTCCAGAGCTGCTCCAGAGACTAAAAAGTGGGCACCATACCCAAAATGGCTCAAACAACATGTCCCTCAGAAAATAGTCCTACAAAAATAAGTCCAACCTACAATTGAATCAGAACTACTGCAATAAATCAGGGAGCTAAACATTGAAATTCCACTCCTTCAAGCAATCAGGGATGTTCCTGAACTAACAATTCATCAAACAACATTGTGTTAAGACTCAGGGTAGGAAGAAAAACTTTCCTACCACCATTTAGGTGGAAGGAAAAGTAGTGGATCTTCTAGTGGGAGAAATGCTCCTCCCAAAGTACAGGGATCCTGGGAACCCTATCATAACAATCCACATTTCAAGACTTGAAATATCTAATGTTCTAGTTGACTTAGGAGCAATAATAAATGTTATGACAGTTCACACCCTGGATAAATTGTCCCTTATAGGTGTTCAACCCACATCCATAATTTTACAATTGGCTAATCAATTAGTAGCCATTTTGAAAGGGGTGTTGACTGATGTCCCATTTGTTGTGGAGTCATGGGAATTCCCAGTGGATTTTCTAATATTAGAGCCTAGAAATCAAAGGAATTCTTATCCTTTGATTTTAGGAAGGCCATGGCTGGCTACTGCAGCATCATCCATCGATTGTAGAACTAGAGGCATGGTCGTTTCAAATGGCTTAGACATGAAGAAAATCTCCTTGTACCCTCTAGCTAAACCATCCATACATTATTCAGGAAAAGTCTGGGTAGATGAGCCTAACAACATGGAAAATAGTGCCTCCTTAGCTATGGTTACCATCATAGAACACTTGGGAGAGTTGGAAGAAGAAATAAACTATGATACACTTGAATATATCATCCACATCCTCATTGGGAAAGACACAATGGACTTAGCTCAAGACTTAAGAAAAGAACTTCTGATTGTTGCCCATTGTACCCTTGCTGATATCATTCTGTGTGGGGAAACCTTCTACAGAGACCTAGCTACTTTTCATATGTTGCTTCCACATTCTTGTCATCTTAACACTATGAGTCCAGAATATGGGTTAGGAACATCTATGGAATAAATTACAAAATAAGTCATGGTCTTACCTGGAAAAACATTAAACATTAACACTCAATTAACAACACAACAGGAAGGGGCACTTCTTGATCTTCTTACCTCCCATTCAATAGATTTTTCTTGGGAATATCAAGATATGAAGGGCATCCCTCCTAAGATCTTCACCCATCACATATACACAGAAGATGTCAAACCTATTAGATAGCCCCAAAGAAGGTTAAACCCTACACTTAAAGACATTTTTAAAACAGAGATAGAAAAACTGCTATAGGCTGGATTCATTTATCCTATCTCAGACAGTCAGTGGGTTTCACCCTTGGTTATAGTACCCAAGAAGAACATGAAATGGAGAGTATGCATTGACTATAGAGAAATAAACAAAACCACAAAGAAAGATTAGTTTCCCTTGTCATTCATTGACCAAGTGCTAGATAACTTAGCAGGAAAAAAGTACTTTTCATTCCTATATGGGTTTAGTGGATACAACCAGATCCAAGTGGCACCAGAAGACCAGGATAAAACTACCTTCACATGTTCATGGGGAACCTTTGCATATAGAGTCCTTCCATTTAGCTTGTGTAATGCTCCAGGTACCTTTTAGAGGGTTGTTTTATCCATTTTTGTTGAACTAGCCAATGAGTGTATGGAGGTCTACATGGATGACTTTACTGTGTATGGGAACACCTTTGAAGAAGCCTTCAAGAACCTAGACAAAGTGTTGCAATGTTGTGAGAAGAATCAATTGTTCTTAATCCATGAGAAATGTTTTATGATGGTGGAAGAAGGAATTGTCCTTGGGCATCACATATCAACAAAAGGAATCAAAGTGAATCAAAACATAGTAGAAATGATAAAACAATTGCCCCCACATAAGAACCAAACTAATGTTAGAAGTTCCTTAGGTCATGTAGGATATTTTAGGAGATTCATAGAAAATTTCGGCAAGATAGTTGCCCCTATGTTTTCCTTGCTGACCAAGGACATTGAATTTCATAAGGCAGAAGACTACCAAACAACATTTGAAACCATTAAAGGAAAACTTACAGTCACACCTATTTTGACGGGACCTAATTGGGATCTCCCCTTTCACATCCAAACAGATGCATCAAATGAATCAATAGGGGTAGTTTTAGGACAAAAAGAAGAAGGGGAAGGCATGCATGCAATCTACTACATAAGTAAGAACCTTACCCTTACTGAAAAGAACTACATAACAACTAAAAAGGAATTCCTGGTAGTCATCTATGCTATTAACAAACTCAGACATTACATTACATGATATAAAATCTTTGTGCACACTGATCATGCAGCCATTAAATACTTAATGAACAAACCTGTAGTAGGTGCAAGAATAATCAGATGGCTATTACTATTGCAATAATTGGATATTACTATCATAGATAATTCAAAGAAATTCAATTTGGTTGCTGACTTTTTGTCAAGGTTGCATATAGGTGGAGAAACCAGCCAGTAGAAGATAGGTTCCCAGATGAACATCTATTTGTTGTTTCTTCCATTACACCTTGGTTTGCTGATATAGCAAATTTCTTGGCTACAGGCTTGTTTCCTTCTCATTTCACTTCTAAACATAAAAGGAGATTGGTAAAGGAAAGTTTATCTTATAAATGGTTGAATGGTTTGATGTTCAAATGTGGTCTTGACTTTGTGCTCCACATGTGTTTAAGAGCTAATTAATTTTTTTATGTGTTGAGGGCATGTCATGATGAACCCTCAGGTAGACATTACTCCTCACAAAGGACAATCCACAAAATTCTTAGAAATGGTTATTATTGGCCATCTCTCCACAAGTATGTCAAGAGGTACGTACAACAGTGTGATCAATACCAAAGGATGGGTCAACCAAATTTCACCCAGGAAATGTCACTTCAATCCCAAGTGGTTTTAGAACCATTTGAGCAATGGGCGTGGATTTTGTGGGGCCTATTTCTCCAACATCTTCAAGAAAGGAATATATGTTGGTATGCACATATTATGTAACCAAATGGGCAGAGTTCAAGCACTACAATTTGCAAGAGAAGAAAAAGTTATTGATTTCCTATATAACAAAATCTTCATAAGGTTTAGAGCCCCAAGATCAATAGTTTTAGATATAGTTTTAGATAGCGGTCCACAGTTTACTTCTCAAGTAATACAAGCTTTCACAAATTTGTACCAAATCAAGCACCAAAAGTCTTCACCCTATCATCTCCAAGCAAATGGGCAGGTAGAGGTGACAAATAGAGAGCTGGAAAATATCTTGACAAGGACAGTGGCCGTGAATAGGAAAGATTGGGCCAACAGGTTACCTGAAGCAGTTTGGGCTTACAAAACCACATAGAAGTCAACAACCAAGTTCTCACCGTATGAACTCGTCTATGGGAAGAAACCAATATTGTCAATAGAGTTTGAATTGTAGACACCAAGTACATCACTTAATATTGGATTGCCATTATCCATAGTACAACAAGATAGTATTCTTCAACTCAATGAATTGGATGAAATCATGATAGAAGCCATACAATAGACATAACTCATTCAGCATCAAAGAAAATAGTGGCATGACCAACACATCAAGAAGAGTACATTTTAGCAAGGAGACTGGGTTCTCTTATATGATTCTAAGTTCAAGGAGTTCAAGGGAAAACTATAAACTCATTGGATGGGACCTTACGAAATTAGGGAAGTCTATGAAAATGGGACAGTCCTGCTGGCACCCATTGATGGAGGGGAAAATATATTCTTAGTGAATGGTCACAGAATTGCCTCTACCAGCAACCAACTACAAAATAGGAGTTTACTAAGGACTTGTGCTTGGTGACATAGGTCACATCCTCTGCCACAAATTGAAACAATTCAATGTGTTAGGTCTCAAAAACGTAGGTCGTTAACCCTAAGAGGTTGCCAGGCTCTCTTGACATTTTTGGCTAACTGACACAGGGTAGATATGGCTAAACCCCCTTCACTTTAGGCTTTGCCAGACCTAGGCGGGTAAACCTCTAATTAATAAAGCAGATAAAGAGATGATCACTACTTTGATCAGAATTAATCTAACTATTGATAATGGCATAAATTATAAAACAGATGAAAAGACAACACGTTAATTCTAAATGATCTAAATTGTAATGCTAAAACAATAATGCAACCTAATTAAGTAAATCTGAAGTGAATTTGTATAAGTGATAATGAAAACACTAGACTAGTGCCTTATTGAATATAGAGTCAGTATGATCATGAAATAAATGACTGTTTGTTTGGTAAAAACTCAAACTATTTGGCATGAAAGAATAGGTATGTAACTTGTACAACCTTGCAAGGAAATAGTTAATATTCCATACTTATATATATCCAATTGATAAAATCAAATTACCTGCATTCATCTAAAAGGATTTAATCCCTCTTTGAAAGAACCTATCAGAATAATACTGCAATTGTAACAGATTTATCAAAAAACTGGAGACAGAATACAAACCCTAACTATATGACTCTTCTTACAGATCCATGACAATGTCTTCACAGTTACTATGATAGATTTAAAGGATTTAATTCTGAAAGCAGAAACCAGTTAATCTTATCACACTATAATGGCAAATGTGCATAGACAACTTGAAGATATATTTGATAACTCAAATTGAATAACAGAGAAAACTTTGAAAGGAGATAGTCATATAATTGAATAAATTAAACAGATAGTTGATATTGAAATCTGCAGTTACTGCTTCATGTTCACAGACTTGACTTCATCAGAGAATGCTTGCACATGGTCTACCAGAAATAAAATATATTAAAAGTGAACTAGCATTGCTATTCAAATCTAATCTATAGTATCCCCTGTTCTATTCTGTAATCTCCCCCCTTCTATCTCCTTATTTTGGTCTTGGTCATCTCTTATAAAGAGAGGCATACAAGCTTCAGACCAGTTACAATAGTTGTGACGGTTGATAACCGAACAACAGTATTTGTTCTAATAAAACAGATTCAAGAAATTTAATACTCACCATTAATCATCAAATGGATAACCATTTCAGGGTCAAACAAAGATCTTTAACTGTAGTTCTGCTTAATATCCTTCGAGGGTTTCTTTATTATTCCTAAAAAGACCAGATAAAACACAAATTAATCTCTGATCAAATGATCAAAACAAATTTATTTAAACATATGTATTTACTCAGATAATTACTTCCCTTATCGATAATTTATCAGTTCCTCAAGGTCCTTTCGTGGATATTTTTATAAATTGATCCCCGCTGTGTATATCCTGTAAAAAACCCATATTTCAAATGTCAGAAGAATATCTTGACCATTTAGATTTTAATGTCATTTTAGGGTTTCTGCATTTTGTATCAGCAAGACACCTTAGGATCTACCCAAAAATAGGGGTGATTATCATCGGCTAGACCTCCTACATCGCTGTAGGAGTAACATTCTTCTCTGATATATCAAGTATCCCCAATATGACTATCAGCAAAAGGTCTCATCAATGAGCATAGTCATCGTTGCCATCGAAGTGAAACGTGCCATCGGGACAACTTATTATACATTACCTGATGATGATTGTTTCGCCAATACATTTTTTTTCTTTTCACCGTAGAAACCCTCACAACATGTCCCCGACATCGTTGTGACTACCGTGTCAGCGAGACTCGCAGGCTTTGTTTCGATTCATCTCTCTCACCGATGGTTTTTTGTACACTTGGTGAGACTCTTTAACAACTTCATCCATCGGTATGGCTTATACCGTTGGGGTGATCTTTAAAACTTACTCCGATCGCATGTATCTGCCTGATATAAATTTGTCGACGAGAATATAAGATCGGCATGATGTGAAAATTCTGTCCCGACTAACTTACTCTTACCGATATTAACAAGCATTATGTACTTATGAACTCGATGAACCGTTGAACTCGTGAGCCATTTGAACCCGTGAACCATTTGAACCAAGATGAAAGTTCAAGCTCGGAGGTTCAAAACTGACTTCTTAATACACCAAGGTAAAAGTAAGACTTGAATGGATGTACTAATTAATAGAAAGGAATGGAATGACGATGCCTACCTGAGGGAGAATAATGAGGATAAAACAAGGGCAACAATTTCACAAACTGATCTCAAAGTGCATACAAGGTGAGCATTTTTTGAAAAATTTGATTGAACATGTCCAGTTCCAACACAATGGATTAAAAAAGGGAAAAAAAAGGAAAAATAAGAGATAAATAAAAATAAAAGAGGGGTTGAAAACTAGTAAATGGCAACCCTTCTTAAAAAAAAGAGAAAGATTGAAAACTAGTCAAATGGTGGTCTTTCTCGCCTAGGGAAATGAAAACCAACAAATGGTGGTTCTCTTTTTCATGCAGGAATTCATCAAAAGTCTCTCCGGAGCCAACCAGGTGCATCTCCAGAGACAACTAGGTGTGTCTTTGGAGCTAACTAGGAGCACCTCCGGTGCTTCAACAGACAGAAAATTCCAACCTCCGGGACCTACCTTTCCAAATGTCAAAGTGGGGGCATAAAAAAGGTAATGAGGTCATCATGACTCACACCCCACTTTCAAAAAAAGGAGGCCATATCAAACATTAATTACACCCAGCCACTAGTTAAGCCTTATCTTTGCATCATTTGATGATGTCATTTGCTGACACAAAGCAGTCACATCCATCATCGAAGAGACTTGGCAATCCACACTCTGCAGACATCATGACAAGTGACTGGAAAAGCTGCACATGAAGGTGAAATCACATCATATCTAATAAAGGTAGAAGTGCAACAACCCAAGCCGTCTAATCATTACAAATGGTAATCTAAGTATTTCTCTTGCATTAGTTAATTATGACAGGTCTTTTCATTTTTATATTTTCATGCAACTTACGTAGACACATGTACACTAGCATTATCCTTCCTCCATCCAATGCATGTCGCCTTAACTACCCACCTGACATGTCTACTCCAGAGTGTCATAACCCTCCTTCATACATGATTAACCCTCATTTTAAAAATTTCAAGCAAATACTTCCTCTTTAGTTAAGCAGTAGTCATCAACCACAACTAGACAAAAGAAGTTTTCAAACTCTAGAGTCCAGAGAACAAATAGAACTCCGGAGGTAAATTCATCTTGCAGAGACATAGGAGCTCCAGAGATAGGATTATTCTATAATAGCAGAGAGAGAGCTTTGGAGGGAAGATCATTCTGGTGGAAGCTACTCAAAGGAAGGTAGTTAAAAATAAGGGTTTTCAAACATAGGAACAAAAGAAAGGAGGGTAAATCATTGTCAAGTGCAGAATAGGGATCAAAAAGAAATATGAACCTGAGACATCAGAAGGGTTGCTTCAGGACCAGGTCTCAGCTGATGTTTTGAGAACTACTGAATGGCTGGAGTTCTTAGAGAAATTTGAAGGCTACCAGGAGGACATCGTGGATGAATTTCTCTCTAATATAAAGAATAACTAGACGTAGGTACGAGGGGTGACTTTCTATCTTAGCCACCATCATCAGCAACATATCTGACCTCCCAAAAGAAGGTGAGAGGTTTTAACATCTGAATACCCTATATTTTGAATTGATAAAAAAATTCTTAGTAGAATATGATCTTGAAATTTAGACACATTTAAATAAGGGAGAAGTCAAGGGGATATTTAGGACCACACTTCCTCAGCTATGGCAATCTTTGGTCATGTGGCTGATGAAGTACCTTACCTATGATGGGCAATTTTAACTAGTACTAGGGCCCATCATGAAAATGTCGATTTTCTTGAGGCATGGGCATGCACATCCTGAATATAGCATAAATTTGTCAAATTTCCTATATTATGTAGTTGTAGCCTCAACAAATAAATATCAATAGGGGAAGGGTCTTATGAAACATCATGGCCTCGTACAATTAATTGTTAAACACCACTTTATCTCCAAAAGTAGAGGAGAGGCCTTATGGTAGTCATTTCTTGCTAATGCACATAGGCCCAAGAAGAAGGGCAAGAAATCAGTAGAAGAGGCACCTCCCTCTACTCAGGAGACAGAAGAAGAGAGACCCACTCCCTCTACCTCTTCCCTAGCTACTGAGAAGAGGGAAAAGAGGAAGGAGATTCTAGGAGAATCATCTGCTGCACCTAAGCATGCAAAAGCTACAACTGAGGAACAACCCCTTAGAATACCTTGTACAACAAAAAGGAAGTTGACCTTGGATGAAGAATCCACCCCAACAAGAAAAATGAGAGGTGTTGTCACTATAGATGAAGAAGCAGCAAAGGAGTCTACCAAAACTCCTAAGCCTTAGAAACACAAAAAGAAGGTGAGTGAGAAAGAAGTAGCAGAGGAGTCTCCAGAAGCTCCTAAATTACACAAAACCAAGAAGAAAAAGGACTCTACTAGTGTTGACACTCCTCCCTTGTTAAGAAGAAGCAAAAGGGGGCAAGTGACTGAGGACGACACAATAGAGCTCACTGTTCCTCAACTTTCCCAAGCTTCGAAGGTGGCACATAGTGAACCCCAAACCATCTCCTTAGATTCATAATAAGCTACACTAGTGCCAAAGTCACAGACAAAACTAGTGCTCCAGAGAAGCAAGAGAAAGAGGCAACCCACTCAAGCAGAAATGGACACTGCACTCCTAGTTGAGGTTCTTGTTGGATTTAGAACCTCCATGACTCCTCCTCAAGAGTAGGTTGGGCCATCACATGCCCCAGAGTATGTAGCAAACAAAGAAATAGAGGAACAAGAAGAGGCACAAATGGAGAGGGCAGAAGAGCAGGGTTATGCAGGAGAATAGGAGGATACTAGGGTCCCAGAAGTAGATATGGCAGAGGGATTAGAGACAGGAAGCTATTCACATCCCTCTAACCAAGAGGACATTGAAATACCAAGAGAGCATCAATTAATGGAAGAAATTTAAAATCTAAAAAGATTGCTATGGGGTAAGCAACTAATCATCACAGACCTTAAAAAGGTCATGCACGGGAAAAAATCAACTAAAGACCAGCAGATCAACGATTTGAAAAAACAAGTGGAGGAAAAACATAAGGGCATTGAGACAAAGAGGCTGAGGTCAAGAGAAAGGATGCAAAGATGACACAGAAGGATATCCACACTTTGATGTTATCAAGGCCAGAGATAACATCATCATTTTGATTTCAGCCATGATTGAAAAATTACAGAGTCAGGCCTGGGAATTGATGAAGGCTAATAATAAAATTGATGATCAAGCAGAACTGATCCAAGAATTAGCTATTCTAGTTGCTACTATTGAACAAGGTACACAAATAGATGCCTATTTGGGGACACTCCAGTTGGATATCCCTAAAGCCCTGTTCAATTGGGAAAGAAGGTGCAAGGAATTAGAAGGAACAATGGTTATGGTGCATTTGCAAAGGGCAGTCACTATCATGATTGGAAAAGTAAAGACTCTAGAAGAAAAATTCATGACAGTGGCCACCCTCTAATCAGAAATCCTTGCCTACAAATGCCCTAGTGGCAACTATTCGATGTTTTGGCAAGAAAGGGGGAAACTGTCATTGGTTCTCTCTGACTTGACTGAGAATATATAGGATGGGAATGACTTCCTCGGGATATATATCTAGAGTACAAATAAAAAAAAGAATTTTATATGTGAACTATATTTGCATAGCTTCTTCATTGAAGACCACACATTCTTCATCAACCTTTTTGTAGGAGAATGCCAACTGAGGGCATTTATGTCATTGATGAGGAATCATAAGATATGGAATGAGAGGATGGAGGCTTAGACAGAGAAAGCAATAGGTACAAGCCTATTCCTCGAGAGAGACTACCCAAATCCAATGGCCTTTAAAATCCATTTCAGAGTAGCAATCTATTCCCTGATAGGAAAAACAAAAATCCTATCCCTATACCAGCCACACGTGTAGGAGTGTGCCATTGAATTTGATTTATTCATGCATAATTCATATGATCAAATTATGGCAATTTGTAAGAAAAGGTGGGATACCCTCACTCAGGACCAGAAAATGAGAGATATAGTATCTCCAACCAACCTTAAGTGGTTTATGAGAAAGGCAATAGCTATATCCAAACTGATGGACAAATATAAGCAAGAGTGGACAGGGGGACACTTTAGGCCACCCCTCATCATTGAGCCCTTGCCCATGTGGGTTGAACAGATGGAAGATACTAGATTCCAAGAATGAGTGAAGTAGGTTGATCAGTTCAGGGGGGGATGGCAACACAAACATCACAACTTGGACAATCTTTGAAAAGGAGTACAATCTCACAGATAGGTTGTACAAACTCAACAAATTTAGGTTATGAGAAGTGCAGGAGGACCTGCAAACCCTTAATCTTGGGGGGAATGATGAGTGTCAGGTAGCACTCATCTAAACATGCCTTTTTACTCCCTTTTTCTCATATTTATACATTGTATGTCCTAGTAATTGCATTATAGGAATTGTGAAGTCTTGTTTTAATTATGCTAATAAAAGATGAAATGATGATGATTATTGTTATGATGAGAAGACTTATGTTTGCAGTGAAACTAACAGAATTGTGCAGAATTATCTCTTTTTGGTTTCACAAGTATCCATCGCTCAAGTGGAAGACAATTTTGAGGAACTCTAGAGGTGATCCTAATTATCTTTGGAGCTAAGCAGGAGGACACCACAAAACACTCCAATGTTTTCCATATAGTTGGAGGATTTCTAGAGTGATGTAGTACGACATAGAAGATGGTGATCATGAAGACCTCCACAGTTGTGTCTTAAAAGTTTTTGAAAGTGTCTCTGGAGCTGCTGGCAACAACACAGAGCCTTCAGAGCTGCATCGAATCTCTGACACCGTTAATTACCAGAATCTCTAGAGCTTTTGAGGAGTTATGAAGTCCACATAACTAGGCTTGAGTGTCCCAGCAGATGAGTCTAGTGGTCCATGGGGACATAATGCACTTTTATTTGTTTTTGCATGAGATTAGATGATTTCTTATAGTACACTATTTTGGGAAGTCAAGTTCCTTTTTATCGGGGCCTCGCAACCTGCTATTGTTATAAGTCAAACTCTAGATTTAGTGATACCTTTAGTGTCACTTAAGTCCTTTTAAAGATTTTGCATGATTATACTTTTGATAGACAGTTGGATGTTTTAGTTATAAGAATAAGAGATTGTTTATATCTCGAGTTGAACTGTTAGGAAAGGTAGTTAACTCCAGAAATATTATATCACTCAGACTGATATATATGAATGTGAACAACAAAATAAATTAATTAGATTTTGTAGCAGATGTTTATGTAACTTTCATTCTTTAGCAGAACATATATTTTTGAATACAACATATACTTCAGATATACTAGATTAAAGAAGGCAATACTATTATACTTTTGCTCTAAGTTATTTCTTTAGCCTTCAATTCTGAAGGTGTGGAGCAAGGGCCCACTCCCACCAATAGATATGAGGCTAGTATCTCTGCTTTATTATATTATTGCATTAAGTATAGTGTTTCCTATTTTCATAAGATAGATCAATTATTGTTAAAGCAATCTTGTTTCTGTTAAATGCATGTCTAAGCTTTTGTGTGAATCAGATAGATCATTTTAGCAAATTACTATTTCAATCTTTAGATCAAGTTTTCCTTTCAAGCAAGTAATTAGAAGCATTAGTTAAATGATTACTTAGGGAAGTTCAATTCAGTAGATTAGTTAAGGAGTGTTGATTATTAGATTTCTATTGCAAACAACCATGGACACAACCCTGAATTTAACATATAAAATATAATTAAATGCTAAGGTACAACGACCCTTGTAACCTTATCCTTAATAGATTTAAATTGTGATAGCTGCCACTTGAGAACATCATTCTACAGGCCCAAACCCTTATGGAGATTGGTCATGCCTTTCTACAGGTTAATCATTTTAGTCTCCAACTTGGAATAGGAATTATAGTGGGGGTGAGCTTGATCAATCAACCACGAAGAGGAAAGCCCAGGGTTAGTAGCCCGATGCACAGCAAAGCCCAAACGTAGGGGGTCAATAGGGACCTGGGTTTCAGTAGAATAAGTAACAATTCTAGGCTGAGGGGAGTCATTGGATGGTACATTAGCATGCCTTTTAGAGAACATAGAGGTGTCATCCTGGGTAGGATTGGCAGTAGGGGGGACACTTAGACAATTTACCCTTGAACTAGGTATGATAGCTCCTTTTAGAAGGACTAGTAGAGGGACTTGGCTCACAAGGGTTTGGAGCTTCCATTGAATCTTTGATAATGCTAGCAAGGTCAGTCGTTTGAAAATGAACTTTTTTCCCTTTTCCCTTGGTTTTCTTAGGAATAGAGGTAACATCATCCTTGATAACATAATTCCTTTTTCCCTCTTGGGAATCATCCTATAAATTAACCTTTGGATTCCTTTCAACATCAATCGAAAACTTGGGTTTTTCACAACTAGCCCCATAAGGGGTTGTTGGTTAATGAGAGAAGGGTTGAGAATACGAGGTAACAGGGGCGAGGTCAAGGTGCGGGCTAGTTGAAACTTATAAAGGTGAAAGATAAGAACATGTAGGGGAAGGGTTTTTTCACCAATGCACACTTGAACAATAGAATCCTTTAAAGAAGAGTAAATCTAGAAGGAAAATTTAAGTTGTATGCCATGCCTAAGGTGATTAAGCTTTGAAAACATGTAAGAGTAAAACTTCTTGTACTAGCCCTCAAGTGTTATGAATCTCATGACAACTTCTGCCACATCCTTCCAAACCCCCAATAGATCTTCTTTGTTAAATCCATTCGAAGTCTATCAACCTTTTCCTTGGGTTGAAGAAATCTCTCCATAGCTTCATGCTTATGCCCTTTCACCTTCTTTGGTAGATGCACACCCTCCATGATAAGCCCAGTAGCCATTGCTACCAACTCCTCCGAGACATCAAATGACAACCCTTTGATATTAACCATCCCTACCTTCCAAGAGAAAGCAAACTCCTTCGAAAGGTTTGAGTCATGACCATTCATGGATTCAAAGTACCCAACAATGTTCCCCCTTCTAAGAATTTCCAAAACCTCACCATTACTCTTGATGGAATTGCAGCTAGAAGGTTCAATTCTAATTAGATCACCCCATAGTAAAATTATGAAAGGTAACACTCAAAAGAAGCCTCTGGTCCAGGTTTGTAGAGTTGTAACTCAAAAGATTGAAGAGAAAGGTGAATAGGCTTACCTTCTCATCACTGCAGCCCTTCAAGATACTTCCCATACTCGTGCTGATAGTACCCTGAAGGACACAAATTTGCTGGATGATAATCATTAAATGTTGCTTCATTTAATAGTTTGGATTTGATATGAGTTGGTATGGAATGTAAGTCATTCCAGTGATGGCGAATAAATTGGTCAAGGAGTTTGCTTCCCAATATATACGAATAGCCTTAAGAGTCTCAATTAATTCACTTAGAATAGCTTTGATATCCTCAATAATATCAACATAAGACTAGTGGGGTATATTTTTTGAATTTATCATATTGATAATGATTTTTGAGTCTCCTTCGAATAATAACCTAGATATACCTTTGTCTTTGGCCATTTTAACACCTTGCAGGGCAGCAGAGGATTCAACAAAGTTGTTAGTTTGATGACCTAATTTTTCTGCAAAAGCACCTAAGAACATACATTTGGAATAACTAATAATCCTACCCCCTCCTGGTCACCTGACTTGGATTTCCTTTGGCCGATCCATCAAAGTTGATCTTGTGCCAACTAGGATCAGGGGGCCTACATACATAGCTTTGTTGATGCAGGCCAAGCTGGCGATTTAAATAGCAAGAGGTCAAGTAGTGGTTACATGTTCACTTTGTTTCAAGGTATTTTTATCTAGATGAGTAAGAGGTAGCTCACGATTGCTCTTTCCACTACAAAAGCAAAGTACATGGCTATAACACATGCTTATAAGAAATTAGCATGGCTACAAATGTTGTGTTCAAGTATTGGATTTGAGTACAATAAGGCGATGATTAATTGTGACATTAAGAGCACTATATGTTTAGAAAATAATTCGATGTACCATGCTTGAACTAAGCATATTGATGTTTAGTACCACTTTGTCCATGAGGTCCAGTTGACGAAGAGAGGGTGTAGATACAAAAGGTTTCTACTTTAGAGAAAGTTGCAAATTCTTGTACTAAGATAGTAAGCACATATAAGTTTTGTTAGAATAATGTACATGTCTCCAAAGATTGGACAAAATGGGATGCCCATGTGAGAGGGGGTCATATCTATTTATTATTTATTCTTTGATTACTGAAAATGTTGTTGTATGAAGACACTAGATAAGGGGGCGTCACTTTGTAAATGTTAAATTAGGAGTTATAATGCATTTTATATTATTGAGTTTGCATTGTTGGGATAAGTTGCCATTAACTTGCAATCCTAACCAATTCATGTGTCTCCAAAGTTCTTGGGATCTGTTCTCCAACACATAAGGACTTTGAGAGATTAATTATTTATTAATTATATCACTTTGACTTTTGCAATCAATTCCTAATTGTTAAGGTCAAACTTGGGCATCCATTTTTAGAGTGGGGGCCATGAAGACTTTGTTGACTCCTCCTAAGTCTATTTTGAGAGTTTGATAACTCCTAGTAAGTGGGAGTTGTGTTTTTTATGTACATGAGTGGATAATGTTGAGACACCTTGCATGGATATAATGTTAGAGTTAACTAAAGCGTTAGAGATGCATGAATTGGATATTGCTTGCATGAGTTCTTAAAAGTTTGCATGGACTTGCATATTTTTGCATGTCACTTGCGTGTAATTGCATGCTGTTGCATGTATTTGCATGTTGTTGCATGTTGCTTGCATGTACTTGCATGTTGTTGCATGTGCTTGCATGTTGTTGCATGTCACTTGCATGTGCTTGCATATTGTTGAATGTCACTCCTATGGACTTGTATGACCTTGCATGTTGTTGCATGTCAGTTTTGTGAGATTGCTTGTAGAACACTCCAACTTCAGAAACTTGCAAGATGGTACATCTCAGTGTTTCAGGTAATGGATATCAATTGCATGTTGTTGCATGTGCTTGCATGTTAGTTTTAAGATATTACTTGCAGAACACTCCAACTCCAGAAACTTGCAGGATGGTACATCTCAGTGTTTCAGATAATGGGTATCAGTTGCATGTTGAATCAGGTGTTTGCATGGCACTTGTATGTACAGAACAAGGTAATTAAGAATAACTCTGGGGACATCAATCTTGCATGTTGTTTGCATGAAATTGATGTGTGTTGATCACTTAAGTCAATAGAAAATGATTGGGCAAATATAGACGCCCAATTGGAGGAATTTTTGTTGTTGCTTTTATTTAGAAATATATTTGATGTTGGCAAAGTTAACTTGGGCAAACTTGGGCGCCCACATCAAGGACAAGCAGTTAACTGAAGGCTTGACTTTGTTTGACTTCAGTCTTCTCTATTTGGAGCACTTGGATTTGCATGAGCATTGGTTTCTATGTTATCAATTACAATTTATTGTAATTTGAGTTTCAAGCTTTCGAATTAAAAAGCTCTTAAATTAAAGAAGCTTTTAAATTAATTAAGAGCCCCATACATTTTCTAGAGAGTTGAATTGTGAAAAAGATTTAGAAGAAAAAACAAGAAGTTTTTTGTAAGACTTAGAAGACAAAAACAAGAAGCCTTTTTGACTTAGAAGAAAAAAGCAAGAAGCTTTTTTTGAAGTTTTTACGGGTTTGAAGATTGAAGAAGCTTTTGAAGTGCATCAAGGAATTAAAGGATTTCAGTATTGAATGTAATTTTTCACAAGATATTTAATACAAGCATAAACAACTTTGGTGTGGAGTTTTTTCCCTTAGGGGTTTCTCCACATAAATACTTGTCTTCTTCTTGCAAGCTATTTTCTTCTACTACATTGATTAAATTGGAGAAATACTCTAACATTTAAATTGAAAGTAATTTTCAGATTTACACATGCTATTAATTTCAAATTTGAAAACATTTTAAAGCTACATAGCTACAACTTTACCTTGTTCTCTCTCCCTTTTTCCAACATGTGGCATCAGAGCTATTGGTTGTAGTGAGAGAGGGATGTTTTTTTTTAAGTATTGAAGGAATTTTGGTTGTAGGGGAAGTTCTATGTGTTAACAATGTTTTGCAGATCTATGAGTTTCGAAGCCATGGCATTTATCTCTTAGATGGATATTGTCAAAAGAATATTTGTTGGGCTCTTGAGGCTCAAGGTTATGGATCTTTATGGAGTTGATCTCATGGTAGTGATTTGGAGCTCCATTTTGACAATATGTGTATTTTCTCTTGTTTGGTGGTTTTATTCCTTTACCTTTTGGTCATGTACAGTGAAATGGTGTTTATGTTGGATGGTTACTTCTGGTTCCTTAATCACATGGGAAAACACTCATTTCTTGGACTATAGTTTGGAGTGCTTATGTTGGGTTTATGGTTTCAGTCCATGGTTACATGAAAGCACTGGATGATTTATCACTGGTTGTATGGAGGTTGTGGAGTTGATATTTTTTATGATATGGACACTCCTGAACAACCTGATTTCTCCTTTCTCATATTCATGTTATTTTGAATATGTACGTTTTCACAAATTTCCTATTTCAAAATATTGTGGGTTTGTAGATCTGTGATATTCCATTATTTCAGGTGACATATTTGATGGTGTTCATTAGTGTTAATGTTTGGATGTTTAAGTGGTTTTAGATTTACAAAGATATGGTTTTGCAGGATTTACATATTAACCAAAACCTGTGGTTTGTAGATCTGTGGAAAATTGTGTTCAGACACTTTTTGGATGGAAACAATTTTAGATTTGCAAGGCTACTTATTGGGTTCTTATGATCTATGGTTTCTGTAGACACCCAAAAATGTCCATCTTCTGCAACACCTTATGTTTTTCCCTAGGTATCCATGTCGCCATTATAACCCCTTCGTCATCCTAGCATTTCCTCTAACAAATTAAATAAATATAACATTTATTTAATTTAAACCTATCCCTCACATTACTAAATAAATAATTTTTATTTATTTATTTACCCCTCTTTCCTCTTGAATTTAAATAAAGTAAATCTTTTATTTTATTTAAATTTATCACTTTATCCTTTCCCCCATTTAAATAAATAAATAATTTTATTTATTTATTTTAATCCTCACACACATCATAAATTAAATAATTTATTTTTTAATTATTTAATTATGACTCACCTACTTACCATTTCTATCTCTCAAATCTTCTCGAGTTATCTCTTTCACCTTCTAATTTCCTCTCAACTCATCTCTTTCATCTTACCAATTCCATCTCCCAAATCACTCATCCACTTTCCATTTTTCTCTCCCAAGTTGCATAAACAACTTTCTAATCCGATTATCACTCACCAAAATGGAAACTTTATCCTTCCATTTTCTCATCTTGCCTATAAATTGACCCACAACCATGCCATTTGCATGGATGAATCTTCTAAGCACTATCACTCTGCCGAAATTCTACCTCATCCATCACCTACCTATCTTCTTCATTTCATCAATCTCAATCTTATCATCTCAATCAAATCATTAAGCTGCAAAATGTGAGCAATCAACAATCAAATCAACTTCATTGATCAAATATACATGCATCAATCATTTCAAGGTATCAAGTATTTAGAAAATTTGGGTAAATAGGTATAACATTTGATTTGTTTTATCTTCTTTCATTTGTCCAAATTTTACCGTCTACAAAATGGCACGCCCGGTGGGACCCGATCATTAGTTTTTTTTGGTAAGTTTTTGTTATAAAAATTTGTGTTCATCTAACTCTTGTTTGTAAGTTTTTAAGGGAATTTGGTACAAATGATCTCTGGGGCTCAAACCGACTGCACCATTGCGTCCGGGAGGCCGATTGCATGAAAATCGACTATAAATTTGCCTATAATTTGTCACCATAAAATTTCTTGTAAAAATTTGAATTTTTTTAGTTGGCAGCCATACTGTACGGATCCGTACAGTACGGATATGCCATTGGGTCTAAGGCTTCTTGTTGCATGTGTTGGGTCGGTGTTGTGGAGTTTTCCTCTAATCTTGTTGCAGGTTTAATATGCCATTTGTTGCAATTCAACTGCTTGAAAGCCCTAGTTGGCTTCTTTGATCCCTATCAACCTACGCATAATATACTGTGTTGACCTTTCTTCCCATTCCCTATCAATGGTCTTATTTCCCAGCTTCATCTTCAATTTGCATCTATTGTCTTTGTACAACCTCCTGTCACTGTCTATAAGGTTGAATTCATAGTGTTGGAGGTGATTTGTAGTCGCAGGTTTAAATCTCTTGATCGATGTTTATTCGAACCTTGGCCAACATTGTTGTTTCTTTCTAACCGCTTGTCTTGAAACCCTTACCCTCATCTAAAACTTTGACCACTATCTATCAAAACCGCCAGCTATCGTTCAAATCTTAATAGTTTTTTAAAAACCTAGTCGAAATCATTCCCGCAAATCTCAGTCGTCGAACTCTTAAAAGTGTCTGTTGCCATTTGTCTCTATCGAATCCCTTGTGGTCGACACCCTGCTTGAAGTTCAATTGACACCAATCAACGTCCTTGTCGCCACCGGTCGATAGCCTAGCCACCACTCATGGTCTTCAATCGATTGAATGATAAAACCCATTGACCGCTTCCTACTCCCGGTCGCTGCCTGTTCGAAGCCATAGTAAACTGCCTATTTGAGACTTCGACCAATTGTTTGCCATTTCTATCGGCGTTTTAAACTTTAAGTTGGTGTTAAAAGTTCTAATGTCATCGTCATCAATCTTGAGTCGAGGTCCTACTCATGGTCTATGTCTTAAATCCCCTAGTCATCAATCTTAAGTTTTAAGTCGCGGTCCTTTAAAGTGGTCACAATTTTAAACTTCAGGTCAGCATCACAAGGTCTAAGGTCTCCAAAGCCTAAGTCGAGGTCTCCAAACCCTAAGTCAATGTCTTTAAAATAGTCGGGCATTAAAGCATTTTTTTGGGGGGGTTTCAATATCTATGTCTAATGAATGTTTTAAATCTTAATCTTCTTTTAAAAGGGGTGGAGTTTAATTCAAATTCTTAACATAAATCTGCAATCACACAACAAAACAACTCGTGGCTAAGAATCTCTGCAAACTTTCAAAAAAGTCAACCTTCGCAATCAAACAGAAAAAAAAAGGTCAACCTATGGTCAAATTAGTCAATAGGTCATCTCTTACATGCCTAAGGGGGTATATTTTTCTTTTTGCTATAACTTCTACATACGGGATCAAAAATTTGCATAGGACTCATCGGAAAGGTAAGAAGATGAACTTCGCAGTTGTGAAGGTTTCAGCAGGTAATTTTATCATCTCATCACGTAATTTCCCTGTCAAACATCAACTTCACCCTAAACTTCAATTGATCATATTTTGAGCAAAACACATCCAAATTTAATGATTTTTTTTTAAATTGCGTAGAATTGTCTGAAGTTTTTGTTTATGCACTCTATTTTTCTATATCAGATCATTTGTTTCAGCTTTTTAACATATTGCTTTTTTTGGAAACCAATAATTTATCTGTGCAGCTTGTCAAAACACGCTTGTCAAAGAATGGAGAAAACAAACTATTGATCTATCTTCTGTAGGTTTGATCGGTCCAAGACAAATAATATTTTATCACTAAAGTAGGCACATTTAGTTTTGGTGCTCTAAAATGAACAACCTATCTTCATTGTGTCTGCTTTTCATTTCTTGGGCTTGCTTGCTTTGATTGTGTGTAACCCAACTTAGCAACAAAAGTATCCTCTCCCCCCGCCTATCCAATGGATCTAGGGTGCATGAGAAGATGTTGCTAACTCTAGAGGACCTACCTTCCCATTGTGAGAAGGGGTACGACCCAAGCGAAAATGGGATAAAGCCAAGCCATTCCAAGCCACTATATAAATAACACGTTTGTGTCAAAAGTTGCAAACGACGGGTGTTGTTCCACTATACCGATGAATGTTTCCCCTAAAACCCTGCAGAGCCTAACCTCGGCATGCTAGGAAGCCTCCTTAACGGAGTGAATCGTCGCATGTATAGCCACCCGAATGGAAACCCTAACTAGAAACCTCTGTGTAGAAGCCAAAAACCCCTATTTGTTGGTACAGGAGGAAACTCTTATAGTCGTCCCACATTTTCACGGCTTATGGCAGAGATAGCAAGGTACCTCAAGATCTGTGCATCTTGAGGACTTGGAACTTGGTGTGCCTAAGAAGTGAGTGCACTATAAGGGGGAGCCCGTGCCCCAAGTTCCTGGAGCTATACACCATAAGTAGGCGCGACTAGGTAAAACCAAGTGGGAACCCAACAAATATTGTCCTTACCTAGCCTAGGGTGTACACATTGATCATTGTGTTTGGTGTGCATGCATGTTCATGTGAGATCTTGTGTTTGATATTGCCACATCATCCTTAACCTACTTGTCATAACACATTTCCCAATCATTACACTTCATCCAATCACATCATCCCATCATCCTATCAATCTGATCAATCCACCCCAAGCAATCACATCCCAATCATTCAAAGTCTTTATCATAACCCTAATCAAACATTTGCCAAAAGTTACACCATGCCAACCTTAGAGGACATAGCACAAGAGATCGTTCACATCCTTCAACAGGCACCAAAGCCTTTAAACCAACAAATGATTCAGAGGGTCCATCGCATAATTCAACAACTTCAATTTCAAGTAGGCCAATCACCTTACATGCAACATCTCATAGTACAGGCCCAACACCTCATAGCCATTTGCCAATCACAGACCCAACAAGTACATCACCATCCCTTATCCATTCAACACCAAACAATTCCACCTCATTCCTATGTGGCATCTCCTTCCGTTTCACACCAATCTAATCCATCCATATATCATAACAATTCCACATCACCTTGTCTTATTCCTTATCAATCTAATCCGTCTGCATTTCAAATTATTGGGATAAGGTGCCATTAACCTTGTAAATCCCAATATTGTATTTATTCTATTTATTATATGTAATTTGTAATTATCCATGAGGAGATGTACTAGTTTCACTGGCAGGGGTAATTTCGGAGTCACTAGAAGTTATTACGAAGTGACTTTTGCTATTGGCAAATGTAAAAACTCATGGTAAATGAGGATAGGTGTGCTCCTTTGAGGAATATACTATTTTTGGCATATATGACAACTATCATAATGTTTGGTGAGTGAATCTATGACAGCTGGAAGTTGTCATAAGATTCTATGACGCATATGACAGATATGTTAGTTGTATATTTGTTATATTTAGCCCAAGGTTCCTATCTTGGAAAGATACTCTTTTGCTAGAATCTATGACGGTTATGACATGTCATAAGATGTTGTAAGAGGCCGGATTTAGTCTTGGGCACCCAACCTTTGAATGGCTATTTTTGGACAAGTGGAAGGTGCTTGTAAGATGGCATTTAATATTTGTATGTTGGGGAATCTCATGAGAGAGAAGGTGAACACCTAAGATGAGTTAGAAAATGTTTCTATAAGTATTTGCCATGTATTAGTTGTTGCAATACAGATTTTAGGTACTCGGGTGCTGCCGGAATGCTGTCAGATTGAAGACTAGAGGAGAGAGTTGAAGTGTTGTTGTATTGTAAATCATTTTCAGATTAATACAAACATTGGGCCTCTTTCTTTTGTGGAGTTTTTTACCCGAAAGGGCTTTGTCCACGTTAAACATTGTGTTATGTGTTCATATTTCTGATTTTACATTTCTATGAAGCATACTTTTATTTCTGTGTTACAATCTCCATTAATAACACATAGTTAAAGATTGTAGAAATTTATATTGAATCAGATTTCCATTGAAGTAGTGTTGCTTTCATTTCTAACACAAATCACTTCCATGTCACCTTATCCTACATTTTCCCATAACAATGTCACATCACCTTATCCTACATTTTCCCATAACAATGCCACATCACCATACCCTACTTCTTCCAATATCCACCATTATCCACAACAACCCACACCCCAAGATCTTTTACCTACACATCCTACCATTTCATCTCTTCATCAAACCCATTCACAAGACTATCAGTGGCCCCCACAACATGAACATGCAAATTCAAATACCCCTTTTTATATAAGCCAAGTCAACCCAAGTCCACTTTTGCAACAAGACCTAATAGACTTAAGTCCACCTATGCAACAAGACCTAATAACCTTTGACTCAAGCCTAAGTGACCCTTTGTACATAAACCAAGTATCCTTAAGTCCGCCTATGCTACAAGACTTAATAGCCTTTGATGAGGGAGACACCAACCTAGAGCAAGCATCCTATGAACATCTCCCATCACCATCTGATTACATGCCAACACATGAGCCTACTAGTCTTATCTTAGCATCACCATGTGATCCTACTCCTATTCCTACCTCATCTACTCCCATTATCCCTCCATCCAATCCAAATCCCAATCCATCTAACCACATTATCCCTCCCTCCAATCCTATTCCTACTCCTGAGCCTCCAACACCATCTACTCTTATTATTCATCCCCTATATTGTCCCTTCACACATACCCTAATGAAGGATGTGATCCATTGGCTACTAGCTAGGAACAACTTGTCGCTATGTCAAACACCTATCTTAGCACCTAGCAACGAGCCTTCTAATGACATGCCTAGCCCTTTAAGTCTATCATGTGACCCACAAGCTATTGAGCCTATTCAAGAACCTTCTATCATGAGCCTAAGTCAAAGTCCATCATACTCCCTCATGGATGAATATCAAGAACCCATCAAACTTAGCCAAGAGTCATCCCCTTCTACTCAAGTAACCCAAGAGGTATGTCAAGAACATTATCTTAAGCATGTGGAAACATCAAGCCTTCATTCAAATCAAGATCAAATCCTTCCTAGTCACCCCATTCATAACATTTACCTCTTCCATGATCAAGATGAACTTACCATGAAGAAGCTATCCATGAGCACCTTGATCTTATTCATAATCCTATACCCATCCCTGAGCAAGATATCCAAATTGCTCCTATCCATCCTCCATCTAACCCTAATGAGACAACCTCTACTTCTCATAATGAGACATGTGCCTCCCAAGAACACATAAACATAGCAGATCAAATCAATACCTTGGATCATAATGAGCAAAAGCAAGATCCTAATGATCCTCCTTCCACATCCACCATCGACCCTATTGCAAATCCACCATCATGTCCTATTAGTCTATCGACCTTTATCCATGAGTGTTTCTCCTTAGAACACCACCAACCTTTATCCTCTATTTCACCTTCTCCATCCAATAAGGAACTCGTGTCTAGTGTTCCACCTACACCTAGTCCCATTGTCGATCACACGCTTCAAAACATGAACTACCAAGGTAACGGCTTAGGCCTTCACAAACAGGGTGTTTTAGAGCCCATCCATTTCCAAGTCCCTCCGCGCTCATTTGGCCTTGGATACACACCTCAGGGTCAACAATCTAACGATGTTGGTAATCCCTCCATCCATCCTGAGTCCACCACTTCGTACCATAAATCCCATCACATGCCCAAGATATATGTCGTCATTCCACCTCCATCATCCTATAAATGTCAAAAGCATGTGACTATTCACCTTCCACTATCTAATTTACCTCCGCTGCTTCCAACTCCTAACATCCCACCATTGAATTTACCACCACTACTTCCAACACCTAACATTCTTGTCATCCATAAATACTCTAAAAATCCCAATCATGACCAACAAATGCACATATTGTCTAAACATGGAGCTTCCACCAACCCCACTTCCACCATACCCATGGGATTCCAGAGCAAAAATTTGGATGCCTCTACCCAAGAATCAAAGAAAAATCCATCTCAAAAGTTGCATACACCCACACACCTCCAAGAAAAAATGAAAAAGGTGTGGGTCCCCAAGCAACAATTAATTACCTCAAAAGATGCACAAAAGCCGCATATATCCCAACCCATACCTCCACAAGCAAAGTCAAAAACTAAAATGGTATGGGTCCCTAAGCAACAAGCCATCAAGTCAAATGAGGCATCCACCTCTTGTGAATCCCAATCATCTCCTTCCGTCCATTCCATCTAAAAGAAGCAAAATCCTCCATCCCACATGAAAACCCAAAATCATAAAAATACTAAGTCCATGTGGGTCCCTAAATGACTAAATCAACCATCTCCGAAGCAAACAACACCATTGCTTCGTACACCACCATCCAACCAAAAGCTTCAATGTTTATCATGGTGTGTGCAACCGTTGGTCATGATTCCTTTCTATCCTGCAACACTTCCACATACCTCCATCTCCCCACCTTTCATTTATTATCCTACATATCTTCCACATCACCTTCCTATGGTCCATGCTTTTGCATGAGCCCTCCATCTATAAGTCCTACATGAACCATAATCCACTATTTCCCTTCATAATCCACATCATAATCCATCATCCACATCATAATCCATTATCTTCCCTACATAAACCACATCATGATCCATTATCGCACCTTTCATAATCCACCATTTACCTAATCTATCTTTCATGAAATGCCCTACGAACATCTCTTAGCACACTTGACACGGTCCATGCGACAACATCTTTCTAGAGGGACTATCACCTTTCATGGAGCTAGACACTTGAGTCCCTTTTGTCCATATCCACCTATCTCATCCAAAAATTAGAAAAGTAAAAAAAAAGTCAAGAGAAATCCCTTCGTCCAATGATGAAAACCTGGCAAACAAACGCCCTGCATAAGTACCATGATGAAAACCTAGAAAATAGGCGTCATGCATAAGTTGATCTTCTATGTCACCTACACTTAGAGGCACCTTGTCTCATCCTACCTATCATTTCCCATCCTATCATATCCTACCATACCATTTCCTACCATCCTTATCCATTACATTTATACACCTACCCTACTGAGTCCATTCATCCTTCCTCTTCTTGATCTTGATAAAGATTGGGGGCAAACATGTTGAAACATGCTTGGAAAAAACTCTTGATGTACCTTATCCCTTCCAATCCATCCTTTCATCCTATCATAATCCCATTGTCATCAACCCAATCCTATCACTATCCTAACATCTTGAGCCTTGTCATGAGAAATCCCAAGCATACTATCTAGAATGGGGCATGTTATTTCCTATGCGACATAGTCTTTGAGATCACATCCTAGCTCTCTTATGCATACATCTGATGTCGCCTATCCTCTTACCCAATCATTTATCACGAGTCTTCCTTTCCATCCCTTACTGCCCATCCTTTTATCCATTCATCCTAATCCATCCTATATCCTTTCTTGCACCTAGACTTGGTTTTCTCCCTTGTAATTGGCATTTCGCATAAAGGCTATACAAATTGTAAATCCATTGACATCCCAAAACATTTAAAAATCCAAAAAAATCAAAATATTATCAAACAAATCCATAAAAATTAGAAAAAGCCCTGAAAAAATCCATAAAAATTAGAAAAAGCCCTGAAAAAATCTATAAAAATTAGAAAAAAGCCCTGAAAAAATCCAAAAAATCATCCCAAATATCCCAAAATATCCTAAAAAATCATAAATGGTCCTGAAAAAACCCAAAAAAATTGTTTATATTATGAGCTAATCCTCACCGTGGTTTTTCCCTATTTTGGGTTTTTCACGTAAAATCTGGTGTTCTCTTGTGTTTGATGTTGTTGTGATTCTGTTTGTGATATTTGCTTTTCATGCTTAATCATCATAATAGTTTAAAGGTTAATTAGATTGATGTGGATCTAAATGTGTTTGAGGGTTTTTGAAATTATAAGTTACAACTGATTCACCCCCCTCTCAGTTGTCTTGTGCATTCAATAATAGCATCAACATCTACTCTTTCTCCTACAGTCGCACATCGATAATGCATTTATTCTACTTTTATCTGCTTGTGGACCTTTTCAATCATCTTGCAATCATACCTCACCTCATTCACTTTGATTTACTATTTATACATGATATTACATTGCTTATTGGCTAGATATAACATGAATAACACATTTATAAGTTGACCAAACAACACACAATATGAAACGTGTAGATGATTAGTCCTAATTGAAATCACACGTTACACCAACAGAAGATCCAAGCCTTGCAGACACCAACAATTACTTAACTAGGTCCAAAACATCCTTCACAGCTTCAAACCTCAAGGAATTACATCTGCACACTCTGCTCATTTGAAGATAGGACAACTTTAAGGAAAACACGTGAAGACTTGAAGTATAATAGGCATATCAACTTGTAAACCTTGTGCGGTACTGGAAATAAGAAATATCTTTGTGAAACTTTTCTAGAAGAGTTCACATGACTCATAAAACACCCCCAAGTGTTCCTTTTCCACCGCACATCAAAGAATTGTGCCTCACAGATTCAATCATTAACTCTAAGAACACTTTGTCATCTGGAACACACTGCAACATGCCGTCATTTGAAAAACTGAGTTGCGGACCATCAAGAACCTTAAGTCTGAAAAGAAACATATAATACTCATTTAGAAACATGTCTTCAAAACTACAAGGGCAATCATTCATTTACAGAGGAATGCAGAGCATTCCATCAAACCTTCAACATTGGCTTATTCTGCTAGAACACATGTTGGTACTTTGTCATGCACATATTTCATAGTAGAAGAGTAAATGATCTAAATCTCTGAACTTACCATCTTCACTACAATATTAACATACCTTCATAACCGCATAGCCAAATATTCAAATGCGGAGGAATACGGAGCATCCTACTTCCATGTAGTGACTGTCTTCACAGAACCAACATTGTCTTTACCCTATCTTTTGTAAAACATACTTCAAGTAGTTCCCACATCATGAAACTTAGAACATACATGATATGATACTATATGAAGCTATGTTCCAAACCACAAAGGTTCAATATCAATGGAATGAAAGTGCAGAGCAATCTCCTAGGCAATCTTCAAGTTTCCCAGACAATCTTCAAGGATAATCATCTTGAGGTAGAAACTATCACCAACTTCTGGAGGTCAAATCTTAGTAGAAAGGATCATTCTGACCATTTGACCATGTCAATACTTCTACTTCCATCTTAATGTGTCTTCTTTCTTCAAGAGTATGACATACAACCATGAACACTTATTACCCATCCATAACAGTGCTGACATCAATGACAACCTTGTGCTAGTGTTGACATCAATGACAACCATAGGACTCATATGTGTAACATGTTATATACAATGATTACAAGTGGTGCCAAATAAGTATTTAATGTGGCTAAACACGTCACATGGATGCACCACAAATAAATATTTCTTTTACATAATAAAACAATACCAATGTTATGCAAGGTGTACAACACACCTACTCATCCAAAAAAAATCATAAAATTTAAATTTAAATATTCTCAAAATACAAAAAAATCATAAAATCCAACAAAAATCCAAACAATTATCAAGGTCAATCATCAAAATCAATCAAATCATTCAATCACCAAATCCAATTCAATCAATCAAATCATCAAAATCAAATCGAATCAAGTCAATCTATCAATCCATCAAATCAATTCTTCTAATCAAATCATCAAATCAATCATCAAACTCCAATCAAATCAAAATCACTTCCTCGAATAATCAATCCATCACATCAAATCTAATCAAATCATCAAATCAAATCAAGCCAAACTTCTAATCGAATCAACAGTCAAATCAAATTAGCAATCAAATCATTAGTCCAATCATCAAAATCAAATCATCAAATCAAGCCAATCTCTCAAACAATCAAAATCACATCAACATCATATATCAATCAATCAATCTAATCAATCAACAAAAATCAAATCAATCATCATCGCCATCAATAAAACACCAATCAGAACTACATATCATCTCTATCGTTAAGCACCTTGATCCCGGGGATACAGGTATGTAGGTAGTCTGGAGTATGAAGGAAGTGCCCAGATTCAGGCACATACGATATTCCTCTTTCTTCTCTCGTCTATCTTCATCAATTCATCAATCTTTCAAAATAATGCTTCCAATCAATCTTCATCAATCACTTCTTCCATTCATCATCAAATCATCCATCCAATAAACTAAAATACAAGTCATCCTTTATCCATATCAATCAAGTCAATGAAGCTTGTCAAATTATCCAATTGCATCCTTGGTCTTGATCCTAATCTTGTTGTAAACCCAATCAATTAATCAGTAAATCAATCAATTACTCAATCATCCTTGTGTTGATCTAGGGATACATCATTCTCCACCATGACAACATTATTATCATCATCAATCAATCATTGGTTTACAGCTTGACAGGGGCAATACCTTGTTTGTTTTTGAATCATTTGTGCATGCTTTCTTGTGTGTGTTATCATTTTATTTTGCATTTGCATCTATATCTTCCCAGCTAATATTCACATATTATATCTAGACAAGGTTGTATTACATTGGGGCATGAGACACATCGTCACCTTAGTCCTTATACCCTGGTGCATAACGTCTTGTGCTAAATCAAACATATGGTTGCTCACTTTCATTGCAACATAACGCATCATCCTCTCTTTCCTCTATTTCCTAATCTTTTTTGACCAATCCCTTTCATTTTGAGAGCCTACCTGTGTTTGTCCAACCCGCCTATCCTCTCGAGGGGGCATCATCATCCTATCATTCCATCTTCATCCTATCTTTCCTTCATCTTTTTTCCTCTATCCATATCTTAGCTTCTTTGAAATGATGTTACTTGACACAAATCTCATCATCTCGAACATCATCTCAAAGAGGGGAAAATGTAGACACCCAAAAATGTCCATCTTCTGCAACACCTTATGTTTTGCCCTAGGTATCCATGTTGCCATTATAACCCCTTTGTCATCCTAGCATTTCCTCTAACAAATTAAATAAATATAATACTTATTTAATTTAAACCCATCCCTCACATTACTACAAAAATAAATTTTATTTATTTATTTACCCCTCTTTCCTCTTGAATTTAAATAAAGTAAATATTTTATTTTATTTAAATTTATCACTTTATCCTTTCCCCTATTTAAATAAATAAATAAATATATTTATTTATTTTAATCCTCACATTCATCATAAATTAAATAATTTATTTTTAAATTATTTAATTATGACTCACCTACTTACCATTTTCATCTCTCAAATCTTCTCGAGTTATCTCTTTCACCTTCCAATTTCCTCTCAACTCATCTCTTTCATCTTACCAATTTCATCTCCCAAATCACTCATCACTTTCCATTTTTCTCTCCCAAGTTGCATAAGCAACTTTCTAATCCGATTATCACTCACAAAAATGGAAACTTTATCCTTCCATTTTCTCATCTTGCCTATAAATTGACCCACAACCATGCCATTTGCATGGACGAATCTTCTAAGCATCATCACTCTGCCGAAATTCCACCTCATCCATCATCTACCTATCTTCTTCATTTCATCAATCTCAATCTTATCATCTCAATCAAACCGTTAAGCTGCAAAACGTGAGCAATCAACAATCAAATCGGCTTCATTGATCAAACATGCATGCATCAATCGTTTCAAGGTATCAAGTATTCAGAAGATTTGGGTAAACAGGTATAACATTTGATTTGTTTTATCTTCTTTCATTTGTCCAAATTTTACCATCTACAGTTTCTCCTATGTGGATTTATTTGGTAAATCAGATCTAGAGTTGATTCTAGTGTTTGAGTCTTCGAAATCTACATGTTATACTTGGTTACATTTGTTCTACATGTTACTGATGTGGGGTTGAATCTATTTTTCAATTATTAGAGGTTGAAGCACTGATTATGTTTTTCCCCTATGAGATGTTGCATGTGTGTAGATCTTGTGAATAAGTTGATGTGGGTTCTATTCGGTAGGCCTCTTCTTGGTCACCTTAATTACATTGGTATTTTTTGTATTGAGACAAAAGGATAGTTTGAAGTACCTGGTTTAGTTATCATTGGAATTTAAAGTAGTAAAGTTATGTTGCATGAGAAGCTTTTTTTCACTTTAGTGGAGTTTTGGTAATGATGTTGATCATGATACCGTGCATAGCTTGGTATCACTTTTAGTGGGATTTTTTGTAGTTTCATAATGTATCCTATCTTCTTTGTTTCAAGATATTGGTTCTAAATTGTCATTGTTGCAGTGTTGTGAGCCATGCATAATCTTTTTAGAAGATGGATGATCTTTTGCAATGGTTGTTTGTGTGATAAGAAGCTCTTGGATTATGCCTTTAGTTTGCAGTAAGTGTCCACTGACATTTTTAGTTCTATTGACAGAAGATATTAGATCTTCATATTTTTTAAGATGTGTTGACATATTGGTTTTCCATGGAGGACTCTTAGAGTTTTTGGTGAGGTGTTGAGTTTATAACTTATCAGTTTTTGATATATGATCCTTGGTTTAGAGGATGTATAGTATTATGCCATGATGCACTCTTGATCATGAGTTAGAATTTTTGGCATGATATAGGTGCTCTTGGGAGCAGAATATGTTCATTGGAGCATATGATCTTCTTTCAAGAAGATGTTAGCTCATGATGTCATGATATATTCTTGATTCTAGAGTTGGAATTTTGACAATGATTTGATTAGTTCTCTTTGGTTTTGAAGTATTAATCATTTGCTTGGAGCTTCATGATTGTGCAGATTGCATTTGAAGTTGGCATGGATTGATTGCTAAAAACTTATGGATACTAGAGATACTTGGGTGAGGCTTGATATCTCTTGAAATTAGAGATATGTGTTGAAAATATTTCTCATTATGAGATGTCAACAAAAATGACCGAGAAGCCTAAACTTGGAAATGGATGTGAGTCCATTATAGACCTTATGAGAAGGTTGTTTTTATTATAAGCTTTTATTACTTGGTGTTATATGCAAGGACAGTCTTGTATCCCACTCTTGGTCTACTAGACAGGTAAATGATCTAATAGGTGTTGCCCACCTAATTATTAGATGCATTCTTTATATGTACCTTGTCTTCTCTTTTATACTGGTATTGAAAAGGATTGTTGAGAAGTAGATGCATGGGTTCATGGATTTATGTTGTTCTCATTATTATTTGATCTTGAGCTATGGAACTAGTTCTGAGGATTTATTTTGGAGAGGTACATAAATGGTTGGTGGTTTTTGGGCTTATTCCATTTGTTGTGGGAATGTTTGGCTAGTTTGATCTACTTTCAGTGAGAGGTTGACATTTATTGCTGCCATGTTTTCATCATAATTTGGATGTTAGATGTTGATACCCTTTCAGTTTGGGAGTGTTGAAAGAGATCTTACTTTACACACTTTGGCACAAGTTAGTGTGGTATAAAGACATGGTATGATTTTGCAGTTTCTCTCTTTCCTGGTATACTGTCTTCTTCTTAAAGGTTCTCATGTTTATGGAGTTGAGGTTTGTATTTGGAGTCAAATGCTATTGTTGTTAACAATAATTTGGTAGCTCCTTGATATTTTTCTTCATTGGTTAAGAGGACTTGGGAGAGTTATTTAGAGATTGGTAATGAGAGATGTTTTATGCATATCATTATATGTTTTGACACTATATGGTAGAGGAGTTAGCCACATCTTCTAAGACAAGTGCTATAGGAGGATTTGTTAATGCCTTGATCTTATTTTCAGATTTGACATTACTCATGCAGTGGGAGTTCCTGGATATGTATGCTCTTTATTGTCACAATATCTTCTTGGTTGTCTTAGTTTGCAAGTTATTGATGTGAAGATGAATTTGCATGTTTCACTATTGGGATCTACGAGCTGTGTAGGTTTAGTGGGCTATCTTTGCCCATTGGTTGCATTGAAGACTTGGATGTGGACTATCAATATCCACAGATCTGTTCAGTGTTATTGCATATTTTGTTTGTTGGCCTTGTCGTTGGTTATTTGTACATTGGTATGTTGCTTTGAGATGGAAGGATGGATGATTAGCAGGTTTGTTTACAAGGACTTGATTGTAGTTTTGGGTTGGTATGTTGATGGCATGGAGTTCTATCTATGATGGTTTGTTTACCTTGGTTTTTAGGTATGGATATTTTGGATGAGCTAGCAACTTGCTTTGGTTGCTTTTCCATTTGGTATGAATGTGGCAGACACTCAGAGTCTTATGTTATCATGTGATTTGATGCTTGTGTTCATGTTGAGATTGGTGCAGGTTTCGATGACAGTTGATATGTTTCACCTTGGCTTGTTTCTTGTTTATCATGGGTGACATGATGTGAGGATTTCTTGTTTGAGATGATGGTTATCATGGTTGATTTTGTAAGTATCTTGTTGGAGTAGAAAAACATGTTGAAGAATCAATGTTACATTGATGGCTAGGGATGTTTTCCCCTGTGTTTTAAAGTTTGACTATATCATTTAGAGTAATTGCAATGTATAATGTCAAGTGGGAGAATGTTGGGATAAGTTGTCATTAACTTGCAATCCTAACCAATTCATGTGTCTCCAAAGTTCTTGGAATGTGTTCTCCAACACATAAGGACTTTGAGAGAAAAAATATTAATTATATCACTTTGACTTTTGCAATCAATTCCTTATTGATAAGGTCAAACCTAGGCTTCCATTTTTAGAGTGGGGGCCATGAAGACTTTGTTGACTTCTCCTGAGTCTATTTTGAGAGTTTGATAACTCCTAGTAAGTGGGAGTTAAACTTGAGCATCTCCTTTTGATGGGGACTTATATTTAGACTTGAAGTTGTGCTTTTTATGTACATGAGTGGATAATGTTGAGACACCTTGCATGAATATAATGTTGGAGTTAACTAAAGTGTTAGAGATGCATGAATTGGATACTACTTGCATGAATTCATAAAGTTTGCATGGACTTGCATATTTTTGCATGTACTTGCATGTTGTTGCATGTTACTTGCATGTACTTGTGTGTTGTTGCATGTTAATTGCATGTTGTTGCATGTCACTTGAATGTGCTTGCATGTTGTTGCATGTCACATCCTATGGACTTGTATGACCTTGCATGTTGTTGCATGTCAGTTATATGACCTTGCATGTTGTTGCATGTCAGTTTTGTGAGATTGCTTGCAGAACACTCCAACTCCAGAAACTTGTAGGATGGTACATCTCAGTGTTTCAGGTAATGGGTATCAGTTGCATGTGCTTGCATGTCAGTTTTAATATATTACTTGTAGAACACTCCAACTCGAGAAACTTGCAGGTTGGTACATCTCAGTGTTTCATATAATGGGTATCAGTTGCATGTTGAATTGGGTGTTTGCATGTCACTTGCATGTACAAAACAATGTAATTCAGAATAACTTTGGGGACATCAATCTTGCATGTTGTTTGCATGAAATTGATGTGTGTTAATCACTTCAGTCAATAGAAAGTGATTGGGCAAATATGGACGCCCAATTGGAGAACTTTCTGTTGTTGCTTTTATTAGAAATATGTTTGATGTTGGCAAAGTTAACTTGGGCAAACTTGGGCGCCCACATCAAGGACAGGCAGTTAACTGAAGCCTTGACTTTGTTTGACTTCAATCTTCTCTATTTGGAGCACTTGGATTTGCATGAGCATTGATTTCTATGTTATCAATTATAATTTATTGTAATTTGAGTTTTAAGCTTTCAAATTAAGAAGCTCCTGAATTAAAGAAGCTTTTGAATTAATTAAGAGCCCCATACATTTTCTAGAGAGTTGAATTGTGAAAAAGACTTAGAAGAAAAAACAAGAAGTTTTTTGTAAAAGACTTAGAAGAAAAAAGCAAGAAGCCTTTTTGACTTAGAAGAAAAAAGCAAGAAGTTTTTTTTGAAGTTTTTACAGGTTTGAAGATTGAAGAAGCTTTTGAAGTGCATCAAGGAATCAAAGGATTTCAGTATTGGATGTAATCTTTCACAAGAGATTTAATACAAGTATAAACAACTTTGGTGTGGAGTTTTTTCCCTTAGGGGTTTCTCCACGTAAATACGTGTCTTCTTCTTGCAAGCTATTTTCTTCTACTACATTGATTAAATTGGAGAAATACTCTAACATCTAAATTGAAAGTAATTTTTAGATTTACACATGCTATTAATTTTAAATTTGAAAACATTTTAAAGCTACACAGCTGCAACTTTACCTTGTTCTCTCTCCCCTTTTCCAATATGTGTGTGTGTAATTTGTGCCCATATAGAGCGCTTTGGAGTTATATATGACAATTTGCATGATGGAGGTCAAATATACTCGGTGAAGGAGTTGTTTTCTACTCTAGGACACTTGACTAATTCATGTGGAGTGGATTTTTGCATTAGGATTTGGGCACCTAGTTTGGGGCCAAGATATTTGTCTCTTGTTTTGGGAAACCATTTATGGTTTCTAGTTTTCCATTTCCTCTATATTGGAGGCATGAGATAGAGGTATTGTGTTATATTGTAGGTAAGTAAGGTTATTCTACCGGAATGCTATTAGATTCAAGGGAGAAATTGATGTATTCTTTATATTTGAGATTAATAGAGACTTGTGCTCTCTTTGGTGATGGGGTTTCTCCACATATATCTAGAATTATCTTGTGTTGCATTATTTTACTATTGCTCTTGTTCTTTCTATTTCATGATTTATCATTGTATTTTTAATTAGATTTGATCACTCTAGTTAATATTCTCATCGCCATGTTTACACCCAATTTTTTAACAACAAAGCCCACAAGTAACATATATGCAACAACCTTAAATGCTAATGGCATGTGATGTGGAGGATTGTATGAGATAGAATCCTTCTTATTACCATTTATTTGCCTCTTAAGATGAACCATTTCTTGTAGCAATGTATACAATGTGAAAGTATAGACAAGGGTACTATTTGGTGAATGTAAAACAATGGAAGAGCTACAGTGAAGGTGTGAGGTAAGAGGTGAGGACACAACCATAGGATGAAGGACCATATTATGAGATAGGTTGTCATAGGGTGAGATGTAGGAATCATATGAGTAGAGGTTGGGATGGAGGGATGGTATGGGACACATGGGTAGAAGGTATAACACGAGTGGAAGTATGTGATGTGAGTGGAACATTAGAAGGGATGGAGGCACTAGAAGAAGGTATGTTGTAGGGAATAAAACTAGGAGATAGACTATAGTGAGGGACAAAGCCAATAGAAATGTGTAAGAAGGGATAATTGCAGAGGGAATAAGGGTGGTAAAAGTGGGAATGATGGAGGTAAGAACCACACTAAGTGTAACAACATGGGTGGTAGTGGCTATAAAAATGGTACTAGTAGGGTTAAGATCAAAAGAAGAGGAGCGGTGGGAGGATACACTGTTTGAAATAGCCAATAAAGAACTAATATCATGGAGGATATTTGTGCCAAATAGACAACCTTTTAATGTCATAGAAAATATTAGCCAATCAACAAGGACATTCGACTTGAATAAATGCATCAATAAGTGCTGTAGTAGTAAAAGATATTCGTTGGCCACATGTGCATCATGATCATAATCTCAATGTTAATCCAAATGGTTCTCAACACAAGTATTTAAATAGATTTTATTATAATTGGAATAAGTAGGCATAGTATGGTTGAGATGAGCTACTCACAGAAAGAAGATTAAGGTCTTGAGTAGCTCGTGGCATAAAAAATCGACATGGCTATGAGAGATGGAAAATTTACAAAATATAAATCACTCTCAAATTTAAAATTAGAAAACCAACGATTTATCATATATGAAATGAAATCCATAAGAGAAATCCAATGGTAGGTAGGCCAAAACAAGGTCACACAAAGAAGTACAAACCCTATAAGGAAATATATAACAATGGATTATGAATAAATAGGAACACAACCCTAATGAGATCTAAAAAATGATAAAGCAATTAGAGAATGTATATTTGAAAACCTTAATGGCAAAAAAGGATAAACCTTGGATCAAAACCTTGGGGGGTGTAGGAATGTCAAGTTCACAAAAATGTAAGGGAATAAAATCCCTCTTACATAGATCTAGGCTAATTAAACAAATACAAACAATCAAGCACAAATTAACCTATATTTAATTAAATTGAAAGGGCTAAGAATTGATAAATTGAAATGTTATTTTTAGAAATTAAATGGGAAAGATAGATGCACTTAGCTCTCAATTTGATGTTGGGATATTTAAGTTGAAGATGCGTAGAATCAGTTTAGCGACATCTAGAAAATGATGTCTATGACATCCTCACTATCTCATAATTATAATAGACTCATAATTCCCTATGAGTTTATCTCGAGTATCATGGATCTATCCCTTGACATGTAGATGTGATATGGCACACAATATACTTTTGCAACCTAATTCATTGTAATCTTTGTTATCTAGATGCATGTAAGTATGACATTATTTAAAATTTCATTATGGAAGTGCTAGATCGCTTGGGCAAGTTAGGTCAACCTCCTTGTTGAACTAACTTAACACCTAAGAATTTTGATGCAACTGATCCCTTCTATGCTCCAAATTGAAATGTTCCAAGAATGATTTTTGTAACATGCTATCTCATATTACTCAAAAATTTTCACACAATTACTAGGAAAGTAAAGAACACGAAGAATAAGAATGGAATTTTTTTTTAACCATTTTATAAACATCAATAAACAAAAGTGCATATTTTCTGAATATCTTTCAAACTTGAAATTCCATATATTCAAAGATAACTTGTAGTGAAAACATTTCACTTTACATTTACATATATATTGCTCTAGGAAAAAACATAATTTACATCATAATCACATCATGAAACATTGTATAAAATGTATTGTTTTTTCTGGAGTCTTGATATCTGTCATTCAAATCTTGGCAAATCTTCTGCTATAGAGGGAGAGCATCATATGAGTGCTTTTCCTCCAACCATAGACCGACGGTCCCCTGCTCACCTTCCTTCCTAGAAGTAGCCCTTCCCTTCATGAAGAGAATAAACATGTGGATCTAACAAATTGCCATTTGAATCCTAGTGATGTGTCCTACGTAAACCAATCGACCATATGACTCTAGATAGTCTTCTAGCTAATTATGATCTTACTGACCAGTTACACCATCTAGACACTATGAACTGACTAATGGATGCAAAGACAAGTGCATCACTTTGGCCAAAGTTTCTATATAAATAAATGTTTACAATAAACGTAGTCGTATGTTCACACACCTCTAACTTGACTTGAAGACTATCTCATCCTACAGTTAAATCTTATATTGGCTATTATCTCTAGACATACTTGTCTAATCTATACCCAATTTATAGTCTATTTGACTTAGAACTATATCTCATCTAGATTATTTATATCTTTTCTTCAAGAGTACCTTATTACATATCGACAATTTATTAAGGTTTATGACTTTCTGTCATTACTCTTTTCTTGATAAAATCTACACTTGATAGACATATATCCAATATAACAAAGTGATTCTAGTCATTAATATTAATATCAAGATATATGGTTCTCGACACTGGCATCTATCGACCAAAGAACACTTTATATTATCTAATATCAACAATGACTTTGGGATTTAAGAATCCTAATCCCTTTTGAACAATCTTTAGGAATTCTCCATTTTTCCAATTTAATATTTTGCATTAGCAAATATTCATAAATTAACATACTATAGTAATAATAGGTGTCTATTCATCGAATCTTGACTACTTAGTCATTATAGATTGATTCTAGCTTTCACATAGATATCAAGGTTATCTCCTCTAATAAGTCATAAAAGACAATAGAGTAAACATATATAAAACCATTGAATAAAATTAATCCAATAAAGGAAAAACTAAGAAATGATGTCTTTGACCTAATGGTCATCTCTCTACCATCATTATCATTTAAAAATTAAGAACGATAGAACATCATAGAAAAACACAACTCGGTTGAATAAACCTATTGGTCGATATAAAATAATCATAGTTAAAATGTTCTAATGATGTCATGAACATCTAATACTCTTCTGAGTAGGAATAATCTTTCCCAAAATCCTTGTTTATGAACCACCACAAACTTCTACGTGTTTAAAAGATAAAAGATATTTATATCAAATCTTCTAATCACTTATAAAAGATATATAACAACAATCTAAGAGGCTCCTTTTGCTATCCTTAGCAAAAGATAAACTCTCATATGTCTAACTTAGTTAACTAGACTACTGTCTAAAGTTAAAACACATCGGGATTGTTGACTTTTTCCCAGACTGGATGCTTATTCCCAGATTTCCCTACAAGGTAGCCATCAGTGATCAACAGGATCTCTGGGCCAGGGGGCCAACAGTGTAGGAGATAGACTCTATATTATATCTCCTCTTCTTCTTCAGGCTCTGCAAGACCTAGGGGGGTATTCCCTACTCAACATCCATGAGGATATGCATACAAGGCTGGGATGCTGACAGAAAGCAGATAAGTCCTCCTGTAAGTAGACCAAAACTGAAAGATAAGAGCAAAGGGCTAGCTTTGGGCCTATTAGCAGTTGTAGACAGAGGACTGAGGTTCCTAAACTAATTCTAAAGTCCTAATGGTTGGTTTTAGATTTTGATTTGGATTTTAGGCTTGGATGCAAAGCTGGATATGGTTATAACACAAAACAAAGCATGATTGGTGCCTATCCAGGGCCTGGAGTCAGTAGACATACACCTGTGAATGATCAGCATGAACAGCTAAAACTGGATTTCTAGGGGATATATGTGATACCTGCCTTACAGGTATCTCCCAATACAGAGTGTTAGGTTATCTCTACTTATGGTATCCCTACTGCATATATCCCTCCCAATGTTCAACCTGAAAACAGTTTAATCTACCCCTTGAGCAGAAGTTAAAAGATCAGACATTCAACACAGGAACTCTATGCTCTAGAATCTAAACATTACCAAACATCCAGATTCAGAAGAAGAATACATGCAATACTGGAGACAGAATTAACACAACACATGCCAAGATAGCATTTCTCATATAAGTTTAATCATGAAATCAGTGGGTTCATGCCAAAAACAAACAACAAGAGATACATAAACTCACAGGTAAGCTGTACAGAGCAACCAGATCAGCTTGTTATGCATTACAGAGCCAAAATCTTCAACTTTCAACAACCTTTCAAATGAGCAAGACCACCTGCTTATAACAGCCAGGTAGGTGCTCAGCAATTAATTACATGGTTGACCAAAATTTCGCCAGATACACAGTATCAGGAAAATGGCGCTCAAACACAACCAGATTGGCGCCCAAACTTGAATGCAGCAGGTAGGGGAGGAGACAGGAAGATTTCTCGAGCCCTGCGCCACCATCCGCTGATGTACATCTTCAGTCGGGTACAGGATCCATCCACGCCATCGCCCATACCTCTGCAACAATCGCCATTGATGGCGCACCAACCCGCGGCCTTGGGAAGAACATCAAACAGACTATCGCAAGCATTTCCCGCCGAGACTCATCATCATGATATTTGAAAATGCAGGATATCAATATCCCACATGCACCCCGCGATGACCTCAATAACACTTTATATACTAGGTCATGAGCATATATCATGTCGGTGCTTTTGCTCCTGACGACACTAGTATAGACCTCATCATCATCATCCTCCAGCAGCATGATATCCTGTTGTTCGAAATATCACCCTGACGTCATCATGATATTTGAAATATAACCTTCATGATAATCGGCACAACCTGATCCATCGGAGGAACATCCTCCTGCTGAGCTTATTCCAAAAGTCTGGCCGATGAACATCCTGATGACGTCATCATCATATCTGCCTACTGCGCACCTCCTCATATCCGGATGACGTCATCATCATGTTTGCAAATATCAGGAGGTCTCTTTAAGATGATCAGTGTTAGAAATATGACCCCCCGGACCTTGATGACGTCATCATCATATTAACATCATCATGATATTCGGAAGACAACCGGATATTTGGAAATATCCTCCTGATGCACAAATATCAGGTTGCACTGTAGCTCCACTATAAGATCGGGGCGATAACTGAATATGATGATGCTGCTTGAAAAGATCACCCCCAGTAGATAATGCGCGAAGCCGGCAGGCGGATATCTCCTTGATATCAACATCATCATGATGTTCGAACAAACATATATCCGGGTGATATGAAAATATCACCCCCTCCTCCGAAAAAATCATGATGCAGATAGGCAGAAAGAAAGATATCACCCTGATACAAGGATGACGTCAGCATCATCAGGATGAGAAACAAAGAACAAGGTGATACAACATCATCAGGATGATATTGACTAAGATCATCCTGACGTTCAAAATATGATGACCCTAGTGAATATCGGGTCGCACTTAGAACTCTTCAACATCATCATCAGGATGATCATAACCAAGATCACCCGATGATAGAAATATCACCCCGGCGAGATATCATGATGCAGATACTATGATGACCTCCGCAAGCAGCAGGATGATAACTGGAAATATGATGATGATGACGACGACCCTTAAGGAAAAACAAGTCGGGTCGAACAACTTAGAGAATAACCCCTCCAGGATAATGGGGCAACATCATCATCATGTTTGCGCAAGGTGATAAATGGGAGATCACCGGAGACTTTGAAAAATCACCCTCGCAAGCAGATCAGGGCGCACTGTTGCTCGTCAGCATCATCAGGATAAAACCCAAACATCACCCGACATTTGAATATGATGATGACGATGAGAAACCGGTCGGCGGAGAACATGATGATGCAGACCACCATCGAACCAAATATGATGATGATGACCTCCTCCTCAGGAAAATATGATGATGCAGCTGAAAAATGCTGAGGAGGTCCAACACTTAGAAAAAATGGGCAAGAAGATAAAGGCTTCAAATGAAGAAACCTCCTGATCATGACAAATCAACCCCAGGTCAAAATGAGTGCTAACAGTGGCTCCGAATGGGGACGTGCAGGTGAAAACCTGCAGCGAGAACCAGATCTCCGGGCAGACCAGACAAAAAGCCAAAAAAACACGAGCTGTACAAGGCATTTACACTACATACATATTTTTACAAATGTGCACAGCAACCAGCTATTCATGCAAAATAGAACTTAAGGAATTGGTCATGCACAGGCAATTCCAGAATTTCACCATCTAGGGCCTGGAGGAAATAAGAATCCTCCCCATGAGTATTGCAAACCTGATATGGGCCCATCCATAAGGGTTGAAATTTACCATGTTTACCCTTTTCCTGATCTTTAGCATTCCAAATAAGCACCAGATCATTGACTTGAAACTTCCTTTTTGTAGTTCTCCTGTCAAACTGATATTTCATATCCTGTTGTCTTTTGAGATTGATCTGGTGGGCTCTCCTTCTGTCTTCATCCAATGCAACCAGCTGATTCACTCTTTCTGTCATGGGATCTTCAATGTCCTCATCATTCTCCTGAATGAATCTGTAAACTGGTAGGAGATTGTTTATGGGCAGTCTAGCTGATGCACCATATACTAGCTCAAAAGGTGACTTCCCAATAGCCCTTTTCACAGTCACTCTGTCAGCCCATACTGCTAAGTTCAACTTTGAGTCCCAAGCTCTCTTGTTCTTGTCCAGTATCCTCTTGACAATTTTCATGATGCTCTTATTGCTTGATTCTGCTTGACCATTTCCTTGTGGGTGATATGGTGATGTATATGACAGATTTATCCCATACCTGTTGCAAAAATCAACAAATTCACCTGATCTGAAGCACATAGCATTATCAGTGATTATCTTAAATGGTACTCCAAACCTGATGATGATGTTCTCTAGTATGAAATCTGTCACCACCTTACTTGTAGCTCTCTTAGTTGGAATGGCCTCAATCCATTTGGTAAAGTAGTCAGTTGCCACCAAAATCCAACTGTGTCCCCCACTTGATTTGTCTGCAATTTCCCCTATGAAGTCAATTCCCCATTGCTGGAATGGAGCATCCACAGGTACAGCTCTGAGGGGTAAAGCACCATCATATTTCAGCTTTCCTGAGAATCTTTGGCAAGGGTCACACTTCCTTACTAACTTTTGTGCATCTGAAAAGAGAGTGGGCCACCAATATCCTGCCCTAAGAATTTTATGAGCTGTTGTTTGGGCAGTATAATGTCCACCACACAATCCTTTATGCATGTCAATCAAAACATTGTTAGCCATGTCTTCATCCACACATCTCAGCAGCACACCATCAGGGTTTTTCCAGTACAGCTCACCTTGAACAACAACATACCTGATTGCATGTAGCTTCAGAGTCCTCTTTTGATTGTCACTGAAATGGGAAGGACAATTCAGATTTTGCAAATAATAGACAATATCCTTGTACCATTCAGATCCTGATACATTTACATTCTCATCTTGGACTGCATTAACTTGGCATGCTTCCAAGTTTGATTGTGCCATCATCTTGGCTAATCCTTGTCCTCTTATCAACTTAGTAACTTGTATGTCTATGTTGAATTCCTGCAGTTTGTTTATCCATCTGCACCTTCCAGTCACCTCCTGCTGAGTGAAAATGTCTTTGACTGCTGCATGAGGTACATATGCAATTATATATGACCCTACCAAGTATGGTCTGAAGCTTTTGATGGCTCTAACTAGTGCATATGCCTGCTTTTCCATAATGTCATACTTCAACTCAGAGGCCTGCAGGGACATACTGAAGAAAGCGATGGGCTGTTCAAAACCATCTTCATTTTTCTGTAACAAACATGCAGCAACAGTATGAAAGGAAGCAAATGAAAACACTTGGAATGGCCTAGAAAAATCAGGAGATTTAAGAACAGGGGCCATCTTTATTGCCTCTTTGATATTCTGAAATGATTCTGTTGCTTCCCTTTCCCAGTTGACAGTTGCATCCTTCTTCATCATCTTGGAGATGTTCCTTGTAGTTTCTGCAAAGTTGGGAACAAATCTTCTAACAAAATTTATCTGTCCAAAGAAGGACTGAACTCCTTTCACAGTTTTTGGCATTTGAATCCTGTCAATAGCTGCCACTCTCTCTGGATCTATCCTGACTCCATCCTTGGAAACAATATGTCCCAGAAGCTTTCCTTCAACTACTCCGAAGGCACACTTCTTTGGGTTTAAAGAAATACCATATTCTAGTGCTCTTATGAAAATCTGCTCCAGATGCATACAATGCTGCTCTTCTTTCTTTGAGTAGGCAGTCAGGTCATCCTGATACACAGCCAGGATTGAATCAATCAACCCTGCAAAAGCAACATCCATTGCTCTTTGAAATGTAGCACCTGCATTTGTTAGTCCAAATGGCATTCTAACATACACATACGTTCCCCATGGAGTGGTAAAGGCAGTCTTATACTGTTCTGATTCTTTTACCTTTACCTGATTATATCCCGAAAATCCATCCATCATGGATAGGAGTTCACAACCAGTCACTCTCTGCAACATAGCTTCCATATTAGGCAATGGATAGTTATCCTTCAAAGAGGATACATTCAAGTTCCTGAAATCAACACAAAGCCTAATATCACCATTCTTTTTCCTGACTGGGACAAGGTTAGACACCCAAGTTGAATGTCTGATTGGCACAATTATTCCAGCCTCCCTGAGCCTTTTGAGTTCTTCTTGCATCTTGGGAGCTAAGGTAGGATTTATAGGCCTTTGCCTTTGTCTAAATGGCTTAGCTTCAGGCTTCAGTGGGATCTCATGCTGGAATAAGTCTTCCCTATAAGCTTTTAGGTCCTCATATGACCAAGCAAAAACATGTTTATACTTTTTCAGTAATGCAATCAGCATACTTCTTATGTGTGGTTTGAGCTGTTTGCCAATATATACCTTCTGAGGGGCCTGAGATGTCCCCAAATTTATTTCTTCTAAATCCTCCTTATTTGTGGGGGATGTCCTTGTGACCATTTTGTCTCTACTGTCAAAGGCTCTTTCCAAAGCTACTAACCCTCTAGGGATTTTATTAGTCCTCAACTGAATGATCTCTTTCCCTACAAGAGTTTCTTTTCCATTTACAGTCTCTACAAAAGCTTGGAAATCAATCTGTTGGTTCTCATACTCATCTATGCAGTGCAAAAATTTCAGCAAATCCCTATCATCGTTAAAAACTTGCCAACTGCATATGTTTTCTGGTATGGCAGGCCTAATTTTAACTTCTACATCTGTGACACCTGACAGAGTGATGTCATCTGGCCTTATTGCAATATTAGCTAAGAAGTCAGCCATAACATTTTTTGACCTTTCTACCCAGCCAATTGAAAATGCATCAAAAAGTTCAATAGTATCCCAAACAGCATGCTTGTATTGCTTCAGTCTTTTATTTTTTGCAGCATACTTATTTCTGATTTGGGATACAATCAGCTCAGAATCCCCAAATACTCTTAACATCTTAATTCCATGTTTGAGAGCAATATTTAGGCCTAAGAGTAAAGCCTCATATTCTGCAATATTGTTTGTGCAATCAAATCTCAGCAAGAAAGAGAATTTGAGGAGCTTACCAGTTGGAGACAGGAAAACAACTCCAGCTCCAGAGCCTTCTTTTGCACAAGCTCCATCAAAAAACATGGTCCATAACCCTCGCTGATCTAGCTCTTCAATGCAGCCATTTTTCTTTTTATCTTCTGCATCATCTGAGACAACCTTGAAGTTATCACAGTCAGTGTCTACAAAGCATACCTGTTCATTTGCTTCTTGGTCTTCCACTGTCTCTGATGATCTCTGCTCTCTGATTAGCTTGACATCCCTGCCATTCATTGGAATCATGGCATATGACAGGTCCAGCTGCATACTTCCACCAATTAGTGCTACCCATCTTCTTGACAGCAGCATACCATACTGTGGCTTGATGTCAACCACTGTTATATTCATTTTGTATCTTTTTTCAGGAAATGCTGCCAGTTTGAAATCTACATCCTTCATGATTCCAATAACTGGTACCTCTCTGGCATCCATAGCATAACACTTTCCACATGCCTTGTCAATCTTTAGTCCAGTTTGTTGCATGATAGCCAAAGGCATGACATTTGTAGATGCTCCAGAGTCAAGCATACAATTTCTAATTATTTTACCATTTATAACCAGGGAAACATAAAATGGTTCCACCTGTGAAGGACACTTTGTCATGGTCATTCCTAAATAGACTTCAGGAGTCTCATCTTCTTCATTACACATGACATGTTTCTCACCCTGGGTCTGATCATTTTGCTTAGCTTGAAAAGGTACCTCTGAGATTAGGGATATTGTCCTATTCTTGATCTCTTCCACTTTCATGAGTTCCATAAGTGGAACAGAGACCTTTACCTGAGAGAGGATCTGGGCTATATCAAATGGAGCATAGTTTTGTACAACAGTTGTAGCTTGCTCCACAATCTTGCTTTTATCCTGAGCTGATTTAGTTTTCATTTTCATAGTTCCCTGATCATCATTCTTGTCTTGGGAACCTCTACTTTGATCTTCAGCCTGAGGGGTTTTGTTTTCTGGTCCTTGAGATTCATGACCTGTTCTGTATCTAAAGTTCTGTTTATTATTTACCCACTGCCTTTTTTGTGGTTCAGTTCCTTTATGACCATGCACCAGCTGACCTGCAGCAATATCTTCTGGCTGATGTGGGCTACCTACTTGACTTTTACCTCTGAGATTGTAGTTGCTTTTGACTTGAGCAACTGCTGCAGCTGTGAAGGCTCTGATTTCCTCATCAGAAGGTCGTTGTAGGTTACTCAGAAAATTGTGTGAGTTCTGAGCATACACATAGTTATCTTCATTATCTTCATCATATGGGGACTGTTGGCAGGCCTGAACCTGATGATCTGTATTGTCATCAGCATCATACAGAGTGTATCCATTACCTATGGACATCATGTTAACATCATCATCCTGCACATGATGTGGCTCATTGCATTCATTACAAGATGTAGCATTATCATATAAGGATTGGGCAATCATGCACTGTGATTGTGAATGTGGCATCTGACAAATTATACACCACGGAGCATCATCAGCAATATTTATAGTTTTCTTCAGGGGATCAGGAGTTTCCTTGACATGTTGAGCCCTCTGATTTGTGTTGTTACGTGGGAATACAAGCTTACCATCATGCCAATTGGTGTTATAAGGCATATCATGTAATGATGGCCTCTTTTCCTGCCTTTGATAGACTTGCCTATCAGGACCCATCCCTTTTTCACTTCTAGCTAATCTATAGCTCAGGTCCTTAACAACATTTGCCAGTTTGTCTATCTTATCTTCAGGAGCAGATGTACTACCTTGAGTGTTCTGAGGCTTGTTTGGATTCTGCAGAATTTTTATATCATCCCTTCTATTGGTCTTGCCTGATGCTTTCCTATTGTTTTCAATATTTACTGCAATTCTGAAAGCATCCCTGAGAGTGGCAGGACCTTTATCTCTTAGTCCATATGCAGTCTTTGCATCAAAGGCATTGATATACAAAATTATGCACATTGGTTCATTTGGCCTCATATGATGTGGCAATTTGTTCAACACTTTAGTAAATCTTGCATTAAAGTCTGCAACCTGCTCATTTGACCCTTTGGTGATGCTGGTGAACTCATTTACAAAGAAGCTAGGGTCAGTTTTATCACCATATTGCTCCTTGAATATCCTTTTAAAATCATCCCATGATGAAATACTCCGGTCAGGCAGATTCCTGTACCATTCTCTTGCCTCATCTATTAAGGATTGCATGAATGACTTCATGAAAACATCCTCATGCTCAACCTCAAAATTATCCATGACATTTTGAAAGGCCTTTAGATGATCTTCTCCTGACACTGTGTTATTTCCTGAAAATTTAGGCACTTGCAGCCTCAGATGCTTGTCAATGGGGTTAGGATACCCAGGAATACCATCAAACACCAGCTGCCTGAATCTATCTAGCTGCATGGGCTGTCTGTTTGGCTGATTAACATTAACATTTCTGTTTGCATTTTGGTTTCCTGCATGGTTCAGTGGTATCCTAGCATCATTCACATTTTGTCTGTCATCATGATGCTGATGTTGCATTTCATATCTTTGCTGATGTCTTTGCATATTTGCATTCTCTAGAGTAGGAACTGAATCATTTTGGGCAGTTCTTAAGGCTTGCACTTTCTGCTTCATATCATCTCTGATTTTCATGGCTTGTAGGTATTCTAGTTCTGCTCTTAGACTTTTGATTTCTTCAGCCAATTGTTCATCCTTAGGTCTGGAGGTAGATGGTCTCATACCATTTGGGTCATCATCTTCATCATCCCTCAGAGACTCTGCCTCTTCAAACCTTTCACTTGGGTCTAGAAAAGGGCGTTCTTGGAACACCTCTGACCTCATTCTCATGCTACCACCCTGTTGCCTCTCATATGCACCTTGAATATCAGCTTCTGCACTTGAAAAATAAGGCGCATGCTGTCCTGATGGCCTAGGGTTATCTTGTACATCATCACTTTTTCTAGGGGAGCTCTCATGACTAACCGAGACAGTTCCCTTTCTTCTATACATCATTCTTTTTGTTAATGGTAACTCTTCAAATAGAGGATTTTGTTGGGATCTTCTCCCCTGCATATAAATTTTACTTTGACCGGTTGGGAGATTACTTCGGAGTCGCCACCTATTACTAGGAACTGTTTTCTTCTGAAAACCAGGGTTCTTTCACAAGGTTCCCCAGCAGAGTCGCCAATTTCTGTTGACTTTTTTCCAGACTGGATGCTTATTCCCAGATTTCCCTACAAGGTAGCCATCAGTGATCAACAGGATCTCTGGGCCAGGGGGCCAACAGTGTAGGAGATAGACTCTATATTATATCTCCTCTTCTTCTTCTTCAGGCTCTGCAAGACCTAGGGGGGTATTCCCTACTCAACATCCATGAGGATATGCATACAAGGCTGGGATGCTGACAGAAAGCAGATAAGTCCTCCTGTAAGTAGACCAAAACTGAAAGATAAGAGCAAAGGGGCTAGCTTTGGGCCTATTAGCAGTTGTAGACAGAGGACTGAGGTTCCTAAACTAATTCTAAAGTCCTAATGGTTGGTTTTAGATTTTGATTTGGATTTTAGGCTTGGATGCAAAGCTGGATATGGTTATAACACAAAACAAAGCATGATTGGTGCCTATCCAGGGCCTGGAGTCAGTAGACATACACCTGTGAATGATCAGCATGAACAGCTAAAACTGGATTTCTAGGGGATATATGTGATACCTGCCTTACAGGTATCTCCCAATACAGAGTGTTAGGTTATCTCTACTTATGGTATCCCTACTGCAGTATATCCCTCCCAATGTTCAACCTGAAAACAGTTTAATCTACCCCTTGAGCAGAAGTTAAAAGATCAGACATTCAACACAGGAACTCTATGCTCTAGAATCTAAACATTACCAAACATCCAGATTCAGAAGAAGAATACATGCAATACTGGAGACAGAATTAACACAACACATGCCAAGATAGCATTTCTCATATAAGTTTAATCATGAAATCAGTGGGTTCATGCCAAAAACAAACAACAAGAGATACATAAACTCACAGGTAAGCTGTACAGAGCAACCAGATCAGCTTGTTATGCATTACAGAGCCAAAATCTTCAACTTTCAACAACCTTTCAAATGAGCAAGACCACCTGCTTATAACAGCCAGGTAGGTGCTCAGCAATTAATTACATGGTTGACCAAAATTTCGCCAGATACACAGTATCAGGAAAATGGCGCTCAAACACAACCAGATTGGCGCCCAAACTTGAATGCAGCAGGTAGGGGAGGAGACAGGAAGATTTCTCGAGCCCTGCGCCACCATCCGCTGATGTACATCTTCAGTCGGGTACAGGATCCATCCACGCCATCGCCCATACCTCTGCAACAATCGCCATTGATGGCGCACCAACCCGCGGCCTTGGGAAGAACATCAAACAGACTATCGCAAGCATTTCCCGCCGAGACTCATCATCATGATATTTGAAAATGCAGGATATCAATATCCCACATGCACCCCGCGATGACCTCAATAACACTTTATATACTAGGTCATGAGCATATATCATGTCGGTGCTTTTGCTCCTGACGACACTAGTATAGACCTCATCATCATCATCCTCCAGCAGCATGATATCCTGTTGTTCGAAATATCACCCTGACGTCATCATGATATTTGAAATATAACCTTCATGATAATCGGCACAACCTGATCCATCGGAGGAACATCCTCCTGCTGAGCTTATTCCAAAAGTCTGGCCGATGAACATCCTGATGACGTCATCATCATATCTGCCTACTGCGCACCTCCTCATATCCGGATGACGTCATCATCATGTTTGCAAATATCAGGAGGTCTCTTTAAGATGATCAGTGTTAGAAATATGACCCCCCGGACCTTGATGACGTCATCATCATATTAACATCATCATGATATTCGGAAGACAACCGGATATTTGGAAATATCCTCCTGATGCACAAATATCAGGTTGCACTGTAGCTCCACTATAAGATCGGGGCGATAACTGAATATGATGATGCTGCTTGAAAAGATCACCCCCAGTAGATAATGCGCGAAGCCGGCAGGCGGATATCTCCTTGATATCAACATCATCATGATGTTCGAACAAACATATATCCGGGTGATATGAAAATATCACCCCCTCCTCCGAAAAAATCATGATGCAGATAGGCAGAAAGAAAGATATCACCCTGATACAAGGATGACGTCAGCATCATCAGGATGAGAAACAAAGAACAAGGTGATACAACATCATCAGGATGATATTGACTAAGATCATCCTGACGTTCAAAATATGATGACCCTAGTGAATATCGGGTCGCACTTAGAACTCTTCAACATCATCATCAGGATGATCATAACCAAGATCACCCGATGATAGAAATATCACCCCGGCGAGATATCATGATGCAGATACTATGATGACCTCCGCAAGCAGCAGGATGATAACTGGAAATATGATGATGATGACGACGACCCTTAAGGAAAAACAAGTCGGGTCGAACAACTTAGAGAATAACCCCTCCAGGATAATGGGGCAACATCATCATCATGTTTGCGCAAGGTGATAAATGGGAGATCACCGGAGACTTTGAAAAATCACCCTCGCAAGCAGATCAGGGCGCACTGTTGCTCGTCAGCATCATCAGGATAAAACCCAAACATCACCCGACATTTGAATATGATGATGACGATGAGAAACCGGTCGGCGGAGAACATGATGATGCAGACCACCATCGAACCAAATATGATGATGATGACCTCCTCCTCAGGAAAATATGATGATGCAGCTGAAAAATGCTGAGGAGGTCCAACACTTAGAAAAAATGGGCAAGAAGATAAAGGCTTCAAATGAAGAAACCTCCTGATCATGACAAATCAACCCCAGGTCAAAATGAGTGCTAACAGGGATCATCCTATCTTCTATATAACCCTCTAATGTTTGAATCTATAGACCATTGAGAATAATTCGTTGTCAACAACTAAAAATTATCCTTTTAATCTATTGAGTTTTCAGTCTAACACAATCCATTATGTCTATAAGATATTCGATCTACACAAACTATATTGACTAGTTGATAATTGGTCTTAAATTGACTACACTGTATGTGGTATTCGACTTACTTGAACTATAATATCATTAGGCCAAAACAAATAATGAAACACTTCAAATAACATGGGATGAGACCAACAATAATATGTATTTAACAAATAATCACAACTCTTTACTAACACAACATTGTCGAGGCACTTAGAAACTGTGGCTGACAGACCTAACACATAGATAGAATTAAACCAACTAATAAATTCAAAACACAGAGTTAACTATAGCTTCGGTTTCCCTAACCAAAGGAATTTTTAAGTTTTCTAACTCAAAATTCTAAGTCTTCGAAGAAAGACACAAAGATAAGTATTCCTACAAAAATAAGTTCTATACAAGAAAGTGTAAATACTGTACACATCATAACGATACATAGAAGTATAGAGAGTCTACGACTCCTCTTATACAAAGCTTAAAAAACTCTGAATACTTAAGAAGAACACAACAGTCTCTAAGTCATCGTCGACTATACAACATTGAGAAACATCTTCTCAATATATACACAGAATAAAAGAAATTACTAGCATTCAATCATTCATATCAACAAATAACTCGATGAGGCCGATAACAACATAAAGTATTCTATACTAGGTGAGTTGTATACAAAAAGAAATAAAGAACCTGTGTATCGAAGATTCACAAGGCTTCAAAGCTTTGACCCTCCTCGGTCTGATCTCTACTCTCCTTCCCGCTTTCCATAGAAAACTTTCTTCTTTTATGCGGAGAGCTCTTTCAATCACCAAATAAAACACACACTTATTCCCTATAATCGCACTCCATCATCGGATATTAAAGCCTCATCATGATTTCCCATGGCGACTTACATTATGGAGATAATGGGTAATAAAAATATACTCATGAATCGGTCAGTGAGGCACACCACTCCTAAAATGGTTGAGCGTGGTCATGTACCACACAATAGTAATAACACATTAACTCAAGATCTCTTTCATCAAGAAGTCTTTGACTTATCTTAATAGATCTTTATTAATTAACAAACTTAAAATATATAAATATGTTACATTATAAAGATGCATACACAACGTATACCCTACGTTGTTTCCACACATCAACGAGATAAGAGAATGGGGTTGAACTTCCCTTCTCGGTTTCGTAATATAGCGAGAATAGATAAGCAAAATATCCGGATAAAACATTATATAAAAGAATCTTCATCGAAATTTACCAAAGAAGAGATAATTATCCAAACATATATATTCACTTCTATAATATAACTCTATCAGGAAAAATGTTGTCTATCATCTACATCTCATCGATAGACGGCTAACCCTTCTAGAGATTTTGACAAAAACTAAGTCAAAGGATTAACGACATCAAATCGACTATTTTCGAATTTATACATAACTTAGGCCAAAAGTTAGAATTCAACTTATCGAACTTGACAGGGTTCACTAACTGTGCAAATCAAGACTTAGATGGCAACTAAGTTCCTTCCACATGTCTATTCAGCTCTCTTTGATGATGCTCTCTCTCTTCTTCTTGGATGGTGGAAAACCTGTTTCCTGAATACAACTTGCAATCACCAAACTGGGATTAGTGTATCATTATTTAAACTATATTCGTCATATATATATATATATTTCCACACGTCTATTCAACTCTCTTTGATGATGCTCTCTCTCTTCTTCTTGGATGGTGGAAAACTTGTTTCCTGAATACAACTTGCAATCACCAAACTGGGATTAGTGTATCATTATTTAAACTATATTCGTCATATATATATATATATATATATATATATATATATATATATATATATATATATATATATATATATATATATATATATATATATATATATATATATAATCATGAAGATATATATTCACATGTCCAAATTCTATGAATATTCTCAAAACTTATGAAATCATAGATTTATCTTGACATTTGTACTTAACGCCAATCATTAAACCAACCAAAGATTAACTACTAATTATTTGCAAGTGAAGGTAAAACATAGTCTAAATTTAGGGATGTGACAATTTTCTTCTTGTAATTACTTGATTTCTAGATAAACTAAAATATAAGTTGATAATAAAGTGAATATATAGAAATATGTATAAATAAAAACAAAATAAAATTAAATATATGAAAATGTATATAAGTAAAAATAAATAAAATATATATAAAAATCGAAAATAAATTCAATTTAACACCCAAATACACCACTTATAATTAAATAATTATATTAAGTCACCCTGTCAAAATAAAAAATAAAATAAAATCACATGAATATGAAAATTTGATTGAAAAATATGGGAAACTCAGGGAGAGGAAGCTTTATGTTGTTTCGTTGATTTCAAAAAAGCCTTTGACATGGTGCCTATAGACAAATTGTGGAACAAAATGGAGGAATTGGGTATTCCAGATGAGTATAGAACAACAATACATAGATTTTATGAGTAGTTTAGAGCTAAAATTAGAACAAGAGAGGGAATGCTCGAATGTTTTGGTATTGATATTGGTGTTAAACAGGGATGCCCCTTATCCCCCACTTTGTTTGGTCTATACATTGATCTACTTGAAGAATGGTTAAGCAAAATTGATGGAGGGGGTATTCAGTTGGCAGGTTTTGTGGTGAAGTTACTCTTATATGCTGATGATCTTATCCTAATTTCAAAAACAACACATGGGTTGAGAGAACATTTGAAGGCCTTAAAACTCTTTTGCCAAGAGGTCGAGATGCAAGTAAACATTACCAAAACCAAAATCATCATTTTTTCTTTAAAAAGGAAATAGAAACAAGTTAACTTTCTTTTTGAAGGAAGCCCGTTGGAAATAGTGAAAGAATACAAATATATTGGGATTGATTTTCACCACAAGCTCATTTGGGAGACTCGTAGAGCGAAGAGGATATAGGAAGGATGGAAAGCTCCTTACTTCAAAATAGGTGTAGGAAAGTTGAACTTTGGGATTGGAAAACCAAGAAAATGCTTTTTGATTTGTTGGTTACACCAGCTGTCCTCTATGGTTGCGAAGTTTAGGGAAGTAGCATGTCAAATTGCAAATGAAGACAATTAGAAAGAATTCAAAAACATTTAATCACAAGCAGCTTCAAAGTCAAGACCACAGTCCCCTATGAGATTCTTTTGGCAGAAATAGGTACTTTCTCGTTGGAGGCATCAATGATAACCCAGTTGCTAAGTTATCTAAAGAAGGTTGAAAACATGAATAACCATCGTTGGCCCAAAATAGTCGTGGACAAGAAATTAGGGCTTAGGAAGAAAACATGGATGAAACAAAACAACAAATGGTTGAGCAAGTGGGACATCGATTTGCACGAGTGTCTTAACACCAATGAGGAAATAAAAAATAGGTAATGGAAAAATTCAGGACTGCCATGTGGACAAAGCAGATTGGAAGGAAGAAATCAAACTACATCAAAGAGTTTAAACCAAACTGGGAACATGGTGAAAAAAACATACTTAGGAGCAATTATTAAGGGAAAAACAAGGTTGTTAATTGCGTAGTTGAGCACTGGATCGCATAATCTTAGGTGTGAAACCGGTAGATGGACTATACCTAAGGAAGGTTGGGAAGAGAGAACTTGCATATTCTGTAGCAAGGGGGTGGTGGAGATGGAATGACACTTTATCATAGAGTACACAACTTATGAGGATATCTGTATTTAGTATGAAAATAACTTGAAAGTTGGTAGTCTAAATGAGTTATTTGAGGAAGCATGAATTGACAAGACCGCTAGCTTCCTGGTCAAGATTCATAATAAGAAATCCAACATCGAAAGGAATTTGAAAATAATTTAGGGCTGTGACTCTTGATCCCTTAGACCAATCAATTTGGTGGATGTCATTAAAATCTTTCATTTCATTTCACTCTTAAAATACAGTTGCGGGCCAAGCGTTCCAACCTAAACAAGAGATTGGTGAAGTACGAGAACTAATTGAAATGAAAAAACAAACGGTTAACCCCACCGATTAGAGGGTCGTCTTTCCCCGAGCTGTATTTTATGCACTCAGCGGTTGTATAAAGCTTTTGGTTTATTCGGTTACACATTACCGCTTCTCAACCAGATGGAAAAATGGAAAGTCGCGCGGTTCGAACACACGCCATGCGCCAGCGAATTTTCGTCGCAAGTGGAGCCTCAGAACATGCCTGTGGTAGTTATCATTGCCTGTTAATACTTATACCCTAAAAAATCCCTATTACTATATTCATGGTGCTAGACAATGTAACAGTGGTGTCCTTGGCAGGTATTTGGCGGTTGTGTAGCCGACTGGGACGCCATTAACAAGTGGAATCCCAACACTGACGGTCTGCATCATCTCCAGGTAATTGAAAACATACGTTCCTCTGTACTTTTATGGATAAATAGCTTACCCTTATTTACTGAGAAAGCTTTTCATAGCACTTTTTTAATGTTTCGGTTGTAGATTTTACATAGCAAAATCTCTCTTAAGCCACTTGCATTGTGTAGCTAACCCTCAACATCAATTTGAAGAATAACCGGAAACAGTTGAAGCATAATGTTCCCTAACGTAATTCAAAGCTGAAAGCTCGGTTAAATTTGCGGTCTGCTTTAATGACAGAGTAAAAAATCAGGAAATGTGGCACTTAATAAAGTAAAATTTATGGGAATGAACTGCATGGAGCCTGTTATTAAACGCCAGGAAATAGTGGCACTTTATTGGGCCAGATTTATCAGAATTAGCTGCGTGGAGTTTCAAATTTTATCAAAGCTCAAGTAAACTTCTTGTGAACACCATGGAGAGTACATGGATTGTTCAATTAGAATTTGGGACTGCTTCAATAACAGAGCAAAAGTCAGGAAATAGTGACAATAGAATTAAGTTCCTATGTTCCATAGTGTTTACGGGACGGGGATGACAGGGGTTGGCGGGACAAGTTTCTGGGATGGTAGGGGACGGGAGGAATTATTTTAGGGGATGATCATAAAAATAAGAAAAATTAAAAAAATATAGGAAATCTCAATTATTTATATATAAGGCATTCATCACATACATTATAGAACCATATTACATAACATTAGAGCTGAATTGATAATTCAAATGAGAGTTTGACACAAATTAACAAAATTTCAATGCTTTCATTGTCAATGTGCATATATATTATATAACAATTACAACAAAATACCCATAGGCTACAAGTTATAACTACAAAATGACAAAAATATTGAAAATCTGCTGCTGCGCCTAATCTTCATCTACTAACACTACATCAAAAATGGGGTTTTAGTTTGAATCACTTCCAATATGAGGGACTACCTCATCCAGTGGTACCCCAATCAGCTGCTCTTGTGTCTATTCCTCATCAATTTGTGTGGCATTTTTTGGATCAACATTCCAACGCGTGGTAGGAGTCTGTTGATCTTAAAGTTGCAAGGCAGTATGCATGGCCACTAACTTTTTTGATTGTTGAGAGGTAAGCTTGCTCTGCTTGATAGACTAAATGAAGCTGTATGTGGACTGATTTCTCTTTGCAGAAAAGGAACTCACAACTTGTAAAAGAAGGCAAGTAGCAAGGATCTTCAACTCTATGGCATCCTTGCCATACCATGGCCACCATCTGATATGGTCAGTTTGAGCTGATGTAGCTGTATCTGTCCTGGCTTTAGGTTTGTTGAATGTTGGACCACAAAGATTGATAGAAGTGATGCATTGCTTTCAAAGTCTAGATGCTTTCTTAGTGTTGCACATCTTATGAAGGGCCTTCAAAAATCCTTCTTTCACCTCTTTGTCCTCAAAAGGAGGCACTCTCCTAGTCCTTGGTGTATACCATCTTAGATTTAGAGAATAGGCTGCCATATGAAGCAGGGTGTTCATAGTGTTCCACCGTTGGGTGACAATAGGCCTAATATGCTCCTCATATAGTGTCAAATCAGAGTCCTTGCTATGAATTACTTGCTTCATTTGGCTAAGCATATTGCCAAATGTCTCATAAATTTTCCCAAGACTAGGAGAGTTTTGTAATGTCCCCAATTGGCACTTAGCCAAGTCGTGAACAATTAGCCTATTTATGAGTTTTCCTGTAGACTAATTGGTGTGCAAGGGAGAACTCCAAAGTTCTTGGAGAGCTTTGGTTTGGTTGAATGCGAGTTTGGTTTGTGGCAATGAGCTCAGTTAATCTTATGGAGTCCTATGATGCTTTCAGAAATGGTTTCGGGCTTGTTGGAAGCTCTCCAAATTTCTTGGAGAAGCCATCTATTTATAGTAAGTCACCCAGTTGGCATCAATCATCATCCCAAACCTTCAGGATCATGTTGGTATGGTCAAATTTGCAATGCGCTTCAATTTGGCATTTTCCATAAGTTGGGTGAGTTTAGAGTTATTAAGCCATTTAATTAATAAATTCACTTAAGTTATCTTAAGTTGGTAATATTAAAAGATAACTTAAGTGTAATAGCTCATTGGAAAGGTAATTTGATTTATTATTTGATGGGGCACATAAAAGTGAACGTCTAGGCATGGGATAAAAAGAAAGAATTAAAGTGAGCAAAAAAAGATTATTTATCTTCAAAAAAGCTATATTTCCCAAGCGCCCAAAAATGTCTATAAAAGAAGATTTCAACGCTCATTTGGAGTTTATGCATATTGATATCAAATTTCCTGTGAGAGCCTCTGTGCTTTGTTTTGTGGGTTTGAAATTCTTATCTCTTCTCTAATTTCGGTTGTGAAAGATCAACCCTAGCTAGTCTACTGGGTGATTTGGCCTTTGAAATCACATAGAGCTTCAATGGAGTCTTTGTGCTGTGGAGTAGTAAAGAATATTTTTGTTGTGTTTTGATGTTGGTTCTGGTAGTGCAGTTTTCAATTTATTTATGGTGTGATTTATGTTGATTTTGGTTAGTTTGGGGTGTGTTGAAGGATGTCGTACCGTCCTTGTTGCTGCTGTACCTCTTCTATGGAATAGCCGTACCAATACAAATGCATAAACAATATTGTTTAAGGTTATTTGCTGACTCAGACTTGTTTGTCTTTTGTGGCCAAAAAGGACAAGATTCAATGCTGACCGTACACTTGAAGGAGCTGAACTGAAGGAAGAAATTGAACCAAGGAAACCGTACCATCTAAGGAGGCACGTGGGAGTTCTGGGTGTGAAGTGCTGCAGATTTCTGAGGATTATCATCAACTTGTGGGGCACCTAGCCAAGGATTGAGCCTCTCTACAGATTTGGAGGTGGGGTTTTGAAGGTTAGAAGAGGTATGACTGCATTTGGGGGTATTTATCCTGCTGTACTTGCTGTATCGACATGAGTTACAGACCTGATTATTATTTCTGATCTTTTGTTGTGATTTCCTCAGTTAGAGGTAGTTTGGGAGTGGTTTGGAGTGTGTTTGGTGAAGTATTTTAATGATATGATCAGTTGTGACACCTTGGTATATTTGTTGGGATTAGAATGTCTCAACCTGTCAGTTACAACGTGTAGTTTCTATTTCCAAGGAGGAGTCAAGTTTGGAAGTTGCTATTAAAGGTGGAGTTTTGCATGTTGGCACTTTCCTTATGATAAGGATGCCTTTTTTGGAGGTGCAGTTATATTTTTGCAGGTGTAGTTTTGCATGTGCAGGTTTGGTAACAATTGGCAGTTGCATGTTTGCATGTGTTGACAATTGGAATATTATCATTTTGCATGTTCAGTGTTTTTGGCATATTCCATGATGCATTTTTAGTCTTGGGTGTTGGATTTGGAAAATGTCTAATTAATGCATTGTAAGCTCCTATATATTGAGCACTTGTATATTGGGGAGGAAGTATCATTTTGTTGAAGTATTGTTATGTTGCCGAAATTATCCCAGATTCTTGTTGTAATCGGAGGACACCTGGAGAAGCTTAGTGCTGTTATTGTATTGTAATTTTTGTTACTGATAATACAAAGTACTGTGCTTTTGGTGTGTGGGGTTTTTTAGCTGGAAAGTTTTTCCCCATGTAATTTTTGTGTTATGGTTTTATTGTTAATCTTTTTTATATTTTTGAATGTGCATCTGAGTTTGAATCTGTAACTGTTCAAGGGTTTTAAGAATTTTTTGCAACCCTCTCCTGCTTAGATTGGTGTAGGAAGCATCTTCCGCGCACTCGGCTTCCTTTCAATATTGTAGCAGCAGTTTATGCATTTCTGTGGCATTGATAGTGAAGTTTCAGAGTGATTTCAGATCTGGTTTTAGTGTAACAACATTATACAGAGGTCTGTTTGCAGCCTGCAAAGTCTCCAACAACAAACATTATGATGTCAGTTGGTTTCAAAGAGCAATTCTGGTGAACAGTGAAATCACTTATATCTTCAGAACATTATTTTGAGTTAATCTTTGCTTGCGGCAGTGATGTTCAGTTGGATTAGAATAATAAGTTCATTATTGCAGCTAATGATTATTTGTAATCTTCATTTTGTAGTTGCAATAACTCTGTGTTTGTAACCTCGGATGGTAGTACCGCCAGTGGATGTCATTGCATGCTTTATTTTGTAATCATCTGGATGGTTCACTGCCAGTTCATATGGCATACTACATTTTCAAACCCCATTTTGGCATCGAATGAGCTTATCGATCAATTTGGTCTTGATACAAGCTTAGACATTCTGCTAGGGTTCATCTTTACACACTAGTCCTGCTGAATAAGTGGTTGACAGGTTGGCTATGCCGCCTTGCGTGTGTTTCTGGTTAGCTTGCCGCCTTGCATTCTTTGCATCCAAACAACTAGCTGTGTGATTCGAACACCGTATGCTCTCACCTTGCCCATCGCGAGACTTGGGTGATTAGAAAGTGTTTCGAAGATTGCCCGTGCTTTGGATTTCAGCTGACATTATTTTGGAAAAAACTAGGGTGGTCATTACAAGTTTGTATCAACATACCTAATCACCCGCACGACGGGTGAGATGAAAGAGCAAATGTATTTGCAAACTAAATATTCAAAAAGGAATAAGACTCAATTTTGATTCAAAATTAAAATACATAAGTTTTCAAAATTTAAAATACATAGAAGGAACATTTTTTAATTAAATTCTGATTAGTAACTTACCTCAAAGTGGACCACCAATCATCATCAAAGATTTTTTGCTTCACACTCTTCTCTTCAACTTTGTTGGCCTTTGCACACCTCTCCACTCAATATTAACTGTAGACGCCCCTTAACCTCAAGCATCCTCTTTAACAAGATGAAGTAATTGGAATATCTAGTCTCCATAGGTTTTAAAGAATTCCTTCTTTGAAAAAGTCTTGAAGAGAGCAAATGAGGTGTGATTGTTAAAATTAAACATTTGTATGTCTTTAGCTTTTGCCATCATTGCCTTCACCCAATCTATCTTCTTAATGTCTTTCAATGCATTGTTCAACCTATGAACACAATGTGTGGTCCAAAAAATGTGTTTGTAAGCAGCCTCTACCATCATGCCAGTTAATTTACAAACACTTGTTGAGTCGATGACAACCCATACAACATTTGAGGCCCCAACCTTCTCTATGGCTTGCCTCAAAATTTGGAATTGGAAGCCCACATTTGTAATGCCCCCCTTTTTTAAGTGATCACCTATCGGAGTCGGTTAGCCTATTCTATTCCCGTAGGCTAAGTCGGAAGGGCCAGGGAATAACCTAATTGGTTAAATACTATATTTAACCAATTTTAGTGAGCCAATTTGAGATGAGAAATGACTTCTCATATTTTTGTAAGCCTCTCAGTGAATTAAAAATAAATAAAGAAAATTACCCAAGAGGTGGGCGACCTAGGAGAAAGAAAAAATAAAATGAAAAAGAAAATAAAATAAAGAAGAGGTTGGGCATGTGAGAAGAAGAAAAATAAATAAAAAAATAATAAATAATTGCCCAGGGGAGGTAGGCCAAGAGGGAAGAGAAAAGAAAACAAAAATAAAAAGAAATTGCTATAGAGAGGTCGGCCTCGATGAGGTCTATTTGGATGCCTATAAAAGAAGGCAATTTGGAGGTCATTTCATCATTTAATCAATTCATTTTCATTTGGAGATTTATCTCTTTGGCTGCACTTTTAGTTCAGCATACTCCAAGGACGAAAACCCTTAGGAATATTTGGTGGGTTGGACGAAAACCTAACTCATCTTGGAAGTGGATTCATACGGAGTTCACACTTGCACTTCATTGGAGATTTTCGAGAAGTTCTTGAGCTTTCACGCCATATTCTTTGGAACAGATTTAAGCGCCTATTTTGAAGGAAATTGGACAAAGACTGACTAGGGTTTCTGCCCTAGGTTGAGCGCCACTTCCCAAGGAGGGCGACTTCATCATTTTGGAGCACCAAGACGTAAGCGCACACCATGGAGGATTTGCCCATCTAGGATTTGATGTTTGAAGACATTTTTGCATATTTGTGGTATGTATAAACCTAATTTAGGTCAGACTTGTATGAGCAGAAATCTGGGCAATGTTTGGCATGTTTGAGCCCATGAATTTGATGTAATTCCAAATCAGCATATTCAGATTTGGAGCAGCAGACTTGTTTATTCAGAAATCAGATTTGTTTGTCATATGTTTGGCATTTGGATGGTTGTTATACATGGTTGGAATCATGGTTGATGTTATCTACATGTTTGGCATATTTATGTGAATGTTTGGCACATGTTTATTTGCTGCCCATAAGTGTTTATACTTCAGAAATAAAATCAAAATTCAGTCCTAGGGTTTGAGCAGAAAACTAAATAAAAAAAGAGCAGAAAACTAAATCAGAAAATTAGGGCAGAAATACAAAATTCTAGGGCAGATCCTATTAGGGATATTACAACATCTTTGCACTTTTTTTGTACAATCAATAACTCTAAGAAAATAAGAGCCAACTGCAAATGTAACTATTGTTGGTGTAAAATTATATTTACACATTAGCATAAGTTAATTAGGGAGTTATTTAGGAAAGTATTTTCCTTTATTAGTTGTTAATCTTATCGCATAGGATGAGATTGCTTTATGCTTTTCCGCTTTGTCTATTTTTGACAAATGCGAATGTATAACAATGTATTTTCCTTTGTGAATAATCAATGCACATGAAGTATTGATTGCAAATTTGATCTCTCATTTTGGCTTCTGCTTTTTGAAGCAATCCTCTTTGTAGAAGAAATACTATAGATGATTTTGGGAATTTAACATGGTACTAGAGCACTAGATCTATTAGTTTCCTCTCGAATTTGGGAGGGTTTTATTTATGAGGCAGTGATCAATGCTTCCTGGTACAAAACAAACTTCATAGATGAGTTCAGTAGGCATCAAAACCCTAGGATCGCTTGTCCAAACGCCAAAATCGGCATCAAAAAATTAAGGTGATTTTTTAGGGGTTTGATTTTTGTCATAGAAGAAATTCCGTACATTGTATAGAATCAATATAGTCTCATACGAACCTGTACCATTCCATACTGTCTTGTGTAGGCATCTGCATCATCCGACTCATCCTCTGCATCATTCGGCGAGTCTGGTTAATATCCAGCGTGCAAATCATTAATTTAGCAGGTTTGATTTTATTGGGCGATTAGAGCTTTTACATGTTTTTTGTTGTACTTTTGCATTGCAGTCCTGTTAGAAGATGTTAGTGTGCGTTGGAGGTACGAGGAGGGCGCTGGACATATTCTTCAAATATTCAGAGGGGAGCCATGGTCATATGGGCCTGCAAGCCTCTGGTCGTGCCTAGCCCTGCATGGCTTAAACTGTAGGCTGCGTCACCCGGCCTCTGCTGATTTTCACCATGATATTGATTTTTTGCAAATACGGGCCACCACCACCGGTGATGCTACCCTGTGCCGCTGCTACCTCCAGCCTTGCCATCGGACAACCACTTGCCCTCTTTTTTGCATGCATAAGGGGGGTTTTTTTTAGAGAGCATATCTTGGTCATAGGGTATCCATTTTTTGCAAATAAATAGGCGTAAGAAAGATGCTTCTGTGCTCTATCCAATGGTACTGATAATTTTACTAGATTATGTTGCTGATTAATTTTATTATAAGTCGAAGTCTAGGCATCTTTTATGGCTTTCGAGCTCATATCTTCCTCCCAAAATCTCCGATTTTTGAGATTGAATAGGCGTTGGAAAGGTATTGATGGGCTCTACACAACCACCCATGTGGTTTTTTCAGATTCAGCCCTAGGTTAATTTTATTCAGTTTGTTAGTTTTTCATAGTATGTTTGATAACTTGGACATAATGGCACATGGAGAAGTTTTACTTTTTGGGTGAGCTTTTTCTTTGCTTCATTTCTGCATTTAATTTTGCTGGTTAATCATGTCTCCATGTGATTATTGTGGGGAAAAAAGGTACACTGTAGATGATTAAATGCTAAAAGAACTTGATGATTTGAAACTTCTTTATGAGCTTCATCAATTAAAACAACTTTGCATTGTCAATGGCACTAATTTGCCAAATTCTTTTAACATAACATTTGCAAAAACATCTTCATCACTTGTTGCTTCATCCGAGTTTAGTGTTGCTTCACAGAGGGCTTCCAGTGATTCCTTGCAACAGGACAATTTCAGTGTAATATCCCGTTTAAGGATAATAGCTAAAACTCTGATCAGCTACTTGTTCTTTGATTCACTAATTGAGTTTTCTGAATTTATTGATGTTGACTTGATTACTAATGATGTTGAAAAGAACTTTTAGCAGCCTCAACTTTAATACCAAACATGCAAAATCCAATCTAAAGAATTACCAAGCACCCAGCTGATTATAACTCAGAAATTCTCAATTTGATCATAGATAGAAAGAAATCATTCAAATTAAAGATTTGAATGAATAATCAGACCTCACTGTCTTATCAACTCCTCCAATTGTATTAGCAAACTGGCTCTATGATAGCCAAATACAAGTTATAATCTGTTTTTGCAAGACAGACATGAAGTGGCAGTCATAACATACCAAAAATGATCGTCCAATGTCATGCACTATGAAGAATTCACGCTCAGATCTGATGATGCTCAGTTATTATCAAACAATGACAGTTAGACTTCAATGCTTCCTCCAATGAGCCATTGTCACCTTATGTTGTTCAATGATCCTTGAGGATGAAATATGATCCAAAATGCAATTCGCCACATTCATCTCTGCCCAAATCTGCTGTCTTCAATGATCCCACGACTCTTGTTTGAATAGCGAATACGCTGTGATCATTTCCCCCGACTTCTTCTTTGTGGCTTGCTCCTCAAATCTTCAAAGCTCATGATATATAGTCTTATAAATTGTGATCAACCTAGACCCGGCTTGATCATGTGGCAGACTTCACTTAGGATTACCACGTTTTGCTTTATACTTGCGATTCTCTTAATACCAATAGTCCCAAAAGCTGCGTGAGACTAACAGATTAACAATAATGTATATCTAAATTCACAAGTGTTACTGTTAATACAATTTTGGATCTTAGACAAAGTTCTCAATATGATGGCACTACTTTATACATCCATGATTTCCCTTTGTAAAGACAATGTCCATTTATGAAAGAGCCACGATTTCAAATGCATTCCAGCATACCTGCATGGCCCACTTTCCACTACAAAAGCATCAATAATTTCCTTCATAAATTTCTTACAAAACCCATGAATTCCTTTACTGATGCGCTATCAATTCTGCAGAACCCCTGTCAGAAGATGTTCCCTGATCGAGGAGAAATTGAACTATTAATACTTAGACTTATAAATTATGATTGCTGGCTGCATTCCTTTGATATGGGTCCCACGATCCATTACAAAGAATTCCTGAATATTATATTATTTTCTGATTCTCTGCGTCAGTTTTTGTCTCCTCAAAGGCCTGCAACACATATAATCTAAAATTTGGATATATATATATAAACTTTAAAACACAGAGATTGTATCGATTCAATATAGACAAATTTATATTGATTTATCAATCAATAAATTTGTAAAAGAAACTCTCTGCATTTTATTGTCAAATCTGTATCAAGATGGTCTCAAACCAATTATTGGAATCCCAAATACAATGAAACCCAGCTGAGAAATCTGAATGATTTCTCCTCTACAATTCACCAAGGGGTCATCTCCTCGGCTCAACAAATGCAAGGGGCCATCACCTTAACAATAGCTGAATACAACTTAACAAAAGTCATGAACACAAAACAAAACATAAAGACATATTCAACAATGATTCTCAACAACCCTTTTAAACTTTCATCAATTAGGACAGCCCTAATTTTATTAAATGAAAGTTTTTATGTATACAATCACACCTTACAATATTAAATGCTTTTACATGACCCTTTTTAAATGTGTGTGTACAATAATACTTTATTTAATAAAGTATTTTTCAAGTAACTTAATAAAATATTAATTTTATAAAGCAATTAAAATACTTTATAAAATTAATTTACAATTATACACATTTAAGTTACTTGTAAAAATTGGGGACATTACATTTAGTCTTCCAGATCCACCACATTAGGATTAATATCTACCAGACATCTTATTATTGTTTGTGGAGTCTCACATTTCTGATGTGGAGGATACATTGGAAGATATTCATTTCATCTTTGATGACAGTGATGTCATCACATCATCTTCTGTGTTCCTGGATGTAGTTCAAATTTTGTCCTCTTCTGGTTCTACTTCTCTAACTGGACATTCAGTTCCTATTTTGGAGGAGATATCTTTTTCCACCATGAGCACACCAGAGTTGCATTTAGAGGCACATGATTACATTTGGAGCTGCTTCTTGGAGGGGATTCAGAATCTCATTCATCCACTCTCTCTTATGGGGGATATTCATTATGTATTTGTGGTGGACTTGATTTTATAACCTCACTTGTACATATTTGTTGTTTTCTCTCTTTTGGAGAGGAGTTTTCTCCCACTTGGTTTTTCTCATTTTTTCTAGTTATGAGAGATCTTTGTTTTTAAATGGGTACCTGATCAAGCGTTGTTGCTGGGACCCATCCTCATCTTTATCTTTCTTTTTTAGCTTGTGTGTAACCTCCCTAAGTTACACTTATGGGGGGGTGTTGGTGTAAAATTATATTTACACATTAGCAAAAGTTAATTAGGGAGTTATTTAGGAAAGCATTTTCCTTTATTAGTTGTCAATCTTATCACATAGGATAAGATTGCTTTTTGCTTTTCCAGTTTGTCTATTTTTGACAAATGCGAATGTATAACTATGTATTGTTCCATTGTGAATAATTAATGCACATGCAAGTATTGATTGCAATTTGATCTCTCATTTTTGGTTCCGCTTTTTGAAGCAATCCTCTTTGTGGAAGGAATACTACAGACGATTTTGGGATTCTAACAACTATGATATTGATGAGTGGCCGATGTCTAATATCGTTTTACTCATTCATGATAATTGAGTAGCCCATCCTTAGCCAAGTTTGCCTCATGGCCTCCATTAACAAACTCACCTTAAAATACTCTCTATCAAGGAGGTTGATGTGTAGTCTATGTTCTCCACGGGGGCATATGAGGAACTAATGGCATTTGTCTTTTCAACTTTTCTTTGAAATAGGGAGAATGTGTAATGTCCCCTTTTAGGATATTCCTAATTCCTTTACTTGCATACAATAATATCACTAGAAATGGACATTAGAAAGAATAATATTTAGTTCAATTCATAACACAATTAAGTATCGACTATGTTCAAGACTTAATCCTTACTTCCTTTTTAATCCTTGACCTTGGATGGGGATTTACTTGTCTGGGGCGCAATGACATCACCTCATGGATTGGATTTACTCTGCCTCTCCCTAACAACACCTCGCCTCTCCTAAGGTTGTAGGCAATAGAAATAGAAAGACATTGAGTTTGAACATATCATTACTTATAATGTGTTGTGAATGGATATCTTCCTCTATGTATTTCATAGCAGTTTCATAATGCTTACATATACATGTTAATGATACTCACAATAATCTTTTATTTATATATATTTATCATTACTTATGACATTCCTCATAATAACATAAAGTTAGATATTTCATACCAAATAATTCTTACCTTGTAACCTTGAAACTCTAGAAGACTTTCCTTCTTGCAGTCCAATATACTGCTGTGTATAAATCAGAGGTTCTTCTTTCTCATTCCTTTTCTGCTCTTCCCTTTTTGATCTGCACAAACTTCTTATCAAGTCTGCATATACCTATACATAACTCTCTTGTCAAAACAACATATACCTCTGCATAACTCTCTTATCAAACGACATATATTTATACATAATTATTTGCACCTATTTCTCATACATATCTGCACATAGTCTCCATATAATGCTGCATATGTTTCTTTAATATCAATCTGAGACGCTTTCTGCTCTTACTTTGCTTTTAGATCTGCCCATATTCCATATGATATTTGTTTTTTCTCTCCATTGCATTTGGATTCTACTTATATCTTCTTTTTTCTAATAGACATGATTCCTCATTCTAACCTTTGACGGTTGCTAAGACTAACATTTAATTATAGTTTTAGTCTCTTAAGGAAATCGCATCATACTGAAAGCAATCACAGCCAAGAGATAAAATCGCACCTCTTGTATTGATACCCATCGCTGGCTTTGAGCAACGGATTAGTTTGTAATATATCATGATTACTATTATAACCGCTGCTTTTAAAGACTTTCCCTAAGTCTTTATTTAACTACTTTATACTTATATTCTTATAAGAGATATTCGTTGCCGTAAGTATTTCAAAAGTATAATTTATATTTATTTTTTATATTTATATTTATATGTTATATTTATATTTCTATATTATATTTATATTTATATATTATATATATTATATTTAATAATATAATATATTATAATCATTATAATTATAATAATATTTAAATCGATAATATTATATTTGTATTTATATTTATTATTTATAAATACAATAAATATATTTTATTTATATAATATTATTATATATATGATTATCATCCAAATTGACGATGACGAATACCCTATTTGACGAAAAATGACTTCTCCGTTTTTACCATAATGTTTAAATCTTTATTTTAAACATGCCTTAATGTCGGGACATGACAGCCCTCCCCACTCAAAATTGCTTGTCCTCAAGCAATTATAACTATGATACCTCTAAAATCATTGATCTCTTTGAAGAATTGTTGTTAATATTCTTGTGTCTCAATCCAACTGTCAACGTTAGCATTCTCTAAAGTATGAGGTAATGTGTTGTTCCATTTTTTTGTGTATTTGTATTTCCCAATATCTCTCAACAACAAGAATTGGTAACTAGTGATGTTCGAGACAAGTTTCTCTCGTTTAAACTTGTTATTAAACTTGAAGCACACACATAGATATATGTAATACATGATGCATACGTGTTACGTAAGATATGAAGTATACACCTAAATACAAGTAAGTCATGAAATGTGCACTTGGACATAAGTCATGGAGCATTTGAACACACATAAGTCATGTAGTATACACTTTAACATATAAAGTCATCGAGTATACACTTGAATACACGAAGTCATAAAGTATACAATTGAATACAGAAAGTCATGGAATATACACTTGAATACATAGTCATGAGGTATGCACTTGAATACAAAGTCATAGAGTATTCACTCGAATACAAATACAAAGTCATCTAATACATAGTCATGAAGTATACATTTAAATACAAAGTCATAGAGTATACACTCGAATTCAAATACAAAGTCATAGACTATACACTCAAATACATAGTCATGAAGTATACATTTGAATACAAAGTCATATAGTATACACTTGAATTCATATAGTAGACACTCAAATACACAGTCATGAAGTATGCATTTGAATACAAAGTCAGAGAGTATACACTCAAATACAAATACAAGTCATAGAGGATACACTCAAATACAAATAAAGTATACACTCAAATACAAATACAATCATAAAGTATACACTCAATTACAAATACAAGTCATAGAGTATACACTCAAAATACAAATACAATCATAGAGCATACACTCAAATACAAATAGAGTAAACACTCAAATACAAATACAATCATAGAGTGTAATTGCAAATACAAGTCATAGAGTATACACTCAAATACAAATACAAATAGAGTAAACACTCAAATACAAATACAATCATAGAGTGTAATTGCAAATACAAGTCATAGAGTATACACTCAAAATACAAATACAATCATAGAGCATACACTCAAATACAAATAGAGTATACACTCAAATACAAATACAATCATAGAATATACACTCAAATACAAATACAAAGTCATAGAGTATACACTCGGATACAAATACAAGGCATAGAGTATACACTCAAAATACAAATACAATCATAGAGCATACACTCAAATACAAATACAGTATACACTTAAATACAAATACAGTATACACTTAAATACAAATACAATCATAGAGTATACACTCAAATACAAATACAAAGTCATAGAGTATACACTCGGATACAAATACAAAGTCATGGAGCATACACTCGAATACAATTGCAAAGTCATAGAGCATATACTCGAATACATAGTCAAGTCAGAGTACACACTTGAATACAAGTACCCTCGAATGAAGTATACCGTCGAACAATTGGGAAGGGAATTCGGTGCATCCCATACTACACCGTGGACCCGTCCACCATCCCAAGGTCATCAAGTATACACATGAGTATGAAGCATACACGTAATACACAAAGTATTCATATGAACATATGTTACAGAGCATACACATAAGTCACAAAATAAACCTTTGAATACACTTGAATACACATAAATCACAAAGTATACACTTGAATACATGTAGGGCATACGTAGTATACATAGGATGGCAGGATGACTGCTCTGATACCACTTGTAATGTCCCCTTTAAGGATGTTCCTAATTCCTTTACTTGCATACAATAATATCACTAGAAAGGGACATTAGAAAGAATAATATTCAGTTCAATTCATAACACAATTAAGTATTGACTATGTTCAAGACTTAATCCTTACTTCCTATCTAATCCTTCACCTTGGATGGGGATTTACTTGTCTAGGGCGCGATGACACCACCTCATGGATTGGATTTACTCTGCCTCTCCCTAACAACACCTCGCCTCTCCTAAGGTTGTAGGCAATAGAAATAGAAAGGCATTGAGTTTGAACATATCATTACTTATGTGTTGTGAATGGATATCTTCCTCTATGTATTTCATAGCAGTTTCATAATGCTTATATATACATGTTAATGATACTCACAATAATTTTTTATTTATATATATTTATCATTACTTATGACATTCCTCATACTAACATAAAGTTAGATATTTCATATCAAATAATTCTTACCTTGTAACCTTGAAACTCTAGAAGACTTTCCTTCTTGCAGTCCAATATGTTGCTGTCCTTATTTTCTAAATCTACCTCAGATATACTGCTGTGTATAAATCAGAGGTTCTTCTTCCTCATTCCTTTTCTGCTCCTCTTTTTGATCTGCACAAACTTCTTATCAAGTCTGCATATATCTATACATAACTCTCTTGTCAAAACAACATATACCTCTGCATAACTCTCTTATCAAACAGCATATATCTATAAATAATTATTTGCACCTATTTCTCATACATATCTGCACATAGTCTCCATATAATGCTGCATATATTTCTTTAATATCAATCTGAGACGTTTTCTGCTCTTACTTTGCTTTTAGATCTGCCTATATTCCATATGATATATTTTTTTTCTCTCCATTGCATTTGGATTCTACTTATATCTTCTTTTTTCTAATAGACATGACTCCTCATTCTAACCTTTGACGGTTGCTAAGACTAACATTTAAGTATAGTTTTAGTCTCTTAAGGAAATCGCATCATACTGAAAGCAATCGCAGCCAAGAGATAAAATCGCACCTCTTATATTGATACCCATCACTGGCTTTGAGCAACGGATTAGTTTGTAATATATCAGGATTATTACTATTATAACCGCTGCTTTTAAAGACTTTCCCTAAGTCTTTATTTAACTATTTTATACTTATATTCTTATAAGAGATATTCGTTGCCATAAGTATTTCAAAAGTATAATTTATATTTATTTTTTATATTCATATTTATATGTTATATTTATATTTCTATATTATATTTATATTTATATATTATATATATTATATTTAATAATATAATATATTATAATCATTATAATTATAATAATATTTAAATTGTTAATATTATATTTGTATTTATATTTATCAGTGTTACGAGACTCGCCCAGACTCGCCAAAACTCGGCGAGTCCGAGGCGAGTTAGCCTGGCTGAGTCTGGGGGGACTCGGACTCGGCCGAGTTTTTCCAAAACTCGCCGGAATCGCCAGACTCAGCGAGTCCCGATGGGAAAACTCAGCTGAAACTAGTGAAAAAATCAGGAACACGGTGATAGTATATTTCAAAATATATTTAAGTATAAGTTTGTATATTGAATTTCTTATACTTTAAATATTTTGAAATATACTGTCAAGATGTTTGAGATAGGTTCCGGATCCATGGGATTTAACATGCAAATTCTAGATTTTGGAGGATCCATCAGATTTTAGACTAACCAATTTTTCAGGGTTTCAGACTTAGTCAAATTCAAGGTTTCGATTTTGCACAAAAAGAGTAGAGGACAAATCATTGAATCCTATTGATTTGGATGAGATAGATCCTATTGATTTGTTGAGTTTTTGCCGAGTTTTCTCCAAGTTTTTATTCACTCGTCAATTTTGGCATCATTTAAGACCTACCCTTTACGCCTTCGTAGGAAGGCGAAGGATGCAGGGTCCTCTGAGCTATAGACTTCTAGACTCTAGTTATTGTTTTGATATTTCATATTTGTTTGGAACATTTGATGTCATGGATTCTATATTCCATGAGTTTTGTATACATTTGAATTTTGACTATATTTATATATCTAAGTGTGCTATTTCCTTCAGCAGCTCAGCTACAATTTGCGTTTATACTTATGTGATCGATGTATACTTGTGTATGTGATAAAATTAGCTTCTATTTGATGATGTTATTGTGTCTTTAAGGTTTATTTATTAAAGGGTGCATGAAACAAGTTTTAAATCCTTAAAATCTTTGAATTTCTTGGGTTTTTCAATTTGCCGAGTTTTTGCCGAGTTCGAGTCCAAAATCAGCTTGCCGAGTCCGAGCCAAGTCCGAGTCTCGTAACTATGATATTTATTATTTATAAATACAATAAATACATTTTATTTATATAATATTATTTAATAATAATATTATATATTAATAATATTATATATTAATAATATTATATATGTTTATTAAATATAATTATATATATGATTATCATCCAAATTGACGATGACAAATACCGTATTTGACGAAAAACGACTTCTCCGTTTTTATCATAATGTTTAAATCTTTATTTTAAACAATGCCTTAATGTCGGGACATGACAGAATGTGCCACATGAATTGCATGGCATGGGCAAAGAAAAATTTGGCAACTGCAAAATTTGTTTCTTATTGTGATTGCACATTCAACATTCCTGCAACACTTGTAGCCTTTCTCTTTCCTTTGGTAGAATCCTCTCTCCTTTGACTCAACTTCCATGGTAGGCATGGTAAATTGCATAGACTCTATTGGCACACCCTTATTTCTTGTCTCAGCGAACCCTGCGCTGACTAAAACTTGATGACATCACTTTTGAATCTGACTGCAGGAAATTCCATTGTGACCGCCATATAAAAACAATATCTGTTGAACAAAAGAAATACCCACCGGACAAATCCGAATACCCCTGCATAGGAATGATGCGAGTCGCTGATGGCAATGATGTAGATCATACATAGTCCGTATAGTATGGATCCGTACGGATTGTACATAAAAATGTTAGCCAAGAAATCCTTCAAACCCCAAAAATGGACGAAAAATTTCTTGCTCCAAAATATGAAGTGTTTTATGTCAAAATTTGTCTCTCGAGCATTCCAGATGCAATGGCGAGGTCTGTTTTGCACCAAGATACACTAGATGAAAATTCTTGGCAAAGATTCCAAAATGAGGGAAGGGAATTGCAGATTTGAAGCTCTGATACCATGTAAGAGTCACACAATAGACTCAAGAGAAGCCCAGGATCACGTGCAACCAAAACAACCTTCCAAAACAAGGGAGAAGCAATAACAATACTATATTGCCAAAGAATGAAAATGATGCATATAAGGTACAAGATATACAATATATGACCCACATATAATGTACAATAAGAGACCTTGCTTATATAGGCAAGGTTGAGACCTGTTGACTCCCAAAACCGCAACTCCACTTCCTAGGACAAAATCACACTCACAAGGCCAGGGAATCTCGTCATGTGAGCATAATCAACTCGTCAACAAAATATGGAGGGTTAAAGGACAACCTACGGGAGTGGGTTTCATCCCCTGCACTTCGAGCTTAGCTTAAACTCTGGAGGGATATTCCAAGGGGTATACTTTAATAGGTATTAAATCCAAACCAGATGAACAACTAAAAACATGGACAACCAAACCCAACTTGCCTTCTCAGCCCCTAAATTTGTCACTTAGTTAAGAACAATTGGTTGTCATAAAACCCCTATATAGCTGATTCAACTGTGCGAATGTACATGCACAGGAAATATGATTTTTTCCCCTAAACCACAGGTGAATAATTTGTCTATTTTTAAAAGGTGATTGGTCCCTCTCCAATATGGACCGGTGCTTATTCCATTGGGCAACTGAGTCATAAGCAATAAAGAGGAAAGAAATACGCTGAACCAGCATCAACAGAAAACTAAAATATATTGACATATATTTCTCAGATTACATTTCATACCCTAGACATACTTATTTATCCAAAGCCAAACTATAATAACCCATTTGCAATAGAGAAATGACCCAACACAAAGCTTGTATTGATTTGAATGCTGTCATACATTATCAAATCTCATTACAATCGCACCAACAAATGTGGTGAAGGCAAAATACAAAGCTGCGACAATATATTCCCCTGAATTATTACAAACAACCATGGAGACATACTATTGTAGAAAACATGCATTACAATCCATTCCTACGCTGTATCAACCACATTTCTTCATTCACTGCCCAGACATTTTTTTCTGTTTGACTCCCTAAAATCTCCTTAGGCGTTTTCCAGACCAGACAATTGGTTCAACGACCAACCACTTTTACATCTTCGATTCATGCATATATAGCCTCTGATTTTACTTGACCTAATCCAGGTTGCAATAAATTCCCTCCTGCAGGCTATGTCAGAAAATATCATGGTGAGAAGGGACGTTCATCCACCAGCAATAACTGCAACAATATATCTGGAAGGGGTAGCTGAGAAGATGAAAATCTTCATTATTTGACCCCTGAATGTTTCTGCCGATTTGAACCAGCAATTTCCCGCCCTCGAGATGTCTAACAGTCTTCCTTCAACCATGGAGTTCTAGATCATATGGCCATGGGCCCCTGATATACATTGCAGCGATCTTCATCATAGCCTCGCGGAAGTAATGTGATGTCACCCCTTTTTGCTCTGCATGAGTGCGAAAAAACCCCCCACGTGAACCTTCGCCCGCTACTCTGCAAGGAATTGACATCTTGAAAAGATTTCTTGCGGGCTGGCGGGAAACAATCATTTCGGAGCCTTTGTAAAGTTTGTGCTTCCTTTTAAAACTGCAACCCGGAAAGCCGCCATGTGTTGCGATTCCAGAGCTGCACGGAAAGAGGAGCCATCTCTATTTGAGCCTTACGGAAGGAATCTGAGCCCTCCACGTGGTACCGTATAAGAATCCGGGACCCACGCTCGATGCACTTTACACATGTTGCCAAGGGAGCAACAAAAAGGTTAAGTCGCTGAGTCGGGCATTTTTAGAACTTTCGAACCACAAGTCGGGAGTTAGGAAGTTAGGAAAACTCCCGACCTCCTGACAACAAAGGCTTGAAAAGGCCTAGACCGTCGATGAAAGGCTTGAAAAGGCCTTGAGACAAGTCGAGGAGTCGGGCGGTTCGCTAACTTTCGAATCCGCCGACTTAGGTTCTAGAAATTGAAAATCCCCTGACAACAAAGGAAAATAAAAGGGGTCGGTCACTTCACGGTTTAAAAAGGCTTCAAGTGAAAACTTAAGCGACCGATAATTGGGACAAACGGTCAACGAAGAAATATAACATAAAGTAGAGAAATGACCGTAAGCCTTAGGGTTTTGAGGGAAAAGTAGGAAAATATTTATGGGGACTAACTCAAAAAACCCTAAAACTAAAACAGGTGTCAACACTGGCTCTGGTTGGGGACGTGTGTCAAGCAGTGGCACAACGAGAATCCAGATCTCCGGGCATACCAAAAGGCAAAAAAAAAGGGGGAAGAACAAAAACGTATTTACAAGGCATATAGTCATAGGCATTAGGGCATAAAAGGAAAGTTGACTGTAATCAAAATTTGCAGTCACTTACAAGTCAAACCTACACAAAACTGCCACAACCACTTGCCTCTGTCAAAGACAAGTTGAATGAAGGAGCTGATCTCCCTTAAACAAAATTTGCATTTCTCACCTAGTTGCAACAACTGAAAACTATCCCCAGCATGTGCCAATCTACAACATACACTCGTGGAGCTAAGGAGAGCTTCACCAATGAAATCACTGCTGCAGGGCAACCATAAGAAATAGGTGCTTGATCTATTCCATACTGCATCATGTTTGTTTCCAGCAGCAAGGGGTGCAAAACTAAAATTCAGGTTAGCAACAATAGAAATAAATGAAGACAAATCTCCATTATCATGTGCCAGCCTATCATACTTGCTGACCTTTTCATGCAAGTTGAAGGGAAAAGAAAACACCTCCAATTCACATGGCAAAGCAAATTGTGCCTAAATGCACTGTTGATCCACAAAAGAAGACATATCTTCATGCAAATCAAAATGGAAAGAATCCATCACTGGTATACTTTCTAGTTGGGCTGCCATCTGTTCAAACTCAGGCATAAACATGCCTTGTTGCTCATTCACATCAATGCCCCACACAAAGGACTCAACCTCTACTGCAGCACCAACACATTCAAGAGCTAACAAGTCTTTCACATCAAAATGAAAGCACTCATAAACACTTGTAACTCCATCAAACTTTTGAACAAAATTTTCATATGTGCTGCTACAAACTTCACATTCTGAATCATAAGCATGACTCAGGCTGCAACTCAAAACATCAGCACATAAATCAATACCATGAGACACCTCAAGTGGAGAACCATGTTCTTCAAATTGTCTCTCTATTTCATGTCCATCTTGGCAACTTGCCGTGTCATATTCATTGCTGCAAACAGACTAATGACACTTCTTCTTCCTTCAATTCTATATCATTTCTTTGTGGCTGAGATGAAGCTCACTCTGCATGAGGAAGAGAATGTAAGAGTCCTTATTATATGACAAATATTTTGGGATTTTAGATAAGATTTCCTGCACAATATCATACCAAAATTCAATTTCAATCACACATATAAGAAACTATCAATCTCCTTTGCATATATTATTGATTGGAAATGAAATGACTCCAATTGCAAACTGCTATTATTAAATATCAGTCACTGTCTGATCATTATCAGACCTTATTATATATATATATATTGTCCAAATTTATCAATTATTGCATAGCAATAGTGTCCAAACACTATAAAATGATTCTAGCTATCAAACCAAGCTATAACAGCCCTGAACAATTGACTGATATAAGAATTATATAGACTGATATGACTGTATCAGACTAGTATCAGGCTGCAACATGCCTAGATTTCTCTCAAACTCCAATTAGACTTCACCTTAGGTTAGCGATGGATCATCCAAAGGCTCCAAATTCTTCTTGTATCAATCCTTGAACAATATCTGATCATAAAACCCTATATATCACCTATACCAGCTGACTGTTATAGAAATTCAGATTGCACAAAGCTTTCCAATAATGCTTACAAACTCTAGATTTACTACCTTGGCTTAGGAGCAATGAAACCAAGGGCTAATAATGATATCTTATCACTCCAAGTAGCTACAATAACCAAATCATCGAGCATGCCAAATTGATGTTCAAGTCCTCTATTTATCCTCTCCAAGGATAAGTGCTCGTCCTCTTTGGCAATTTGGATGAATTTTGGAATCCACCAATGATGAACAAGAAACTTGAACAAAATTAAATGATTGCTCATGGAAATTCAATCATTTAAAATCAATCTTCAATTGTTTTAAATGAATTATAACTACTCCATAGGAATTGATCCCAATAGCAAAGGAATCCTTGAGAATCAACTCTGAATCGAATGATTGTGTATCATTGAGAATGTCATCATCTTTCCTATCCATATCTTGATTCTCTATCCCATGTATCTCATGGTTCATTTGCTGGAAATCATCTACCCAATAACTAAAAATCAAGTCCAAATGAATACCACTGTCATCACTAATGTTCAATGGTGAGTAAACAACATCCATAGGCCATCCTCCAATGATGTAGACATGATCTAAACCTCTACAAAGCTCCCAAACAGCTACTGTCCTCCAAGTGTCATGAAGGATCTCTATGTGTAATGTGATAAGACAGCTATCTCCTATCAATGTATCATGAATTAGGAATGGAACATCAATGCACATTTGTTCACCTGTATACTCAATGTCACTATCCAACTCCATACAAAGCTCATTTCTCATATGCCACATGTCTTGAATCCTCTTTGTCTCAATCATACCATGGTGTATCAAATCAGAAATCTTAAGCCTTGGATAAGCCATATACTCATCATGAGTGATGACCAATAAAGTACCAAAGGTAGGAAGTGTCTTCCCACTTTCATTCTTATGAACTAATTCCATCTCAAGGGTACCTATGCCGTTGTTTGATTCCATGCCAATATGATATAGAAGTAATGAAACAATGTTATCCAATGGATCCATACCTTGATGAAGGACAATCTCCATGATGGCATATCTTTGTCCATACGATCCAGGTGAAGCCATATGTGATCCTCCAATGAAGCTTCTCCATACAACTCCTTGGTGGCATCCGCCTTATGGGGCTGATGTGTGTCTAGGGCTTCGACATGTATGAATTGATCCTTGTCCTCTTCATGTGAATCACCTTCCTCATGGATGATCTTTGTAACAAACATGATGTCTTCTCCTTGCATGTATGACTGAACACCAATAATATGCCCTTCATGACCAATTGGAATCTTGGGTTCACTCTCAAATGTATTATCACTCGCCTCCATGTGTTTTTCTTCAATTCTGGAATCACCATGAATAGGCTGCAAACCAAGTGAAATCAGCTCATTTTCTGTTAACTGATCTTTAATTTCCTCAATTCTCTGCTCCACCAATCTGTTTGACAACTCATATGCTGCTGATAAAACATCCTGTTTCCTCTAAACAACCAACAAGTTAGATAACAACTACTTAGAAATATTATCTTTCTCATCTAGGATTAGAGACAAAATGGTGTGCATTGCCGATATAACATTTGTTGCATGATATGTTCTGATTTTGGCAAAGAAACAATGGAACATTTTGATAATTAAATCATCCAAAGCCAAATCCAACATGATGTTATTCAATCTCAATTTTGCAAATGATTCAAGTATGGTGACTCTTCTAAGAAAATGAGAATTTGTGACATCATTCAAACCTTAAAAACTTTCCACCAATAAGGAAAATATTTCTTTCATTGTGTCATCCTGATATGGAATGTTAGGAGCTGCAATTCTCATAATTTCACTTAAACAAGAAGTGATAATCAATCTCACCTCATGATCTTTGTATCTTAACAACTTTGGCTTACCCAAAGAAGATGCTATAGGATTTACAGTTGCTTGCAATACCCTAGAATGTGACTGATCCACCATGTGTAAACAATCCTCCGCTTCCTTTAAGATGCTGAGAAGTACCTTCCTTGACTGAAATGAATGTTCAAGTTCATTGTCTACTTTGAGAAGCCTTTCACTCAACACCATGTTATCCATAGGAGAGTTACCTTGACTTGTAGCATTCATGGCTACAGTTTTTTTTCTTTCAAAAACCCATAGGCTGGCAAGATCATGGCTCTGATATAACATTTGTTGCATGATATGTTCTGATTTTGGCAAAGAAACAATGGAACATTTTGATAATTAAATCATCCAAAGCCAAATCCAACATGATGTTATTCAATCTCAATTTTGCAAATGATTCAAGTATGGTGACTCTTCTAAGAAAATGAGAATTTGTGACATCATTCAAACCTTCAAAACTTTCCACCAATAAGGAAAATGTTTCTTTCATTCTGTCATCCTGATATGGAATGTTAGGAGCTGCAATTCTCAGAATTTCACTTAAACAAGAAGTGATAATCAATCTCACCTCATGATCTTTGTATCTTAACAACTTTGGCTTACCCAAAGAAGATGCTATAGGATTCACAGCTGCTTGCAATACCTTAGAATGTGACTGATCCACCACGTGTAAACAATCCTCCGCTTCCTTTAAGATGCTGAGAAGTACCTTCCTTGACTGAAATGAATGTTCGAGTTCATTGCCTACTTTGAGAAGCCTTTCACTCAACACCATGTTATCCATAGGAGAGTTACCTTGACTTGTAGCATTCATGGCTTCAGTTTTTTTTTCCTTCAAAAACCCATAGGCTGGCAAGATCATGGCTCTGATACCACTATAAGAGTCCTTATTATATGACAAATATTATGCGATTTTAGATAAGATTTCTTGCACGATATCATACCAAAATTTAATTTCAATCACACATATAAGAAATTATCAATCTCCTTTGCATATATTATTGATTGGAAATGAAATGATTCCAATTGCAAACTGCTGTTATCAAATATCAGTCACTGTCTGATCATTATCAGACCTTATTACATATATATATAGTGTCCAAATTTATCAATGATTGCATAGAGATTGTGTCCAAACACTATAAAATGATTCTAGCTATCAAACCAATCTATAACAGCCCTGAACAATTGACTGATATAAGAATTATATAGACTGATATGACTGTATCAGACTAGTATCAGGCTGCAACATGCCCAGATTTCTCTCAAACACCAATTAGACTTCTCCTTAGGTCAGTGATGGATCATCCAAAGGCTCCAAATTCTTCTTGTATTAATCCTTAAACAATATCTGATCATAAAACTCTATATATAACCTATATCAGCTGATTGTTATAGAAATTCAGATTGCACAAAGCTTCCCAATAATGCTTACAAACTCTACATTTACTATCTTGGCTTAGGAGCAACGAAACCAAGGGTTAATAATGATATCTTATCACTCCAAGTAGCTACAATAACCAAATCATCGAGCATGCCAAATTGATGTTCAAGTCCTCTATTTATCCTCTCCAAGGATAAGCGCTCGTCCTCTTCGGCAATTTGGATGAATTATGGAATCCACCAATGATGAACAAGAAACTTGAACAAAATTAAATGATTGCTCATGGAAATTCAATCATTTAAAATCAATCTTCAATTGTTTTAAATGAATTATAACTACTCCATAAGAATCGATCCCAATAGCAAAGGAATCCTTCTTGCGTAGACGGCTGGAAATGCTAAAGCATTTAAAATCATTCATGGATCATTTAAAATTGTTTCCTCATACCAACCGATCACTTCTTGGTTTGGGCGAATATCTTGAAGTTAGTGTTTGATATTGAATTTCCTTTACTTGCTTTGATCGCCCCAACTCAAACCTTGGTCGATTTGCATTTAAAACATTTGCTAACATTTAAAATACACTTTCAGCCTTGGCCGCCGATTCCATGTTATTTAATATCTTCAAATATGTATTTTAAATGCCTTTCATTGAATCGATTGATCCTCATAACCGTTGGCTCATCATACAATAACAAATACAATTTTAAATGCTTTTACCTTGGCGAATGGATCCATGGCGTCGGCTTGATAGCTGGAACAAACAATATTAAATGTCTTCAATAGAGCGAACCTCTTGTGATAGTCGTTGGGACTCTTGAAATAGATCGCACCTCTCTAATTAGGCCGTTGGCATCAAAACCCAATGTTATTTGCAATGTGAACAACTCATTGATAGCCTTTGCACAATGTGCAATGTGTTCTCTTCATAGTTGGATCAAATTGGGCGAATTACACATCAACCCATGCATTAAAATAGGTTCACCTGGAATAATAACTGATTTGGCACAATGAACAAGTGTGATTCCATCATAGATGTTGGACAAATGCAATTAAAGATTCCATTTGTCATTATTCACAAAATAGAATTCAAATGCTAGTTGGGCCAGCTTTCCAGTTCTCCATGCATAGACATATACCAATTTTCTGGTTCTCCATTAGAAGCAAACTCAACTAGCAAATATAACTGAGCTCAAAATTGGGACATTACAGAGAACATACCTTGCACCAAAGGAACATGTTCTCATATGCGTCCACATGATCACCATCTTCAAAATTTAGGGCAAGCTCTTCACATGGAAACTCCATGGCTGCACCAATAACTGTCTCTGATCGGTTATCATCATGTGTAGCCACCTCTAGCTCTACCTCATGCAAACAAGCACTAATTGCCTCATCACAAACAGGAACAAAAAGGGGCAGCACATCAAACAAGAAACAAGTTTTTTGCTCATCATCTATTTCATTTACTTGTGCATAATCTTCATAATCAACTTTACAAGCTGATCCATCTGATTGTTCATTTATGCACACATCATCCTCATTGTTCACTGAACCACATACCTCATCACTGGGCTGGGAGTCACCATTGGCTTAATCATTTTCACTTTCACTTGATGAGCTATCTAGTCGAAGGTAAGTGCACACACTGCCTTCATCATCTGCATCACTGTCATATGATGCACCATCTTCCACTTCTACCCTTTTGACTACACAATCATCCTCATTTGATGCTGCATTCATTTGATTGCCTGTATCCACACTGCTGCTGTTTGGATCAACATGTTCATTACCGGCAGCACATGCATTTGTGGACAACAAACCCTTTATGTAGTCATCTCTCTCATTTTCTCCATAGAGTCTAGGGACAAATATGCCTGTTGCATACTCATTATTTCAAAATCTTCCCACACATAACTCAATCCAGTTTCATATGCTTCAAAAAACATATCAATGCAGGTGGGAATGTTAGGTTTGAAACCTTCAGGAATATGGGAAAGAGCAACAACAAACCTGTGACAAAACTCCATGCTTGACTCTCCCTCTTGTCATTTAATTTTTTCCAGCTCTATGACAAGATCAGCAGAGTCAAGACCTTTGGCAAATTCATTTTCAAATGCTGCCACAAGTTCATTCCATGAAGCAAATGACTGCCTTGGAAAATTCTTGAACCACTCTCTTGCCTTTCCATGTAATGATCTAACAAAAAACCTCATGTACATATCCTCATCCTCAAACTGATGTTCTTCCATGAATTTTGAGAATACATCAACATGTGTGTCCCCTTCCCAAATATCATACCCATCAAACTTGGGCAATTGTTTGTAGACTTTGGTTGGCATACTCATTGTTTTGTAATCAACCCATGAGAGGTCTAGCTGATCATACACATGATCTAAGGGAAGAGCAGGGGACTGATCAAACTGATTTTTAGGGACAGCAAGGAATGCATTGGACTGCATCCTAGACTCTAGCAACCTAATCTGATAATTCTGTTTCTACTTCTTGCTGCAACAATGACTCCAACAACTGTTTGGTTTTATCAATTTCATAATGCTGCATTGCTAAGTCATTATGATTGTGTATGGGTGTATATAGGTTTTGATTTATATAACATGTAGAGCCATGACTGGAATATGCATTCCCAGGACAGTCATAGGAATCCACTCCAATGTAATTTCTAGGGTTTGATATATATGGAGATTCAGATAAAGGAGCAGCCCTAGAATAGTCATTCATACCAACCATCCATGACTAAAATATCCTACAATGTAGGGCAAAAAACTGAGGCATATAAATTTGTTCCTTCAACATAACCTGAACAACCAACTTCAAAGGTCAGGAAGAAAACCATGTGTACCTTTATTTTCACCAGCTGTTGCATACGAAGATGGAGCACATGAATCGCCAACAACAACAAAGGGACAACAGTAACAAAGTCTTGTTCTTTAACAGCAGAGTCGCCACCTCTTCCAAAGAGGAATTCCTTGAAGTGTGACTGATCTTCAAGGCTACAAATTGATTCTGGGTTCATCTCACCAGCAGAGTCATCAATTGATTTCAACCCAATAGTCGCCAAAAATGTTGGCGTAAGTTGATGGGATGCCAAACTTACACACAACAACAAACTGTCCCCGACAATGGCGCCAAAAATGTTTCCCAAAACCGCAACTCCACTTCCTAGGAGAAAATCACACTCACAAGGCCAGGGAATGTCGTCATGTGAGCATAATCGGCCCGTCAACAGAATATGGAGGGTTAAAGGACAACCTACGGGAGTGGGTTTCATCCCCTGCACTTCGAGCTCAGCTTAAACTTTGGAGGGATATTCCAAGGAGTATACCTGAATAGGTATTAAATCCAAATCGGATGAACAACTAAAAACATGGACAACCAAACCCAACTCGCCTTCTCAGCCCCCAAATTTGTCACTGAGCTAAGAACAATTGGCTGTCATAAAACCCCTATATAGCTGATTTAACTGTGCGAATGTACATGCACAGGAAAGATGGTTTTTTCCCCTAAACCATAGGTGAATAATTTGTTTGTTTTTAAAAGGTGATTGGTCCCTCTCCAATATGTACCGGTGCCTATTCCATTGGGCAATTGAGTCATAAGCAATAAAGAGGAAAGAAATAGGTTGAACCAACATCAACAGAAAACTAAAATATATTGATATATATTTCTCAGATTACATTTTATACCCTAGACATACTTATTTATCCAAAGCTAAACTATAATAACCCATTTGCAATAGAGAAATGACCCAACACAAAGCTTGTATTCATTTGAATGCTGTCATACATTATCAAATCTCATTACAATCGCACCAGCAAATGTGGTGAAGGCAAAATACAAAGATACGACAATATATTCCCCTGAATTATTACAAACAGCCATGGAGACATACCATTGTATAAAACATGTATTACAATCCATTCCTACGCTGCATCAACCACATTTCTTCATTCACTGCCTAGACGTTATTCTCTGTTTGATGCCCTAAAATTTCCTTAGGCATTTTTTAGACCAGACAATTGGTTCAACGACCAACCACTTTTACATCTTCGATTCATGCATATATAGCCTCTGATTTTACTTGACCTAATCCAGGTTGCAATAAATTCCCTCCTGTGGGCTACGTCAGAAAATATCATGGCGAGAAGGGACGTTCATCTACCAGCAATAACTGCAACAAAATATTTGGGAGGGGTAGATGAGAAGATGAAAATCTTCATTATTTGATCCCTGAATGTTTCTACCGATTTGAACTAGCAATTTTCCCACCCTCGGGATGCCTAACAGTCTTCCTTCAACCATGGAGTTCTAGATCATATGGCCATGGGCCCCCGATATACACTGCAACTATCTTCATCGCAGCCCCGCGGAAGTAACGTGACGTCACCCCTTTTTGCTTTGCGCGAGTGTGAAAAAACCCCCCACGTGGACCTTCGCCCGCTACCCTGCAAGGAATCGACATCTTGAAAAGATTCCTCATGGGCTGGCGGGAAACAATCATTTCAGAGCCTTTGTAAAGTTTGTGCTTCCTTTTAAAACTGCAACCCGGAAAGCCGCCACGTGTCGAGATTCCAGAGCCGCACGGAAGGAGAAGACCCATCTCTATTTGGGCCTTAAGGAAGGAATCTGAGCCCTCCACGTTGTACCGTATAAGAATCCTGGACCCATACCCGATGCACTTTACACATGTCGCCAAGGGAGCAACGAAAAGGTTAAGTCGCTAAGTCGGGCATTTTTAGAACTTTTGAACCACAAGTCGGGAGTTCGGAAGTTAGGAAAACTCCCGACCTCCCGACAATAAAGGCTTGAAAAGGCCTAGACCGTTGATGAAAGGCTTGAATAGGCCTTGAGACAAGTCGGGAAGTCGGGCGGTTTGCTAACTTTCGAACCCGCCGGCTTAGGTTCTAGAAATTGAAAATCCCTTGACAACAAAGGAAAATAAAAGGGGCTGGTCACTTCACGGTTTAAAAAGGCTTCAAGTGAAAACTTAAGCGACAAGTAACCGGGACAAACGGTCAACAAAGAAATATAACATAAAGTAGAGAAATGACCGTAAGCCTTAGGGTTTTAAGGGAAAAGTATGAAAATATTTATGGGGATTAACTCAAAAACCCTAAAACCAAAATAGGTGTCAACAAGACCTAGGACAACACGTGATCATGACAAGTGTTTTAATCCTATGACATGAGACACAAATATTAAATGCCCTAAGTAAACTTAACAAGTGTGAATACTACCTAATTTGGAACCAATTAGGTAATATACCTTGTTCACACAAACAATGAACATTAAAGTCATTGAGAAGGATAACATCACCTAAGTACTAATGGGAAATCTTTGGATTGAGATCAAGGTAAGGGTTTCCCTCAATGTGTACAACAATGCAACAATGAAAACATCCCAAAGTGGGGGTGGGCCCCTTGAATTTTGAACCACATATATCTAGAATGTAAATCAATGGCCAACCATGAAACCTTGAAATGAAGGCTATTGCAGAAGAGACAAGCTATGCCAACTAAACCATGAACATGCCCTGTTCAGTCTCTTGTCAAAGGATAGAGGCCCAAACATAAGTTGTTGTTGGAGGGAGAGGTTGTTCAGTGTTCTTGTGGGTCCTAGTAAGAAATATGATAACTTGTGAAGCAATAGTATCCTATAAGGTACCTGGAGAAGACCATATAGAACAATTACAATTCCAACAAACAATGGGGACATCATTTCCACCATTGAGCCTTGAGAATGCTGTTAGGTAGACAATCCAAGGCGTGACAACCCCTAAGGTGGGGAATTACAAATAATAGCCTTGCAGATTCTCTAATAATGACCCACTTGTTCTCCTTTTTGACAACTACAACTAGAGCACTAACCTTTAGAAGATCCTCCACTTGAAGTTGTGTGAGATCTACATCCTTTTTTCTTTGAGGAGAGTAGCTATTTTTTTGCTCTAAGGGCTTGTAAATGCTCTTCCTGGACTAAAATTTGATTACAAGGGTGTTATCTTGAGTCCACCAAGCTTTGTCTTGGGAGATGTCTTCTAGACCAAGAAAATCTTGTAGGAAGGTGTGAGTAGCTTGTAGGGGCTTAGTCAACTTAGGAAGTCCACAAACTCAAAGGTTAAGCAATTTGGCAAGCCTAGCTTTTCCGTCTTGAACAACCATTGCAATAACAAGATGCAGTTTGTTACCACCCTTAACTATTTGAACCCATGAATTTTGTTCATTTACCCATTTCTTGATGGACTCTTGATACATTGTTGTTTCTTCCTTAAGGTGCTCATGTTGAAGGAACAACTCTTAACTATTTGTTTTGAATTAGGGAAGCAGTCTCTTGGAGTTGCTAAAAATGTGGAGTGATGTGTAAGAACCCCTACCAATTCTGATCTGATTTTTGCCTTGCTGTTCTGAATTTTCTGATTGTGTTTTTGAATGTTTTGCTTTGTGTTTTTTATGTCTCCATGCATGTAGGTTTTTGCAATGATATGATAATGAAAAAGTAACATAATAGCATTCAAATAACACCAAATAGATAACTGAAATTGAGTGGATCAGCTAACAAAACTATTTCAAATTAAAGATATGAAATAGGTGACTCAATTTGACATACCTGAATAATGTAGCTTGCCAATTGCATTCAAGAGATGATGGCTGATTACAAACACTCATATCTGATTATAAAATCAGACTTATAAAAGCATACAAATGTGATCCAATGATCCACAAATCACTCGCAAACATGCAATGATATCAACCTCTAACTGTAGCAGCCATGAATGATGAACTCCAATAACAAAAGTGACTGAAACAAGTTGTCCAAACCCTATTTCAGACCTGCAGAGGTCTGATCATAAATCTGATCACAAAATGAAGCCAAAAGATGCCCTAGAATGTGGCGGATGAGCCTCCAAAAGCTAGCGCTACTCCTTAGATGGATCGCTAGGGCTTATATATAAAAAAATGACCAATGTTACCATCAAACCCTCACTTCCTTGGTCTGATATGAAATTGCAGCAGTGCAAGAAAGTGAAATTCCGAGTGCAAGAAAGTGAAATTCTCCCACAAAGAAGCCACCAAATGATGATGAATTGACACCAAACCCTAGCCAGGGATGCATATGATGAAAATATGCCTTATTATCCTTCAGATCTGAATTATTATGCCTTCAACCTGCAAAACAACTTCAAACCCTAGCTGAATACAAAGTCTTCTTTCAAACCCTAGCTGGTTGAACCTCCAAATCCTCCAAAAACCTGCAAATTTAGCTCAATAATGGATCCTAGGTGAATCCATCTCTCAAAGTGGGATGAGTTTTCGTCCAAACCACCAAGATCTAAGGGTTTTCATCCTTAGGACACGCTGAGACAAAGTTGCAGCCAAGAGAAACACTCCAAGATGTAAAAATGCCAAATACTTCAATGATGAAAATGACCTCAAATGACCTTTTATTTTTCTCCACTTGGGCGCCCATATCAAACATATTTTTATGATTTTTGAAGTCCACCATCATAGCAAAATATTTTTATTTAATTTTCTTTTTAATTCCACAACTTGGCAGCCTCATGGGAGAAATATAAAAATAATAAAATAATATTATTTTATTATCTCAACTTGGGCAGCCACTTGGAGAGATAACATATTAATAAAATATTAATCTTTTATTTTATTTCACCTTTGGACTTGGGCGGCCACTTGTGGGAAAATAATATAATATTTTAATTAATAAAATATTATATTTTTGCCTTTTATTTTATTTTCCATTTTTTCCCATATTTTCTAATTTTCTTTTTCCTCCAATTGGGTCGCTTTTCTCCTTGACTAATTTTTAAATCAATTTTGACTTTTCCAAAATTACCACAAAAATACTAAAAGTCATTTGCCAACTTTGTACATCAATAAAAAATAGTTGAGCCACTGAAAACCATCATTCCATTCTCCAAGCCTATAGAAACATTCTCTTTTCCAAACCTCCATATGACCAAGCTCAACCAAGACATTCCCTTAACACAAGAATTAACCTACGGGAATGGTGAATAGGTTAACTCACTTCTCGCTAGGTGATCATGCCGGAAATGGGGACATTACATGATGATACAAGAGGCACAAGATTTCTCAAGCATAGAGATATGTGCTTTTAAAACAATAATGATGTCTTTCTCTTGTCGTTGTTGCTTGAGAAATGAAATTAGTTTCTGAAATTTGAAACTTAATTCCTCAATTTCGGAAATCCTAGTACATAACTTCTTGTATTGAAACTTTTGGTGTCTTGACAATCCAATTTTTGGTATTAGGTGTTTCCATGGTGATCTGAACCCCTTGAATAGGCAATCGACACAAAAGCATACCAAATAAACCTGATAATCCCGAATCTATAGAGTAGAACAAAACAATTAGGGAGCTAGGGCTGACAATTGCATAGGGCCAATTGAAGGATCAATGGGGCCAATTGTAGAAGTGTGGGCCAACCTGCAAAAGTGTGGGTTGACCTATAGAATTGTGGGGTCAGCCTTTGGATTGGATTGTTGCAATAGAGGCTCGCGAATCCTTGCATGCACAAAACAAAGTTGAGGAGCATAAACCAATTTGAGGTTTAGAAGAACTCCAACACAAATTGCAGAGAGGATAGGGCACATGTGAGTAGATGGTGCATGGACAATAGATTAGTGTGCATGGGCAGCAAAGCAGTGCGATACCCATCTTTCACCCATTAGACTTAAGCTCAAGGAGAGACATTCGGCTGATCATTTGAATCATGGATTTAGATGATACAGATGTTGCAGATGCTAATAATGGTGGTATTGGCTTAAACCAAGATATATCAGACAATTCAATGGCAAAATGCCAAAGTGAAAAAGATCTTTTATTGAAAAAGATGTGCTTGTAGAAAGAAAGAAATTATATTAATGTCCACGGGTGACCAAAAGTAGGTCAATGGGACTCAAGAGAACGACAATATACAATAGAGAGTTCTAGGAAGAGAAACCTAGAAAGGTCCCACCAAGGGGAAAAGCAAAGATAAGAAAAACAAAACAATAGTGGACTACCAAAATAAGTGGCCAGGAAATAGGTACAAATAGCCAAGAAAGGGGAACAACCACCCGAAGAGCAAAGAGTAGCCATAGAGGAAAAGTGAAGATCATCAAGTATCACTGTTTGGACTAGAAATGGTGAAGTCGCTAGTGCCATCATTGATTATTGTGAAGGGACCGATACAAGATTTGATAATGCTCATTGAGGAGTGCCGAGGGTCGGGAGGGGTACTCCCAGTAGGATCAACCTAACGTCCAAGGCAGAAGTAGCCCTTGTAGTAGTGAAAAAGCTCGTAATATTCATCTGTTCCTATATTAAAAAATGATGGAAACATATATTGTATTCCTCTTTTATTCTTCTTTTGAATTTTGTATCTACAGTTAATAATGTATTTCAAATATTGAGTTTTGACTACAACAGCATAAGTTTTTCGTGGTGTATTCAACATTGTAGAATGTTGTAAAAGACCCATCTAACGATTGTAAGGAGAGACTCTTATTGGGGCAACCTACGAAGAAGCAAGATTTTTTGGCAAGCACTCCTCTTTTCTCACTACAAAGTCCTAGAAAGGAGATGGAAATTTTGTCTCTCCTTCAAGCTCTTTTCAATTTCACGATGCTGGATGAAGAATGTTTGGTTGGGGAAATTTTGAGGAGGAAATAACAAGAGATGAACAGAAGAGATTGCTGAAATCTATCATGTGATATCTTTTAATGGCAATGAAGATTCTGACATGCAACTCAACAGACATAAAAACAATGCTCTTCCTTCTGCTATGTTGCTGGAGGACCCATGCTGAATAAACTTTGATGATGGTTCAAATTGCCCCTCCTCTTCTATTTTGGTTGAACTTGTTGGAACCTTTGCCTTCAAAAGAATTGGGGAATCCTAGCTTGATACAATACTTCCATCTCTTTCCCTTCTCAAAATGGAGTGTTGTGTAGAGGAGATTGGAGAAATTTCTCAAGAGCCTAAATTGGGATTGCAGTTGAATTGTGAACACATTGAAGAAAGTCCTTTTCTTTGGGACTGTTTTTGACATAGAATTTGTCTTTGATGGGAAGAATTATGCTCATTTGTCTGATTTTTCTACATCTTCTCTTTGCACAATTGGAATCAGACGAGTTTTATATGAAGCTGTAGTCTTCTCCTGAATATCTCAATATTTTCAAGCTTTCAGTGACCTTGAATTTGAAGACAGCCATAGGTGTCCCCAGAATTTCTCAAAGATTTTCAAGCTTTCAGTCAACCTGAATTTGAAGCCTTCCTTATGGAAGATGAAGAGCACTGTTTCATTGGTGGAGAACCTGTTTATGAGCTTCTTTTTTGGAGTGGATTTTTATCAGAACACTATTCTCAATGTTCAAGAACAATTACGTATTCATTTGTAATGTCCCCTTCTCGCAAGCCCAATTTCATGACCTTGCACACGATTTCAACTCGTAAAAAGAGAACATTAGTACACTAAACCTTCTTAATTGCATTTATAGCAATAGATATATAAGATACTCATTTCACATAAGAATATTGCCTTAATAATTTCTATGATCAAATATCAATTCATATCTTTAATTCATCATTTTATGATTACTTTCAATGCATATTTCTAATCTTATGATTACTTTCAATACACATTCTCTATCATTTATATTTCACACGTTCCTCTTAAGATCATGATCAATATGACTTTCATATTTTCTATCATGACATTTCATGTGCTCTATTATTTAGTCATGATCTCTATCAATATATATTTCATACTTGCTATATCTTTTCATGTGTTACTCATTAACATCATATGAGAGAGATGAGATGAGCCTTGCCACTATCCACCATGGGGCTCTATATCTCCTATCCTTAGACTCAAGTAGTACCTTTTGTACTCTTAGAGTCAAGGCCTCTATGAGATTCCTTGGTACCTATGATGCCTTTTGCACCATTGTAGCCAAGGCCAATATATCACCTATCCTTTGCACTATGGATACCTTGTATCACATGTGACAAAGGCCTCTAAATACCCATGAATGGCCTCTTAGGCGTCTCATTCTCATTCTTTCCAAATGAGGTTAATGTGTACCACATATGACTGGCTGCATATAAGCTACATCACTTTCATTATGATACATATATGATCACAGCATATAGAATCAAGTTCTAAGAATAATAATATTGAAGCCTATGTTGCAAAATGATGACAATGGGCTCAGTCCACAAGGAAGTTTTGGTGTATTCATAAGAAAATATCCCAAAGATGTGGCATTATAAAAATATCTCTATACTGGTTTGGAGCAGAAGAGTTTTTTGATCCTAAGTTGATAAATGAAAAGTGGAAAAAAGACAATCAAAAGAATATTAATGTTTAATTAATTTGTTGCCTCGAAAAAGGTAAATGGTTATAATGGCAAAAGTAGATGAAAGAGAATCGAACTGAACTGCAATGATTGCAAGCATAGGAGAAGTTGAAGAGACATGTTGTAACTATTTGGTCTTGGTTTCCTTTCGTAATCTGGGCTATAAAAGGGGGAAAATTGAATGTGAGGGTTCTTCTCCAGGCCTTTGGAACACTGCAATTTTTGTCTCTTTGTAGCAGATTTGAATGCTTTCATCAGTTATTTGTTAATGGAATGTTTGCATATTACATGAGAAATGGCATTTTTCTTTGATTGGGAAATGTATGGTTGCTTCTTAACATGAATGTGTTTACTATCTGATAGAAGAAGACTATTAATTTCTTTGCATCATATTTTGTTGCATACTTGCATGCAATCATTCTTACCTTAACGAGACTCTGTGTTGTATGAGGGTTTGAATGGTGAACTATGGGTCACTTTTATGTGACCAGATTTGGTAAAGATACTTTGGGCTTTATTTTGAGTTTCATCTGTTTCTCATATGTATACACCATAAAATCATTCTCATGTCCAAACTGGTTCTCATGAGAGTCCATGGTGGTTCTCTGCATTTATTCCGTTGAAGGTCTCCCAACTTTTCTCTCTCTTTAGCTTACAAGTTACATCGTTTTGTACCTTTTATACTTTCTGATTAAAAGTATATAAAATAATAAAACCCAAAATCCCATCACATGAGGGAGTTGCCTCTCTCAAATGTAGAGGGAAATCATCTACTTCATAAGTTCATAGTGATTTTCTCACCTATGTTGCTCTTTTTGTTGTAGTCTGTTGAACTGTGAATATGAGTCAATAAATTCAGCAAATGGCTTCTGGGACAAAAAATAGTGCAAACAATGCTGTATAACAAAATATGTGGCATAAAGTACAATGCTAGCATTTTGACTGAATGATGGTGAATATGCTTCCATCACATGTAGATGGTCGGAATGCTATAAAAGTTAATATTTGCCTATGCTAATTGAGCCAAGCAATGGTTTCAATCAATTAAGTCTAGCATGAGGAATGTTAACAACAAATGTCAATCTTTGGCATTTGTAAAGTAGATCATTGCAAACCTAGGAAGAGCATGACATGTTTTTTATTGTCATGAATTGTTTTGCTAATTGGCTACAATATAACAAATTCGGTGGTGTGTCATAGAATACAGGGCTAGAATCTTGAGTGAAGAATATTAGTCAGTGTGCATGCTTCCAATGAATAACATGGGTAGGCCACAAGCAGTGAAACATATCTGAAATGCGTAGATGGTAGAAGTGCTATTAAAATTAAACATCTATTCGGTATCCACCATAACTTTAGGTGGCTAATGTTTTATTCTTTAAGCTTAACATGTAATATCGCTAACGGAATATTTTTATATTTTTGGAAAATTCCATCAATAAACATGTGATGTTCCTACCAAGATATTTCAACGAACTTGCAAATTTATCAATGTGAGCTCACAGACATTTCGTCGAGCAGTTGGTGGATAGCTGAGTTTGTGTATTTCAACCAATGTTGACAAAATATCATAAATAGATACACTTTGAGTTTGTAATGAAATAGAATTAATTCCCATAAATCAGGATGCTGATATTAAACTCACTGTATTTCTGAATAAAATATACATATATTTCCAGTGCTGATACAAAGAGTGTGCTGATGTAAAACTCAGAAATATATACAAAAACCAAGAATAAGTTCTGACCTCAAATTGTTGCTGATGATGAAGAAATCAGAACTCCAAAAATATTGCCCAGAAATAAGAAATAATCAGAATAATTTCTGATAACATAAACAGCAGCTGTTCCAAACTTTATTTTATTCAGAAAATACCCAAAAACACTTTCCTCAAGGTGTATGAACCTGAAGATCTCCTAAAAAACCCTGCGATCAGTTTCAATTCATATGCTAAAGGCTGCAATGGAATTTGGTAAGGCTTTTAAGCCTTCAAAATGTTGAGACATGGACCAGCTAGGACTCGAACCTAGGACCTTCCATTCACTGCTGGAGTCCTCTACCATTGAGCTACTGGCCCCTCTTGGACCAGTCCATCATCGGTCTAGGTGTGGCTTATTTCCAACACCAACACCCCCCCTTAAGCCACACCTCTCGTGTGCTTGGGGCTCCTAGCCTGGCCCTGGCTCTGATACCATGTTGAGACATGGACCAGCGAGGACTCGAACCTAGGACCTTCCATTCACTGCTGGAGTGCTCTACCACTCCCCTCTTGGACCAGTCCATCGTCGGTCCGGGTGTGGCTTTGACTATGTTGGCTCTTAATGGTCTTCCTTCATCTTGGGAGTCATTCATTCAAGGAATCAGTGCGAGATCAAAACTTCCTAAGTTTGATCGATTGAGAGTAGATTGTATTCAAGAAGAATCTAGGTTGGCTGCGAGAGGCATTGGTCAAAGCTCTACAAATACAGATATTCATGCTCTTGCCGCTCAATCCTCGAAGAAGAAAGGAAAAGAAGGGAAGAAAGGATACTTCAAGATGAATAGAGATAAAGGATTAGATGGTGCCCCTGCATCGAAGAAGAAGGACCTCTCTTGCATTCAATGTTTTAGATGTGACAAGTTTGGTCACTATGCGAAGGATTGTCCAGCCCGACCTAAGCAGCAGGCTTCTATTGCAGATGTGGGTGAGATCTCTCCGCAGAAGGATTCAAGTGGTTTTCTATTCTATTCTGCTCTTTCAAGCAATGTGCCTACCGACAACAATACTTGGTTGATTGATAGTGGTGCCTCTCACCACATCACCAGATTTAGAGAGCATCTAACTGATTTGGTGGAGAAAGATTCTAGTGTTCAAGTAATTATTGGAGATGATGCTAGTTATTCTGTGAAAGGAGTTGGGACCTCCTCTTTTCACTTGGATTCCGGCATTTCCTTGCAGTTGAGTGATGTTCTATTTGTTCCGGGTATCAAGCGGAACCTTGTCTCTATCTCAGCCTTGGAAGACAAGGGGTACCAAGTTGCATTTTCATCAGGTATAGTTCTTGCATCGCTGAAGAACTCAAATATCAAGACAACTCGGGTGATTGGAGTTCGACATGAGAGTCTCTACAGACTTTGCACTCGTCCACTTCAGGCCTTGTTGCATGATTCATCAAGTTCATGTGAACTTTGGCATAGAAGATTGGCTCACCTTCACTTCCGAGCTCTACCAACCATGGAGAAGATGGTCATGGGCCTTCCGAAACTCAACCAGGAGCATGAAGATACTTACAGAGGTTGTGCATTGGGTAAGAATACTAAAGGTCCATTTCATAGTAGTGAGAGTAGATCTAAATGTATTCTAGACCTTATTCATTTGATTTATGTGGTCCAATGTCTATTGCTTCTTTGAGTGGTCTCTTGTATTACACTATTTTTATTGATGACTACTCTAGAAAGACTTGGATTTATTTCTTGAAATCTAAAGAATCTGAGAAAGTACTTGAGAGGTTCAAAGAGTTTAAAGCTCAGGCAGAGAACTTATCCAGGAAGAGGATCAAAGTTTTGAGATCCGACAACGGAGGAGAGTACATCTCTGGAAGCTTCCATAACTTTTGGATTGAAGGAGGGATTAAGAGGGAGTTCTGTGTCCCTTATAATCCTCAACAGAATGGTGTTGCAGAAAGGAAGAACAGATCTATTGTAGAAGCAGCCAAAGCTATGATTCATGACCAAGATCTGCAAAACCTTCCTTTGGGCTAAAGCATCTAGGACAGCTGTTTATGTTCAGAATGGAAGCCCTCACCACATTTTGGAGAACATGACTCCCGAAGAAGCATTCATAGGGGTGAAGCTGGAAGTAAGTCATTTGAGGATCTTTGGTTGTCCAGTGTATGTTCATGTACTGAAAGATAAAAGGACAAAGTTGGATCCATCTGGCAAGAAGGGAATATTTGTGGGCTACAGTGAGACTTCAAAAGTCTACAGAGTTTACATTCCACGTCAGAAGTTGATTGAGATCAGCAAGGATGTTACATTTGAAGAGGATGTTGCATTTAAAAGATCAAAGGGCATTCATATGGAGATAGATAATGAAGACCAAGAGTCTCCTCAGGATATGGAAGTTGACCATACTCCTGAGATTCAGAGGGAGGCTATTGATCCAAAAGAAGATGATGATCCAGTTGAGCCTTTGGAACCTACTGATGGGCCTACAGATATTGTGATTGGTCGTAAGAGACCTCTTCGGGCCAGGCAAACAATGCAGGAGGCAGAAAGGTTTGCAGCCCCAAGAGGAACGTTTAGAGAAAGCAAGAGACCTCACAAGTTTTCAAGCTATGTTGCATTGATGAGTCAAATTATTGAGTCTGAGCCTTCCAGTGTTGAGGAAGCTACTAGTCAGAAAGTATGGAGAGATGCTATGGCTGAAGAGTATCAATCCATCCTCAAGAATGATGTTTGGGACATCGTACCTAGACTTGAAGGAAAATTTGTTGTTTCTTTTAAGTGGCTCTTCAAGATCAAGCATGCAGCTGATGGGAGCGTTGATAAGTACAAGGCTAGGTTCGTGGCTAGAGGATTCTCTCAGAAAGAGGAAGTAGATTATGAGGAAACCTTTGCTCCAGTTGCTCGTTACACATCCGTCAGGACCATCATTGCTATTGCAGCATCTAAAGGATGGAAGATACACCAAATGGACGCGAAGACAACATTTCTAAATGGTGTAATCGAGGAAGAGGTATATATTGAGCAACCTGATGGCTTTGAGGTACATGGGAAGGAGTCTCATGTTTGCACGCTGAAGAAGGCTTTGTACGGCCTTAAGCAGGCTCTTCGTGCTTGGTACGAAAGAATTGATCGATACCTGATTAGCTTGGGTTTCTCCAAGAATGATGCTGATTCAAACCTATACTTCAATGTAATTGATGGCGAATCATTAATCTTGGTTCTCTATGTTGACGATCTAATTCTTACTGGAGAAGATCACCTCATTATCAAATGCAAGGAGTGAGCTTCAGAATTTGAAATGAAGGATCTTGGTCTCTTGCATTACTTCCTTGGTTTAGAAGTATGGCAGAAGCCAGATGAGATCATTCTAAGTCAAGGGAAGTATACTATTGACATCTTGAAGAGATTTGGTATGATGGATTGCAAGTCCATGACTACACCAATGGAGACAAATTTGTTGAAGTTAAAAGAAGCTGCAGCTAGTTCAGATCTGGTGGATCCTACTATGTATAGACAGTTGATTGGATCATTGATGTGTCTAGTTAATACTAGACCAGATATTTGCTATGCAGTGAGTGCACTTAGTCAGTTCATGTGTGAACCAAGGCAAATACATTTAGTTGCAGCAAAGCATATTCTAAGATACTTGCGTGGCACAGTTGGGCATGGCTCGAGATATTCTTCTGGTGTAGATTTGAAGCTGCATGGACATACTGATTCTGATTGGGCAGGGTGTGTTACTGATCGGAAGAGCACCTTTGGATGTTGCTTTAGTTTGGGGTTTGCGACGATATCTTGGTGTAGCAGGAAGCAGTCTTCAGTGGCACTGAGCACTGCAGAGGCCGAGTATATTGCAGCTTGTGTGGTAGCTCGAGAAGCAGTGTGGCTTTGGAAGCTCCTTGCAGGATTGTTTGGACAATCATTGGAGCCGATTGTCATCCATTGTGATAATCAAAGCTGTGTGAAGCTTTCTGTCAATCCAGTGTTTCATAACAGAACTAAACATGTTGAGATCAAATACCACTATATCAGAGATATGGTATTGAGGAGAGCGATCCAGTTGAAGTACATCAGCACTGAGAATATCTGCCGTCTGCTCATCAATGCTGATGTACTTCAATTGGATTGCTTTTCTCAATACCATATCTCTGATATAGTGGTATTTGATCTCAACATGTTTAGTTCTGTCATGAAACACTGGATTGACAGAAAGCTTCACATAGCTTTGAGTATCACAATGGATGACAGTCGGCACCAATGATTGTCCAAACAATCCTGCAAGGAGCTTCTGAAGCCACACTGCTTCTCGAGCTGCCACACAAGCTGCAATATACTTGGCCTTTGCGGTGCTCAGTGTCACTGAAGACTGCTTCCTGCTACACCAGGATATCGTTGCAGACCCCAAACTGAAGCAACATCCAGAGGTGCTCATCCGATCAGTAACACACCCTACCCAATCAGAATCAGTATATCCATGCAGCTTCAAATCTACACCAGAAGAATATCTCAAGCCATACCCAATTGTGCCACGCAAGTATCTTAGGATATGCTTTGCTACAACTAGATGTATTTGCCTTGGTTCACACATGAACTGACTAAGTGTACTCACTGCAAAGCAAATATCTGGTCTAGTATTAACTAGATACGTCAATGATCCAATCAACTGTCTGTACATAGTAGGATCCACCAGATCTGAACTAGCTGCAGCGTCTTTTAACTTCAACAAATTTGCCTCCATTGGTGTAGACATGGACTTGCAATCCATCATACCAAATCTCTTCAGGATGTCAATAGTATACTTCCCTTGACTTAGAATGATCTCAACTGGCTTCTGCCATACTTCTAAACCAAGGAAGTAATGCAAGAGACCAAGATCCTTCATTTCAAATTCTGAAGCTAACTCCTTGCATTTGATAACGAGGTGATCTTCTCCAGTAAGAATTAGATCGTCAACATAGAGAACCAAGATTAATGCTTCGCCATCAATTACCTTGAAGTATAGGTTTGAATCAGCATCATTCTTGGAGAAACCCAAGCTCATCAGGTATCGATCAATTCTTTCGTACCAAGCACGAGGAGCCTGCTTAAGGCCGTACAAAGCCTTCTTCAGCCTGCAAACATGATACTCCTTCCCATGTACCTCAAAGCCATCATATGTTGCTCAATATATACCTCTTCCTCGATTACACCATTTAGAAATGTTGTCTTCACGTCCATTTGGTGTATCTTCCATCCTTTAGATGCTACAATAGCAATGATGGTCCTGACGGATGTGTAACGAGCAACTGGAGCAAAGGTTTCCTCATAATCTACTCCCTCTTTCTAAGAGAATCCTCTAGCCACGAACCTAGCCTTGTACTTCTCAATGCTCCCATCAGCCACATGCTTGATCTTGAAGAGCCACTTAGAAGAAACAATAGATTTTCCTTCAGGTCTAGGTACGATGTCCCAAACATCATTCTTGAGGATGGATTGATACTCTTCAGCCATAGCATCTCTCCATACTTTTTGACTAGTAGCTTCCTCAACACTGGAAGGCTCAGACTCAATAATTTGACTCATCAATGCAACATAGCTTGAAAACTTGTGAGGTCTCTTGCTTTCTCTAAACGTTCCTCTTGGGGCTGCAAACCTTTTTGCCTCCTGCATTGTTTGCCTAGCCCAAAGAGGTCTCTTACGACCAATCACAATATCTGTAGGCCCATCGGTAGGTTCCAAAGGCTCAACTGGATCATCATCTTCTTTTGGATCAGTAGCCTCCCTCTGAATCTCAGGAGTATGGTCAACTTCCATATCCTGAGGAGACTCTTGGTCTTCATTATCTATCTCCATATGAATGCCCTTTAATCTTTTGAATGCAACATCCTCTTCAAATATAACATCCTTGCTGATCTCAATCAACTTCTGACCTGGAATGTAAACTCTGTAGGCTTTTGAAGTCTCACTGTAGCCCACAAATATTCCCTTCTTGCCAGATGGATCCAACTTTGTCCTTTTATCTTTCGGTACATGAACATACACTAGACAACCAAAGATCCTCAAATGACTTACTTTCGGCTTCACCCCTGTGAATGCTTCTTCAGGAGTCATGTTCTCCAAAATGTGGTGAGGCTTCTATTCTGAACATAAACAGCTGTCCTAGATGCTTCAGCCCAAAGGAAGGTTTTGCAGATCTTGGTCATGAATCATAGCTTTGGCTGCTTCTACAATAGATCTGTTCTTCCTTTCTGCAACACCATTCTGTTGAGGATTATAAGGGACACAGAACTCCCTCTTAATCCCTCCAATGCAAAAGTTACGGAAGCTTCCAGAGATGTACTCTCCTCCATTGTCGGATCTCAGAACTTTGATCCTCTTCCCGGATAAGTTCTCTACCTGAGATTTAAACTCTTTGAACCTCTCAAGTACTTCCTCAGATTCTTTAGATTTCAAGAAATAAATCCAAGTCTTTCTAGAGTAGTCATCAATAAAAATAATGTAATACAAGAGACCACTTAAAGAAGCAACAGACATTGGACCACATAAATTAGAATGAATAAGGTCTAGAATACATTTAGATCTACTCTCACTACTATGAAATGGACCTTTAGTATTCTTACCCAATGCGCAACCTCTGTAAGTACCTTCATGCTCCTGGTTGAGTTTCGGAAGGCCTGTGACCATCTTCTCCATGGTTGGTAGAGCTCAGAAGTGAAGGTGAGCCAATCTTCTATGCCAAAGTTCACACGAACTTGATGAATCATGCAACAAGGCCTGAAGTGGACGAGTGCAAAGTCTGTAGAGACTCTCATGTCGAACTCCAATCACCCGAGTTGTCTTGATATTTGAGTTCTTTAGCCATGCAAGAACTTTACCTTATGAAAATGCAAGTTGGTACCCCTTGTCTTCCAAGGCTGAGATAGAGACAAGGTTCCGCTTGATACCCGAAACAAATAGAACATCACTCAACTGCAAGGAAATGCTGGAATCCAAGTGAAGAGAGGAGGTCCCAACTCCTTTCACAGAATAACTAGCATCATCTCCAATAATTACTTGAACACTAGAATCTTTCTCCACCAAATCAGTTAGATGCTCTCTAAATCCGGTGATGTGGTGAGAGGCACCACCATCAATCAACCAAGTATTGTTGTCGGTAGGCACATTGCTTGAAAGAGTAGAATAGAATAGAAAACCACTTGAATCCTTCTGCGGAGAGATCTCACCCACATCTGCAATAGAAGCCTGGTGCTTAGGTCGGGCTAGACAATCCTTCGCATAGTGACCAAACTTGTCACATCTAAAACATGTAGGAGCACCATCTGATCCTTTATCTCTATTCCTCTTGAAGTATTCTTTCTTCCCTTCTTTTCCTTTCTTCTGTGAGGATTGAGCGGCAAGAGCATGAATATCTGTATTTGTAGAGCTTTGACCAATGCCTCTCGCAGCCAACCTAGATTCTTCTTGAATACAATCTGCTCTCAATCGATCAAACTTAGGAAGTTTTGATCTCGCACTGATTCCTTGAATGAATGACTCCCAAGATGAGGGAAGACCATTAAGAGCCAACATAGTCAAATCCTTGTTATCAACAATATGCCCAATGGTAGAGCTGATCTCTCAACTCGGTAATGTTTATGAAGTATGAGATGACGGATTCTCCTTTCGCCATCTTGATATGATGAAGTTGCTGTCTTAATGCAAGATCTCGACTTGTGTTGTTGATCTCAAACATTTCCTCCAAAGTCTTGAACATCTCTCTTGCAGATTTTAACTTGAAAATGATTGGCACAATGTGATCTTTCACGGAATCAACCAACATCTTTTTCGCCTTAGTGACATTTTTCTTCCATTGAGGCTTCTCATTCTCATCGGTTGGTTCGGGAACTTCGCCCTCCACGAACTCAGCTAACTCAATTTCTTCAAAAGTGAGCATGACCCTAAACTTCCAAGATGTGAAGTTTGATGCACCCTCAAGTCTATCTTCGATCTTGAGCCCGTTCACCATCTTGATGATAAGATAGATGCAATAAAAAATGAGAATAAGAATGGAGGATAATGCTGCTTGATTAAATTTGATCACGATCTTTCTTATACCTGCTCTGATACCATGTTAGTTTTATGATCAGATGTAAAACTCAGAAATTAATTCAAAAATCAGACACAATAAGACAACATATACCCTGGGAAAACCCTCCACTTGAGGGAGAAAAACCCAGCAACAATATATCACTTATATTGAATATCAACAAATGTCTCTTTTACAAATAGGCTGATATGAAAGCCAAGAAGGAGCACCACAATCTGATGCTAACACAGTAATAATATAAACTCAGCCTTCTACAAATATATTGATCTGCACTTGATAATCTTCTTACCAACTCGCGCTTCTGGATATTGAACTATGGTGAATATATTTTGAACAATGAGGAAGCATCGATTATATATACAAGTAAGAAGAAGGAGACGCATCTCCTCAATCTCCATGTCGGCCTCCACCAAAAGTCATGTCTCCAAGATGCATGAAGTTGGGCATCAAAGAATCTCAACACTTCAAAAATTCGTGTCTTCTAAATGACGGCCTTATTAGTACTGATTAAATATTAGTTAATGTAAATTGATGAAGCGCCTCTTCATCGATTATTGTCTTGCAATTTAAATAGCCGTTAGGCTATCATTTAAATTGTCTCCATCGCATGAACTTGGGCTGGAAGTAGAAGCCCGACGCTGGTCCTCTAACATCAACACAAAATAATGAATCATCCTTCCACAAAGTAATTCGCTGCCTTCCTTATGCTGTACGGTCAGCAAACAAAGACTCCCAAATGGTACGGCTGGGTATCTTAATCAATAAAAAATTCTGATTTGTTTTCAATAATACGACTTCACACACAACATTGATACAAATTACTCCCACACACAACATTGAATAAATCTGATAAATGTAGACTCAAACTGAAATCCATAATTTCAGTTTGTTTAACACAAAATCTGGAAATTATCTCCAATATGCGAATTATCAGCAATTATCCAAAATACCCAAAATATATCAAAATAAACCCTTGTGAAACTTGTGATCTGAAATCTGAAACTTCATACAAATGAAAACATGGAACAATGCATTAAGCCCAATTGTGAATTCTGTGTGAACTCACCTCGACATTGGCTAGGGAGACTTCCTTCTCCGAACCCAATCTTCACCATAGGGTTTTCGTCTTAGGTTGCAAACTTGAACAAGATGTTCAAAATTCCACAACTAGAACAATTGAAGATGAAACGCCAAATGATATGAATGTGTCTTCATCTCGCCTTAGAACCTCTTTTTATAACTCTTTTAGATTTTTCTAGAAATTATCTCTTGTAAACACCTTAGGAACTTTCTAGAAAAATCTTTATTTTATTTTCACATAAGGTGACTTTTATTTTATTTTTGCTTTTTTGGAACAAAAATCACTTTATAATAAAACAATTAAGTAAAAATTAGTTGCCATAAAAAAGTAATTAAAGACAACTTAAGAATTAACTATTAATTATTTATTTTCTCATGCTTGCTAAAGGGGGACTTACATAACATGAGTGGTGTTAACAAAAATCATGAACCTTTGACATATGTAAACCTATGTTTCTACGTATGGGAAACAGGAAATGAAAGGGGAAATGATATTGAAGCAATAATAGGGATTCAAAGGTGTTGAGGCATAAGAAATGTTTTAGGTTTTTTTAATGTTCATATGCAATAATTGTTCCATTTTAACTAAAATCATTGGAAACAAATAAATGTCATTCAACTTTCTACAAGCAGATTTAAGTCACAGCAGCACCTAGGCTATCATCAAAATTATAGGAAATAATGACTAGGGCTGCTTTGCAACACCTTCAAAGGCAGCTTGTTGTCGTTTTCATCTCCACCATAATCCCACATCTCAATAGCACAGTTACCGGATACTCCACCTCCTATCCCTTGGTACGCGTATCGCCGTATCGGATACGAATACTCATAGGATACGGCTTGAATACTGTATCCAGCCGTACCCAAAAAAGACCCTTTTTTTTTCCAGTGCCGGATACACGCAAATGCAGCATTTTCATGATATTTGTGCCGTATCCCAAAAATATTAACCCTAGAATGTTAAAAATTGCCGCAAGCAACTGTTCCATGACCTAGCATGCTGATTTCTTGTTGTAGGGAAATACTCTGGACCAACACGCACATGATGGAAATATGTTTTTCTACACGATTGTATTTACTCAAATAATCGCATTCATTCTAAAGTTGGAGATATAGTGTCAACAAGCAATGGAGGAAGAGGCAAATTTTATTAATTGGTGATACTTTTTTTAATTTTTGGTTTTTTTGTTTTACTTTACATTGTAAACTTTTATTTATTTATTAAGTTTAATACATTTAACTTTTTTTAAGTTTAATTTATTAATATATATTAGTTATATTAAATTTAAATTATTTAATGTTATTTATTGCTAATCTATCTATCTATATATATACACACATATATATGCCGTATCTAGCCGTATCCATATTAGGGGTCTTGAAAAATAGCCGTATCCGTATCCGATACCGTATCCGTGTCCATGCAACTCTGCTCAATAGATCCAGTAGAGCATTCGGCTTCTTGCAAAGAAAGAAAGTAACTATTCAAGTCACATTCATCACATCTTGAGTCTTTAGAGTGGGTAGGAAGTTTTGTTTCACCAATTGGATAGATGATTGCTTGCTCCAATTTTGCTTGCATGACAATGAACTAGCCACTTGCAAAGTGAAATGGAAATAGTGTATTTAGAATTTAATAATAGAAACTTGAAAAAAGAAATTTATGCGAGATTTTGAACTTAAAGATAAAAATTCAAGATTAGGTTGGAATTAACAAGGCAACCTTTGAAAACTGATGAGTAGCTAGATGGCAAAGCAAGGGAACACCGACTACGAGTTGCTCCCAAAAGTCTATGAGATTAATTTTTGTTTTGTTATACACACAATCCAGATATGCAAGGTGGCGTTTTGATCTCAAATAATTCCCAAACTCAACCAATATCTGTATACGATCCTCACAAACATAACGATTATTGATAAATTGTTCTACTTTTCCGTTAGCACTTCATCTTGCTTTGGTCTCTTATAATACCACCAAGTGTTTAATAAAGATGCCATTGATGAAGAGGGCAATGGGGTGTGGTCTATCTTGTGACACTAAGATCCCACACACCATAGCCCTGTTTACATTGTTTATTTTAGAATGGTCCTTAACATTATTTGATGAAGGTTCTCCCTCTTTTGATCATGGCTTCTATATACATCCCTTAGGTGTAGTTTATCTTGTCAAACATGCAAAGGGACTGAAATATTGGAGGTGGAGCAATGGCGGTCACTACATCCTTTCACATGCCTCTAAAAATTCGTAGGAAATCAGCCTGTGATGTAATAACCCACACCAATTTTTTTGATTTTTTGCAATATATAAATGCAAATGCAACGTCCTAACACTTTTTGATCACCAAGTTCTTGATGTGGGCAAGGTGAGAGCATACGGTGTTTTGGACCACATGGTTATCTAGATGAATGCATTGCTGTAATGAAAAGGCGGCAAGCCGACTAAAGCATGCAAGTGGCAGAGTCAACCCAAATCAACACCTCTTCGGTGGACAAGCATGTGTAGAAATGCAAAGCCATTGGTAGAGTAACTTAAGTTTGATAACACCAAAATGGTTGATTGCAATGCAAGCTTGTTCGATGCCAAAACGGGCTATGAAATGCATCTATGTTTTACGTTTAACCATCCAGAGCCTACAATGTTGAAATACACATTAATTGGCGGAACACCATTTGATTTTACAATAATATGAGTATGAAATGCAATGCCTCCGACGGTACTAGCATCCGGGTTTACAAAATATGAAGTATGAACTACTGATTAATGTATATTCAGGAAACAAATAAAGCATGTTTAAAGAAATCAACTGAAAATAGCAAGATACCACTGCTGCAACACAGAAGTCAGCCCAGAAAAGATTTGCAAATGAATTATCTCTGTAGAATAGGCTGTTAATGAAGATATACCACTATTCTAGAAGCTGGGACTGAACATAGGCAATTGCCAGTAGACTTGATTGTAATGTCCCCTTCTAGCTAGACACTAGTTCTCAGCGGGATTAGCCTATCAGTGACCCTCGTAGGCTAATGAGCATGGTTAGGGGGTCATTGGGAGCAGATATCCAGTTGGTTTCCATTCCTGGATTTAATCAATTGGTTAATAAGGAGTTTCTTATAATATAACGTTATATTTGCACTTTATGACTTGAGGGGTCATTTGTCATTAAAAAGGGGGCCATTTCAATTTATTATTTATAAGGTCATATTATTAAAAGTGCAAATAAAAATATTATTTTAATGAATAAAAGAAAAAGAGGGAAGCTTCTAGAAGGGTCGACCTCTTCTTGGAGAAATGTATAATAAGGGGGTCAGCCTGTGTGCTAAGCATTCGGGATTTTGACAATTGCTTTTGATGTGTTATTGTGGAGAAGAGGAAACCCAGGGTTTCTGCAATTTCTACAGCCATTGATCAGTGAGAACGATGTTGGTGTTTCAATTCGCACCTCTGGAATGCGAGTTGGAAACGGACAGCTATGCACAGATAAACTGCTCTCCTATTGTGAGGGGGAGTTCCCCTTTTGCCGATGTTTGCTGAAAAGATAAATAAATTAAATTCGCTTATCTTCTTTTTTGATTCTCAGCTGCGAGCACAAGGTTATAAAACTCTTTATGCTGCAGCAGAGGTTTTTCCTTTTTAAAACTTCTAACTACAACTAGGCCTAAACTAATGACGCTTTTGATTATCTGAGTAAACACAGAGCACAGAGATCAAAAGTGGACGAGGAATGATTTGTTTTTAACACAAAAACTTGAATAAGTTTCTCCCATATTTACATCACAAGACGCATTGTACTTTAATGATGAAAGCTGAAATAAAATTTAAACAAGCCACACATCTGACGACAAAACTTGATGATTAGTGAGACAGAATATCAGAGCAAAAGATAAGCATGAGACTTCTATTCCAATATCATAAAGCTGATACAACTCCAGGACAACAATGCTGTAGCAAAAGACAGGCATACAGCAAGCGATCTGTCATGTCCCCGTTTCCGGTCTGATCATCAAGTGTATAATGGATTAGCCTATTCCTCATTCCCGGAGGCTAATTCTAAGTAATGAGGGAATGAACTGGTTTTTGACTAACTTAACCTTTTGTCTTGCAGGATCAAAGTCAGAAACTTGTAAATTGACTAAGTATGGGAGTAGTTTCATCAACCCCAGTGATCACCATTGTCAGGCGCACTCCTTGACAAATTAGGTTCACTTTGGCGCCCAACTTCCAAAGCTCATTTTAGCTCTCAATATAGTATTCAACTGAAGGCGCTCATCAAAAGGAAGTTGTTATGACACTTTAACTGCTTCACAGATGAAAGATTATCATCTAAAACACTTGGGCGCACTTTTTAAGTCATTCTTACTCCAAGGAAGTGCCTAGGTTGGAAAGGCGCCCATCCTAGTCTTCATTGCCTGCAGTTGGCGCCTAGCCCTAGAAATCCTACAAGTATGACTTCTGGCGCCTAGGGTCTAATCCATATCTCTACTGCTTTAGTTGGGCGCCTAGAAATGAAGTCTAAGTGAGGCGCCTCAAGGAAATGGAAGAAGTTAAGTGTCAAGCTATCTTTCTGGATCAAGATGACAACATTTGGAAGCTAGGTGCAATCTTATGATGTCACCACCTCAAATTGGCGTCTAGAACTCATGATGCATGACTCCAGAGAGCTCATTTAGGCGCTAATAGGTATGATGTTCTGGACTCACCTCAATGCCTCCGGAAGTGAACTCTTGCATGGAAATGAGCCATTCAAGGAAGGGTGCCAAAACTCCTGTAGAACTTCCAACACTAGACTTGCGCCTAAGTGTAATTGAAGATGATAGAACTCCAGATGAGGGCGCTGGGTTAAAGGAGTGTCAAAAGGGTTTAGATGGCAAGTGTTTGAAAGAATAAGTTGTATAGAACATCTTCCTTAAGATACCAGGCGCTGATTCCAATTGAAACTACACCAAGTGTGCGCCTAAGGTAGTTGCAAGCCTTCCAGACCAGTTAGGGAACAAGGCGCTCCATCAGGAGGAGAGATGATGATCATTTGAAGTCTTAGGCTCTACAAATCATTGGTAGAATTGGCTAAGTTTCACTAGGCGCAAATTCCATGTCAAATTGACCACATGAGCGCCTACCTTGTAGATGGATGAAATGAACCACGTAGTGGTCACTGGGATGGAAGAACATCACTCTAAGAATGCAAAGGTGGATGATGAAGTCATCAATTAACCAGTTGAGCATCATTGAACTAGGCGCACTTTCTTGTTCTCACAAACCCCAGAATGCGCCTAACCTTCATGAGGCGCCAATCCAAGATCAAACACTTCAAATGGGCGCCTTGATCTAAGATTGGTTGTTGGGTCTATTGAATGAGTAAGGAACTTCTTCAAGTGAACTTCATTCTCAAGGAGATCAAGTAGAAAGTTGGAATTATCAAGTAATGATGTTTTGATACCTAGGCGCTTACTGAGCCAAGAATCCTCCATTTGAGCGCCTAGCATGGATGATTGATAGTTTGAAGACTTTGAAGTTAGGAGAAGTCACTTGAATGAACAATCAAAGTTGAAGAGGGAAACTCCTAGCATAGGCGCATGTTTGGTCAAAACTCCTCAATCCTGGCGCCTAAGATTGAAATCTAAGTGAGGCGCACTTCTTGGGCATTTCCTACCTCATCTAGTGCCTAACCTCAAAGTAGCGCCTAACCTCAACTCCAATGAGCGCCTCATGAGGATTGACTGAGTTGAGTGTCAAGGCACTCTTCTAGATCAAATTAATAACTTTGAAGAGCTTTTTCCAAGTTAGGCGCAATCTCCAGGTGCAATCTCCTCAACTGGCGCATAGAACAAGCAGGGCGCACTTTCATGTTCCAGACATCTCAACTTGGTGCCTAGCTAGAAGATAAGGTAGTTGTAACTACCTGAGCTTTCATTGGTCGACAGACTGTCTTCGGGATCCGTGTCAAGGTCTCTGGATAAGCTTGCCAACTCAGAATGAGTCATCAGATGGAATATTCCCTTGGATATGCCCCTTGGGAAACGTGCCTTGGTTCCTCTTTGTGCATTAAAAAACATGCCTTCATTGCCTTTGGAAGGCCTATAAAAGGAGGAGCTCTCTCATTTATTTGGCATCTGTTTCATTTGACAAAATTCTCTCTGCAAAGTTGTTGAGCTTGTAATCTTGAGGCCTGCGAGTTTCAAGTGTTGGGGTGATGCTCCCTCAACAAGCAAGGTGATGCTCCCTTGTGATATTGTGAGATGTTGACATTCAGTTGACATCATTGAGTTTGACTGAGTTGATCAAGTGTAGGCGCTATTGTAAACATCAAGGCTTCAAGGCCTTTCTTTTGTATTTCCATTTAATAAGTTGTAACTTCATGCTATTGAAGCATTATCTATGTAATAAGACATTTGCAAGTAGATTGAATCAAGTAACAAGACAAGTACCCATCTCTAAGGTTGATTCATTCAAGTAGTTATCCTTGATGTATATCTTTAAATGGTTGAGTAGTTGATGAGTTGATAGCAAGTAAAATTGTTTAAGTAAGGAAAAATTTTAGTTGAATTAGTTGGGTATCTTATACGATCAAACACTGGAAACAGATTACACAGAGTGAACGAGCACTTTCAACAACAATTTTGCAGGCAAGAACAGACACAACAAAATATGTTATCTTCAACACCGTTCCCTTACAATGAACACAGAGTGAACAAACACTTGGAATAACAAGATTTGTTGGCTAGAATAGGCACAACAAATTTGCTATCACAAAAGTGGCTCCTTTACAATGGGCAAGGCTGCCCTTATTTATACTAAAATCAAAGGAGTAGGGAACCCTAAAATCTCTTTGATTTACCCTAACTAACTTGCCAACTCGCAAGCTTTATTTCTATTCTAAGACAAAGATTACAACTAACAAACGCTTTAAAGCAATTTGCTTTAAAGCAAAGAAAACTCCAACTAATACAAAGTGATTTCTTTCTAAATAAAGAATGGATGAGCTTCGGATGAAAGCAATTGTTTCAAAACAAAAAGCATCTGATTTAAAACTGCTTTCTTTTGAATTGCATCCTCATCAACATTCTTGCTTTTTGGTGATGTCATTCATTGATATTGTGGGAAACAATACCTTCTAAAAAGCGAGTGACCGCATCTTTGCTAGGAACACTAATACTCTCTAGAATGATATTTTGATTCTTTTCACTGTTTGCAACCATCTGAAGAAATTCATGAACTTCGCCCACAACCTTATCAAACTTCACTGTCATTGCGGCAAAACAATCCATCTTGCTGGCACTGATATCACCATTAAAATTGCTGCGGACGAGAGTCTGGAACTCTGCTTGAACTTCTCTGAGATCATACAAGGTACCATCTTCTTTTTCATATGAACACGGGATCTGAGAAACAAAAGATCTCACAAACTTGAGAACATTTACTACCTTTTCTTTCCATTTTGTTAACTCTGAAATTATGCTGTCATAAGTTTTTACTGCAAAAAGATATTGCGCTTTCCATGTAGAAACTATCTTCTTATTTTCAGCTGAATCAACAGAATCATGTGCTATCTTCAAGTCAGAGATAATTATCTCAAACACCGGTCTATTTTCAGCCATAGTCTGCTGTAACCCCTGAATGCCTTGATGCAGATCATGAGCATTATACTTTAATTGATAAAACTCTGAAAGTACAACTCTCCCTTTACTCACAAATTCTTCCACCCAATTATTCACTTGCCTCCCATAAAGGACCAATTGACTGAATTGTCGCTGATCGGTTGGTGATTCCAGATTCGGCGGAAGCAATAAATCAGCCTGTGATGTGCTCCATCCTTCAACACCCTCTCCTTCAAATTATCCGCTGCAACCTCGAAGAGATTTACATTTGTATGCCGGGTACTCCTACCAAGGTTAGCCTTGACAACCTTGAAGTCAACAACCTCAATATCATCAGCACTTCTATCTTTTGGCGGCATTGCAGTTTCAAGGATCATTTCTCCATCCGCATTCTTTTCAATGCGAACTTGCTTCTTTAGCTTCTTGTTTGGCGTGTCTTGGTAGACACTTTTAAGCTCTGTTAAATCCAACTGATGTGAAGGCTTTCTCCTCTTCCTTCCTAGAATATTTTCAAGCCAGGATGAGCCATCCTCCCTTGGAAACTCGGTTCTAACTTCATCAACTCCTGATGAATCAATATGTGTATCAGAGTTACGAACCGGCGAATCTGGCTTTGAATCTATGTGGATAGGAGAAGAACTAGGTGAAGAAGGTGGAGAGACATGATCTGAAGGTAATGCTTCAACATGCGGTGTTGATTCAACGGGAACTTTTGATTCAACTGCTGGTTGTTCCTGCTAGACATGAGCTGGAGACTCATCCTTTTTCCTCTTTAACTTGCCATTTTTGTTCCTTCTGGAAGAACACTCATAGCTTTAACCCTTCATTTTGGTTTGGAAGTGGAAGGATCTGATGGTTGTACAACTAGCGGCTCTGCTATCGGAATGTCCTCCTTCCGCTTATTCTTCAAGAATATCAAACTGTTTTTAACAACTCGGCTCGTTCTTTCTTCAATGGAAGTGTTCTCTTTTACTGACCAATTAACTGGTGGCAATGGTTGTTGCTCAACTTGATCTTTGAAATACGTGGGAAGTAGAACTTCACCATTTTTTGACAAGCCCTCTACATCTTCCGACAGGATATCAGACATCTGTTGAAGAGTAAACTTGCTGTAACTGCGTTCTCGCACTTCAAACTCATTAGCACAATTAGCCTAGAAGTCTTCAACTGCATGCGTATGCGCACAATTTTGACCAAGGTGTGATGCAAAAACACCACGCGGATAATATGAAGCCCTGTCAAAAAACTTAAGACCATACTCGGATGATTCATTACCAATTACCTTGGCATTTGCTCTAGATCTGCATTTGTAAATATTCATCCCAATTGGAATATTGAAAGCTGCCTTGTGTCTGCGACGCAGAAATGTATGAACTTCATAGACTTGCCTCAAAAACTCCATAAATGCTATTTCATCTGTAGGATATCTCGGCAACATGGCTGGCTCTCCTGAGAAGCCATATACTCTGATGTAGGAAAAAGTGGGAAACTGGATAAACCAATCAGCCCATTCTGCCATTGCCATTCTAGCATCTGCTGAAAACCGTATATGCAACTCATTATCCATATCTCGCATTGCATGCATAAGGAATGCATCATTTACCCGCTTGTAATGTCGCTCAGCTTGAGAAAATTCTAACTGCGGGAAATGGTGATAAACATGCTGAATACCTAGAGTTCCAACAACATTCAAACTTCTGAATTGACCTTGAAAAGCCATCAAATACACAAGGTATGACATCATGTGGAATTCATGAGCCCTTTGAAAATCAAGTATTTGTTGGTGGAGACTATCACTGATGAGTGCCGACCAGTCATAGAATTCGGTTCCATCAACAATTTGGGACATGATGTAAAACATCCAAGGCTGGAACTTGTTAGCATCTGCTTGACCTATGATACGGCTTAGCAAAGTAATCATTATTGCATGTTCCTCCTTGAACTCTCCACGTCCAACATTCTTTGGCATGACATTCTGCTTTTCCTTCAACCACCTCTGACCAATCTTTTTCCGGTACTTTTCGTTATCATTGTTCCACCCCCTCTTGCATTCTTCAATTGAAACAGTTAAGTTTTCCCTTTAGACTGGTATTGAAAAACACTTCTCAATGTCGTTCGGCCTCAGGCTACAGAGCACACGTCCATCTCTTGATTGGATTTCTCTTGTGACCGAATTGTAATGCCTCATACAAGCAATTACAAATTCGATATTTTGTACTGAAATGGGGAATGAAGCTACTGCAAGCAAACCGGAGTGACCCAGATTCCTGATAGCGTTGTTTCCGGCATCTTCCAAAGAATGTAAATTGATCACTGGAAGTACTTTATGCAAGTCTGTCTCAAAAGTTCTTAGGTAATCGTGAACCAATGCCGTTTTGGGCCTGATTTGTGTTGGAGAGTATTGCATACTGAAAGATTTGAAAATTGACTGTGAACACGCCTATGTCGGAAAAAATCGTGGACAAAAGGCTGAAAATTACTTGCTGATTTTTAGAAAAAAAACAGAATATGAGCGAAAAAGCTGGCACATGGGTTTTGTAGGCAATTCTGTTTTGAAGCAACCCAGATCGTCGGATTTTGAAAAAGTGGAGGATTTCTCGAAAAAGCAGCGAAAAAGCAGATTCCTAAAAAAAAACAAAATTCCCAATCTTCAAGAGGATGAAATACTGGATGGACCCATCTCGATAAAAACTGAAAAAGCTTTGGTCCAATTTCTAAAAAACGATCCCCTAGAAAAAAGGACCCTGAAAAAGCGTGCTTCCTTGCTTCCTCAACCCGAAACTACGAAGAATGCTGAAAAAACACTTCGTTTGAGCCTTCGAATCTTCATGGAAAGAAAAATATGTCTTCTTCCTCTGGATGCAACCTGCAAAAAATAATGAATAAAAGAAGCCAAATGCTTGTCTTTATAGATCTTTAGGGTGAAAAAACAACTTTCTTTGTGAAAGAATAAAACTTGGATCTTATCCATGAAGAAAGCAACTTTTAAAGAGTAAATCCAAGTGGATGTCTTTGAATAGGAACAATCCCTATTTTATAGCTGCCTATGGTTTCATGTATAAGATGACTAAAAATATCTTCTTTGATGATGTCATCAAACACGCGAGTTGCCAAAAGTGTTAGTCAATTTTCTTTCGTTTTCGACACTTTTGCACTCGTTCTGACTCCAGTATGGCCTGCCTCTGACTTCAACAAGATGGCAAACTATCACTGTTGACTGAAAAAGCTGACTGATCTTGGCATTTTGGAGACCTATCAATTGTGATTCTATTCCTAGCTTCCAACAGACGATCTGACGTTGTTCAATTGCGAATTTGACTTATGGAAACTGTCACCGGGCAAAGTTCTGGAAACGGTTGTCGGAAAACACTGTCAAACACGAAAAAATTCTAACTCTGGAAAAGTTGGGTGCCCCTAGCCTCCAGGGGCGCCTGGTTTTTCATGCCTTAACCATTTTTCTGAATTTTGCAACTTTTTCAACTTTTCGATTTCCGTGCGCGTTCCGGTGACAGATGACCCCTGTTTGGCTGTCGATTTCTGTCTGCTGAGACAAAACTAAGTCTGATGATCTGGCAGATAGGCAGGCCTGATGAAAACTGAGCTGATTGTACCCTCTGCCTGCCTTGGGAAACGCGCCAAACTGACCTGCTGTGAACCAGACTGGGCGGATGGATGAAGATTTTCGTTTTTCGGAAAAAACTCAAAAAATATTCTAAGTCTGGAGGATTTGGACGCCCCTAGTCTCCAGAGGCGCCTACGATTCAATGCCTTGGAATTTTTTTGGAAATTTCAAATTTTATTGCCGTTTCTTGATTTCCGTGCCAACAGCTCCTGTCTGATCTTCGTTTTCGGTCATCTGGATGACTACTGAGGTAGGACGGAGGATGATTTGAATAGCCTGAACACATCTGTGATGAAATCGCAGCTTTTACCGACGTTTGACTGAGTTTGACCAAGTTTGACCACCTGGAAACGAGTTGACGGAGGCATTTTTGACATTTCTCAAAAAATGTGTAAAAAATTCTAAGGCATGAGAAGTTGGGCGCCCCCAGCCTCCAAGGGCGCCTAGGATTCTGTGCCTTAGCCAATTACATGATTTTCAACCTTCATTTGCAACTTGCTCCGTTTTGTGTGCTGACAGCTGCTTCCTGATGTTGATTTCGATGATTTCATCAGTCGATTGCCACTGGATAGTGAATGAACTGGGTAGCCTGGGTACATCTGACGTGTTTTCCAACTTTTTGGGGCTTGATGACCAAAATGAATGCTTTTACGCTCACCGGAACTGACCGACGGAGACATTTCTCGCATTTTCTTGAAAAATGCGAAAAAAATCTAACATTGGTGCAACTGGGCGCCCCTAGCCTCCAGGGGAGCCTGGATTCTCCAGACTTAGTCAAATTTTGATGATTTTCAACTTTTCTCCTCACTTCGGATTGACTCTGCTCCGTTTTGTGTTCTTCGTCGAATCGACAACTGTTCGTCGGTTCTGCGTCTTCGGAAAAGCATTGAAAACTTGAAAACGAGTTCTGGCATATGAACTTCCTTCATTGACAACTTTAGAGCTCATGCTTTGCCTTCCGAAAAAGCAAAAATGACCTAGTAGAGAAAACTTGATCTTTTGCAGATTTCGTCTGGACCACGCTGATCGCGAAGCAAAATCAACCAATCAGAATTTAGAAACTTTCTATTTTTAGAAAATTTTGCCAACCTTCGTATCTCAAGAAACCCAGAAAACCTAATTTGACGTCTATTTTTAGAAATTTTGCTTTTTTGACTTTTTGACGAAAAATTTTCTTGACTTGCTCAAAATGCCTTAATGAAGCAAAAATTTTGATGGGTACAACAAACGAAAACTCTCATTGATTAGCATAACTGAGGTGGTGAGATATCCTCCGAAGGGTTGCAGATTTGGGAAGGATAATTCAGTCCTTTCATTTGTGCTTGGAGTCTTCATCGATTTTTTCCATCTAGGGTCGATTTGCATTTTGCATACTCTGATATTAATTTCAGTCATTATCAGTCATCATTTCAGTCAACCTGGAGCCACGATTTTGCTCATGGCGGCCTTATCTTGCATCGATTTTGCTTGAGACTTGGCGTGCTCCACACTAGAGGGGTAGACGATTATTCTAGATGCTATTGGAGGTTGTTTGAGGGCAGAAATAAATTTATCTCATCAGCAATCGGCCATAACAGGGGCGGCTTCTTCATGGCTGCGATTTGGGTTTGAGAGGAGCTCATTCCATTAGATATTGGTTTCTTCTTTGTCGTCATCAAAGGGCGCTGCTGCAAATCAGGTTCCTCTACACTATTTACATCATTCATAGCATATAGAATAATAGCCATTGCTACTGTAGGTGTTCATTCATAGGCAGATTTGGCATTGCACATATCTCTCATCGTAAGCCAAGAGTCTTGGCAATTCATAACATCATTGTACTTGGGATTGCATTCAAATAAAGGAGAGACAAGTTGATGGCCATATATTTGATGTAATATGCATGTTTATATCCTTCATAATTAGCATAATAGTATGCATGCCAAGTGTTTGACAAAATGTCAATTGGCTGTAGGTGCACATTTTTCATGTAGAGATCATTTATATGCAATCAAAAAGACAAAAGAAATTGCATTTACATTTTAGTTCTTTGCTTAGACATCTTAGTAATCATTTGCAAGCATTTCAATCACAATTGACATCATTCCAAGCAAGCATAAACAAACTGAAATACAAAACCAGTGAGCAAGAAGGTTGTATGCAAAGTGTTTGACAATATTCCTTGAAGAGTTAATCAGCAGTTTAAGGTCAGATATTGCAAGGGATATTACATTGATTGACCCCCAAACACTGTTGAAGCACACCCAGAATTGTACGGTCTATCTACACTCCAAAGAAACACCCAAAATAGGTAATACAGTCTGATAGAGAGTCACTCAGCACTGGTGCACAAGTTTTCAGACCTGTACGGCCTGTCAAAACCAAGGTAGTACCCCCACAAACACTGAAATAATTTCTGAACACTGTTATGAATTGATACGGCCCAAGTGAAGGACAGTACGACACCCTAGATGAATCAAAAACAGTCTGAAAATGATATCAGAACTTGCTGCAGGTTAAACTTAGATTGTACAGTCACATTTACCAGCAGTACGGCCTGTTAAAAGCTCAAACATTAAATGCTTTCACTCCCAACAATTGGTATGGCCACTTGTGCAAGGAGTGCGGCTAGTAAATGGCATTCTCTAGACAATAAACAGCAGCGACTCAGTCCTTCATTCACACAAATACGAAAAGATTTGCAAGCAAATGTCTCAGATAACCTTCCAATGAGATTTTCACACAAACCTTAAAATAAATCACACAACATGGAACTCTAGAACAACACATTTATATTTTTTGTTTTTTCTGAATAAATAAACACCCACACACAAACTGAATAAAAAGGTCCACACCAACCAACAAATTGAATACCACACAAGAACCCCAAAATCATCACAACCAAACTGAACTCTGAAAATTTGGAGATCACTAACTACTAAAGCTTACTGGAAATCCCTATGTAGAATTGCACTGAAAGGCTACGAGGGTTTTCATCCTCAAAATTTGCATAACTAGAGGGTTTTCGTCCTCAGGAATGGAAGAACTCACGTTCATTCTTGAGAAACAAAATTGATAAAATGAATAGGTAACCCTTTTCTATGTACAACTCCTTTTATAGGCACTTTTAGGGCAACCAAATATTATCTCTTTTATTTTACTTTTCCCCTTAATAATAAAATAAAGTGACTTTTTTAAAGCAGAGATAACTTTGAGGAGACCCCCCCTAAAAAAGCCTATAAAATCTTGGCGAATCCTAGCTAAGTGCCATAATTTTCCTGGCGAATCTTTCCTTTTTTTTGAAAAAAATATTAATTTTCTTGGCGAATCTATGCACATTATTAAAAAATTTGTAAAATCCTGGCGAATCCTAATAAATAATTGGTAAAAATAAACAATTACAATGGCGAATCTTAGCGAATAATTACTAAAGAAATTAATTACAGTGGCGAATCTTTCCTTCAAAAATTTTCATAGTTGGTCGGCGCAATCCTCCAATATATATTTTTATGTTATGTAATGTTGAAGTAGGGGCCCGAGGGCGGCAGCCACTGGTGGGGTCAAGGGGCAACGTCCCCTTGCGGGGTCTAAGGACAGTGGCCCCGGCGTGCTCCTATCGCGATACAGGCAGGGTCAAGGGGCAGAGCCCCTCGCCACCAAGCACAAATCCACTATCTAAAAAGCATTGGAGCACACATGGATTCAATATTTTAAAAATATCTCATGTTAAAACAAAGACTAAAAAAGTTAATTTTTTGCCATCGATTACCTTTTTAATCGAATGGTTGTGGTTTAATTCCAGGGGACTCTATCACGTAGCCCAAAACAAATTCCGGGCCTCATCAATACTTTTCAAAGGCTTATGCATATAGTCCCCCGGAATTAAACCACAACCATTCGATTAAAAAGGTAATTGATGGCAACAAATAAAACCCCTTTTCGAAGTGAAAATATCCCTAAAATTAAGTGAGAATTCATTATTAATGGCGATATTGACCTGAAATTAATGGAAGGAATATACTATTAATGGCGAATATAATAAAGATTTGTAATTATGTTATAAACTACTGGCGAATCAGCTCCAATGCCACATAATTTACCTGGCAATTCAACTTGATTTATTAGTTTAAAAAAATAATAAATTGGCAAATTAACCAAAGACAAAATAAATTTTTGTAAAAATTGGGCGATTTAGTCTCTTGTAGAGCTCGTACTATTCGCCATTTTTTGAGGCCTCGATTTCAACTATTCGATGTCACTTTTAAAATAACCTTTTAAGTCACCACTTTGTACCCCATGCCTAGTGTTATCAAATTTAAAAGACTTTGAAACAAGGGTTTTTTTAGTGGCGAATCTTTTTTTGCAAGTTAGTATGCTATGAATAATCTTGTAGCAGACATGAGAAATAGAGATTTAGTTTCTACTTCTCTAAATCAAGTCCGTAAAAAATATCATATCAAAAAACAGAGAGAATGTCACACTATACATCTAGTTCTAGTGATGGTAAACAAGGTAAGGACCTTATCATTTGCTGCTCAAAGAAAACTGCCATCTCTCTAATTTGCTTTTAAAAGACACCATACAACATGATGAAGGTGGAAACAAATCTGGATTTTGCATCGGATAAGTTGTAGGGGGATATCTTTCCTTTAGATTGCCAAGAATGCTGTATGACTGACAATGTCACTTTGCAAGATTTTTTCTGCATTTACTGTCTGTCCAACGGTCCACCTTATTCATTGTTTTAAATATCAATAAGGAGGAGGTTAATGTAATGAACATACCAAAGAGTCTAAATTAAATTTGGGTACTTGTTCTCAATCATACACCATGCAAGTATATATTGGCTGCTTTATTTGTTATAATTGAACAACACTATCTTGGTCACCTTCTTTAATAGCCTCTATGAAGAGACCTGTCAATTATGGACAAAATCTTTAGTCCTTGTAATCGGTCCTTGTAGCATCATGGCATTCTATAAAAACATAAACACCTAGTTTGATTAGAAAACAATGTTAAAGACAGGTCAATGGCTAAAGCCTAATATCTATTTGACTATTTGAAAGAATAGACGACCCATAATTCCTCCATATATGTCTATGCCTTCAATCTGAGCCTTTTCATTTCTCAAAACTGTTGTTATCATACCTCGAAAAATAAGGATACCTTTGCACGTTAAATTCTAAACACAAAGGAAAAAACAACCAATTGATGCACTGATATTTACTTGGCTAAAAGTATCCCAAAGATGTTGAAGTGGGGGAAGACCATGATGTTGAGTTAGTGTTCTCTGGGCTTGGGGCCTGGTGTCATGTCCCCATTTTTAGGGTTAAAATAATTAATAATACTATTTAAGTTGGGCCCGATAATTTCTATTTTAAGAGCACCTTAATAATATTTTTATAATTAAAATAAAAGGTGAATTCCACATTTGGGATCAAGGACGAAAACCCTTGTTTCCAATCTTGGTTGATTCCATCCGAGAAACACGATTGTGCTGATTTGTGGAGGATTTGAATATTGCTACAGTGTTGCTATTGTGCCACTGTAGTGTTTTTGGCAAGTGACCATCATCATTTTATCACTGAAGCATAGTGGAGGGTTTATATATCGAGTTTCAGATTTTTGGCGAATTTCTGGGCATTCTAAAGGGCTGGATCTGAGTTGTTACAGTCATACTAGTTGCTGGTCACTGATGAGCAGGTTTGTCATTGATGTCAAAGGATGGTATTAGGTTGCCTCATTGTGGAACAGGTTGTTGAAGAATGCAGATATAGAACTTGTTGATGTCATGGTTTATGTTCATTGGCAGATGACTGGCTGAAGTGTTGATAGTTTGATGTTCATTGGAAGATTGACACTGGAGATTGATGACCATAGTCCACATTCACAAGATGATAGATGTTGGCATGTATGGAGATTAGTTATATCATTATGACTGTTGTTGATGTCAAAGTTGATGTCAAAGAGTATTATTGTTATGAACTGCTTGATGTCTCCATGGTGATGGTGATAGTGCCTTAGGACAAACACCTTAAAACAAAGCAGTGTACTTGACAGTGATATCAACAAAGAAGACAAAACAATTCATGATGTTCATTTATACACGATAGGGTCTTGCATGGTGTTTGATTGGTAAACTTATTTCACATCATTGTGTTGCCTTGGATTGGTTTGAGCATATGTTTTTATTTGTGGCTCAGTTGATGGCAAGTTAAGGCAACTTTATATAGGTGGCAAGTTGAGATTATTTGAAGGTTATGTGAGAGTATTGGTGATTTCTCTAATAGACAGGTCAAAGAGGTACAATAGTGATATTAAGGTTCATTGATGGTTATGTTCAAATGTTGAAGACTTTATGATTTCAAAGGAATCACTCTTATCCTAGATTAACCTCTGTATCAAAATCCTCTTCAGAGGCAGGTGCTTAAATCTAAGGCTTATGAGTTAGGGTTTAAAAGAAGTAAACCCTAAAGGATGCCTTAAGTGACAATTAGGAGTTAACTGTATGCTCTTTTGTTTTAATTTGAAAGTGACTGGTAATTGCGGGTTAAAGATCACTTAAGTGATCACTTAAGAGCATCAAATACATTGGGTGACCAGCCCCTCTACCCTAGGGAACCGGTGATTCCCAGAGACATAAAAGGCATCGGGCTCCAAAAGCTAATCGAAAGGTGAAGATTTAATCCTTCCTGAGCGCCAAGACTCGAATCAAAGGTCAGAATTTAAAAGACATTCAAAAGACAACAGTCCATCTTCGGTGATCGAATTTGACGGGGAGTTGGAAGTCTATAAACCCTAACTGTCTCTACAGCTTCCTTAACGACTCAGAGGGCCAGCAAAATTGATTTTTCAGTCTGTGTGATAGATAATGATATAAAGACCTGGTCAGGGGTATTTGAGAGGTTCGAACCTACAAACTCATATATACTTTTGTGAAGTTTAGTGGAGAATAACAGAGGAATTGAAGGGATAATAGACTTGTCTATCAAGATGAACTTGATGAAGTTTTATGAAGGAAAATAGAGTTTCTGAGGGGAGCAAAACTTGCAGATCATGTTCAATGCTTATGAGGTCAAGTCATTTGATGCATTCAATGTAAGGTTGATTGATTCAGTTTGCAGAAAAGGATATAGTGAGCTGCAGAGGTCTTTATCATGTTTTGCAGAGTTCATTGAGGTTATAATTTTCTCTTATGTAATCAATGAAAGGTGATAATGTATGTGTGGTTTAGAAGGTTGTAATTGAAGGGTGTATTGATTGTAAACTGAAGGAGATATAAGTTTGTAAAGTGTGATGTGTTATAGTGAATCAGAGTAACCCTCTGAATTGATTCTTTTCTTTCTAATGTTCATGTCTTAGCCAGTGAGGCACACCTTGCCAGTGAGGCACTTGTATTAGCCAATGAGGGACAAAAAGTGTAACCAGTGAGGTTCTCTTGCCAGTGAGGCATTTTGTGTAGCCAGTGAGGCATGTTTTTGATTAAGCCAGTGAGGCATTTTTCGAGTGGTTTTTCATCCCTATGAGGGTTTTCCACTCATGAAAAACATGTGTTATGGTTTATGTTGTTTATCTTTATGTGTGTGCCCTAATGTTTTGTCTTTGAGGTCTTGATCATAATGTCTATAATCATACTTGTGTATATGTATTTGATAAATCTTTGAATTCTCTCTCATTCTCTATCTTGTGAGTTAAAAGGTGCAAAAGGTTCTAAAAGTTTATAGACCACTAATTCACCCCCCCTCTCAGTGGTCCTATACTCCAACAAGTGGTATCAGAGCATAGGTTCCCTATAGAAGTCTAAGAGACTTGGGTAGGTCCTGATAGTGGAGTACCATGGGAAAGTGTAAAATAAATAGAGAAAAGAAAGATGCCAAGCAAAAGGTTGTACAACAAACCCCAGTCAAGTCATGTAATGAGTTATTGCATGAGTCATCCCTGAATATTGATACAAAGTATGATAAAAAGAATGATCTTGTAGTTGAGAGTTTTGATAAAAAGGAAGGCTTCATTGTAAGTATAGATGAACAAGAACTTGATGAAAGAAAAGATGATTTTGCTGTTGAGATTAATGACACAGAGGGAGACCTCTTTATGAATGAAGATGGACAGGAGTTTGATGAAAATGATTGTGATGTTGATTGAAGGTGAACTCTTGTGTGCTCTGGATACAAGCAAGCAACTCAGTAAAGAAAATCAGAAATTAATAGACCAACTTCAACAAGAAAAAGATTTCAAGGACAAGGTATGTTCATATTTTGCAAAAGTTTCTTTAGAACTTGAAGAGTCAAATAAGCTAATTATCAGCCTAAAGACAGTTATAGAAGAAGCAAAAAGGATAGTTGATTTTACAAAATCTGATCTTGAAGTCAAAACTAATGAATGCCTAAGATTAGAGTTAGACATAGTTTATTTGAGAAAGGAATTGGAAGAAGCAAAAAGGATAGTTGATTTTACAAAATCTGATCTTGAAGTCAAAACTAATGAATGCCTAAGATTAGAGTTAGACATAGTTTATTTGAGAAAGGAATTGGAAGAAGCATCTTCTAAGTTGCACAAGAATCTGCTATTTGAAAAGAGTATTGATTGTTTGAATGACATATTGAGCAAACAAAAGCATCACAAAGACACTACAGGTCTAGGTTATGAAGAAGGACAATGCTCTAAAGCCAGAAGTACACCAAGGAAGAAGATAGATTTGGGTCATCATGTTGCTGCTCCTGCAGATAAGAAAGAAGATAAATGTGTTGATAAAGGTAGAAGAACAAACAGGACCTCAAGACATTCACCTATCAGGCAATCCTATGCAATAAGGTACAACTACTCTCAGTTTCATGGTTATTGCTATTCTTGTCATGTTTATGGTCATAGAGCTAGAGATTGTAGAACTCACTCAAGAAATGGTCTTGGATGGAATAAGGATAAGAGTTCTTATAGTATGACAAATCAGGACTATAACAATGTTTGTTATAACTGTAATAAAGCTGGTCACATAGAAAGGGATTGGTGGATGCATGCAAGGAAAATGGGATGTAATAAGAACTCCTTTGATTGGTTGAATGGAAGAAACAAATTCATGTGCTTCAGGTGTCATAGGTTTGGACATATTGCTCAATTTTGTAAGAGTGATCTAATGAAATCAGTTAATCACCATAAGAAGATAGGTGTTGAGAAGGTTTGGAGAAGGAAATAAGTGAAAGAGAAGGTTGAATCTAATCTTGTGCATGTTGCACAAAACATTTATAATAGCTTAAAAGATGCAGCATGGATTTAGGGGGAGTGATCAAATGTTTTATCTCTTACCCCCAAGGAGTTTCAGGAGGTTTGGTGCATGAGATTTCAAAGGATATTTGGTACTTGTTCTCTTACTACCATGGTGTTTGTTGATTGTACTTGTCTTTGGTGTTGACATCATGCAAGTTAGGAGCTCAAAAGGTTCTTATGGGGATCATGTCTTTGAATTCATGCTTGTTATGTTTACCTTGTTATTTATCATGAGTTCATACTTTTTCTAGTTGTTCATGGTCCTGGTTGGACAGTGATATAGTGATCTTGGTTAGAATAATTACAAGTGCTCTAGTTGACATGTATGCAAGAAATAGAAGGATAGATAAGGACAACAAGACAATTATAACTTGACAGTGAATTCAATTCTTGATGACAGTGCAGTTTGTAAAGGTGCAGGGTTGCTTTGTTATCTTTGAGTTATGTTCCTCACCTGATTTTAATGCTCATCATGTGCAGTATCTGGAGTTTACCATGTGCAGTATCTGGAGTTTACCAGTCTTTCATCATCTATCTTATGAAGTGCAGTAGTATATAACTTTGTATCTTTTTATCATGGACTGAACCCGTGCTTATCTCAAACAGTAGAGGGCAGTGTCTCTGATCTTGACAAGGCAGTGTATTGTATCATGATCTCAATAGTTGACTTGTGTAAGTGTGACAACAAAGGCTGAGTCTAAAACAAAGAGTATGAGAGAATTGTATTCTTTTCAATCAACTATGTGAAGTTAATCTTGTTTTAGCAGTTGAAGTAGACAGTTGACTTGGTTACTATGTTGTCTGATCTCAGAATAGTTGCATAACAATCAGGGGGAGCAAATAGATTTTTAGTTTTTGTCATCCGATGTCAGTCAGAATCTTTTGATTGATATGCTTCAAAGAAGAAAAGGGTTAGTATGCCTTCATCAGGATGTTATGTTGGATATGAGGAATGTCATGCATAAGATGTCAGGAGCCTTCATAAGATCAGGAGTTTTTATATGATTTGGTGTGGTGCCTCACATTGGTGTGTTTCCATGGGCTCATCAGGACATTTAGTTTTCATCAGGACATTTGAGTCTGAGATGGTATAAGTACAAGTGATACAGTGTATTGTTCATTGGGTACAGAGCAGGGCAAGTATTAGCTTTACAGTACTTGGGCAATCACTTGATAATGTTTTTGTTGTTAAAGAGTTTGATAATGTTTCATGACAGAATTCAATGGATGCTTTATGTTGTGGTATGCTATTCTTGCCTAAGAATCAGTTCATAGTGGCTTTGATGGAGTTGATGACATCATAGGCTCTGCAACCTCTGTCAGTTTGATGGAGTATTGGAACTGGATATATATATGTTCTTAACAGTCGCAAGACCTTGACTTCATGTCAATTGCACTTGAAGTCAGAAGAAGTAGGTTTGTGTGGGTGACATTTGATTTGTTTGTGATGTAGCGACTCTTGACAATCAATACACCAGTATCTTTTGACACCATGTGACTGAGTTTTGGCAGGACAGTGACTTTAATGGTAACTCTTGATGATGATTTGATGATAGTGATGGTAGGATCTTGTCATGTGAAGTAATCACAAGTGCCTTGTTGCAAGACATAGTGTTTTATATGCCCATCTTTTATGCCTTTTCATTGTTTTGAGATAATCATGATAATTGTTATGAAAGGAGTAAATAAGTTGTCAGTAAAGATTTTTTTGGTTCACTCGTAACATTGTTGTAAAAGGACAGAGTCTTTACTAATAGGGCAGAGTACAAGGACAATAGCTTTGATGGTGATGTCTGATTGATGCATAGTTGTAGCTTTGGTAGTGTGATGATGTCATTTGATATATATCTGCAGCAGAGATCTCTCGGTAATCTTATCTTGGTATCCGTATGCTCTATTGGGTTCTTCAGTTTGTTGGATCTCTGGTAATCTTATTCTCTGGCAGCCTATGTTTGTAGCAGACAGAACTGTGCATGCAAGCAGTATTATTCATGTTTTCTTGAACAGTGCCTCTCATGTTTCTGTCTTTCATATTTTGCTGTATGAGTGACCTCAAGAACAGAGCATACCTATTGCAGATAGATTGATTCAAAGAAATATCAGGAAAACGATCCTTGTTTTGCTTCTCAAGCTTGAGGACAAGGAAATGGTAGTTTGAGTTGGTAGTGAAAGTCTTGCTAATTCTTGTGTTCCTTTCTACAATGACTGGATGCAAGGTCATGATTAGAATTTCATGATTGGTTTACTCTGTTTGGGACTTCACTTATAAAGACAAGGCACATGCACTTTTTGACAAAATGTTTCAAGGAAAGTTCATGTCAGACATTTTGAGCAGTAAGGGGAGATAGTAAGCAAATTGTTGACGAGGCACATGACAGGGTCTTCATAATAGTGATGATATGTACTCAGACTCATGAAGTCACAAGTCTGTCAAAAGATTATGACTTTCTCTCTTTGCAGGTGATAGTGCGACTGTTTGGACTATGAGTTCTTGTAGGTTGGATGTAATTGTCCTACATCTTGGTGACAGTGACTGGTTGAATAGTTAGTAATGTTGATCTACCATCTCAATAATGGTGTATACTCTCTCACATGTGTTTTGTTTGAGAGCATAAAGTTTATAAGCATGGCTTGTAGGACTGTGTAACAATCCTAACTGTTTAGTGAGCACAGAGATGTCATTCTTTTGATGTTAATTCCTTTTGACAGAGGAAGTTGTATGAAGTGAAGATCTTTTGCAGGTAAAGCTGAGAGTGAGTCTGCACGACAGGGGGAGTTGATGGAGTTAGGGGGAGTTTTTCACCCTTTGTCATTGGATGTCAAAGGGGGAGAAAAGCATAGATGCAGATATGTGAATTGGTTGACATCAATGCCAAAGGCGGAGATTGATGAGCAGGTTTGTCATTGATGTCAAAGGATGGTATTAGGTTGCCTCATTGTGGAACAGGTTGTTGAAGAATGCAGATATAGAACTTGTTGATGAGGTTTATGTTCATTGGAAGATGACTGGCTGAACTGTTGATAGTTTGATGTTCATTGATGTTCATTGGAAGATTGACACTGGAGATTGATGACCATAGTCCACATTCACAAGATGATAGATGTTGGCATGTATGGAGATTAGTTATATCATTCTGACTGTTGTTGATGTCGAAGTTGATGTCAAAGAGTATTATTGTTATGAACTGCTTGATGTCTCCATGGTGATGGTGGTAGTGCCTCAGGACAAACACCTTAAAACAAAGCAGTGTACTTGACAATGATAAGCAGTGTACTTGACAGTGATATCAACAAAGAAGACAAAACAGTTCATGATGTTCATTTATACACGATAGGGTCTTGCATGGTGTTTGATTGGTAAACTTATTTCACATCATGGTGTTGCCTTGGATTGGTTTGAGGCTTTGAGCATATGCTTTTATTTGTGGCTCAGTTGATGGCAAGTTAAGGCAACTTTATATAGGTGGCAAGTTGAGATTATTTGAAGGTTCTGTGAGAGTATTGGTGATTTCTCTAATAGATAGGTCAAAGAGGTACATTAGTGATATTAAGGTTCATTGATGGTTATGTTCAAATGTTGAAGACTTTATGATTTCAAAGGAATCACTCTTATCCTAGATTAACCTCTGTATCAAAATCCTCTTCAGAGGCAGGTGCTTAAATCTAAGGCTTATGAGTTAGGGTTTAAAAGAAGTAAACCCTAAAGGATGCCTTAAGTGACAATTAGGAGTTAACTGTATGCTCTTTTGTTTTAATTTGAAAGTACTGGTAATTGCGGGTTAAAGATCACTTAAGTGATCACTTAAGAGCATCAAATACATTGGGTGACCGGCCCCTCTACCCTAGGGAATTGGTGATTCGAGGAGACATAAAAGGCATTAGGCGCCAAAAGCTAATCGAAAGGTGAATATTTAATCCTTCTTGCGTGCCAAGACTCAAATCAAAGCTCAGAATTTAAAAGACATTCAAAAGACAACAGTCCATGTTTGGTGATCAAATTTGATGGGGAGTTGGAAGTCTATAAACCCTGACTGTCTCTACAGCTTCCTTAACAACTCAGAGGGCCAGCAAAATTGATTTTTCAGTCTGTGTGATAGATAATTATATAAGACTTGGTCAACGGTATTTGAGAGGTTCGAACCTACAGGCTCATATATACTTTTGTGAAGTTTAGTGGAGAATAACAGAGGAATTGAAGGGATAATAGGCTTGTCTATCAAGATGAACCTGATGAAGTTTTATGAAGGAAAATAGAGTTTCTAAGGGGAGCAAAACTTGCAGATCATGTTCAATGCTTATGAGGTCAAGTCATTTGATGCATTCAATGTAAGGTTGATTGATTCAGTTTGCAGAAAAGGATATAGTGAGCTGCAAAGGTCTTTATCATGTTTTGCAGAGTTCATTGAGGTTATAATTTAGTCTTATGTAATCAATGAAAGGTGATAATGTATGTGTGGTTTAGAAGGTTGTAATTGAAGGGTGTATTGATTGTAAACTGAAGGAGATATAAGTTTGTGAAGTGTGATGTGTTATAGTGAATCAGAGTAACCCTCTGAATTGATTCTTTTCTTTCTAATGTTCATGTCTTAGCCAGTGAGGCACACCTTGCTAGTGAGACACTTGTATTAGCTAGTGAGGTACTTGATAGCCAGTGAGGCACTTGTATTAGCCAGTGACGCACTTGATAGCCAGTGAGGCACACCTTGCCAGTGAGGCACTTGTATTAGCCAGTGAGGCCCCTGATTGCTAGTGAGGCACAAAAAGTGTAACGAGTGAGGTTCTCTTGCCAGTGAGGCATTGTGTTTAGCCAGTGAGGCATGTTTTTGATTAAGCTAGTGAGGCATTTTCCGAGTGGTTTTCTATCCCTATGAGGGTTTTCCACTCATGAAAAACATGTGTTATGGTTTATGTTGTTTATCTTTATGTGTGTGCCCCAATGTTTTGTTTTGAGGTCTTGATCATAATGTCTATAATCATACTTGTGGATATGTATTTGATAAATCTTTGAAGTCTCTCTCATTCTCTATCCTGTGAGTTAAAAGGTGCAAAAGGTTTTAAAAGTTTATAGACCACTGATTCACCCTCCCCCCCCCCCCCTCTCAGTGGTCCTGGTCACATCATTTCAGTCATCCAATATAAGCGTTCAGCCTATTGGAGTGGAGTGCCATCATTTCTAGGGATATATTAGTCAGATTTGGGCAATTTGAATGTATTTCCACATCATTAGGAGTTGGATCTGAATTACCATAGCTATGCGCCACATTGAGGAAGTGAAATTCAGTCATCTAGGGCACTTTACCAATCACACCAGCCGCTGCACACATCGTTTCAGTCATCATTCATCAACAAAATGGAGGATAAAATCATATTTTGACATGTTGCCAATGTTTCCAAGACAAATCTGATTTTACCAGCATGTTGTGACAATTTTGAAACGGTTTCAAAGGCAGATCAGACTTCGCCAACCAGCCTGTACATCTTTAGCCAACTGCCGTACCATCTAGAGTTTCAAGAAAATTCAGAAATCATTTATTTGTTGCTGATTGAGGAGATTTCCAGGGGTTGTACATTATCTACAAAAATCAGAAATAATCAAATATTAATGTGACAAGGGCGAATGCAGATCAAAGGGTTTTTGGAGCAGATTTCAACCATTTAGGTTGGTTGTACCTTTTATTAATTGCTGCCATTAATTTCTGAGCAAGGGCAACTCTCATTGGAGGGCTTCTATGCTGATTTCCAGCCCTGTGATAGGCTGTACAGCTGCAAATCTAGGGTTGTGAGTGCATTTACTAATTTATATCATTGTACTATATTTCCAGCAGTTGAAATAAAAATTTCAGAATTTATGTGAGGATTCCAATTGGCTGTTATACCATTTATATTTTCAGATCTAAGTGTATTTTGGTCATATGACGAGTATATAAGGGTTTGGTATTGTTTGTCATGAATTTCCAGCCCTAGCATTTATTTTGTTTGGTTGCTTTCAGTTATTTATTTGTTCAGAAAAATCAGAAAAAAGTACAAAAATATAATAAGGGGACATTACACCTAGCTACCTGTACTGGATGTTTTGGGGATGGGGGGAAGGGACAACACATCAAGGTTTGGTGGGGGTGGGAGGACAGATTTGGTTTTCTTTTTCTTTTCCTCTCTTTTTTGTTATGAAGGGTTCTTGGATGCCTGTTTCTCGAGGCCAGAAATTATTCAAGAATTGAACCTTGTAAATGGGCTGTGTTCTGAGAAACAATTTTCTTTCATCCTGAAATAGGATGGATGACCAGAAATAATGGTTTCCTTTTGATCTTGTTTAGCAGGCTTTTTTGAGCATTACAGGCTGTCCCTTTCATATTTTTGGTAGCATAGAATAATTTAGGACTTTAGCCTGCTTCATTATTATTAATTTATATCATTCCAAGTCAAATGATTTTCATAAACTGGCTGTATCTCAAGCATCTAAGGTTACACTTTTTCTGCTATTATTACTCAACATCTTCAACTGGCTTAAAGGAAGCAACAAATGATTTGAACAGGGAACTTGGAGATGATATGGAATTTTCAAGAGCTTCAGGCTCCATGAATTTCATAAATAAAATATCCTTAGAATGGGCATGACAAGCTTTCAGAAGGAAATCAATCTGTTTCCTGATATTGTCTTTTTCGAGGCCATGATGCATGGAGTAGAAACATGGAAGAAAACCATAATAATGTTCTGGGATGCTTAGCATCTCTTATATTTTTACAATGGGCATATATTTCAACACGTGGTGGTACTCAAATTCTTAGATATTGGGAATCAGCTATGACCTGTTCACTGACAGCGAATACATTGACAAACATTGACCTTGGGAGTTTCAGGCCCTGGAACCAGGCATCAAATTGTAGCTGATTCTCTGATAGAGAATTATGAAGTTTTAAAAATTTTCAATTTTGTAGTTGGTTCTGTGTTTGTTGAGAAAGCCACATAGAGTTGGGCATGTAACAGTCTTTTACTGTCTTGAAGTTGATTGTATGATGCCAGCTCTTCTATTTGCTTCTATGTTTTTCACATAATCATCATTATATTTGCTCTTTCTCAAAAAGAAAACTGGATTAAACAATCAAACTTGACCATGGTTCTTGCTTTCAGATGTATGCCGGGTCATCAATAGTTGAGGCAATGCTGTCTCGAACGGGATCAATATTTTATGGAGATATTAGAGGCCATGATAGAGTAAGTTGTTCATTTCCTTTCAATTTATTAAAGTTAAGACATATTCAAGCATTCTTTTTGACATTTTGATTTTCTAGTTTATATTTGATGCTGGTTTAACGAAGGTGTTTATTAAACAAGGTCTTGTCTTTCTTATGTATGATATAATCATGAAAAATGATTGGGAGTAAAGCATGGAAAGTAGTAATATACAACTGCATTATATTTGATTGAATGACAGATTTCATTATCATTTTCTAGCTTCATAAATGTATGCAAGAGGAGCAGAGGAATTCACAGTGATGCAATTGATGAAAAACAAAATAAAGATGGATGTCATATGTTAGAGTATGATTCAAATGAAGGTCTTTGGAGTTATTTAGATGCTGGCTCTCAGATTTATCTGGCCCAGGTGTGTTGTCTGGTTTGTTTTATGTTCTCATTATTATTTGAGTTGATTGGATGGTAAAAACAATGAGAAAGAGCTAGATAATTGTGGTATACATACTTTTCAATCACAAAGGAACTGCAAAAAGACTTAATTTACAAGATGTATGAGCTTCTTTTGTTGAGAGCAGCATGATATTATAATTTATAAGCGAGAATAGAAAATTGTTAACTATGAAATACAAATATTACATGTGATATGGGAGGAGTCAAATTTACTTGACAGAATGCTCCCTTGCAGGATGATTGAACAGTTACATCTTCAATCTTTTGCATATGTGCAATAATGCAAGTTTATATTTAATACATTCATTGTGATTCTTTGCTTTCTTCAGGAGCCAGCTCACATTTTTCATGATATTACTTTTATTCAAAACCTCATCTCATTATGATGCTTGCATTTATGTGTGACATTTTGACAATATTGTTGTCAATTTTGATGATATATTCTATCATTCTCTTTTTAAGAAAATATGAAATGCATGGAAGTTTTATATTCCACTTCAATCCATTATGCAACTAGAAATTGAACTGCTTATCAATTGAGCTCATTATCCCTATTTTACATGATGCTTCATACAGAGATTTGGGTTCTATGTTGTTGTTTGCTGATCCTGATCCTCCAGCACTCCCCATCAAATTCTTCCCACTTAAGGATGCCCCAACGTTTCCTGTCTTTGAAGAGTGTAGGGAAGAGGGATATTATGTGATTTTATCATAAAATCTCACTATGCAGACATTTGAGAGTTTGTTCCAAAGACTTCCAGTTGTGCCCATGGACATGGTGGACTTGCCAAATACAGCCTGCTTGTTTTGGTGCGTTAAGTTTTGATTTTTAAGTTTCCCATGCAAATGAAGCATTGTTAGTATCTGATCTGAAAAATCAGGTATCAGGTCTTAAGTATGCAAGACCATTGGGGTCTTAGTTGTTCTAGCTCTATGGAGTGTTGCCAAGAAGCCTAAAGGAAGAATTCATAACAAACTGGTGTAACAGGGATGTTGAAAGGATTGATGAGAAAGAGGGATGGTGTGGGACACCTTTGTGAAGCATCTGTTCAAAGTTGCAGACTCAGAAAAGACCCAAAAAACAAAGTTCAATGAGTTTGCTGGTTGCAACAGGTGGCAAACACATGTTCAACCCGGTGAACTTGTCAAATGCTGTGGCAAATAGGCATTCACACTGATGAATTTGTTAAAAGTGGTGAACTTCTTCCCTTGCAAAGCAGTGAACCTATCTCTGTGCAGGCAGTGAATTGGAATTTGGAATGTTTGGCATTTTATCTTTAGTTTGGATGCTTGGTCTTTCATCTTCCCATCTTTGGGGAGCTATGGGAAAGGTGAAGTTGCTTCCCCACATTCGGGAGAGATAACTCTCATGTTTTGGTGGTGTAAAGCCATTGTTATTGACAATGCATGTATATATATGCAAGTCTGTGTAATTGGGAGGGTATTGTAGGTGCAGTTAGGGCTATCTAAGCAGTGTAGGAGTTTGTTGATGCCTTGTTAGCATACTAAAACATCTGTAACAATCTTTTACCTAGTGGAACAGAGAGTTGTTGCTCTCTAGGCTGAAGTTTTTCACCCAAATTGGATTTTCTCCAAGGCAATTATAAGTTATTTCAGTTTGTGTGTTTTGTTATTAATAACCACATTTTTGAGCATGGAGATCTTTGTTTACTTGATATGCACATGTCATTTATTGTTTAACATCCTTAGGTGGTGCTAGCTTCTTAAGAATTTGTAAGTTCTTCACACATGGTTTATCTGTTTTCTAACAGCAGTGTGTGGTATGATCACCTGTAATGTCCCCATTTTCGAGTTCTCTTGCAGTTCAGTCAGAGTTGACTTTCTGGGTTGGTTACAGCATAATCAGAGGAGTATTTTGATATCACCAGGGTGTTCGGGTGATCCAGTGGAGCTGGTTGACACTTTTCGGAGAGATTTCGGCCTTGTCTGTACTTACTATTTATAGTAAGTGCTTGCATGTTGGCAATCTTTCTGGGTTTTTTTGGGTTTGTTCTCTTTGGTCCTCGGGGAACACTGCTATTTTTAGTAAGTGTCAGTTTGGTACTGTTTTGGTGACTTGGTAGTCAACTGTTGGCTCTCCCAGTCATTGCATTGAACTAAGGATTATTAGATGGTTTGTGGATCTAGTTGGCACCCTCCAAGTTGGCTCAGTTTGCTTATGGCCGTTACTATTTTTAGTAAGTTCGGGATTGGCACTGGAACGGGATTTTGAGAGTGGGGTTGGATTTGTCTTGTCAAGACCTTTCCAACGAGCTATAGATCATTGGTTTCCGACATCATCTTGGCCTTCGTTTTAAAGTCCGTAAATTAAACATTATTATTTAATATTGGACCTTGGTGCCTAGGCTCGACAACTTAATGTTGTTTTAAAAGAGGGGACTTTAAGGGTGATGTTGAGAAAAGAATTAAAGAGAATTATAATATTTTAAAATGTATTTTCCCTCTCATGTTTTATCCCATATGCAAGAGGATTTTAGAGACTCCCAGATGAAAAAGTATAAAAAGAGGAAAATGCTCTTCATTTGATATGCTTGGATATTGATTTTGTCTCTTGTTGAGATATCCCCGTGAGGGTTTTTGGAGCTTGGCTCCCTGGTTTGGTATTGACTTGCCGAGACGAAAACCTCTACAAGATAGGATTTTATCTTTGGCTTTGTGGACGAAAACCCACTTGGTCAATTCTTGGAGGCTTCAGTTGTGCATTCGCCGGAGACATTTTGATGAAGTATTGAGCTCGAATGAGTATATTATCATGGAGATTTGTGTTGCAGGCCCAAACAGAGAATAAAGGACAGATTTTGTATTGGGATTGAGTTTTATTTGCTGCTGTAGTTTATTTCTAGCAGGCCATACTCCTCAAGAAGGGCCGTACCATTCATAGGTGTGATTTTATGAAGCTTGGGGCTGATTAATGTTGATTATCCTTGGTGTTGAGAGCTGATATTAGTCTGCAAATAGATTGTGACAGATTTTAGAGGGTTTAAACATTTGTAGCTGCTGATACATACTCCAAGCTGGCTGTACTATCCAAGGGAGGACGTGGGTATTTGGTGTTTGCAATCTTTCATTGATTCGTGGCATCTAGCTTCCCAAATCTTGGCGTTTGGAGCTATTTTTGTTGTTGCTACTGATTGTAATACATTTTCTCTTCATACCTCTGAGTTGTGAGTATTTTTCTATGGCCTTGTGGCTGGTCCGGCAATGACCCTGACATGAAGTTGTAAATCTTGAAATGGGTATGTAATAGATCCTTGTATTTTGGCATTTTTCTATCTGGGTCATCTTTTGTTTATGCAAAATCATTTTATATTTTTTGGGTTTTTGTTATATGCTTCATTTCCTATGTATTTCATGCAAAAACACATATGCAAAGACATGCTATAAAACCCTAAACATCAAACAGTCAGAAAAGCAAAAAAATTGGCACAGAACAAACATATATCCGAGGGTGTATGTTACATCACCCTGTTTAGGGATTGGGTAATATCAGAGTAGTTGCATCCTTTGGGTTTTTAACTTATTTGCTTGATTGTAGGGTTTGCAAGTGTATGTCATCCAAGAGATCAAGTGGAAAAAGAAGTTTAGTGCCTTTGAGTCCAAAATTGAGTAAAGAGAGTGATTAAGAACGGTGAGGATAACAAGTATGGCGAGAGAAAATGATGCAGAAGTGGCCAAAATATCCATTGTAGAATGGAAGCTTTGTAGATTAGAAGCATGATGCTTGCCTTGATAGCAAAAATGGACATTTCTAAGGAGCACCATGAATAAGGCGAATCCAAGAAAGCGGAGGTAGAGCAAGCGAAGTCTTCAAAATTGGAGTTGTTCTTCAAAGTTGAGGGCAAGATAGATATCCAACCATATGATGGAGAGCTAAGTACAAAACAATTGGACCATTGGGTGCTCGAAATTGATGCAGGTAGGGATTAGGTGCCTAGTAAAGGACAGCTAATCCTAGCAGCCACGCACACATGACCACTTACAAGTTACAACCATTTCACCAATCAGACAAAGACTAACAACCATTTCATATACACTTCATGGAAACAATACAATTTCTCTTCATTATTCAAAACTCAAATTATCAACTTGCCTTCTCAAGCATACAGTCCAGCTACAGGGGACTTACATTCCTTCTTTTTTACCTCACATACAAACATTGACAAGCCTACAATGAAGCCATGGATTACAATCAATCTTACATTACACTGCAGCTGGCTCTTACATTAGCCAATTAAAGAAATATTTCAGGATTCTTTTACTATAACCCATTCTCCCTTTCACTTATTCTTCAGAGGAGGACGAAAATATTCAATAACCACTCTTCTATACTTTCCTTTCCACGATTTTCCTGCATTGCTATTTTGGTTTTCTGTTACTTATATCTCTCATCTCATATGCATCTTGGGTAACCTGCACAGAAATGGAACATCCGTGGCGAGTGACTGCTGTCATTAACCCAGCAGAGACCCACAATCCCATGCAGTCTCCACAATCCCACACAGTCTCCTAAAAGTAGACAAGGCTTGTAATGTCCCCTTCTAGCAAGCCAAAATTTTCTCAACCTAGCACACAATTTCAACTTGTAAAAGAGAACATTAGTTTCCATTTCCCATTTCTAATTAATCTTAATGATAATCATAAACATAACCATACACTATTTGCCATTTCATAAATCCACTTTTTCATACATCATGATTCTCCTTGGGTGAGATAATCCTTAGGCCTCTTATTAACCTCACCTCGCCACCTTGTGAGAGAAGATTCGTTAGGAAGGTGATGTCATCTCAATCCTATGGGTCTATTAACATTATTCCTTAGTTCGTCAACTAAGGCCCATAATTCCTTAGTTCGTCAACTAAGGCCCATTCCTTCGATATTTAAATCGAGGGTCCATAGCAATATCCTTGATTCGTCAATCAAGGCCCATTCACATGGATTGATTAATACCTACGATAACTATCTACCTCACCTTCTTAGTGTTGGTGGTTAATAAGGAAGTCTCGTATCTACCCTTGGGAATTCATGCCTTTATTCTTAAGACCATTGTAAGATCATGATCCATAAGCCATTTTATCCTTATCCAATTATATATAACTTGGACACTTCAATGCTGATGATCAGATCCAATATCTAATTCCTTATGCATAAAGGATTCTAACTTCAAATTAATTACATTAAAGTACCATCTATTCTTAATCCATCCATTTAGACTATAATTATCTAATTCAGCATTTTAATCATAAATGATACGATACTCATGTTATTCTATTTGTCTATTTTAATCATTACCTTAATATTGCATTTTGATTCATGACAATATTTAAAATGGAATCGATATCATACCTGTCGTGGATTTGCTGTGATATTACTTGTTGGATCTTTCACTGTGGTTTGCTGTTCAATATGCAGCTGTCTTGTAATTCACGGTTATGCAGTTTGATACAGATATTCTTGTTCCTGCTCAATGATAGAGATTGGATTGTTTGATGACCAAGGTGCAGGAGTAATGATTTTTGTGATGTTCGATGGTGGGATAAGGTAAGATTTTATGCTTCCAATGATATTCGCTGATCTCTTATTGTTTGATGCTGTGTATATGTTATCTGATCTGCTTGTATATTTCCTTAGATTCTTGATTGATGATATTCCAATGTGCTTCTTCGATTGATGTTATTGTGTGATGTTCGATGAGTAAAGCATTGCTGATCTGATGTAATTCGTATCTATTATATTCCCATGTTTATCTGCTCTAGTTCTCCTTGTCCCCCCCTTATGATGGAGAGAAGCGACCCTTTTTAAAGTCCACGAAGGGCCTAAAAGTCACAGCGGTTGGTGAAGGAGACATCCGCTCCTTATTCATTATTTGTTATTGTTTCTTATATGGGATCGGGATTCTTTAGGAGACCGATCACCATTTAAGTTTTATTTTTTTAATATATTAAATCATGTTATTACTTATGATAATTTCTTATAAGCTTTGCCCGATGGCTCTTGAGGATATCGATCCTCTAATTGCTATTAATTTATGATGTTTAATTAGTAATATTTACTTTATAATTATTAACTTATAATATTTAATTTATATTTATTTATATATATTATATTTAATAATATAATATACTATAATCATTATAATCATAATGATATTTAAATTGATAATATTATATTTGTACTTATATTTATTATTTATAAATATAATAAATATATTTTATTTATATAATATTATTATATTAATAATATCATATATGTTTATTATATATATGATTATCATCATATTTGACGAAAACGACTACTCCATTTATCATAATGTTTAAATCTTTAATTTAAACAATGCCTTAATATTGGGGCATGACAATGCTAGTCAGAAACGTCAGCCAAGGAATGATGTGGCCAGTCAGAGAAGAGGAAGTGGATGCCAAGAATAACTGTTGGATTAAATAATTAAGAGAATTGCCTGTCAGAATTAGGTGCTGCCACCAAAAGGGAAAAAGTCCACAATTAACTTAGTATTGGCTAAATCAGCCACCATAGAACCCAACAAAAATAAGACAACCACCCAGCCAAGAAGATTCTTATGTGTGTCCCACTCATCGCCAGTAATTCCCATGATTAAATTTTGCATTTGGCGGTCAACAATAGTAACTCCCAAAGGGGATTTATAGGTGGGTCCCAATTATCAACAATAGTTCCTAGCCAAGGGTATTTTGAAATAGAATAAAGTACCACTAGGAAGGTGCGGGCCTGTTGTGACGTTTTCACACATCACCCCATTGCAAATGGGGACCCCCTCCTTTGCTCGCTTTCGCCGTCGTTTTTGCTTTGATCTTGCAGTTCTTGTCCTGACCCATGAAGCTAGGAAAGAATGTCCAAGCAGTCAACTCACAGGGAACATTAGGAATGCTTGAAATAGTGAATTTCCCTGAGGATAAGTGAAACCTTGACTATCATTCCTCGATCAAAACTTACCAATCCATGACATAAGTCCATCATTCCATAAGAAGGGTCCTAATCCTTCACTCAGTGCTAATCTTGTTCCAGACCCCAGTCCCAATCCAGAAGTCCAATCCGGACCCCAGTCCAGGAATCCAGTCCGGAGGTTCAATCCAGGGTCTTGTCCAGAAGTTCCTATCCTTGAGTCCTGTTCCAAAGGAATTCATTCCTGGAATTCCGTTCTAGGGTCTATCCAGATTCTTATCTCGACCAGGCCCAGAATTCAACAAAGACTGTCACTCCTTAGCATGTTCATCTTTCCATCATGGAACTCAGTTCCCGGCTCGACGGCTCCAGTCCGGAAGTTTGTCCAAGGGATATCCTTCTGATCCAAATCCATGACTCATTTCATAACTCGGAAGATTCTCAATCAAATAGGGTTTCCAAGAACTTAAAGCAAATTTTAAAACTATCAACGTTCAAGCACCCCTTCGGAAGATTGAAATGTACAAACAGGAATATTCTTGTTCGCATATTCTAGTACAAGCTGGAATATGCGCCCAGGGAAGAAATTTCTTCCTGGTCACATAATCCAGTAGGTACTGGATTATGCGCCGAGGGATGTTTTTTGTCCTGGTCGCATAATCCAGTACCTACTGGATTATGCGCCCCAGGATCAGGGTGTCCTACTCCACTTCCTATTCCAGTCTGAACTTTGCAATTTGGCAGACAGACATTCCTAGACTTGTCCATGAGTACCTGCATGAAAATTTCACCGTCTGTTGGTTTGGAAGATTTCACCATGAAAATGGGAGATTCCTTGAGGGGATGGAAGAAACGAAAACTCCGTGTTTCGGATCCCGTGTCGTCATTGAACCTCCGTAAAGCAGCTAGAGTTTACCTTCTGCAAATTTTGCCATGAAAATGGGAGATTCCTTGAGAGGATGGAAGAAACGAAAACTTCGTGTTCCGGATCCTGTGTCGTCATTGAACCTCCGTAAGGCAGCTAGAATTCACCTTCTGCAAATTTCATCATGAAAATGGGAGATTCCTTGAGGGGATGGAAGAAACGAAAACTCCGTGTTCTGGATCCCGTGTCGTCATTGAACCTCCGTAAAGCAGCTAGAATTCACCTTCTGCAAATTTCACTATGAAAATGGGAGATTCCTTGAGGGGATGCAAGAAACGAAAGCTCCGTGTTCCGGATCCCGTGTCGTCATTGAACCTCTGTAAAGCAGCTAGAATTCACCTTTTGCAAATTTCACCATGAAAATGGGAGATTCCTTGAGGGGATGGAAGAAACGAAAAACACCTCGCTTTGGATCCCATGTTAATGATTGAACCTCTGATGAAGCAAACTAAAGTTCACCCTTTGCCAAAAATTGAAGCAGGAGGACAAATCCCTAGTCAAAATCAGGGTCAAAAGTCTAAGTCGCATTATCCAGTTGAGGGTGGAATCTGCGCCTAGGAGAGCTTTTTCTCCAAGTCGCAAAATCCACTTCCCCTTGGAATTTGCGCTCCTGGAGGTTTTTTGTCCAGGTCGCACATTCTTGACACAGGTGGAATTTGTGCTACTGGACAGCAGGATTCCAGTTCCCTTTGAAAAATGCAAAATAAGATAATTCATGTCCAGAATGAAAGAAGTAACCTTCCATCTGAGTGAGATTCCACAGGGGAAAATTTCCAAGACTTAGCAAAATTTTGGCAAGGAAACCTGAAAGAATGAAGAAATCTGGACTCTGGACAAAAGTGTCCCTGGTCACAAAATCCATGACCAGGTGGATTATGCGCCCATGGAAGAACTTTGCCCTGAGTGCAAAATCCAGGACCAACTGGAATATGCGCTCCTGGACAAGTGCAATTCTAGGACTCCCTAAAATCCCCGACCTTAAGGAATCCTCGACCTCAAGGAATCCCCGACCTGGGCAGCAGGAAATTCCTGTTGACAGTGAAAAATGCGCCCTGGACAGGAAGGACTCCTGAACCAACTAGAAATTGCTCCCTAACCTGGAAATTCCTCTTGTGCATGCCTGGTAATCTTGGAATGAAAGGAAAGGTTAGTCCAAGTGTGAAGGATACTAGGAAGTGAAGAAAAGCCGTTGTTTATTTAGGAATTCATAAGTCAATTTGATCAATTATGCAAGATTAGTTCTTGTTTTATCTTTTGATTGCATTGCATTTAAGGACCTTGTTCATCATGACTACTCGAGGTTTCCCTTGTTTCACAGGAATCCAGGACGAGGATGAGCTTCCATGAAGATAGAGCTCAAGGATGATCAAGGATTATCTCAAGCATCAAGATCCTCAACGGGAGAAGATACACTTCAAGTTCCACATCAAGGACTTTAGTTCCGGATAGGAGGATCAATCCTTGGAGAGCCAAGAACAAAAGAGCTGTTCACCATCCATCGAGAAGAACGAGAATCCACGCCGAGATAGGGAATTCCAACTCAAGAATCCATGACCTCTGAGGGATTGCAGCCCTGGTCGGAAGGAATTCCAAACGAAGGATAGGAGGATCAATCCTTGGAGAGCCAAGAACAAAAGAGCTGTTCACCATCCATCGAGAAGAACGAGAATCCACGCCGAGATAGGGAATTCCAACTCAAGAATCCATGACCTCTGAGGGATTGCAGCCCTGGTCGGAAGGAATTCCAAACGAAGGATTCCTGAACCTACTGAAAAGTTCGCCCCTGCTCAAGGAAGGATTCCTCCACATGAAAATCTTGTTCACCCTGGAATCTGCACTCTGGATAAAGGACTCCAAGACACCATGGAATTTGCGACCAAGGAGCAGGACAAACAGACAGTTGATTGGTCTCACCTACCTACCAAGCAGCTTAGTCAGCCTAGCCTCCAAGACAAGTGGCAACTTTTCATCCAGGGCAGGTGGCGTCTAGGACAAGTGGAAGCATCCCATGGAGCCTATGACATGTTCATCCTTATCTCTTTAGGGTTTGCACGGATTTTTAGGAGATCAGATCTCCTCACCTCCTCCTTTGGGTTATGTTTGCCTATAAATAGGCTGAGGGGCCTCATTTGAGGGGGTCTTCTTTCTTCTCCCATTTTTTTATGCTCTTAGAGCAAGTAGTTAGTTAGCTGTTCCTTTCTGTTGCACTCCATTTCTGGAGCCAAGGAACTTTGAAGAATCAACAAGATTGTTGTAAGACATTCCCAAATCAATACATGGACATTGAAGATTGGTGTTCTTGATATTCTTTGGATTGTGGCATGGTTTTTTGACTTCTTTGAAGCAAATCATAAGCTCCAAGATCTAAGTTGTTTCATTTCTATTTTCTTTCAGTATTTCATTAGTTAGAATGATGGAGATTATTACTGTTGAATGATTGAATCTGCTTGTTCATACTATTGGTGATCTGTGGCTTGAAAATCACCGTGCATGGTTAGCCTGAACTAATCCCAAGTCTAACTTCGACTATTCTGCATATTTAGTTCCATGTCCCTTGTAGGAGCAGTCTGAAAATCCTTACCTCCCCTCAGAAGATAGCACCATCCCTGCCTAGCTGTTGTCTCATGACGAAGCAGAGGATTGGTCCAGTTTCCATCTTCAACAACAGTCATTTCCATTGATTAGATTCCTGAACCCTTACCTCATCTTTTGCATTTTCTTTTAGATCTTCATTAGGAATAGTCTGTAAGGAGCCTAACTGGGAAATCATTCCCTATCCGGAAGTGGAACTAAGAGCCTACGCCTTTTTTTCCTTGGAAGAGATAGTGAAATCCAGGCATTTCCGTGGAAGAAACACTGAAATCCTAGTCTCTCTGTTGGAGGAAGTAGTAGGTTCCAAGTTGTCCACTTGTGAAGGAATTCCATTCACCCGCAAATCCAAGTCCGAGGAGTAAGGAACCATTCCATGTCCATGAAGGAGCAATCTCACGTAAGTCCCCCTCGTGATTACCAGCAAATCACATCATTCCACTGAGTCTATCCTTGTGCACATCAAGACCTGACACAAAAGGAACCTTGGAGCAGTCTCATTCGATCACGAAGTTCAACGTCTGAGAAGCTTTATTCAAGAGAGGATAGAATACTCTGTGTTTTATTCTAATGTTTGTTGCAGTCACAAAACACTCATCAACAGGGCCCTAGTAGGAAACTAATGTTCAACAAAGTTAGCTCCAACCAAGACAAAATGGACGTGAGTCCCATAGAATCAGTAGATATAATAGATCCTTACAATAAATAAATAAAATCCTCAACTCTGCCTTATGGACGCCATGTGACTAGCTAGGAGTTTTTGGAAGGCTGAAAGCAAATGACAACCGTTTTTAAGAAGGGTGTGGGTCCCGTATGTTGGTATATGAAGTCAGTTTTCTTATTCCAGCATTGATAAACCAGTTGACTAGTTTCACATGACACGTGTACGACATGCAATTGTACCACTTGCTCTTTCCATTTTGGGAAATTCTTCTTTGAAAAGGATTCATCTAACTTAGAGGATTTTTGGTTCAGTTAGTTGAGCTTGAGAAAATTAATATGGATAGTTGTAACTACGAATTGTTTGATAATAATAAAATATTGGGAGACCTTTGCCAGTGGTTTTTCTTGGTACATCACCAGGTTTCCTCGTAAATGTGTGAGTTAATTTTGTGCTATATGTTTCATTATTTTTCACTGTGTTAATCTATATTTCTTTACTGTATATTTTCACAACAGTTGGTATCAGAGCGCGGTTTTGTGCAAAAATTGATTTTTGGGTTTCATCTTCGTGAGAAGCAAAGAATGGCAGGGAGCACGGTTACTAGATATGAGGTTCAAAAATTTGATGGTTCCAATTTTGCTTTGTGGAAACTAAAGGTTCAAGCCTTATTGGTGAAGGATGGATGTGCCTTGGCTCTTCATCAAAACCGGCAGCCACGACTCAGACGAATTGGGATGAAAAGGATAACATGGCTAGAGCTACAATCCAATTATCTTTGGCTGTTTTAGTTCTATTCAATGTTGTAGAGGAGAAAACATCACATGACTTGTGGAATAAGCTCGAAAAACTATATGAGACCAAGTCATTGGCAAACAAAATTCTGTTACGTTGACAACTGTATAATTTAAGGATGCATGACGGTTCATCAGTCACAGATCATTTGAACGATTTCAACACACTAATTAGCAAGTTGGCTTCAGTAGAGGTGAAAATCAAAGAAGAGGATAAGGCAGCTATATTAATGTGCTCTTTGCTTGAAATTTGGGATCAACTAGTTATGGTGCTTAGTAACTCAACATTGAAGGGGAAACTTGTCTTTGAAGATGTGGTAGGCACAGTAATTTCTAAAGATTCAAGGCGGAAGACATCTCAAGGGCCTTCTTCCAATGAAGCCCTTGTTGCAAGGGGTAGAACTCCGGAAAGAGGGAAAGTAGAGCGTGGACAAACTAGGTCCAAATCCCAGGGGTAGAAAAGAGTCAAATGTTGGAAATGTGGAAAACAAGGCATGTCAAAAAGGATTGCAGGGTGTTGAAAGCAAACAAAGAAAATCTTAGCTCGTAGCCATCTAAGGCAAATACAACAGAAGTTGAAGCGCCATTGGAAGACAAAGATGTATTGTTTGCTAATTTGAGAGGTTCATTGCATCATGTTTGGCTTCTTGATTCTAGAGCCTCTTTTCACATGACTCTTCACAGGGATTGGTTTTCTACGTATCGGTCATGTGACGAGGTATGCTTTACATGGGAAATGACAACCCGTGCGAAGCTATTGGTGAAGAAGTGAAGTTAGAATCAAGATGTTTGATGGGGTAGTGAGGATTGTTCAGCATGTCAGACATGTACTGGGATTGAAGAAAAATCTGTTGTCACTTGGTGTATTCGATGAACAAGGTTATCGATTTAGTGGGGAAAATAGTTGTCTCAAGGTAACAAAGGGAGCGTTGGTGGTGCTAAAGGGAGAAAAGGTTGGCAATCTCTATAGGATGGTTGGAGAAACTTGTAGTTGAGAGGCTACAGTGGTGTCAGATGCAAAACATGGACTCAGTAAACTTAGCGTCAATGGCTAGGCCACATGAGCGAGCATGGTCTCAAGGTACTATTAGATAGAAACCTTCTCCCAGGTGTCAAATCTAGAGATTAGAATTTTTGTGAGCATTGTTTGTTTGGAAAACAAAATAGACTGAGTTTTTCTAGATGCACTACCAGAAGCAATGAAGTTTAACAATTAATTCATTTAGATACTTGGGAAATACCTGTTACATCTATTGGGGGTTCATCATATTTTGTTTCATTTATAGATGATTATTCTTGTAAGGTGTGGATTTATCTTCTCAAGGAGAAATCTGATGTATTTTCTTGTTTTAAGAAGTTTAAAGATTTGGTAGAGAACCATAAGGGTAAGACAATAAAATGTCTTAGAACAGACAATAGAAGGGAATTTTGTTTAGGTAAGTTTAATCAGTTTTGCAATGAGCATGGCATTGCAAGGCAGTTGACGATTGCTAGAACACCACAACAAAATGGTGTCGCTGAACGCAAGAACCGTACAATCATGGAGCGAACTAGATGTATGTTGAGCACTGCTGGATTGGAGCAGAAATTTTGGGCTGAGGCTGTTACTACAACCTGTTTCTTGATTAATAGATCACCCACTACAGCTCTAGATCGTAAAATTCTAGAAGTATGGACAGCTAAACCTGTTGATTATTCTTTTCTTTGAGATTTTGGTTCTGATGCTTATGCTCATATTCCTAAAGAGGATAGAAATAAACTAGACGTGAAGTCCAGGAAATGTATTTTTCTTGGCTACACAGATGTTACAAAGAGGTACAGGTTGTGGGATACTATTGCTCGTAAGATTATAATTAGCCGAGATGTTCGTTTTAATGAAAGATCAATGCAAAGAAGTACAGTACAACAAAGTACAACAATTGTTTCAGTAGAGGTGGAAAAGTATGATGCTAATATGGAGGTGCTAGATGAAAATCAATAAAATAACAATCAAAATCAGTTATATGATGAGGATGAACAACAACCAAAGGAGCCATAGGGTAACACATTACCCCTTGTGAGGAGATCCACCAGAATATCCAAACCACCAGAAAGGTACTCTCCTAATTGTAATTCAGCTTATGCATTAGTTATTGATGTTGGTGAGCCTAGCTCATATCAGGAGGCTTGCAAAGATGAAAATGCAAGCAAATGGAGAGTTGCCCTGGAGGAGGAGACGAGAGCTCTACATAAAAATAAGACATGGGAGCTTGTGCCATTGCCTAAGGGGCGAACAACTATAGGGAACAAGTGGGTCTTCAAATTGAAAGGGGATAATGTGGAGCGGTATAAAGCTTTGTGGGTAGGCAAGGGGTATGTGCAAAAATCTAGTATTGATTTTGATGAAATTTATTCACCTGTCATACGGTTAAGTACAGTTAGAGTTGTTTTGGCTCTTGTTGCTAGTCTTGATTTGGAGGTAGAGCAATTAGATGTTAAAAAAACTTTCTTGTGTGGTGATCTTTTTGAAGAAATTTACATGCAGCAACCAGAAGGTTTTGAGGAAAAAGACAAGGAGAATCTAGTTTGCAGGTTGAACAAATCGCTGTATTGTTTGAAATAGATGCCAAGGTGTTGGTACAAACGATTTGATTCCTTCATGATGAGCTTGGGTTTTAGTAAATGTGAGGCTGATCATTGTGCCTATTTTCAAAGGTATGAAGATGTCCATTTCATTGTTTTGCTTTTGTATGTTGATATGTTGGTAACAAATCCTAACATGCATAGAATCGTCAGGTTAAAAGCTCAGCTTGCTAGGGAGTTTGAAATGGAGGACTTAGGTGGTGCAAATCAGATTCTTGGAATAATGATACATGGAAACAGAAAGAACATGAAGATTTGGTTGTTACAAAAAACTTTGTGGAAAAGATTTTACAGCGCTTCAATATGTAGAATGCACAACTAGTCAGTACTCCATTTCCTGTTCACATTAAATAGAAAGCACAAGTGGTTCAACCACATGTCATACGCTTGTTTTGTGATGCTGGAATAAGAAAATTGACTTCACATACCAACAATCTCCCACTAGAAGTCAAATTTTTGCCTTGTGAATAACTCCTATTGAAAGACCAATGCCAATGCTGCCTATCATCAAGTAATGTGCAAGCCTAGAGAACTTCTCTCTAAGAACGGGCTTCGTCAAAATATCTGTTGGTGTAATGTCCCCTACATAGCCCAAGCAGATAGATGGAGTGATTAGCTTATTCCAGGGTTCTTGTAGGCTAATGGATTTGGTTAGGGAACCTATATAGGTCATTTTCTAGGACTCACTATTTATAGTAAGTCAGGCAGGAGGATCACGGGTGGTGTTGACCCGACTTTCTATATTTAGCCATTGCCAGTTGGAGCATCTAGCACATTACATTTGGTTTTGAGATGGCTAAGGATTAATTGGTCGAAAAGTAAATTAAATTAAATATTTAATTTACACTAGTTTAACCCGAAGTCACTTATGTTATAAAAGTGATTAACTTTATGAGACTTAAGTTATGACTTAAAAGTTATGTGCTAGGAGGTGGGCGCCTCATGAGGAGATATGGGGGTCAAAAATAAATAAAACAAAATAATTAAATACTCCTTCCTTGGGTGTTGAGGGTGAAGGAATAAAAGAAGAGAAAGTGAACTCATTTGTATCCATTCACTCTTGCAAAAAAATGATATTGTCGTGCAAACTTTGAAGCTTGGCTTTGTGTCGTGACTTGATGTTTTCCAATTGAAGATTGGAAAGACTATCAATTGCATACATTCCTACATTATTTATGCTAAAAGACAAATCAGAAAAAGACAAACAACATAAGACAAAAGTGGACAAATATGACTTGGCATAAAAGACAAAGAAATTAGAATAAGACTTGATAATTATGTTAAAGATCAACTAAGATATTACTTGGCGAACCGAGACAAGACAAAAGAGAATGTGATATACCTTATTATATTGATTATGAAGACCATCTATAAGACAAATTTTATCGATCCTTCTTGTTCGTCCGGCGGTAAAGAAGAAAGATGATAATAAATAAGAATTGTCAATCATGCCAATAATCGACTAAGGAATGAGCAACACATCAAGACAAACAAGAGAATAAAGACATTAAAATATGATTAGTTTAGAATGTGTTATCAGTTAATAACACCGATCGGGTGCTTATGAAAAGATGCCTCCATAAGAAGATGCGATCCATCATGAATCGCAAGCCATATATATGGAGCGGAGTACGTCAAGGAGGAAGGATCCATGGATAAAGATCGATCAACAATCGATAAATAAAGAAATCAGAAATTGATCAAAGGAGAAGCCGTCGACCAAAAGCATTCAGTAAGTAGGAAAGAAATATAAGGGTAACATATCTGCCATCATCTAGTATCAGCGAATAAGTGAAGCAATCAGGCCAATCATATCTGCCTATCATTGCATAACAAGTCTGCCAAACTATAACAACAGCTGCGGCATACCAAATAGATATTATATAGATCGAGTGCACATGTACTAGAAGGACATTCATTATCCTATCAAACTTACACTTTTGCAGATCGGACCCAATCCAGGGAAACGCCATATTTATAATAAGAATCTATAACCATATAACAGGTGCAGCATACATTCAGATCGAATAAGAGCAGCCTCATCTAACTATAAAGGTATGTTTATATCTCATATTCTAATCGATGTAAAATAAAGATGTCAAGTAATCGTAGAGGATATTCTAAATCTGAATTATTATATTGGATTGAGTGATGCTATACTAGTAAGTTTATAAACGATTTCATTATATCTTATATCACAGAATGAGGGTATGAGTAATAGTATGCAAGTCTTAAATAATGCATGATTATTGTGAAAACATATATATTGGATGTAGAATTATGAGAATAATTGGAAATGATGTGAAAGGCTTACTTGAAAAGAAAATATAATTTATAATTAAGAAAGGCCGGAATGAGAAATGGACATCATTGTTAATCCATCACACCAAGTAAGTGAGACCAAGGGTTTGACAATTGACCAAGGTATTTAAGGCTCGAGTTGATAAGGCTCTAACCCTCCAAGGTAAGTGAAGAGTGCTTGTCCTAAAGGGGTGAAGAGTACTCAACCGAGATAGGCCCTTATCTCAATTAGTGAAGAGTGCTAATCTGAGGTAAGTGGAGATAGGCCCTTATCTCAATTAGTGAAGAGTGCTAATATGAGGTAAGTGGAGATAGGCCCTTGTCTCGATTAGTGTAGAGTGCTAATTTGAGACAAGTGGAGAAAGGCCCTTGTTCCAATTGGTGTAGAGTGCCAATATGGGCAAGTGGAAATGGCCCTTGTTTCTAATTGGTGTAGAGTGCCAATATGGGACAAGTGGATAGGCCTTTGACTCTAGTTGGTGAAGATTGCCATGCTAGATCAAAGGAAGGACAATGGACCTATGGCAAGATTGTGCCCAAGGAACCCTCTCTTGTTGGGTGAATGATTGGATTAACATGATTGGCCCAAGCAATGATCTCTTCCGGAAGGAATTATGATATTGTAAAATGAAATAGAGAAAGGCATAATGCATATAAGTTATGATTATAAGGTTTGATTTTATATAATTATGATTTATATAATGAGATAAGAAGGAATGAGTACTAATGTTCTCTTTTTGCAAGTTGAATTTGTGTACAAGGTTGTGAAAATTTTGGGCTTGCTAGAAAGGGACATTACACTTTGGAGGTTGAACAAGGGTTTTGCAGAGATGTAAACCTCTGTGAGATAGTCACTCTCTTCGTGCTTGAGAGATAGCATCAAGAGGGTTGCTGGGAGTTTCATACGGAGGCTTCGCTTGTGCTTTGAATGACACCATTTTGAAGAGATTTCCTTGTGATAATATTCAGTTTGTTTGAGCAGCGAATAGAAGACATTGTAGGCCAGATTTGAAGAGGAATTTCTGTGTGTTTTGTGCAGCTCTGAGACAGCAAAGGCAGGCCGTACACCTCTCACAGGTAGGCCCTACCATAGCATCAAGGCACCATTTATTTATATCAGCAAACATTGTCTTTGTGCATCAATTTGGAGGGTTCTCATTGTCATTCCGGGCAGGTTTGAAGGACTGATTTGAAGACTATGTATATGTATCTGATTTTTATTGCGGAGAAAGTCCTTTGCTGGCCATACAGACCCTCATCAAGGGTGTGGAGGTTTAGGAGGAGAATCGCCTCTTCTTGGAGGCTCTTATCATTCCTGTTCTTGGCGCTTCTTGCTGAGCGGAGAACTTGGAGATTTAAGCACATTGAGCATTTTTGTAACACATCCATTGCTGGTTCATATACAACGAATGTACAAAATTGAAGAAATCAAAATGGGTATGTTACTATAATTCATTTTGAGCAATAATATGATCTGGGTCATTGTTATTTAGTGCATATCTATTCTAGTTTTTATGGGTATTTGTTGCATGCTTCGTTTTCATTGTTATATTGCAAAAACAAACACATGCAAAACACCTATAAACCCTGAACCAAACCAGCAGTAAGAAAACAAAAAAAACATTGGCACAAAACCCTACCAGGACAGTGGCTACTACAGTTGGGTTTATATCAGTGTGTATCTTGGCCAAAGAGATCTGTCCTCATTCCACGACCTCCTGTACAAAGTGATATCGTATATCAATATGCTTTGTTCTGGCATGATATGCTGAGTTTCGTGCTAAGTGCAACACACTTTGGCTGTCACAATGCAACACCATTTTATCTTGCTTTACCTGCAATTCATCCAAAAGTCTATGAAGCCAGATTGCTAACTTACTAGGATGATCTGATGTGAGCTCAATGAAATTTTAAATAAAACCCCAACAGGATGGTAGGAAACCGCTCTGATACCACTAAGGCCCAACCACTACACCAAAAGACCAGCCTGGTGGTGAGGGCGGCATCCCAGGGTGTTAAGGGTGGTGACTTGGGTGGATCAGTTTCACCACTGAAGCCTCCACCGGAAATCCGAGGCCTTATGCAAGCCCAACAGACACGTGGCCGCCAGGGCACATCACCCGTGCACAGGGACATTACAGCCCACCACGCTTCGTGGGCCTCGACCTCGAGACCTTGGATCTGATACCAATGTAATATCCCACCCCTGATAGGATATTTAACTCTATTTTTTTACCTGTCTGTTTAGTTTGTCTCTGGTTTCCTTTGACTCTTGCAACAATATAATGCTAAAAATAAAATATTGCAATAATAATATTTAACTCAAAATTGAACATCACACAAGGCATTCATGGCTGAAAATTCCAGATTTCTATATCTCTGAAATTACTCAGTATTTTGACAAAATATCAAGTACCCAGTTGAGAAAATATCCCCTATTATCTAAGAAAACAATACCCAGAAAAATATATTGCCAAAATATGAAGTATTCCACATACCCATTTTGCTGTCCTGGTGAAATAATGCCGCTACAACTTTGATCAGCATACAATTGGAAATCATTACATGAATATGAGGAGAAATCTCTGATATTTTGCTGCTAATTGATTTGAGACAGGAACAATGGATGAAGACTACAATATATATTGCCTAAACTCAAGTTCTCTGTCTTCCACAAATACCCACGTGGCTGTGTAGAAAGGTGTTGGCAGCATTTAAAAATCCCTCAATGTTTAATTCTTCAATAATCTGAATTAGGCATTTAATATTCTTACATTTATTGAAGATTGTTCCTTGCTGGGCCGTACATTCTTATCATAACCAAGCCTTACCTTTGTCATCAGCCAGGCCGTACAACATCATTGAGGTTGGCATTTGAGTTTCTAGGTGAAACGCCTAGAGTTTGGTGTTGTTGATCCATCTATTAAGGGCGTCTAAGCATTTGCCATCAATTTGCTGCATTTATATGGTGGAGAAGTCATTATCTGAAGCTAGGCGTCCATGTGAGAGGGTTTGCCAATTGCTGATGTACATTTCCAGATTTGCTAATTATTTTGCATGGCTATCCCGGGTATGAGATAATGTAAAAGCTTGCATAAATACATCTGAATTTTGAAGTGCTATTTGTATTTGCATTTGTTAGAGACAAATCTAATCATAATAGATGGTGCATGTGCTTCCGTATTAGCTTCTGATTACCCTAGTTTGCAATATTTGCATGTCTTTTATATTCCTGGCATCATATTGTAAAAAAAAACACAGAAAAGGTTAAGGCAAAATTGTTAGTAGATATCACAGGAAGGGCCGAGATATTACAGTGGTATTAGAGCGGTTTCCTGCCATCCTATTGGGTTAATCTGAAATATTCAGTTGCATGTCAAGATTTGGGGTTGCATGTTAGTGATCAGCACTTGCATGTCAGTTTTAATGGTTGCATGTGTGGTATCAGCTATTGCATGTTAGTTTAACAGTGGGGTTTAAATTAAAAATTCATTGAGCTCACATCAGAGTCATCTGAGTGGCCAGCACTCATTCATTTTTTTCTATTACATTATTTTTCCAGTCTAGTTTGAGATATGGGTATAGATAGTGACAAACAATTTGTATCAGGTGATTGGAAGTGGTTAGCTAGAACAATATATGAATAGGGTGAAAAACTTGGCACAACTTCACAATCCAGATATGATACATTATGTATCCTTAGAAGGCTGGTAGAGAGTTTAAGCTTCGTAGAACAGTCACCTTCAACATTGCTTCAGATATCTATGGTTCCTACAGTGAAAGCATTGGGTGAGCATAGGTACTTGAGACACAGTGATAGTGAGATTAGGCTCACTGTTGCCCTATGCATCAGTCAGTTCATGAGGATCGCAGCTCCTCGGGTTCCTTATACTGGGGTCACCATGAGAGAGGTTTTCCAGTTGATCATAGACAGTATGGTTGGGATTGGAGACATCGGTAGTTCTACCTATGCATAGAAGGTTAAGATCTTAGAGCTAATGGCACAGGTTAGATCATGCGTTGCCATGCTTGATTTTGATTAGCATGATCTTGTGTTGCAGTTATTCAGACTCTTCTTGGAGTCCATTAGTTCGGGGCATGATAGATGTATTCAGGACTACATGAGAGATATCATGACTTCCATTGTTGACAACATTGATAGTATATCTCAGCCCATCATGACACTTCTTCTAGCAGTTTGCAAGCGAGAGAAAGTGACATCTCCGGCTGCCTATGTGTTGGTATGCAGTTGCTTTGATTAGTGTGAAGACCAGCTGAGGCCCTATTTGGTTGAGGAGGAGTAGGGGCAGGGAAAGAAGGTCAGATTTGAAGAGAATGTTCACATTATTAGCGCTCAAGAAGTTATCAGTCATGATAACAATTCTGACTTTGATGACAGCAGTCCTTTGCTTGAGCATAATGATGATTTTGAGGTCATGGTAAGTGCAGAGAATGTTGTGGGAGAACCTTTGAATGTTGACACGCAAGATGTGAGTGTCAAACATGAAGATTGCTTGGAAAATATGACCCATAACAATTCTGATTTTCATGACAGCAGTGGGATATGTTTGCATCAGCATGAGACAACAGTGATTTCACATGTGGAGGATGTTTCTATGGGGTGGTTGAATGTTGGTACTCAAGATTTGGGTACTAATGATGCAATTTATGTTGAAGATTCATGCCACAATGAGTCTGATTTATCATATCAGACCTTAGAAAATAAAACAAAAAATTTATTTGTTGGCAGTGAATCCCAGGATCGTGATTTGGATGGACATGCAGTTGCTTTGGTGGCAGAAGTGAGCGAAGATATTGTCAAAACATCAACTTCTACCCTACCAGTTGAGCCATCCTTTGAGGTACATAGTAGCAGTGCCTTAGTTGTTGATGTGTGCACGGATGATAGCACACATGATGCTGCTTATCATGAGGCGAGTGATGTTGATACAGCCTCATATCACAGTGTAGATTTCGAATCAGCAAACTTGTATGGGAGTCCTAAGTTGCAGAGCCCTCATCATTTGGTTGGGCAACTAAAGGTGAATGATAGTATGATTGCCACAGCGATAGAGCATTTCGATGTTGCTCGTCAGATGTTGGCTACTTGTAGTTGGAGTACTCCCGTGTCAGATGGGCACTGTGATAGTGGCCTTTCCCTTGCAGAGATTCATGCACTCCGAGAAGCAATTGGAATAATGAAACAAAATTACCTACATCTACTTGCTGACAGAGATTATCTTCTCGAGTGGGATTGCATTTGTTATGATGCATTGAAGGGAAAGGAAGAGGAGGTTGATGAGTTCACTCATGAGCTCGAGGTGATTATAGACTCGTTGAAGAGCACTCAGTTGGCCCTTCAGGAGTCACAGTCACAGGTTGAGGAGCTTACCGTGGCATTGAGACTGGCACAATCTTCACCACTTACAGATATAGTTCAGGTTTCTATGGCAGCAGTTGGTGAGGAGCATATACCCACGGATTATGCTTGTGAGCAGGTTGAGGATGTGGTTACATCCATCATAGATTTTGGTGCAGTTGATTCCGATGGGATGAGTACAGTAGTGGAGAGTTGTAGAGAACCACATGTTACACCAGGTTCTCCTGAGATTAGTCCCATGACAGGTGTTATAGGTCCGAGTACTGATAGCTCTTGTGTTGCAGTGGTGGATTCATTAGAGAGTTGTGTGGCAGTACACGACACTACGCCATCTTCTTCATAGGGGATTCACAGAGTGCCATCTGTGGGAGTTTCGCTCTCGTGTTGATTTGTTTCCTTCCCCTGGAAGCAAATCGGTTACTTCATCCCATACAACTGATCTTGGGTTACAGCTTGTTGAGCCACAAAGTGGGAGAGATCAGTTGCAGGTTACAGAAGATAAGGTTGATTCAGCCTTATATCGTTTTTACTGCACGGATAAGTTTGTTAAGTACCTACTTGAGTGTGCTGAGTTTCAGGAGATTCAGTATGGAACCATAGAGGGTACTCGCATTCGAGGTTTGCACTTCATTAAGCGTGCTTTGGGAGCAATTGAAGATACTCTGACTTCAATGCTTCTTGATAGAGATTTTGTGATTGGGTTTGCAGAGAGGGTTACCAGAGCCCCTACCCAATCAGCTATTCGGGATCAGAGACCAGAGCCATCTTCTGATTCTAGTGTTGTAGGTGATGATGAGGAGGGAGTTATACAGGGCTATGACAGTCAGCCATCGACCGAGGTTGGAGTTTTTTATCGCGACTACATAGTGAGGAGTGCTCATCACTTTTCTTTTGATCCACACACGGAGGATTTAATGATGCATCGGTGTGGATTGGCTCCAGGGTTATACCATCCTTTGTGGGATGGATATTTACCATCTTCAGTAGATGGAGTTAGTGGCTGCAAGTACCCGACTCATTTATTTGCAGGGGATTACTTGCAGGATCAGAGGTTGGTTTCCCATCATGCTGACATGTATCCGACATAATTTGTTACTTCTATGTCACAGAGACTACTTGTGGATGCATGGCTTCAGAGAGATTATGGTGTCAGTAGACATGATGGCTTAGTTGGATATCACATCCATGAGAGTTTAGTAGAGTATAGAGGGAGATTTGGTGTAGCAGATGCTTCTAGATATTTTTATCTCCATATGACAGATGGATGTGAGTATCGATTGCATTGGGATCCAGGTGGTGACAGGGTTAGCACTGCAGTTTGGGTGTGTCCCATTGTATCACTTCACCACTTCTGGCATGGTTTGTAGGAGTACAATCAACACTGAGAGGGGGGGTGAATCAGTGTTGAGTAAATTTTAACTTTTTGCAAACTTTATCTTTCCAAGACAAATAGAGATGAGGACATTAATAATTTGTTGAATTTATATGCACAAGACTTATAATAAAGGATGTAAACAAAAACCTCATGATAAATGATTAATATACACACACAGAGAGGAAAACAATGAGAAGCATGACACAAGTTTTTTTACCGAGTGGAAAACCCTTAGGGGTAGAAAAACCACTCATGAAGTGCCTCACTGGCTTAACTTTCAAAACTTCTTACAAAGCCTCACTAGCTGAATATTATGTCTCATTGACAATTGACAGGTCTCACTAACCTACAAGCCTCACTGGGATACTTAGAAGCACCAACTTCAAGGAGCACCAACCCCTAATACATACTCAAATTAAAACCAAAAATTCAGAGGGTTTCTCTGTTTCAATACAAATCACTTCTTTCACATGTGTCTGTCATATCACCATACTTTCTCATCAACTCAAATCACATACAAAACTTATCATCTGAATTTTCTCTTCAAGAGGATATTAAAAATATAATCAAACCTGTATGCTGATCCACACAGCAGCAACAACATTTAATCAAAGCATCTGTAATGTCATTAAATATCATATGACCTTTCACATTCAACTCTTCTCTGCTTTTACAATTTCACTTTCATTTTCTTCTTTTCAAAAATATGTTCCACCTGCAAAAATAAAAACATATATATATTTCTTCTCTATATCCATGTAAGAGAAAATAAAAACTTTTCATATTCCATTGATATTTTCTCCGAATAGCTTTTCAACTCTCTTGTATACTTTAATCAATTTTGCCCTGTTCAATTTCATCTTCCCCTGCAAAATCACATTTTCTGTTTGCAAACAAAATTAATAAATATTCTTCAAATTCTTTTATCATTTTATTTCATCTTGAATTATTTTCATCTTCAATAAATTCCAATCAATTTTTGTCCCTGTTAGAAATAAGAAATTTCTCTTCAATCTGCCCTTAGAGAGAATAAAATCTCTTTTAACATGATCTCCATCTACAAAAACATTTTCATCGTCATGTGCAAAAATAAAATCAATCTACTGCAATAAAAATTCTTCACCTTCTTTCTGCAATTTTCTCTTTCAAAAATTCAAAACCCTTTCATAAAAAAATACTCTTCAATCTGCAAAAAAACTTCAAAGAATTTTATCCAAATTGCTTTGTTTGAAGAAACTCTCTATCATAATGTTCAATCTTCCTTTTCTCAAAAAACCCTCTGCAAAAATAAAAAGAATTCTCCACAAAAATCTTTTAATCTTCTCATTAGAAAACCAAATAAGAAATATCTCTCCAAAAATAACTTTCCTTTAAAAAAAAAAAAAACTACTCCTTAATATTCTTCTTGCCATGAAGGACAGTTTAAATAATAGAAAGGACAAAATCTTCATAAGATCTCCCACAAAGTCTCCCTAAAAATCTCCCACAAAGTCTTCCTAAAAATCTCCTTGAAATGTGCCCCCTAGAAAATAGCACCAAAAAAAAACATTTTAAAAGCTCATAAAAAATATTTTAAATAAAGCCATGAAATGGCTTATTCACGTTCCCCTCTTAAAGCATATTCAATGTTTTTTTTTTTAAAATGTTTTATATTCAAAGCTTTATAAAAAGCTTTATAAAAAGTCATTGGAAACCTTTTCATGCTCCCTTTTTAATATAAGACCTTTAAATAAAACTTTCTAATGATATAAGGATATTCAACCAAATTCAAATGGTAAATAGAATATGAAGGGGCCGGTAGGTGCTATGAATTAAAACCCTCTAGTAGGTTGCTCTAAGTAGTATAACCTGCTCTTGTAGGTCAACATTACTTTATAACATAAAGTGCATACTTTATGACATTTAATCTCTTTGTATACACTTAGAGCTTATAGTTAGGATTTTAATATTTTAGGCATTTTGATAACAAAATCCTAACATAGTAGAATAAGTGAAATGCTCAATTCACAATGATAACCATTTATTCAGCCATTAATAAACATTAATGCCTTTGTCAACATTGATGCCTCTGTCAACCCCTCATATCTGTTATTAACAAGCCTCAATGTCCCACACTGATCAAGCATGACAAGATGAACTTTATCAGCAACCTTGTATCATAAAACATATGCATTGTATCATACTTATCTTGATCCTGTAGTCTTGTGAATATCAAGAATGTACACAAATTGATCAAACAAGTCTTGTGGATATGATCAATTCAATGCATCATAACACCATGATCAAATATGAATCAAGAACATAAGAATCCATTCTGAAACAAACATGACAATCATATCCTGATCAAATGAGAGCATCTCTTATCAATCATATCAAACCATAAACAACTCCTATCAATACCAACACCTTTTTGACATCAATGACAATCCACTTTCATCATGGTGAAGTTGGGATTAGAGTTGAGCAGCAGAGGTCTGAAGATGTTTTACTTAACAGGTTTCTATTATGAATTTGGGACCAAGGCATTGATTTTTGGACGCTCTTCAGTGTGTTGTGGGATCCTTTGTGTGCATCAGGGGTCTTGTCTGAGTTCATTGGTGAGTATTGCAGTATGTACATTGTAATGTCCCCTTCTAGTAAGCTGAAATTTTTCACAACCATGCACAATTTCAACTTAGTAAAAGAGAGCATTAGTAATCTACTTATCATTCCTGTGACATGTAATCATTAACTCTATAACATATTAGATCATATTCACATTATAATTTGTATAATCCATTTCATCATCATGCATTATAACATTCCCAATTCATAACACATTCACATATATGTTATTCATTTTCGTCATTGGTTCATGATATGACTTGGGAGGGACTAATGGTAGACTCTTGCGTTAACCAACTCTAGATCACCAAGTATGATTTTATTAGGGAGATAGTTCCACCATCTCTTACGGAGGCCCAAAGGTTTCACTCACACATGGAGTCCCTCACCATTTGGCTCGTGGGATTTCACTCACACACGGAGTACCTCGTCCAGACGAGGGTCACCATCCGTAGAGCAAAATTAACGTTTACAAGTTCTTCTAGGCCCAAGGAATTCACCCACATGCGAGGTTCCTCATCACTTGGCTCGAGGGACTTCACGTCCAGTTGAGAGATACCTAGGCTAATTCAAACTATTCCCAACTACGTCATACCCAAGAGATGATAGAGGGGTTAAAGGAAGAGTCCTAGTCAACTCCAAGCATATCACTAACTTGTCTTTCCATTGATTTCATAAATAGCATAATTGTTCTTATTAGCATTTAACACAAGATGCCTTATATTAAGACATCATGGCCTTATATCAGAACTGATCATATATCATTAGTATCTTTGATTCCATAATTATGTTTATTCTTCATATTAGTTTATTCTCATGCACATTCATAGTCATATCTAAGTTTATTTATTTATTTATGGTTAACATTATAAATATACCTATCTAACTTGACAGTCCATTCATATTCATAATCAGAAATGACAACACTATTCTATTTTTTTCCATCTAGATCATCTTAATTCTATACACACAATATTCTTATTACCTTTCTATTATACTATATATATATAGTTTCATTCTATCATTTCATTCAATCATTTATATATATATATATCTAAAACCACTTATATATCTAACTTTTATATATCATTTTATCTCATATAAGATAACATACCTGGTCGATCTGCTGCCAACGGATCTGTAATACCCTTTCTTTACCTTCCTGTATCCTTCATTGCTGTTCCTTTTATCTTTTACTGATGTCTGCTTTTTAAATCTGTATATTTTTCGATGCTTTTGGAGATGAAACCGACCCTATTTAAAGACACGAAGGGTCACCAATTCCCAACGGTCACCCCGTATCATGGGATCGGCATTTGTTTAAGGCCATTCTTATTGCTATCGCTGCCCATTAATCTTGTGTGTTTGCCTTAGTAATGAGGATTGCTTTTATTTATATTTAGTCTTTGTCTTTTTATGGACTGCTGCTGCCATTTATGTGGTCTTAATATATATATATATATATATTTATTATATTATGGTATTTAATCTATTATTTATATTATTTAATTCATAATCCTTATTATTATTTTATATTTATATTATATCCTATATATATATATATTATTATCATATATATTTGATAATTATAATTTATTGTCATATAATAATAATATTTGATATTAATGATAATCATAACTCATAACATATTATTTATTATTTAAAATATTCATATAACCATATTAAATAATATATGACATATGTATTTATTTCTACCATCTGGAATGATGCTTAACGAGACCGGCTTTGTCACGATGTTTATATCTTTAATTTAAACAATGCCTTAATATCGGAACATGACAGCCCTCCCCACTCAAGATTGCTTGTCCTCAAGCAATGTCTAAGTCGGGTGATTGTTAATAACTTAATAGTATTGACCCAAAAATTTGAGAAGAGTTAGTATGAAGATGGACAATGAGTAGGCTTAAGGAATTTGGAATCATGACAAGGAATTAGGCTTCATAAGCCTAGAATTGTTAGATTCATTATTAGACCTATGAGCAATGCTTAAATTTGCCAAGGTACTATGGTGAATTACATGGGCAGCTATAGGCTCAATTTAAGCATGTTATACTTTTCACGTTTCTTATGATTGTTATCATGTACTTGGGTCCATTGGGTTGTCCGGTTGAGGGATCACCATTAGAGTCACTTCCTTCATTTTGAACTGACTTATAAAACATGCTCCTATATGAAAGATTGTGGTCAAAGATTGATATCGTGATTTCATATTGCATGGGAGATCTTAGATGATCCTAGTGATTACCATTGCGGTTAAACTTTAAGACTAGATTTGCTCAAGTTCATGACGACTACCATAAGATGTTCTCACAATCACATGATTTTTAATGCATCTTTACAAGGTTTTAAGTTTTTTATCTCATTGTCAATGTATGTCTTGTGACATCAGGAAAGAATGATGAGAGAGAAAAATTACTTTTGTCTATATCATGATGAAAGTGGCTCTTGGGTTTGACACTCCAAATAGAGAACATCATTGGAGAGAAGATCCATGATGAAGTATGTGCACACAATTATATATGAAACACAAATCATAAATACACGTAGTACAAGAAGCATACAAAGCTTATACACTTAATACTCGCGGTATACGAAGCATGAAGCATAAACGTAGTATGTAATAAATGAGTATATGCACGTATACATGAAACACATAGCATATACTTGATACACAAAGCATGAAGCATACAAAGTATATGCAATACATAAGGTATGAAGCATGCAAGTATACATACGAATATGAAGTATACACGAATACAAGTAAGTCATGTAGTGTGCATTTGAACATACAAAAGTCATGGAGTACACACCGAATACACGCAGTCATAAAGTATACAATTGAATACAATTCATAGAGTATAATATACACTCAAATGCAAATACAAGGCATATGCAATCACAATCATACAAATACAAGTGAGAGTATACACTCAAGGCATAGAGTCACACACTCAAATACAATCATAGAGTATACACTCAAAATACAATTTCAATCATACTCAAATACAGGTCATAAAATATACACTCGAATACAAATACAAGTCACAGAGTATTTACTCGAACGCCAATTTCCAGACAAAGAGTGCATGCTTGCATACAAATACAAATCAGAGAGTATAGACTCGCATACAACTACATATTCATAGAGCATACATGTTCATAGAGCATGCACTTGAATACAGTTACAAGTCATGGAATACAATTACTATCATAGAGTATACAAATACAATAATCATAGACTATACAAATACAATCATCATAGACTATACAAATACAAATAGAGTCTACACTCAACATATAAAGTATGCACTTAAATATAAATCACAAAGTACACCTTCAAATACAAATACAAGTCATGCATTTGAATACATAATCACATTTGAATACAAGTCATACACAATCATACCGGCATGCGCATATGAATACAAATCATACAATTACAACTTCACACAATTGCAAATACAAGTTATAGAGTACACAATTACTAGTTGCACAAATACAAATCATAGAGTACATACTCAAATACAAATACAAACATGGAGTATACAATTTAAAGGCATAAAGTCATACATTCAAATACAATTATGGAGTATACACTCAATCTACAATTACAACGCATAGAGTTATACACTCAAATATAATTATTGACATGAAGTATGCATTCAAATACAATGTCATAGAGTATACACTCGGATACAAGTACTTTGTCATAGAGCATACACTTGAATACAATTGCAAAGTCATATACACTTGAATACAATTGCCAAGTCATAGCGCATACACTTGAATACAAAGCATACACTTGAATACAATTGCAAAGTCATATAGCATACACTTGAATACAAAGCATACACTTGAATACAATTGCAAAGTCACGGAGCATACACTTGAATACAAAAGCATACACTTGAATACAACTGCAAGTCATAGAGCATACACTTGAATACAAAGCATACACTTGAATACAATTGCAAAGTCACGGAGCATACACTTGAATACAAAAGCATACACTTGAATACAACTGCAAGTCATAGAGCATACACTTGAATACAAAGCATACACTTGAATACAATTGCAAAGTCACGGAGCATACACTTGAATACAATTGCAGAGTCATAGAGCATACACTTGCATACACATAAAACATACACATGAATGTCTAAGTAGCATGCGTATGAACACATGTCGAGAAATACACATTCATCAACATGAGCAAGCATACCAATAGGAAGCATACAATTATGAGGCAATACACGAAAATACACAAGATTACACACATAAGAAGCGTAAAAAACACACAAGAATACGCATAAACACACACAGTTAGGAAGCATGAAGTAAAATATGTGAATACACACAAGAATATATGTAAATACACAGGAAGCATAGAGGGAAGGTTAAAGCATGAAGTAATACCTATAAAAGCATGATACATATAAACAGATGTAAGGCATAGAGTATACACATGAAGCATTGATGCATGGTGCATACCCACATATGCAAACATAAGTTATAGATTATAAACTCGAATACAAAGTAATGAATACACATAATTTGCATTAATACATATAAGTATACTATTGGACAATTGGCAAGGGGATTTGGTGCATCCCATACTACACCGTGGACCCGTCCACCGTTCCAAAGTCACCAAGTATACACATGTGAGTACACACAATACACAAAGTATTCACCTTAACATGTGTTGCAAAGCTTACACATAAGCCACAAATTCAACCTTTGAATACACTTGAATTCACATAAATCACAAGTATACACTTAAATGCATGTAAGGCACACATAGTACACACAGGATGGCAGGATGACTGCTCTGATACCACTTGTAATGTCCCCTTCTAGTAAGCTGAAATTTTTCACAACCTTACACAATTTCAACGTAGTAAAAGAGAGCATTAGTAATCTACTTATCATTCCTGTGACATGGAATCATTAAGACTATAACATATTAGATCATATTCACATTATAATTTGTATAATCCATTTCATCATCATGCATTATAACATTCCCAATTCATAACACATTCACATATATGTTATTCATTTTCGTCATTGGTTCATGATATGACTTGGGAGGGACTAATGGTAGACTCTTGCGTTAACCAGCTCTAGATCACCAAGTATGATTTTATTAGGGAGATAGTTCCCCCATCTCTTACGGAGGCACAAGGTTTCACTCACACGCGGAGTCCCTCACCATTTGGCTCGTGGGATTTCACTCACACACGGAGTACCTCATCCAGATGAGGGTCACCATCCGTAGAGCAAAATTAAGTTTTACAAGTTCTTCTAGGCCCAAGGATTTCACCCACACACGGGGTTCCTCATCACTTGGTTCGAGGGACTTCACGTCCAGTCGAGAGATACCTAGGCTAATTCAAACTATTCCCAACTACGTCATACCCAAGAGGTGATAGAGGGGTTAAAGGAAGAGTCCTAGTCAACTCCAAGCATATCACTAACTTGTCTTTCCATTGATTTCATAAATAGCATAATTGTTCTTATTAGCATTTAACACAAGATGCCTTATATTAAGACATCATGGCCTTATATTAGAATTGATCATATATCATTAGTATCTTTGATTCCATAATTATGTTTATTCTTCATATTAGTTTATTCTCATGCACATTCATAGTCATATCTAAGTTTATTTATCTATTTATGGTTAACATTATAAATATACCTATCTAACTTGACAGTCCATTCATATTCATAATCAGAAATGACAACACTATTTTATTTTTTTCCATCTAGATCATCTTAATTCTATACACACAATATTCTTATTACCTTTCTATTATACTATATATATATAGTTTCATTCTATCATTTCATTCAATCATTTATATATATCATAGTTACGAGACTCGGATTCGGCAAGCTGATTTCGGACTCGGACTCGGACTCGGACTCGGCGCCTAGACTTGGCAAAAACTCGGCAAAGACTCGACAAATTGAAAAACCCAAGAAATTTAGAGATTTTTAAGGATTTAAAACTTGTTTCACGCACCCTTTAATAAATAAACCTTAAAGACACAATAACATCATCAAATAGAAGCTAATTTGATCACATACACAAGTATATATCGATCACATAAGTATAAACGGAAATTGTAGCTAAAAGAAATAACACACTTAGATATATAAATATTGTCAAATGTATACAAAACTCATGGAATATGGAATCCATGGCATCAAAAGTTCCAAACAAATATCAAAACAAAAACTAGAAGTCTATGCCACTATGGCTCAGAGGAGCCTACAAGTGCACTCTTCTTACGAAGGCATCTAAGATAGGTCCTGGATGATGATGCAGCTATAATATCTACCTCTATCTCTGTGCCACCCACACCAACATGTAATGTGTCTGTTGACTCTGCTCGTGCTCTAACCTCCTCCTCTGCCATGGCTACAGCCTCAGCCTCTCTATCTGCTTGGTCAACCCAATCGAGGTCCTCATCACTAAAGATAGGATCCTCACCCTCAGTGATCCAATCAGATTGTGGATCGACCTCCTCTAGCGTGATGGGGGTGGAGTCAGTGCCCAAAATTTCTTTGTGGCGAAGACGAAGGTTGTAATGAACAAAGACTAGATCATTCAACCTCTTCATAGACAGTCTATTGCGCTTCTTGGAGTGTATGTGCTCAAACATACTCCAATTGCACTCACAACCCGAAGCACTGCATGGTTGGCTCAATATTCTAATTGCAATCTTCTGAAGATTTGGTACCTTAGCACCAAACATATCCCACCATGCATCTGAGATGAGAAAAAGAAAAAATCAATCTCATTATCCAACTTTAAGTTTCAACATTTAATAATAATATAAAAAGAGGAAAAGTTTATTAGATTTTTAAACTTAAATTATGCTCTTAATATAATTTTACTTGGCTGCAATGTTGACCGATTCTTTTTGCAAATCTCACGAGAAAAGAGATCTCCTTGTGCAAGTCTAAAGGTCTCAAGCTCATGGGCTATCTGTATTGAATTAGCCGACATCCGCTCTTAACACTGTGTAGAGCCCACTCAGAACCTCCTCATCCGCCTTGAATTCAGGGCGGAATTGAAATGCCAGATTGAGGTAATAAGTGGCCTGCGTGTAGGGGCTTGTGAAGCTGGTGGTGCCATCTCCTATCAATGATCTCCCAAATGGGATGATACTTACCCTCAACTCCCCCATAGATGGATCTAATGGCCTCCTTGGCCCTATCCGTGCCCTCATATATGTAGCCCATTGCGGGCTTCTCCCCATCAGCAACTTGTAGGAGAACTACTAGAGGCTCAGTGATCTGCAATTATTGTAAAACATTAACTTAAGTGTGAATAAAAATAGGCAAATAAAAGAAAAATATGAATAAAAATTAAAACATAATATATAATTAGATTTTCATTTACCTTTACAATCTCCTCAACAGGTGTCCAAAATCTTGCCTCATCAAAGATCCAATTTGTTACTTCAGCCCCTGCATTGGTATTAGCATAGGATGAGGAAGTCCACTCCTCATCAACAAACATGCGCCTCAAAGCTTTTTTTGACTGAAGCAAGGATTGTAATGTGATCAAATTTGTTGCAAATCGGGTTATGCCAGGACGAGCCAACTCCTTTTGCTGTGTGAATTGCCTCATTAGGTTGAGGACCCATGTGTGATTGTATATGAATTTACAAATATTTCTTGCCATCTCCACACATGTTTTGATCCGTGGAATCTTGCCAATATCCTCCAATGTGAGGTCAAGGCAATGGGCAGCACATGGAGTCCAAAATAATGATGGGTGTTTCTCCATCAATAGTTTACCCGTAGCAACACAATTTGCTGCATTATCCGTCACCACTTGCACCACATTCTCCTCACCCACCTCAGCTATGATTTCCTCTATAGCTTCACAAAGGAATGTGGCATTTTAAACATGTCTTGAAGCATCAATAGATTTGATGAATACGGTGCCACTTGAAAAAGAAACAAAATCAATGATTCAATAAAGCATAAATTAAAAATATTAATCACTAAATCAATGCATTGTAGGAAGTAGAATCACCTGAGGAAGAAACAAGAAAATTTAGCAATGTCCTATTTCTCCTATCAGTCCAACCATGGGTCATGATGGTGCAACCCTTCGTCCTCCATATCAACCGTTGCTCCTCTATTTTGGCTTTTACATCGTCCACCTTTTGTGTCAAAATTGGGCCCTTTATGTCATCTTCACTAGGGGCTTTGAACCCCGCCCCACAAACAGTAATGGCATCAACCATGTTTTTCCAATAAGGAGACCTAACACGTCACAAATAAAATAAATTAAATAAGTATTGTAAAATGGAGAGTTTAAATTTGAATTCGACATATCTCTAAATATAAAAATTGAAGAGAAAGAATCAAGCTATAAATTTTAAAACAATCAAACAAAAAAGAATTACCTGGTTGCATGGAATGGAATGGTGCAATAGTACCAAAAGTCTCCGATTGCACGTTTAGCTGCATCATGTACGTCCTTGTTCCAACCCATGCTCTCAAGTGACGGTTGGGAACCTGGAGTGGTGCGTGGCAAAATATATGAATCAAGATTCCTAGATTTACGAACTCTAGGCCCAAGAACACTGCCGCTGGCAGTGGCACTAGCAGAAGCAATAGCAGGTGTTCCACTTCCAACACCTGGAGGACGAAATGGAGGCATGGAAGAAAACTCTCCACTATCACCAACACTTGCCATCTCCTCTATTTGCCTCCTTTTCAATTCTTTTTTTTGCTCAAATGTTTCTAGTTGCATTTTCACCTCTCGTATAACCTCAAGAGGCGCTTTTCTGCATGGGTTAGCATCATGGATTGGTATTTGTGCAAGATGGTATTTCAATCTATTAATGCCACCTCCACAAAAAATTGTTTTGCAATAAAAACATTTTACTTCTTTTTTTTGGCCAGGCATAATTTCAGCATGTTTCCAACAAGGGTCCCTTCTAACTGGCTCTTTGGACATTGTGATAAAGATGATTTGAAAATCTCAACATTGCTGCAATAACATATAAAATTTATAAATACAAAAAAAATTAACATTTGTGATTTATAATTATTAAAGTAATAAAAAAAATGTAGGGTTTGCTTACAAAAACACCTAGGGTTTAATAAAAAAAAATCAAAACACCTAGGGTTCTTTCTTTGATCTACTAAAATAAAATAGAAAGAAATGAAATGTAAAGAAAAATTCAATTTTTGGTTAAAAAAACACAAAAAAACCTTCAAAATACAAACTTACCTCTAAATCTAGCATGAAATCAATAGAGAGCTCCTTCCAATCCTTTGTAGACACCTCTAGATGCACCAAAAGTAGCTACGAAGCTGCCCCAATGCGATTCAACAATCAATTTTTGCTCTACCTCCTTGCCGGTTTCCCTACAGTGCACTCCAAATTTTGCTCACAACTCTCTTTTCTCGTTCCCCTTTGGCTTCAAAATGAAATGATGTTGCTTTTAGGGTGGAGGAGGGTGTATAAGTGAAAAAAAAAACAAATTGAAGCAAGTCTTTTTATGTTTTTTTTAACTTTTTGACGGCTTGCTGAGCGGCCGAGTCTTCCTGTCGGGACTCGCCGAGTACAGCGAGTTTGGCGAGTTTTTTCAAAAAATCCGCTGAATCCGAGTCCGAGTTCCCCAGACTCGGCCAAGGTGCCTCGCCTCGGACTCGTCGAGTTTTGGCGAGTTTCATTACATATCTAACTTTTATATATCATTTTATCTCATATAAGATAACATACCTAGTCGATCTGTTGCCAACGGATCTGTAATACCCTTTCTTTACCTTGTTGTATCCTTGATTGCTGTTCCTTTTATCTTTTATTGATGTCTGCTTTTTAAATCTGTATATTTTTCGATGCTTTTGGAGATGAAACCGACCCTATTTAAAGACACAAAGGGTCACCACTTCCCAATGGTCACCCCGTATCATGGGATCGGCATTTGTTTAAGACCATTCTTATTGCTATCGCTGCCCATTAATCTTGTGTGTTTGCCTTAGTAATGAGGATCGCTTTTATTTATATTTAGTCTTTATCTTTTTATGGACTGCCGCTGCCACTTATGTGGTCTTAATATATATATATATATATATTATATTATGGTATTTAATCTATTATTTATATTATTTAATTCATAATCTTTATTATTATTTTATATTTATATTTATATTATATCCTATATATATATATTATTATCATATATATTTGATAATTATAATTTATTGTCATATAATGATAATATTTGATATTAATGATAATCATAACTCATAACATATTATTTATTATTTAAAATATTCATATAACCATATTAAATAATATATCACATATGTATTTATTTCTATCATCTAGAATGATGCTTAACAAGATCAGCTTTGTCACGATGTTTAAATCTTTAATTTAAACAATGCCTTAATATCGGAACATGACATACATGGTGTGGATTGTTTGCAGTTTCACCTTGGGTTCTCATGTACATGAGTTGAGTTTGGTGCACAGTTTCAGTGCGCATGGTTTGGACAGTTGGTCTGTTGTCTTTGTTTGCACAGTTGTGTTTATGTTGGTGCTGCAGCAGTTGTGTTCTTGTGCACGACATTACACAGTCTTCTTTTGGACCTCTGGTGGAGTGGTGTTTCTTTGCAGTAGAGACTGTAATGTCCCCATTTTTGTGAGCATCAGTTTTCAGAGGATTAGCCTATTTCCTGACCCTCGTATGCTAATGCAGATGGTTAGGGGGTCCTGGTTGGCAGTTATCAGAGTGTTTCCTTCTCCGAAACTCAGTTTGGTTCAGGATTGGCCTTCGTTTGACTCATTTTCTCACACTTACTATTTATAGTAAGTCACATTATCAGTGGATTCAGTATTGCTATATTTAGTAAGGCACCTGGACAAGTCTCGGATGCAGTGTTGATCGCAATTCTCAGTTGGCTTGGAGAAATAAGGTTTATTATGTGAGTTATATTATTTTATTATTAATAAAGGTGACTTTATTAATAATTAATCATTAAAGGCATAATATAAGTTATATTTGCACTTTATTAAAGTGGGGGCTATTCTAGACTTAATGAGTCATTAATGACTTAATGAAAAAGTACGCCCAATGTTGAGATTATATCTAAGTCAGCAAAAACAAATATTAAATATCATTTAAATGATTGAAAAAACATGTCTTGGGATCGACTTATTCTTGAGAAGTATATAAAGAACCAAAAAGCAAATCGACCTCATGGATATGAGCATTCAACTTTGTCTTTTGTGAGTTCTTTGGCATTTTTGTGAAGGAGACCAAGGGTTTCTGCATTTTGGCACCATTTTCAGCATTGGAGAATGTGTTTTCTTCATTGTTTCATGCATTTTGAGGTTGTGCAACACCAGCTGAAGATTGCTTAATGATTTGGCTTCATCCAGAGGTCAAAATTGTGCATAATTGAGAAGATACATTCAAGGGTTTGAACCAGATTTCTTGTGAAGGGCATTAAATTGTTGTGGCTGCATTTAATAAACCATTTGGCACAGATTTCAAGGGCTGTACAACATCATTACTCCCAGCCGTACCACCTTCAGCCTAGGCGTGTGAAGCCAAGGTCAAAATGCCTTGGGTTTTGTGCTCTAAACTTCATCGTTGCTGGTGTCAATATCAAGGGAGGCATTTTGAATAGTTTATGAGGTGGAGAATATCTTCATTGTTGCAGGTTGATCCTTTAAACTGTCATATACATTGCATGCTGATTGTCATCAGATTTCAATGTGAAACTTGTCTATAATCTCCGGGTATGAGTTTCTTGTTAATTAAATGTAATGGCAAATCTGATTTGAAATGCAATGATAAATCTGATTTGAAAGCTTATGGTATTTGCCTCAGCATTTAGTTTATTTTGCAACTGTTTGTTTATACATTATATATTGCATTTGCCTGGCAAAAATCTTCATCAAACTCAAAATAAACAAAAACTTTGAAACATCAAGCAATCACAGGCAGATTTTTAGAGTAGCTAATATCCTATCAGGGGTGGGATACTTAAATAGTAAGTGTGATACTGCAATACTCACCAATGAACTCAGACTGGACCCCTGATGCACACGAAGGATCCCACAACACACTGAAGAGTGTCCAACAATCAATGCCTGGGTCCCAAATCTAGAATAGAAGCCTGCTAAGTAGAACATCTTCAGACCTTTGCTGCTCAACACTGATCCCAACTTCACCATGCCAGAAGTGGTGAAGCGATACAATGGGACCCACCCAAACTGCAGTGCTAACCCTGTCACCCCCTGGATCCCAATGCAAATGAGACTCACATCCATCCATCGAGTGGAGATAAGAACATCTGAAAGTGTCTGCAACACAACTATCTCCATCCTCTACTAGACTCCCATGGATGTGCTAACTCTGCAAGTAATTCCCTACAAATAACTGAGTCGGGTACTTGCAGCCACTAACTCCATCTACTGATGATGGTGAATATCCATCCCACAAAGGATGGTATAACCCTGGAGATAGTCCACACCGATGCATCATCAAATCCTCCGTGTGTGGATCAAAAGAAAAGTGATGAGCACTCCTCACTATGTAGTCGTGATAAAAAACTCCAACCTCGGTCGATGGCTGACTATCATAGCCCTGTATAACTCCCTCCTCATCATCACCTACAACACTAGAATCAAAAGATGGCTCTGGTCTCTGATCCTGAATAGCTGATCGGGTAGGGGCTCTGGTAACCCTCTCTGCAAACCCAATCACAAAATCTCTATCAGGAAGCATTGAAGTCAGAGTATCTTCAATTGCTCCCAAAGCACGCTTAATGAAGTGCAAACCTCGAATGTGAGTACCCTCTGTGGCTCCATACTTACCCTCCTGAAACTTGACACACTCAAGTAGGTACTCAACAAACTTATCCGTGCAGTAAAAGCGATATAAGTCTGAATCAACCTTATTTCCCGAAACCTTCAGCTGATCTCTCCAACTTTGTGGCTCAACAAGATGTCGATCAAAATCAGCTGCATGGGATGAAGTAACTGATTTGCTTCCAAGGGAAGGAAACAAATCAACACGAGAGCCCATCTCCCAACCAAATGATGCTCTGAATATCTCTTGTGAAGTTGATGGAGTAGTGTCAAGAACTGTCACACAACTCTCAGTAGAACCCACCACTGAGACACAAGAGCTATTAGTAATCTGACCTGCATCACCTGTCATGGGACTAACCTCCGGAGAACCAAGTGCGACAAGAGGTTCTCTACTACTCTCCACTACTGCACTCATCCCATCGGAATCAACTGCACCAACATCTGTGATGGATGTAACCGCATCCTCAACCTGCTCACAAGCATAATCTGTGGGTATATGCTCCTCACCAACTGCTGCCATAGAAACTTGAACTGTATCTGTAGGTGGTGAAGACTGTGCCAGTCTCAATGCCACGGTAAGCTCCTCAACCTGTGACTGTGACTCTTGAAGGGCCAATTGAGTGCTCTTCAACGAGTCCATAGTCACCTTGAGCTCATGAGTGAGCTCATCAACCTCCTCTTCCTTTCCCTTCAATGCATCATAACAAATGCAATCCCACTCGAGAAGATAATCTCTGTCAGCAAGTAGCTGTAGATAATTGTGTTTCATTATTCCAATTGCTTCTCGGAGTGCATGAATCTCTGCAAGGGAAAGGCCACTATCACAGTGCCCATCTGACATGGGAGTACTCCAACCATGAGTAGCCAACATCTGACGAGCAACATCGAAATGCTCTATGGTTGTGGCAATCATACAGTCATTCACCTTTAGTTGCCTGACCAAATGATGAGGACTCTGCAACTTAGGCCTCCCATACAAGTTTGCTGATTCTAAATCTGCACTGTGATATGAGGCTGTATCAACATCACTCACCTCATGATAAGCAACATCATATGTGCTATCATCAGTGCACACATCAACAACTAAGGCACTGCTGCTATGTACCTCAAAGGATGGCTCAACTGGTAATGTAGAAGCTGCTGATATAACATTATCTTCACACACTTTTGCTTCCAATGTAACTGCATGTCCATCTAAATCACGATCCTGGGATTCAATGCCACTAATTGAATTTTCCAACTTGTTTCCTAAGGTCTGATTTGAAAAATCAGACTCATCATGACATGAATCCAACACACACAATGCATCATTAGTACCCAATTCTTGAGTACCTTCATGTGACAACTCAATAGAAGCATCGTGCACATGTGAAGTCACGGCTGTATCATGTTGATACAAAGTTTCATCACTGCTGTCATGAAAATCAGAACTGTTATGGGTCAAATTCACCATGCAATCCTCATTCTTGACACTTGTATCTTGTGTGCCAATACTCAGTCTCTCCCACAACACTTTCTGAACTTGCCATGACTTTTAAATCATCATTATGCTCAAGGGAAAGACTGCTGTCATAAAAATCAGACTTGTTATCATGACTGATAACAACTTCTTGAGCGCTAATAACAGGAACTTTCTCTTTAAATCTCACCTTCTTTTCTTGCATTTGTTCCTCCTTAACTAAATAAGGTCCCAACTTGTCTTTACACTGATCAAAGACACTGCATACCAACACATAAGCAGCCGGAGATGTCACTTTCTCTCGCATGCGAACTGCTACAAGAAGTGTCATGATGGGCTGAGATATACTTTCAATGTTATCAACAATGGAAGTCATGATATCTCTCATGTAATCCTGAATATATCTATCATGCCTCATACTAATGGACTCCAAGAAGAGTCTGAATAACTGCAACACAAGATCATGCTGATCAAAATCAAGCATGGCAACACATGATTTAACGTGTGCCATTAGCTCTAAGATCTTAACCTTCCGTGCATAGGTGGGACTATCGATGTCTCCAATCCCAACCATACTGTCTACGATCAGCTGGAAAACCTGTCTCATGGTGACCCCAGTATAAGGAACCCGAGGAACTGTAGCATAGGGCAAGAGTGAGTCTAATCTCACTATCACTGTGCCTCAAGTACCTACGCTCACCCAACATTGTCACTGTAGGACCCATAGATATCTGAAGCAATGCTGAAGATGACTGTTCTACAAAGCTTAAACTCTCTTCCAACCTTCTAAGGATACATAATGTATCATATTTGGATTGTGAAGTTGTGCCAAGTTTTTCACCCTGTTCATGTATTGTTCTGGCTAACTGTTGATGTGTTTTTTATGCACATGCAAACTCAGAATAAAATACTAAGTATTCTATCCTCTCTTGAATAAAGTCTCTCAAAGGCTAAACGATGTGATCCGATGAGACAACTCCAAGGTTCATGATATGTTAGGTCTTGACTTGCAATGGATGGACTCAGTAGTTGATGTGATTTGCTGAAACTCACAAAGGGACTTACACTGAATATACTCCTTACTTGAAATGGAACTTCTTATAACCGGCTATGAAAAGAAAATGCAAAAGGACAAGGGTTTAGAAAACTATTCTAAGGACAATGATATAATAAAATATGCTGAGATAGACAAACTCCTCATGAAACCAAACTTCGCTTCGCCATGAGAACCAACAACTACACGAAGTCGGTGCAATCTTCTAAGGAAACTCAAGGATTTTGATGTTGTAAACTTTCATCCAAACACCCACTGCTGGCGCAGCTTGAACGAGCATCCACAACTGAACTAAAACAAACATGGTTCAGGCTAACTTTGCAAAATGACTTATCAGCGACAAATCATAAAAAGTATGAACCATTTAAGGAATTCATCAATTATCTCCACATATAAACATTACATCAATGAACTTTGAATCTATTTCTAAGCTACTTGGAAACATTTCTCCATCATATTCGAGAATTTGAAACCATGCTAACATTCCATCACCACACAAATCACCATGAGAACCAACAATGAGCTTGTATTGATTTTGGAAATGTATAATTACAACAATTTCACAATATCTCTTCAATGACTTCAAGAAGCCTCCTCTACTCTACTCCTACTCTAACAGCATCTACTCCTACTCTTCTATCTTGATCTCTCTCCAATCTCCTTTACAAATGAGAGAAATGGGCCTTTTATAGGCTCCAAAATTACATGAACGGCCAGGATTGATTTGTGAATCAATGGCCCAGATTTTGACAACAAGGCAGTTAGTTACAAAAATTACTATTTTTAGAACATTAAATGCGGACGGATGATGTGGCAGATTGTGATTGGCTTGGTGTTGTGCACATGCCACCTCAGCATCGAGCAAACCGGTTTGATTTTCTTTGTGTTCATATTGCTCAGAATGTTTTCCCAAATTTTATCATTTTCTGGAGTAGTCTTCGAGTCTTCGAATTTTCACCTTTGGAACTTAGCCTCTTCAAATTTGCGACTTGGGAATTTGAACTTCTTCATGTTGTCTTTCATGCAATTGTACTTTTGAATGTAATTCATGAATTGCTTGATGAACTTGCTAATTTCTCTTGTTCTCGTGCAAATGATGATCTTGATGTATGACTTTTGGCGTTGGATCTTGATCATCTGGAATGGGTCTCTTTCATGCGACGACGATGTCCACCCTCCTCAAGCAATGCTCCTCCATCCTTTGAACTTTCCCATGTGTCGGCTCTTGGCATTCTTCTTCGCATTCATTATTCACCTGTATAAGAAATACCTTAAGTTAATGAATTGGAGTGATACTTGATAAATAAGCAAATAGTGACAAAATTCACCACCTAATGCATGCGGGATTAATCGAATATGTAATTTTAAATTACCACGTTCTATTACAATAAAAGTTAACAATGCGAAATTTGCAAGAATAAAACTTGACTTTATTTGCTTCCTGACAACTTCAATCCCTTATTGGCACACTCAACTTCAATTCGTTCTCCTTTTCTTTGCAATGATCTTGATCGACTTACAAAAAACTCCAACGTTGATGAGCATGTTTTGATGAGCCTATCATGCTTTTCAGGAAAACAATGTCATCTTAGACTCACTCTTTAAGCGCCCTCTCTTTCTGCATACGCATAGTGTTTAAGTGGGAAGATATCCCAGATAGATGTTTAAAAACAATAGGCATACCCTTCAAAGTTTAAATGCACATGATCGTGCCTAGGCGGGATCTTTCAAACACTTTAGTACACAATCCTCTATACGCCTGAGAGGATTTATTCATGCTTTACAACATAATGCTTTTCTAAGAAAATCACGACCACGTACTCTTGCCCTAGGCGGCCCTTCTGAACACTTAAGCTTGTTATTGAACAATAAAAAAAACTGGTCCTCTCCAGATGTGTGCCTAGCGGTGCCTGACTTTGTGATGCTCAAAATGCTCGTGCCAAAGAATGATGAACAAAACTTAGAATGTTTATACTTTGGAAGACGACGTGCTCATAGGTGCTTGAGTAGGATTCTTAAAGCTTTAATGTGTGAGACTATTCTTAGACAATGTAGAGCGTTTTTTAAATGCTCACCTTAGTGTTTCTTCTCACACTTATTGCATGATATTAGTATCTCTAAAGGATGCTGGGTGGACAATTTGACGCACTATACGTAGTGCTTGGAATTCATTTCTGCCAGATAATAGTGGACGTGCGCTTACATTTATTTGAGTGGACGTTTTATTGAATTATGCATCATTTGAAATTTTATACTTGTGAATACGCGCCTTAGGAAGTTTATAGCAGAGATTTTATGACACCATGCACAATGTTTAAAACTTGCGAATGCAAGCACTTCCCAAAGATGCGCCTGAAGCGGAGCGGGCATTTTGACATGCATTGCATAATTTGGCATTTCATAATGAGTGATATCGAATGTGCGCCATGCTATCGGGACCCACGCAAAATAAAAGTGAATGAGCGCTTAAGATATTAAACTTATGTTTTAGCATGCTCATATAATGTTTGAAACTCTTTTATGCGGAGTGAGTGCGAATGTGCGCTTAGACAAACATAAGATGTGCTAAATTTTGCAATCGCAAAGCATCTTGAGCGAACATTTAGTGAATAACGCAAAATTGCATACTTGCAAAGTTTTGAGATATTATGCGCTAAAGCGGGACATTTAAGCCATTATGTATTAAGCAACAAAAATGCATTGCAAGGCCTTGTCGGGAGTGCACTTTATTTCATGAGCGGATATTTTCCATGCGTATGAGTGAAGCATGTTATGCAAGATGATATGAAATGTGTGCCAAGATGAAGTTGGCTTTCACCATGCTCTTTTCCTCTGAGATTTTGATCCGCAGATGTTAATCTTTCCAAGTGCCCCCCGCAACATTCGAAGTGAGTGCATAAGATGTGAGGGAGACGTAGATTTAAAAGTGACGTGGGCAAGTCATCTTACGCAAGAGTGACTTAAAGGTGCACCACAAACTTGAGTGAGTCCTCAAACATGTTTTCATACGATGCTTTATACAAAGCGGGCTTGAAAGTGCACCTGAGAGAATGATGAAAAGCCGCAGGATTCGTGTATGCTTGCGTGAAGTTCAAGTTGCAAGGTGATGTCCTAAGTGCGCTTAGACAAGTTGAGGTGTCAATTCAGCCTTGAATTGCCAAATGTTCGAGTTCAACATGCGAAGACATAACATAAGTCTGTCTAGACGGAAATCAAAGCCTTCTAACTCCTACAGCAATTAATGGATTTTGACACCACCCTTCATTATTTGTAAACTTTCTTCAATCGGGCGAGAATCCTTGAGCGAGATTACTGCCAAAACAACACAACTCCAAGCCAAAAACAAACAAACCAAAACAAAAGAGGGGTCCCCATTTGCAATGGGGCGATGTGTGATTAGGTCACAACACTAACCACTTCCAATCACTTGTTACCATTATCTCAGCACTGCTTGAACTCATTTTAAAACTTGACTGGAAAAACAATGTAGCTTAAAATGCGAATGAGTGCTGGTCATTCAAATGTTGACTATATGAGCTCAATAAATATTTAATTTAAACCCCACTGTTAAACTAAAATGCAATAGCTGATACCACACGTGCAACCATTAAAATTGACATGCAAGTGCTGATCACTAACATGCAACCCCAAATCTTGACATGGAACATGAAATCTCTGAATAACCCAACAGGATGGCAGGAAACCGCTCTGATACCAATAAGGCCCAACCACTACACCAAAAGACCAGCCTGGTGGTGAGGGCGGCATTCCTGGGTGTTAAGGGTGGGGGCTAGACCTCCCCACCAGAGCATCTGAGGGCGACATTCCACTACGGACATTTGTGGCTGCCGGGGCACATCACCCGCGCACAGGGACATTACATATTTAGCTTCAGTAGTATACAAGGCCACCACTGTCTGCAACTTTGAGATCCAGCTGACAACACCTCCTGCTAAGGAGAAAACATAACTTGTAGTGGACTTTCTCTTATCTCTGTCTCCACCAAAATCCACATCCACATCCCCATTAACTTGAAGACTACTCCCATTGCAATAGATAGTAGCATTAGAAGTGCCCCTCAAATACCCGAGAATCCACTTGATAGTCCTCTAATGCTCACAACCTGGACTCACCATGCAATGACTGACTTCTCCCTTGCTTGTGCAATGTCTGGTTTGGTGCACACCATGGCAAACATAAGACTACCAACTGCTGATGAGAATAGTACACAAGACATTTGCATCCTTCCGCTTCGGTGCTAGGGCACTATTCTGAAGACAATTTAATGTGAACAGGAAATGTACTAGTTGGTTGTGCATTTTGCATATTGAAGCGCTACAAAATTTTTTCCACACAAGTCTTCTGTGACAACCAAATCTTCCCGTTCTTTTCGTCTGTGTATCCTCATTCCAAGAATCTGATTTGCACCTCCTATGTCCTTCATTTCAAACTCCCTAGCAAGCTAAGCTTTTAACTTGACGATTCTATGCATGTAGGGACTTGCTACCAACATATCATCAACTTACAAAAGCAAAATAATGACATTGCCATCTTCATACCTATAACCTATACACTTGAAACATGGTGTGGAAACAACTCACACCAATGAAATACGACTTCCCACAACATCATAACCATTGATTCAAAACACCAAAAATCATCATTTAAAAAATCAAGAACAAATTAATCTTCTTGCACCTAGTTAGCAAACCTACTCTACCATGCAACTAGAACACACTTAAGAGCATATTTTTCCATCCAACATAGCTAGGCAAGAGCATGCCACAATGATGAATTTCATTTCATTAACGACATCATATTCAACAATTAAATCAACTAAGTTCACTCCTTCCAATTAAGAGTAAATTCAACCATTCAATTCTCACGAGAACAAGACTCTCAATCATGCTATAACAACATATCATTCTAATCATAACTCTCTCATATTAAGAGCTGGGTGGATACAAATCACAACATTGAATTTCAAATAACATTCACAACACATTCATCAAATAAATTCACTTTTGCACATTTCCCAAAAACCATGACTATTAATATCTATGATGCACAAACAAAGTTACCCACTTACACATGCATTTCCAACCATAATACAATTTACAACAAATATGACAAACTCAGGCCCGCATCCAATGAATTCAAGGATGGGCATATTCCAAGGTCATATTCAAGTTCAAATACAACAATTGCATAATTACATACTTAAAACATAGTTTACACTTGATCTTAAGTTACGGCTTTACAATTTCACAACAATGAGGACTACAATACAACATAATAATCTCATGAGAATCTTGCATGATCACCAAGATGCGCTGCCATGGATCCAACCGACGACTAATGGTGTTTGGTCTACCACCTAACCAATGCGGCACCTTGAGGCCCACCCCACTAGATTGAGAGAATGAGTACAAGGCAATTCAAACACACTCACATCATTCAAACTAGGAGTGACAACAATTAATTACATCCACTTGGCTTTGACAACACCAATCAATGCATACCTACAAATAGATACACAACCCAAAAAGGATTCAATGCACAATTTCACACATTGGATTTGCCCAATCCAATTTAAGCAAAGAAGAGGAAGTAGCATGAACACATGGACTGTTAGTTGCTATAATTCATTTAGCCTATCGTATTCCATCCATCGACACTATCCATTTCGTGACAACGGAAGAATCATCACACCCATACCCAAACCTTAAATAATTTTATTTGCCAATCAAAATACGTAAGGCCACAAAATATAACCCTTCAAACACTCAAAATTCCAAATTGTGTCTTTTTCTAAAAATCCAACAAGAACCATAAAAGCTAGGTTTTGCCATTAATGGACCTCAAGTTTTTCACCCAAAATTAAAACTCTCAAATTCAAAAATCCAACCATACCCTTTACTTCTAAATGGCAAGGGGAGTCCACTTTCACCATCACATAAATTTTACAAAAAAAATTCAAGGATTTGGGGGCATTTTTGTGTTTTTCACAAATTTAAATCTACAATTCTAAAAATTGCACAACACAAATAAATCTAATCTTAACCCACCATCAAACGTAAATCTATAGGTCAAATGCATATCCAAAACAAGGTGGGAGCATGACCAAATCAATCTTTTTAAAGAAAATGCATACTTTGATAAAAAGAAAAATACCTTGATAAAAAGGAAAATACCTTGTTAATATGCGAGCTTTCAAAATGAAGATTTTTTCTTGTAGAATGCAATCCCAAGCAAGCAAGATGCAAAGCAATCCTTTTCCCAAGCAAGATCTCTTTCCACAAGTAAATCTCTTTCAACCAACAAATCCCTTTCAATACTCTTCAAACACACAAGGGTTTCAAAGAAAACAACTTTTTTTTTTCTCCTTTTCAACTTGCATCCCCAAAAATGCATAAGGAAAAAGATTCTCAAATAGAATTTCTTTTTGCACATATAAAGGTAACCCTAATGCAAAATATCCTTTTTTTTTCACATTGCAATATATCTTTCTTTTCAAAATTAGATAATATCCTTAAGTGAGAATATATATTATCCTTTCTAATATCTTTAAACTATACATTTAACTCAAATGCAATAAGCCACATTTATCGTTAACTTATAATTATTAAAATCCCTTTTAATCCCAAATTGTAAATTAGTTGTTTTGAAGGAATCATTTGGCATCCCCAAAATTCATATAGATGCAAGTACATACAAAAGTAAACCAAACTCATGCTAAGCACTTTTCTAACAAAAGAAAATCACATAAACATATCCATACAACCCTCTACCAAATCAATTGCATTTTAACATTCCTATTAAACAATTAAATTATTCTAAGCACTCAAGAGTTAAGGCAACTAAATGCATTTAGAAATAAAATAACCCATAAGGAAAACATACAATTCATGGGTTTTGCACAGAAGGGATCTTGAATCTTTACCTTGTAGATTAATGGTAAACTGGTCAAACACATCACAAGTCTTCTACCCTGATAGGGTTTAGATGGTTTAACACAGTCAAACATACCCAATACTCATCTCTGAATTGAACACCATTTGTTTTATTTATGCCTGCACACTCAATACAAACATGAAACACATCTACACAATACAATAGCCAAAGCTGCATAAAATAACCAATGAGAACATGTAATCAAACAAGGCATATGTCCATGTTACGATTACATGATATCTAAATGAAACCTCAATATAAACCTTTTTAATCTAATATAACTTATGCTCCCCAAGTTTTCGGGACGGGGATGACAGGGGACAGGGGGACGCGTTTCTGAAATGCTGTTTTTTTTGGGCCACTTTGTAGGGGACAACAAGGGACAACTTTTAAAAAAATAAGATTTTTTTTTTAAATATAAGGAAATTTCAAATATTTATATGATAACATTGATAAGGCATTCATTATAGACATTATAGAACCTTAAAAAATAATTACATAACAATAACATTAGACTTGAACTAAGTTTTCAACTTTTCACATGAGAATTGACAAACAAATTAACAAAATTTAATTGCTTTCATTGACAATGTGCATATATATTATATAAAAATTACAACAAAATGCCCAAAGGCTGCAAGTTTCAACAACAAAATGACAAAAACATAGAAAGTATATGGCTGTCCCTAATCAACATTTGCCTTTGCTAAGACTACATCAAAATCGGAGCCTGAGTCTTAGTCATTGCCACCATGAGGGTCTGCCTCATCCAGTGGAACCCCCAACCAATCCCTCCTGTGCCTCCTCATCAATCTGCATAACATCTTCGGGATCAACATCCCAACGTGCAACTGGAGTTTGACGGTACTCAGGTCTATGTCGATCCTATAGCCGCAAGACACTATGCACTGCCACCAACTTCGCTGACCGTCTAGAGGTAAGGTTGTTCATCTTCACTAACTGAATGAAGTTATATGTGGACCAATTCCTCTTTGCAGTAGAGGAACTGACAACTTGTGATAGGAGGCGAGTGGCAAGTATCCTCAACTTTGGTGCATCCTTGCCATGCCATATCCACCATCCATTAGGGTTGGTTTGAGCTAATGCAACTCTATCCATCCTCGCCTCTGGTTTTCTAAAGGTTGTACCATGGAGATTGACAAAGGCCATCCATTGTGTGTGAAGTATAGAAGCCTCCTCCTCGATATACATTTTTTGAAGGGCCTTCATGAACCCTTGTTTCACCTTCTCATCATGAGATGGAGGTACTCTTTCAGGCCTAGCTACATACCATTTAGGATTTAGAGCATAGGCTGCCATGTGAAGTGGGGTGTTCATAGTGTCGCACTACCGTGTCACAATGGGCCTAAGATGCTCCTCATAATATCCCAAAGTAGGATCCCTGCTCTGAATGGCTTGTTTCATTTGCCCAAGCATGCTATCAAATGTCTCATAAATCTCTCCATGGCTAGGAGAGTTTGTATCAACATATTTTATGACTTGCACAATAGGGGCAATGAAAGAACAAACATATCTGCAAGTGCAAATAAGTTACAAAATTAAAATTTCATAAAAGAATAAGATTAAGAATTTAAGAAAAAAATCAGCAATTTAAGAATAAGATTAACTTTAAGAAATTAAGAATTCTGAATAAATTAACTTTTTAAAAATTTAATAATAAAATCAGCAATTTGAAATTTCATACCTCATTGTGGACCACCAATCATCGTCAAGGATCGTTTGCTTCACACTTCTTCCTTCAAGTGTGCTTGACTCTAGCCATCTACCCCACTCTGTATTAATCACTATTAATTGTGAAGGCTCTTGCACCTCAACCATCCTCTCTAACAAAATGAAGTAGCTGGCATATCTATTATCCATAGGATTGAGGAATTTCTTTCTTGAAAAGTCTTGAACAATGCCAGTGAAGTTTGATAGTTGCAAATGAACATCTATATCTCTCTAGCTTTTGTCACCACTACCTTCACCCAATCAATCTTCCCAATGTCTTTCAATGCAACATGGGGTCCATAAAATGTGCTTATAAGCACCCTCCACCATCAAGCCAGCTAACTTACATACACGGGCTGAATTTGTCACCACTTGGACAACATTAGATGCCTCAACCTCTTCTATGGCATCCTTCAAAATCTGAAATTGAAAGTTTGCATCCTTCCTCTTCCCTAAACAATCAATAGCTCTAAGAAAATAAGAGCTAACTGGACATGTGATAATGATATTGATGAGTGGCTGACGTTTGATGTCAGTCCACCCATCCATGACAATAGAGCAGCCATCCCTAATCCAAGTTTGTTTCCATCAACACACACCTTAGAATATTCTCTATCAAGTAGGGTGTTGCGTAGCTTATGTTCTCCAGGGGGCAAATGAAGGACCAATAACAATTACATCTTTGAACATTTGTTTGAGATAGGGAGAGCGTGCCACATGAAATGGTTCTACTTGCAAATATGTTTGTTCTACGCGAACTCTCGTGATTGTGCATTAAACAACCCTGCAACAGTGGTAGTTCTTTTCTTTCCCTTGGTAGAAGTAGAACCCTCTCCCATTTGACTTCCAACATGTATGGTTTGTGTAGGCAATGACACACTAGGCTGCATAGTCTCCATTGAAATTCCCTTAGATCTTGCCTCCGCCTCCATGTGCAACCTAGTTATCTCGTCCTTGTCAGCTAGGGTAATTTTCTCACAACCTTTTACCCCTAGTCCATCCATATGCAAAAGTTGAGAATAAACTCTTGTATAGCTGCCTCTATAGTCTTTCTTGCACAAATGACAACCATACTCCACTACTCCTATAATCTTTTTTCTTGTCTTTGTCTATGCGGGTTGCATATTGTAAGAGAGGTTTTTTAGGATTAAATGTGCCTTTTGCATATGTTTGAGACTTGAGTAGATTGGAAGGGCATTCAAATGATTACTTGAACCCATAGTCCTTGTAGCACTCCCACTAGTAGAAGAACCCCATTGGTTGCAACATTTCTATGATCTCTAGTTCTTGGTTGAATTTCAAGTTCAATATCTTCACTCTCACTACCCTCACTACTGCTCATTGTTTTTTTTTTGAAAAATCAAAACACAGTTGCAAGCAAACATAGAACAAAAAATAAACAAAAAAGCCTCCCTAAGTGTTTGGAATTTTAAAAAAACTAAAAAAATTCAAAGGAATTTGAACAAATGAATAAGGAATGGTAAACTTACCTCAAATGATGTTGGTTTGATGCTCTAATGCCTTCTTTTCATTGTTGTTCACCTCTTCTAACTTCTCCTTTTTCTCTTCTTCACAAGTTATAAAATGTCAAAATGTGTTGGTTTTTTTCTTTTTAATTGTTATGAGGGATTTTTTAGGTTTAGGTTGTGTTTCAAGGGATGTGAGGGTCTTTGTGGGCCCCTCCATCACCCCCCCTTTTTTTAAAAATTGTGTTTTTTTATTATAAAAAAAGTATGTCAAAAATTTCTAGGCCGTAGGGGACAACTAGCCATCCCTGAGGTGGTTAGGGGACGTCTGGACATCCTTTGGCTGTCTCGATGATGGCTAGCCATCCCCTGAGTATTTAGGGATGTCCCCGGGATGTTTCTTATATTTGCAAAAAAAGGGGACAAGGAGGGGACGTTTCCTACTTGTCGCCACATCCCCGAAACGTCCCCTGTAGGGGACGGGGTCTATTTAGGAAGGGACCGTGTCCCCGTGGAGCATAGAATATAATGAAAATTAGGGCAAGGTAAGAGTTAACACAAGTGGGCCTTACACTATCTTTGTCATGGTAGACATTTTCTAAAATTTCACACTTCATTCCTTATCAAAGGTTGAATGATGCTTCTAGGATAGCTGATTTGTTTTCAAAGAGAGTTAGATTATATAGGTTGCCACAAAGTATCACTTCAAACGGGGATACTTAGTTTCTTAGTCGTTTCTAACACATGTTGTGGAGAAGTTGGGCACATAGTTGATCTACAATTTTGTACACCATCTTCAGACAGATGGTCAAACCGAGGTTGTCAATAGGAGTCTTTGCAATCTCTTGAGATGTTTGATGGGAGATAATTCCGCATAGTCGGATTTTCTCTTAGCGCAGGATTTTGTACAATAACTCAATGAATAGGTCTAATCAGAAGACACTGTGCCAAGTGGTGTATGGAACATTTCTGAAGGATGTCATGGACTTGTTGGAGATTGAAGGTGATCAACATAGAAGTAGAAGACTTTGCATAAAACATTAAGGATATTCATGCACAAGTCAAAAGGCACCTAGAAGGAAGCAACGCAATATATAAGTCACACATAGATGAGCATTGGAGGGAGAAGACTTACTCCATGGGAGAGTTGGTCATGGCACATGTGTAGAAGGAGAGGTTCCACAAGGAACTTATAACAAATTGAAACCCAAGAAAATTGGTCCTCGCAAATATTTGCACAAATTTTCAGAAAATGCATACGAAATTGAGTTGCCCGAAGGAATGGATGTCTCACCAATATTAACATGTCAGATATATATTCCTATCATGTGCATGGTTTTGAGAGTGCACAATGAAAGTGGATAAGAGTAGGAAGAGAGAGATTGGAAGATACACATTCTAAAGAAGCAACAAGATGAAATCATGTAGGTTTTGAATACAAGGAATATCTCATTTGTTGGAAGGGTAAGGGACCAAAAGAAGACTGATGGATTTCTGAAGCAAAGTTTAGCCAACTTGGGTGGCCTAATCAATCTTCTATGCAGTCCTAAATTTGAGTGCGCAACTCAAATTTCCTTTACTTGGAGTGTTTGATGCAAGAGCATTTGAGGGGTCATGCAATCTTGCATTATGCAAAATATGTTTGAGTGTCCAAGTCTTTCTAGTGCACTTTGGTTTTGTTTTGTTGTCTAGTGGTATCTTATGCAAGTGTTGTTGTGTGCATTGGTTACTCTTACAAGGTGATGATCTGAGCGTAGAGAGCAATCAGTTTTGAAGCCATGCATAGGTGTTCTTTGATGTGCACAATTGGTTGCAGCACACATTTCTTTCATGGAGGACGCAGTATTGATGAGTTGCACATTGAATGGTAGTTCCACATGTGCTTGTTCTCGCACCTTGATGATGTGTCATCATATAATTCGTCACCAAATATTTATGTGTTTCTTAACGACACCGTGGAGGTTGAAAGTTGAAACGATTACCTTGGAACCTGATTTGTCTTGATATTGATAATGTGTTTTCTCGTGAGAAAATGTACTGACTGAAGAGAAAGGCTTATTTATATGCAACAGGTCTTAAGCATTCGGAGTTGGCCAAAGAGGGATTGGAGAGGTTGGATTGCTGGGCTTGATTGTGGATTGACTGTTTTAGGATTCACGTTGTGGAGAGTCTCTATACGTTGCATTGTAATCTTTTGAGCATGAGTAGCTACATGTTTGAATGAATAAATACATTGAATTTGTTTCTGTTAATTCTCTGAACTTCTTCATTTGTGTCTTTCATTGTGTACTCTGTGCATTTGATAACCGATTGTTCATTAAACATTTGACCCGTTACCTTTACTGCATCAGCAGCCTTCATCATTTAGACTGGTCAGATTCCCAAGCTTCACCATTAGTTCTCTTAAGAATGAAGATTTGATCAGAAATAATGAGGATTTGTTGTTGGAGAAAACATTGGATTGCTGGACAGACTTATATTTATAATAAGATAATATATTTATTATTAATTAGTTTAATAATTATAAATATTAATTGGTTTGATATATATATATTTGTGCTGCTGGCTGCTGTTCCCCTGCCGTCCCCAAATTTTGGTCCATATTCCCGTCCCAAAACCTGTCTCCACGTCCCCCTGTGCCTCCGTTCTGAAACTCCATGGAACATAGCATAAGAGGGACTTGACATCATTTGATCTCTCATGCAACTTATAAGTTATTAGATAATGCAAAGGAATGACTATTCCAGGCATGCTAGCAATTATCTATTTCACCATGAGATTCTAAATGATATTACAAACTTATGCAGTAATTACCTAAGAAGGCAGTTGCCAGTGATTTGTATTTTTTTCATGATAGCACACTTTGGTTTTTACTTCCTAAATAATAAGATTTTGACAAAAGTTAAATTGTGTGATCTCTCGTGTTTGGAAGAGTTTCTCTGAATTTTGGCAGGTTAGTGAAATCATCTTAAACTCAACAGCTGACTACACTTGAACAGATGGTTGAATTGAATCGTATCAATAATCATGTGTTGTACAGGTTCCACTTTTCAACAAAGACAAGAAAGGGGAATCTCCATTGGCAGGACTTCTTGAAGACATAAACACGGTTAGACTTCTTCCACTAAATGTCAAATTACTATGGTGACTATTTCAAAATTTGAATGCTACTTTCAAATTAAAAGAATACTATACTATGCCTTGATGGTCACCAATGGGAGTGATCAATATATTAAACAAAATGGAATGATTTTTAGAGCTATGATTTGGAACAAATTGGGGGATTCCACGATCCTCATAAAGAAAGAACAAATGGAGTGCAATAGCATAAAACAAGAAAGAAGATTTTGAAAATGAAGTGCAACAGTGGAAACATGAAAGCAATTTTGGACTATAAAAATTTGGGAAGCTCTGCAAAAGATGACTTGGTGTGTCACAAATAGTTTTTTAATTCTTCTATTTTAATGGTTCACTGCATGAGCAAGTTATTTTTTCTATGCAGCCGAGATTTTTGGATCCAGATGTTCTATCAAGTATCAATTTGTGGATGAATGTGATTCATTCCAGATCAAGTACACATTATGATCCACATCACAACTTGCTGTGTGTTGTTGCAGGGCGCAAACAAGGTAAAACATCATAGCTAGTTTGGTAGTTTTGAAGGTTGTTTATCTTCTTAATGTTGGAATGATGCCATGCAAAAACTTTTTGGTATTAAGCATTGTTCAATTAGTTCTCTATCCAGACAAAAACACAAGTATGCAGTCGCATTAAATTTAATTTAAAGATTTATTAGATGTTTAAAATGGCCTGAAAATGCACATCGTAATATGCTTTGATGGACTTATAAGATCTGGTCGGAAAATTTGATTACAACTAAATTTCTTAAAGAACATCTTTATCACTCATATTGGCCTTGTGCTGTTCTTGTCCACTGATTCATTGCTACTGTTGCATTCATTGTTGACAAGAGACTCATTCAACCAAGAGCCTAGTTTCTTCCAATTCATGTCTAACCAATCATTAAAAAATGTCTTTGGGTTGGCCCATTCCCTTTTTATGATCGCATTTAAATTATAATCTAGTATTATGAAACACATGAGAGATCTATTAAGATTGAAATAAAATCTATTCAGTTCGTACTTTTGGATTACTTCTTCCCTATTTTTACAAATGATTCTTGCACACACATTTATTCTTTTAGTTTTACAAGTTATCAAAGGTTTGAGGAAGTTGTAGATATAAGAGAGACAAAAAAGTGTAGGAGTGAACAGAAGGCAAGTGCTGCAACCGTACATGTTATACACTCTTCATGAAATATAATAATTAGTTTGAAAAGAATATAAGAATAATATAAAGCTTGTCAGATGCATGAATGCAATAAAATTTTGATGGCAATGCTGACCACATATACAATAAATTCCATCAGGTATTCGACAGTGACCTTTGCCTGTATATCCTCATTCTTTATGAGAATAACAGGCACCTCTTTGAATCTGTTGGGAAGCTTGTATTTGCTTCATCTTCTTGTTTTCCAGCTTCCTGGCCTCTGTCAACAATCTTCCTTCTATGTCTCTTGCTTTTTCCTCACCTATTTGCCAATTTTTGAACTGACTTTTCCTCTGCCCTCAAAGCTAATTATCCTGTTAATGGCTTGCAAGTTGCTTGTCTTAGCTCTGTTCAATTATTTTAATTTCTGCAACTACTCTTCAGGGGCCCATTGCAGTGGCATCCAATATGGCTTGCATGGCTCTCAACATCTCAACAATATCCTCACTATAGAACTCACATTGGTTGAACTCTTCCTTTCGTACCTCTGCCAAATGCAATTCCTCCTTGAGAATAATGCTCGGATATTATAAATGAGGATATCATCGAGGATCAATTGAACTATCAACCATTTAGTTGAGTTAAAACTGCACAATTAGTAGAAGCTGCCAAAATGGACACAAATAAAAACCTCCGCCTTATGGATTCTGCAATGCTGTATACATAGACAATAACTATCTGAAAGGAAAACAAGCTCTGAAATTTAACTACCAATTCAAATATCAACTACATAACAAAATTTGTCCTAACTTGACTTGCTTGAACTTTCACATTTTCAACCATCAGTTCAATTACAAAATAGCTCTTCATCTTGTATGGTTTGTGCTGATTGAGAATTCTTCCCAATGGCTTCCAGGTCTGATCAACTTCATCTGCAGTTGACAATGCAACTGATTTCAAGGCTCTAACAAAATGTTCACTCATCCCATCAACCAAAAGCTTTTGGATGAAGTCTTTTGTGCAAAAGGATTATATCAATGTCCTTGAGTTGAATTGGCATCATGAAGTTTGATGTCATCTCTTTAACATCATCATATTTGTTTGACATCAGATGTCATACCTTTTTCTTGAGTAAACCTTGCCTAATGTTGGACGACCTACTTTTGATGTCAAGAATGCTCGTTTGACATCAAACTTATGTTTGAAGATTCTGTGCTTGATGTTTGGAAACTCCATTTGTCCACTTTCAATTAAATATTTGAGCTTTGGATTTTTTTGTTTTTAAATTCTACTTCCATCTGTCTGTTTGAGGATATAAATTTCTAGTTGCAGGCGATGATGCCATTTTGGTTTTGGTTGGTTGAATCATTGAAGTTAGGCTCATTTGGTTCTGCTAATTTCAGTGAGTTCAAGGATATAGTTTCCAACACAAAATGCACCTTTTACTTCTCCAAATTCACCTTTTTACCCAAAACAATGTAACTGATGATTTTTATGTTTTGGCTGAACCTGGTCGAAAATTTGAAAGTAAGCTCATTAAATTCATCTTTCCTCCTTAATTTTAAGGATATAATTTTCACAGCCAAATTACACAATTTTGGCCTCAAAACTCGCCTTTGGGTTTGTTCCTGAGTCAATAGATTGACTGACCTTGCCAGATTTTTTTTTTTGATCACTATCCATTTTGGATCACCTCACTTGTGCAACTCTGATCACCAAACATGAAGGATGACCTATTTTACTAGAGATACTTTTATATTGGACTCCCTTGGACAGTTGATTGTGAGAATTGATGCTCACGGTTACGAATTTGAGAAAGAAATGAAAGATGGCCTACTGACTTGACCATATCAAATTTCTGATATCAAAGTAGTTTCTGTTGGATATTATTATTTATCTTCTGGTTGCATATTCTTTTACCAATTCTTTCATCCAAAGTTTTCTCAAAATTTTCAAATTTATTTGGTGGATTTCCTCTTTTTCCTATATTTTCGATTCACATCAAACTTGGAAACTTTATTGTTGCAAGGGCCAGCTTTCGTGGATTTGAATTTTTTATCTATGTTACTGGGAAAATTATCCTTTGTTAGAGGCACCGATTCCAGATCTTCTACAATAAATGTTGTTTCTCTCTCACTTCTATCACTTTCTGCTCACTTCTGCCTTCTCTGCAACTGCTTTTTCACCTTTTCATACAGCATTATTATGGATTTTGCTAACACTAAGGCTTCCACAGTCCACTGCTTTGGATTTAAGAGAGTTCTAATGGTTGTTGCACTAAATGCATCATACTGTATTTTTGCAACACTAAAATGGATTTTGCGGACACTAAGGCTTCTGCAGTCCACAGCTTTGGATTTAAGAGAGTTCTGGTGGTTGTTGCACTAAATGCATCATACTGTACTTTTGCAACACTTTTTAATTTTAGTGTAAACCATTTGAATATTGCTTTGATTCATTTTGGATACTACAACAGTCCTTGATACCACTTGGCACTTTCCAAGAAGGATGATTTTCTATTTGTCTCCTCTTCTAATCATTTGTTTGTTTGGAAAGTATTGCATTATCTTATGTGTGTATTCAGTTACACCTTCCTTCAACAAGATCTTCACCTCTATTGGAGTCTCTTACTGCATCTCAGACTCCTCTTGTTTACAACACACCTCTCATATCTCAGCTTCTCATATAAACTCATTTAGTGACACCAACTTGCCGTCCTCCCCTACTTCTTTCATGTGTAGCAACTCAAAATTCTGGCAATCTTTGGAGAATTTATATTTGTTCTTCCTTTCTCCATGGATTGCACTTGACATGCTGGCAAGGCCTTCCTAATTTTATGCAGAATGCGTCCATGGCTATTGTACCACACGCTGCTTCTAATGTGGAAATTTACCATACATTGCTTGGTTGTGACAGCTTGATAACCTTTTTGCACTCCCCCTCTTTATTCAATTAGAGGGCCCTGCCCCCACCTTTTAGATAGGGATAAGGATAAGCATTCAACCTGTGATTTGACCTGCTTACCAATCAATGCGGTCAACTTTTATAAGTTTTTATTTCAAAAATCTTAAGAGGACCCGCATACTACTCAATGAGCTCAACCCATTCATAAGTTCTTATTTCAAAAATCTTAAGAGCATGCACTCAACTTGTCTTAATGACTTATTAAAGCACTGGGACATTCCGAGGAGGGAGAGGGAGAGGAGACACTCTCTTATATAATCTGAGTACGAACACACATCTGGGTTGTTGGGCAGGTAGCTGCTAACCATAGGTCAGCCTAATGACCTGGGTTCCGAGAGCACTACCCCCTCGGTCAATCTACGGCTTGTTACATGGTAATCAAGTCATTCGTTGTTGAGAATAACACATACACATGGATTGAAGTCTATGTTTCTGATCTAGGTGCACCTAGGTGGGTGTCTAGCCCCTACTATAGTGTTGTGGAAATGAGTTGGGGGGGGGGGGGGAAGGGTGGGGGGCAAGTCTGGCTAGATAGTAGGGGCCAACTCCGTTGATGGTTAGTTCCATTCTTCATGGTCTTGGGCTCATGGTTCAGGCTCCTCGGGTTTGGCTCGAGTAATGATACCTGGGGATGATAGAGGTAGGGCTACCCCAATGGCTCAGTCTTTAGGCTCTTCTAGTTTAGGTTGGCTGGCTCCAAAGTGCTTTGAAGTGGGGGTCAACTTACCAGATATATAGATGAGGGGGCTAGTGTCATGTCCCCTCCACCCAAAGGGCATATTATTATTATAATAATAATAAAATTGTTTTTAAACACTATAATTATATATTAAATCAAGCTTTGAGGACTCTGCGGACTCGCCGTGACTCGCGAGTCCCTGAGCTCGCCGAGTGGACTTGGCACGGACTCACGAGCTGAGTCCAGGCGATTCCCTGGATGGGACTCGCGTCGCGCTTGGGATGTGAAAAAAGAACATAAAACCCTTATTTCTTTGCATTTTTTGCTCATTTCACCATTGTGCCTTGCAAAAAAATAGGTCTGCACTTGAAGTCAACTTGAAAGCACCCAAGAAGACGAGCTAAGGAGATCATCATAGAGCCAGGTAAGTGATTTAACTTATCTTTTTTTTTATTTTTTTCAATTCAAAATCAGAAAAATCAAGAAAAATAAGGGGAAATGCTGCCAAATTGAATCCTGAGGCTGGACTCATGAGTCCCGTCTAGGGACTCGCGCTGCGCCTGGGATGTGGAAAAAAACATAAAACCCTCATTTTTTTTCATTTTTTGCTCATTTCACCACTGTGCCTTGCAAAAAAAAAGGTTTGCACTTGAAGTCAGCTTGAAAACACCCGAGAAGACGATTGAAGGAGATCATCATAGAGCCAGGTAAGTGATTTAACTCCTTTTTTTTTGTTTTTTTCAATTCAAAATTAGAAAAATCAAGAAAAATAAGGGGAAATGTTGCCAATTTTTTTTCTATTTCCCTTAATAACCTAATTCCTACTATTTCTAGCTTGGTTTTGCATTCTATTTTTTTGCAAATGTTTGAATCTCATTTATTTGCTGATTTTTTACCAAACCCTTGCTGATTTTTTTTTTCATGTTGAACTTGAAACAACAATGTCATCTTCAAACCCAAGGGGAATGAGAAAAGACCCTGCATGGAAGTATGGGATACCGAGAAATAAAAAGGGTGAGGTGACATGTACTGAATGCAAGAGATGGATGACATGAGGAATAAACAGATTAAAATACCACCTTGCAAGAATACCTGGGCAAAATGTGGAAGTATGCTCTAAATCGACTCTTGAGATTGTTAGAGAGATGAAGGCCCTCCTTGCTGAGTATGAGATGAAAAAAGATGAAAGACAAAAAACACAGGATGCACTAGTAGTAGCGATGAGTGGATCCACTTCTACCCCAAGTATCGTCATCCACATTCATCTTTTGGTGAGAGTCCTAAGGGTTCTTTCTCTACTCCTATAGCTACTGCTAGTGCTAGCCAGGGTCCTTCATCAGGACCAAATTTCTTTATTCCACGCAATGTTCCAGGGGCACAACCTTCACTTGAAGGTACCGGTTGGAATAAAGAAAAGCATCATGAAGCTAGGATGGCAGCAACAAACTTTTGGTACTACAATAATTTACCTTTCAATGTGGCGAACAAACCATATTGGGAAGGTTTGGTGAATGCCCTTATAGTTGCAGGTAAGGGGTTTAAGACCCCCAACAACCAAAGATTTGAGTGGGCTATTGATAGAGCAAGCTGTAAAGAATACATGGGTTGTGGTTGATGAGCAAAAGAAATTTTGGCGAAGAAAAGGCTGCAGCATTTTATCTGATGGGTGGACAGATGGACGGAATAGGACTCTCCTAAACTTTTTAGTGGCCTCTAATGGTGGATTGGTATTCCTAAAGTCAATAGATGCCTGCAATGAAGTCAAAAATGTTGAGACTTCATGCAATTTATTAGATGGGGTGATCTAGGAGGTTGGGGTTGATAATGTTGTCCAAATTATCCCGGACAACACAGCTGCACATGTAGCTGCAAGTAGACTACTTATGGAGAGGCATCCCACAATTGCATGGTCTCCTTGTGCTGCACATTGCTTGGACTTGGTGCTAGAGGACATTGGGAAGATTGGATGGGTCAAAAGTGTGGTTGAAGATGCCAAAAATGTTACAAAATTTATCTACAACCATACTTGGGTGCTTTCCTTGATGAGGAGATTCACAAATGGCAAGGACCTTGTGCAACCAGGAGTGACACGATTTGCTAGCCACTTCCTCACATTGCAAAGCATTCTTGGTGCCAATGCTCATCTCATGCAAATGTTTGTGTCCGATGATTGGAAGCAGTCCCCATTTGTTGCTAAACTTGAAGGGAAGAGGATTTTAAGCATAGTTTTTGATCAGACATTCATCAAAAATGCAGAGGAGTTGATCGGGGTAAGTAACAAACACAAAAATAAACCTTATACATAATCTATTTGCTGTTTTTTTTTTGAGGGGTTAATTTTGTAATAATTTAACATTTGTTTTGATTTTTTTTAGGTGACAGAACCTTTGGTGAGGGTTCTTCGTATGGTGGATGGAGAGGGCATGCCAATGGGTTTCATATATGAGGCCATGGATAGGGCCAAAGAGGCCATTTCACATTACTATGGCGGCAACAAATGAAAATATGAAATCATTTGGCGCATGATTGATCGGAGATGGACAAACCAAACTCCACCAGTTGATACATGCCTTTGCCTACTTCTTGAACCCGAAGTTTTACTTCTCAGACACATTTAAGGCTGATGAGGAGGTCATGGCAGGTGTTGTAGGATGCATTGATAGGATGGTGCCTGATCTTGAGATGAGAGACAAGGTGCTTGATGAGCTGGAGGTGAGATTTGTTACATCTTATTTATGAATTCGCAATGTTCATTGTTGATTATCTATGAATTTTCTATATTTGATTTAATTTAATTTTTAAATTTTATCTATTCAAGGTCTACAAGGGTGCAGAGGGGAGACTCTTATCCTCACTACAAGCAATTGAAAGGAGAGGAAAACAACTAGGTAAAAAAATTTGTTCAATAGTATACTACAAGATGAAATTAGAAACTTGATTCTTACATTTTTTACTTTATTCTTAATACTTATATTTTTTAAATGTGTTTTTGTAGATTTATGGTGGGAGAACTATGGTGCTAGCATGCCAAATCTTCAAAAGCTAGCCATCCGTGTCTTGTCACAGCCATGTAGTGCTTCTGGGTGTGAACGTAATTGGAGTTTATTTGAGGACATTCACACAAAGAAGAGAAACAGGTTGACCCAACAACGCCTAAATGATTTAGTTTTTGTTTGGTACAACCTTCGCCTTCGAACTAGAAAGGTGGAGGGTGTTTCACATGAGTCCATCGACTTGGATGATATTGATCCATATGGTGAATGGACTGCTGATGAACAAAATGATGATGCTAATGTCTTCCTTACTGATGAGGATCTTGCTGAATTGGAGAGAGCAGCAGTAGAAGAAGAAGCAGCAGGATTGGAAGCAATGGCGGAGGACGAAGACACTTTTGAAGATCAAGAAACCACTCCTAGTCCTCAATATCCTCATTTGGATACTGTAGCAGCACCTACTAGTTCTAGGCCTTCAAAATTGACTTTCATTAGGAGGGGAAAGAGGAAGATGTAGATTGTATTTGGTTGTTAATGTTTTCCTCATTTTGACATATGATTATATGTAAACATTTATAAACTTATGATGCTGTTATACATTTTGATAGTTTGAAACTATGAGTATGAATGATGAAATTTCAATTATTGAGTGTTTGATGATCATATGACGTGTAATCTTTGAATTATGACAAATTGATAATCAAATTAGGCTCTTATGTTCTCTAAATGCATTAATTTCTTTTTTTTTTAAAACTACGGTTTTGTTTTGTCGAGTCCTAGCCGAGTTTTTTCCCAAGTCCGTGCTGAGTCCCGAGTCTGAGTCCTATTTTGGGCTGCTGTGTCCGTGCCGACTCCGAGTTTTCCAATTTTGTATTAAATATTAAATATAAAATTTATTAATAATAAAAATAAAATAAAATAAAAGAAATTTCAAATATTCTAACTTGGTGCCACATTTGGGTCCCATGGGACCAAAGGAGGTCTAAATAGGGGTGTTGGAGTTCAGTTTTGGATATCTAGTTTGAATTTTGCATTTGCTGATTTTCAATCTGAGTTTTCAAGCCATCTAGGATGAAACCCCCACGAGGGCAAGACAAGGTGCGACAAAAGCCCTGCCGAGTTTTTGTGAGTAAATTCCATTTTGAAGGAATTTGCCTGAGCCTAATTAGAATTGTATGCTTTTCAGGTCAACTTTGGAATCACTGGTGTTCAGGTTATTATGGGATTAGATTAGACAAACGAACCCTTGAAATCACATCACATCTCTGATTTGGTCACAGGTACAGAGGCGGCTGAAGTGAAAGCAATCGGAATACTACAGGCCGTGGAGTCTAAGGCACTGTGAGTTCAATCAAACCATTTCCAGTTAGGGCGAATTCTAGATCAGAAGCTGCTATCAACACAAACCCTAGTGCCACTTGTTGATGATTGTTTTTAGACAAGTCAACAATAGAGTAAAACACTAGAGTATCCCACTCTCTTGAATAAAGTCTCTCGAATGCTAAACAAAATGATCAATCGAGACAACTCCAAGGTTCCTTTTCTTATAGTTCATAGTGGATGAACTCAGTGATTACATGTGATCTTGCTGATAATCACAAAGGGACTTACGCTGACTTCTCACTTCATTCAGCTTATTTCTCCTTTCAGTGTGGATGATGTATATGCAATGTATCAATAATAAAAAAAGGGAAAAAGATAGGGTTTAGGGAAACTAATCTAAGGTCAATGAAGCAATGATGATGTATGAATAGACAAACTCTTGAATTAACCTAACTCCACTTCGCCAAGGATGCCTACAATTATATGAAGTTGGTGCAATCTCCTAAGGTACGCGAATAGTTTTCAAATCATGAAAGCTCATATAAGCACCCATTGGACGGCGCAGCTCAAACAAGCGTTCACAATCGAACTTAAGCAAATAAAAAGGCTCAGATTAGCTTTACACAACACTTTACCAGCGATGAATGTTAAAAGCATGAGCTAGGAGTTGATCAAATATTCAGTACAACATACATAACATCAATGAGCTTCTAATCTACTTCTAATCTACTTGAAACATCTCTCCATTTCATCAAGATACCAGAAACCATGTTATTTCACAAGACAACAGTTAAACACCAAACAAGCTCCAATGTCTTTGCATTAATCTGGAGAAATATGTACAACTTCAAGTACTCTCAGAGAATTTCGAGAGTCTCTTCTATTCTACTTCTACAAACTAATATCTAATGATCTATCTAATCTCTAATGATTTACAAATGAGGCAACAAGGCCTTTATTTAGAGCTCCAGAGTTACAATGAATGGCCTGGATCAATTCATGTAGCCAAGGGCCTAGATCATGCCACCAAGGCAGTTTGTTACAACAAATTGCTATTTTTAGTACATAAGATAGGCAATGAAGGCACATTTTCCAAGATAAGATAAGATGGAATCTTTGGAGCATCTTCTACATGGACGTTCTCTCTGTCTTCTTGCTTGTCGAATGATGTGGCAACTTGTGATTGGCTTGATGATGATGTACATGCCATGTAGGTGCCACCTTAGCATATCCCCAAATTGCATCATCTTGTGATGTCTTCAATGTGATCGCTTGAATGAACTTGTATGTTTGGGAATACTTTGTTGATCTTGCCTTGTTCATCTTCTTGTAAACTGGATGTATATGATATGTGTTGCTCATTTGCATGACTTTGTGATTCTTTCTTCTTGTAGGATACATGATGATCTTTGGATGCATCTTCTTGAAGAGTGTAGTAGGAGATAATGATGATACTTGATTCATGATATAGAGAAGATGATTTCTCTTGGACTTGAAAATTGTGAAAGAACTTGAAGCTTGAATGGATGAATGCCTTGGAATGTTCGATGATGAAGTATAATCCCATGGATGGATGCCTTCTAGATGATGATGTATACTTGAACTTGATGTAGATGATGAAATGCTCCAACTTGAAAGGGTCCTTTGGAGTGTAGATATTGATGATAATACCTTCCCTATATGTGGAGTAGATGACTTCTCAAGGAGGCTTGAATGTATCGGAGGAACTTGAAACTCTATAGATGTCTTTGGGATGCTTGATGATGATGAAGATGAAGGGTGTCGGCATGTTGAACTTGAAGTGATCACTTGGAGCAGCTACATGATGTCTTCTCCAACATGGCAACTTGTTGACTTCCTTGAATGAAGGTGACTCCGGATGTTAGCTCCTTAGGTGACTTCTTACCTCAATCCAAGCTCCTGCAAAACAGAGAAAACAATCATATCAAACAATGGATAACATCGGATTTCATAGCATATATGAAGCATGTTTAAGCATTCAACAACCCTTATCATCAAATTGCCTTCCCTTTTGATATTTCAATGACTTCAAGCAATAAAAATTTATCCTTCGCATAGAAATTGAGTTTTAACAACCAAAATTGACTCTTCCCACTTGGGCGCACTGGATGGCAGTTTTGGATCTTCTTGAGCATTGGCGCTGCAGATCAGACTTTTGAATCCTTCTTGATATAGATGCCTTAGATCAAAAATTTTGTTGTTTGGTTGTAAGATGTTCATGGTAACTTCAATTCTTAAAGCTGAACTACCTCCTGCTAGGCGCACTAGACAAGGATTTTGATTTCTTCTTAATATTTCACCTTTTACTTATTGCTGATGCACTGATTGAGGGCGCATCAGTTCTGTCGCAGCAGATCATGATTTTGATCTCTCATTGGAAGTTCCTTGAATTTGGCTTTTGACCCTCAAAACTAACCCCACCCTCTTTTGGCGCTGCAGATGGAGATTTTATTCCTCTCATGATGCTTACTAAGGTGGCGTACTATTTGGAAGTTTTAATCTCTCTTTGATTTTGAATGATGCATTTGAAATAATCCTTCATCCTAGTAGTGGCGCAAGGGATCAGCATTTTGTTCTTGCAATATGAAAGTCTTGAAAGTTTAAACAAAGCCACCTCCAAACCCTTGGTGCAGTAGATGTAGACCTTGAGGTATGGCTAAACTCACCTCTTTCACTCAACATAAATCTTCATCTTGGCACAGCAGATCAGGCGCATTAGTTCAACATTTTGTGCCTGCCTTAAGACCTTTTCACAAAGCTAACATAAACCTTCTCTCTTGGCGCATTGGTTATGGCGCAAGAGATCCACTTCTTGATCATATCATCAAAAATCCATTCTTACATTGCCCTCCATAAAGGTGCTTTAGTTGAGGCGCATTGGTTCTATGTTTTGAGTGCTTCTTGTTTTGAAACTCTAAGACAAATCTCCCTTCTTGCTTGGGCGCACCGGTTAAGGCGCATTGGTTGAGGGTTTTGGATCCTCTATCTCCCTAAAATTTGGCGCAGGAGATGGAGATTTTGAATCTTCTCACTCTTGGCGCAGCAGATCCACTTGTTGAATGCTTCTTAAAAGGCTTCAAAACTTGCATTTATCTTTCCCCAAAGTGGTCGCATTGGTTTAGGCGCAAGAGTTGAGCATTTTGAATCCTCTTGACATTCATTGAAGCTTTCACTACTCCTTTATGTATAAGGCGCATTGCTTAAGGAACTTGAAATCTTCTTGAAAGCTGCTCTAAAATCTTGATTTTATCATCTTTCATAAGGGCGCATTGGTTCAAGCGCATGAGATGAGGATCTTGAATCCTCTAGAAAGGTGCACTTCCATTGTGCACTTCCATCCTCAAGATACACTTCTTCACTTTGGTCGCAATGGATCATGATGTTGATCTCTTCTTCAAATTGCACTTAAAACTACACTCCAACCTCATACAAGAATGGCGCAATGGATCAAGAATTCATTTTCTGGTTGAGAAATGCGCATTGGATCATCATTCCACCTTCCTCATCAAGGGCGCATTGGTTGAGGCGCACTGGATCCACATTTTGTGCTCATCTTAAAACTCATCAAAAACTTAAAAAAACTCATCCAGATTTGCGCATTGGTTGAGGCGCATCACATCAACATTTTGATCTTTGGTTGAAAGTGGTGCATTGGATCAAAATTTTGCGCTCCCCTCATGTCTTGGCGCATTGGTTCAAGATTTTGAATCCTCTAGAGTACTTAGCCATTTTTCAGTGTCCTTCAGGGTAAGGTCTATTGAAAAATATATTCAAGTATAAGTTGAACTTTAAATATTTTTCAATATACCTTTCAGGATGTTTGAGATAGGTCTCGAATCCACCGGATTTAACATGCAAAATCTAGAATTTGGAGGATTCACCAGATTTCAGACTTAGTCAAATTTTCAGGATTTTCAAGATATCAGGATACCAAACTTAGTCATTTTCAGGATCTCAAACATACATCAGGATTGGTCTCAGAACGAAAGCACATGACTCTTGAATTAAAACTAGACAAAGAACTCAAATAAACCACTGACTTCATCATGCAACCAACCTAAGACATCATCAAAAAACTTAATGCAATGCATCAGAGCTCAAAAAAAAGGGGGGTCCCCATTTGCAATGGGGCGATGTGTGATTAGGTCACAACACCACTCTAATAAATCGTCGCCATACATTTAGCACTTCCCTGAAGATTTGGAGGCAGGGTTCATTGTGCCATATATCTGCAGGAGCTGTTCAAAGGCGTGGCTGGAATTACAAGATAGAAGACGCCAACCCAAGTCACACACTGGTGCCGCCGCCCTACTTCCTATCGCCCTATTTGCACAACAAATCTGGGCGCTAGTCTCAGTCACTAGGATTGGGCGTCCATTCACAGGCATCATAATTCTATTTGTCAATGCTCAGGGCCAGCAAAGACTTGGAGTAGGGTTTCAGGTCTGCATAAATAACTCTATTCACCCAGATCTCCAGGTAGAATTTTACCTATTGCTATTTGATACAGATTTGTAATTTTTCCTTGAAACAGCTCATACTGTCACTGTAATCTGGTCATACGTTTTCATATCAATGGTATCTTTTGAAGTGAGTCAATAATGATGTTCAGGAATGGGATATATATTGTTTAGATCTGATGTATTTAATTGCAGTTATTCATTTGTGATAATTGTTTGTGTAAACCCTAATGCTGTTGTACCCTAAGGGTGAATGTGCTGTTAGAAATTGAAGTTAGTTAGGGTTGAAGTAATACCTGGGATATTTCAGCTAGCTCCTCTGGGTTGCTTATCTTAAAAGGGTCAATAGCTAGCCTATCCATTGACTTATCTCTAAAGGGTCAGGCCTCTAGTTGGGTCAATAGCCTCTCCATTGACTACATAGGGCTCCGGGGGCATCCACACCTCTAGTTGGTAGACCTCAAGGGCTTATGCTAGACAATAACTGGAGTCCCTTTCTTTAGAATAGTAGGGGTGCCTATCTACCCACATTTATATCTATAAAGGTTCCCCCCCCCCACCCGGGGAAAGATTGTTGACCGGTATAACCTTATATGGATTTGGGTGTGGGGCAGACTTCAAAACCATCTTCTTCACCATTTCTGTAGAATCCAAATTATTAGTTTTTCCACCATCAATAATCCTTCCACCATTTTCCAATATTTTCCAGCCACCTTACATGCAAATTTGAAACTACTCTCTGCCATGTACCTTTTTGTCTAATTGCCTTCAACAATTCTTTGTGTAACATGAAATTTTCCCTTTTCTTAGGTTTGACAGAGGCAACTTCTTGTGCATCATCTCTTGCTTCACTTCCCTTTCCCTTCTATGCTTCTTGACATTGAAAATTCCCCGGTGGCCATGCTGAACACATCTAAAACAAATTATTTTAAGTCTTCTACGTTCATTCCCTTCATAGCTCTTCTTCTATGAGATTAAGAGTCACCTTTCAAACAATGATGCACGGGGAGCTCATTTATGCTCTTTCCTCTTCTTGCTTTCTGTATTTACCATTGTTGGCTTTCATCAATGGTTTGCTGTAAAATCCTTTTCATTTTTGTCTTCCAATTCGGCATTTGTGCACCAACTTTCAAAGAATAGAGCTTTAGCCATGTAATGACCCCTTTTTGCAAGTCAAGATTCCTTTTACCTTGTTCACAAATTTCAACTCACAAAAAGAGAACATTGGTAAATTTTCATTTAAAACCATATATAATTTACATAATAACATTGCCTTTATCCTTTCTATAAATCAATGTTAATTTATAACTTAGCTACATCATAGATTATTATCTATTCATATTACTATAAGCAATGCTATGATTCCTTTCAAATGCCAATCATGATCATTTTCTATGCATATCACTATTATTAATTTTGTGATTGTTTTCTAGCACAATATCTATCATTCATATTTCACATGCTATTCTTATAATCACTATGCCTTGCATATCATTAACATCTCACATGTTACTCTCATGATCATCATTAATATGCCTTGCATATTTTTATCATGACATTTTACATGATCTATAATTTTCATCAATATACATTGCAATCTATTTATTGATTCATATTTCATTTGTTAACAACTTATGGGAGATTAGGGGAGAGTTATCGTTATCCACTATGGGGCTCTAATGTCTCTATCCTTATACTCAATATGGTATCCTTAATATTTTAGATTCAAGGCCTCTTGAGACTCCTTGGTACTCTTATGATGCCTTACATCAAGTAATTAAGGCCTATATATCACTATCTTTGCACTATGGGTACCTTATACCTCATGTGACAAAGCCTCTATGTGATAAGCATCCTTTGCATCATGGGTACCTTATACCTTATGTGACAAAGGCTTTTAAATATCCATGTGGCCTCTTGGTACTTTCCCTTCTTATCCCTCATATGAGGTTATCAAATCACATAGCCTTATACAAGATATATTATTTGAGTTATTGCATACTAGATATATTATAAATGATCATTCTATATGGCTGTCTATATTTCATTATTCATTATGACTATATCTTATCATTATAAATAATGGAATGTACACATCTTATTGCTAAGAATGACTGATCATAAACCAAAGCTATCATAATCGATACATTCATGAATACAAGCATATGACTGTCATAAATGTATATTTTGGAATGAATGACAGAACCATAAGTAAATCTGCGTACCTAATCATGTCACCTCAATCAAAATTATTGAAAGATTATGAAAGATTAGAGGCTTGCTGTTGTAATTGGACTGCAGTCTTGAATATCTTCTTGAATGAATTAATGATAATGTCTAATTCTTGGACCGATGCTTGGAAGAATTAAAATAATCTGCTACAGACGTCTGTACTTCTCAGATATTCAGATGTATATTTCCATACTTTTCAGATAGTCAAATGTATATTTCTTTTGTGTGTTCGATGATTTTTGTAATTAATTTAAATTGTATCTTGGTTCTTATCACAATATCACAATTAACTTTAGAATACCTATATACTCTTAGAAATTAGAAGATATATTATTTTCTTCTATACACCTAGCAGATATGTGTATATATATTTGATTTCTTGCCAGCTCTTGAATTCTATTGTTATTTTATTATTAACATAACTATATAATAAATTACTTATTCATTATCATTATAATATTACTATTATTATATATATATAATTTATTATTGTTATTATAATATCATTATTATTATAGTATTATCATAAATATAATTTTTAATAATGTTTAATCATGCCGATCTCTATCTGGACATCACATCCTTTATCTACTAAATATATATTTATTTGTACTTGAATCATTTCTCCCTTTTGCTGATGCACATATCTCTATATATTAATTTATGATATCTTTCCTACTTATGACTCAGAAATTTATATATAATGCAGATCTAAATATATGTATTTATACGATACTTTTTTTATATTTTCTTTTGATGATGTTTTCCTTTTATCTCACAACCTTTATTTATTTCCCTCTCTTATTATGTTTGGTGGTAAAAGACATACTTACCCTCTTACAATTTGTATTACTTTATATTAATTCCCTTTTGTGGTAAAACTAGTTTTAACCATATGTAACTCCCTTATCATAAGAGGATAGGTTCAAAGATGTTTATTTATATTATTATTTATTTATATTATTTGTATTTATATTATATCATTATAATAAATGATATATTATTTATTATATTATTTATATCATAATAAATGATATATGATTTATATTATATTATTTATATTTATATTACAATATAAGATAATAATAATATTTGTATTTATATTATTAGATATATTTATAATATATTATTTCTTAATGTGATCGCTGGTGTCAACCAATTTAATCGCTGCACTTATAAATATCCTCCTTAGGCCTCCCCTTAATCTTTTTAAAGTACATTATTTATATAATATATATAGTATAAATAAATACATTTGTTATTAAGTATGGGAGCTCTTTTATCTTATTTTATTCACAAGCATATAATGTGGTGGGATAATGTTTTTGTCTTATTAGACTTTTATCTTTATATGATTTTATTTTGAATTTGACCTTTTGTTTAACTGTATTACTTTGCCTTATTCCAAATTACTTTCTTTCTAAATTACTTTACTTTCTAACTTCAATGGGTAAGACTCTTCGTAATATTTATTTTTATATATAATAATATATCTTATTAATTATTCACAAAAATATTATATTAAAATATTTATATTTATAATACATCTAGTTAATTAAATATATATATTTCATATATTTAATAATATTTAAATTATATTAAATTAATAATATTATTTATTAAATAATACATATTAATAATATATTTTAAATAAATATATTATATATTTAGTTTATATAAGGCTAACTGATTATTTAAATAAACGATTCAATTATAAATCATTATAGGGACATGACAAGCCAACTCAACTTGTCTTTATTGGTAAAACCATTCAATACCTGGATTTTTTGTCCTTGTTGATTTTTCCGTGCCCAAATATGATGTAACTTGTAAGCTTTTAGAACTCCTCAACCTAATCTTTACATTCATATTTTGCAATTTTCTGAACATATTCTGGTAATGATTAATAGGAAAAAGTTTTCCCCTAAGTTTAAAAACCATTTTATCCCATGTTTTTATCTTTTCTATTCCCCTTCTAATTGGAAATTATCCTAACATGGGGATCATGTTTAAAAACCTTCATGCTTGATGTTCAAAGACTTTGTGCTTGGTGCAAAACTCCATATCTGTTCTTAGTCAAATTTTTGAACTTTGGCTTATTTGATTCTCCCAGTATTTGTGACATTTCAACCTGATTATTGGTTATGATGCCATTTTGACCGCTCCTGGGTGAATCTTCAAACATAGTTTCATTTGGCTCCTCTTTGAGTTGGAGGATAGACTTTCTACCACCAAACTGGACAATTTGCTCCTCCATGTTTGTCTTAAACTGAGTAGAATGGATCTGGCAGTCAATTGTTTTTACATGGGCTTATTTGATTCTCCTCAACTTTATCAATGTGACAACATACTTCCAGAGCCAAGTTCACCATTTTGACCTCTGAACTGGCCTTTGGATTTTTTCCTGTGGTGGTTGGCCACCTTGACAATATTGTTTTCCTTATAAACCTTTTGGGGTCACTTCACTCATTGCAACTTTGACTACCAGTCTTGCAGGATGGCCTATTTTAATAGGGGTGCTACTACATCAGTTGATTTGGGGAAGATAATAAAGAGACACTAACATAGGTAAGGGAGGTGTCATTACATTATGGCACTTAATAATTAATTTGGGAAAGAGATTACTTAATAAACAATAATGTCTAATTCATTTAGTCTTTCAACTGGAACAATGTCAATGTGGTTAAGTTATCCAATGACAATGATGGGTAGGCAATATAATTGAAAGTCAATAATGGTGTTTCAAGTAACTGTCTGAGAGTGTGTCTCTGGGGACACAAGCAAAGCCACACTCAAAGCTTAGCCTGATTGAGTGCTATTTAAAGTGCTTTTATTAGCAAAGTGGATGAAGGAACACTTGAAGCTCAACCTGACTAAATGTTTATTGAGTAAGAGGAGGTGGCAGCAGAAATACATTGGAAATCATTCATCAATTCAAAATTGTGGTGGGTCTAACTTGGGTTATAAGGAAAGCCACTCCCTAAATAAGCCAAAAAAGCTACCATCTGAACAGAGGAAATGACTCAATATCTTTCTGAAAACATTTGATTTCAACTCCCTTAAACCAGAGGTGAGAGATTCTCATGAAAATTAGCCTTGGATCATGATTTCCACAGCTGTCAATCAATTTTGGTAATGAAACTTTGCAGCTTTTCCTAATCATATTAGTGTGTCAAAAGAAAGCTCTTATGTTTGAGTCTTCATAGTTATGGAATAATGTGACCCATTAGGAGCTGGATGTTAAACCTTTGTAGAGCTTTGGGAGCTGAATTTTAACTATTTGTATAGCAATGAAAAGAGATGCACAGTTTATAGAGTGTTGCAGGTGAGAATGCATGTTTGAATTTAGAATGGTATTACTTGATGATAGCTTTATAGACTATCTTTTGGAATATTAGTCTATAATAATTCTTCATGTACAATCTATGCTGATGTAATGTCTTTAGTTGGTATGGTTTTTGCCTTGTAATAAAACAATACCAGGTGACAATTTTTGTTTACGTACCTCACAAGTTTGTTTTACAATTTTGTTCCTCATATTTATATTGAAACAACCCTAGCAATTATCACACAGAAATCTGAAGTAATCTAACCTAGGTACAAAGAATACGCCTAAAAAGAGATACAGAATTATCTAGCAATAACCCTTTTCTTTTTGTTTTGGTATTTAACTAATGAATGCAGACATACAATAGAGGTAACTACAGATTCAACTACTTACTGGGCATACCCAGGACACTCGATTGACTCCTTGAGCTTTCAGAAATTTGCTAATGTGCTACCAGATCACCAGTAACTCCCCATGTCCTGCTCTCTCTACTGCTGCTGTGTAACAATGATGGCTGCTGAGATTTTCATCCCCAGAACCTGCTGTAAACTGCACCTGCAGGTTTTCATCCCAGGCACCAATGGCTGAAGTTGTGTCACTCTCAGACGAAGGTTTTTGGTTTTTGATTTCAAAAGATAGTCTCCCTTTCTTCCCAGCGCTGCCTATACTCTTCCTGTCATGCGATCCTGAAGTTATGGAAATCAATTCATAATTGAAGGTGACTAACTAACAAACAACCCCCACAAATTACTGACAGCTACCTGACCCATCTCGATCTCCCTTTGCTGGGGATAACTGCAGGTACGTCTAGTAATGAGTTCACATAACAAAAACAGCGACCTAATTTTATTGAGTAACTACCTAACTGGCAGACCAAACTAACTGAAATGTCCAATCCGTTCTAACTGCCGACCAGGACTTAGTCAATACTCAGTCCTGTCTGACTGTTGACTAACTCAGAGCTGCGGATCTAGTCTAAAAGGGTACTGTTGATGAGGTTTTTGTGACTACAACAACATTAGAATAAAACACAGAGTATCCTATCCTCTCTTGAATAAAGCTTCTCAGACATTGAACTACGTGATCGAATGAGACTGCTCCAAGGTTCCTTTTATGTCAGGTCTTGATGTGCACAGGGATAGACTCAGTGGAATGATGTGATTTGCTGGTAATCACGAGGGGGACTTACGTGGGCTTACTCCTTCGTAGACATGGAATTCACTCTTGGGACTCGGACTTGTGGGCGAATGGAACTCTTTCACAAATGGACAGCTTGGAATTCCTAGGTTCCACTCTCTGGTTTAGGCGGATGATTTGGCAATGAAACTTCTAGAAAACTAATCCTAGTGAAAATCTAAAAGAAAATGCAAAAGATGAGGTAAGGGTTTAGGAATCTAATCAATGGAAATGACTGCTATTGAAGATGAAACTGGAACCAGTCCTCTGCTTCGCCATGAGACAACAACTAGGCAGGGATGGTGCAATCTTCTAGGGTAGAGGTAGAGGTTTTCATACTGTCCTGTCATGGAACATGGAACTGATCATATAGAAACAACTGAAGTTAAGCATGGATAACGTTCAAACTAACCATACAAAGTGATTTGCAAGCCACAGATCACAAATGGTATGAACAAATCAACTTCAATCATTCAACAAGAACATTTCCATCGCATCTATCTAATGAAAGTAAGAAAATACAAGAGAGAACTTTAATATCTTTTAGATTTGCTCCAAGAAATCAATAAGACCATGCCAAAAATCTAAAGAAATATATGAACACCATTCTTCAATGCATATATTATTGCTTCAGAAGTCTGTATTACAACAATCTGACTGATCTTTGGAGTTTCAGCTCAGGAAGAACAATGAAGAAATAAAAGCTAGCTACTAAGGTGCTCTAGGACCATCAGACTAATGGAAAAGAGAGAGAGATACAATGAGGCATCCCTCAGCCTTTATATAGGCTCTCAAAAATATCTTAGGGCAAAAAGGAAATTAGATTTTCTTGAAACATGTGCCCTGGGTCATAAACCCTAGAAAAGCAGGTGGGGTCGTCAGAATCCACATGTAGGTGACTGCCACCTGTCCTGGTCGTCAGAATGTGTAAGGAAAACTTCCAGCTGTCTTGGTCGCCACCTGTCTAGGACTCCTTGATAGGAATGTCCTGTTTGTCTGGAACTTCCTCCTGTTCTTTAGTCTCAAATTCCATGATGTCCTAGAGTCCTTTATCCTGAGCGCAGATTCCAGGGTGAACAGGATTTTCATGTGGAGGAATCCTTCCTTGAGCAGGGGCGCACTTTCCTTAGGGTCCTGGAATGGAATTCCTTCCTGAGTTGGAATTCCCTGTCATGGAATAGGATTCCCTGTCATGGAATAGGATTCCCTGTCATGGAATAGGATTCCCTGTCATGGAATAGGATTCCCTGTCCTAGATTCTTGGGTTGGAATTCCTCATCCTTGGTGTGGATTCCCGTTCTTCCTGATGGATGGTGAACTTGAAGTGTATCCTCTTGGTTTTCCAAGGATTGATCCTCTTGTCTGGAACTGGAATCCTTGATACTAGACTTGGAGTGATTTCTCCCATTCCGCCATCCTTGATGTAGGCATTCTCTGTCATTTGAAATCTTTGGAAGGACATCTTGATCTTCCTTATCCCTTTGTGCGAAGTCTCCCTGTTGCCGAACTAGAATCTTTGATGTTGCCTTCCCTTCCCTCGGTATGCATGTGTAGTCTTCTTATTGTCGGAACTCTTGGATCCTTGAAATGGTCATCATTTCCGGCGCTTGAACTCTCTGCATCCATCCTGCTTGCCCCGGATCATCTTTGTTCATCCTCCTCATGGAACTTATCCTCGTCTTGGATTCCTGCAAAACATGGGAAACCTCGAATAGTCATGATGCACAAAATCCATAAATGCAATGCAATATGAAATGAAATATGAATGATTTTGCAAGTTTTGATCAATTTCAGTTATAAATTCCTGAACAAACAAAGGATTTCCCTCATTCTCCGGCATTCTTCATACTTGACTGACTTTTCCTTCATTCCAGGGTTACCAGGCATGGATAGGAGGAATTTCAGTTGGTCGGGGATTCCTGGGAGTCGGGGATTCTTGCTCATCCTGGAATTCCACTTGTCCTGGAGGATGAATTTCTGCCCTTGAAGAATGAATTTTTGCTCCTAGAATGTAGTTTTCTGGTTTGGATTTGAATTGGAATGATTAGAAATGACTTGGGCGCTGCCCCTTTTATAGGTAAGTTGTCCTTCTTTGCCACTTGGCCGACCTGGGTTAGAGGAAAAGAAATTTAGCCGCCCAACTTTATCACTGGCCGACTTAGTTTTTTGTCCTTTTCTCCCATGTCGGTGGTCGGGGAATTTGGCATGTCAGGGAATTTGCAATGTCGGGGAATTCCTGATGTCTGGGATTTTGCGACGTCGGGGATTTCTTGAGGTTTAGGATTTTCTTCCTTAGCATGATCCTTGAACTTTTGTTAAAATCCAGCTAAGTCTGGTAGTTTGAAATCCTGAAATCCTAAAAAATTGACTAAGTCTGATAGTCTGAAACCTTGAAATCCTGAAAAATTGACTAAGTCTGAAATCTGGTGGATCCTCCAAATTCTAGATTTTGCATGTTAAATCCGGTGGATTCGAGACCTATCTCAAACATCTTGAAAGGTATATTGAAAAATATTTAAAGTATTCTCAACTTATACTTAAATATATTTTTTAATATACCTTTACCCTGAGAGACACTGAAAAATGGCTAAGTTCCCTAGGAGCGCAAATTTCCACTGGTCAAGGATTTTGCGCCCAAGGACAATTGTCCTTGAGCGCAAATTTCAGTAGGTCAAGGATTTTGCGCCCAAGGACAAAATTTGTCCAGGAGCGCACATTTCATCATGTGCAGGATTCTGTGCTTTTGACCTTGCCTATCCAGTTTCATGGATTTTGGCCTTGGAAATATCTTTTCTTGAATTTTGAGTGGGATTCAGTTTTGCAGTAGGTATACCTTAGCTGTTTTTACGGAGGTTCAGTTGTCGACATGGGATCAAAAATACGGAGTTCATTCCTTCCATCCTCGTTTCTTCCATCCTCCGGGAATCTGATTTCCATGGCGAGACACGAAGTTCGTTTGTTCCATCCTCCGGGAAACTGATTTCCATGGCGAGACACGAAGTTCGTTTGTTCCATCCTCCGGGAATCTGATTTCCATGGCGAGACATGAAGTTCATTTGTTCCATCCTTCGTTTCTTCCATCCTCATTTCTTCCATCCTACGGGAATCTGATTTCCATGGCGAGACACGAAGTTCGTTTGTTCCATCCTTTGTTTCTTATCTCCACGACTCAAGGATGGATGTTCGTTTCTTCCATCCTCGAGGAATCTCTCATTTCTATGGCGGGATACAGAGTTCGTTTCTTCCATCCTGACTGTGAATTCCAGGATTCAGGCATCCACAGAGGAGTCAGAGAAAGAATTTTCAAGCCAGGATTGATTGGATAGGTCAGGAGGCTAAACTGGACACTTCCTGTCCTAGGGCACAAAATCCAGTAGGTACTGGATTTTGCGACTTGGACAAAAAATTGTCCTGGGCGCATAATCCAGTACCTGTTGGATTATGCGACCACGGATAAATTTCCTCCCTGGGCACATATTCCAGTAGGTACTGGAATATGCGACCAGGAATGTTCTTGTTGCATTTCCAGCTTTGCGGAGGGATACTCTTGAATATTGATTTTTTTCTGAAATTGCCCAAAGTTCCTGAAGAATCCTATTGATTTGAGAATCTTCTGGGTTTGTGAAATGAGGTTGAGTGCCGGATTGGGATCCGAAGGATACCCCCTGGATTGAACTTTCGGATTGGAGCTGTCAGGCCGGGAACTGAGTTCCATGGCTGAAGGATGATCATTCCAAGGAGTGACAGTTCTTGTTGAATTTTGGGTCTAGTCGGGATAAGAATATGGATAAAACCTTAGAACAGGATTCCGGGCAGGAATTCCTTGAACAAGACTCCGGGATAGGCACTTCCGAACAAGACTCCGGACTGGACCTCCGGGCTGGATTCCTGGATTGGAGTCCAGGAATGACTTCCTGAGTGGGACATGGAGTCTTGGAACAAGATTAGAATTGAGTTCCATGCCGTGAATGGAGAGGGTTCTAAGGTGGAAAGATGGATTTTGACATGGAAATGACAAGCCTTATTGAATTCGGGACCCTGGATTGGAACTTCGGGACAAGAATCCAGAAAGGAACTTTGGAATAGGATTCCTGGATAGGAACTTTGGAATAGGATTCTTGGATAGGACCTTTGGGACAGGATTCCCGAACAAGAACTTGGACAGGGACTTCCGGACTAAAGTCTTGGAACAGGATTCCTTATTCATCATGGAGCCTTATGCTGAGGGTGAAGGACTTGGACATTTCCTCTATGGGATGATGGACTCCTTCCATGGACTATCCAGATTTAATCGAGGAATGATAGGTAGGGCATTATTCATCCTCAGGAGAAATTCACTATTTCAAGCATTCCTAATGTTCCCTATGAGCTGATTGCTCGGACATTCTTTCCTAGCTTCATGGATTGGGGTAAGAAACTGCAAGATCAAAGCAAAAACGACGGCGAAAGCGAGAAAAAAAAGGGGGTCCCCATTTGCAATGGGGCGATGTGTGAAAACGTCACAACAGGTACACCCGGACATTCCATAATTCAAATAGGGCATCCATTATGCTCAGCCAGTTTATAATACATAATTGAAAATTGACATTTAAAAGTCAATCTGAAATAAATATTTTTGAATTAGCCAAAGTTGTTTGAATACATGTATCTATCTTCTGCATTTTAATTTCTCCATTATTCATCATTATTTTGAAGCTATTTATTTGTGTATTGAGCTCTCTATTCCTAATTTTATGAGCCACTAAGAAGTCAAGGCTTATTCTATATATTGTCATATTAAAATAATTGTGCTCCTTTATGTTATTCAAGACATGTAAGTCACCATATTGAACTTACCTGATATATGATATCATGTTCCAGTGGTATTGTGGCCCCCTTCTGCAGCACAATTTCTCTACCCCATGCCAGTTTGTGGGGAGGCCTCAAATCACAGGTATGGTTGGTAACACTTACAGAATTGTGTTTGGGTCTGTTATATATCATTTCAAGGACATATAATTTTCTTATGTTGTCACTTTTACATAAAATAATGATGTTATGTTTACGCTCCATGTATTTTTAAAAGTTTCAATTACTTTTTTTTTTCAATCTGTAGTGCTGTCGACCTTATTGAACCTGATTTAGAAGTCCATCCACGGGCCAAACATGCATGGGATCACTGCCAAAAAGTTGAACTGAATGCTGGTGATGCACTTTTTATACCAGAAGGATGGTAATAAGTTAATTTTATGGAAGTATATTGCTGCTTTTCATAAATGTCTTTTACATCAATTAGTGACAATTTTTTTTTGAAGTAAATTGCTTCCTTTTTTATGTCTTTTACATCAATTTCTGACCAAATTATTAAATTTAATACACGATTAAAGCTTTCTTCTGCATTATAAAAATATTTCTATTATTCATCCTTCAGAAGGATGATTCAAGCTATTTCTAGTTGATATGTAATGTATTAAAGTAATGGTAAATGAATTCAATACCTCCTTAGACTCTGTGCAATAATGTTTACTAAGTACTTGTATAAATATTAATTGTAAAGAATGTTTCCATCTATTTAGAAACATTGTCAAAATCTTGTTGCCTACTACATGCTTAAATTGAAAGGTAGACTACTAGAACTGTATTTTTGTATGTCCCCGTTTCTGTTGGAGAAGGCATGGGAGAAAAAAATGTCTGAATGTGATCACTGTGAACTTTGAAAAAGGGAACACTTCAAATAAAGGATTCGTAAACCTTTTAATTTTTTAAATGATTCTAGGTGACTTTGCATACAAAGTATAGCAGTATTGGTAAAGGCACACAAATTCCAGATTGAACTTTGATTAAAGTATGTTAATTCAAGACTGCTTGGAGTAGAAAATGAGGGTAAATGATTGTACCACATTCTTCCAGTGGAGGCTAGAAATTTATTGGAAACATTAGTTCAGGCAAATGTTTCAACAGTTGCAAAGAGGGTAACACATACTGAAGAAATTTGTTTCTTGGGGTAAGCAAAGTTAATAAAAACATATTAGTTTGAGATTGTTTTCAAGTGCATGGAGATGACACTAACAAAGTTACAAATTACCGTAAGAGGTGTGTGCCTTTTCCCTAGTAGAATCTCCTGCTTCAACTTATGATCTTTAAGGAATTAGCATGCTATTAGGTTCTGAAAACCTTGTGCATGTTTAGAAAGGGTCCTTGGTGTATCCTGTTAGTCTAGAAACAAATATAGATTTTTCTCAGTAACATTAGTTTCTTTCTACGGTATATAAAATATTCATAATATAAATACTCTCAAAAATTAGTTCTTTTTTTTTTGGATACATCAAAATGGCGCTAAGGGGGCCATACCCGAAACCACAGACAAAACAGGACTGAGTAACATTCAGCCAAATTACAGGCAAAACCAAAATTGGCTTAGAGCCATTACGAAACTGTTGATGTGTTTTTTATGACAAAAACAACATTAGAATAAAACACTAAGTGTTCTATCCTCTCTTGAACAAAGTATCTCAAATGCTAAACAATGTGATCAAATGAGACTACTCCAAGGTTCCTTGAATGTTAGGTCTTGACGTGCACATGGATAGACTCAGTGGAATGATGTGATTTTGCTGGTAATCACAAAGGGACTTACGCTAAATTGCTCCTTCTTCATGGACATGGATGAAATTCATTACTCTTTGAATTTGTGAATAAATGGAACTCCTTCAAACAAACTTAAAAGAAAAGGCAAAAGGGAAAGGGTTAGAGAAATCTAATCATAGAACAATGAAATGATGAATGATGCTTTGATAGACAAATTCCTTTGAACCAAGCTTCGTTTTGCCATGAGAGCAACAACTACACGAAACTAGTGCAATCTTCAAAGGAAATGAAGGATTTTCATATTGCAAATATGCATTCAAATACCTACAGCTGGCGCAACTTGAACAAATATCCACAATCAAACTATTGCAAAATGGGGTTCAGGCTAACTTTGCATTGTAAATTACCATCAGCAATCCACAAAAAGTATGAACCGAAGAATTCATCAAATATCTTCACATTCATTCACCATATCAATGAATTGCAACTAAAATCTATTTAAACTGCCTTGAATCATCTTCAAGAAAATGGGTAGCAACAGTGACAGCAGTGAACATGAAATAGAAGAAAGAAATATAAGAGTTTTAGGCTCAGCTAGGGGTTCATCAGAGTGTGGGTGTGGGAGTAGTGTGGGTGAAGGAGGACAGCCACATAACTTGTTTTAGTGTCCTTCCATTGTCTCAAAACCTTAAGCAAAGGGTTTGAAACCTCTTCTCCAATTTGTGATAGCTCTAGACAAAGACAAAAAGAAAAATTTGGGGAAGGGGGGTGGGGAGAGTGTGGTTGTCTCGTATTTGCCATAGGTTTTAGAGGGAGCTATGCCAGGCTATATAGTCACCTCTTGGGCATTACACGACAGGGGGTTAAGGTTTGTCTAGATATAAAGGTAGATGAAAACGTAGAGGTTAATAGACTGTTTATGGAGGGTGAAGCAAGGTCTAATGATATGCTAATGCTAGTAGAGTTTGCACAATCAGCTATGCCATCCATGGTTGCTAGTGGTAATAGTGATGCTTCTACAAGAGGAAAAATAAAGATTGGTGGTAGTGAGAGGATGGGGATAGTTGCACATATGTTCAATATGCAAGCACGGGAAGTGGCAAAATCTTCTATTGCCAAATTTTTCTTTGCCCATGCCATTCCATTTCATGTGGCACGTTCTCTTTATTTCAAACAAATGTTCAAAGATGCAATTTTTGTTGGCCCCTCGTTTGCCCCCCTAAAGAACATAAACTATGCACTACCCTCCTTGATAAAGAATATTCTAAGGTGAATTTGGTGATGGAGGACATGAGTCTACTTGGATGAGAATAGGTTGCTTTATTGTCATGGATGGGTGGACCAATATTAGACATCGACCATTTATCAACATCATAGTCACATGTGTAGCTAGCTCTTATTTTCTTAGAGCTATTGATTATTTAGGGAAGCACAAGGATGCAGACTTCCAGTTTCAGATTTTGAGAGAGACCATCGAGGAGGTTGGGGCCTCAAGTGTTGTGCAAGTGGTCATTGATTCAACATGTGTGCAAATTAGCTAGCATGATGGTGGAGGGTGCTTACAAGCACATCTTTTGGACCCCGTATTGTGTTCATGTGTTAATGCATTGAAAGACATAGGGAAGATAGATTGGGTGAAGCAAGTGGTCGTAGAAGCTAGAGACATTCAAATGTTCATTTCCAACCACAACACCTCACTTGCTCTCTTTAGGACATTTTCGAGGAAAGAATTCTTCAAACTTGTGGAGACTAGATATGCCAATTATTTCATTTTGTTAGAGAGGATGCTTGAGGTGCAGGGGGCTCTATAGTTGATGGTTAATCCAGAGTGGGGTAGATGGCCTCATGCAAACACTACTGAAACAAAAGATCCTTGGTGACGATTGGTGGTCCACAATGAGGTAAGAGAATTATGATTTTTTGTTAAATTATTAATCTATTAATTATTAATGTTTGTAACTTGATAATCTTATTCATTTTTGTATTGTCATTCACTTTGTCATTTGAATCTTATAATCTTATTCTTTTTTGGAATTTTTGTTCGTAGATATGTTCACTCATTTAGCTCACTTGTTGTAGATGTCATTAGATATGTTGATACGAACTCTCTTAGTCTTGGAGAGATTTATGAGACATTTGGCAGTATGCTTGGGTGGATGAAGCAAGCAATTTACGATAAGGATCCTAATTTCGGATTATATGAGCAACATATCAAGCCCATTGTGACACGGTGGTGGAATACTATTGTTGATGGTTGTTTTTCAACAAGTCAACAATTAGAGTAAAATACTGAGTATCTGACTCCCTCTTGAGCAAAGCCTCTCGGATGCTGAACTAGGTGATCAAACGAGATGACTCCAAGGTTCCTTCTGATGATTTTGTAAGAGACAGCTCAGCGATTTAAGTATGATTTTGCTGTTAAACACAAAGGGACTTACATAGACTCTTCTCCTTTCATTCGACTTATTCCTCCTTTGATGTGGATGATGTATATACAAGGTTTCTATGATAAAGAAAATGAAAAAGGGTTAAGGGTTTAGAAGGCTAATCTAAGGACAATGAGATAATGAAACATGTAAAGATAGACAAACTCCTCATGAAACCAGACTTCGCTTCGCCATGAGAACCAACAACTACACAAAGCCGGTGCAATCTTCTAAGGAAACTCAAGGATTTTCATGTTGTAAATCTCCATCCAAACACCCAAAGCTGGCGCAATTTGAACAAGCATTCACAACCGAACTAAAGAAAATGAAGGTTCAGTCTAACTTTGTAAAGTGGGTTGCCTTCGACAATACACGAAAAGTATGAACCAGAAGAATTCATCAAATATCTTTACGCATATTCATTACATCAATGCACTTCTAATCTATTTCTAAGCTATTTGAAACATCTCTTAATTCCATCAAGATTCAGGAAACCATGTTACTCCACAAGATAATACTTAACACCAAACAAGTAGCTCCAATGTCTTTGCATTAATCTTGGAAAATATTTACAACAATTTCAAGTTCTCTCAGAGAATTTTGAGAGTCTCTTCTATTCTACTCTTAAAATCTACTCTCTACTACTACTAATGATCTCCTCTCTTACAAATGAGGCAACAAGGCCTTTATATAGTGTCCAGAATACAATGAATGGCCAAGATCAATTCGATAGCCAAGGGTCTAGATCGTGCCACCTCACAGGTAGTTACAACAACTTGCTATTTTTAGCAAAAAAGAGAGAGGCAATGAAGGCACGTTTTCCAATGTGATAAGGTAAGGCGAAAGTATTTAAAATATTCCTCCACATAGGAATCCCTTTGGCTTCTTTCATTAAATGATACATTTAATGCATTAAATAATGCGGTTAATCAAAATTAAATGATGTGTACTCGCCACATAGATGCCAACTCAGCATACTTTGAAAATTGTATCACTTTGTGTGATGTATTCAATGTGATTGCTTGAACTTGTATGTTTGGGAATACATCTTGTAGATCTTGCCTTATTCGTTCTTCTTGTAGACTGGATATATGATACTTGTTGCTTCGCTTGACTAACTTTGCAATGTTTCTTCTTCTTGCAGGTAAGATGATGATCTTCCTTGATGCTTCTTCATGTGGAGTAGATGATGATGATAATGATGCGGCTTTCTTCATGGACTTGAAATTGTAAAGTCTTGAAGTTTAGATGGATGAATGCCTTCGCTTGATGTAGATCTCTTGGAATGATGCTTCTTGGAAGATGATCTTGAATGATTCCTTAGAGCAGCCACATGAGGTTTCCTTGAAGTAGAGTGGATGCCTTCGGAAAGTCTTAATGAAGATGATGTCCCTCGGATGGATGTCTTCTAGACAATCTTAACTTGATGCCACTTGATGAAGAATTCCAACACAAGGATGATGAAGGATACCCTTGAAACAGCTACATGATGCCTTGCTCTTTCTCGTTCCTTACTTGTCAAAGGTTCTTATCACTTGATCTTTAGATGATTCCTCCTTTTTGCTGCAACACAAGTAAAGAAACAGCATCAGTCCCCTTTCGATAACACATAATACATAAGAATCATTACAAGCATTTCTAATCTAAGCACATGAGTTAAGGACTTTGATGTCTAACTTGAATGATATGAAAACTTTACTAAGATGGCGTGCTGGTTGAGATAAGTGAATTCCTCCTAGATTCCTCCTTGATAAGCCTCTAAAGTTTGCCTTCAACACTTGACTTTACTTCCCCTTGGATGGAGTATTCAAATTCTTCTAGATCTAGCACACTAGTCAAGGTCTTGAAGGTCTTATAGAAGGGCGCATTGGTTGAAGGATTTCAACTCTTCCTAAAATTTTCCCTTAAAAACTCCACTATTTTATCTCCTCTACAAGTCGCAGTGGATGAAGGATTGAGATCCTCTTCTAGCATTTTGCATTAGATGAGCATGTCGAAGCCTTCTTCTTTGACATACCTTGATCTTTCTTCATAACCCTCTAGGCGCATTAGATCAAGGATTGAAATCCTCAAGCATTTCACTTTAAGACACCCTCAAAATGGCGCTTTGGATCAAGGTTTGAATTCCTCTTAACATTTCGCATTGGATCAAGTTTTAAGACTCCTCTCAATATTGCTTTAGTTTGAACTAGTTTTCACTTGCTTAAGGAAATGGCGCATTAGATGAAGGATTGAAATCCTCTAGATTTTGGCGCATTAGATAGGCAATTTGGATTCTTCTCATGTGTGGCACAATGGATAGGTAACTTGAAGTCTTCAAAATCAAACTTTATTCTCCCCTTTTGTGTGGCGCACTAGATAGGTAGTTTGAGATCTTCAAAAAACAAACTTCGTTCTCTCTTCATGTATAGCGCACTAGATGCCACTTTTGATTTCTTCTTGTTGAGCACTTTGATAACGGGTCTTGGAAGTGGTGCATCACTTCACTATGTTAAAATCTTCAAACTTTGGTATATTAGATGGCCTTTACCTTGAAGTGAATCATGCATGGTGTTGGCGCATTGGATGAGGACTAAAAATCCTCTAGAAACAAAATCTCATTCTTCCTTATGTTGCGCTTTGGAGAACCTTGAAGTGGGCGCATTGGATAACCTTGTTGGAAGCTTGAAAACTTAGAGGTATTCATGAAGTCGGCGCATGAGATAAGGCATAAAAATCCTCTGAACTAAAACCTTGAAGGCTTGACCTTAGATGTCCACTTTCCTCCTTGTAGGGCGCATTGGATCAAGGATGGAGAATCCTCTGGATTTCGCTTTAGATAAGGATCTTTCAAACTTCACATTGAAACTACTTTGGCGCACTAGATCAGCTTTTTGGAATCTCTGGAGTTTCCCCTCATGAGGTCGCATTAGATAAGGCATTGAAGATCCTCTAGACTTCGCCTTGGAGACTTGACATTGGATAGGCGCATTAGATCAAGTTTTAAAATCCTCATGCTTTTAGCGCATTAGATGAGGAATAAAAATCCTCTAGATTTTGGCGCATCACTTGAACTTTTCAAATCCTCTCAAATTGGATCCTTCTCAAGCAAGAAAACCTTAAAACCTCTTCTTCTCTCTAGGTGGCGCATTAGTTGAGGTTTTCAAATCCTCTGATACTCATCATCTTTTAATTCGCTCCAAGATTCGCTCTAAGAGGTGTCTTTTCATTTTCGCATTAGATCAAGGCATTGAAATCTTCATCTTTTCCTTCAAAATGATACTTTTGGTTTGGGCGCAGTAGATCATTGATCGAAATCTTCATGCTTTTTCGCATTAGATCAAGGTTTTAGATGGGCGCATTAGATCATCAAGTGGAAATCATCATCTTCAAGCGCCTTTTTCCTCGTGATTTTGCGCCAAGATTTTGCGCCACTTGGACATCCCGTCGCACTAGATCAGCTTTTTGAATCCTCTGGAAAAGTCAGGCGTTTTTTAGGATCGCGAGGGTAAAGGTATATTGAAAAATATATTTAAGTATAAGTTGAGAGATTATACCTTTCAGGATGTTTGAGATAGGTCCCGAATCCACCGGATTTAAGATGCAAAATATAGAATTTGGAGGATTCACCAGATTTCAGACAGCCATTTTTCAGGATTTTCAGAATTTCAGGCTCCAGACTTAGTCTTTCAGAATCTCAAACATTCTTCAGGATTGATCTCAACATTCATTATCTAGATGGGATTTGATCAAGATTCTTCATTACTACAAGTTTATGTACCAGATGAAACTCCAGTTATAAAGCAAAATCATCTAGGAGAAAGACCTCTTGTTGGATTGACAGAGGAAACAAACCTAAGGCATCATCAGAACTTCATGCAAAACATCGGAGCTCAAAAAAAAGGGGGGTCCCCATTTGCAATGGGGCGATGTGTGATTTAACTATGAACACCCCGCTTCATATGGCAGCCTTTGCTCTAAATGCCAAATGGTATGTGCCAAAGGTTGGGAGGCTACCTCCTTATAATGAAGAAGAGGTGAAAGAAGGGTTAAAGAAGGCCCTTCGGAAGATGTATTCAAGTGCGGAGTCAACTTTTGCTTCACACACAGTGGCTTGCCTTTGCTAATCTTCGTGGTCCAACATTCAACAAACTAGAGGTGAAGGTAGATAGAGCTACATTAACTCAAATTGACATTGTTGGTACTCCTATTTTCAAGCCCCATAATTGCAAAATCATGCCAAATTCATTAAAATTCTCCTAAAGGAGGTCCCTGTGAATTTACCTCATTTTGTGTATCTGGTGTTGTCTCCCTTGAAATTTGATCAAGTTTGATTTCTATAAGATCCTCCAAATCCTAGAATCTACATTATAGCTCCTAGAGGTCCAAAATCACGCTACATGTTGAAATTATATACATGAAATATAACTTAAAGTATAAGAAAGTAAATGTCACTTATACTTAAATGTTATATTTCATGTATGCCTAGCGGGTTTTCGGGTTCCTTTAGCACTTCAGAACTTTTCCCTTTGTTCCTCGTTCCCTCACTTCCCCTTTCCCCTCTTTTGTTCCTTTGGGTTTTCAAGCCTCGACAGAACTCGAGAACCTAGTCCTGATGTTCTTTGCTCGCCTGAGAACCTGGTTCCCGCAATACAAAGTAAATTTCCTGCAAAAATTTGGAACCTGATGGAACATTTGCTCTAGGTTACTAAGTTCTAGGTGCTTTTGCGAACCCGATTCCTATCAGCGAAGAAAATACTTCAAGATCTTCGGTCCTAAAGAAATTCCTGACCCAAACCTTTAGTTCTAGATCTGTCTGTCCTCCCGCGACTCGAAGTTCCACTAAAGCCCAAAAACACGCCAGAAACTGCCATAATTGCCATTAATGCGAAATGGGTGGTTGAAAATGATGTATTTATTGTAGTTGGTGGGGTTGTTAGGGTTTTCCCGTCCATTCCACTATCAGATCCGAGTTGTGAAGGTTATAAATAGAGGATTGAAACTCATTTCAAGGGTTGGTCATTTTTGGGCAAATTTCTCTCTTCAAGTGCCAAATGTCCAGTTGTAGTTAGGGTTTCGACCAGTGATTAGTTCCAGTCTATGTTCCACGGCATTTCGGGGATGGTGACGGGGGGACGGCAGTCCGAGGGCCAATTTTTGGGGACGGCTGGGGACGGCTATAGATGAATTTATATATATATCTATATATACTAAGTTGCTGGTTCTGGTGCGGATGCGGGTTCGGTTTTGTGGGTTCGGCCAAAATTTTTTTGGGGGGTTGGGTTCGTTTATATATATATATATATAAATATATGTATATGCAAACAAATTAAGCATAGAAGCAAGAATTAAGTGTAGAAATGCAAGAATAAAGTGTAGAACACCACATAGTATCATATAATCAACAAGACCACCATCAACTTGAATATCATAAAACATAAAACTCGAACTTCAAGTTCAATAACAAGATTCAAACTAATAATATCATGTTCAACAATCAATTTTCATTGTTTCAATGTCAAATGACAAATGCCAATCATCATGGATTTGCTAAATCCTCCACATCATCATCATCATCTTGGACATTAGCAGGATCATTTGAAGAACCACAACCAACACCACTGCCACTTGCGGCACTCGCTGAAAAAGTAGGAATGAATAGGAAATGAGTAGGAATGGTGGTGCAATAGATTTCCAACCTTCAAGATTCAATCTTCAAGCTTCTTTCTTCAATCACAAAGAAATTTTTGAGTTCAACCACAATGGAGAGCTTTTGTGTTTTGAAAGAAATGAGTTGAAATGGCAAAGCTTTTGTGTTTATAATGTGTTTTTAGGGTTGGTTTTACTTTTTTAGAAGAAATAAAAAATCATAAAAGTGACTTAAATGTTTAAAAAAACTACAAAAAATTCTTCTTTGGCGTTTTTAATGTCGGGTGTGTCGTGGGTTCGTTGCGGGTGCTGTTTTTGCACCCCAGGTTCGAACCCGGACAGCCTGGGTGACTCCGGGATGCACCCATCTCCATTCTGCAGCACCTTCCGCAGAGGTATCGGATCGCACCCCGCACCCGGTGCGAATCGCACACGGATCCGACTAGGGGGCAGGCGAACCCTGCAACTTAGTAGGTATATATATATGAATTTTTTAAAATATCAATATGAAATAGAGATATCATATATGTTAATAACTTAACAACAATATCAATATGTGAATAAATCATGACAATAGTAGTGTAACAGCAGTATAAACTTCAATAAATTAGTATAACAGCAATCTAAACAACAATAGAATTAAAATTTAATGATAATCATGAGATTGAAGATTCATAACAGCAATATTAAAGCATTTTGTTGTTCAAATTCTAAAATTAAAGTTCAAAGTTCAAACTTCAAAATTAAAGATAAAGTTAACTCAAACTGTTAAAGCCAAAGTCTCAAACTTCAAAATACAACAATCTAAAGACTAATATCTATGCCTCATTCGGGCTATCAATATCATGATCAAAAGAACTATCTGTGTCACTGTCACTCTCTACCTGAACTGGATCATCCAATGGAGCTCCAACCATTCCTGGTTGCACCTCCTCCTCGTCAATCTACCTAACATCTTCAGGATCAACATCCCAACGTGCTGCTGGAGTTTTGTTTTAACTTTTAAACTTTTATGTTTTAGTCTTTTAGACTTTAGCGTGTTTACTTTAGGGTTTCCGTTTCTCATTTATGATTTCTGGCGTCTAAAATAAACTTTGTATAGTTTTTAATTTTTATTTGATGTATAGTTTTTCATAGCAATCGATAGTTTGGCGTTTAATTTTTTTATTAAGAAAAACCATCGGGGACGTCTGGCTGTCCCTGATACACTACTAGCCGTCCCCACTGTTTCATATGTGTTTTGGGGATGTTTCCAATATTTTTGTTTTGCAGGGGACGCCATGGGGATGTCCCCAGCCGTCCCCCCATCCCGGAAACGTCACTGGGGACTGGGACGGGGCTGGAGGAGGTGGGGACGCGTTTCCGTGTACCCTTGGTTCCAGTTCTTCAAGAGACATTTGTCAAAGGTGTATGTGGATTATATTTTAATTTTTGATATCAAGATGTGTTTTTCTCCACTTTTGTAAGTGTTCTTTTAGGAAAACCTATAAGTGCAGTTAGGGTTTTTTCTTGCCACAGTTCGTGGTGTGATTGTAATCTCTGATTTGAATGATTGTGACAGTTCTTAATTCATCTCAAGCTTTTGTAAATGGTCATTTTAGTGTTACACATGGATGAATGCTATATGGTGTTGGATTAATAAGTATTTTCATGGTTTGATATTGATTTCTATGCATCTAAATCTTCAAATAGGTAGTCATACACCTCTTTGAAATTGTTTTCCTTTGATACACGTGAGACTCAGTAGCCCATTGGATAGGCACCGGTTTGAGAAGCCTATGATCACCTACACCCATTAAAATCAAACAAAACATCAAGATTAAAGTGTAGTTATAGTTTTGTATACATCCTTGTTATGTGTGAAAGTCATGATATATCTTTTGGAAAATAGTTGTATTTTATCTTTTCAGAACTTGCATGTATACCCACATCTTGCACTGCTGCAATGATGTTTTCAACTTATTAAGAGGTTAATTAAGGTAGTTGGCATTTGTTTAAACCAGTGATAGTAGTGGGGTTTATAACAACACTATGGGTATCACTACCCTTGTTTTTTGTCAAGTATATATCTTACATGATAGCTATGCTCCATGGGGACGTGTCCCTACCCAAAACCCCCCCGGACCCTATAGGGTACGTTTCGAGGACGCGGGGATAGGTAGGAAACGTCGCCTACCGTCCCCCTTTTTTTGCAATCCTAGGAAACGTCCTAGGGACGTCCCTGGAAAAATAGGGGATTGCATGAGACAATTAGCCGTCCTGGGGACGGCCGGGATGTCCCTCGACTGTCCCAGGGATGGCTAACCATCCCATACAGCCTAACGCCTTCTTTTTCAATTTTATCCTTGAGTACTTCTGGGTGTTGGTACCCTAAAACTCTATGAAATGCTCATGATCCCTATCTGGTGGTAATACGTTTTGGAAGTTATCTAAACACACCTGAAAACTAGGGGTATTCCCTTTCAGCTCTTTCTTCATTTTATTTGCCGAAACCTACTTACTTTCTGGAGGTTTGAACCCAGTAATTTGGTGTTGTTCTGAACCCTGCATAAACTTCATAGACAACTCCTGAAAATTAATGTTAACATCACTAAGTAGTCGTAAGTTCTAACCATGGAATCCTTAAAATTACATCAGCGCCACCTAATGACATAATATAAAAATCAAATTTCACAGAATAAGTCCCCATGCGTAGGAGGGGCCATTTAATGCATGCATGACATTGAAGGTGGGAGCCATCAACAATACTAATGCCAAAGGAAGTGCACTGTACTTGATTAAATCCAAGAAGTTATGATTGTAATGTTATTGTTATGTATTCATTTTTTAAGGTTTTATAATGTCTATAATCAATGCCTTATCAATGTTATCATATAAGTATTTGAAATTTCCCTATATTTTAAAAAAAATCTTATTTTTGTTAGTAGCCGTCCCCTGTCGTCCCCTAAAAAATGGCCCAAAAAAAATGGCGTCCCAAAAACTCATCTCGTTGTCCTCGCTCGTCCTCATCCTGGAAACTTGGGGGAGCATAGCATGATAGTTAAGCCTTGCTTAAGGATACCTCTCAGAATACCCTCTGTGGTCTAGTTGAACCAAAAGCGAAGAGGAGACTACCCACTCCTACCAGTTGGCGCTTAGTCACCTTCATCTTGTTGATGAACCCCCTTTTCACTTCTTTGACAACATCCTTGGCCTCAGAGTTTGAATAAGTGTTCTAGGGATTGGAATTAGCTGTTTTGGGACCCAATAGACCCTATTGGATGGTGGACATGGCATGGCAAGGATGCACTAGAGTTGAGGATGCTTGCCATTCACCTCCTTTCACAGGTTGCTAGTTCCTCTGTTATAGAGAGGAATTGGTCCAAATACAACTTCATCCACTCTATCAAGAGGAATAGGCTTACCTCTAGATGAGCGGAGAAGTTGGTGGTTGTGCATAGTGCCTTGCGACTTCAGGATCGACAGACACTAGAGTATTGACAGACTCCATCTTTACAATGGGATGCTGATCCTGAAGATGTTGCACAGATTGATGACGGGATGAGGCAGCCCGTCATAGTGGTAGTGACTCAGACTCATACTTAAACTCCAATTTTGATGTAGTGTTTTTAGATGCCGATTAGGGGCAGCAACATGTTTTTGTCATTTTGTAGTTAAAACTTGTAGCCTCTGGGTATTTTGTTGTAATTTTTATATAATATATATGCCCATTGACAATGAAAGCGATTAAATTTTGTTAATTTGTTTGTTGACTCTCATGTGAAATCTCAATTCAACCCTAATGTTATGTATTAAGGTTCAATAATGTATATGATGAATGTCTTATCAATGTTATCATTTGAATATTTGAAATTTCCTATATTTCTAAATTTTCCTAATTTTTTAATAGCCATCCCCTCTTGTCCCCTAAAATGGCCTCCCAAAAAATTTGTTTCGGAAATGTGTCCCCTCGTCTCCTGTTGTCCTCATCTCGAAAACTTGGTGCAACATAGCATTTAAGAAGCCCCCCCCTGATCCTAACTTCGAATCTATATCCTCTTTGTTAGGGCTTTCCCCAATGTGTATGAATTCTTGCCTCAACCTTTAGTTTGTAGCCTTGTCACACTGAGGCTTGATATTGTAGAACTTGATTTTCATCATTGACCAAACTTTGACCAGATAATATTAGATTGAAGTCGGCCCCAAACCCAAAAATTCCAAAAATTGTGGCCTGTAGAGCGAATTTATGAAAAACCCAAAACTTGCAATAACTCACTCAATATTGGTCACAAAAAGCTGAAGATTGGATTGGAGCTTCCTTGAGTGACCTTCCAACTTCAATATAATAATTGCAAAAAAAATTGAACGGTTTGTGAGATATAGGCAATTCTTCAAAATTAGGGTTTCATCCACACTTTTGCCCAAATTGAAGCTTTGATACCACTTGTAATGAAATTATTTACACAAGAGAGAATATAATAGGAAATGCTTGATAATATAATAGAAATTACTTGCCAATACTTGATATTAATAAGCCACTTTGATGGGGCAACCTCCAAAAGTCTTAAATAAGAGCATAATTCACAATATGATGATGATATACTAACCACTACCTTCTATATATACCCCACTTATACAATGGAAACTACCTAGGCCAACCTTGATATCAATATAAAGCTATAGAAATGATCATATGACAATCAAACACTATGCTGGTCACAAGTTGGCCACACATATCCCAATGAATGCTATAGGTTAAGGGCAGATCAGGATTCCCTCGAATGTCGGTGTTGTTGGTTCTCAAAGGTTTGTCTACTCTTTTAGTCTATCAACATTTCTTTGAACCATATTCTTCCCTTGAGATATTTCTCATGTGCCCCCCATGAACTTCCAAGGAACGAGGTGCCCATTGTTTTGTTAGAGAGGACATTTACCATTGGTACATCCAGGTTACTTGGACCTCCCCTCTACATTCTATTAGTCCCAAACTAGCTTTCTTTGTTCAGCATTTCTTATAGGTTGTTGACGGGACCATTGTTTGTCTCCTCTATCTTTAGCATCATTGTTTTCCCCTTGGGCAGTTGCGTGTGTGCTCCAATTAGCTTTGTGTTGAGACAAACCACCATATTTTACAGGGTGAAACATTTTGCTGCCTTCGTTCTCTTTAGGAGGTGGAGTCTAAGGAGCTTTATATTTTTCAATGTTTGCTCTACTATGAAATCCATGGGAGTACTAGTATTTTTATAGAGATTCTAGTGATTCTCTATCCACCTTCCGCTACCCTAATAAGATGTGCTTGGCCCTTTTTCTTTGTGAGATCACTAGGATTAGGCCAAGATCTCTCTATGGTGGTCCTGGATGTACTAGATTGATTACCTCCTTTCAACCTACCATAGATGTTGGAAGCAGTAAGCACCATTTGGATACTTGATTTGTGTATGGATGGGGACAAATTAGTGAGACATTGCTCATCCTTGCGATCTACTATGGTTAAGGCTCCTTGGCACCCTAGTTCTCACTCTAATTGTCATGGCTCTTTCCCTTCTTGAAGTTGGGGAACCTCTCACAACGCTCTTCCACTGCATAGATTTAGGGGCAAGCTCACATTACCAGTTTTTTTTCTTACTACGAACAGTTCTTCGGTTTCAAATGTTAGGAGAGACTCTATATGGAATTTACTACCTCCTAGGGTTGATCAACTTGTTAGCCTTGGTCTTTTCCCCAATGAGCATTTTTAGATTTTACATTGGTACTCCTGTAGTGATCAATGGTAATATCATTGTCTCTTCCAACGAGTCCCTAAACATTGACACCTAAGGATTTTGTTTTCCCCTTCTGGGTGGTCTTCATTTGTTTCTACTGCTTTGTGGGGTCTTCCCTCGTCTATTTAAAATTGTACTAATTTGGGGGTTACTCTTTTAAGGTTCACCCTTGTGCGTTTATATTTTTCCAGCTTTTCTTGCTTTTTTTGTTTTGTGTCTAGGTCCCCTTTTGCCTAGTCCTTTGCTATTGTACCTGCTGTATGTTTCAGTCCCTTTGATCTATTTTGGTCATTCAATGACATTAGTTTAATTTTGTTCTCTTTTCTTTTCTGACAAAAATTTGGAACTTACTACCTTCTAATGTCTGGTCAGTACTATTTAATTATTATATGACCTTGACACTTAAGACCTCTAATATTTTTGAGTGTTGTCATCCTAACATTTCCTTTAACATAAAGCATTATCCAGATTTTCCGCTCCTCTTAATAGAAAGGTATTAAAGTTTTTCATGAGAAAGGAGCACATTGAAATATTTGCTAATAAGATAATCTTATAACAAAATAAGATGCTGAGAAGACAATGCAGATTGCGTATTGGAACACCACCATCCACTAAGACACTTGGGTGACCAGCTGCAAAGCTTACCCGTTATCTAACAAAATGACCTTTATACATGCTTATGTTTTCTTTTATCCACAAAAGAAATTTTGCCTACTTGCTTGCTGTCGAGTAGATCTGGAACCATAACTGCTCTGTCAAATTGTCAACACCCTTTAGAGATAGATTTCTGCCAAGGAAGCCAAATACCCTTAGAACATGTTGAACACTCCTCCATTTGTTCTGCTATCTAAAGAACATTTTTGACAATCAGGACTGGCCATCAGATTTCTTATTTCTGATGTCATCCTCTTTTTGCCCCCCCTTGTGAGTGACATTTTCTCATCAATAGAAATACTATTTTATCTTTTTTTCGTTCTTTTACTTTACCTTTGAGAATATCAATTACTTTTATCCTGCAGTTCTTGGCCATGGGTCCCAATTTACCACAGTAACAGCTATGCAACCATTCTTTAATGTATTAGTTGTTTTCCCCAGAAAAAAAACATCTTCCCTAATTTCACCTTAATGCAATTGTTTCTCATCTGTAAGGAGCATATATATCAATGCTTCCAACAATTCTAATGACCAAAATTTGATTATATTTAATAATTTCCTTGATACGACTCAAATATACTTCTGCTATCTGTTTTCTTAGGCACCTTATTAATAATAAAACATTTGATATATATTTAATATTTTCTTTGATATGACTCACATTATTGTATCTCTGACCATTATAAGTTTCAAAAGCTGTTGTTTTAACGCAAATTTTGCATTCTGTGCTTTCAAATTGAAGAATATGTAGATCTGTATTTGTTGTACAGTCTTTGATAAATGCAAAGAGATATGAATCCTAATTTCTTCTGAAGTCTCTGTCAAATGAAAAAAGATGTAGATCTGAATATGCCTAACCAGATAATAAATATTGTTTTAAAACCCTTTAATTTTCGTTCTGGGAGTTTATCAGGATCTGTGGAAGCTTAATATGTTCCATTTAGTATTCCCAAATATTTTTGTGCATTAACTGGAATTCTGTTATAACTTTCCATGTGTGAAAATTTTCACCATTAAATTTCTCCATGCCCAAGTTTATTGATTTGTGAAATTAATTTATCTTCTGAATATAATACATAAAAAAGTTGTATCTCAAGATTTAATCTACACATGGAATACCTGGCAATTTGATTTTTGAATTTGGGGCAATCTGAGAATTTTCTAGGGCCAGAAAAAAGATACCAAACTTCAAATTAAGACTTTAAGTTGAAATAGTTGTTCTGTCAGTGAAAATATACCAGAAAACAGCAAACAGGATTAGAAAAATAGAATGCAGAATGCTGTTATTAGTAGATGTGGTGTCTGGAAATGGCATCACAGTCTTCAGATCAGTACTTGCAAATTGCGGGGTGCAGCTGTTAGCTTCTTGCATACATCAACGTTGTCAGGGCACAAAGAATACAAGAAAAATCATCCATCTTCTGACGATTGCTATTTTTGATGCAAATATCATACTGTTACGATGGCAACTCTTTTTAAGCCTTTACTGATACTTTCTAAATATTTAACGCTTCAGAGATATCTGGTGTTCAAAATGCCAGGGAAAAATCAAGAAAATTTCTGGAAGCCTTCATTTGTAAAAGTTTTCCTTTCTCAACACAAGTTACAGACAGCTAGGACACCAACAAGTAAGTCAGTTTTTGAAAGCTTCCAGCCTCTGCCACTTGCGTCAATTTCAGATATGGCTAGGACACAAAAATGGCTGAATATTTTTTGGCGTTCATGTTCTTACATCTATGTCTCATTTTTGACGTTTATGGCATCTGTTACTCATTCTTGACGTCTACTGCTTCAAGCATTTTTCATCTAATATGCTTCCAAACTTCATAAGTTTTGTATTGAGTATAAAAGGTAAATGTTACATTGTTTTATAAATAGTAGCAAAAATCTTCCTTGGGAATAGATTGGCAAACCAAAAGATAAAGATTTTTTCAGTTAATTGGGATTTAATCAGGAGAAAATCAAGTTAAAGTAGGGAAAAATCAGGTTAGGTTAAGGAAAAATCAGGAAAATCATAGAAAGAATAACATTGTTTTACCAAAAAATTGTGATTTTTTTTTCCCGATAAAATGGCCCAAAAACTAGTAAAAAATTGGGTTTACTGAGTGCCAATTAATCGTGATTTTTTGCAGATTTCTGCAACTATGGTTTTATAGGTTATGAGTCCTTACAACCTATGTCACAGGTTTTGCCGAATTTCAAGCAAAAAGTTTGAAATCCTGTGAACTTCAAGAAAACCCCAAAAAATCATTTCAGTTTGCCCTAGAAGTCGTACAGTTAAAATGCATTTTGACTATTTTTTTTTGAGTTTTTTGGAGTCGTGACAGTCTGCTGCTCGCAGTTGCAGACGTGGTGGCCACTCACTCTTAAGTATTGGTATCCAATCACTGTTTCATACACATAGTTCATACCTGTAGTATTGAGTGCTATTGAGGGAGTTGGGAATCATCAATCATATGAATATCTGCTTGTCGTGAGACTATTGTGATTCGTAGTATCGTGTGAGACTGTGAGCCGCAAGACAACTATTTCACATGACATTTCATTTGTTTCTAGGTTTTGCTTTCTTTTCCCTTTATTTTTGTTTTCAGGTTTTCTTTTTCTTTTTCTTTTGTTTTTTATAAAATTTAATACATTCAAATATATCAACATTGTTTTATTTGTTTTTAATCCTTTTTAGTATACTAAAATTTAATATTTTAATGTACTTAATTTGGATCTTTAATTATTAATATATTTAGTAGTGTTTACCTATTTTGACAATTTTGTGGATTATTTTTATTAGTTATATTAAAAATATCTAACAAATTTATATTAGTCGAATTTAATCATGATTTTTTTTGACAAATTTAATCTTTGCTGAACATGAACACAAACACAAACATGAACGTTGTGACATTGCTCACAACCATGTTAGATTCCAATTTGACATATCAGATCTCCCTTCAGGAAGCCCAGAAGAGAACTTTTTCTATATACCTTATATATTCCTCAGTTTTGACCACATGACTAGTAGGGGAATCTCTTAGAATTAATCAACTTCTTTCCTCTTTTCATTTTTAATTTTAACGAGACATTAGAAAAATGTAAATTTATTAAATCTTGGACTTGCTCTTGCCATTTCCTCTACATATCTTGGTTATGGTAATGGTTTGGACCATAGTACCATGAAAAATTGCAATTTCTCAGGACTCAGGCTGCTCAACATTTTCTTCAGTGAAAGACTGACGATTTTCTGATAAACTCAATGCAAACGATTTAATCACAATTCAAACTGATTAAATTGCAATTAACTCACCAAAAAATTGCATATTCCCAATTTTTGGCGATATATCTGCAAAAAAATGCAGTTTTTGCCTGCTGCATGTTTTTTTTGGAAAACCCTAACCCTAACTCCAACTCGATTTTTTCCCAATTAAATCACCATTTTTGAAAAAATAATTTTGTTTGGTTTGCCAATTTATTCCCGAGAACAATTTTTACAACTATGGTTTGGACACCAAAAACTTCGCTTATTGTTTGGAGTCTTGGACCTTGTCCCAGCTTCAATCTTGCTGTTGCAAAACATACTTATTCCCCAAGTCAACAGGTTTGTGTCTCTGCTTTAATACCAATGGAGATATTTTAGTGATAAATATCGTAGTGTTGGGCCTCATATGCTGAGATTGGCTCGCCTTGTGACTCAGCAAGTACTTACTAGTACTTGCCGAGTTTCAACACTATGATAAGAATACATAGGAAAGGATGGGAAATAAAGTATTGAAATAAAAACTTTATGTTCTAAGAGTTATCGGATAAATGAATGGTAGTATCATTAATCTATGAAGTTGGTCAACAACAAATTTCTCTAGGATACTAATATGAAATGTTAAAAAGTCTCCAACTTTCAATATCAGGTCATTGATGTTTAATATGATTTATTGCACTTATGAATCCTAATAACGTGGAGTGTCATCATTCTAATGAGACCAGGGACGCAATTAGTTTTATTATTGCTTCTAAGTTTTTGAAACTAAGAACCTTTGATTAACACTAGGAAACTCTGATGTGTAGCTATTTGGAGTTTACTTGTTCTTCTCTACAGTGATAATGGATGAATTTATTCTCTCTTGATGAATATGAGATGAGTATCCCATATTAGATAACATTGATCTGTTTGTTAGTTGGTTTTGACAAGGATACAACCCCAATATGTTGGCAAGATGCCAAACAATTTGATTTTCGAACATCATGTAAAAGAATTGTGCAAATGTGGGGTATATAACTATATAAAACCCATGCAAGATTAATGGTTTAGGATTATCCTTGAAACGAAACAAGACATTTCTCTCTAAAAGTCTAAGAAATATTCTTGGAGACTACTTTGTTTGAGATAGCAACATGGATACATTAATAGCTCCATGCCATGATCCATGGAGCTATTAATATTGTAATTATTCAATTGGTGCCAAATTACATAATAAATGGACAAATATTTGTAAGAAATTTCTGGTAATGCCAAATGGCTATAGAATCTGTTAGATGAGTTTTATTGACAATTGATGTCAAAACCTGAAGCAGAACAATAATTTTATATAGATATTTTTGGTAATTACATTGTTTGATCACATCATACAGTTGTGTAACTATGTGAAAGTTGGCACCATGTGCTAGACTGAAGATGTTGAGATGAGGGGAATCAAGGAAACAATGTGGGGGTAGGAGAATTGAAAGTAAAAAGCATTTAGTTGGGTAGTAAGAGGCTGAAGTGAAGGTGGGAGAGACAATTCTTTACATGGAGGATATGGAAAATGACCAATGAAGAAGAGAAGAATATAATTGGAAGCTCCAAGGAGGAGGCCAACATTACGGCAGCAGTCAAACCAACAAAGGGGTAAAAAGATAAAAACAAAAATAATGAAACGGCCAATCACATTAGTGAAAATCCATCTATGAATAAATATGTTGGTCCACAAGTTTGTGGTCGGCACATAGACATTGCATTCAGGAGCTGTTATGATGGTAGTAACAGTTGATGGCTAACAAACAATTGGTGGATTGAATCTAGGATCTTAGTTTAGTTGCAGTATATGATGTCAATGAAACATGATAAATCAAAAACATGACAAATACCATGTGGTGAAGTAAATGCCTAGAATTTGGCACAAGATGCCTGGATTTGATAGATAGTCAAAGATGGAAGTCCATTTACATTGTATGTCTTTTGCATGACCTCAGGTAATATTTATGCACCAATTAAAGAGCATTGAAAAGAAACCAAGATGCATGTGTAGAGACTAGTTCATTGGAACATGACAACATGTAGTTTGACATGAGTAGTGGTCAGAAATCCACTCCTTGACATAGTCACTTTATATTCCCAAGATTTTGTTGATTTTTCAGTGTCAAATTAAACCACATCTCCTATACAATTTTTTTTAAGACCCCTGATTTTTCAAATTAACAAATCCTTCTAGATAAGTGGCCATAGACATGAATTGTAGGAGAAGCGATCAGACAACTAGTTTCTAGGACACCTTTCTTAACTGATTTGTTTTAGTCCTTTGTAGCAAGTGACGCATAGTCACTTCACCTATTGGTTAAAAGACAAGTCTTCAAACCATTTAACTGTTGGAGATGTCATGTTATTAAACTTTGATCTAACAATCATCTGATCCAGTTGATGGAAAAATAATTCCTTAAAACTATGTTACCAAATCGACCAAAAACCTAGGCGCACTTGGGTACGATTTGTTTCGGAATTGGAGTTGGGTTTGATTTGCCTGTGGATTCATCCAACACATGGTTTTTTGTGCAGGAATTTGTTTGGAATCATTCATGAGCATCCCTGGGTGATTCCAGCAGCGGGTAACAATTTCAATTCATTTTGTTTGACTTTTGACCATCAAAATCATGCCCTAAACCCTAATTGAGTGGTCATTTTCACTTGCATTTTGTTTGAAGAGTAACAGGAAAAAAAAAGAAACACTGCATTTTGTTTGACGTGTAAGAAGTGCCACAATAAGATTCATAGTTCGTAGAGTAAGCAGCACCACAGTATTGTATACACGTACCTGCATACTGTACCCATTCACCCATACTCATACCCAATTCCAATTTGGCAACTTAGGCTTAAAACATTGGTTTGCATGCCAAACAATTTGTGAAGCAACATGTGCAATTAATTAGCACACACCGCATGCAGATGTAGAACTTGGAGCTAGTAGGGTGGAAAGCATTGAACTGTTTATTTTACCAACATAGGAGCTGATGACAAGTAAAACACCATTGAAAGGTATAGAGCGCGGGAAGTGAAACTTTGCTGCCTTTCAGTGCTTGTTGGATAAACACTTGGTTGGACAAGGACTCGAGTGTTTGGACATCTTGGAGATACAATACAAGATTATAATTGAATATTCAAGGTAACAATGTTAAGTTGCTTTTGATAAGAAATACCTATGAAGTTGGCTTGTGATTGAATGGTTTCTTGCAGTTAATGATTAGATGAAACAAATTAAGGATTATGGTTAGACTTTGATAAGCTCTAGTTGGAACAGAAAGAAGACCAAATGCTATTGAAGTCGAGAAATCATTTCAAAAATCAAATAAAGAATATGGAAGCCCTATTGAGAAAAGTAAATCTATCAATAAGGAAAAATTAAAATGAGGTATATCATCCTTCTTTTCCAACTGGAGGGTCTATCAAAGTCTCATTATAATCCTTCAATTTTGTTGTCTCATTGTTAATTCCAAGCAAACATTCTATCATTGTGCAAGCTGATCCCTTTATAATTATTTCTCAATTTCCAGTGGAATCCAACTTAATAAATCCTTAAGCATCTGAACATAATCTTGTAGTTTCTCCAATATGATATCAAATCTGTGATTTCTTCCTGCAATTAAGCATTTATTTATGAAATGTTGAAATGTAGCATGGTTGCTCTTCACATTGTTTTTACCTTTGAATTGTTACTCCTTGTCCGTTCCCATGTGAGTCAAATAAGTTGCGTCAATGCTTTACCCCTTTATGGCTCCAAATTCCACAGTATGTCGTGGTTCACTAATTGTAGTTACACGAGTTGCTTCCCAATTTGTTTGACATTCAAACCAATACTTCAATTGATCTTTGTTTCCATTATAAGTGGGTAAGGTTATTGTTGGATCAAGGTTTCATTACCTGGAAGCCTTAACAGTTGAATTAGTTTGAAGCATTTTATTTTTGACAGATCTGTGAAGGGATTATCTAGAACTAGCTACGTAGCACTGTATTGAATAACAATTAAGATTTCAGCAAGCAAACATTTACAGGAAATTAGTATAGGATAATGCTATCGAACGTTGCCATTGTTAGAAGAAAAATTAATCTGGTTTTAACTCTGTATTATGTATTTGCAAAATATGGACATTAGTGCTAATGTATGTTAACAGATCTAACAGAACAGCTGATACTGGGATTCCTTTATTTACCAGGTTTCATCAGGTGGATAGTGATGATTTAACCATAGCAGTCAACTTTTGGTGGCCATCAAGAATCATGGTAGCAATGCAAAAGCACATGGATGCTTACTATTTGCGTCGAATAATTAGCAGGTTATTGGCTTTAGCATGTATATGGTGGCAGTGTCATTATTTCTTCTTTTTAAGTGATTTATTGATATTATTATTTTTGATTTTGTGGAGTGACCTTGTATTTTGTTGCCATGTGACTAACAAATATTTTTTGGTGAGTTGCATTTGCATTTTCCCCTGGATGGGCAATGGGAAACAGATTGGTGGACTGTGAGAAGGTAATAGCTTACTTGACTTTGTATGAATATGTAACTATTGGCGAGTTCTAGATAGCTTTTTACTTTGTACATGTTAAAAAAATCTTATGCCAAGATCAACTACTAAACATTGAATCAAAAACAACACAAAATAGAATAACAATTTGAAATAAATTCATACCACAGCAAAGGTGAGACAAGATTTTTGAAGTGGGGAAATCACTTGCCAGAAGGAAACCCTACATACATTAATAAAGATGGCAACTTCAAATTTTACAATGCTTGCAATCTCTTCACTGAAAGAAAACATGAGATTTTCAAGGTAACAAGATACCTCAGTACCACCATAAAGAAAAGGGATTGAGAACCTTTACTTTTTTGAGGTGAAAAGAAGAGTTATACATGAAACTACTAGCCTCTATATTTGCCACCTTGCATTAGTGTGTGCTTATGTGTTCTGTTCCTCATGGCAAGACGTGTGCACACGTGTTAAAAAAAAAAAGGAGTTACACTCCAATATTCCTTGCAAGGAATATAGCGATACCTAAGAAAGGAGTTACACTCCAATATTCCTTATAAAGAATATGGCGACATCTAAGAAACTCCAAGGAATCTCGGCTAAAAGACAAATGAGGTGTAGGATAATCTACAGAATAACAATAATTCCAGCCACCTCACTAAAGACCGACATCCTTAAATGTAGGAAAATCCATACAGAAAAGGACAAAAAAGTTTAATAGGAATTTTACATAAAAAATAAAAGAAATAATAAATTTATCCTATGGCTCTAGAACCTAATAACTAGGACTCTAATGATCATGGAAAAATTAATTCTAACATTACAAAAGGTCTATATGGTGGTACGATTGACATCAAGGCTGAGGGAGTTAGCTTTCTTTGTTTGCTGTAAAACACACACACAGATATCTATCTATCTAATCTATCTATCTATCTATATATATTGGCAATAAACCTTTTTCATAGGTCCTTTGTGTCTTGAATTTAAAAAAAATGGTTGGGGCAATGTTTGAAATGTTTCCTATGCCAAATCTGTATTAACAGCCTGTTTACGTGCCTTTGGGGCTTTGACTTATTGAGACCCTGTTATTTTTTAGACGTTTCATCTGTTTTGGTGTTTTTGGTATCTATTATATGTTCTTTCTACCCATTTCTCACAGATTTTTTTGGGAATTTGTTATCTATCTTATATTCTCACTAAAAAATTATCCTTAAAATATTTACGGCCTAGTATCAGGAGATGCCTCCACTACTTTAGAATGCTTCCTCCATAATTTTATTTACTGTAGCATGCATACTGAAGGCAGATAGTGTGTCATTTAGTTGATTTGAGCTTGTACTGACAGTTGAAATGTTGATTTCTGTTCATAGGACTTCCTTTCACATAAGATGTCTTATCTAGTCTCTAGATGAATTGTAGATGTGTCATCCTAGGTCTTGAGGCATTTATGTTTGATTCAATTATTTACAAAGCATATTTAAAATCCTGAAATAAGTTTGTAGACTTAATTCTGTCTCTTGGTTGTTGGTGATTTTCGGATGGATTGTTTGCTACATTAAAAACTACTAAGTGTTCTCTTGGATAGCTAGATGTTTATGTGCAACTAAATGCTAGCCATTTTGTGTATCTATGTCTTTGATATGGTTTGTTTTATGCAAATAGAGTAATTGCTAAATCATTCTTTTAATGAACATGTGTTCAATTAGGGCAGGAGCGAATGACAGCAGAAGTATCAGTCATTGAACATAAAAAAGAAGAAACAGATAAAATAAATGACAACTATTCAGCCAATTCTGATGTAGAAGAGTCCGAGGAGAAGATTTTTGCAGGACCTACTCATGCTGCACAATTTACAGGATTAATCAGCTTTGACGAATGCAACCTTAAGGAAAAGTCATTTTCTGTTGTTCAAGACGGTAATGAAAAACATGCTTCTGATGTGGTTTCTTGTTCAGAAGACTGCTTCACAAGAGAGATGAGATCCATGGAACATAAGCAGTCACCCAATGAGTTGGGAAATTCCTTGCAAGAAACAGAAACCCGAAGTTCAACAGTGGCTGTTTGTTCTGTGGATCCAAGCATACATACAGCTCTTCCACAGGAGATAAGTGGTGGTGTTGACAAGGAGCAAAACTGTGACACCATGGCTTGCCAGTCAGGAGACCTGAAATCTTGTAGTTTGAGTCCAACTTCCAGTGGATGCAATCGTCATGGGGTTGAATTTAAAAATATTTATGTCCTGCAGAAATTGGATTCTTTTGAGTCACACCTACTCAATGCTCTTATTTCATACGTGCATGCAAAAATAGGTGGTGCTGTTGTAATTCATTCTGAGTCTATCAAAGGGGCAGATCAGATTCCAGATCAGAAAGAGAGAAGTGCATCTGAGTTTGTGCACTTTCGTTCTGTGTCAGAGTGCTTGAACAAGAATTATTCTTTAGGAGATGATATAGTTGCCAACATACTGTGCCATCTGAAACCCTTGACACTCAAAAAATTACTTATTGTGATGGTGGTAAGGTGTTCTCTCTGATTTCTTCTCCTTTTTTAAGCTCATTGTATTTTGAATCCATTTATTACTGTATCTTCTTTTAAGAAAGGAATGAAGAAAAACACACTGCATCCAATCCTAGGATTGAAATTGTGCAGAATATAAAATTTAAATAAAAGGATACGTCTGGATTACAAACACGACTGAGAGCCGATAAGGGCGTGGTTCGGTGGTTAAGTCGCTCGGTTGTAGTGGCGGCCACCAGAGTTCAAACCCCTGCTGGGCCAACGAGCTCGCAGGCTTCATGCCTTCGCTGGGCCAACGAGCTCGCGGGTTTGAAGTGTTCTTGCTAGGGGATGAGGTCCCCCGTGTTGTGGCCTCACCGGTTCATTGCTCCGGGCAAAAGCATTCGTGTGGAGCTGGAGGGCGTGTCGCACCAGCGTCGCTGGTCACGTTAAAAAGTTTACCAGGCGCATTTAAAAAAAAAAAAAAACAAACACGACTGAGAAAACTGAGTTATAATGGTCTAATTAAATAAAACTTGATAATCAAATAAAGTAATATGCCTTAACTATGAGGGAATTATTTTTCTGTCTAGGTTGCGAGAAAGTGGGGAATGCTGATATTGTTACAGGTGAAGCTGGGGAGCTGGATGTAGCAAAGCTGAAAATGAAAGAAATTAGACTATTATCTTCCATTTCTTTCCATGTTCTCATTATTCATATTCTTAGTCCATATTGTCCACCTTATTCAATTCTCTGTGTGTGTGTGTCTGTGTGTATACATTGGATGAGAATTATATATATATATATATATATATATATATATAATTCTCATCCAATGTATACTGTGTGTGTGTGTACATTGGATGAGAATTATGTATGAGAATTATATATATATAATTCTCATCCAATGTACACACATACACACAATTCTAATCCAATTTCATTCTAATAATGTGCGATATAATACAGCCAATTTTCCTTCTGTCATTTTTAAGGTCGTATTTATTGTTTACATGCCACCACAAAGGGGTTTGATTAATCCGTTTGGATAGTACAGTATATTAGAATTTGCTGGGGCTCCAGATTCTAACACTAACAGTAACCTTCTCGGCATTGCATAGGCTCCTAAATCCTAACAACATTGACACTTGATACAAATCTTAAAGTTAGCACTTATGCCTGCTCAAACCATTATATATGCCATACAAGTATAAGAAGTATGAAGTATCTATAAAGCTCCAAGAAACAACTGCCACCTATAGATACCTGTATCACATATTTTCAACAAAAGGAATGTGACAGTGTAACTGGATACATTAATGATTAAAATTTAAGTGAATTTTAGCAAATTGACATCCGAATAGACTGGCTCAGCCAGGACTTAGGTTCAATGGTCAAGACTTGTCGATCCTTGACCAGCTTAACTATTATCGACTGTTCCCTTCCCAATACCTGTCATGTCCCCTTTTCGGAAATAAAGCCATGGAGAAGACCTCTAGCCTATTCCCATTTCCCATAGGCTAAAGGGTAAAGCAAGGGAAGCTAGTCGCCACTTATTGCAGCAGTCATATAAGTCGAAGGTCTCATCATTATGGCTTGTGAGCTGTTTTGACAATTGTAGAAGCTTCGAAAATATCATTTCCAACAGTTGCAAATAAATGGAATCAACTTTCTAAGGGTTTCAAAAATTAATGTTTGGTGCTGTCATAACTTTCTCAATTCAAATCTGAGTGTTTTCGGTCAATCTAGGGCTTATACCAGAAATTATAATTAATGAGTTTTGATCCAAAATTGTCATTTGAAGTGTATATCAGCATTTGGAGGATTGATATTTAGTTTTCAGTCATTGGTTTCTATTTGGCTTGCTATTCCAGTTTGTGTTTGGTTTTAGAAAAATCAGAAAATTACATAAAAATCAGAAAATTGACAAAATTCCTAGTTGGGGACATTACAATACTTGCACACAATGAAAAAATACCAAGATGCTTGCAAATAATACAAGTTTTGAAGAAAACTTGAAAAGCTTGGGATGAAGAATGAGCATCTTCAAACCACATGTGGGTAGGTGACCCTGTGTGTCCCTTGATGTTCTGTCTTCTAGGCTCACTAATTTGGGAATCCAGCCAGCTTGTTTCTGAGATTTCTCTTTGATTAACAAACAACTAAGACTCTTTCTCTTTGCCAGAAGGCTTGATATAATTGGCCAAATATTTCCACTGGTGCCTAAAAGGTTTTTATATTTAATGTTCAGCGCAGAAGCCAAAGAACATGGCAAAAATACATAACCGTATTTATTGCAGTCCAAAAGTATTTACTGTACTCAAACAGCATTTACTGAACACTTATTACTGTCAACAACATTGAAACAATATTACAAAGTGAAACAACATTTACAATGGGAAACATCATTCATTGCAGTTAAATGTAGCAACAGAAGTTCAAGTTCAGTGAAAGACATACTTCTTTCATGTCAGGAGCTATATTACAGATGTTAGGAACTTCCTAAGAACAAGCTATTGCCCACGAGTTGCTGACACAGTAATATGACAATGATGCCGTGCTGCAGTCGTGTGAATGTCAGCAATTTGAATCCCAATGCTCTGTTGTCCTGTTTTTACCCAAATTCCCTTTTCTGACTAGGAGAGAGAAGAATGAGTGGTTGAATAGGAAAATAAGTCATTTGGCTTGAGTGTATATATTTTTCATCAATGATATTAAATGCAGACATCCTGACATTAGCATGGCAATAGCTGATATCAGCAAGGTTAAAAAGGAAGAAAATGGGTGTAGATGACCATTTTTGACATTTACACCAAAGTATAGACATGGTCTATAATGACTATATATCATTAAAAAGTTTTTGGTAGGTAGTTTGATATGCAATATCTTTCAATCTCAAGTGATGTTTGGGATTTTTTTAATACATACATGTGGATGTAGGGGTCCACTCTCTATAATATAAAATCAAAATACCAAAACCTTTGTTGCCACAAACTGAGACAACAACAAAGAATAGAGACAGATTATCAAGCATCAAGTAACACTTTGTGCAGCAGTAAAGAACTATTTGCAGCAACTGGGGTAATTTGTGCAGCAATTAGATCTTGTTGCACAACAACATAGAAGCTTTGTGCAGCAACTGGGAAACTTTGTGCAACAACTGGGATACAATGTGCAGCAATAGAGATCCTCTAGAGAGCTGCCACCTCCCAAAATAATCTAAAAAAAATGAAACTTGTTCTATATGACAAGTCCAATCTGCACTCTTCAAGGAGACTAGTATTTTCTAGGCTGGCATGCTAGATGGATCCCATTTTTGGATCAGTCCTTCCCATTGGTTGACATCATTTGAAATGAAAAGCAGCTTGTTTTTGTTAATTGCTAGATTTGAAAGGAGGTCTGCCACTCCGTTCACCTCCTTGAAGGAATGACAACATTTGTAAACAATGAAAGAGTCTAGCAGATTCCACGCTTCGCTCAAATTGTTATTCAACTTCCAACTTAGGGATGCATTTTTCCTAATTGCATGGATTATGATCATCAAATCACCCTCAATAACAAGATGTGTGATGCCACACTGTCTTGCCACCAAGAGTCCTGTTGTGACCAAATCACACATCGCCCCATTGCAAATGGGGACCCCCTTTTTTTGAGCTCTGATGTTTTGCATGAGATCTTGGATGATGCCTTAGGTTCATTTCCTCTGCCAATCCAATAATGAGTTCCTCTTCTAGGACATTTTTGCTTCATAACTGGAGGTCCCATCTGCAAAATGAAGAATCTCGATTGAATTCTATCCAAGTGATGAACAATGAGACCCTTCCTGAAGTATGTTTGAGACCCTGAAAAGACTGAGTCTGGAGCCTGAAACCCTGAAATCTTGAAAAATTGACTAAGTCTGAAATCTGGTGAATCCTCCAAATTCTATATTTTGCATGTTAAATCCGGTGGATTCGAGACCTATCTCAAACATCCTGAAAGGTATATTGAAAAAATATTTAAAGTATAAGAATACTTAAATATATTTTTCAATATACCTTTACCTCACGAACCCTGAAAAACGCCTAAGTTTCCAGAGGATTCAAAAAGCTGTTCCAATGCGACGGGATATCAAAGTGGCGCAAAATCTTGGCGCAAATTCTTCATAAATCACGCCGCTTTCAAGATGATTTCAAGTTGATGATCCCTTGCGCTTGAACAAATGCGCCCAAGGATAGAGGATAGAAGAGGATTCCGAACCCTCTAACCAATGCGCTCAATACAAGAGGATTCCGAATACTTGAAGTGATGCGCCCAAAGTGGAAATTGCTTATGTTCAAGAGACTTTCAAGAGGATTGTGACATTGTAAGATACCCAACTACTTCTACCAAAATTTTTCCTTACTTAGACAATTTTACTTGCTATCAACTTATCAACTATTTCAACAACACAAAGATATACATCAAAGATAACTATTTGAATGAATCGACCTTAAGCTGGGTACTTGTTTTATTACTTGATTCAATCAACTCACAATGTCTTATTACATGAGTAATGCTTCCAATGGCATGAAGTTACACTTTATTCAAATGGAATTACAAAAGCAGGCCTTGGAGCCTTGATGATTTCAATGGGCGCCTATACTTGATCGACTCGATTGAACTCAACGATGTCAACTGAATGTCAACACCTCACAGTACAACAAGGGAGCATCACCTTGTCAGTTGAGGGAGCATCACCCCAACACTTGAAACTCGCAGGCCTCAAGATTACAAGCTCAACAGCTTTGCAGAGAGAATTTTGTCAAATGCATCGATACCAAATGAATGAGGGAGCTCCTCCTTTTATAGGCCTTCCAAAGGCAATGAAGGCACGTTTTTCATTGCATGAAGAGGAACCAAGGCACGTTTCCCAAGAAGCATATTCAAGGGAATATTCCATCTGATGACTCATTCTGAGTTGGCAAGCTTATATAGAGACCTTGACACGGATCCCGAAGACATTCTGTCGACCAATGAGAGCTCAGGTAGTTACAACTACCTTATCTTCTGACTAGGCGCCAATTGTTGATCCAGGCGCCCAATTGAGGTAGCAGAGTTATGAAATAGGCGCTATTCCAGGCTAGGCGCATTCAGGAGGTGAGAAAATAGCTAGGAGTGCACCTTGCATGTAAGATGACTTTCCTTGGCGATTCTTCAAGTCCTGATGTTCTGGGAGGTGGAATGCTTCAACTGGGAGTGAGCGCCTAGCTTGGGAAGAGCTTCCAAGTGTTGTTACCTTGATCCAAAGAGGTATCTGGACTTCAACTTAACCAATCTCCTTAAGGCGCTCATTGAGATTGATCAAGGCGCCACTTGAGGGTTAGGCGCCAAATAGAATCATGAAGAAAGTGTTTAAAAGCTAGGCGCCAAAGCTTGGTCAAATGCACTGGAAAATGCGCCTAAGGATGACAGGATCATGAAAATGGCGCCCTGTGGTCTTTAGGCGCATACCTTGAATGTTTTGTACTGATAATGGAGATACAACTTGGAAATTTTTCCTGTATTGCCTTCCCATTCTAGGAACTCTACCAACTCCATGCCAAGTCAACCTGCTTGAGGCGCTCTCCTGAGAGAGTGTAGAGGATACTAGCGCCTCATGTTGGATTCCATTCCATGCATGTAGAAACACTTACTCACCAAGCGCCTTGACAATAGGGAGTGATTAGAACTTCCTTCCAACTCAGGCGCTTGCTTGGAAGATTTGCAGTAAATTTGGCGCTCATGACTTACCTCCTTTGAAGATGCTTTTGGCGCACATCTTTTCAAAGTAGATTGAAAGCAACTGAACTTCAATTGGATTGATCTTGCCTCCTTGAAGGAACGCCTTGTATCTAGACTGCATTTGAGGACTTACTCCCACCTTAGGCGCACTAAGGTCACTTCATCAAACAATCTTGATCTATATTGAACATCAAACTAACATAGGGCGCTATTTAGGGTTTGCTTCTGTCATGATCTAGCGCCTAGGCGCCTTTAAGAGATTACCTCAACAAGAAATGGCGCCTTGTCACTTGCCTTCACAAGTAACTTCTGAACTAGGGCGCATATCTAGAGTGCCAGTAATTCAATCTAACACCTTAGCTTTCACAGGAGATTCTTTGAGCAAGAAATGGCGCCTTTAGCCTTAGGCGCCTATTTGAAGTTATACAACATCATTTGGTAATTTAAGTTCACCTTCACAACTCAACCATACTCGCCTCCGACAAAACTCCTTCTTCAACCTTGGGCGCAAATTCAATGCCCTGAAATCATGCATTGGCGCCTTCTGATTCTTAGGCGCCCAAAGTGAGTAGGCCTATTTCACTTAGAAGACTTCAATTTGGAGACTTATCAAACTTTTCTATCAAGGCGCCCTGTTGGATGCTTCAAAACCCAGGGCACTCACTTAGGTGAAGTCTACATGACATTGGCGCCTTAGCATGGAAACTTCATTCCTCATCAACTTAGCTCATCTAAGAACTAGGCGCTGGGTTGGAGAAGGTTAACCACAAAGAGCGCCTTCAGTTTGAATGCTATATTGAGAGCTAAAATGAGCTTTGGAAGTTGGGTGCCAAAGTGAACCTGATTTGTCAAGGAGTGCGCCTGGCAATGGTGATCACTGGGGTTGATGAAACTACTCCCAGACTTGGTCAATTTACAAGTTTCTGACTTTGCTCCTGCAAAACAAAAGGTTAAGTTAGTCAAAAACTAGTTCATTCCCTCATTACTTAGAATTAGCCTCCGGGAATGAGGAATAGGCTAATCCATTATACACTTGATGATCAGGCCGGAAACGGGGACATGACAGACATGCCTATCTAATGCGAAAATTTTAGAGGATCTCAATCCCTTGGTCCAATGCGCCAAAGGAGGTGATTCTTTTCAAGTTTTAAGGCAAAATCAAGAGGATTTTCAAATCTTTATCCAATGCGAATTCCTAGAGGATCTTCTATACCCTATCTAATGCGCCAAAAGGAAGAAATCGAAGGTGTAAACCAATGCAAAAATCTTAGACCTCCAACCACTGTGATCACTTCAAAATCCAAGGTCAAGTCTTAGAGTCAATTTTAGAGGAAATCAAAGCTCTCATCCAAAGCGCCTAGAGGAAGAGGATTCGAAAGGTGTGAACTAGTGCGACTACTTCAAGAAGAAACTAAAATCAAGTCTTAAAGTGAAAAGTTGGAGGAAACTCAATTGTTAAACCAAAGCGCTTAAGGAAGGGAGATCTCCAAAACATGATCTAATGCGCTTGACTTGGAAATGCATGAAGTGATTCTTATATGTTATAAATCAAGTATTATCAAGGAATTGATGTTGCTTCTTTGTTTGTTTGCAGGAGCTAGGAAATCATCCTAGGAGCTAAAGAGTTATCTCCAAGCGAGGGATGAAGCTAAGGAAAGCAACTAAAGGCTGGAATCACTTTCATGTAGGAAGGAAAGTCAGGAAGCAGTCCACAAGAAGAAGGCATCATAAGCTGCTCAAAGTGATCACTTCAAGCATCATGTAGCTGCTTCAAAGGAACCTTTCATCATCCTTGTGTTGGAATTCTTCATCAAGTGGCATCAAGTTAAGATCGTCTAGAAGATATCCATCCGAAGGACATCATCTTTATCAAGACTTTCTAAGACATCCAATCTACTTCAAGTTCCTTCGAGCTTCAAGATCATCTTCAAGGAAGCATTTCATCAACTACATCATGATCATCAAGAGCAAGTGCTTGAATCACCTTCAAGTTGCAGAGGAAGCATCATTCCAAGAGATCTACATCAAGTTCAAGTATCCATCATCAAATGTTAGAAGCATTCATCCATCCAAGCTTCAAGACAAGATCATCTTCAAGGAAGAGATATCATGTAGCAACTCTAAAGGAGCCTTCCACATTCATTCATGCCAGAGACTTAAGATGGAAGTAATCACTCCCGAGGAAACATCACTTCAAGAGGTAGCTGCTCCAAGACGTCACAGCAAGATATATCTCAAATCCTCTTCATCAATGACATCATGAAAGATCATGCTTCAAGTTTCAAGATTCATCAAGCTTCCAAGTTTCTTCTAGAGGTCATCAACATCTACTTCACATCTAAGGAAGGTGTTATCATCAAGCAAGGGCATTCATCCATCAAACTTCAAAACTCTTCAAATTTTCAAGTCCAAGAGAGATCTCATACTCCGATTCATGAAGCGAGCTTCATCATCTACTCTACATATGAAGAGGACAGGAAGCATCTACTACATCATTCTTCAAGAAGGATCATTTAGAGAAGATCATCATGTATCCTACTAGAAGATGATCAACTTACTTGCAGAGAAGAAGGAATAACAGTGTTAAAGTGAAGCAACAAGTATCATACATCCAGTTGCAAAAAGATGTACAAGGTGAGATCTACAAGATGTATTCCTAAACATACAAGTTCAAGCAATCACATTGAATACATCACACAAAGATGATACAAGTTTCAAAGTATGCTGAAGTAGCATCTATGTGGCGAGTACACATCATTCAATTTTGATTAGCCGCATTATTTTAAATGCATTAAATGTATCATTTAATGAAAGGAGCCAAAGGGATTCCTATGTGGAGGAATATTTTAAATGCTTTTACCTTACCTTATCACATTGCAAAACGTGCCTTCACTGCCTCCCTCTTTTGTATTAAAAATAGCAATTTGTTGTAACTACCTGTGAGGTGGCATGATCTAGACCCTTGGCTATCGAATCAATCTTAGCCATTCATTGTAACCTGGGCTTCTATATAAAGGCCTTGTTGCCTCATTTGTAAGATATAGATTTAGATTGTAGGTAAGTAGGAGTAGAATAGGAGAGACTCTCGAAAATTCTTTGAGAGAACTTGGAGATTGCTGTAAATATTTTCAAGATTAATGCAAAGAACATTGGAGTTCACTTGGTGTTTAAGTATTGTCTTGCAAAATAACATGGTTTCTTGTACTTCAATGGAATGGAGAGATGTTCCAAGTAGATTGGCAGTAGATTAGAAGCTCTTTGATGTAATGTATGTTATATTGGATATTTGATCAACTCCTAGCTCATGCTTTTAACATTCATCGCTGATGAAGTGTTGTGTAAAGCTAGTCTGAGCCATATTTGTATAAGTTCGATTGTGGATGCTTGTTTGAGCTACGCCGTTTAATGGGTGCTCATATGAACCTTCATGATTTGAAAATCTTTCGCGTAACCGTAGGAGATTGCACCAGCTTCATGTAGTTGTAGGCACCCTTGGCGAAGTGAAGTTAGGTTAATTGAGGAGTTTGTCTGTTCAATATATCATCATTGCTTCATTGACCTTAGATTAGTTTTCTAAACCCTTAACCCTTTTCATTTTCTTTATGATTGAGACCTTGTATATACATCATCCACACTGAAAGGAGGAATAAGCTGAATGAAAGAAGAAAGATCTAATGTAAGTCCCTTTGTGTTTACGAGCAAAATCATTTCAAGTCATTGAGTTATCCCTTATAAAATCATAAACAGGAACCTTGGAGTCATCTTGTTTGATCACATAGTTCAGCATTCGAGAGGCTTTGCTCAAGAGGGAGTCAAATACTTAGTATTTCACTCTAATTGTTGACTTGTCGAAAAACAATCATCAACAAGTCCAAGGACCAATGGCTGTGCTTCTGCCTCATTGTTTGTCCCCCAATCTTATTTCATGGAGACTGCTTTAATAAGCAAACCTTGTGAATTTATTATCACACATCTTGCTCCGGAGGGCCCAAGGTTGCCTCTAGAGGCACCATCAAAGTTGAGCTTGAAGAAACCTTTTGTTGAAGGAATCTTTTTAACCTTCAATCTGTCATTAGGCTTTACCTTGGCCTCTACATACCCGTGAACAGAAGGAAGCCTAAGGTGTTTCCATGAGGATAGGATTTGTTGGTCCCAAGAAGAGAATTTTTTGTTCATTTGGGAGAGTTGGGTTACCTTGGTCATCACTACCTCTGAAATAGCCAATTCCAATTTGCAAATGACTTCTTTTGAGTTCTCTCTATCTCTAAATAGTCTCATGTTCCTCTCCCTCTAGATGTGCCATATAAGTGAGGGAGGAGTAGCCATCTAGATACAAGCAAAAGTAGTCTTTCAATTATTCCTAGGCCATCGTTGGAAGAGTCCTAGAAAAGTGTTAGGATGCCCACCTAATTGATTGAGTCATGCACACAACCATGACCGACACCTCATTACAAAGGGACAACTTACCAACAAATGGTCTACTATTTCAGCATCATTTTTACACAACACACCTGAAGGGGCTGACGTTCTTAAACTTCATTAGCATATCACCTGTGAGAATTCTATTGTGTAGAGCTAACCAAGCAAACACCTTGCCTAGGGAAGACATGCCTTGTCCCAACATATGGAAGTTGGCAGTCAATGTTCTCTTGAATTTGTGTAGCCAAATACCCAAGTTTTATAGGGTAAGAACCAGTTTTAGCACTTGCCCATTGAATAGTGTCATCAATATCATTGAAGAAATTCTTGCTATGCTTCAACTCATCTCTTAGTCCAATCTTCTCACACACAGGGAAATGACATCTTGACACGTCTTTCCACAAAACTTTAGGAAGTCCTTGTGATTGATCCACCTCCAAATAAATTCTTTCATCACTAGATCCACTCTTTTTGCAAAAGATGGGTGGCCATTCCAAGATTCACTCCAAAACTTTGCCTTTTCCCCATTACGAATTTACCATGTCAAATGATCAATAATTATGGCCCTATGTTGTTTAGAATCAACCTAAGCACAACGCAAGTGAGTCAAAATCCGACACAGCACATTGAACCGCACCCTTGTTGGAGGCACCCGTGTAGCCATTCCTGCTCTCATGGCAAGAGCCAGTCGAGCAGTGGTGGGACTGAGGGGTTGTTTTGTTCGCGTGGAAGCAAAATGTTGTAGATGGTGATTGTGTTGTTTGTGTGGGCTATTTGTGTGTGGTTGATTGTTCTTGCTATTCTTGTGGTTTAATTGTTGTTGGCAAAGGCGGTGAAGTGGTGTTATTCTTATATGACTCGGAGGGTCATCCACTCTTATTTTGTTTAATTCATTTGCTACAAAGAGGCGAAACATGTTTAAGCTTTGCTCTTCTAACTCAATGAGCTCTTCAAGGATTCTGAGTTCTCTATTATGGAGCTCCTCTCTTTGCTGTCTTTGTTGGTTTTGCTGCTCAATTAGCCTCAAGATTTTCGCTTGTGCTTGGGCTTGTTCTTTTGTAGGGTTTTCCTGTGTTGATAGGTTTTCATTGATTTCATCTAAGATTGTTTTAATCCAATCTTCTCTCACTCCAAGGCACATTGAGTGCGAATGCTGAATTGAGGAAGATGGAAGACTTGTCTTTGTTTTGTTTGAGTTTTGAATGTTGTGTGCCTCATGATGAAATTGAGGAATTTCTTTTTGTTTGTGTTTTTGCAGTTTGATGAGTTTCTAAATGCAATTATCCTGAATGAATGCAACTTTTCTTTCTGATTTTCCCAATTTTAAATATGATCTAATTACTACTTTGCTGAAAATGAAATCTTTTATGAATGCAAATCTAGAATGGTTTTTTCCTAAGTGCAATTTTCTAATGTTTTGGTCTTTTTGTGTTCCAATTTTGGATGTGAATTATTCTAATGAAAGCAAAATGCATCTATTCTACTACAATAGGAAATAGAATCTAGATCTACTAAAGCAATAAAATTTAATCTAACCAAGAGAAAATAAGAATTTTACTTTCCTAAGGGCGAGAGAATTTGCTAATTACTACTCTAAACTACCTTTTCAAAGCAAACAAGAACCTGTAAATGAATGATAGGTGACGGTGCCAGGCTTGTGTCCTTATTAGAGATCTAGTATCATCTATCTCCTCCTTTGCAACAATAGTGTCCTCAACTTGATGACAGGAAAGAAGATAGGGATGTGAGGGAATTTGGGATTGATTGAAGCTTTGAAGTGTGGGATAACAAAAAAAAAAAGAAAAGGCTCTTGAGGTCTTATACAAGCATAAAAATGCTATGAGGGCTATAATGCAAATAAGAAAATTGGCCTCCTCTGAAACAAGAGGGGGGTATTTATAGCTTGGAAAGCAACACCAAAGGTGGGGCTAATTGGGAGCTAACTATAGAGCTGATTGGGATAACAAAAAAAAAAAGAAAAGGCTCTTGAGGTCTTATGCAAGCATAAAAATGCTGCAAGCATAAAAATGCTATGGGGCTATAATGCAAATAAGAAAATTGGCCTCCTCTAAAACAAGAGGGGGGTATTTATAGCTTGGAAAGCAACACCAAAGGTGGGGCTAATTGGGAGCTAACTATAGAGCTGATTGGAATATCACAAAGGCTGATGGGGAGAAGACAAGAGATTAATTGAGAAATTATTGGGGATTGATTAGAAGTAAACAATAGACTGATTGGGAGAAGAGAAATAGTTAGGGGGAGTGGTGGTTCAGTCAGACAAGAGAGAACTCCCAATCAGAAATGAAAACAAAAGTAAATTGGGTATAAGTAAAAGTAATCATGCATACCAAAGGGCGATAGAGTTGCCCCTTTCAGAAACTGGGTTGCCCCTTTTGCCAGGGTAGGTCGCTCAGGCGACCCTGCAACTTAAGGATAGGTTGCTCGGGCAACCCTTAGGTCTCATGGGTGACCCTCCAGCTGAGGATTTGCAAAAGGTTCTTTGACAAGTGCAAGGTCCTATAACTCAGTTCGGAGGTTGGAAAGAGGGTCAAGGGGCTAAATGGGCTAGAGGATGCGTCATCAAGTGTGAAAATGCTGAGAGGTGTAATTCATGCCTTTGAGGGTTGTGAGTTGAACTACCAAATAATCATCAGATTGCCATGTGGGCCCGTGCGTGACTTTAGTGCTTACAGGCCTTGCAATGAATGGGAAAATTCTATATATGCGAACCCTTGGGTAGGTTGGCAACTATGAGAATCCTATTGCTATCCATGGAATCTAGTTATTTTCTTTGTAAAAGCCAACACCATTTGGTCTTAGGATGTGCAAAAAGGCTTCAAACCAACTTAGCTCATTGGGCCATATTTTACATTAGAAATGTATGCAAATTTGCTCTCCTATTCTTTTTGAGTTTGTAGAGAATATCCCATGCGAGGAAAGAGATTTTTTTATTATCAATATCTTGCCAAAGTTTCTCTTACATTTCTCCATTGAGGAGGCCACTTTAATTGGAGCTTGCAAAACTGACATTAGGAAAATAGTGATTATTGCGAAAAATGACTTGATTGGTATTAATCTTCCAACCATTGTCAACCACTTCCCTTTCCAAGTTGAGAGTTTGGATTGAAAGGTTTCCTCCAAATTTCTCCACAAAGACGCCTTTCTAGCCCCCACAAACATCGAAACTCCCATATATTTGCTAGGGAGAGAGCCAACCCTAAAAGCTACTATTTGCACAATTCTATCCTACAACAAAGTAGGGTGTTAATGGAAAAAACCTTAGATTTATTCTCATTCACAAACTAACTTCAGGCGGAGCAATACATGTTGAGGCTATGTTTGATGGAGTTCACTTCTTTGATGCATGGTAGACTGAAGAGCATGGTGTCATAAAAAAATTGTTGGTGCATGGCAGCATCGAATCCATCAACAATTCTTAACCCTTACCATTGCTCATTTACTTGTGCAACATGAATTGCTCACTTGGGGGCTTCTGCTATCAAGATGAAAAGGTAGGGAGAAAGGGGGTCCCCCTATTTTGATCCTCCTCAAGCCACAAAAAAGTCGGTCAGGCTTGTGTTCAAAAGCACTAAAAATCTCGGGACAAAATAAAACCAAAAATCCAATCTCACCATTCCTTGCTAAATCCAAATTTCTCCACCTCTTTGAAAAGAAAAAGCCATTCCACTCAATCATAATCTTTACTCATGTCAAGATTGATGAGCATAGCTTTTCTTTTCGAAGTGATCTCCAAATGAATTACCTAATGGGTTATTAGAATGCCCTCTAAGATCTCCTTTTGGGGAACAAAACTGCCTTGTTCAGGAGAGGTTAGTGAGGGAAGGAAACTCTTTAACCCAAAAGCAATAGCCTTGGTAATTATCTTGTATATGGTATTGCAATGAAGTCTGAAAAAGATTTAAGAGCATCATTTTTAGGAATCAGGGTGATGAATGTGCATTTGAAATCTTTGAAGGTTTTTTTTTTAATTTCCTACACTCCACGGCCAACCAAACTTCCTTGCCAATAATGCCCCAACATTTCTAGAAGGCAGCCGGAAAGCCATTAGAGTTGGGGGCTTTGTCTCCCTACATAGACATTACAATTGCCTGGATTTCTTCCATGGTGAAAGGCTCTATTAACTCCTTATTTTGTGTCTCCAAAACAAGATAGGACATGCTTCTAAGTAGTGAGTTTTATGCCTCGTCCAAGTTTCCGCTCCCCTTCAACAAGTCTTGGAAAAAGCCGGTTTCCTCAAACTTGATTTGCTTGACATCCTCCAAGATCCGGCCATCTCTTGCCATGATTGAGGTAATTCTATTGACAAATCTTTGATCTTTAGTAGAAGAGTGAACAGATTTTGTGTTTCAATCACACTCTGCAAGCCAGGACTCGATATTTTTATTTCGAGCAAATTTCTTCTCTTAATTGGATCTCTTGCAACTCTGATAATAGGGATTTCTTTAGAAGGAAATCATCTTGATCCATTCCACACACCATCACTTTCTCATTAAGTGTTGCTAGATTGGATTCAACCTTAAGCTTTTCTTCAAAAATGTTTTTAAACATCTTCAAATTCTAGTCTTTAATACAGCCGTTGATGTGTGATAACTTCTTAGCTAATTGGAACATTTTGGAACCTCAAAAGTTTTGGGGTTGAGCTTCACCAATCTTTATTTTGTCCATGAAGGATGGTTCCTTGAACCACATCAATTCATACTTGAAGGGAGACATCTCTAGCGTTCTATCTTCGGAAAATGGTCCAAACCTAAGATGGGTAGGATTTGGCTTTCCATGAAGAAGTCTTGACTTAGCCAAGGAGACAGTAAAAATCTATCTAGCCTCTTAGCTATTTGGGAGAAGCCACTTATATGATTAGTGCAAGTAAAGGTGCCATACTTGGGTAGGACATGAAATAGGCTATAATTGTTTGCAAAATTTTTGAAATCCAATTGGGACTGAGTTGTATGTTGAGCCCCATCTTGCTTTTCACTAGCTAGTACAAAGGCATTTAAATCTCTCACTAACACAATATGCTCTTCTTGATTGTTGTCAAGGAAAGCAAGTATAGCTGAGTTGACAAAAGTTTCTTCAATAACTCCCAATTGGCCCATAAATGTTGAAATTCAAAAAAGTGAGATTCGAAGCATAGCTTTGTACCTTGCATAGTTGCTAGTTCTGTCCTAAATTCAATTTATCGACTTTTACAATAATGGGAGACGACAAAATCCCCAATCCACTTGAGGCACTTTTGCCTCAACAAATACACCCTGCCATCTCTAGCACTTTTTGATCAAAGAGGAAGTACCTATCAAATTCAACCTTGTTTCTTGTAGCAAAATGATCTCGGCCTTTTGGAGATCTAAATGACGCTTAACCAAGTGCCTTTTGTTAGGGGCATCAATGCCCTTGACATTCCGTTGAAAGACCTTCATTGTCCTCAAGGAGGGGATTTTGCTCTCCTCGATCTTAGATTTTTGAGTATAGTCTACTTCCCACTGTTGATCTCCTCTAGAAGTTTCTCTTTCCCTAATTATCTTCCCTTCCTCTTTGAGTTATAATTTAGCTTATCAATTTGTGAAGGCATTTGGGAGATATTTATAATCTCCATATTTGCCAAGTCTTTGTCTTCCTCCATGGATCCCACTGAATCATTATCTAGACCCAAAATTCCTTGTGCAATTGGGTTGAGGAAGCCTTCCTCCATATCACAATCATTCACTCCCTTCAAGATGCCTACAACAAGTTTAGTGTTCTTTGACCAACACTCATTAGGGGCCTTCAAAATTGAAGAAGTCTTGCCATCAATAGTATCTAAATTGTTAGGTATTCTTGCCAAAGTGTTATTTGAACTTGCCTTCTCCAAATTCACCTTTTGCACCATTAGAGCAACAAAAACCGGATCAATAGCATTAGGATTAGGGCAAGATGAGAAAATTCACATTTTCAAGGGAAGATCCAAATAGGTAGAATTTTTTGCCACAATTTTGTTCAAATTTACATCCTTCAACTTTGCACTCTAGACATTGGTTTTCTCATTGTTTCACTTAGGAGCCAAAGGATTAGCATGTTTTTGAGGAGGGATTTTCATGTTTGCCATTTTTGCTTTCCATGCCCATCTTGGTTTCTTTAGATTCGGACACACTTTCTTGAGATGTTCAAAATTTTGGCATAAAAAACATACTACAGACGAGCCCTCAACCTGAAAATTTTGTATCTATCCCCTACTAAAGAATTCAAAAGGATATATGGCGGGATATGCTTTGAGGTTCCATCTTGACACAAATTTTGACAAAACGACTCATCTTCCCTTCAAACCCATTGTCTTCTATTATTAAAAATTGTCCAATTGAGTTGCCAATTTTTTGCAATATTGACTTCTCCCAATACTTAATTAGGAGACTATAGAATCTCAACCAAACATGTGTCTTTGTAATTTTGGTAGCCTTGAGGTCAAAATTTGGCAACCACTTCTAGAGGTAGAGATTGGCACCATTCAAAATCCATGCTCCTCCATTAAGAAGTTTGTACCTTGACACAGAATCCAGCTAGAGAGCAGTGAAGAAATCCTTGGGCAAGAACATAATTTGTCTCCTCAATTCTTACTTACCCAATCTTCTAGTTGCTCCTAGGTTAGCCATAATTTCCAAAAACTCCCAATTAGGGCTCTTGATTAAGATCCAATATCCTATAATCAATATTTGTATTTGCTAGATCTATTCTGATTGCCTCCTAATCCTTCTTAACAATGTATTCATGGATTTTTTTCCCTTTGGCCTAGTAGGATAGAGTTGGTCCCTGATGCAACATTAGGGCACCATTTCTTCTTGCTAAAATTTGGACATTTTCCCGACTGTTCCCAATCCAAATCTTGCTCCTTGCTCCAACCCTCAGTCTTTGTGGAGCGGATCTCCTCCGAAAACTATCTCCTCTACATAGCTCTAACTATGGGGGAATAATAACCCTTCCATTCCTTGTTCTTTTCTGATCTGTTGGGTTGACTCCCAATTCATCTTGGACTCTTGGCATATCTGTGCCCTACTCTCTCTTCTGCTCCTACTTCAGCCGCAAACGATCTTTAGGACTCTCTGTCACTCTCTCCTAATTTTAGTTGGTTTTAGCTGCCACACTGTAGGCTTTCTCCTATTTGTTTGCTCAACCTTTGTGTACTCTTGCTTGCTTGTGTGCCTCTGTCTGCTCTTGCTTATGCACCATTGATAATATTAAGCGTTTTAAAGAGCCAATGAATTGAAACTGCCAGTAGACCAGTGAAAGACTCCTACAACTACCAAACCATCAAGATCTCCGCTACTGCGAGTTTTGTGCCAACAACGAATCTTAATGTTTGGGATTTAGTACTAAGTTTTTTTTTTAGATTTGGTGCCCAGTATTGTGTTGTTCCAAAGTCACGTATTTAGGATTATAACATTAGGGAGTTTGCCATGCAAGACAGTTATGAGAAACTTGGTGCATTCGAAGGCAAAACTTGCCTATGCCTAGTGTTAAAGCAAAATGAAGAAAGAAAACAAAACCATTTTTATAATTTTTGATAAACTTTTTAGAGGTAGGTGGTCTCAGGAAAAAGGAAAGAGTTTAGGATGTTAAGTTTTAGTAAGCTCCAAGAAGTTTGTTAAAAGTTGGATCTTCACAATCAAAATGATCTTTGAAAAAAAAAATCATTTTTGGGATTGTTCTACTTTTCTTTTTTAATATTGCAATCAACTGATAAGCCGAGGAGGCCAGGGACTTCCTGCTTGCGGATGTTAGAGTTCAACCAGTGGTAGAGCACTAAAAAGACAACTTTTGGCAAAAGAAAAAACCTTTTGGATGATGCAAAGTTAAGGTGGACTATTTTATTACCAAGACCACAATGGGACATACTGAATGGCTGCTGCTTATGCTTTATATGACACAAACCAAGAGCGAATGCTAGCAAGTATCATTTCTCTTGTTGCCTCAACAGTAATGACACACTCTCATTTAATGTTCTAGTGGTATATGGATTCAACCGATGCATCATTGGTTGCACAATAATATGGTGACAATTTTTGTAATCATATGAGTTTATGACACATATCTTATCTTTTGGAAATGATGCATTTTATGAGTCTATGACAAGTAGGCTACTACATCGTTCTTTGCCTGTATGAGTTGTTTAATATTATTCTTCAAATTATGCTCATCTATAATTTGCCTCTTTATGAGTTCAATTGTCTCTTGGATGTATTGTTGAACTCTCATTTCTGTAAATTGTTCTTTCTTATCCTCCAAGGGTCCACTCATTCCAATAGGCTCTCCACCATATTCAGTAGTTGGATCTCCATAGGTAGATTTGGATCAGATTATATTGGGGCCTTGTGTTGATGGTTGACTTGATAGTACTAAACTTCTAGTTACACTTTCCTCTGGGTCAACACATCGTTTCATCCAGTCAATCTGAACACTCCTCTGAATTACATCCCCTATTTGTTGTTTCTATATTGGAGTCAACTTCTTTATGATCAACATTTTTCCTATGGATGTCTAGTGAAGACAGAGGGAGAGAATCGAGATGGTCACATAGGTAGACCTATTTTTATATTTAGATAGGACTGCTTTTACCACATGGGTGGGGTTGCATAGAGAAAGTAGGATTTTTAGCCCTCTGATATGTTTACATGCTCTTTGCCCCCTTCTCATGGTATCTTTTTTGGTGACTTTTTTCCTTTGTGACCCTCTACTTCCTCAGATAGTTTATCTGCCTTCACACCCATCTTATCCTTATCTTTACTTATATTCTCTTTAAGCTCTATGGGTGGGATGTTCTTAATTGTAAGGCTAGTAATTGTAGTCCCATTCCTTGTGTTGTTGAATGAATTTCTTTGTCTCAATTACTTTCTGGGTGGCTTCTAATTTTGTTCTCGTCACTTTGACCTATTCTTGGTCACTCGTAGACATTGATAATATATCTTTCTTTCTTTCTCTGCTTCTCTTGCCTTTTTTCTTTCCTTTTTCGTATTATTCTTTCTTTGCTTTGGAGGATTTGGATTTTTCTTCCTAAGACATTTGTTGTTTTAGTGCTCTTTTTGCCTCATCTTGTAGTTGTTTGTGCCCAAGTGCTTCTGTGGAAACATTTTCTAAATCTTTCTTGAGCTTAAATTCTCTTATTCTTTTTTTTTCTTTCTTTGTTATTTTCATTTTCAGCCTATTGTCCTGATGCTATTCTTTCCTTTTCCCTTTTTCTTCATTAGTCTGCTGCTCTAATTCTTGTCCTACATGTGATGGTGAGAAGTTTGCCCTACAATGCTTGCCATTGATTTTGTTCTAAGTTCTTTGTGTTGCTTCTTGTAGAGGGATTTTGGGGAGAGCTTCTAATCTTAGACAAGTTTGTCTTCCACAGCTTGCCTTATCTTCTTTATTTCTTCCCTCGTGATTTTCTTTTTCTCCCTCTTGTCCCTCATCTCAGTAATTGTCTTGTAATTTTGTGGTAGGTCATCCAAGATATCCCAATAGGCCAATATATGCTGTTATCAATCTACAATGTACACCATTGCTGTATCTACTATCTTTTGCTTTCCTGTTCTATTTCCTTATTGAATCTATTGGCCACTTTTACCCCTCTGGCTTTTTTCATCAGGTCTAGTAGCTCAACTATTTCTTCCACACCATCTCCCTTATCCTTGAAATCACAGTGATTCTTTTAACACTAACCTTGTTTTTTTTCTATCATTGTCTCTTCTGTTTCTAGAGGATCTTCCCCTTGCTCTTCTTTTTTTAATGCAATTCACTCTCTAAGTACTCTCAACTTGGCTCCAAATGGGAGACTTAACCTTTTTTTTCTAATTTATGCATTTTGGTTATATTGGTCTTCTCTCGTCTTTTTCTTTTTCTAGGGTACTGGTGGTTTTTTAGTGGGTTCCTTCTTCTCACCACTCAAGTGCACTAGTGCTTTCTCTTTCATCTTGATAGAAGAATTGGCAAAGACATAAGGCTTCTCTTTTGATTCTATTTTCATCTGTACCCAGGAGGATCCTCTTGTCTACCTCTACTTCTTAAGTACACCCTTACCTTCTTTTAGACATATACTCTTTACCCATTATAGCTATTAATTCTCCAAAACAAACATACACTACAATTAATCCAAACTTTTAATATTACATTAACTTGACAGAGTCTTAGACATTATATTCAGAACTCTTAACAACACTAAGCCGAAACTCTTTAGAACACTAATCATAACCTTTTTACTTTTTTCCTTGTATATTGCAGACTACTTTTACTTTCTGTCTGCTTGCGAGGAAGGGAAATTCCAATTTGAGAGTCTCTTACCTTAAAAGTGGTATCCATCTCCTTGATTTGTATTGTGTCCTCCCTTGGACTTTGAAGTTGTTGCCAATAGGATCTCCTTTATTGCACTGCCAGTCCTTTCCTTTTTCCGTTGACACAGTACAGGTCACATGAAATTTCAATTATATCTGGACCATGGTCTCCCCCTACTTCCTTCACCTCCTCTTCGGTCTGTGAGTGGTTGTGGTCTACTCTCCTATAATTCTATTTCCATAAATTTTACTTGGCCTTGTTCTGACTGCCTTTCATCTGTCCATCTTGGTGATATTCTGCCATGATGATTTGCAGGAAAGCGTTATATTGTTGCCACAATCATATCCACATACCCATCGGTGAACTCATAGGGCAAATGTGAGAAAATTCCTCTCTGATGTGTAAGGATGGATGTATAGATTATCAGTATCTTTGGCAAAGAGATCCCTCTTTGTATTTTTCAGTGCTAGGTCAGAGCCATAACATCTTCTTGGCATCTGCTTTATCCTCCTCTGCCACTCAATCATCTCTATTACTAACTTTCACCCCATCTTCAAATGTTTTAATGCACTTTGTTATTTACCTTGCAATAGATTTCCCTTACAATCAAGTGAATCTATCCTCACGTGCGGGTACTAGGGTAGTAAAATACATGGAAAGCACTAACAACAATGAGCCGTAGCAAACTGTGTGTTTATCTCTCTTAAATAGGCACAGATTTTCCATTGTCCGGTCATAGAGGGCAAGGCAAAGGTTGTATTCCTTCTCGTTAATTATCACATGTAATGCCATGCAGATGCAACCTGCCCTAGCAAAATCCTCCATGTCAGTATGGTGTATTTTCCATGCAATCACTTTGGTGGCAGAACTTATTTTACCATTCTTGATCTTGTTGATGGATAGGGCTCTATTGTGGTCGGATTTCCCCATCCATTTACACATCTGTTTCTCTCTTCCACTACCCTTATTCCAAACCTTTACATCCTTGTCTCTATCCATCATCTTTAACCCTACTCAACAATTTAGGCGCAATTCTCTATAGCCAAAAAAATACATTGTGTCCTTATGCACTACTCTCAGGATTACCATGATAGTTTTGTTGTACATCTATCTAGTGTCATTTGGGGTATAACTTTGGTCTCTCTTTTGCATCTCTATTGCTGCGTGCTAGGTTCTTTCTCTATATGGTTCTTATCCTTGTCCATAGGGATGTGATTCAATTTGGACAACTTGGAGTGAATATATTTCTGTAGGTGTTCATAGTGGGTCACCTTGTGAGGCATGGCTGAGAATGTCCCTGCTAGATCTGGAAAACATGAATTCAAACTGTGCTTTTTATACCCTGGATGTTTGATTTGGCCATCAGCAACAACTTGAGACATCTCCATGTTTAGATTTGGACTCCAACACCTTGTTTGCACTTCAATATCTTCTGCTCTATCTTGTCCTACTTAAACCCTAGCTTGCTCTTTACTTTGCAGCTCACTTTAAACACAAACAATTCACTTTTACTTGTACCTTTTTCACTTACTCACCATATTTTATCTTTTTCATTCCTCAAGTCCTTAACGTTTTCTGAGTTCTGCCCTTTTTTCAAGTTAAAGATTCTCCATGCGCCTAACTATCACGCTTTCCTCTTTATTACCTTTACTATTCATTTTTCTCTTTTTTTACCCTCTATTTCTTTGGCTTCCCCCCATTTCACACAATGATGTCATCTTTTGTCCTCACCAATCTTTCTTTCCCTGCCTTTGGCTATTCTGCTTTGCTTGTTAATTCTTCTTGTCTGATTTTGGTTCAAATCTATACTTCTTTTAGCACTCCATCCACCTACTAAGCATTATTATGAATTTAGTCTTTATAACTTAACAAATTATGACCAGTGTAGCCATCTGCCTGCTGCTTCATGCATTCCTCCTTATTCCTTTGCAGCATGATGAGCAGTTCTACACTTAGGTTTAGTAAGGCACCTTTGCAAGTTTTCAACTTCCTGCTTCACCAAGTTGGTGTTTATTGGTTTCCACTTTCCAACTTGATGGTATCCCCCAAGTTGCCTTTCCGACTCTAACTGGGGCTATTCATTTTTCCTCTCCTTTTTTCATTTTTTTATTTTGTTTCTTTTTCCTCAGTTTTTATATATTCTCTCTTTTTTCCCCCAAAATTATTCCTATTTCCTAAGGTGGAATATACAGTTTCGGCCTAGCACCATTCACATATTCATTCCATAGTTTTCCAGCCAATGCTCTTAATTTGATAGTCTTTGCAGCTAAAATATGATCTATCATGTCAGGCTCTAGTTATCGTGTTATCTTCAACTTCTTTAAATGCTTAAATTTGCTATCATGCTTTAGTGCTTGATTTCTGTGCATGAATTCCTTTGTTTTAGATTCCCATCATGCTATGCTTTTTGTTACCAATTCTCCTGCGCCTTATTGTATGATGCAATTGAACCTCTTTTCATCAGGTTTATCCAATTATATCAATTTCTTCAGGGATTTGTCCTCATTCAGTCTACTCTAAACTGCCATCCCCAAGCCTGGTATGGTGTATTCTAGTTGTACCATTGGCTTCAATCCATTTACTAGCTGAAATCGGCAATATTTTGTAAGCCTTTTGTAAAATGTGCCCATAATATTGTTGGGATCTTGTCATCCCAACCTGTCCTCTGTACATCTCATACCTTTGTTAGAACTTGAAAGCACTAGACCACAACTTCATTCATAAATCTACTTTCTTCCTAATGCATGGTCCTCCTTGAAAAGTTATCTTTTTTGGTGGTTGGCGAAAGTGTCTTTTTTGGCGGTTATGGGCATCAATAAAATGCTCATTTTGATTTTCTCCTAGTCTCCTTTCTAGGGAGGGGAAGGGAAAAGTGAAACATGGGAATAATGCGAAGAGGGGTGCCTACAAATACCACCACAATACTAGGAACAATATTTGAATTGGAAAATAGCAGCAGAATGGGGACAGGAACAGGGGCAGGGACAGGGACAAGGAAAAGGGAGCACACTGAAGGAGATGGGGGACTGAGGGGTATGAATGCATCTCTGTGGAACATAGTTAAAATGGCCACAGAACTGAACAGTTTCTATTGCTCTTATCCACAGGATCTCAGAGTTTTTCGTCCTGAATATGCTCCCACAACTCTGCAGATGAGAGCTTGTTCTTTAAGATTTCATAGGTGATTGGTCATTTCCTCAACTAGAAAGTGGATATGGGAAGGAAGGTCCATTTTTAGGTAGCATCAATTCTTCTTTTCTGGAAAAGTTGGATAAACCACTATTTTCTATGTGTGAACATGGTGAAATTTAAGAACATCTTCTCTTGATGGAGATAGATTTTCGCACAAAGATGTCTCTTTGGAACTTGAGGTTTGAGAGAGGAGGAACTCATGGCACCTAAGTGGAGTACTAGGTTTATGTCCATACATCTAAGGGTTGTTTAGAGCAGTAGGGGAGAATGAGAAAGAGATAGCAGGATATATATGATTCAAAAAAGAAAAGCTAACATTCCAGGGCGATTCCCTATGCTCAAGCATCCAGAGGCTTTACTGTCATAGTATGTAAATAGAATTGCTCCATTTGAGATTGTACTTGTGTCAGAATTGATTGATCAATCTTCAAGTGTGAGCATACAATCAAATTGGAGGAAACTTTAGGCAGATCTGCAGTTTCCAAGGGCAGTATTTTTGTGCTGAAAACATAGTGTCAAGTTGTTCAATCTCTGCCAATACTTCTACTATGCAGTTTGTATTGAGGAAGGCCAAGCTGGTAAATGTGAGGTACATTAAACATATCTGCACTGCCAGAGGATGATATTTTTGAGTTAGATAATTTGCTTGGTCTTTCAATTATCAGTAATCTAGCATGACATATTATAAGTTAATTAGTCTGGGAAAATCTGGACATCGCCTGGTGATGAATCCCCAGATGAGTTGGATGGCCCTAATTGCTCCACAACTGATGCAGAAACCAACTTGGATCTTACTGGAGCCATAGAGGTTTAGAATTTGCATAGCTTTCCTTTAGTTAGTTTTAGAAGTTATTTACCTGGTGTGAAGGTGTTTACAGTTCAAAGATGATTTCTAGCAAGTGGGTTAGCCCAATCTCAGCCCAGTCCTAACCTAAGTGTATAACATTTTCAACATCAATTTAATTCACCATACAGAGGTCGAAAACTTAGTTTTGGCAGTCAGTTGCTAGATATCAAGTTCCTTACGCTTTCAAATTCACTGCTATCCTTAGGAATCCCTATTCAGTGTAATTTATTATTCATGAGGATTTATACATGTGACAACACAATATGAGAATATCTGCATGCAGTTAGATACTATTTTAATATCTATTCTGCAAACGGAGATTGATTTATTGGTTTTCTTTAAACAGAACCAGTTTCCTAGAACACTGGAAGCGCTTATCATTCATGGGCTTTCACCTAAAGCTGCAGAAATCTTGACACAAAAATTTGATGAAATGGACAAGGAAGCTGCAAAAGATGAACAGTATGTTATAGATTTGATTCAATATTGCCAGTGACTGAATTTCAAAGCTTCTTCAAGCAAGTGAAATCTTTATTTCTTAGTTGGTCATCATAATGCATCTTTCAGATAATTGTAATGGATTTCAATTTCTTACACATCAATATAAATTAGAACATAACACAATTAAATGTTTCGGTTTCATTTTTCTGCAGGGAAGAATTTTACAAGTTATTTTACAGTGTCTTTGATGATCACCATGCAGCTATGGAAGCTATTTTAAATGGAAAGGAGTGCTTTGCATTCCTGGTATGATGCTGGTTCTTCACTTTGTATTTCTTGTTTTAGTCTCTTCAGATGCTACTCTATATCATAATTACAATCAAGATTTCTGTAGGGGTATGTTTACTTTAAATCTCTTGATGTGTACCTTAGTAATCCAGAATCAATATTTTTAAATAAATTAATAATAAAGGACCACCGCACGAAGTAATATGATGAAGAGGAGAAATGCTTCCGAACAAGGTTAACTTTGATAGAGCAATGTTCATGATTCCTTTCCCATTTGATCACTCCATATGAATCATAATTATTATGCAATCACTGGCACACCTTTGGCCAACTTTGCTCATAATAATATACCATATAGGCCAATACCTTAATTATGTAGGTGACTTCCATATGATCATGCTAGTTATATAACATTCTAGAAATCGTCACCTGAAAAAAGCATACACAGACAGATTCTCTGGCGAAGCCGTGCAAGGCAGAGCAGAGGTATAAAGAAAAGAAGTTTCTTTCATTTCATGTATTGCACTTCCCCACTGTCAGTCCTTTTCTTGCTTTGGTTAATATCACAAGAGAAAGTGGTTCTTCTTTGTGACCTGAATCTAGACTGTGTAAATCTCCTGAATGGAGCTCTTACATGTTTGTTTGCATAGCTTTCTAGATATCTGGTCTTCAATAAATTTCTATCATCTCTATTTTCTACATTCCTCAGTTCGCTTTTCATTTGAAACTGCTAACCTTAATAGTTGGATTGAATAATCTGCCTACCCTTGCTAGTTACATAGCTTCCTAGATATATATGTCAATCCTTTTGCCAAATAGAAAAAATCATACGGATATTGATCTATAAACTCTTATTCTAGAATTTAGAAACCAACCAAATATAAATACTTGCCTACTTGGTCTGCAAATGAAACTTCAAACAACTTAGAGAAGGAATTATTGTGTTCAAAAAATATATAAATGAACAACTCACAACACAGATTGTTATCCTTGAAAACATTTGGGGTGGAGGAAAAATTAGTCTTGTGGTAGTGGCAATTTGCTGTGCTATCTTCCTTTATGAATTTGGAAAGAGAGTATTTACAAAAGTGGGAAATATCACTTCTGCCATTTCTCCCTAGTATGAATAGAACTGAAACATACAATAATTCTCACAATTCTTCAACTTGTCAACATGCTTTTGATGCTTGCATCATGGCTATTTGTAGATTTCTAATGACAATGAAGTTGTCCCGGGCCTAAGAAGAATTTCGACCATCACCAGAAGTTGTATGAATGCCTGTTCGGTTTGTATTGAGTTTTGTGTAATGTCCCCTTCTAGTGAGTCCGAATTTTTCCTTTGACCTTGCACAATTCAACTCACCAAAGAGAACATTAGTATGCAATTCTTCTCTAAATTCACATATCATCTATAAACATATGCCATTGGTTATCATAGATTGATGTATACATTTCATGATTCCCTAGAAGAGATCTACTTGGCCCTTTTGTTAATCAAATCCTCCATCTTATGAGAGTGAATCCGTTAGGGTGCAATGCCAATGGTATAGGTCGTTCTTCCTTCGAGGGGTACTCTAGACCCAGGCCACTCTAGGACCTTCCTTTGACTTGGGGTTCTCTAGACCACTCAAGTCAAAAGACTACCTCTTGCTCCCTAAGGTACCATCTTGAGACAAGGGCTCGAAGGGGTGCTCTAGACCAATGAACCCGTACCTATCCTTGGTCGATTGCCCGCCCCTAATCTTCCCTACTCCTCATAGTGGTGAGTTGATTAACATTATTGCCTTCCTCTATTTTAGGAATTCATGCCTTTTATGTACTTATACTCTTTGTATTCTTTCCTTAGTTCATTATAATGAAAATGCATATAAATATTTCATACTCATTACATAATCTAACTAAACTGATTGCAATGTAAACAATTCATAATTTATGATGATTTCATGCTATCACAGTCAGCTATTGTTACTGTTACACAATGCAATTCATATGTTCATTGTTCACCATTTATCATGACATTTCACATGCTATCTTCATGATCTTATCAACATACACTTCTTTTCTATAACTTATATACTATTCCTTAACACCATATGGGGTTGATAGGGTGTAGCATGTTGTTGTTCATCATAGGCTATGTTTGTCTCCCATCCTTATTCAAGAACTACTTGGTGTATTCTTGAGGCTAAGGCATCCGTGAGGATTCTTGGTACTCTAGGTAGCCAAGACCAATACACCGACTATGAATGATAAACTAGACATGTCACCCTTCATTGATCCCATATGTGGTTAATGAATGGGATATAGAATACACAGTTAGTGAATATTACATATGACTGTCCATGAATTATATTGCTCAGAACTGGCTGTAAATAAATGCAGTGTTATACTGAACATTAATACAAGCAAGGGAAACAATGTACTGTCATACCTGTGGTATTATGTCAGTTTGATTACTGGAGCCTACAAGAATGGCAGTTCGCTGTTGGAAAGTCTTCTTATAATGCTTGCTGTAATATCTTTGATAACAGATCTGAATTATGCAGAGTATCTACTTTATGCCAATTGTTTTGGTTATGGACTTATCTGCTGATTGAAGTTAAGTATTTACACAGAAATATATATCTTGCTTTGCTTCTGTTTGACCTTTGAACTGCAGATCTTTTTCATCTCTTTTGGAGAATATGATTTGATGTTTATATAGCTTTCATTTACTGCCCTTTTGGAGAAGACATGACTCTTCTAAAATGCCTCCTTATGCATCGTATCCTTTAGCAAGTATAATAACTTTCATTTGTTAATTTCTTTGTCTTGATTCTTATTTTGTCTTTTTCCTTATTTTGTCTTTTTCTTATTTTGTCTTTTTCTTCTTGGTTCCAAAATTGACTAAGTATGGGAAAGTATAGAGGGTAATAGGGAGAATTCCTCAATGTTTATTATTTCCAATCTTTAATTGGTAAAATATCAGATCATTACATTTTGGCATGTGTACTGTTGGTGGACACTTCTGCAATCGTGGTATAGTCCGGACGCTTCCTCAATCGTGGTACAACCCCTGTGTTTTCCAGCTCTGTAGCACCTGTCCAACACCTATCGCTGCACCTGAATTGAGTCTTCTGTTCAAGTTTTCTTGTTCTAATACATTTTCCAGATCCATTTGTATCACACCTCCCTACTTAGGAAGGTGTTTGGTCCCACAAAAGCTTAGTTAGACATTAAGTGGGGAAAGAGTTCTCCCACTCTTTCCTTGGAATATCATCTTACTTGGCTGACTTTTTGATGTTGGAGTCCGATTTTCCAAGTTTCTTGAACTCTATTTCTTGTTTCCCTTGTTTTCTTCTCTAGTACCACATCCTCAGTGAGTGTGTGACATGTGCCGAAGTAGGGTTTGATGCCAAGTTTTGAATTTTTGCAATTTCACAATGAACACTTATAATTGATTTCTACTTGCACATCTATATTTAACTATGCCAATCATATGGATTATAATACAAATGAAACAAATTGATTGAAGTATTCCGAGCCAAATTTTTTGTTTTTTCAAATTACAAATTACAAACCAATGCACCCGTTAAGGTTAGCAGCTAAACCAAAACGTTGCTGAAGCAACTCTAACCAGAATGTACACCAGGTTCCCGATGTGGGCAAGGTGTGAGCCTTGGTCAGAGGATCTTAATCAAAATGCTTATGCAATAACTCTAACCAAGAATGGCGCCAATGATGGCGAGCATATGGTCAGAGGGTCTTCTACACTAAGTACTGAAAGAGAACTCGACACCAAGTATGTGCTACCCAATCCAATATGGAGTTGAGGCGACCATATGGCGGAGTATTACAAATTACAATGCTGAAAGTACTCAACACCCAGAATGTGCTTTCTATCCCAGAATGGGAAAGTAGCTACCATAGGGCGGAGGTAAAGTAAATACAAGAGCAAATACTGGAAGTAGAGTTGAGCATTACAAATCAGAATTGAACAAAATTGAGAATTACTGCTAGTACTACTGTCAGTTTACAAAATGAATCTCATTCGCCTTTAAATTAAAACCAGCAACCTATGAATTTACTCATATGCTCATATCTCCCTCATAACTCATCCAACTGACTTGAAACAAAATGCAATATTCCCTAAGAATGATGATGCTTAGGATAGAACACTGAAAACAGATCAAAATGCCATGTATTATTTATGCACAGATTCCAATGCATCAGCAGAGGGTACGGCCTTCAAGAAAGGGCGATCTGCCTTTTAAAAATCACAGCTATCTCAAAAAAATCTGCAAACTGGAGGAAAGTGACGCCTTGACCAGACAATGAGAATAAGAGAATACCCAGAACAATATTTTTGTTGTTTTTTGACTTATGAATAAAACACAAATCTGCTATAGCTAAAAATGCAATGCCGGAAAAACTCTAATATGCAAAACTGAACTAAAGCCAAAAGCTGATTACAATGCACAAATCCCAATGTAAACTCACAAACTAGACTATTTCACCACTAGTCGCTATCTTTCAAGCGAGAAGCAATGCCAAGCTAGGAGGCATACATTCCTCGAAGCAATCCCAAGGCCAATCCGGCAGCATAACATTATCAAGATTTCGGATGCCGAAATGAGAGCACTCTTCCTCCTTTTATACTTTTCCAACTGGGAGTCTCTAAAATCCTCTTGCATATGGGATAAAACATGAGAGGGAAAATAATATAATCCTCTTTTTCAACCTCACCCTTAAAGTCCCGTCTTTTAAAACAACATTAATATTAAATAATAATGTTTAATTTACGGACTTTAAAACGGAGGCCAAGATGAAGTTAGAATTCAATGATCTATAGCTCGTTGGAAAGGTCTTGACAAGACGAATCCAACCCCACTCTCAAAATCCTGTTCTGGTGCCAATCCTGAACTTACTAAAAATAGCCGTAACCAACAGGGACTAAGGAGAACAAACCCGGAAAGAAACCGCCAACCAAACCACAATCTACGAACAAAAGCAACCACCAAAACATTAAACCCCAATTTCAACCTCCGAGTAGCCTACGGGTCTCCGGAATAGGCCAACGGTCAACTGTAAAAGATCAAGCTAGAAAACGGAACATTACATTGATGCTGGCAGCCTTCAATCACAACTTGAGTTTACAAATTACAATGAAACAAGGATTATGAGACTAATTCAGACCCTGCTGTTATACATCAGCCTATGCAATTCATGGAATACATCAACAAAGGTGGCTAGTGCCAGCCAGATACAAAGCATATAGTGCTGTTATAAAATCAGAGATTTGACATACCGAGAAGATGACAAATGAACCAAATGTAATGCGATGCTGATGCCAAGGAAGGTTGGATCGCTGCTGCTGTTGTAAGATGTTCAAATGGATGCCAACTGCTGTAACAAACCCTTACAATCTGTTCGTTATCTTCAAAGGATGGACTGCTGTCTTTGAGGTGGCTGATCGGTCCTTCACATAGCTGCGGATTCCTCCAAATGATAAGTCGCTGCCTCCTCAATATGTCGCTGCCTCCACATAACAGATCTGAGTGTATAAATGGTGGTGCTGAGTACACAACAAATTCCAAACAATGTGATGGCGGCGGCTAGTGGAAATTGCTGTTAGAACTATACTCTTCTTGCAATCAATATCGATGACTATACTCTTCTTGCTATCAACGCTCAAGAAATTATGAACAATGTCTTCAATCTATTGAACAAGCCTCAATTGAGACCTTCAAGGAATCTTCAACAATGGCGGTCTCTATCCAATCGGCGTCCAAGAGATAGAACTAGTGTCTTCAAGCAAGCCGTCACTTGATATGTCCAAGATCTACAATGAGTCGCCTGAAAATACTTCAACCATGGTTGCTGGTCTGAAATCGGCACCTAAGAAAATATATGTGATCAAATATCTCCAACAATGCAAGTCTTCAATCTTCAAATTAATCTCAAAGGTCTCCGACCAAATATCAATATGAATCTATCTATGAAGCTCGAACAAGTCTCCAATGAAGTGCAATTGCAAACTCCGTATGAATTCGCCTCCGTGATGTGATTGGGTTTTCGTCCTTGGAAGGCTAGCAAACAATTGCTAAGCAAATATGCGAAGTTATCAAAATATTCGTGATGTCGGAATGAGCACCCTCATGTTTTATTTATACTTGGATGTTTGCCAATTCAAATTAAAGATTTGAATTTCGATTCCCTCCTTTCAATTTGAAGTATTTACTCCTCCAAGGCTATGCACAAGATCCAATGCCTTATATTATTATTTCATTTGAATTTATCCCTCCAATGATGGGCGCCAACTACACAACAATATTTTATTAATTTATTGCATTCTCCAAGACGAGCGCCACCTAGTCAAGACCCATTTTGTAATTATTTTTTAATATTTTATTCTCCCAAGGGTGAGCGCACAAACTCGAAGCCTTTATTATTTTATTATTTTATTTTCTAACATCCAGGGCAAACGCTCAATTAAATAATATTATTAATTTTTATTTTATTATTTTCTTCCTCGGCGCTATAATTAAATAATAATAAAATATTATTATTATTTAATTGTCTTCATTTGATAATTAATGCAAAGTGCATTAATTCATTTTGCCGCCTTCGCCAGAATATTCCCTTGCTTTGATGGGTTAGCCTATGGGAATGAAGATAGGCTAACTCAGTTCCATGTCTGGCGATCATGCCGGAAATGGAGACATGTCAGTGTGGCTCTTCCTTCCACACCCAAGTCTTCTAAGAAGTGTAGCACTTGTTCTTCTTCCTTATCTAGCATGGAGGGCTCATAAAGCTGCAATTACTCACGATTCACAATTGAGTGCATCTTCATGAAAGTAGGGGGATCAAGTTTGAATGCATTTTCACCTATGAGCTCCAAAATTGTGAAGGGTCCGTATCTTAATGGCTTAATTTTCCTTTCTTGTCCTTGAAGCCTTTCATTGCCCAAGGAAAGCCAAACTTTGTCTCCTACCTTGAGTTTGTGTTCCTTTCCATGCTGGTCAAGCTTTTGTTTATACAATTGTTGTGTTCTTTCCAATTGTTCTTTTGCCTTGAGTTGGAATTGCACGATCCTCTCAACAAGTTTAGTTGCTTTAGTCACCTCATTATCCTGCCATGCTTGTTCATCTTTCTTATCAAAAGCTACATCAAGTGGACTAGAAGACAAATATCCCAAACATGCTTCAAATGGTGATTTTTTAGTAGAAGAATGCAATGCTCTATTATTGTATGTTGAATGCATGGAAGTGATTCATTCCATGTCTTGGGACACTTACTATTAAACCCCTTGAGGAGCTGCACCAAGGTCTTGTTGACCACTTCTGTCTGATTGTTTGTTTGTGCTTGAAAGGCTGTACTTTTCTTTAGCTTTATGTCCACCATGCTTCATAATGTAGACCAAAACTTACTAACAAACCATGTATCCCTATTGGAAATTATGGACATAGGAAGCTTAAAGTGCACCCATACATTGTTAAAAGACACTTTAGCTGCCTCTTTTCTTGGGATAGTTTTTCTACAAGCTGTTAAAAGACATGTTTTGCTAAATTTGTCAACTAACACAAATAAGTAATCATGCCCATGTCTACTCATAGGAAAACTTCCTACAAAATCCATAGAAAGTAACACTTTCCCAAGGTCTTGTGCAGATAGGCAAAGGCATATACATTCCTTTCTTGTTTTAGATTTCCCAGTGCAACACAATTTACAACTTCTAACAAACTTTGGTACCTCTTGTTGCATTTTGGGCCACATACCTTTACAAATGAGCCACTATTTTTCCATGCCGAATTGACCTGCCACTTTGGAGGTATGTTTGTGCTCTTGGCGCACACAATTTTCCTACCTTATGAATATATAGCAACGCATCTCGAAGATAGAAGTCTTCTTCACTTTTTACATTTTCCTATGATAGAAGTTCTTCATATGTTTTTACCAAAATCTTGATTATTTGCATATTCTTGAACATAAGTCTCTTTTGTGAAGGGCTCCAAGTGAGTTACCATAGTCATTGCCAAAATAGGTGGCCTAGACAAAATATTTGCCACAATATTGTTAGTCCCTTTTTAATGCTTAATTATCAAATGAAATTGTTAAAGAAAACCCATCCATTTGTAGTCTCTTGCTTCTTGTAATTTACTTTGTGCTTGTCAATATTGTAGAGGTTGGCGGTTAGTATGTATAATAGCACCCTTACCAAACAAATAGTGTCTACATTTTTTAATCGCTTGAATTGGTGCATATAAATCTTTATCATAAATCGGATATTCTTTAATTGCTAAAGTAAAAACTTTTGAATAATAATATATAGGCTTACCACCTTGAAGCGACACCCATGGCATATTCATTGGGCTTTTTTATATTAGGAAGAGCAGAAATAGGAGCATGGCTTATCTTATTTCAATGTTTCAAATGCCTTATCATGTTCATTTCCCCAATGAAAGTCCCTTCCCTTAGATTAATTGATGTCAAGGTGTAGCTATCTAGGGAAAAAAAGGAATAAAATTTCTCATGAATTGTGCAGCCCTACAAAACTTCTAGTTTCTGTAGTATTCTTTGGTGTAGGTCAATTTACAATTGCTTCAATTTTAGATAGGTCTATTCTTAATTCTCCTCCTAGAACATGCCCTAAATATACCAACTATTTTTTGCCAAATTCAGACTTCTTTAGATTGCATAGTAGTTGTTTTTATAACCTTTGCAAGGCTTGTTTGATGTGGATTAAGTGTTATTCCCATGTAGCACTAAATATTAGAATATCATCTAGATAGACTATCACAAAGCTATCTATGAAATACCTAAAGACATCATTCATCAATCTTATGAAAGTTGTAGGCACATTACTCAAGCCAAAAGGAAGTGCTAACCATTCATAAAGACCTTGTTGCATTTTGAAAGCAGTCTTGCAACTGTCCTCTTCTTTCAATCACACCTGATGGTAACTGGCCGTAAGATCCAACTTGTTGATGTGTTTTTTATGACAACAACAACATTAGAATAAAACACTAAGTGCTCTATCCTCTCTTGAACAAAGTATCTCAAACGCTAAACTATGTGATCGAGTGAGACTACTCCAAGGTTCCTTGAATGTTAGGTCTTGACGTGCACATGGATAGACTCAGTGGAATGATGTGATTTTGCTGATAATCACAAAGGGACTTACACAATCGTTTGATACACAATACTTATTGTTTCCTTCACAAAGGGGCAACACTTAGAATTTCCAAGTCCTACTACTAGAGGCGTATGATTTGGCAATGAAGCTCTTGAGAACTAATCCTAATGATGATCAAAAATAAAGTGCAAAAGAGGGTAAGGGTTTGGGAAATCTACTTGATGCGAAGATTACTACTGACTTATTGAAACCAAACTATACTTTGTTTCGCCATGAGACAACTACACAAAGATGATGCAATCTTCTAATAAGGTGTTTGAGATGATTTTCAGATTACTCATACATAAAACATGAAATGTATATGCAAAAAGCAACCGAAGTTAAGCTTTTAAAAGAGTTCAGACTAACCATACACTGTAATCTGCAAGGCACAAATCACAAATGGTATGAACATAAGGGTTTCAACATGTATCAATAGCAATATCTTCCATCAATCTAACTTGATGAAAACTAAACAAAACTGAAATAAAACAGATCTGAAGATTGGAGCTTATAATTTGCTTTGAGGAAATCAGAAAACCATGCCAACATTCCAAAGAACGCCATAAACACCAAGCTTCAATGATTATGTATTGATTTGGAAATGCCTTTGCAACAATTTGTGAATATCTCAAAGTTCTCTTGCTCTCAAATGGAGTACTACTACAGCAATGAACAACAACTACTACTCTTGTCTCTCTTCTCTCTATTCAACTGGATATTAGATTACAAAATGAGGCAAATGGGCCTTATATAGAACTTACAATTACAATGAAGGGCCCAGATTGATTTATGAAACCAATGGCCAAGATTAAAACAACACATCCATAATGGAAAGTAGTTACAACTGCTACTACCATCGACCAATGAAAAAGCAACAATAAATATTAGGACACCTCATGCTGACTTGGAATCCAATAAAGCATCTTCTAGAAGGGTGCCTCCCTTATCTCTTTCCTTTGTTGCAAATTCAACGAATCTGGACATAACAATTTCCAGCTTATCCATTGGTACACTTGGCATGCTCTCCATCTTGTAATCCATGATTGACAAGTCAGCATCACATGTAGTGAGAATGTTTTCCCAATCTGATCCTAGTTCTTGAATCCCGTTCATGAAAGTCAAGAATGTGGAAGCATCTTCAAAATGTCCCTCCTGGACAGGATGTGTAGCCTTGAAGTATATACTTTGCATCTTCTCCTTCATTTCTCTTTTCACAACTAGAGTGCAATACCAACGATGGAAGTCATAGACTTGATTTATTTGTGTTACATTTCCATCTACTAGGATTTGCTTTGGAGTATTCATCAAAACCTTCAATTGTGGAATGGCCTTCTCCCTGATGATGCTAAATTCTTGACATGCTTCCAATATTACTTGAATTCTATACATGAGTGTGATGACTCTCTCATATACTTGGATGAAATCATCGACGAATCCATGAGCTCTTTCCAAGACACTTCCTATCCATCCCTTTGCTGCATTACTTATTGACTTCGTTTCTTCCAACTCAGCTAGTGAATCCTTGGAAATACTTACAGGCGGAGCAGTTGCCCCTTGGACTAATTGGAGAGGATTCATCAAGTGCTGGATATAATGCTTTAGCTCTTTATTTTCTTTCTTCAATTGATTCTTCTTTTCTTCTTCCTTCCTTAGACTTTCCTTGATTGCTGTCATTGAATCCTCTAACTCTTCCATTTCCTGCTTCTTTGTTGTTGGTCCCAAATCAACTGTCATTACATCATATTCTTCAAGAGTGATGTCTTCTTTTGCCTTATCTACCATTGGGACTGCAACTTGGACTTGGCAAGACCCGGATTCTCCTCTTGTGATTCTTGAGTACTTCTTTGCTTTCTTCTTTTCTACCGTCTTGCCTATACTGCTCAGGAAATCATCTAGCTCAGCAGTTGGATTGCATTCCATAACTGATTTCTTCTTCAATTGTTCTTGCAGCCATTCAGGTCCTGTGTATGGTTCTTCAATTTCATCAGGTTCTGGATTTTCATGAACTCCCCGTAGAGTGGATATCATATCTTCATCAAACTCTTCATCCATAAATTCTAAGTCTTGGTCTTCAAATATCTCTTCAACATGGATTATTTTTGGATCCTTTGGTGGATAATCAGGAGGAGTTTCCACCACTGGATTGGAAGTCCTTTGTCGAGTGGATTCCACGGATTCATTTGCACTTCTTCTATCTTGCACAATTGGAATCACTTCATCCTCCACTTGCTTCTCATTCCTCTCAGTTGATGGCACAGTAGTATCCGTAAACAAATTGACCTCATGGACATAAGTACTAGTTGAGTGAGGCATAATTGTCTTCTGCTTTTCCTGTGTCGGTTTCTTAGTAGAATCTTTTAAAACCTTTGCCTTCTTTGTAGGGGGACTATCAGTTGCTTTACTCTTTGGATCATGCTTTCATGTTTCTAGTTCCTTACCTTTCTCATGTGATTCTTCGGTCATGTCATCCTGTAATGTCCCCTCTTTGACACATGGCTAGTCCATCATGGAGTTCTCGTGGGCTAGCAGTTTGGTTAGGGAACTGTGGTTAGTTGGCTCAGGAGGTCCTTGGCAGTGACAGAGTGTTGGTTTGCATTCGGTGGATCCAGTTGGCACCCTCGTGGTTGGATCAGTGGGCTCTTGGCCGTTACTATTTTTAGTAAGTTCGGGTATGGTGTCGGTTCAGGATTTTTAGAGTGGGATCAGATGCGTTTCGTCGAGACCTTTCCGACGAGCTCAAGATCATTGATTTCCGATGCCGTCTTCATAATTATTTTGAAGTCCGAAGGTTATTTAATTTATATTCATATGGACTTTATTACTACTGTCGGAAAAGTGACTTTATGAAGAATTAGAGTCTTATTTCAAGTTGTGACCTTGGGTGCCCCTCCCTAGGCAACTTAAAAGTGTTTTAAAATGATAAAAACCCCTTTTGAATTCCAACGCCATCTGGGAGGGAGAATATAAGGTTTTTTGGGGCTCATTTTCAGTTTATGCTATGTTGATGATATTTCTTGTGAGATCTTTGCTAGGGTTTCTGAAGTGGTGCATTCGAATCAGGTTTTTGGAGACGAGAACCTCCATCAGTGACGGTATCCCATTGGTGTGAAAGATCACCCAACGGTGCCATTGTGAGTGAATGCATTCAGCATTCGCATTTGTGCTTCATTGAGGATTTCATGAGGATTTGTGGAGATTGATTGTTGCATTCGACAGAGTTTGGTATTTCAGCTAATAACAATGGAGATACAACAGATTTGTGAGGAGATTTGAGGTAGTTTGCTGCTGGCCGTACTTTCCCTTTGCTGGCCGTACATCCCAGCTTGGCCGTACCATGTGTAGAAGATGTTTGGTGGTTGGAGACTTCATTGTTTCTCTCCCATTCTTGGCGTGAGGGTTTATTAAGATGGTGCAGCCTTGTTAGAGAGAGTGCAGATCTGTTCTTCATGTATTCCTTGCTGTCCATTGCTCGCTGGGCCGTACACTCTTTCTTGGAGGGCATGGGGTCTATGAGGACTCAATATACTCTTTAGCAGCTGGTTTATTTCCCATTTCTGGAGGAGTTTAGAGCTGTTTTTTCATTACTAAGGCATTGTATTTCATCTCTTGCATATTCTTGGGAGATTAGAGTGATTCCAGCCATACCCACTTGCTGGTCCTATTCCGGCAGTTTTACCAAGTTGCACATTTTCATATGGGTATGTGAGTAATTGTTTCTTGGCTATTCTTCGATCTGGGTTGTCATTACTTTCTTCAGATTCATTGTATATTTTTTGGGTTTCTGTTATATGCAATCTATTGTGTGCTCCGGCACCACATCTGCAGGGAAACATAAAACCCCCTTCTGCATCTTCTGTCTATCTGAAAGAACACAAAAATCTAATAAAAATCACATAATAAAGATTCAAAATAAACCAACAGGTACGACACATTACACATCCTCAGAAGACTATGAATCCAACTCTCCCATCAAGTCATAAGTCAAATGAATATTCTGTTTGTTCAACTTATCAACCTGCTGACTTATCCATCTCTTCGTATTCGCCAAAATTGGTGCCATCAAAACATCTAAATTGGTGACTTCTTGCTTGGCCCAATTGAGTGTAGGAAGAGGTCTTTCTCATTCTCAAAGAAATGCTAAACTTGCCTTCCATCTTCACTGACTTGATCCGGAACAGAGAATACTTGAGTTACTCTAATCATGTTCAAGGATAATCTGGAACACATTCTCTTCCTTATCTCGAAGTCATCCACCACATTTGCCCAATGGTCTTCAAGTTGCACCTTGTGTCTGTATTTCCTTCCACAAGCTACTCGAATAATGTTGAGAGGGTCAAAATTGGCTCTTGAATTGTGAGTCACAAGGTTGTAAAATTGCAGTTCTTCGGTGGATTTCTCCGCGGCTTGGATAGATGAACATACTTCAATTGACTCTCCAATTGAGATTGGGAATGATATTCCAGCCTTCTTCTTCTGAACCTTGTCATATGCCGACAACTGCCTTGTTACTTCGAGCAATATCATCTTATTTGTGGGATACCTTGGGAGTCTGTATGGATAGGATGAGAATCCTTGCACCCTGATATAAGTGAACTTCGGGAACTGAATGAACCAAGAACCATATTTCTTGACTAACTTCATGGCTTCCTGTGATAGTCTCTGATGAGTTCCTCCATGAAGTGTCCTTACGATATGCATGGAGAATGCATCATTAAATCTCTTGAAATGGGCCATGTTTTGGAGGTGCAACTGCGGGTAACAGTCGTAAACTTTGATTAGTCCTTGGCCATTTTCAACTTTTCCTTTACATGTCAATCCTTTGTATCTATAATTCCTCGCCAACATGTAAATCACATATGAACTCATGTAGAAGGTTCTTGATTGCTCCATATTCCTTAGTTGTTCATTAATGTTGTCACTTACTAATTGGGCCCAATCAATCATCTTCACTTTGCTTATTATCTCCTCGACGAAGTAAAACATCCATGGTTCAAAGGTGGAAGCTTGAGGGCATCCCATGACCTTGTTCAATAAGATGATTAAGATCTCCATATTCTTGCTTGAAGTCGGACTTGAGAAGTTTCTTTGGCAGCCTGGAATGATGATGTCTTCGTTTCTCCATCCATGAAGTATTGATGATCTCCATACAAGCATCGGGTCCAGCTTCATACATCTTGGATGCGGCTTCTTTGCTCTTGTAGACGGTGGAACTGTAGACAAGAATGTTGAAGGCTTCGGAAATCATCTCCTTGGAAAGATATGCCAACACTTTGCCATTGGGAGCAATAATCCTTAGTTGATCGGGAACATAGAACTTGGCGCACTCCACTATGAGCTCGGCACAAGGCATGGCAGGTGGGAAACAGGCGGCTTGCACAATTCTGTTGCGGACCATCTTCTTGGCGATCTTCGATGGATATTGTCCTTCGCTTCCGTACATTCACCTTTTGATCTCGTCCATGTTGATATGTCTGATGTTGGTGTCGCCAACATTTCTCCACTTCGAAGCGATCTTGGACTCGGGAAGCACTCCTTTGAGAACACCTTGCATTTGAGCTTGCCTTGAGGTGGATCCAGCTTTAACATTCGCCATTCACCTAGAAAAAACAAAATAATTTCAAATAAGAAACAATGGCGAACTTGAATAATAACTCACCTCAAATGTAAATTCTTGTCAAATAATGCATGCGGGATAAAATTCCATAAAATATTTGATTTATTTGGGAAGAAAATGAATAAAATAATACTTGGAAACAATCCTCCTTCACAAATTCGCCCTCCTCAAAGATAAATCTGCTCTTCAAAATCGAAGTGTGATTTGTTTTGAGAAAAATGATTGTGAAGAGCTCATTTAAATACATGTCTCATGGCCAAATTACTCCAAATAGTCCGACTCAGAGGAATTCTCAATATTTCCCATGGATTTTATCTATTAGGCCGACTAAGGATTGAACAAATATCTATGGATTTTACTTAAATTTCAGTAGTTTCTTGGTGTTAAAGTCAGCTATGATGGCCAAATCGCACTTTTTGAGGGATCAAGGACAAGTTCCTTGTTGCAAGTTTCATGATCTCTTGGACTTTCGCAATTTTTGGAGCCCTATGGACAAATTCCTTAGCGCATATTTGACCCATCCTTGGAATTTTCATGTCGCACATTCTAGGTCCTCATGGATTTTCGCATTTTCTAACATGTCTTGGACAAATTTAAGTCGCATTTTTAGAAGGATTAGGGACAATTCAAGTCGCACATCTCACTACCCCTTGGAATTTCACATTTTTCCTCTGGTCTTGGACAAATTTGGGCGCAAATTCTACTACCTTATGGATTTTTCCATTCACAAAATTAAGGGAGTCATGGAATTTCGCATTTTTTATGACCTAATGGATAATCCACATCGCACATTTTGCTTCCTTAAGGATAAATTTTCCTTGTCGCACTTTTAGAGGGGTCAAGGATTTTTCATGTCGGATGTTTTGGTGGGTCAAGGAAAATCCACATCGCACTTTTATAATCTTATGGATTTTTCACTTCACAAATTTCTCCTCTTCCAGGAATTTCGCACTTTCAAGCATGTTTTGGATTGTTCTTCATCTCTCATTCCTTAAGTCATGAATTTTGCACTTTTAGGGTGTTGAGGATTTCGCACCTTTTATGATGGCTTGGATAAATCTTTAGGCACAAATTTGGATAGGTCATGGATAAATCTTGGTTGCACTTTCCTTGGAGAGGTGGATAATTCTCTTAACTTGGTCACATTTTTGGCATTGTTTTGGATAAATTTCATGATGTCTCTCGCCTTGGATTTTTCCTCATCGCAAATCCCTTGAAATCATGGATTTATTCTATCCTTAGGCGCAAATTTTGGCAAGTCATGGAAAAGCTCCCTGTTGTGTATTCCTTGAAGTCCAGGATGGATTCCTTAGCGCAATTTTCATTAAGTGATGGATAAATTCTTGGCACACATTCAAAGGGATTCAGGAAAAATGCTAAGCGCAATTTAGACCTTTGAATTTTCATCTATCCTGTGAACTTGGACAAAGATTCCCGGATTTTGGCAAGGAATAGCCCGTTTGTTATGGATCTTCATGTTCAGAGTGGAGAACTTAGGAATTTTCATATGGAATGATGGAAATTTGACAAGAATTTGGCAAAGATCAAGGCAAAACCAAAACCTCAACTACAAACCCTAAACCCTAAAAACGAAAAGAGGGGGGTCCCATTTGCAATGGGGTGATGTGTGAAAATGTCACAACACAACTTAGTAAAATACTTAGCATTTTAAGTTGATCTAATAAATCATATATCCTTGGGAAAGGATATGTTTTCTTAATAGTAAGTTTATTAAGAGCTCTATAATCTATACACATTCTCCAAGAACATCATTTTTTCACACCATCACTATGGGTGACCCACAAGGTGAAGTGCTAGGGCAAGCCACCCCTTGCTCCAATAGCTCCTAAAGTTGTTGCTTGACCTTGTTGCTCTCTAGTAGTGATTGCCAATACAACCTGATGTAGGTAGAGGAGATTCCGGCAATAGTTGAATCTCATTCTCCACCTACCCTTCTTGGTGGCAATCCCCTTGGTTCTTCGAACACTTCTTGAAAAGATGACAAGACTTCATCCAAGCCTTTCAATTTTGAGTTCATGGTAGAAATGTCATTCCATCTTTCTTGTCTTTAAGAAAGAGCAATCAAAATTGTTTAGTTTCTTGAATCAATTTGATTGCTTGGTTGGCACTTACAATAGCTACTTTAGCCGTGTTTTGATGCCTTTTGACCCTGTACTTGACCCCATCCTTGACCCATATGTACTTATTAGCCTTGCTCATGAAATTAGCATCCCTAACATAAAGATACGGACTACCAAGAACAATACCAAAAGCATCAAGGAGAATCACATCAACCTCTATCTCATCCATGTATTGTGCATTTACCTCAAATTTTACCTTGCATCTTTTATTTACTTGTATTTTGACACCCCTTTTCAACCATCCCAATGAGTATGGTTGTGGACATTCCTCTGTTTTTAGCCCTAGCCTCTTTACTCTATTCTTCTTAATTTGCAACTTCAAAATAAAATGTTTGTTTATCTCATGAAGTTTGTTCCTTTCCTTATTGGCCATGTAACCAAGTTTATCATCTATATTCAAATTGTTCTCCATCTCTATTTCTTTTTCTTGAATGGTTAACATAGACTTCTTTGTTTCATTTCCTTTGCTCTTATTTCTATTCTTAGGATGTAGTTCAGGATGAAGCTTCCAACATTTTGAATTTACATGCCCATCTAATTTACAATGACTGCAATGATTTTCTGTGTCCTTTTTATCATCCTTTTCCACAATAGTGTTGGCTTTCTTTGCTTTTCGGTTTCCTTTGTACTTTCCCTTATATTTAGAAGACTCGCCTTCATACCTCTTTTTCTCCTCCTCTACAAAGTATGTTTGGACACATGCCTCATTCAAGTCCTTTGGATTGGTAGTGACGAACCCTCATCCTGATGTGAGAATGGGGCCCATCTAGATACTTTGTCATTATGCCCTCCTCATCAAGATCCATACCATTCGCCATAGCTTGCCGACAGAACTTTGTGGTGTGATCCTTCACACTTTAACCACTTTCTTTGTAGTGCATCCACTTAATTTTTTGATTGACCTTATGTCCTATGGGATAGAAATTCCTTCTTGTTAGTTGTATGAATCCTTCCCATTTATCAACTATTGACATTTTCCTTTTTCCACAATTTGCAACATATGTTTCTCATCATACAAGAGCATGAGCTACCATCTTTAGGCATGCAAAATTAATTCTTTGTACTCCATTTATTTTATGCACACTATAATATACTTGTAATTGCTTAATCCATGTATCTAGCAATTCCACATTAATTTGTCCATTACAGGGCCTAATCTCTACTTTTTGTTTCGACCTTAAATGGACTCACGTCCTTTTCCTTTTCTACATTAGCTTCATTCAAGAAGTCTTCATCTTTTAAATCATCTTCATTATCACCAATTCCAACTTTTTTTTGCTAAAGCTTTTACCAATTTGCCTATGAAAGATTGTTCTTGCTCCATTTTACCTTGTTGCTTACTCATGCTCTTGTTGTTGCTTCAACCATTGTGGATTTTCTATGATGCCTCTCATGTAACCATCTAGTGTTGTCACCCTTGCATTTAATTCTGCCATGGGTGCCTTTTGAGCTCTTGCTGTCACTGTCATGCAAAATCCCTCCATAAATCTCACAAGAAATCTAACCCCTCTAATACTAAAATTGATCTATAAACTCTTATTCTAAAATTTTCTACTCGTTTGGCAAATGAAAGTTCAAACAACTTAGAGAAGGAATTATTGTGTTCAAAACAGAAGTAAATGAACAACTCAACATGCAGATTTTTATGCTGGAAAACCCCTGGGGTGGAGGAAAAATCAGTCTTGAGGTAATGACATGCCGTGCTACCTTCTTTTACTAATTTAGAAAGAGCGTATTATAATAAGTGGGAAATCTCCTTGCCTCCTATTTCTGCCATTTCTCCCTATTATGAACAGAACTGAAACATACAATATTTGTACGATTCTCCAACTTGTAAACACGCCTTTGATGCTTGCATACATGGCTATTTATAGATTTCTAATGACAATAGAGTTCTCCCCAAGAAGAATTCTTACTATCACCTGAAGTTGTACCAATTCCTATTTGGTTCAGATTATGAGTTCTGGCACGGGTACTATTGGTGGATACTTTCACAATCACAGTACAGTCCATGTATTTTCCGGCTCTGCAGCACTGCCCAACACCTGCCCCTGCACCTAAATTCAGTCTGCTGTTCAAGTTTTTCTGTTCTGATACATTTGGATCAGATATTTTCAACTTTTCCTGAAAAATATTGAGCATTATGTTTTGGAATGTATTTCATGCTGAAAAGTTTTTAATGATATCTATCTGGATTTGTGTTATTCTCCTTATGGCTTTGAAAGTGTTTTTTTTGATTATTTGGCAGGCATTGAAAAATGTTCTGGAGCGATACATGGGACTAAATTGTGAGTGGCCCAAAATTTAGTTTTGTTGAACATGGAACTTGAAGGAGCTTCCAAAATTATCATGTCTGGAAGAACAGGTTTTTAATTTATTTTCTTCTGTCAACATTTTTGTTATAATTTGGGCAATCTTCTGGTCATTTTACGTGGAGTGCCAGATTTATCTCAATGTCCAAGACATGTTTAATAAGACATGCATACTTCTTATCCATAGTATTTTGTTTATCTGCAGACATGTATGCTGTTTAAACTCCAAAACAGAGGTTCTAGGGATGACAAAATTTGGAGAGCTGCAGAACCTAGATAGATGGCAGGACATTATTAAAAGCACTAAATAACCCACCTGCTTGATGCTGTTGTTCGGATACTAATTAATTCTTCATATGAGATATTATAGCTTCTAAAGTGCTTTTGATAGCTTTTGTTGGTAAAGATTGATGCTTGTTCCACTCTGTAAGCTAACTGTAGATATTGTGTGCTTACGACCACAATTTGTTTTTTATTATCACATACTTTCTGTCTCTATTGAATGTATATTTTCATTAACTTAGCACCTGGAAGAGAGATGAAAGTATCTGTTTAATCTCACAGCAATTGTATGGGCAATTATGTAGGCTAATTTTTCATCATATTTTACTCTGAAGAGCTATTTAGGATGTGAAAGGTCATTTGTGTTTATGCATTTCCAGCAATAAACATTGAAATAGTGTGTTGCATTTAAACATGCTATAGGATTGTCACCGTGAATGTTTCACTGATAAGAATTGAGGCATAAAAAAATGCTCTTGTTTTAAGTCATTGCATTTAATCTTGCTATTCAGTCATTTTTTTATATACCCCATGTTTCTCATGTCACATAATAAGAGTTTCATGCTGTGAAATCTGTCAAAAGATTATTGGATCTTAAGTGTGAACATTTGGAGTATCTTTCAATTGCTCATGCAAGATCTGGAAGTCAGTCAGACGTGCAAAGGCATGCTTTTTCTTCATAATCTGTGTTTGTATTTGTAACTAAAGCTCATCACTATCCATGGGCAAAAATGCAGTAAATACACTTGAGTGTGACCATATGCAGCCTCACATGTTTGAATCTGGACATGAATAGAGCTTTATATGGCCAGATTCACATATATAAAGCTGTATATGGCTACATTCAGGCACTATCATTGCATATAATATGTGAATCATCTATATAGTTGTGGGGCATTTCAAAAGTTCTTGCGTATTTTGTTGCAAATCAAATATGTGGTCAAGTTGAGCATTCTGCAATGTTTATTTTATTTTATCATTGATGGACAAATCAGGCATTGTCTTTTCCCTTCTTCTAGTGTTTTAGAACTATATTGATATCTAAATAGAATATACAGGCATCAAACACGAAGCAGAGTATAGGGCTGATACTCGTTGAATGGAAGCAAGAACACTAATGATAAGGATGTGATGGAGATTGCCAAAACATTACAATAATACTCACGAAAATCTGAAAACCAGCAAAAGCAGAGAACTTATAGGTATTTGATAGATAGCGATCCTAGCACCTTGCCAAAAGTGAATCTCAGTAAGACTACAAAACTCTACTTTGAGCGTGTATGGGTCCACTACAGTTTGCCACAAAGATTCTGTTAAGACACCAGATATCTGAGCACTTTCTACTCCATCTGATGACTTGTCCATCATTGAGACCAAGTTGAACAAGTCAATTGCCTTCAATCCAAAGACCAAAGTGCATGCTAAGGCACTCATGGCTAAAGGTATTCAATCAAATGATAGCATATCTTCTTAGAATCTACAACTCTAGGCATTTACGAACATGAGAATTGCCAACAACACAAGTAAAACAATGCTATTAAAAGCTCTTTTGGACCAATCCATTTTAAGTATGCATGGGATTCCAACCATTGGCCTCCTTCAACGAATCACTCCTGACTGCAATAATAAGAGACTCCTAGAAACTAGTGACAAGTATAAGGAATGTATGACATGCATCAATTACATGACAATAAAAATATAAAAAAAAAAAACTGTCGAAGTACAAGCAACATCCTGGTCAATATCTTTTACCACACCAATAACAAGAGACTCCTAGAAATTAGTGGATATGCATAAGGAGACTTAAAGGTCCTACTAGGAAGATCAAACCACTCTCATACATGGTCTATACCCTCACCAAGAAGGTGGGGGAGAATGCTTTTGACCTCAATGATTTGTGTTGGGCATATGGAGTAGCACAAAGGACAACTCAAAGAATACCTAGTAGATGGATCTAATGAACTATTGTGTGAGCTATGACAAATATGCATTTGAAAAGAAAACAAATGTGGAAGCACCATTACACCTTTAATGGAAGACAAGACATTGAACTAAATTTTTTTCTATTTGTCAAGTGTATATCTCAACGAGTTGAATCAAGTGGTGTATTGTATGGCATGAAATTGTAACTATATTTTTTATAAAGTGAATTTTTTAGTGAATGAAACGTCAAGTCAACATGTCGCTTTCGGACTACGATCGTCGCTATTAGTACATCTCTGACAGCTGTCCTGCATTGACAACTCAGCAATCTCTAAACTGTTGATCTTTGTAAATCTAATGGTTTAGGGTGATTCTAGAGATTTAAGTTCGCAAGCCTAGCGTTCTATGCATTTCATTCCGGAATGCAACTAGAACCATCCATCAAATGTTCATCGAACGATCGAGTATTTTATGATATAAACAATAAACATAATCTGTATTTCTTCATTCATTTAATTATAGCCACATTTATCATTTAATTACATTCTATTTAATATTAATAAAAAAATTATTCACAGTTTTTTGGTCTCGTGGACGTCAACTTTCATTCATTCATTCATTGATACTAATTCAAAAAATTGGTACAACCAGGGGATAGCTACGCCCCTGGCATATCATTATGTTACACAAAATGCCCATACATATTCTATCCCATGATAATATAATATATTATATCAAAATTAAACATTCAACACAGAGAGCCCATGTTCCAGAATCCTGAATAACCCTTAGTTATTTAGATTCAGAAGAAAAACACACACAACTTGGAGACAGAAAACCATATACATGCAACAAAGCATTACTCATTTAAAAACAACATGAAACCGGTAAATTTATGCCACCCAACAAGACTGTATCTTATTGTTCTTTCAAAATTTGCCAAGTCTTCAACAACCAACCCTATGAAATGAGCAAGACAGTTCCTTTATAGATCAGGAACATGCTCTCAGCATTGAATACAATGTACTTCAAATTGTTACAGATATAGAGAACAAAAGCTTGTCAATCCTTAGTTCCATATCTGTCCTTCCACTCACTGTATGTCTCCTCTGTCGGCCAAGGGAATGAAAGTATTTCTGCAATCTTGCCATTATGGCTGACATACTTGGCATCCAGGATACTTTTTACTTGGTTACAAAACGTAGAAAAATTCCTTTCAAGTGTGTTCAGATTGTCCAACATTAAGCTCAGTACTTGCATAGTTGGATCACTTGCAATTACATCACAACAAGTGGGAATTAATTGATAAATATTGTCTACAATCTCCTTTCTCCACTTGTCCAAGTCTTTTGTTTTGTCATCACCCTCCAAGATGGGAGGTGACCACTTAGTGTCCAACCTTTCAAAACCTTGCAACCTCTCTTTCACAACTGAATCGAATTTCAACTAGAAACTGGCCACATCCTGAAAATACTTCAACATGTTAAACACCTTCTGTATTTTAGGAGGTGCATTGGAATCATACCTGACACACCTTAGGAATTCTTTGACTTGTTTAGTTCTATGTAACCACTTTGTTTTTAAGCTCAATAGTCTCTATTTGTCAGACTCATGCTTTTCATAGGCTGGTCTCAACTGTGAGTAGGATTTCCAAGTCTCATCAACTCTGGTCAAAATTTTTGTCACCCTGTTCTTGATCAAGTTGGTGACCACATCTTTAACCTTGTTATCCTTTTCCTCCTTCAACTCTCTAATCTTTGCAAGGAGAGGCTCTGTATCCATTGGAAGAGATTCTACAGTTGGGATCACTGGAGGAGGGGTTGAAGTACTGGCTACCAATGATAGTTGCTGCTTCAACATGTTTATCTCTGCAACTGCCTAAGAATAATCAAGTTGCAGCGGATTGTAATCCTTTTGCAATTTGTTAGCAGTTGCTTCTGCAAATTGTGCAGTCTGTACATTTAGGCTTGCAACCTGAGGAGCAGGGGTATCAGATACTCTTTTATTATTACATCCCCTATCAGCTCTCCTAATTGAACCCTAGGCTTTTTGTTGGGGCTAGAGCCCATATTGCCAATGTTTCGAATTTAGGGTTGAAGGTTGCACCAGAGGGGGCTTTTTCAATATGTTCCCCTATCACATCTGAATCATCTCTAGTGATTGTATCAAATGCAATGGCATCTGATAGAGTCCAGTGAGGTAGAAGTAGAATATTACTTTTTGCCACCAGTGCTCTCCCTTCCTCTGGAGTCATTGCATTTATAGACTGTTGTACTTCTTTTAGGACCCCCTGAGTAATAACATCATACTCCTTTGGGTCTACTCCAGCCTTGGCCTCTTCAATTTTCTTTTGAAATTCCTCACTCCTCATTTTCAAACATAGCTCCTAAATTCAGGAGTGTTGACAAATTCATCATCCTCCATAAACTTGTCACAGGCCATCATCCTAACATCTTCAATATCAACAGTAGGGTTCCTCATTACTCTCACTGCCCTATTCTCTGGGGATGAATAAGGTCTCAGTCTATCGGGTGAATGAGGGCCAGTTTCTTGTGCATGTTCCTCCTCCCCCTCTAGGTCAACCACCTCTATCTGCTCTGGGTTCTCCAAATCAATAATCTTGGCCCTTTTGGCAGGGGAGGGGCCAACTGATTCCCTCTTTTACATCATACTCTCCACTTGAGCTGCCAGGCTCATAAACATATCTCTGTTCTCCTGCAGGGGCATAGGCAATCAACTGTTCTACATTATCCAACATTTTCTCAATTCTCTTGATTGGGTCTTGCACTTCTGTAAATGCACCCAGATATGCAGGATTCATGTTTTTCTTCATCTTCTCACTGGCCATGATAATATCCCACTTGATCTTCAAGTGGTGGACATCATTCATTGTAAAACAATTCTTGGCAATGTCCTTATCGTAATCCATCTGATGAAAGTACTTGAGCCTTCCCTTGCTAAGTCTAGTTTTGCTGATGAAGCCCTCAGGATCAAAATACCTTGGTTGTTCCAAATACATTCCAAAACATTGCATAATTGAATAAATTTGGTCCAACCCACTCTTATCAGGGATCAAGAAATCATAAAATTTGATGGAAGAAGGGAAGAATGAACTTGCAGTTCCTAAAGTGCTCCTTGTTAGAATCATTTAACTGCCTTATAACTTCTAAAAATGACACCCTCTTCGGCACATATTTGGGTAGTATGTGAGGTGCAGTCCGGCATCCATAGACCCTTATGCAAGTAGTATGCTCGTGATAGAACCAATCACCCCAATTGTGATCAATTCCAAGGTGGGGAGTCATGTCCAGAGGTCGTAAGAAATCCAATACATCAGGATGCAACCTTTCACCCTCTGGCTCCAAAAATCCAAGGATTCTCTTCACAAAATATTCTTCAAAGATGACATAATCTGCTGTGACACAGTGCATATCCAGCATACATGTCCATACTTGCACTGGCAACTTGTTCCCTTGAGCATTTGAAACCTTGACATGCAGATTCTGGTGCCACTTCCCTGATAAAGCAAATAAGTACATATGGCACAACAAGGAGTACCATGTGAATTCAACTTGGACATATGGTTTAAACAAATTATTTTTGATCTTTGTCATCTAATCATGCATATGGTCATCTATGAAAGTGACATAATCATATGGTTCCTTGACATCTGGGTTCTGAATATCAACAACCATCATCATCAAAGAAACATACATTCTATTTGAAGCATCTCTACCTAATACTTGACACAGACTGTGATAGGTTCTGACAAAATATTCATTAAACAATGAAAAGGCTCCTTCTCATCATCTGAAATCTTTACCAATTTCCCACCAACACCCCTTGGCATGTGCTTTGGTAAGTTATATTCCCTGTAATGTCGTTTCACAGTCTAGTATTTTTTCTTGAAAGCCTTGAGGTCAATTTGTTTGCTGGTTGCAGGGTCCAAGTTGAATATAGTGGCAATGTATCCTTTAGTAAGCTTGATCAATATTGAACCATTTCCAGCTATTATTGTCCTAGTGGCTAGATTATACCTTAATGTTGTTGACCTAATTAAGTCAGGGTTGGGGAAAACATCAGAACAAATGAGCTTGGCTAAATCATATCTCTAGGCATGAAAGATAGGGGCCTTATAGTCCATTCTCTTATGCCAATGCTCAAAGAGGATCCAACCTGGGACAGGTAATTTGGCATCCCGACAATTATAGCAGTTGTCAAGAAATTTATCCTGGGGTCCGCCTAGGCCATGCAATTTCAAAATTGTTTTAGTGGAACTAGGGAGTTGGATCATAAGATCGTCATCTAAGCTTCGTTTTGAAGTGGAAGGCTGGTCTGACCGACTCATTTTTCTTTTATGAAGGTAGCTTAGAGTTTTTATGGTTGACAACGGCCCTAAAAGCTTCATAATTAACCTACAGTTGGAAAAACCAGACACAGAAGAAGAACAATTACTTACTGGTTTTCCGCGCTTGCAGAAGCTTGAGATCACTTTTTCCTGCTTGTTCTGATGATTTCTTCTAATTGTAGTCGTGCTCTTGAGAATACCTTAATCCTTGAATTCCTGCACAATTCTCTGTATTAATGAACTTCGTGCCGCAAGAATTCCTGTACAATTCTCTGTATTAATGAACTTCATGCCGCAAGCACTTCGAAATCTCTCTTTTGAAACTTTGAATTTGGGCCATTGATCATTTCCTTACATTCTGAAATCCACGGTCTTGATTTGTTGACAAGATTTGACAATCTTCGTCGCCATTCGGAATATGTACGGGTCGGATACGTGGCAGCACCTCACAGCATAACAGCTTGTGATGGCCCACCTCTTATCTACCCAGCACCGGCGTGCCTCACTTCTCAAACAAGAGAATGCCACATGTCGCCATGTCACGACCGTGCAGTGCAGATTCCATCCTGTGAGATTCTCCTTGTGACAGTGCGCAACTGTTGGATCAAGTCTTTTGCCAGCTTAGATTTTTTGACATGTGTCATCCCGTCGTAGCCACGCAACGAATATTCTCTCCTGATAGATTCCTCATGCGCCCTTGCACGACCATTAGATTTTGCCCTTCCTGCAACTGTTGGATCAAGTCTTTAGTGGGATAGGATGCCAGCTTAGATTTTTTGACATGTGTTGTTCTGTCGCAACTGCATAGGGAATATTCTCTCATTCCTCATGCGCCCTTGCACGACCATTAGATTTCGCCCTTCTTGCAACTGATGATAGCGGGTAACCTCTAGAATCCTAGATTAAGGGGCCGGTCAACTTATGAATATTAGGACATGAAGTCATGACTTAACTAACCGACAACCTTCTCTCATATTAACTTCTTAAGCCATCCGCTGTCTGCGTAGATTCTTCAACATTGGATGGCTAAGATTAAAACATCTTGCCGAGAAATTTCCCATGTGTCTTAATTAAATCTGTAATAGGCTAATAGTTCACCCTTTAAGTCTCTTAGGGGTGCTTCAAAATATTTGCTAAAGCATTTAAAAAGTGGACCCTACTAGCCTACTAGGTTAACCCGTTCCCCACCAAGGGGTGACCGACAAGATTAGGTATAAGGGGCCGGTAAACAACATGGTTTTGATGGCTCAGGTTTCAACTTAGACAACTAGCAACTGGAGGTAGCAAATCAACATAAGATTACGCAGAGGGTTTCTTGTATGAAATGTCAACCATTGATATTTGGAAATCTAACGGTTCAAGTGTTATTCCGGAGGCTTGAAGTCACCGGTCTAGTGTTTTAGACATTTTCTTCCGGAATGCAACTACAGCCATCAAAACCTAATTATGCAAATATTTCAAGCATCATGCATGTAGCAATAGAAAGTGTAATTTTACTTCTGCATATAAAATTTCGTGATTAATTCTATCTAAAAACAACCAAATTGAAATCAAATTAAATCCAAAAAGATTGAGAGTTCACATATATTATAGCTCTCTTAGTTGTCTGAAGTGTCAAAAAGCAAACAAATGCCAAGCAACATTAGAAACCTCTAACCATAATAGAGACCAAATCCATGTCAACATATATAAATTAAAGCAAACATATGAGAAGCAACATTAGAAACCTCTAACCATAACAGAGACCAAATTATATTAATACAAAAAGATTTACACTTGGGTAATTATATTAATACAAAAAGATTTGCACTTGAGTAATTATATTAATACAAAAACAACTCCAGCGGCCAGCCCAGGCTCCAAAAACACATACTACCAGAGAGGCTACCATAGTACCATAGAAATCCCTAGCCCCTTGACTGAGCGACTCCTTAAAAATTTGCCACCCTACCACCCCAGCACGAAAATCACCAAAAAAAGTGGCCCTAGGAGCCCGACCACTCCTACGGCCACTGTGAGTAGAATCCCCCTGCATTCACAATGGATGCGAAGTATTCAAGCCATACCGGAGTCTCGTCTATATCCATTCCAATTTTTCGCCGAAGAAAGTGTCTCCCACAAGCCACCCAAAACCTGTGCCTTCCTAGTTGTTGCTCATTCATGTTTAGCCCTGGGAACAACTGCCTAACTATGCCCTCATATCCCTCCCGCAACTTCTCCAGGTCTCTCGGCCACGGGATATCGACCCCCAATTCTGCATCAATCAACATGACTACATCATCCAAAATAATATTTGAAGTGAATACCCCCTATAGAATCATCAGTGCATCCACCTTTGCCTCTCCGAGGTCCAACAAAGAACCTAGAAAGCGTGAGGAAATATCTGAATTTACCCTATATCTATACTCGGAGACCAAGAAGTCTTTACCGAGAACCATCTTCACTTGGAAGAATAGGTTTTGCTGGTTACAAATGTTCATTAGTCTGCCATCTCTGATACAACCCAGAAAGGCGACCTGGGGCTTATTGTAGCGGAGCATTATGGGAGTCTCCATGCTATATTTTGAGCAAGCTAGCCAAGTGTCATTTTGTTGGAGACCTCTAGGATTTAAAGGAAGATCGTTAATGAACACACACTTCAATTGACAGATGTATTTATTCGTTGTTGAGATTTTTTGTAGTGTCAATCTTCAGCTCGTGTAAGGATCGACCAACAACTATTTAATAACTTTTCAGAACTATTTAATAAATTAAAAATTAATGCCTGGGAAAAGTATTTTGTAGGCCACCAAATGAAATCGGTATCAATATATAAATTTATAATAATATCATATTTTATATAATATAATTATAATTTATTAATACATTATTATTATCATATATAATATAATATAATTATTATATATATTATAATATGTAATATCATATATTAAATAATTATTATCATATATTATATTATTATCTGATAATAATATAATATATGATGTTAATCATATAATGTAATTATTATTATTATATAGTCAGACTTAGAATAAAATAAAGGGGCTCAGGGCCGGTAACTTAGAGCAAAGGGGCCAATAACTTGACGATAACCAAAGGGATAAAAGAACAACTTAAGTTGGGGAAACTGGCTACACAGGTCAACGATGAATTAGATGGATAAACCCTAAACACCTTAGACAAAAACAACCCCAATGTTATTTAATATTGAAAATTTTATTTTTTGAAACATCTATGATCTGTATACATTGCAATTTGCCATTGAACTCATGTCAATTTCAAACCGTAATTACTTCTACATTATTTAGTAAAATTTAACATCACCCTTCAAAAAGATTGGGGAATTACATCGTACATGAACCTCTAACCAACCTCAAAGTTCCAAACAAAACTCTTATCCTTCGACCCTCAAACCTTCCTTTGATCCTCCAAAATCTTTTTGGTTCCTCTTTTCGACGACGCGTAATGAATATTTCACTGTAGTCCATAATTATCCTATTAACAGGCAATGGGTCTGTTACAAATTTAATTATGTCCTCATTCACAATGACAGTCAATGATTCACTATAGAACTTTTCTTTATATGTACAAGAAACTACTAGGCATGGGTAACAATAAGGCCAATAAAGGAGAATTAAATTGATTTTCTCGAGGTCACTGGCAATTGAGTTGCAATACCAATTCCATGCGTCAATTCGAATTTCCAGTTTCTCATACATGCATGCATGTGTGGGAGATTCAACCCACCACCCATAATAGAATGCATCATTTGCAAATGTTAAAAGTGTTGATTCTTGACACTATTTATTCCACTTGACGAATGCTCGTATTTCTTCATTCCGAGACATGCAAAGCAATAACATCCTGCATAGCCACACACAAACAAAATTTTCCATCATCTTATTACTATTCTACATCTGTGAACTGAGAACTCTATCACACAGTTAAATTCAAAATCATGAATGATCACAAAATAAATACTTGGTAACTTACTTTCTTCGCACAACTACTGTAATGAAAGCCATTACTTTGAACTTTTACAATCTATTGATTCTTGACCTATCTGAAACTTAGTAATGCAATATAAGATTGAAACAATAAAGACTATCATATATACACTACATGTACTTCCGTGACAAATGGGTAATAAATAACAAGCAACTCTGTTTAATTGCCTCTGTTGTACCGTGAAAATTCGTATTGGCTAATCTGTGCAGTTTGTCATGACTCAGTACTCACTTGCCATTAATGAACTTAATTGAGCATTGGCTAATCTATGCGGTTAAGTGCATTCAATCAAATCAATCATACCACCACTGACCATTTGATGAACCCTAGAACGAAAGATGAACAGTTGTAGTTCAATTCCAGAAGGTAGATCTCCAATGCTACACATTGCTAACAAAATCCTCCAGAATCAACTAGTAGCCGTTAGATATTATTAGATCAACAATTGACATATATATAAAATATATAATATAATTTGTTGATTATTGTGCAAAGCTCAAGGTGGCAGCACGGTAGAGCGTAAGTCCTCGACTGTACAACTACAAATTTAGGAAATTGGGTGTGTCAGTACTTTTGCCCCAAATAGAACTTATGTCATCGATTTGCAATCATTTGACAACCAAAATCTATTAGAATATTTTCCATTTAATGACATCCACGCTGGAAGTGACCTCTATCCTTTCGTAATAAGTAAGGAATGTCATGAAAAGCACAATTGCATGTTTTTGGGAAGGCAATTTATGCAGCTCAATTAAATAATTATCTATTAATTTTCATTAATTAGAATCGTTGTTACTTGACACTTGTCTCTATTCCAGAGACTATGTAGAAAGATGGGTGTGTCAGAACTGCAGCCCGGAATGGAACTTCAACTAAAGTCTGATGCCATTCACACTGTATGATTTTTTATTGGCATAATAGTTTATTTCTCCAAATAATTTTTTATTGGTTTGAAACTATATTTAAATTCGCCAATGATTTTTTTATTGATTTGAAAATTGGTTTAATTCACCAGTGTAAATATATTTTCTGGTTTGAAATTAGATTTTAATCACCAGCAAAAATATTTTCTTATTTAGAAAACAGGTTTAATTCGCCCACAGAAATATTTACTGGTTTGAAAATAGGTTTTAATTCGCCAATTAAAATATTTAATTGGTTTGAAAATAGGTTTTAATCACCAATGAAAATATTTTATTGGTTTTTAAAAAATTACAATTCGCCAGGATTTTCCATAGACCTCTAGCGATTACAAAAGATTCGCCGAATAAGATTTTTGTTTTTGCTCAGAAAAATGAAAAAATTCGCCAATAAAATTAATATTTTTCTCGGGAAGTATACATGATTCGCCAGGTTTATACACCTTCTCCAAGGGGGGGGTTCTTAAAGTTATCCCTAGCATTGATGTTCAAGCAAGTTGGAACATTGAGATCAATGTCCTACTCATCCTAAAATGGGAGTAATATAGCTCGAGTGAGTAGGGATCTTTTGTTGATATTCACAATTATCATGGGCATCCAAAAACTAATGACTATAAGGCACTTCGGGTGGGAGGTTGAAAGCATAAATTTGGTATCCACTTTTTCATGTTTTGCGTAATTGTCTTTTCATATGTATGCTCCAACATACATGAGTTTAGTTTTATTAATATCAATAAACCTAATTTATGTTTGAGCTTTAGGTTTTTTTGCTAGAAGTATTTATGGTTGAGGGACCTTTGACCTTGAAAAATTTATGGTTGAGATACCAACTCCTAGTTGGTGTTAAATAATCAAATTGAGAAAATAAAAGAATGTACAAATTTTAAAATTTAAATTTAAGATAGATCTTTAGGGAGAGGTGAATATGGTGCTCAAGAGTTTGGTAAGGAAGACGGACAATCATCTTCCATTGTTGCTCTTGGGGCTTCACTTTCTCTTGCAATTGAATTTGATTAGTTCTCCTCATCGCTTTGCACTTCTTGTTTACAACTCTCTTGTCTCTTTTATGTTGCATTGATACGAGTTTAGATAGTTTATGGTGGTATTTCATGTTTATTTTGTTGTTACTTTGTTGCTAAAGTGATAAGGTGGTCATAGTTTTTTAATTTTTTAATTTGTAGTTGAATGTTGGCATGGTATTGCCTCCCTGTGTTGGCCTTTGGAGCACATTAATTTGTGCAAATTTCAAGACTCTAGTGGTTGTGTTCGCTTTATTAGCTCCTTCTCCATCTGTCTCCCCCACTTGAGCCAAATTAATAAGTAGATTAATTAGCATATCAAAACCTTGTGGGTGTGAGAAATGTGAAGTATTGGATGGAAAGATCTAGAAGAATTATGCCAAACAATAATATTAATGGTGATAGCAAGAAAGATAATACTCATAATTTGGAAGGTGGAAAAAAATCATATAGGAACATTCTATGGGCATATGAATGAACTTAGTGCTTGAGGCAACTAGATTTGCAGTGAGCTATTGCAATGAAGTAGAGGTCAACAATGTTGAGGGAAGTAGTCCTAATGACAAAAGAATTGAACGTGGTAAGGAATCTTATTACCCCAAAATGTTTGTCATTAAACTTGATCTTGCCATGGAAAAAGTAGTTAAAAAGGAGGAATGCCTTAAGAACATTGCTATTTTCTTTGTAAGATTAACCAAAGATGTCTTGTCATTTAGAAGGTTTTTTTATCATTGGGTGGCTAATGTTTGGGGTAAGAAAATACGGTTAAATGTTTCGTTTTGAAAAATAGTGTAATATTGTTTTTCTTAAAAATCCCAACATGCAAAAAAATAGTGTTGAACAAAGCCTTCTAAAATATGGGGAAGTTAATCTTCAAAGCAGTTCCATGGAATCATGAACCCACTCTTTGTGAGGTTCTCATTAGGTTGGTCCCTAGGTGGGTGGAAATAAAAATATCCCGCCTCAATTGTGGGATCTCATTCCTCATGGTGTGAAATCCCTTGGTGATGTCTTGAAAGTTGAGGACATTGGGTCAACTCTAACACATAAATACTAGAATCCTGCTAGTTGTAAACACTGAGAATCCCATTTGTAAGATAATATGTTGTCAATTTGAAAATAAAGTTATACAATGTCAAATATGCTAGCTAAGAGGGCTTAATACGTGTTTTTTATGCAAATGTGATGGGCATAAAAAGAAAGATTTCCCAAAAGTTATAAAAAAGCCCAATATTCCTATAGATTTCAAAAATACCCCTTTGCCTAAGGAAAATGAAGTTAATGTCCATGGGTTTAGAGGGAAATAAGTGACATATAAGAGATTGTGGAAATGGAAGAGAGCCCATGTAATAGGTAAGTTTTTTCCTCTTTTGTAGAATATAAAGTCATCCTTGCTAAACCCTCTTTGGTTAACAAGGATTGTGAAAATTGAATTAATGGTGAGGATAAAATGGGGATAAATCCCCTAACTTGTTGAATGATAGTAGGAAATAATGTGAATGAGATAAAACCCTATGACCCTCAAATCAACCAAATAATGTGGGAACTTGACCCTATTATGTAGGTTGAAGAAGACCAAATTGTTTTTGTGGGAGGAGAAAAGAGGCAAAGAGCCTCTAATATCTATTGGAAATTTGGTAGAGAATTTTGAAAGCAAATTACCTAGTTTAGATAAAGAACCAGGTGATTAAAAAAGGAGACAATGTGTTAAGTGAAATAGTGGAAGACCTTAGGAATATGAAACCTATTGAGTTACCCCTTGTAATCCTCAAGTAGGAAAAAAAAAGGTAAGGAAGAAAAGATGACAAGATGTTTTTAGAGTTTATAGAAAGGGCCAAAGTGCTTACCCTTCCCAACCTTTAAATGAAGATAAATTGCATAAGTTGGAATGTTATGGGCCTTGACGCCCCTAATAGAAAATATGTTCTAAGATTATTTTATAACTCTAAAAGTGGCTTAAATTATCTTGTCCTCCAAAAGTTAAAGCCACTGGTTTTTTGCTTGGAAAGATGCAAAATCGTTTTTCTTTAACCATGATAAAGGGAAGGGTGAGGTCATTTTGGTTGGAAATAAATTCCCCTCACATTATTGACTTTAGATGTTTTTCATATAACAAAATTGTATGGATTAATTTAGAAGTTAATAATAACAATTTAGTATTCCTTCCCTATATGCATCCAATAATTATAGAGAAAGAATTGAGTTATGGAGATAGATGGCTACTAAAATGCCTAAGATTCCCTGGATGATTGGGGTTGACTTTGACATGGTGGAACATAAAGAGAATAAATTAGATGGCAATAACCTAACTTGGAAAGTAATGAAATATTATTGTAGTCCAAATTTAATAGAGTTATTAGTCACTTAGATCCAATTGAAAAAATAAAAAGAATAGCAAAAGCATTTGGTATACATGATGTAATAATCAAAAGCAACATATAAGGTTATTTTCTAGGTTAGATTCTATATGAGTAGACATTTTTTCAAACCTATAATGATGATGAAAATAATTATGTGAAAGTACTCCCCTCAACCATGTCTGATCATCATCTCATTGAGGTATTAGTTATGGCTAAAGGGAATACCATTGAGTAAGAGCTTCAAGAGGGGTTCGACTAACTAGCCTACTTGTAGATAATGACTGTAGTAATGGGGTTCATACCATTAGGAACATTATCAAGTCCATTTTCCCTTCTAAATCTACTATTGACTTATGAGGGAACTTCAAAAGGTGTTGGAAGATATTTCGTAACACTATTGGTAAGAATACAACTATTGATAGGAGGAAAACTAGTATTAAATATAAAGTAAGAATTGTTGATTGTGAAAAACAACTTCAAAAAAATCCCTATGATGTAGAGCTACAAAATAGGATGGAAGGAGCTAAAATGAGAGCCAAAATTAACTAGATTTAGGGTGGGGGGGATAAATATACCAACTACTTTTTCAATATGTTGAAAACTAAGTTTTCTAAAAAAAATTGACCCTGTTAATATACATGGAAAAATAAATGATCATTTAGATGAAACAAAATTGGCCTTTATGAAGTTTTATAAAGACCTATTCTCCACTGAATGTGGTAAAACTAATGTGGATGCTAGAGAGCTTTGTAGGAGAGTCGTTCTAAATAAGGTTGACAATGATGATGTGTAGGAGATGGAAAAGTAATTTTTTCTTGCTAATAAATCTTTCAAGAATGACAAATCCTCTAGTTAGGATGGGTTTTCAATTGAGTTCTACAAATCAAATAGTGACTCAATTTTTCTAAACCTTCTTGATGTCTATAATGAGGCAATTAATGTAGGTACTTTAGGAAATGAAATTAATATAGCAGTTATCAAACTACTTCCTAAAGAGGGTGATAGGGCTTTAATAAAGATTTGGATTCTATTAAATGTGTCCTAGAAAATTATGGCTAAGGCTTTGTCAATTAGGCTAAGGAATAGTCTCCCTAAAATTATATCCCCTACACAAACATAATTTATTAAGCAGAGGTATATTTTAGAAAATCTCATTACTCATTGGGAGGGGCTTGATTGGGTTAAAAGATTCGAAGAATATTTGTATGGCTTTGTGGGATGGTTGGAGTTTTATTTAAAGCGGCTTTTGCCAAGTGAAAATCAATGGAGAATTGACTAAGCCCCTTTTCTTGTAAAGGTCTATCAACCAACGATGCCCCCTTGCCCTCTCTCTATTTGTGATTACTTCTAAATCCTTGCATTATATTCTTAGAATCATTGAAATTGACCCTCTTGTTAAAGGCCTTACCCTACTTGATAATAATGAGCTAATAAAGATCTAGTTTGTTGATGACATTGTTCTATTCCTTACATTTGATGAAAGTAATATTGGAAATCTATTGAGTAGGCTTTAGACATATTGTTTGGCCTTTGACTCTAATATCTCTTCCAATGAATTTACAATACTTAGCTAGAATACCTTCTCTTCTATCTAGTTCCTAAAATTGGGGTGGGGTTCTGGAAAGCCTAAAAAAATTGTAAAGTATTTAGGCATCCCATTTGTTGTTGAACCTTTTCTCAAAGATATGTGGGAATGATTATACCATAAGGTTGAAAGGAACGATAATAAATGGCAAGGACATCTACTCTCTTGTTGGTAGAGCTTAGGTATGTCAAAAAGTTAGTATATATTATGCTTGTACATTGTTATTTGGGAGCACTCAAGTTAAGAAAAGTCAAAGAATGGTTATAAACTTCTCGTGGTTAGATGGGAAGGGAAATAAGAAGAGACATACAGTAAATTGAAGATGGTGTTGTCTTTCCAAGAATTTGAGGGGTGTGGGTTTGAAAGACCTCAAAATGCAAGGTAGTAATTTGGTTGTAGAGTGGATCCTTAAGGCTCTTGAGGGTTTACAACCTTTAAATTTTTTAATCAAAAATAACATCTATTTGGCCACTCATAAAAATAATAAGGGGTGAAAAGGACTTCACCCTCATGATATCTTGTTTGGAAAATTCTTTGTAAAACTTGCTAACCTGTTAATTTTCTATAGTATATGGGGGCATAAGAGTTTGTGAAACACTTGATTGGTGGGCATGGTAATTTTTCCAAGGTTGAGAGTACTTTTGTTAGCTATAGATTCATATGGTGGAGTTTTGCATACAATGAAACTTTTAGTCCTTACTACAAGTTATTTTGCTAAGTTGCTAAGGGATGGGATGCTATAGGGTATAAGAATTTTGGTGATATTTTTGTCAATGGTAACTTGATCTCAAGGAGTAAAGTCCAAACAAATTTTTAAATTCCTACTACATATAAGAAGACATGTTATATTCTTAAAACAACTCTATGTGATGTTAAATTGCCTACTTAGCTTAGTTTCAAAACATGATTTTTGGACAATATCAAATGGAAAAATGGTGCACCCATGTTGATAACTAAGATTAAAGACACATATAATCTTTTGATTGACACCCATGAGATTTTTTAGGCTAAATCTTCTATAAAATTCTTCTCTATCTCATAAGGACTAAAAAAGTATCCTAGGTCATAAATGGTCCTCCTAGATTGAGCCTTAAAAATCTTATTTTAGGTGGCTTCTAATTTAAAAAAAAATAAAATTGTGGGCTCTTTTTTGAAAGATGTTGGAGTTAGTTCATATGTTTGTCAAACATGTAACACTGATGGGTTTATTAAAATCTATTTCTTCTATTGTAAATTTGTAAAGAACATTTGGTCTATGTCTTTGGGTAATAAAATTGGGTGAGATAATAAGAATGACATTATTTAGTATGAAGTCTCGTTTGGTTTTATTAGTTGGTTTGGTAAAGAACTTAATAGGTTAGGACTTAACCTTTTAATTAAAATATTGTAGCACTTATGGAGGGCAAGAGAAGGTTCCTTATAGAATCTTACAGTGATTTCACATTTGACTTTATGGCTTTGTAGTTTACTTTGACAATAAAGATCCCCACTGTAACACTGATGGGTTTATTAAAATCTCTTTCTTCTATTGTAAATTTGTAAAGAACATTTGGTCTATGTCTTTGGCTAATAAAATTGGGTGAGATAATAAGAATGACATTATTTAGTATGAAGTCTCATTTGGTTTTATTAGTTAGTATGGTAAAGAACTTAATAGGTTAGGACTTAACCTTTTAATTAAAATATTGTAGCACATATGGAGGGCAAGAGAAGGTTCCTTACAGAATCTTACAGTGATTTCACATTTACCTTTATGGCTTTGCAGGTTACTTTGACAATAAAGATCCCCACTGTGCAAATTCTACAATCTACTTGATGATGGTAGAGTTATGTTACACAAATTTGATGTAGTGCATGTGGAGTGGTGGTTGGACATTGCGAGGAATGATAAAAGCCCTGATAATGAAAGTGAGAATGATGATCCTAAAGAGTATGAGTGTATACATGGTTATGGAAATATTGTGTAGTGCCGCTCCAGTTTCACCTTGTATGTGCAGGTGGTTGGGCTATGAAGCATGAAGATGAAGGCAAAATACTCGAAATACTTACAGTATGATAGACATGTTGATGGTAGGTTTACTGCTATGATGTAGTTGATGACACTCATTGATGTTTACTATGATGACACTGTTGATACTTTATGATTAGTACATTATGCTTATGTTGTCAGCAGTTATGGGGTTAAGTGATTATGTAGATTAGTTTTATTACGTGATTTATGTGACTATTTGGCTATGTGTTATCTGGTTGTTTAGTTACTAAAGAATTTGTTTAATGTGGATATTTGTGATGAGTTTTGTGAAGGGACAGTGTAGTATTACTCATAATGAGTACCCTACTACACTGCGATTCCCTGTCACCATGTGCCTCTTTGGATGAGTATATATATATAATATGATATTTGACTCTTTTATTTGCTGCAGGTTGTAGGTACAGGCATCGACTCCACCTGAAATAGCAGGTCTGAGCGTGCCAATATAGCAATGGAAGTTGTGGAATCGAGATAACATGAGGTCCCTTAGTTGACATCATTCTCAATGAGAATGAGTTCTCAGTCCTGAGTTCGTCAGTTTGGTCGATTGGTGCATGATTGGGAGTCTCTGTTGTTCTATGGTTTGTTGTCGTCGGTAATGGATGGGTATGTAGTCTTTGAGTTGATCATTGTGGTCTAATGTTGCATTATTAATTTATTTTGTTAAATAAATAATATTAATTTTTAGGCATATTAAGTATATGTTAGAAATTAAATTAATAAAATAGCTAATAATAATAACAAATAAATAAATAAATTATAAATATTTAATATTTATTTATGTGAATAAATATTCTTTTGTGTAATTATTTAAGACATTATTTTATATTCTTGAATTAATAATATTTGGTGAGTTGTCGGATAAGTGAATAATAATTATTCAGATTGGAGAATCTGGTTAGAGGTGGTTATTGAATGCATTTAATTTTTGAGAAAGTGGGTTTCAGTAATGGGAGAGTTATGGGATGGAATCTATGGTTTTGGGTATTTTGGATGTGAGTGGGGATATTTGAAGGGGGGTAGCAGAAGAGAGAGGGGGAGGCTCTAGCATGTTCAATGGGTGTCACCAACTAGAGGAACGGGAGCAATGACTTCTCGTCCGAGAACGACAGGTGAATATTTGGCTTTCTATGCCCCTACAATATTTTTACTCATGTTAACTCGATGCCCAGTTACGCTTTGTGGATTTTTGAATTGCAAATATTCGTAAGTCTGTCAATGATTGAAACAAAAATGCAGGGAAGTTTGGGCACTCTTTCAGGATTATATATGTTTGCCTAAAAATTTCTAAGATTTGTATGTATTTAGCAATCCATTGCAATATATGTTATGTTTTCTCTTGAGGATTTCAATCATTGATTTGCATGTTTGAATTGGGTATTAATTTTCCTTCTTATTCTTTGAATGCCCATATCTACACTAGATACCTACTTGGTTGAGTTTTCTTGTATTAATTCTTGGAACCAGGGACTCCATTGATCACTTGATCTATCAATGTGTATTTTTTTTTCAATATGTTTTTGCCAGGGATCTTTTAAATCCTTATTATGGGAGCGACCATGAGGACTCAGACTAGAAAAGTTAATGCCTCTTTCACATCCTCCTCATTTGCCATATTTCACTTTATCAGAATCATTATTCCTTGACGCCATTACATCTTCTTGAGAAATAAAAGATGATTTATTTACCCATGTCGTTAAGTCTGGTTTTGCCACTCTTCACCCTCCTATTTGCCTGTATAGGATGCTATTTCTTAGCAGCTATTGAATATGTATATAATTTATGAATCTACTCATTATTATACCTTCATTTTTTTCTTCAATCCAATTTCTCCAACTTTGCATAGAAAGTTTCTAAATCCTTAAACTTTCTCCTGTTATTGAGCCATTCCATGAGGCCGCAATTCCTTTGAGAACGTTTAAATTTGGCTAAAATATTTGGACTTAGACTTAAGGAGTGGCGAGAAATAACTTATATTCAGGTATTACACTCCATGAGACAACTCCGTGTGACTCTCGTGTTCCTCATTTGCATAAGAATCGGCTAGATTCCTTACAGTTTTGCCTTCTTAATGCTGTAAAAATCTTACCGTATTTCCATTCTCAAATTTTGATATGTGTAGACCTATAAAAGGGCTTTTTATCCGAATCCCTCATAGGATAAGTTCAATGTATTCTCAGTCATTTATTTGTGTTCATACAAATTATCTTTCCAATGCTAATATTAACTTATTCCTATCTTGCTGGTAAGGAAACGGTTTGGGAAAAATTTCTAAGATTAGATATTTTCTTATTCTTGCAAAGTAGGCGTTGCCTTTGTGTTTTTATGAGTTAGTCGTTAGTCTTGGACTTTCTAATTAAAAATCAAATAGAAAGATTTCTTTCTAATCTTGTCTTACTGTTATTTTTTTGGTCAGATCATGGCTAGTGGTAAGCATTGATAAAGGGCATTAAAATCTATTAAACTTCGTGTCAATCTTTCCAATTTCTGAATCCGTAGATCTAGTAATTTCGATAGTTCTTACTATTGTTGCTTATCTTAAATACCTATTTGACATGAAAAAAAAATCAGCCTGTAACTTCAGCGTATAAATTTTTTTTTTATATATACTTTTCCTTTATACGATTTTCTTAAGTTTATAAAGGAATCTTCTTTATACTTTCTTTTTACTCTTCTTTATATGATTTTCTTTAGTTATAAAGGAACCTTTCCTTATCTTAAAAATTTAAATCGATTCTAGTATAAAATTTATATCCTTTAAAGAAAAGGCATTTATATAGTAAGAAAATAAATATATTCTATATTTATTTTATTTTATGTTTTTGAATATTAATTTATTTTGTATACATTTAATTAAAGGTTGGAAATTTATATATGAATTCTAATAGTGATTTAAAAAAATGACAATATAGTAATTTAATTTGAGAATATTTCAAGTGCTTATAAATAGTAAATTGGTTATTTAAAATTATTATGTGGATTTAATTATATTTTGACTTGAAAAATGATGGGATGACTTATTTAATATTTAATGTGTTTGTTGATTATATTGGAAGGTAGTATAGATGGATTTAGAGATCATACGTGTAGTTTTGTAAGAAAATACTTAATGATATTATGATGTTGTTTTCTAATTTTAGATATGGTATAGATCATTGGACTATTTTTCGATGAAGCATTTTGATTTATGATAAGATGTTAGTAATAATGCTAACAATGTCCATAAGTGAAGAGGTTTTATAGTAGTGATTTAATGTTTTGCTAGGATATAGAATGCATTTTGAGATGGATGTTTGAGAAACATTGATAAAGAAGAATTGTATATAAATGCTAACTTTTGTTGTAGTTATGAGTAGTTGTCCCTATATAGATTGTTTTGAAGATTGGATCTATCCTATGTTGTGAGTACGGTATTGTAATTGAATATCGATGAGGGATCTTAGTCTATGTTGTTTATTTTAGAGTGAATGTTGATGTGGGATTATTGTGTTACAGTGGTGTCTAGTGGAAGTTTATTCCAGAGGCTAGGAGGGGTAGTTGTGAGTTTGACCCTTGTGATATTGCAATCTTGTTAAAGGATGATCATGTTTTGGCTTTATGTGATGTTGACTTCTCTCTGTTTATGGTTTATGTGTTTATGACGATTGTGAAAGAGGGATAATGCCTTGCTCAGTATACCTATTCTTGTAGATATGTCTTGAATCCATGTTGTTGAGTTCTTCTTGAAGGTTGTGGTTCTTTATTATGTTGAGCTTGTTTTAAAATACTATGTTGGTTTATGTAAAAGATTGAGTTTTGGAGCAAGATGACCCATGCCTTGCTCTGGATACATTTTGTTGAGATTTGTATGCAAGAAGGTAAATGCCTTGCATGGTACTTGGATTATTGTCGTTATGTCTTGCTTGATGGTTAGTGTCTTCTAGATGTAGGTGGGGAAGTGGCTTTCAATGTGGGGCCGGTGCCAAAGTGGCTACCAGGGTAACCCATTGGAAGTTATTAATCCAGTGATAACTTAATAATAAATTAGAGGGTGGGAGAGCTTTCACATTAATCAAGATATAGTATGCCTCACTCATGGCTCAAGTGCTTTTTTGGGCTTGAGATGAGATGAGAAGAGAAGGCCATGGTTGGGAAGGTCAACTTCCTTGTCCTCACGAAAGGAATGTTGGTTCTGCATGTGTCACCCTATGGGGCCGGTGCCTAGAGAGAGGCTGCCAGGGTAACCATAGATGGGGGCCAGTTTCTAGTGAGAGATAGCCTAGGTAACTGATGTTTGGGCCATGCGATGACACTTTCCCTACTGCAGCCTAGCATTCCCTCTTTGGTGTTCTTTCCCTATGTTGTGTGAATGCCTCTGGAAGTTTTGTTATGTGTGGAAGTAATGTTCATGTTACTTGTGATGTCTTGTTGACCAGTGTTGTATTTGAATCATTTGTAGTCCTTCCTCTTGTTAGTCTTCTGTCTTCTTGTCTGTTGTTGCTGCAGAACCTTATGTTATCTCCTAGCACGGAGGGGTGGACCTTAGGGTTCCACATGGTCAGGTGATAGTGCTATTTTCTCCATTGGTTTTTCCCTTACTACTGCTCGTGTGCGAGAAGGATGGACCTTGTGATGCAGAATCTAGATTATGTTCCAAATTGATGCGACAGTTATTTATGCTCATATGCTAGCCCTGTGTAATAGTTATATCATATTGTAAGTATTCCAACGTAATCTAGGAAGTGATAGTGTGAATGATGTAATGATGTACCTTTATGTATGGGAAATTGTATATGTACTTGTAGTTCTAATTATATGATCTTGTTGATTTCTTATTTAATGTTATATCATGGAAATGTATGTGCTCTTACATGTGAAGCAATAGATTATAATTGAACTATTGATGTTAGTTAATTCTTGATCCTGTAAATAGTTTAGTAAGTAATGCAATTGTGGAACCTTAGAGGACAAGTTAGTTTAATGATATGTATTGATGTGTTTGACATTACCTTGTTATTTCTATATGTTTAAAAAAAAAATTTATCCTGTTTGTTAGCATAGTTGTGTTGTCCTCTGGGGTTTCCTAGTGGGGCATTACACTTGGTATCAGAGCGCTAGGTTCTAACACTGGGAACTCTGGTTTTATATGAATCCATTATGTTATCCTAGTTGCGTAGAAATGTGAATGTAGATAACTTAACTATCTGAGTGTTTGTTGTACGTTCTCTAACGCATTCTGGACATTGTGTCCTTGGGTGTAGTGTAGCAGATACTCCCTTTTGTGGCTAAAATAAGTCACATCGTGATGTGAATTTTTTTGGAAAATTTGATAGTTGTTTCATGTGTTGTAGAGGGTTAACAATGGGTTTTCTTCCTTTGAACCTTCTTATGACAGGAATGGTCACCAAGACTCTTTTTTTTATACACTTGATTTATTGCCGACATTTTGTGACTTAAGAATTAATTTGATTAATTTCAAACTTGGATTTGCTTTTTTTTTTAATTTTCTATGGTGGCTATTTCAAAAATTTGTTTGTATTGGTTCCGTTTCATGTTAAGTTTTGGTTCTATCATGTTCATTTTGAGCCTCTAATAGTATGTACAAGGGAAGACTCCGCAGAGAATTGTACTTGCATGTTTGGTAATTGAGACATGAGATGTATTGTTCTATGCTAATATGTGAATGCCATGCTCCAAATCGTATGAAATTCTCAAAATGTGTGTGATTGATTATAAGTAGTTCAAACGATGCAATTTAATAGTGAGACAATGATGCCCTTTTGTCTCTATAGAACAACTGTGCCTATCTTATGAACAATTGCTTAATATCGATGTGTATGTTGGCAAAAGAAAGTCACAATACTAATATGTTATGTTTCCACCCTAGTCTGTGACTTCCAGGAGGAAGTCAAGTTTTAGGGGGGGAGGATGTAGTGCCCCTCCAGTTTCACCTTGTATGTGCAGGTGGTTGGGCTATGAAGCATGAAGATGAAGGCAAAATACTCAGAATACTTACGGTATGATAGACATGTTGATGGTAGGTTTACTGTTATGATGTAGTTGATGACACTCATTGATGTTTACTATGATGACACTGTTGATACTTTATGATTAGTACATTATGCTTATGTTGTCATCAGTTATGGGGTTAAGTGATTATGTAGATTAGTTTTATTACGTGATTTATGTGACTATTTGGCTGTGTTATCTGGTTGTTTAGTTACTAACGAATTTGTTTAATGTGGATATTTGTGATGAGTTTTGTGAAGGGACAGTGTAGTATTACTCATAATGAGTACCCTACTACACTGCGATTCCCTGTCACCATGTTCCTATTTGGATGAGTATATATATATATATATTCGACTCTTTTATTTACTATAGGTTGTAGGTACAGGCATCGACTCCACCTGAAATAGCAGGTCTGAGCATGCCTTTATACCAATGGAAGTTGTGGAATGGAGATAACATGAGGTCCCTTAGTTGACATCATTCTTGATGAGAATGAGTTCTCAGTCCTGAGTTCGTCAATTTGGTCGATTGGTGTATGATTGGGAGTCTCTGTTGTTCTATGGTTTGTTGTCATCGGTAATGGATTGGTATGTAGTCTTTGAGTTGATCATTGTGGTCTAATGTTGCATTATTAATCTGTTTTGTTAAATAAATAATATTAATTTTTAGGCATATTAAGTATTTTTTAGAAATTAAACTAATAAAATAGCTAATAATAATAATAAATAAATAAATTATAAATATTTAATAGTTATTTATGTTTTTTTTAAAGATAATGCCCCTGGTAAACTTTTTAACGTGACCGGCGATGCTGGTGCGACACGCCCTCCGACTCCACACGAATGCTTTTTGCCCAGAGCAATGAATTGGTGAGGCCACAACATGGGGGACCTCATCCCCTAGCAAGAACACTTCAAACCCATGAGCTCGTTGGCCTAGCGAAGGCGTAAAGCCTTGCGAGCTCGTTGGCCCAGCAGGGGTTTGAACTCTGGTGGCCGCCACTACAACCGAGCGACTTAACCACTGAACCACACCGTCATCGGCATTAATATTTATTTATGTGAATAAATATTCTTTGGTGTAATTATTTAAGACATTATTTTATATTCTTGAATTAATAATATTTGGTGAGTTGTCGGATAAGTGAATAATAATTATTCATATTGGAGAATCTGGTTGGAGGTGGTTATTGAATGCATTTAATTTTTGAGAAAGTGGGTTTCAGTAATGGGAGAGTTATGGGATGGAATCTATGGTTTTGGCTATTTTGGATGTGAGTGGGGATATTTGAAGGGGGGTAGCAAAAGAGAGAGGGGGAGGCTCTAGCATGTTCAATGGGTGTCACCAACCAGAGGAACGGGAGGAATGACTTCTCGTCCGAGAACGACAGGTGAATATTTGGCTTTCTATGCCCCTACAATATTTTTACTCATGTTAACTCTGCCCAGGTACACTTTGTGGATTTTTGAATTGCAAATATTCGTAAGTCTGTCGATTATTGAAACATAAATGTAGGGAAGTTTGGGCACTCTTTCAGGATTATATATGTTTGCTTGAAAATTTCTAAGATTTGTATGTATTTAGCAATCCATTGCAATATATGTTATGTTTTCTCTTGAGGATTTCAATCGTTGATTTACATGTTTGAATTGGATATTAATTTTCCTTCTTTTTCTTTGAATGCCCATATCTACACTAGATACCTACTTGGTTGAGTTTTCCTGTATTAATTCCTAGAACCAAGGACTCCATTGGTCACTTGATCTATCAATGTGTATTTTATTTCCAATATGTTTCTGCCAGGGATCTTTTAAATCCTTATTATGGGAGCGGCCATGAGGACTCGGACTGGAAAAGTTAATGCCTCTTTCACATCCTCCTCATTTACCATATTTTCACTTTATCAGAGTCATTATTCCTTGACTCCATTCCATCTCCTTGAGAAATAAAAGATGATTTATTTACCCATGTCGTTAAGTCTAGTTCTGCCACTCTTCACCCTCCTATTTGCCTGTATAGGATGCTATTTCTTAGCAGCTATTGAATATGTATATAATTTATGAATCTACTCATTATTATACCTTCATTTTTTTCTTCAAGCCAATTTCTCCAACTTTGCATAGAAAGTTTCTAAATCCTTAAACCTTCTGTTATTGAGCCATTCCATGAGGCCGCAATTCCTTTGAGAACGTTTAAATTTGGCTAAAATATTTGGACTTAGACTTAAGGAGTGGCAAGAAATAACTTATATTCAGGTATTACACTCCATGAGACAACTCCGTGTGACTCCCATGTTCCTCATTTGCATAAGAATTAGCTAGATTCCTTACAGTTTTGCCTTCTTAATGTTGTAAAAATTTTACCGTATTTCCATTTTGAAATTTTGATTTGTGTACACCTATAGAAGGGCTTTTTATCCGAATCCCTCATAGGATAAGTTCAATGTATTCTCAGTCATTTATTTGTGTTCATACAAATTATCTTTCCAATGCTAATATTAACTTATTCCTATCTTGCTGGTAAGGAAACGGTTTGGCAAATATTTCTAAGATTAGATATTTTCTTATTCTTGCAAAGTAGGCATTGCCTTTGTGTTTTTATGAGTTAGTCATTAGTCTTGGAATTTTTAATTAAAAATCAAATAGAAAGATTTCTTTCTAATCTTGTCTTATTGTTATTTTTTTGGTCAGATCATGGCTAGTGGTAAGCATTGATAAAGGGCATTAAAATCTATTAAATTTCGTGTCAATCTTTCCAATTTCTGAATCTGTAAATCTAGTAGATTTAGATAGTTCTTACTATTGTTGCTTATCTTAAATACCTATTTGACATGAAAAAAAAATCAGCTGTAACTTCAGCGTATAAGTTTTTTTTTTAATATACTTTTCCTTTATACAATTTTCTTAAGTTTATAAAGGAATCTTCTTTATACTTTTTTTTTACTCTTCTTTATATGATTTTCTTTAGTTATAAAGGAACCTTTCCTTATCTTCAAAATTTAAATCGATTCTAGTATAAATTTTATATCCTTTAAAGAAAAGGCATTTATATAGTAAGAAAATAAATATATTCTATATCTATTTTATTTTATGTTTTTGAATATTAGTTTATTTTGTATACATTTATTTAAAGGTTGGGAATTTATATATGAATTCTAATAGTGATTTAATTAATGACAATATAGTAATTTAATTTGATAATACTTCAAGTGCTTATAAATAGTAAATTGGTTATTTAAAATTATTATGTGGATTTAATTATATTTTGACTTGAAAAATGATGGGATGACTTATTTAATATTTAATGTGTATGTTGATTATACTGGAAGGTAGTATAGATGGATTTAGAGATCATACGTGTAGTTTTGTAAGAAAATACTTAATGATAATATGATGTTGTTTTCTAATTTTAGATATGGTATAGATCATTGGACTATTTTTTGATGAAGCATTTTGATTTATGATAAGATGTTAGTAATAATGCTAACAATGTCCATAAGTGAAGAGGTTTTATAGTAGTAGTTTAATGTTTTGCTAGGATATAGAATGCATTTTGAGATGGATGTTTGAGAAACATTGATAAAGAAGAATTGTATATAAATGCTAACTTTTGTTGTAGTTATGAGCAGTTGTCCCTATATAGATTGTTTTGAAGATTGGATCTATCCTATGTTGTGAGTGCGGTATTGAAATTGAATATCAATGAGGGATCTTAGTCTATGTTGTTTATTTTAGAGTGAATGTCGATGTGGGATTATTGTGTTACAATGGTGTCTAGTGGAAGTTTATTACAGAGGCTAGGAGGGGTAGTTGTGAGTTTGACCCTTGTGATATTGCAATCTTGTTAAAGGATGATCATGTTTTGGCTTTATGTGATGTTGACTTCTCTCTGTTTATGGTTTATGTGTTTATGACGACTGTGCAATAGGGATAATGCCTTGCTCAGTATATCTATTCTTGTAGATATGTCTTGAATCCATGTTGTTGAGTTCTTCTTGAAGGTTGTGGTTCTTTATTGTGTTGAGCTTGTTTTAAAATACTATGTTGGTTTATGTAAAAGATTGAGTTTTGGAGCAAGATGACCCATGCCTTGCTCTGGATACATTTTGTTGAGATTTGTATGCAAGAAGGTAAATGCCTTGCATGGTACTTGGATTATTGTCGTTATGTCTTGCTTGATGGTTAGGGTCTTCTAGATGCAGGTGGGGAAGTGGCTTTCAATGTGGGGTCGGTGCCAAAGTGGCTGCCAGGGTAACCCATTGGAAGTTATTAATCCAGTGATAACTTAATAATAAATTGGAGGGTGGGAGAGCTTTCACATTAATCAAGATATAGTATGCCTCACTCATGGCTCAAGTGCTTGTTTGGGCTTGAGATGAGATGAGAAGGCCATGGTTGGCAAGGTCAACTTCCTTGTCCTCACGAAAGGAATGTTGGTTCCGCATGTGTCACCCTATGGGGCCGGTGCCTAGAGAGAGGCTTCCAGGGTAACCATAGATGGGGGCCAGTTTATAGTTAGAGATAGCCTGGGTAACCGATGTCTGGGCCATGCGATGACACTTTCCCTACTGCAACCTAGCATTCCCTCTTTGGTGTTCTTTCCCTATGTTGTGTGAATGTCTCTGGAAGTTCTTGTTGATAACTGAGAGGGGGGGGGGTGAATCAGTTATCCTAATTATTTCCCTTATTGAACTTTCTTATTAATTGATGCAGCATTGAATCAAACACTAAAACATTAACATGAAATAAGAGACACATAACACAGTATTTTTGACGTGGAAACCCTATTAAGGGAGAAAACCACGGGGTGATTAACCCAAAATTATTCTCTGTTAGAAGAATAGGAGATTACAAAAATGGCACTTGCCAATTAGGGCTCACTGCCCGAGCACACTGCTCACAAGAGGCCCACTGCCTACAAGAAGACACACTGTCTACAAAGTGATAAGAATCACAGTCTTGAACTGATTGGAAGCATCTGCATATGCTGGAGTTCAGTTCCGGTTAGGCTCAGTACACTGATCTGCTGCACTTCATCTTTCCTCTGTTCTTTATTCTGCTATCTTTCACATACCGGATCCTTTTTGCTACTTCTGCTCTGTTCTGGATTTATTCGCATATATCTTCACACCATCACACACTTCACAACTAAATCCATCCTCTATATATATCCGCACAAGTAATTTCATCACCTTTCTAGTCGGCATCCAGAACAGTCTAGTTTCTTACAAACTCTTGTTCTGTCGGCTGAATCCTTCCTCACCAAGCAATGCGGATCAAGCATATACTTGTAGATATCATTAATCATGTCGGCCAAACATGATTCATGCCTTCACAACCTCTATCATCAACAGTAACACATCCGGAAAGTAGTCTGATACTCTGTCAGTCAGTTCTTCCTCTGTTTTCACTGTCTCTCAGGAATCCGGTACTCAACTATTCATATCTTTTTCCTTGTCCATCACCGGAGGCTAAATCCTTGGAATATACCACTCAAGGTAGTCCTCTTGACTTCCCCAAATCCGCACTGCACCAAGACACTTCCTCTGAGAGATCCGGACCAATCTGTCGGACCTTGCCACATGCTCTGTTCTTGTTCACCGGACCACAACATTCTTTATTTTGACTTCCGGTAGAGACACATCATGACTTGCGGATATGTGGGATGACCTTTGTTGCCATCAATGACAACAACCATGAATCCATATAGTGTCTCTTGCCAACAATCTCCCCCTTTGGCATTGATGGCAACACTTAGTGAAAAATGACTAAGTGTTTTCACTATGCTCCCCCTTTGCTGATGCTCTGTCTTTATATACAATTTCTGGAACTCCCCCTTAGTTGGATTCCTCATTTTTCACTGCTCCTCACTCCCCCTTTGACATCAATGGCAAAGGGTAGGGTCCGCACACCAAAATTTTCAAAAATTTTCTATACATAGCCGCATATTTACATACTCACATATACTGAAGAATGTCTGCAAAGGATGTCTGCAATTGGATCATTTCTGTAGCCCAACTTTGCTTCATTCTATCCAAAATTGAAATGTGACCACTCAACAAAAATGCAAAAGCTTCTGCCCGCTTGAGATCTGTCGGATCTTTTGTTTGAGCGGTGGTCTGAGCATCACTGATGGCCTCATGCATAGTTTCCAACTTAGGGATTATAATCCGTCTAAGTTCTCCCATCCGGTTAGTGATGTTCTTCCTTTCCTTCTCAAGATTCTTTATTTCATTCAAGACTGCAATAGTCTGACATTCTTGATTTATTATGGAGGAAGAGAGAGGATCAAAACTTTGAGATAAGCTTTGTAGCTTGTCCTGTTCCTCTTTTATTTTCTTATCAATTGCTGCTGTTGCCTTTGGCCAGGATATACAAAATTTGTAGATGTCACCGCCATCCTTAAGAGCATTCTCTAAGCTCTTTATTCCAATGCTCACAATCTTCCTATCTTTAGAGATTAATTCTAATACCTCTGAAAATCTTTTATCCAAAAATTCCTTCCGGACCTTTTCTTCAGCTGATTTTTCTAGAGAATCAAAATGTGTATCAACACTGCTGACTAAGGTTTTTAGATTACCGGAAGAGGAGGCTGTCGGATCTGTCTGGATTGATGGCATAATCTTTACAAGTACTCCGGAAGCAGCCTCTATCAACTCACAGTCTTCCATATGAGACTTCAGGAGTTTTTCATTTGCCTTGGCATTTGCAAATGAAGCTATCTTCATTGTTTGTACCGGAGAGAGAGAGTCAAAGTCGAATGGGCCTTTTAGAAGCTCCGGTTCATCAATCTCTAAAGTTTCTTTGCTCAAAAATTGTTGAACAGTTTGTGCAGTGTCTCTTGCCGGAGACAGATGTTTCTTTTCTTCTGCAGTCTTGGAACTGTCAACCTCTTTGTCTTTCACCACTGCTTCCTTCTCCTGTAATTGCTCTTCTTCTTTGGATCCGGAGACTGTAGGGGAAACCGGAGGAGAGATGCTTGTATGTTCAGGGCCCACTTCTTCTGGAGCAGAGGGTTCCAAGTCCTCAGCTGTTTCTGTACCTAAGTCCTCTACAACAGGAAGATTGAACCTTTTGAAGGCCTTCCGGAGGATCTCTTCTGTTTCTTGGGCCACTTTGTCAGTCTCACCAAGCATGAGTTGATTCATCCTGGCTTTACTTCTGAACTCATCTTTGCAGTCCTTGAAGATTATGTTCATTGTCTTGGGATCAATTTGAGGATATAACTGAATAGCTATCTGCTCCCGGATCTCAAGATCTTTTGCATGAGCATTGTTCTTTCTTACTTCCAATTCCTTTTCTAGGCTTTTAGGAATAAGAGATATGATCTCAATGAAAGCCTTATTATATATGTTCAGATATTTGACTGTGGCTTCCTGCAGAGTCTTTTGGTTAGCCTCACTGAAGTCATCATAAGATTCAGTCATTGGTTGAAGGTTTCCATCCACCGTGACCGACTTGATTACGCTCTCTAGAGACAGAGTGGGCTTTTCAACAGATACCTCTGCCATTTCATCCTTGTCTTGTCCTAAGGAGGGTTTACCGGATCCTTTCTTCTTCTGCTTCTTTATTTCTTTTATTCCCTCATCTGACTCTGTTTCCTCTTCATCCTTTTGGCTTTTATAAGCCCTTGTGGCTTTTGTCTTGGATCTTTTACCGGATGCCTGGACTTCCGGTTTTGAACTTTTGGTTGAGGGAGGTGCAGATCTTTTTGATGATCTGGTCCGGGTGGGAGTTTCAACCGGAACACTTTCTTTACTTTTCTCTTCTTCCTCAGCCTTCCTCCTCTTTTCCCGGCTGGCATCAAGTGCCTCTTTTGAGATGCCTAGGCCTTGAGCAATATGCTCAACTTCTTTTCTTACCTTCCTCTTTATCTCCGATTCCCTGAGTTCTACATGTAACTTTACACTCAGTTCCTCAAAGGTTCCGAACCTTTCTGCCTTAGGATCTTTGGGCTGGCTTAGCATGTGTTGAACATGCAGCTCTACTATCTGTTCATCCACTTCATACCCCATGGGCATGATCCAGACAGTCCTTGGCTCCACTGCCTCCATCAGACACTGATCTGTTTCTACCATGAAGCATACTGTGTCTTTGTATTTTTCAACAAGGGATTGGGGTATTCTTTCTCTTGCATGCATCATGCTTTGGAAGTTCTTGAAGTAACCCCATAGAGCTGTATTTCTTGCTTTTGCATCCCCAAGTCCATGCAAATAGTCTCTGATTTGAATGGCAACCGGTCTGTCATTCTGCCATATCCATCCACTGGATCCGGGAAGCTCATTCATGTAGTAAAAGAAGAGACAAAGGATCAGATTTCCATATTTGAAGGAGTTTTTCTTGTCCTTCTTAATCTTCTGCAGATTTTCAAAGAGTTGGTTAACTAGAAGCTCGCACAAGTCATAGTCTGCATTCTCCTTTAACATCAGATAGGCTGTGTAGATTGCAGTTCCCGGTACTGAATTTTCCCTACTGGAGTGATAGATTTTGTAACCAATTATCATAGCTACAAATTTGACATCCGGTTCAATGATATCATCAACTGTCATAGCTCTCTTGTCAAACTTGGATCCGGTTGCATCATTGACTGTCTGATTTTTGACAGATTTGAGAACAGGTAATCCACCGGATGAGTGCAGACCGGTTACAGCCCTAATTGCATCCTTGGTGATCTTGAAGGGCTTGTTCAACCATAGGAAGTTGTCATGTACTCTACTTAGTACATACCGGACCCATTCATCTTCTTCAAAACAGGGGAAATGAATGCACTGTGCAAAGTGTTTGTCCTGGATGGCTTTATACTGAGGTTTGATCTCAAAGGAGTCATCTATCAATTGTTTGTGATAGATATCCATCAGTTTTGTTTCTCCAAAGTCTTCAAGATTTGCATGGATGTAAACCCTAATATCTTCCGTATGCAATACACCATGAGGAACACTAGAGAAGGCTCCTAGTGGATCTACCTCCAATGATTTGTAAGGATGTTTCTTGAATGAGGGGCGAGGTCTATCAGAGATCTTAACTATATTTGGAGTAGCCATTCTTCAAAGATTTGCAGTGAGGTAATGAAAAACGGAGAGTACCTTATGCGCCTTCGATTTGCACGGAGTGATTGGATTGATTTCTTTATGCAATGACTTCGGCAGGAGATCCTTGGTGTGCTTGATGAATCTTGTTGCAGAGCTCCACTATTCACTTCTTCTTGAGTACAGAATGAGCAAATGACTTTTGAGAAATCCCTTATATTGCTCCGCGAACCCTAATATCTGTCTGCAATAAATGCTTCACCTACATTATTCTGGTTTGCCTTGTCTGGATAGCTTAGAGTATCCCGGATTAGTCCTGATCTGCGAATATCATCTGGATCTTTCAATCATGGATAAATCGAGGTAACATATTACAAGAACATCCCAAACACTCTGTCCAATCCGCAGAACAAGATAGTGCACTTCCGGATCTCTCCGGACCTTTTTGTAATCCTTTGTCATACCGGAGCATCTCCCTGATCAGGTCTTATTTGATCGATCACAGCTTCTTCATAACTCCAAGCGGACCTCTGAAAACTTGACTGAAGCATCTCAAGACTCATATCTACAAACCCTTTAATCCGCATCTTGTGCCACATCCGGCACCACTTGTTTGGCTGGGGGAACAGGATTTTCTTTGAGTCTCCCCCTGAGCCTGAGCTCACTTTTTAATTTCCGGAAGAAATATCAGCACCAGAGTCTGGTGCGGATCCAACCTCTACATTCTCTGAACTTTTCTTCACCCAAATCTTGCTCATCTGATTCCTAACTTCATCCGCATTCATCTTTTGTTTACCCTTGTCTTGATTCTGATTATACACCGGACCTCTTTTGTCCTGATACTTGTTTCTGCAGACTTTAGCATTATGACCGGACCTATTGCAGATTTGGCAAATAACATTTCTTTGCATATTTGACTGATATCCTCTTGATCTGCATTGATTAGCCATATGACCTATTCTATTGCATGTAAAGCATCTACCTTTGAATGATTTGTTTACTTGCATAATTCTGCATTCATGGGATTTGTGTCCATACCTTTTGCAGTTGAAGCACTATCCGGAGAAGGATGAATTAATCTGATTCATTCTCATTCTGCACTGATTAGCTTTGTGACCAAAGTGGTTGCAGCTGTGGCAGTATCCATTGAAGGATGGATATCTTTGAGCATTTGGCTGTCTTACCGGAGGTCTTCTAGGCCTGCTCCTTGGATTTTCTGATCCAAGATTCTTCTGACCGGATCCGGAGCTTTCTCCTTTCTCATATCCCAAACCATACTTGTCATCTGTCCTCTTTTGACTTCCAAGAAGAACTTCAAGTTGAGCAGAACTTATCTTGAATTTCTCTTTATATTCATTTGCTGTTTGAAGGTCTCTTTTGAGAGAGGCAATTTGATCCTCAAGTTTTTCTTCATTATCTTTGGCATCTTCAAGATCAGATTCAAGATGTCTGATAATCCTGTCCATCTGGTGGCATTCTTCTGATTTTTCTTTAAGAGATTGTCTTAGATTGTCTTCAGCCTTTCTTTTTTCTTCAATCTCTTGAGTAAACTTTATAGTTCCTGATTCCATTTCATGTCTTAACATAATGACTTCTTTTGATAACTTTTCACATAACTTGGTTTGCTCAGTCAATTCTTCATTTGTATTGCTTTCTTCACTTTGTCTTGCCAACTGTTGGAGCAGCTCCTTTCTCTTTTTCATAGAGAGACTTAGTTTGTCTTTTAATTCTCTCATGAATTCATCAGCCTATTTGAGTCTTTCCTTTAATTCACTGACTTCAGAATTTGACTGTTCAAGATCCTCAAGAGCAGTCTTGAGTTGCTCCCTTAAACCATATGCATCCATTTGAACTCCCAGATCTTCCTCAAGCTGTTAGGCTCTATTAGGAGGAACTTAGCTCTGATACCAATTGTTGATAACTGAGAGGGGGGGGGGGTGAATCAGTTATCCTAATTATTTCCCTTATTGAACTTTCTTATTAATTGATGCAGCATTGAATCAAACACTAAAACATTAACATGAAATAAGAGACACATAACACAGTATTTTTGACGTGGAAACCCTGTTAAGGGAGAAAACCACGGGGTGATTAACCCAAAATTATTCTCTGTTAGAAGAATAGGAGATTACAAAAATGGCACTTGCCAATTAGGGCTCACTGCCCGAGCACACTGCTCACAAGAGGCCCACTGCCTACAAGAAGACACACTGTCTACAAAGTGATAAGAATCACAGTCTTGAACTGATTGAAAGCATCTGCATATGCTGGAGTTCAGTTCCGGTTAGGCTCAGTACATTGATCTGCTACACTTCATCTTTCATCTGTTCTTTATTCTGCTATCTTTCACATACCGGATCCTTTTTGCTACTTCTGCTCTGTTCTGGATTTATTCGCATATATCTTCACACCATCACACACTTCACAACTAAATCCATCCTCTATATATATCCGCACAAGTAATTTCATCACCTTTCTAGTCGGCATCCGGAACAGTCTAGTTTCTTACAAACTCTTGTTCTGTCGGCTGAATCCTTCCTCACCAAGCAATGCGGATCAAGCATATACTTGTAGATATCATTAATCATGTCGGCCAAACATGATTCATGCCTTCACAACCTCTATCATCAACAGTAACACATCCGGAAAGTAGTCTGATACTCTGTCAGTCAGTTCTTCCTCTGTTTTCACTGTCTCTCAGGAATCCGGTACTCAACTATTCATATCTTTTTCCTTGTCCATCACCGGAGGCTAAATCCTTGGAATATACCACTCAAGGTAGTCCTCTTGACTTCCCCAAATCCGCACTGCACCAAGACACTTCCTCTGAGAGATCCGGACCAATCTGTCGGACCTTGCCACATGCTCTGTTCTTGTTCACCGGACCACAACATTCTTTATTCTGACTTCCGGTAGAGACACATCATGACTTGCGGATATGTGGGATGACCTTTGTTGCCATCAATGACAACAACCATGAATCCATATAGTGTCTCTTGCCAACAGTTCTTTTATGTGTGGAATTAATGTTCATGTTGCTTGTGATGTCTTGTTGACCAGTGTTGTATTTGAGTCATGTGTAGTCCTTGATCCTGTTAGTCTTCTATCTTCTTGTCTGTTGTTGCTGCAGAACCTTATGTTATGTCCTAGCACGGAGGGGTGGACCTTAGGGTTCCACATGGTCGGGTGGTAGTGCTATTTTCTCCATTGGTTTTTCCCTTGCTACTGCTCGTGTGCGAGAAGGATGGACCTTGTAATGCAGAATCCAGATTATGTTCCAGATTGATGAGATAGTTATTTATGCTCATATACTAGCCATGTGTAACAGTTATATCATATTGTAAGTATTCCAATGTAATCCAGGAAGTGATAGTGTGAATGATGTAATGATGTACCTTTATGTATGGGAAATTGTATATGTACTTGTAGTTCTAATTATATGATCTTGTTGATTTCTTATTTAATGTTATATCATGGAAATGTATGTGCTCTTACATGTGAAGCAATAGATTAGAATTGAACTATTGATGTTGGTTAATTCTTGATCCTGTAAATAGTTTAGTAAGTAATGCAGCTATGGAACCTTAGAGGACAAGTTAGTTTAATGATATGTATTGATGTGTTTGACATTACCTCGTTATTTCTATCTTTAAAATAAAAATAAAAAAATTATCTTGTTTGTTTAGCATAGTTGTGTTGTCCTCTGGGGTTTCCTAGCGGGGTGTTACATATTGTGTTATTATTATCTTAATGGGAATTATAGTTAATTCTTCACTACAGACAGTAGAATTCTTGATTTCACATTTGCCTTTATTGCTTTGTAGGTTACTTTGACAATAAAGATCCCAAAGTGCAAATTCTACAATCTACTTGATGATGGCAGAGTTGAGTTACACAAATTTGATGTAGTGCTTGCGGAGTGGTGGTTGAACATTGAGAGGAGTGATAAAAGTCCTGATAATGAAAGTGAGAATGATGAGGATCTTAAAGAGTGTGAGGGTATACATGGTTATGGAAATACTATGTTATTGTTATCTTCATGGGAATTATAGTGAATTCTTCACTACAGACAGTAGAATTCTTTAGCTCTAGTTCAAGCATGGTCATAATGTTCTAAAGCCTTGGTGGATCATGTTCCCAATCTGTAATTTTGAGTTTTGTGAGAAAGGAGGATGTTTTGTATAGTTTCTAAGTGCCAACAATCATGCATTGTCAAATGGTTCCATGATGAATATGATCCAATGGCATGCAGAGCTTTCCGATGTTGTCAAAAGAATTGTTTTGAATGGTTTTGCCATTGGTTCACATTATCTTGCAAGCTCATCTTCATTTCCGTTGATAAAGTATATATACACTGGGTACAGGGCCCACCTCTATCTTATTCTTTTTGTATTGGCCAATGGACATATAACCAAAGTCCACATGGCACACTTCTAAATAGTTTTAGAAAATCTAAAGGCAATCTTCCCAAAAATTAGGGTGAGTCGTCTAATCGGCCAACATGGATTACATTCATTGGCTTGTAAAACATACGACCACTCCAAAGCAACTCCATGCTGTAATATATTTTGGCGGCCTAGTTTTGATATCTACAACTCCTTCAGTCTCTCCATGAACTCTAGTGCATAGAATCATCTTGGGAGGAGAATTGTCTTTTGTGAAATTGAATTTAATCTCACAAGTGCACCCCAACATTCATTCCCAGTAACCACCCCATCCTCTACATCAGACAGAAGAAGTTTCACCTACCTAAAGAGAACTAGTGCAATACTTTAGAGTGGAATCCATTAAGTTCAGTACCTCCTTCCCCCTCTCTAGATCTCAACTACCACTGGGAGGATTCAATGTGCTAAATTTGTAGAGCAGGCCGATTTCCTCCTGCCAAGATTGAGTTTAAAGTTTAAATGTTTTGGGGAGGAAAATTCAAACATAATTGGGTAGTCTTGCTGCAAATATGGACCTGTATGCCCCTTGAAAGAATAAAATATGTTTTTTTTTTTTTTTTGGTATGGATGAGCTATTGAGCCTTATGAATAAAAGTCCTCCCTCTTTTCTATCAAAAATAGGGGAACCTCTATATATGTTCCTAGTCTTAAGCTATGTTGCACAATATGTAATTGTTCAAACATTATTAGAAGCATTAATATATGAAGCTATTTCTCTAGAATTTATAACTCATGATTGCGTGTACGAGCTTGTTTGATGCATATGTGTGTTGTTTGTTAGATTGTTGTTGACTATTATATTGTGAGTTGCAAAGCTCTATCTAGGATATTGAAGAAACTCTATTCTAGCTTATTGCCTTTTAATTTCTTTTGTTTACTTTTAACACTTCTTCTCTTTTCACCCCACACATATTAGTTATAGGTTAGAATAATTAAGGAGCCAACTCTTTAATCTCATAGACTAACTTGCTAGTCATGTCCCACGCTGGCAAGTCTTTCCATTATTGTTGGTCTTGTGTGACACATTTGTGCATTTGTCTTGAAAACAAATTTGGACCATAAATAGATTTTGGCATGCTCAGTGGGACCTAACCCACCATCGACCAAGTCTTGGTGTATTCTTGGTCTTCTACTTTTTGAAGCATTTTTCCATCACTAGTGACTGTCTGAGGCAACATAGACATCTATGACCCAAGGAGTTTCCACTAGATCCATAACAAGAGCCAACACACATTCTAGTGCATCTTGTTACCTTCATTCCTAGAATAAGATGATCTACACTAAAAATCCATTCAAAAACTTCACAAACAAATCATACCATGGTAATGCCACCACCACCAAGAATCTTCTTGGAATGGAACATTGGAGGTCCTCTTATTCCTCTTACTCCTCCTATAACATGGGGAGTTATACTAGATGTTGCCTTGCACTCTTTTCCATATTTCATTTCAAAAAATTTAGTCGCAGCTCCCACTGACTACTTATGTTAGATTTTGAACAATTCAGAGTCCACAACATCATTGAGGAAAGTATAGTCTTGAGACTCCTAGTTACATCATTCAAAGGAAAGGCAATTGATTAGTACAAATCTCTAGCCCATCTATAAATTGGTGATTGGGAGCAACTAGGTCAAGGGCTAATAAACAAGTTCAAATAAAGGGGTGATGCTTCATCATTGTTAGAACAACTAACAACTATTAAAAGGGTCCCCATGGAAATGAAAAAATGACTATAATAATATATTTTAGAGAACCTAGTAGAGGATCCCACTTTAAATACACTCTCCATTAGATATGGCTTACATTTGTTATTTTTAAAAGATAATTGATTATGAGATTGCTATGATGGTGAAGTCTAAAGGAGGAAATACCCTTGCAAATGCCTATGATATAGCTATAGCTGTTGAGAATGACCTAATTAAAATTGGTAGATTGGCTCTTAGACCTTCATGACCTTATTCCTAGATATACAATCTTCCTATCAATCCCATCCCAATGCTTAGCTAGTACCCACCAACCATCTATCAATCTTATTCTAACTCTAGCTCTGGAACCAACACCAAAATATCATTTTACCAAATCAACATCTAATGAGCTTGATGAGATGTGAAGTTTACTTAGAAATGTGACCAATGAGGTCACAACTCTGAAAAGACAAGGCTACTAGAGGCCCTCATTTTCAAACAACTAGTGGCCTCTAATTCAAACATATAATAATCCCCAAGCCAACCAAGATTATAGACTTTATTAATATCACCAGAGTTCCTCGTAGTGGCCTACTTTTTAGGAAAATTGAGTACCTACTTAACCTCAAAACTAGTTAGTACCAGTGGAGCAACCCTTGCAACAAATCCTCTTCAATTCCAATAAAGAGTTAACTACTATGTAGAATAACTATGTCGAGTAAACTATCTTATGGTTCCATCCAAATCTAACTCTCCACAATCCAACTACTTATCCTTAAGGCCATCTAATTCAAACAAGTTTATTTTCTAGCCAAGCTCAAAGAAATAGATTAGATAACCAACAACAAGAAATAATTGTTGACAAGGGATACTATACCCTAGAAAAAAATTTGGTTACTTAGGAGGATTGTTAAGATTATACTCTTAATGAGCCAACCACAAGATTTAGAAGGACACAAGTTCAATCTGATTACTACACTAGGGAAAGACAAAGGGAAGAGGAAGAACAGACCCATACAAAATAGACTTCATCAAACATGCAAAACACAAGAGATTTCACTCTTTGTAGTACCAAATGCATCCACTTCTTGACCAACCTCCATAGGAGGGCTCAAACTAAACAATCTTAGGACAATCAGGACTCCCGAGGCTACTCCAAAATAGAAATTGATAGCTCCTTCCCTGACTGAGAAGCCAAAAGTACATTGGGCATTGAATGCCAAACAACCAACATAATCCAACAAAAAATTCAACAGTGTTGATCAATTAAAGAGGTCTATAGTCAGTGTGTTTCTCTAGGAATTTCTCTTAATCCCAAAATAGATAAAATTGTTGGAAGAGGCCCTAAAAAGAAAAATCCATCAAGCAAGTAAAGGCATTAGGTTGTAGATGTATTGGAGACTCCTCCAAAGAAATCTATCATTCTCCAAATTGTAGGAAAGGATTTAGGTAACCCAAGCCTTTCTACTTTATTCTCATATATAGAGATAAATTTATTCATAATTTCATGGTAGATTATGGTTCAAATACTTTTGTCATGCCTAAGAAGGTTGTTGATGCATTAGGATTAACATATGAGCTTGCCACAAAGGGAGTAATCTAGATAGATGGAACCCTAGTTAATGCATTAGGAGTAGTAAATAATCTCCTACTATCCCTCTATGCCTACCCTAATATTGAAATCCTCTAGGATATATATGTAATTGAAGTTGTTTCTTTTGGCATATGCCTTTATAGACATTTTACTACAAAAATAGGAGGGTATTTGTCATTAGACTACAACCATGCATTCCTCCAACCTAGGTATAGAGCAAGAGTGAAAATCCCCTTCGAGCCCCTCAGTATGCACCACATAGAAACCGAGCCTTTAATTTCAACTAAGACAAATTGCTCTTTTGTAACTGAAGATGACCTCTCCTTCCTTGAAGCCTATGAACAAATTCATATTTCTATACAAATTTCACATGAAGAGTATGATCAATGGTGGGAAGTAGAAAATTAGGAGAGCACCATCTATGGATTGTTTGAAAAAACTGGCCTAGGAACATATATTATTCATGAAGAAGCCCCAACTATCCTAGAGATATCAATAAGAAAGGACAATGATTCTAGGATATGTAAGCTCTAATTTGATGATGCCAACTGTCAAATTGAATCTAAAGCTGGAATATTTTTTATTTCACCTCAAAGAGAAAGATATCATTATTCTTATTAGTTGCAATTCAATTGTACTAGCAATATTGTTGAGTACGAGACACTGATCCATGGTTTTCTATACACTAAGAAGAAACGTGTCAAAATGCTATAGATCTATGGAGACTTTGAGCTAATAATCAAATAGGTGAGATCATAATGCTTGGTAAATAACTCTCTAATGAAATAATACAAACAACCTCAACCTTCAAGCTATTCCAAACAGATAAAATGCAGAGGCTAACAAAATGGATTTGATGTTAGGAAAAGGTATCTAGACCTTGCATTTCTAATGTTCATATTTATTAATTTGTTTGTATCTACTATTTCTTTTTTAGTGTTTTTGTCCTCACATGGTAAAGTTGGCATACCATTTTGAGGTGGCATTATTGTTCATCTTTAGTGATTTTATCCTCGCATGAGGAAGTTAGCTTCCCATATTGAGGTGCCACTCTTGACCATGTGTCAACATCTTGGAAGGTGTGTAAGAGCATCTTGAGTCATCATAATGGGAGTTACTTATGAAAAAATCTTATGACACATAAGAGCATGTAAGAGGGAGGTTACATTGGAATCTTGACCAACATTATGACAAGTTTGGACACTTTTCATGGAGCATCTTTATTCATTGGGGATGAAGACAAATTGGGGCACCCAAGTTTAGGTGGTCAAATATGACATGTTAGGAATAAGATAAAAATAGCCTAGAAGACCAAGACCAAGGGGCACATTGGGATTTGTGCCTGACCATTTGGGTGTCATACCTCCCTTAGCCTTGCTCTTGGTTTTCCAAAACCATTTATGATTTCTAGTTTGAAGTTTCTCCTATATATTGGTGCTTGGAGTTGGAGTTGTATATGGTTATTTTGTAGGTACAATTATGCTACTAGAATTACTCTAGAATTGTATTTTGGTGAAACTCCTATAAAGGCTTTCTCTACAAGTGTATTGTAACCATGTTGATATTATTGAATAATACATTAGGCTTCTTTTGGAGTTTAGGGTTTTTCTCTTGAAAGGATTTTCCCCATGTAAACCTTCATGTTGTGGTATATTGTTTTATGTTTGTATGTGTTTCCTTTTCTTTGTAATTGTAAAGACCATAAATTTGCACAATACTCTCCTCTAAGATTAGTGTAGGAAGTGTTTTCTCATACCTTACTTCCTTTCATTTGGTATCAAATCTTGATCATCTTAGTTTTTGTGTGTTGGGTAAAGGGTTTTTATACTAAGCTTTGATTGAGTGGAAGCTTGTGTAGAAGGAGTTTTGATCTTATTACAAGAAGGGTTGGCAAGCACATCGAGAATATAAATGGAGAAGTTCTTGGGTAGAAATTTTGAGTTGTTGAAGCTCAAGATGGAGGATATGCTCATAGATCAAGATCTATGGGTTGCAATATCTAAAACCATTCCTGCTAGAATGAAACAAGAAGACTGAGACTTGTTAGATAGTGATGCAGGAGCATCTTAGGCGAATGGGAAATCTTGCATTGCCCAAAAACATTTCATTTTAGTTTGGTTTCAGTTTTGGTTGGCTTCTCTTGTTTGTAGACATGGCAAAGACATTTAATGAGAAAATATTTCAATATTATTTTACGCAGATGTTCTCAAACTTGTTGTCTTAGAAGGCATCGAGATGACAGGCTCATGTCAACAGGACAAAGTATCAAGTCTCCTCGACAATATGTTAAGCTGTCTATGGGTTGGTGTTAACTCCTTCGTCGGAGTGACAGTCTTGTTTCGATGGGACGAAGTTGTCACTCTCTTCGATATCTAGATCGCTCAATGTGTTTGTTACATTGATAGTAACACTACAACAAATCCCTATGATTAGCTCCCTTTTTTGCTTCCACCCACTATTTTAATGTATTTTTCTCCAATTTTTTGAAAAAGTCGGTGCTATTTATCAGGATGGCGCTATTTTTGGCATTTTTTGCGTCGATCAGAACAAGTAGACACTAAATTAGGTGCCAATTAGCACCTAATTTAGTGCCTGATTTAGCACTTGATTTAGCACCTGATTTAGTGCCTTATTTAGCACCTAATTTATGGTTACTTGGGTTTAGGAGTATTATTTAGGGTTTAGGGTTTTGGGTTTTGGGGTTAGGGGTTAAGGTTTAGAGGTTTAGGGTTTAGAGAGAGATAGAGGACCAATAGGGAGATATAGAGGAGATTGAGGGGAGAGATAGGGAGTAGAGAGTGACTGACATGGCTGGAGACATAGGGAGAGAGATTGAGAGATAGAGGGACAAAGGCGATAGGTAGAGAGGGGAGAGATAGGGAGATAGAGGTTTAGGGTTACTTGGGTTTGGGGTTTAGGGTTTAAGGTTTCTCAAGTTTAGGGGTTAGGGGTTAGGGTTTATTGTTTAGGGGTTAGGGGTTCATGTTTAGAGGTTTAGGGTTTAGGGTTTATAGAGAAAGAGGAATGATAGGGAGATATAGAGGAGACTATGGAGAGAGATAAGGAGATAGAGAGTGAGGCACATGGCCAGGGACATAGGGAGAGAGATTGAGAGGTAGAGGGATGATAGAGATAGGGAGATAGACATTTAGAGTTGCTTGGATTAGGGTTTAGGGGTTTGGGGTTTAGGGTTGCTCAGGTTTGGAGATAGCTAGAGAGAGAGGAGACAGATAGGGAGAGATATAGGAGACAGAGGGGAGAGATAGGGAGATAGAGAGTGAGCAATATATCTAGAGAGATAAGGAGAAAGATTGAGAGGTAGAGGGGCAATAGAGATAGGGAGATAGGGGTTTAGGGTTTCTTGAGTTTAGGGTTTAGGGGTTAGGGGTTAAAGTTTAGAAGCATTATATAGGGTTTACAGTTTAGGGTTTAGTGTTTAGAGAGAGGACCAATAGGGAGATATAGAGAGTGAGGTACATGGCTAGAGACATAGCTAGAAGAGATAGGGATATGGAGACTAAGGGACATGGCCAGAGACATAGGGAGAAACATTGAGAGGTAGAGGAATGATAGAGATAGCTAGGAGATAGGGAGATAGAGGTTTAGGGTTGCTTGAGTTTAGTGTTTAGGGTTTAGGGGTTTGGAGTTTAGGATTTAGGGGTTAATTAGGGTTTCTTAGGTTTATGGTTTATGGGTTATGGGTTAGGGCTTAGGGGCATTATTTAGGGTTTATATATGTTTTAGGGGTTAGGGGTTAGGGTTTAGGGTTTAGGGGTTAGGGTTTAGGCTTTAGGGGAATTATTTAACGTTTAGAGGTTTAGGGTTTAGGGGCATTATTCATGGTTTACAGTTGCATGTCAAAAGAAGTCTCTCTCTCTCTCTAAATACCTCAACCCTAAATAATGCCCCTAATCCCTAACCCCTAACCCATAACACCTAAACCCTAAACTTGAGAAACCCTAAACCTCTATCTCCCTATCTCTCCCTTATCTCCCTCTCTATCATCCCTCTACCTCTCAATCTCTCTCTCCCTATCTCTCTAGACATCTCACTCACTCTCTATCTCCTTATCTCTCTCTATGTCTCTTCTATCTCTCCCAATCTATCTCCTCTCTCTCTACCTATCTATCTCTCCCTATCTCTTGCCTCTTTCTCCCCTATCATTCCTCTATCTTCCTATATCTCTCTAGACATCTCTCTAGTCACTCTAGTCTATCTCCCTATCTGTCTCCTCTCTATCTCTCTC